>OX235266.1:61572763-62831335 GCA_944472135.2 Trichobilharzia regenti | reverse complement strand
TTCAACCTCCCGCGAAGACGATGGATGTGCACGATGCTACTGATGTTATTTTAAAGAGGAGATGTTTGTATTGGTAGATGGGAAGATTGACTTGATACGGGTGAGAGAGTCGAATGTCTCCCTCTACACCTCCATCTCACCAATAATCCAAGCTTCAACAGATACCCACGCCACCGAGACTTATTCTTACACGCATCAGCGTGTGATTATCACACACTAACTCACTTGTATACACGTCTCAGTCTTCTCGATGTCGATGGAAGTGTGATGTGAAGGAGGTGAGTGTCTTCGTCGATATCCAGTGTGACACATACTAGTCCATTCAGACCGTACAAACATTAGAGTGAATTGAATAAGCGAATGGAATGTGGACTCGGAATGAACGCCACCTCATCGTCACCCACTCATTCCTCCTCCTCCTCACCATGATCAATTGATTGTCATCTGGTGAAGACAGATGACCAGGGCTTTGGTGATTAAATTCAACTAGACAATTTGTATTCCTCATTACCAAAATACACGACTCGATTCCACTCGATTTCGATTGTAGAAGAAACACACCCTGAAGAAGGTAAGCCATTCATTCATTCTCTCCTGCATATTCAATTGCATCTGTGTCTCTACGAAATGGCTAATTTCGTAGAACTTCTCATGAATAATTCTCTGTTTCCCCGAACACACTGACTCTTCACACACATATTGATAGGAGGGGACGGATTTCTCGGAAGCTGCACAAACACATTTCTCCAAGACTACACTGAAATAAAATCATTCCAGTCTGAATGATTACTGGAGCGAGAGAGTTTGTGCGGCCTTCAACCTCCCGCGAAGACGATGGATGTGCACGATGCTACTGATGTTATTTTAAAGAGGAGATGTTTGTATTGGTAGATGGGAAGATTGACTTGATACGGGTGAGAGAGTCGAATGTCTCCCTCTACACCTCCATCTCACCAATAATCCAAGCTTCAACAGATACCCACGCCACCGAGACTTATTCTTACACGCATCAGCGTGTGATTATCACACACTAACTCACTTGTATACACGTCTCAGTCTTCTCGATGTCGATGGAAGTGTGATGTGAAGGAGGTGAGTGTCTTCGTCGATATCCAGTGTGACACATACTAGTCCATTCAGACCGTACAAACATTAGAGTGAATTGAATAAGCGAATGGAATGTGGACTCGGAATGAACGCCACCTCATCGTCACCCACTCATTCCTCCTCCTCCTCACCATGATCAATTGATTGTCATCTGGTGAAGACAGATGACCAGGGCTTTGGTGATTAAATTCAACTAGACAATTTGTATTCCTCATTACCAAAATACACGACTCGATTCCACTCGATTTCGATTGTAGAAGAAACACACCCTGAAGAAGGTAAGCCATTCATTCATTCTCTCCTGCATATTCAATTGCATCTGTGTCTCTACGAAATGGCTAATTTCGTAGAACTTCTCATGAATAATTCTCTGTTTCCCCGAACACACTGACTCTTCACACACATATTGATAGGAGGGGACGGATTTCTCGGAAGCTGCACAAACACATTTCTCCAAGACTACACTGAAATAAAATCATTCCAGTCTGAATGATTACTGGAGCGAGAGAGTTTGTGCGGCCTTCAACCTCCCGCGAAGACGATGGATGTGCACGATGCTACTGATGTTATTTTAAAGAGGAGATGTTTGTATTGGTAGATGGGAAGATTGACTTGATACGGGTGAGAGAGTCGAATGTCTCCCTCTACACCTCCATCTCACCAATAATCCAAGCTTCAACAGATACCCACGCCACCGAGACTTATTCTTACACGCATCAGCGTGTGATAATCACACACTAACTCACTTGTATACACGTCTCAGTGTTCTCGATGTCGATGGAAGTGTGATGTGAAGGAGGTGAGTGTCTTCGTCGATATCCAGTGTGACACATACTAGTCCATTCAGACCATACAAACATTAGAGTGAATTGAATAAGCGAATGGAATGTGGACTCGGAATGAACGCCACCTCATCGTCACCCACTCATTCCTCCTCCTCCTCACCATGATCAATTGATTGTCATCTGGTGAAGACAGATGACCAGGGCTTTGATGATTAAATTCACCTAGACAATTTGTATTCCTCATTACCAAAATACACGACTCGATTCCACTCGATTTCGATTGTAGAAGAAACACACCCTGAAGAAGGTAAGCCATTCATTCATTCTCTCCTGCATATTGAATTGCATGTGAGTCTCTACGAAATGGCTAATTTCGTAGAAATTCTCGTGAATAATTCTCTGTCTCCCCGAACACACTGACTCTTCACACACATATTGATAGGAGGGGACGGATTTCTCGGAAGCTGCACAAACACATTTCTCCAAGACTCCACTAAAATAAAATCATTCCAGTCTGAATGATTACTGGAGCGAGAGAGTTTGTGCGGCCTTCAACCGCCCGCGAAGACGATGGATGTGCAGGATGTCACTGATGTTTGTGTATGCAGGAGATGTTTGTATTGGTAGATGGGAAGATTGACTTGATACGGGTTAGTGAATCGAATGTTTCCCTCTACACCTCCATCTCACCAATAATCCAAGCTTCAACAGATACCCACGCCACCGAGACTTAATCTTGCACCCATCTACTTGCCATCATCACACACTGACTCACTTGTATACACGTCTCAGTGTTCTCGATGTCGATGGAAGTGTGATGTGAAGGATGTGAGTGTCTTCGTCGATATCCAGTGTGAGACATACTAGTCCATTCAGACCATACAAACATTAGAGTGAATTGAATAAGCGAATGGAATGTGGACTCGGAATGAACGCCACCTCATCGTCACCCACTCATTCCTCCTCCTCCTCACCATGATCAATTGATTGTCATCTGGTGAAGACAGATGACCAGGGCTTTGATGATTAAATTCACCTAGACAATTTGTATTCCTCATTACCAAAATACACGACTCGATTCCACTCGATTTCGATTGTAGAAGAAACACACCCTGAAGAAACTAAGCCATTCATTAATTCTCTCCTGCATATTCAATTGCATCTATGTCTCTACGAAATGGCTAATTTCGTAGAAATTCTCGTGAATAATTCTCTGTCTCCCCGAACACACTGACTCTTCACACACATATTGATAGGAGGGGACGGATTTCTCGGAAGCTGCACAAACAAATTTCTCCAAGACTACACTGAAATAAAATCATTCCAGTCTGAATGATTACTGGAGCGAGAGAGTTTGTGCGGCCTTCAACCGCCCGCGAAGACGATGGATGTGCAGGATGTCACTGATGTTTGTGTATGCAGGAGATGTTTGTATTGGTAGATGGGAAGATTGACTTGATACGGGTTAGTGAATCGAATGTTTCCCTCTACACCTCCATCTCACCAATAATCCAAGCTTCAACAGATACCCACGCCACCGAGACTTACTCTTGCACCCATCTACTTGCCATCATCACACACTGACTCACTTGTATACACGTCTCAGTGTTCTCGATGTCGATGGAAGTGTGATGTGAAGGATGTGAGTGTCTTCGTCGATATCCAGTGTGACACATACTAGTCCATTCAGACCATACAAACATTAGAGTGAATTGAATAAGCGAATGGAATGTGGACTCGGAATGAACGCCACCTCATCGTCACCCACTCATTCCTCCTCCTCCTCACCATGATCAATTGATTGTCATCTGGTGAAGACAGATGACCAGGGCTTTGATGATTAAATTCACCTAGACAATTTGTATTCCTCATTACCAAAATACACGACTCGATTCCTCTCGAATTCGATTGTAGAAGAAACACACCCTGAAGAAGGTAAGCCATTCATTCATTCTCTCCTGCATATTCAATTGCATCTGTGTCTCTACGAAATGGCTAATTTCGTAGAAATTCTCGTGAATAATTCTCTGTCTCCCCGAACACACTGACTCTTCACACACATATTGATAGGAGGGGACGGATTTCTCGGAAGCTGCACAAACACATTTCTCCAAGACTCCACTAAAATAAAATCATTCCAGTCTGAATGATTACTGGAGCGAGAGAGTTTGTGCGGCCTTCAACCGCCCGCGAAGACGATGGATGTGCAGGATGTCACTGATGTTTGTGTATGCAGGAGATGTTTGTATTGGTAGATGGGAAGATTGACTTGATACGGGTTAGTGAATCGAATGTTTCCCTCTACACCTCCATCTCACCAATAATCCAAGCTTCAACAGATACCCACGCCACCGAGACTTACTCTTGCACCCATCTACTTGCCATCATCACACACTGACTCACTTGTATACACGTCTCAGTGTTCTCGATGTCGATGGAAGTGTGATGTGAAGGATGTGAGTGTCTTCGTCGATATCCAGTGTGAGACATACTAGTCCATTCAGACCATACAAACATTAGAGTGAATTGAATAAGCGAATGGAATGTGGACTCGGAATGAAGGCCACCTCATCGTCACCCACTCATTCCTCCTCCTCCTCAACATGATCAATTGATTGTCATCTGGTGAAGACAGATGACCAGGGCTTTGATGATTAACTTCACCTAGACAATTTGTATTCCTCATTACCAAAATACACGACTCGATTCCTCTCGAATTCGATTGTAGAAGAAACACACCCTGAAGAAGGTAAGCCATTCATTCATTCTCTCCTGCATATTCAATTGCATCTGTGTCTCTACGAAATGGCTAATTTCGTAGAAATTCTCGTGAATAATTCTCTGTCTCCCCGAACACACTGACTCTTCACACACATATTGATAGGAGGGGACGGATTTCTCGGAAGCTGCACAAACACATTTCTCCAAGACTGCACTGAAATAAAATCATTCCAGTCTGAATGATTACTGGAGCGAGAGAGTTTGTGTGGCCTTCAACATTCCGCGAAGACGATGGATGTGCAGGATGTCACTGATGTTTGTGTATGCATGAGATGTTTGTATTGGTAGATGGGAAGATTGACTTGATACGGGTGAGAGAGTCGAATGTCTCCCTCTACACCTCCATCTCACCAATAATCCAAGCTTCAACAGATACCCACGCCACCGAGACTTATTCTTACACGCATCTGCGTGTCATCATCACACACTAACTCACTTGTATACACGTCTCAGTGTTCTCGATGTCGATGGAAGTGTGATGTGAAGGAGGTGAGTGTCTTCGTCGATATCCAGTGTGAGACATACTAGTCCATTCAGACCATACAAACATTAGAGTGAATTGAATAAGCGAATGGAATGTGGACTCGGAATGAACGCCACCTCATCGTCACCCACTCATTCCTCCTCCTCCTCACCATGATCAATTGATTGTCATCTGGTGAAGACAGATGACCAGGGCTTTGATGATTAAATTCACCTAGACAATTTGTATTCCTCATTACCAAAATACACGACTCGATTCCACTCGATTTCGATTGTAGAAGAAACACACCCTGAAGAAAGTAAGCCATTCATTCATTCTCTCCTGCATATTCAATTGCATCTGTGTCTCTACGAAATGGCTAATTTCGTAGAATTTCTCGTGAATAATTCTCTGTTTCCCCGAACACACTGACTCTTCACACACATATTGATAGGAGGGGACGGATTTCTCGGAAGCTGCACAAACACATTTCTCCAAGACTCCACTGAAATAAAATCATTCCAGTCTGAATGATTACTGGAGCGAGAGAGTTTGTGCGGCCTTCAACCTCCCGCGAAGACGATGGATGTGCAGGATGTCACTGATGTTTGTGTATGCAGGAGATGTTTGTATTGGTAGATGGGAAGATTGACTTGATACGGGTTAGTGAATCGAATGTTTCCCTCTACACCTCCATCTCACCAATAATCCAAGCTTCAACAGATACCCACGCCACCGAGACTTACTCTTGCACCCATCTACTTGCCATCATCACACACTGACTCACTTGTATACACGTCTCAGTGTTCTCGATGTCGATGGAAGTGTGATGTGAAGGAGGTGAGTGTCTTCGTCGATATCCAGTGTGAGACATACTAGTCCATTCAGACCATACAAACATTAGAGTGAATTGAATAAGCGAATGGAATGTGGACTCGGAATGAAGGCCACCTCATCGTCACCCACTCATTCCTCCTCCTCCTCACCATGATCAATTGATTGTCATCTGGTGAAGACAGATGACCAGGGCTTTGATGATTAAATTCACCTAGACAATTTGTATTCCTCACTACCAAAATACACGACTCGATTCCACTCGATTTCGATTGTAGAAGAAACACACCCTGAAGAATGTAAGCCATTCATTCATTCTCTCCTGCATATTCAATTGCATCTGTGTCTCTACGAAATGGCTAATTTCGTAGAATTTCTCGTGAATAATTCTCTGTTTCCCCGAACACACTGACTCTTCACACACATATTGATAGGAGGGGACGGATTTCTCGGAAGCTGCACAAACACATTTCTCCAAGACTCCACTGAAATAAAATCATTCCAGTCTGAATGATTACTGGAGCGAGAGAGTTTGTGCGGCCTTCAACCTCCCGCGAAGACGATGGATGTGCAGGATGTCACTGATGTTTGTGTATGCAGGAGATGTTTGTATTGGTAGATGGGAAGATTGACTTGATACGGGTTAGTGAATCGAATGTTTCCCTCTACACCTCCATCTCACCAATAATCCAAGCTTCAACAGATACCCACGCCACCGAGACTTACTCTTGCACCCATCTACTTGCCATCATCACACACTGACTCACTTGTATACACGTCTCAGTGTTCTCGATGTCGATGGAAGTGTGATGTGAAGGAGGTGAGTGTCTTCGTCGATATCCAGTGTGAGACATACTAGTCCATTCAGACCATACAAACATTAGAGTGAATTGAATAAGCGAATGGAATGTGGACTCGGAATGAACGCCACCTCATCGTCACCCACTCATTCCTCCTCCTCCTCACCATGATCAATTGATTGTCATCTGGTGAAGACAGATGACCAGGGCTTTTATGATTCCACTCTATTCCACACGATTTCGATTGTAGAAGAAACACACCCTGAAGAAGGTAAGCCATTCATTCATTCTCTCCTGCATATTCATTTGTATCTTTATCTTTTTGAATTGCTTGTTTAATTTCTCCTCCTCTTAATTCTTTCTCTTCCTGCTGAGACGCTTTCTCTTGTTTCATATTTATATGGTAATTTTTGTTATTTTTATATTGCACATTTGCTTTTTTTTCTGTTATTTTTTTATTCACATTTTTCTTGAGTAATATTTTTTTTTCGTCTACCTTGTGGCTTTTTAGGTGTCTTTATTTATTATTGGTTTGATTGTTCTCTGTGTTTCTGATTGTTGAACCTAATTTTGGTGGCTTGAGCTATCTTTGACTGATATTTGTGCTGCATCGAGTGACATTTTCGGCCTTCAACTTTCCTGGAAAACAGTGGATATGAAGGATGTCACTGTTGCTTGAGAATAGATGATATGTTTGTATTTATATTTGAGAACTTTTTTTCGGAATACGTTGATTTTCGAAATTTCTCACTTCTCCTTGTTCAAAATAATTATTTATATGATATCTTGTTTTTCTTATTATATGTGATTTTTACGCTTGGATAAATATTTTCACTCCAGTTAATTAGCTATTTATATTACTATTGAATTTGGAAATTTTTGACGCATTTTTTATTCATGTTCCATACTTCAGGAATAACTGGTCGTCGTAAGTCCTAATACAATGTGCTACGCTTGTGCTATATACACTCGCTCTGCCTACATGATAAATATAACATAACTTTAGAAAACTAGCCTCTTCCTTGTATTTTTTCTTAAGTTTAATAATATAGCTTGCTTGATGTTGTTCACTCTCTCAGTTGCACTGGATATTTCTGCGTAGAGATTCAAATGTATTGCAATCGTTTTATTGGACATTCATAATAAGCTAAATTCCTTTTCGTAACATGTCTCTATATGTGAGTGGGTTTTACGTCCTTCGAGCAATTTCTGAGTTGTTGGAATGCTTTGTATATGAAAGTTATCGACAATTCCATTAGACTTTTGGATTGTTATCATGCAGCCGCCAGATTACATGACGCATGCATTTCGGCTGTCTTACTTCTTGGAAGAGCTGCTGGATTTAACTGACATGTTTGTGTGTGTCTGTCGACGTTCTTTGCACTGTCTGATGACAAACTTGTTAAGAAGCACAGCAAACAGTAACCGAGTTCGGCGATTGTTGAATTTAGCCTTGAGCTTGAATTTTCGTTGTAATGATTTATCATTGTTCATCCCAATGGAAACCACACCATTTTTCTTAGCAGTTGTACTTGGGGAATAGTCTTATCGAGAATTCAGCCTGACTGTTTTGTTCACATGCCTATACTTGAAGTAGTTTAAAGTGACTGAAGTCATTTTGCTCATTCAGTCAAGGGTGCTTTTTCAAGCTTATTCAACTTGTCATCTGCAGTTTATTCAAAAACAGTCTATTTAAAATAGTGTTATTATTCCACAAGATTGTTTGGTTACATCTCTTTTTTCCAGTGGTATATCCACTCTTGCATTTTGTTCATTCCGGTGGTGTATAATTCATCGTCTTGTTTAAATTAATGTTATATAATTCAACGTGGTCTGTTAAGGATGAATAATTCACTGAATTTTCGTATGGAACTATCTCATCGTAGCGTGTGTTCTTCAAATAGTCTTATCCTTCTAACTCTTAAATCGTCCTTCATAAATCCTTTGAAAAAACCTTAATATTCTGTATTTTTAGTTTTGAACGATACATTATAGAAAGCTAAGTGAATCTGCTTGAAGAGGCATCCGATTGCTGTCATTCATGTCTCATAAACTTCAGAATTCTTAAACTATGATTGATCAAATCTACTTCAAAAATATAATTAAAGTCTAATCAAGGGTTTATGTCAGTTAGATAACCACAGGAAAGCAGTAGAAGTAACTGGTCACCTGTTTCATCCTAGTTTGAAAATTTTCGATTGTAATCATCCAGCGTGATTCGAAACCGAAGCCTTCCGGTAACAAGGTTGTTTAGTAGATCATTCAGTAATTGAGAGTCGATACAGTTTCCAGCCCATAAATTCCAACATTTAACCAGTTTTTGGCTGAATAGTCTACGCGCTTGACTTGTAAACGGTAGGCTCTAAGTGTGAAGCCTGGTTGGTGCGTGCTTCTGAGGAGTTCTAATCTAGAGCGGAAGAGGTGTTCAGCACCCACTGGGGGTTTTCAAAGTTTCTGTAACTGATATCAATCTGTGATCTCACTTGTGAAAAAAACATATCGTCACAGACTAACTCTCGAAAAATATATATTCATCTATGCGTTTTGATATTGATTTAGTAATTGTGGATTGAATTACTGCATCTGTTATGTGAGTTATAATAAACATCGCCGTAGGATATCGAAGTGTACTTATCAACTATTCATGAAGACTTATGAAGTTAAACAAAATAACTGAAATGCAAGTGATGATGGTTTCGATTCCTTACAATGCTTAAGTGAACAGGGTTGGTTATGCGAGTATGCTTTGAGTAAATGTGGTTGAGTAGAGCGAAACGTCAACTATTTGGACAACGTGAGATAAGCAGTAATAACAGTGTCTAAAATAATGACACGAGAAAGTATAGGTGAGAAGATACACGGTTAAATTTATTACTCTTTCAATGAAAATTTAGTAACAGAATAAATAATATAAGACACTGCACCACGGAGATTTGAAATGACAAGTCATGTGACAACATTCCACAATCTGTCGTCTTTTAAATGTGTAACACGTAATCATACACATTTTGGATATCAGGAGGACCAAGTAAGTCACGCCTTTTTATTTTATCTTCATACATTTGACAGTCTTCTGCTGAAGAAACTGGAATTCAATCAAACAGGATGAGTATATGTATCAACAAAATCTCTTTCTCTTCAGTGTTATTTACTTTGGATTGTTTTGATTTTATGCGTCTTCCACGAAGGTGCTGAAACTTTACATTTATAGGGAAAATATTGGTTCTCTGAAATGATGACTTCTCATCTCTTCAGACTGAATGCAGACCCCATAAACTTGTTGAACACTTCAATGTAAGACAACTTTCCGGCAGGTTTGAAACATCTTTATCAGAAATGTTATTAGACTGACAAATAATGCTCGTCACTAGCTTAATTTCTTAGTGTCTCAGCTATTTAAAGGTGCTACTTAGGTGTCTCAACAGCTCGTGATATGACACAGATTTATACAATCCTACTTCGGATTGATGAATGAGTTGGTTTTTCACTAATGGCTGAATGCTGTTATTGACATAAGGCATTATGTTACCTGATTATGAATATTATCCTTCTGTGCAATGAATGGACTTACTGTTAGTTTCATGAATCTTAATGCATAACTATACCCATTTTCTTCCTCAGAAAAACCTAGAAGAGGTGAGTCCTGGGTGGAGTTTTGTCATTTTTCAATTTTACCTCCCGCATTTTCAAAAGTGTCGTGTCGAGCAAAATATTTTTGTGTCGTTACGTTTGTATTGTCTTTAATTCAACCCAGTTTTGTTGAAGGCTCTAGTTTCCAGTTTTATTCTCCAGTATTATATGAAGGCCTATATCTTCAATTTAATTTCTTAAGATATTATAATATGTTGATTGCACCTAGATAGTATTTACATATGCAATATAATAACCACATAACGTACATGAATTGGAATTGACGCGGCTAGTTTTCACAGCGTGACGTTTATTCTGAACAATGAAAGCAAGCTAAACTCTACCTGTAATCTCTGCGTATACTCACACATTTTTGTCCAACTTGCAATTGCCACATTGTCAGATATGTTGGTTTTTTTAATCACTAATACAGCGTACAGAAATCAAAATGACTGAGTGTTTTTAATTCGAATATATAACACCATTATTTGCATGAAATAATCGGTTATTTGATATGACGTTGATGTGTGAGATCAGTTTCATATAATTATGAACAATATATTCCACCACTGAAATCCTTTGAGTTCCGATTGGAACACATGGCTCCAACAACACGGTCATCTTTTGCTGTCCTGACAACTGCTCAAAGTCTCTTGTCTCGCACTTTCATGACCTCCCTCATTTGACCATCAGACTCGTGACCCACTCGTCGTTCCACTTGGGAGATGCCCAAGAGATGGGATGTCATCCAACACTCTGCTTGGTGTATGTATGAAGGAAGGAACCTTCATCAAATCTCTGCTGTTGATGGTGATTTGTACTGGTTGGTGTCGTTGCTGCTGTTGATTGCTTATCTTCATCAATTGAACCTTGTCTTTAATCATCTGGATTCCTGTCTTCTCGAGCCAATTTGTTATTTTTCAATTGTACATCTTAGAGTGTGTGTGTATGTGTAATGTTAAGCATGATTCATCCAGGTGCAACATTCACATCTTCTATAGTCTTCATATCGGTTCGACATATTCTCATCTTCCTACTCCCCACAGTCTGAAGCACAATCCAGTTCACCCTCATTCAGAATATAATCGGTGTTCATAGGCGGCCAGCATTGTTTTTCCCTCTGTGTACACTTGAAAGGATACGCTGAGTTTTCCATTGTGGATCACCTGTGTGTGATGTGTGATACTGTCATATGGCTGTTGAATAAAATTCACTAAGATTCCTAAATGATTGATTAAACGTTACTGATAGTTGGCTGTTCTTACGTGAAATCACTACAGTGCAAATAAAACAAATAAATACACGATAAAACCGAAGGCGTAATTTTAAAAATTCAGAGTAAATAACACACAAATTCGAAAGCACATTTTTCATGGGGAGTGAAGAAGATGAAACACATATAACACACAATTTCACTGAAAAATCAAATTCCTGAACCTGTGGAGCAAGGTACAGTTATTGTCGATTGTATTGAACGTTACACTCAAATGCACTCATTATCTATTACAGGAAGAAAAGGCAGAAGTAAGTGGGGGGTTTGCCCTTATGTTTCATTAAATCTCAGTTTCGTCCTTATGAAAGAGAAAATTTCACCCTTCAAAACAGTGCGCATATACGTCAATAAAACTGCAGACCTCTGCAACATGAACTTCTGACGTCTTCTTTTTTAAGGGAAGTCTTTTAGATAGTGTTTCAATCACCTAATAACGCTCCATATTCCCTCACAAAAAGGAAACCGAATTATTGGAACAACAGGTAGTCATAGGATAACTCTCCATTCACAAGCAATAGACTTTCAAAGCACTCCAAAGAAGCTACTTAGATCAATGTATTTCGGTTAATTGCTTTCTTAACATTGTAACATCTTAGCAAGTTATTCATTGAAGCTATAGTATTTCGGAGATCAAAATAAACGATTTCTGGTTAAAATGGGATACAGCTTCGATAAATATTGGCCTTCATGTGCATCGGTAGCACAGTGGTTAAAACTCTCGCAGACCATGCACGTGGTCCGAGGTTTCATCCCCTGCCGACGCACACCTGATATCTATGATCGGCCTGCGAAATTCCGGCTACCGATATCCATGCTGAAAGTTCCATACTTGTACCAAAAATACAGTGTGGAATCAAGCTGTAAATCAAATTTTAAAAAATAAATAAATATCAGTTGCATGTTGCGCGCCGATATGTTTACTACTTTGTTAATTTTCTGACGAATACGGAAACATTTTAGCTCCATGATCAGTGTGAGAAGAATCAAGTGTTTGTTTTACATGAGAGGTAGACTGGCACGTGAAAGTCATTCGGTCACAGTGTACAAATCTGCAATAGATAACAAAGGTCAGTGACACAAGATACCCTTGCATAAGATCAAAAATATACATGACGACAGAAAAAGTAACTGGAGGGAGGTAAAGCGAAATCAACAGATTGGTAACAGAATCGGATGTATTAACTCATTTCCCTGGTGTATAAGTTCTACCATGTCAAGTAACCACCTGAACATAAAACAAATACGCACTTCTCTAAAAAGAATGAAAACAATATCGAATTTTACCCGTATAACACCTTACTTTACTTATTTTTTCCAATTCAGAAGGGGCCAGAAAAAGTGAGTTCTAATGTGATGTACTTTCTATTTAATCTTCAGCAAAACACGAGACTAAATTTTTACTCTAATATAATTTTCATTCAACATAATCAATAAGTCGTTTTTCTATCATTTCATGCTTCCATCTTTTTCACTGAAACTCAACATACGTTCACGCAGATGTTCACGCTTGACTTGAAATCTACATATGTCACTTTTTAGCTAAAGTATGAAGAAGAAATTTGAAATCTATAGGTACTGGGTTATGCAACATGCGTTTGACTATTTCATTTGAAGAGTTTGTGAGAAGTGCAAATGGTATACACTTAACTACAAAATACAACAATTATCATTATTCGCGCAATACATTACCGAAATAGAGAGAGAGAGCATAAGCCGTCATTCGTCTTCAGTATGAAATGTATAACTTGTAAATTACTGTTGAGAATATATTATTATGCAGAATAAAATATGATACTGCAGGTCAAGTTGTAATTATATCAACAAAACACTCTTCATTCTCAACTTCAAATACGGTCTCCGAAATGTTTGTGTTTTTACTTTGCTGAGATTTTCCCAAGGCTTTATCAACTAATGATCTGTGTAAATAAGGAAGTTCACTCTAAGTCATCAAGAGGGGAATAATTTGTTTCAGTTTTTGCATGAAACTTTGATAAGCGAAATTAAGCCTGAAAACATTTTGGTATTAATGCCAGTAACCAGTTTACATTATCAGTTTTGAAGTCACTTATCTCTTCAGTAAAGTTTGAAGCAATTTCCGAATGCATCGGCTTCTCTGCGTTTTTACTAACCTAGTCACAACACTTATGGCATTGTCTACGATCTTTATGTATTTTCGAGTTTTAAAGGAAGCATCATTATTCCGTGAGCTGTGGAACTGAGGATTGTATTGGAATGCTGGTCAACAAAAAAGGTCCCATCAGATTGTAAAAATTTTTTCTGCGATGAGAACTCTTTTGCTGTCCATGTTATTTACCAGAATTTACCGTGTACAGAATCAAATGTCACACCACGTTGTTCATCATCACCATGGACATACAATTTTTCTAATGCATATACACTGGATATCTCTGACTATCTCTGAGAGCTCTATGAATGCATTGCCAACTAGTATGATCTCTTCACCAAATTATATGAGCTTCCGTCAGTTGATTTGACCTTGTGACCTGATACGTAGTTATAAGAGCTCCATACACAACAGAAAACTCAAATGATATGATGGGTCAGTTGTTCCCGCATGTCACACTCCGCTTGACAGAGACATGCAAATATAAAAAGATAATGACTGGCCTCTGACTGCTGAGATACAAGCGTATTTGTGAAAACTGTTATTTGAATTTATATATTTCTAACCACTCTAAAACCTGGCTAGGACAGTTGAAAATAGATTGTTCTGCAGTAGGTGACTGAGAAACATCGATGGAAAGTCAATATTCTCATTGGTCGATGATTAGTCCAGGGTGAAGGTAATAAATAAGATCTTGAGAATTTATAGTAATTCAATTAAAAAATGGATCAATAGATCATTACTATTTTAAACCGATTCCTATTAGAAGGTTACTTTATTATAAGTTATATATATATATATAGATTCCCAAACTTTCCTAGTCATCTGGCCTTATTTGAGTGTAGATTAGATCAAGCACGAATTTCATCGATGATTATCAGTGTCCAGCCAATAATTGTTACCTCGCGTATCAGTTCAGTTCATCATAACAACCTTCTTAGTGGTGTGAATGGCGTTTAAATAATTGTCTCAACTAATCAGTTGTATTCAAGTATTAATTTGTTAGGATATTATTGATTGGTTACATGGTTTCATCATGAGATAACATCGGTTGAAGAACCGTTAGAAAACCTGCAGGGGGTACCTGGCAGCTGTTTCGTCAGCCAAGTTTGTGACTCTTCATCAGTACTCACCGACCATCTGGGTTCAGACTCAGGAGTAAAATAAGTATATTTTGCTTCAAGTGTGGTCATGAATTAATGTCTGTGAGAGAACCAGTGGGAACCAGAGAGTGTTGGATAGCTGTCTCTTCAACAACATGTACTTGCCAGAGTTCAAAGAATTAATCTTCTGGTCACAAAGGATGCTTGTAGACGATTCATTCACTAGAACAGAAAGCAATGGTCCATGATTTGCAACTTCTACCTATTCGAGATTTTACCATAACTACTAGACAGGTTTTCCAAGAGTACTTATCTTCATATATGTCCAGATGGACCCCTCTGGCCAAGACTTTTCACTAGAATTGCAGACAACTGTGAGTTCTAGCCTGCCTCTTCCGAGTAGTTTTCAAGAATCATTTTATCTGAATTAGATTTGTTTTAAATTCGATCACTTATTACTGTCAGTTAGGGAACTACCTGGGAGCACCGAACAGTCGTTTTGTCCGTAGTTTTAAACTTTCCATCAGTATACACCCATCACGGCTCAAAACACTAAATTTTCTTGTCGGGAAATTCTTAGGATATAACAGTCGTCTTGTACTCATGACATCCCAGCAGGTCTGTAACTGATATGAATCAATGATCAAACTTGAACAAGATCAAATGCCTGCGAAATAACTCTTGAAAAATTCTATTCATATATGAAATTGCTTCTTAGTGAATTATTGATGATTTGAACAACGTTCTCTTTAAGTATGGAACATTAACTTTTTTGTTTTCCATTTCAGATAGAAGAAAAAGTGCAATGGGTGAGTAGTGATAACCACTGTTCATCATTTTGATGTCATTATTACGATAAATAAATATGAAAATAGATATTGTCTATCACACTCCTCATAATTAAGTTAAGGTATCTTCGTTTTAGCCGTATGAATAAAGGACATCTAAAAATGTCTACGTCTTCCTCTCTTAATAGATCCGGATTTCATGTGACACTGCAACTTACAAACTTACCTAGAGTAAAGCTCTACAGATTAAATTAACCAATTGACTCAATAAGACAAAATAATCTAGTTGACCGAATACTTTGCAATATCTTTGAGGTCAATTAATTCAGTGGAGTTAGTCAAATGATCAGAAAATAAGAATTGAACTAAGTGTAGAATGATTTATCACACAGGGATTTATTATGTGGGTAAAGCACAAAGTTACAACCTCAAGTGGGACAGAGTTACATTTCTAAAACGTAATGCAGCTTCAAGTATTAGCTTTTTTATGAATTTTGTTTGATTGGTTGGGGGATTTCATAATGAGCTGATATATCAGTTCGAAAATAAAACCAATACTTGAAAATTAATCTGATACTCACTAGCGACTGTCCCTATTCAGACGGTTAACCTGTGGTTCTAGTGAGAAGCCGTGACCAGTAGGGTGCAGCAGGTTGAAGGTGAGGCAGTAACTCTTCTAAGAAGACATTGCGAAGTGGTTATGCTATGTCGTGAATCAGCAGAAGTTAGAACCCATGGGTCGTGTCCTAGTGGCCTAACGGTCTACGAGCTCGCCTTGTAACCAGAAGGTCCTAGGCTTGAGCCGTGGTGGGTGTGTGCGCACTGAAGGAGAGCATCGAACCAGGACGAATTAGATGTTCACTACTCCCAGGCTTATCAATGGTTCTCTAACTGATGTCAACTCATCATGATGAAATCCTCCGAACAATTAAGGAAGCTTCATATATTCTACACCCAGCACACTCAATATGAATGACGCATCACTTAAATCACAGAAATATGAAAAATTCCTACCAAAAAAGTCAAAGGATAAGAAATTGTGAAGTTATATGAGTGCCTTGATATGATGTCGATCAGTAAATTGTGCTCCAGTAGGACTCATCAAATAGTTCTGTGTGCTTTTATCGAAGAATTGAACTCTATGGTAGAATTTATCCTCGTCTCATTCAATGCTTTGTTTATATTCTGCTATGACGTATTCAACTAAGATCTAGTTCCACATTCCAGTAGATTTATTTTGCCATTGCAAACTTCAGTATAGCAGATTCACTTATATGAAATATTTCAACCATCCAGCATACTGAATATAACTTAAGTCTGCATATTCTGTGTATTGAATGAATTCCCTAGCCGTTTCAATATTTCTCTCTGTCAATTCATATTTCAAATTTTCTAAACTTAACGAACTGTCAATATTTTTTTCTTGAATTTCAGCATGAAACGCCAATATTTTCATATAGATGAATGTGGTTCCCAGAACGTTTTATGTAATCATGGTTAACACTTTGTACTGTAATACTGCATCTTTCTCAGTCTAACTTTCAAATACAGAAATAATAATAAATTTTTTACAACTTTCTGTACATGCCTTTGCTTTAAAGATAGGTAACTTGCCAACAGCGTATATTAGTACAATTCAGAATCTATCATCTCTAAGGGGAACGCATCGAAATTATTTGCGGAGTATAAAGAGACATTAGGAATAATACGTGCACAGTCAAATTCAGGGATAGGCAAACCAGAAGTTTACTGCCCAACGGTAATGCAGGAGGTATGCGTTGAGAACGCTGTCGAGTGACAGCTCCCCGCACCCCTCAAAGTAGAAGTGGAATCAGAAATGATAAGTTTGCATCCCAAAAGTGACATGGATAAAATAGTTTGACGAGAAGGTGAACAATTGTAGAGTCAACTAGAAAGGTTGTATGTAACACGATGTGCTGTGCTGAGGCCTTATGCTGCATCTTTAACTCAAGGGGACGAAATTTTCGACTAAGAATACATCACTTTCGACGACTTTTCTTAGTATCGGTAAATTCGAATGCATCAAACCAGGTTGCTACAAGACAGAATGAGCATATATTTTAATATTATACCTCTGAGTATTAAATGACTCTAAGAAGCTGGCTAGGGTGAACTTTACATATTGACCCATAGAACATGGATAAACAAAAGTGCTATCTTCAGGCTGGACAGAACTCGCACAGTTATGTGTTGAATCATATTTTCAGTTTACCAATTTAACATAGAAAAAATTAAAAGAAACTCCAGTGGGGTCACCTTCATTTAGTCCGATTGAGGAAGCCGTTATGCAAAGATTCGTTTAGAAGTTGAAGAGGTGTTGATGCTTACGCAAAGTACGCTATATGCACACAACTCCCACAGTTTTTGTTCTGCGTAAGCCAAAGACACATCAAAACACAAAATCGATTGTAGAAAATACGAAATATATATTCGGGATCAAAATTGTAGTACGAGAATGATCGGTTAACTGGCTAAGGATAGTTCAGTAACAAATGAGCGTAATAAAACCACGTGCTAAATGTTTTGGTTGGCTGACTTGGAGATTTCAGCTTAAAGAATCAAATTATATAGTGCAGAACAGGGTCTAATGTTGAGTCAAGACTTTTGTAGGCTTTTAACATTTGGGAATTATTTAATGCTACACACTGTGAAGAGGTAGCTCTACTTATGATGAAACCAAAAACTCCGATAATTAACACTGGTAACATATCTGTCATAAAATAAGGAGATGACCGATAACACACACAAGTTAAGAAGCACGGAGCTGACATTTAAATAAACACAGCAGCCGGCAACAACAAGACTGAGTGTCCAAAATTTTTATAACACTCTCAGAAAGTTCATAATAGTAATAATTCACCTTATTCCGAAAACAGTACTTGTGATGCAGAATGGAATTTTCAGCATTTATCACAATATTGCATCTAATTTCCTCAAATTATAAATAAAATTAATCACTCAGAAAAGTTACCACATTTACAATAGGGGTAATTTCAAAAACATGCAGCATATAAAATGGAAATAATAATAATGATAACAGCTAAGGCAATGACAATCACAAAAATACAAGTGAAAATTCCTATGGGCTTGTTATACACAGTATTGTCGATTCGCTATAGAAATCCTAGCATATTTAAAAATATTGAATATAATGTTCTCTCTACATGATATGGTGAGGGGAAAAACAAAGATTACAGCAGTCATAAAGATAAGCTGGTGTTTGCAATTATGAGAGTAAAGCAAAGAAGCAACATGACCATAAATATAATAGAAATAATAAAAGTAAGTCTTGAAGGTATATAAGGTTGTATGGATGGAGGAACTTGTTTATTTGCTAGATGAAAAAGGCTAGTTAATTCTTGCCTGACACTATTTTCATCACATAAAATACGTGTCAGGTATGGTATCATAGAATTTCTATACTTAGACGTGCGAGAATACAGTTTTCTGAAGTTACTTCTTGTTCTACCTGAGGAAACGCGAAGTCAAAGCTGAAGGGTGAAGTGGATGCTCCAAGTCAGAGGACAGAACCTCTTTAACAAATTTATTGCACGAAGTCAAGTGCCTGTCGATAACAACATTAACTATGTGGTCCACTGGGACACCACTCACCCTACTGACAGTCTTCAGTATTCTACGAATTGTGACATAGTCCTTTTTAAGCAAACCAGGAAAGAATAAGTAAGGGTGAACAATAAAGAAGAATAGGTAGGATGCAAGTCTTTATGAACTGTAGGAGGAGGGGTTGAGTCATACCCAAGTGTCTTAACTTCTTAATGTAAAATGTCAGGCGGAATATTTTACTGGAGATTGGTAAGATATGGGAAGACCAGAAGAGATTAGAAGACAGAATAAGTCCAAGATACTTAATTTCTGATTTAATTCCTATATCATATGATATCATATGAAGAGCTATAGTCTTATGTGTTCTTAACTGAATGCATTCAACAATTTTGGTGAATCCAGACTGATATATGCATTTGTGTAAAACTCAGTGGATCGCCAAAAATCTTCCTACTATAAACCACAATTATGTTTCATGTACGAAGAATCATAAAATAAAGACCACAAAGGATACAATTTGTGTCAGATTGTAAGAATAGTGTCAAAATAAATTTTGAACTGTAATAGAAATGCTTAAAATGGCTCGTTAGTGGGTGGTTTTCAAAAATGTTGATAGGCTACTTGAAAATGTCTACAACTTTCCTCAGACTACTATTTTGTATTCAGTAGTCCAAGCGTTCGTGAAACAACATCACTACACTGTGGCACACTTTGCACTTACGTTCCCTGAATACATAATATTACAAATGTAGCACTGTCAAACATTCATCCCACTCTGTAATCATATAAAAAAATTTAGACATTTTCTGACAACAAGGATATGTGATACTTGTGTTTCCATTCAGTGTCGTCATGATGTCTCAGCTCTCATTGCCCTCAGATACACCCACACAAACACTAGAAGACTGAAAACTGCTGGTGAGTCTACGTAGTATCGGGAAAGTATGACCCACAGGAGACAAGGCTTTTTCCTGTGAACAAGATACTGCAGTACTAACAATTATTTAAGAATAGAACGCAAGCACTTTGGTATCATTTAGCTGAGTATTAGATACGTTTATCAGATGTAAGGTGTAGCGGTTAAGTAGGAATGTCATCATGATATCTCGTGCACAATTTACTGCATCTAATCATTGCAATTCGATTTGAATTTTGACGGTTTCTCCTTTTCACAATCTTCAGGCTAGTAGTTTTGAACTAAAGAGATGGCTGACAGCGTGAAATACTGAGAATTCCCGTAGTTAAGCGTATGCTACTTATAAGATTTATCAGTAGTATATAAAGAGACACTCACCAACAGAAAGTATCAAATTATAGGCAGATGGTTTTGATGTTAGAGAAAGCAAGTGGTTTCAGTGTAGTGCAGATACACAGTTAACCTGAAAGGAACACAAAGAAACACAAAATGACGGCCAGAAGTGGCACATTGTGGAAGATCTGTGCGTCGGTGGCACAGTGGTTAGGACTCTCGCCGACCATGCACATCGTCCGGGGTTCGAGCCCTCGCCGACGCACACCTGATATCTATGGTTGGCCTGCGAATTTCGGGCTACCGATATCCACGCTGAAAATTCCACACCTGTACCAAACAATACGGTGTGGAATCAAGCTGTAACCATAAAAATAATAAATAAATAAATGGTGCGCTGAAGACAAGGTGAACATAATTTGACTTTCTAGAGATACCATGCGGTCGCTTGACGTTTCGTTACGAAATCCTTCGAAATTGACCAAGGATCTGGTTGTATAGCTAATCCCTTAGGTCCCGTGCATACTGTATAAGCAGGTGTAATAAAAGAGCTGATCTAACTTTGGTGAGAATCGACTGCAAATAAAGAGAAACACTTACTTTCGACCTTGCGCTTTTAGCAGAGGAAAAGAATTTAGGACAATGTGGCTTGATTTCCAGCAATTGCGAATAGTTTAAATGAGGTATGTAGCTGAAAGGCTACTCAATTACGTTTCCTGTTAGCATCTTGAGTCCATTACACTGAGGGATATAACGCTACTAAGTTTCCATAATGTCCAACATCTTTCTTGAACATGATACCCTTTAGGTATATGACCAATCCCCCGCCTCTGACGTCTACTCGCTCTGATCCATAGGCGGTGATGTTTTGTAGACTGACTTCATTGTAGCTGGTCTTAGATTTTAGTCATCTTTCTTAACTAATAATAACATACAGGTTCGCTCATTTAACACAGGTATCTAACTTGGTCCTTTTGTTAGGTGGACATAAGCGATTTTCGACGTCAGGTGATGACCTCTCGAACACCTTTTTTCTGAGGATTTTAAGCATATTGTGAATAGGGTTTTAATGGTAACAACATCGTAAATGTGCATATATATTCATTAGCGTCCGGCTTAAGCACAATAGCCTTGCTGTGAGGAAATTTCAGTGACGTAGTGAATAATACGTTAGCCTCCAGTGTAATGGATTCTTTCAAGCTGCAAAAGTCTTCTGACAGCCAGTATGCGATAGCAGATTACTGCAAAGATTTTGTGCTATAAGAGTAAATTTCCTGCCCATATGGTGAAAATACTGATTATAGTTGTCACACTGCAAAACATTAATGACAATAATAATAATCAGTTGTTCGAGGTTTGAAGAGGAAGCTTGTGGTAGACGGTTCTTCTCCAGGCGTAGAAAAAACTTGGGGATTTTCTGTCAGATGCATATATGTCAATTATAATATTGAGTATCTAAATAACAGTCATTCAGATTTGACGTGTAAAATGTCTGTCAAAACTTTTAAGGTTTCATAGGGACGCATCTATTTTTAAGAAGCTGAGCAAAATGCTAGAAGGCCGAAAAAAGCTGAAGCATTAGCTATCACCCAGACAGTCATTTTTTGGTTTCAAAAGTATCCAGACTTAGGCGTAAGTCTTTACGCTTCAAAATGCATATAACCATCCTAAAAATAAATAAAAGCGAATCACAATTGTGATCATCATCATCACGGCAGCTGAACACAGTGATCTATACTCCTGAATGCATGAAATTACGCTACAAGATATCTACTGTGGAAAACACAGTATTGATGAAAATGTAAGCCTTTTGTCTGTCACGTTGGCTCAGCATACAATAGTTTTGCAAATTACAAGCTTTCATGACAAGTGCTCCTCATTTGACTGAAAGACACATTTTGTATCTAAGGTCATTCTTATCACTAGAAACTGCATAAACTCACATGAGAGCAGCAAGAGATTATTTCAGGGGATCACGATGTTCAGAGTTTAAAGATTTGGAAAAATAAGAGTTGTGAAAACTCAAAGAAAGCAAAGTTACAGTTCATTGGATTAAGTGAAGTGGGCAGGAAAACAATTCGTGGTAAAAGTAGGCAGAATGATCATGTAGAAAGCAATCGGTGTGACCGATATAGGCATGTAGGAGTGAAATAAAATTACTATACCAGTCTCCATATGTATTTCAGAGCTGAACATAACTAATGAAGGGGAGGCAGATGGACGCTGATAAGAAAGTTTGGTGGTTGTGTGATACACTACTCTCTACAGTCAAGGAATGTGCATTTCGATGGCCCAAGAATTAAGCATCAGTCTGGAGCTTGTATTCAACGAAATGACTGCATCTATTGCAGATTATACTTCTGCTTCTCAGCCCTTTGCTATTTTGATCAAATTACTGACTAGGAAAAACCTTTAAGAAACTACATTAGGCACAAATTAAATCACGTTAGCAACATTTAAAGTATTGTAAAATGTAGATTTTTATAAATTCCCTGACATATTAACTAACCCTGAATATAATTCAAAAACAAAACAATTTAGTTTATCTAATACCCCAACTGCAATGATTGTCAGGTCAAGTACATAGGTCAAACTAGTAGAACAGGGACAGTCAGACTAGTTGAACATAAAAACTTAGCGAAATCTAGATTGGTTGACCCGAATAAGATGAGAAACCTAGAGAATAGTTCAGCTATACCACTCACTACATGCAATTACACACAACCATACAATAGCCTGGAGGGGATGAGATGACAGTTTTAAAATCAAATCTAACAGTTTAGAAGGAGAGATTGATAACAGAAGCTTTGTTTATCAAATCAACTGCAAAGACATATAATAGGAATGATTCATCACCTGTCCCTGATATCTGGAAAACTCTACTACCCCTACGACGACAAATAGGAGAGAACAAATAAAACTATAAAACTCAAGTTTCAAAGTCGTGTGATTATAACTGTTATGATCATGAACAATAAATTTTGTTCGAAACTGTGTCATCCAGTAAATAATACTGTTTCACTGTGTGATACATCTAATAAACAAACTAATATGGAATTACTTACTAACACAGTGCCGAAGTTTTACACATATATCGAAAAACAAAGTTTCGGTGATTAAACTCCCATCTCCACCAAATTACATTACCTTTTGATTCTATCACCCTGTCCCACCCACTCTATTTTGTGATTACATGGAAGCGAATACAGTGCGATGGCTGAGCTTTTTCTAGGTTATTCAACCTGACAGTGTCAATTATTCTACGTCTAGCTAAATTTGTATGTCCCAATAATCTAGCTGACCATTGTCTACTAGTTTGACATCCATGTAATTGACTTTACAGTAATTAAACCATGGTATTTGGTAGATTGTATTACTTTCCTTAATTAGATATATTGGGTTCTTAGGCCGATAAAGTTTATTTCTGAGAGCGTTGGTTGGTTTAAATGCCACCCCGATTTCAGTATTCTACGTAAGGCCAATGACGTCTCTTCTTTATACAGCAGTGCTACAAAGACTATGAATTCTTTATAACTTTCGTTACTTTTATTGCTAATCTTAGTTGTTCTATGGTTCTTCATAGATGTTTCTGAATAAGTTCTAGTGTGTAGTCTGTAATTCACTAGTAATAATTCCTTTATTTGTTTGACGTCGTTATTTAATTCTTCTCACCTAGTAGTCAGGCTCTTGGTTCAATTATACAGACATTTTACTAAACTTATTCACCTTGCCCTATTCTGGATGGGACGAATTAAATTCTAAGCATTTATAAGAGAACCTCGCCAGATACTAGCTTGCTAGGCTACTAGCTTACTAGTTTTCTCGCCGGTCCCAAGCCCGGGTAAAGAGGGAGGGTTGGGGCGTGGTGCTAGCAACTCCACCCCTGTAAAACAACCAAATCGCTACAGAAACTTCAACGAATAAATATATTAAAAATTCTAAAAACATAAGCAATAGCCTTACTTTTCGCTGGAATCGGGGAAGTGAAATGACGCAGGCTGGTGAAAGCCTTCGGGAAGCCAGTCAGCCGATGTGCCTTCTTTCGATGAAAGCAAAAGTAAGGATGGGTACCTGGAATGTTCGTACAATGTACGAAACTGGAAAGGCTGCCCAGATAGCCGCTGAAATGAGAAGGTACAGAATAGAAGTGTTGGGAATCTGCGAGAGCAGATGGAACGGAACTGGAAGGTGCCAACTACCTACTGGAGAGACAGTAATCTTTTCCGGCCACCCAGAGGACAACCATGAGCACACCGAGGGAGTGGCCATCATGATGTCACCAACAGCAACCAAAGCTCTCATGCAGTGGGAACCAATCTCCTCCAGGATAATGACAGCCAGGTTCAACTCAAAAGGAAGGAAAGTTACAGTCATTCAATGTTATGCGCCTACAAACGTCTCAGAACAAGAGAAGAAGGAGGCGTTCTACAGACAACTACAAGCAATAATGGACAACGTCCCAAATGGCGATATCAAAATCCTGATGGGCGACATGAATGCGAAGCTGGGAGGAGACAACACAGGAAGAGAACTCACCATGGGTCGTGAGGCCCTCGGTGAAATGAACGACAATGGTGAACTCTTCTCAGACTTCTGCGCCTTCAATGATTTGGTGATTGGCGGTAGTGTGTTCAAACACAAGGATATACACAAGACGACATGGATTTCACCAGATGGAAACACCAAGAACCAAATAGACTTCATCTCAATTTCAAGAAAGTGGAGACGGAGCCTACTGGACACAAGGTCAAGGAGAGGAGCAGATGTGGGTTCAGACCACTATCTAGTAGAAGGGACTTTCAAGGTGAAACTAAAAGCCTCGAGGATAGCTGGGGATAGGCCACAATGCAAGTTCAACACTCAATTACTGAAGGACACAACCACAAAAGACACTTCACTGCAACTGTCAGAGCAAAGCAGGAAACACTACGCGACATCACTGAAGAATCATGCGTGGAAGAACATTGGAAGTCTCTGAAGGCGATTCTCAACGAAACGTGTTCAACGGTTCTAGGAAGAAAGAAGAGACAAGACAAGGAATGGCTCTCAACGGACACTTGGAAATTAATAGAAGAGAGGAGAATGGTGAAAGAGAAAATGATTCAATGCAAGGACGGACAGGAGAAGGAGACGATGAGCTCAACTTACAAAGCATTGGACAAAGAAGTGAAGAAAAGTGCTAGGAAGGACAAAAGACGATTCTACGACAATCTAGCTACTGAAGCTGAGAAGGCAGCAGGCAAAAGGGACCTGAGGACACTATATCAGATAACCAAATCTCTATCCGGGAAGAGACCAACACAAGCGAAACCTATAAAAGACAGCCAAGGGAAGCCCATTACCAAGGAAGAAAAACAGATTAAACAATGGGCGGATCACTTCAAAGGACTCTTGAACCGACCATCACCTGCAACCCGTCCAGAAATACCAACAACAGCGCGCACACAACTGCAAGTTGACACCAATCCTCCAACGAGAGCTGAAGTCTTGAACGCAATCAAACTTCTGAAAGCTGGAAAAACAGCCGGACCAGATGGAATACCCCCTGAAGCACTGAAAGCAGACCCAGAGACGACAGCAGACATGCTGACTCCATTATTGCAAAAGGTCTGGAAGGAGGGAAAGGTGCCTACTGACTGGAGGAAAGGTTACCTCGTGAAACTACCAAAGAAGGGCGACTTAGGCCTCACTCTGCAAGAACTGGCGAGGAATCATGCTCCTATCGACGCCAAGTAAAATCCTGAGTCGCATCATCCTGGAGAGATTAAAGGACGCACTGGAGACAGAACTCCGACCAGAACAAGCTGGATTCAGGAAAGGCAAATCATGTACTGACCAAATTGCAACTCTACGCATCATCATCGAACAAAGCATGGAATGGCAATCAAACCTCTACCTCAACTTTATAGACTTTGAGAAGGCCTTCGACAGCGTTGATCGTGAAGTAATTTGGAAATTACTCGAGTACTATGGCGTACCCCAAATATTCATCAACCTTATTCAACAGCTGTACGACAACGGCACCTGCCAAGTGATCCACAACGGAAGACTCAGCGAGGCGTTTGGAGTAAACACAGGAGTCAGACAAGGGTGCTTACTATCACCAATGATATTCCTAATTGTGGTGGACTGGATTATGCGTCAGACTGTGGGAAACGAGAAGACAGGAATATCCTGGACCGACGTGAAGAACCTAGAAGACCTGGATTTCGCGCGTGGATGATTTATGTTTGATGTCACACAAAATCGAAGACTTACAAGCGAAAACCGACAAACTGGTCGAAGAAGCAGCAAACACAGGACTCCAGGTAAACATAGACAAGACGGAGGTTATGAAAATAACCAACCAACAACAGCAACAACATCCAACGTCAATCACCATCAACGGGAGGGATTTGAAAGAGGTTACTTCATTCACTTATCTAGGGAGCATTGTCTCAACTACAGGAGGAGCGGACGAGGATGTCAAATCGAGCGAGAATCGGGAAGGCGAGAAACACATTCATCAACCTGAAATCAATCTGGAAATCTTCGTCACTCAGCATCACCAACAAAATTCGGATTTTCAATACAAACGTCAAGTCAGTCAGTTCTTCTATACGGATCAGAAACTTGGCGGGGGTCACAAAGAATATTTCCAACAGCCTGTGCAGACCTTTATTAACAACTGTCTTCGCTCTATACTGAAGATCAGATGGCCGGAAAGAATCACCAACAAGGAATTATGGGAACAAAAAATGCAAGAACCAATCGCCTAACAAATATGCAGGAGAAAGTGGAGATGGATCGGACACTCGCTGAGGAGACCGCTGGGTGACATCGCGCGCCAAGCCCTCGAGTGGAACCCGAAAGGGAAGCGGTGTGTGGGACGTCCAAGGGTGACATGGAGGAGATCGTGTGAAGAGGAGTTGAAAGAATATGGATTAACATGGATGCAGGCGAAAAGTATAGCAGAAGACAGAAGAAAATGGAGACGTGCAGTTGAAGCCCTATGTTCCACTAGGAACCCAAGGGAGCAATAATAATATAAATAATAATAATTTATAAGAGTGTGTATCGGTTTTCTAGAAGTGCTACCTAGTATCTAACCTGTCAACATCTTGTTTCCGTTTTATTCTACGGTCTGGCATGGCCAACTCACGCTGCTTGTTTTCTAACTCAGAAGTGAATTGGATCTTGTCTACAATTGAGTTTATGTGTGTGTGTGTGTGTGAAAAGAATGACGGATAAGTTCAGATTTCAATACAGTGTCACTGTATTCAGCATATCTCTTTGATAATGCAGGAGCAAGATTTAGATTTCCAAGAGCCTTATGTTTCCAACTATCCATAAATATGTCTGTTATTATTGGGGATATTGATGATCTCATTGCCACTCCATTCGTTTGTTTACATAGTGTATTTTGAAATTTGAATAAAGTAGAGGCTAGACATAACTGAACAGACAATATCATTATTTCATCAACCGAACGAGAACAATGCTAGTATGCATACTGCTCATGTCAAAATTAAATTAAATCAATCTAGAGATCCACATATCTCATGACCGAAACAACTACTTACATACTTCCTCTTATGCAATGAGTCTGTTGTCCGAAAGCAATTTTATATGTCATATTCCTGTACACTCCAAACTATACCTTCATAGTCTGTGAATCACCTCTGAGACTTTGTATCTCAGACGCGGTTGAACATGCATTGAACATAAGTCGAATAACATTCTTCTTTCTTTCTTAAAGTCATTCACCAAATTGACCTAAAAGGCAAGCTTAATACAAGTGTTATGGTATTTCTAAGCGTCGACGTTCACGCCCTCACTTTGTTGAACTACTGAATGCATAATGGTTTGTGCTTGTTTAAAACAAAACTAATCATGATTTTGTTAATAAAAATACATTATGAAATAGGCAACAGATAATATAATATGGTAGGTTTAATCAGAAGTATAAATAGCCATTCTACATTCAGTGTTAAATTGAACAAAATGATAAAGTATTGGTTCGCATTACTGTTTTGCATTTTGCTCGCTGCCGATACCTCTGTCCAGGGTAAGTCCAGCATACATCACAGTTTATCATGAACTGTGAATAAGCTGACATTTTAAGTTATTGTTTAGACAATACACAACGGCACCATCTGTACACATTAACTGCTGAATTTGGAGTAATTGCATCTCACTTCCGAACCTAAACTTCCAAGACAACAATAATTAGTTTGATATATTTCCCTGACTTCAGCAGATATCTATATCAAGTTCCAGGGATAATTGTGTAATGTTACTGACATTATTAAAACGAAAACAAATACTTCACTTAAAAAACTCAACATTAATCACCTTCTTATCTTTCTTATTATTCACTCGAGAGTTTTATCATGACATGGGTATAGGACTGTACATTTAATGATAAGTTTAACACCGCAATATTATCCTCAAACATTTTTTACATAAATTAATGGTTTTATAATGATGAAAATCCACTTGCATCTGTTATTCTGCTATGGAACTTAATTCTCCTGTCTCATTTCCATATTACACCACTAGTTTAAGAACATAGATAGAATGAAAATATTTTAACTTCTTCATCTATGAATGATAAGCATTATATTATCGCAAATAACAATTTAACATTTAATATGAGCTAGACGGTTTTGTTACTTTTTTGTGTATTTATGAGTTCAGCTGCCTCCGCTACTGCGGATAGAGGCAGTTATGTTGGGTTAAATCACTGTGGGATTTGGCAAAGGACTACTGCGTTTTGTCACAGTTAGTTGACATTGGCCAATTCGTGGAGAAAACTTTAGCATTCAGAGTTATTTCTCTCATTTCACTGAATCTCTCCGATAAACTCTGTATACGTCCACTGCATAAATAGACAGCTGAAATGATAGGCATTCGAACTAGTAAGCTTAAGCTATGCACGCAAAATTAGTTAGTACAACCATTATTCCTTCGTTAGCCTATTCATACCTAACTAACTCATGGCATCACCACCAACCATTATTCATAAGTTTTCATCCCTTCATTATCAACCCTTAATCTTATTACATCTTCATTAAAACATAGCTGACTTATTTCTTCAACGATCTGGTGTTATGTGATCGGGACATTTGTTTTTCTTAACCCTCATCGGCAACGTTTACCTGAGCATTTGTTTGCTTAGTTATGCTGTCTGTCATTATTCTTGTTATCGAAAATCGTCCAACGTTTCCATCGTTGTTATGACTGGAATTGTTGTCTTGACTAACTGCAAAATCTCCATCAACAGTCTAATCATCCTAATGACAAATCACCATGGCCGGTTCATATTTCAGTATATATATATATATATATATATATATATATAAATATATATATATATTTGATGAGATCTATTTGAAAGCACACTACTGTCCGCTCAACTGAGCTGTTCTAAGTTTATTATAGGGCAGTTTCTTTACCATAAAACGGTAAACAACAAGTTGAATAATGATCTGGTTTAAAGGGAATTATTCTACTGAACTTCCTATCTACTCTTTAATGACCTGGTTGATGTCTTCATCATAAATCCTAATAAAATTATGTCACTCATCCCCAACATGAAAATGAAACTTGCTTCCATTTTTTATTTGATAGTACCTTACTTTACTGTGGAAACTCTGGCCATCTAAGAATCTTAAAAATCTTATTTTATGTCACCACAGACGGGGAACATAAATGTCTGCATTTCATTTGGTATGCCGATTCGGCTTCAACAATTGCAAAGATAATTCACAAAGATGTCTATTTCAAGGTAGTCACGGAGAATTACTTAAATTTGATAATATGTGAAACCATGTGAATTCTTATCAGTCAATATTACCTTCTATTGAAAACTGTTCTTTGTGTTTCTGTAAAACGAACTTCTCATCAAAAATATAAAGCCTGTTGGCCATTCCATTCTGGTTTGCTGTGTGAGGGAGCCCATTTTTATTTGTTAATTAAAGTGAGATTTGCCATGATCTACTACTAGAAAGGATCTAATTTCACATTAAGGACTGCTGATTTGTTGTAACCTAAGAATTTTCAGTAATACGGACACATTAACCATTGGTCTACTGAAATGAGGAGTTACAAATTCTTTGACATCAGGGAATGAAATCAAAGAGGAACTCAGCAGAATCTAAATGATCACCATGTGTACTTAAATGTAAATCGATAGAATATAACCTCCAACAGTGTCAAGTGGACATGGTATACCAGTTAGTACTTGACTTCATGACCTCGATATGCTCAACATAGTGCAAATGTCCGTAGCGTATTGCCTACGTCAATCCAAAGAATATTCATCATGAGTGACTGTCTAATAAAAAAGACCACTGAAATATTTATTTATTCAGGGAATCTCACAATCCATTATGCAGCTACTAAAACCTTCAGTCAATAACCCATAGCCTCATCTTACATGATGTCACTCATTCCCAGTATGATTAGGGATCACAAGGCCTAATCAAAGTATTATATCACTCAAAATAAAGATTCTTGATGAAACTGAATCAAATAATTGAATGTGGTAATATTCCTGTTAGCCTCAAATCACTGGTGGTATGACTGAAATCCCAGTGAGTGGAGGTTTTTTATTCCCTGAAGCCAATGATCGATAATTTTGTAAACTTTATTGTCATTTATTGATGGAACGAAATACAGAAATTTAATATCCCCAATAATTCTTTTATTTAGCTATTCACAAGTAAAATTATTCATACTTCATCAAATATGTATAATGTGTAACATAAAGTATCTTCCGTTCTTCGAAATCGCAGGAAATACGCACTATGAAGCGAATAACAAAAATGGTCAAAGTGAGTGGTGATTAACAAACATTTTAAGTACTGATAATAAAAACCAGAACTACACTCTGAAACAATGGTTGTATAAGGTGTAGAATTTTCACCGAAGATTAAGGCATGATATTTTCTCATCCTCTAGGATCTTCAAATAAAGGAGTAATTAGCTGACAGTAGATCGGCATTGATGGCACAGTGATGGAATGCTTGCAACCACGCAGGTTGTTCAGGGCCCAATCCTCGGCCGACGCACTCGTTTACCCTGCTAGGCCAGTGATAAGACTGATCGAGAAGGAAGGTCTGGCATGTGGCTAGCATCCCCATCTCATAAAAATAAGCACAACTGCTACCAAAACATCCAGCGTCTAACTCAAAGCCCCGTGTTCCATTTGGGACGGAAAGGAATAAAGTAAGTGAGACGACACAGTTGTATCTCTATCTATCTATCTAATGGAGATGGAACAGACACCCACTTAGAAGATCGTCGAGTGACACCAGGCATCAATCAAGCTATTACCTGAATAGAACCTGAAAATGAAACGGCGATTTCAGCTTAATTCGGAGACTGACATCAAGGATGTCGTGTGAAGAAGAGACCAGAAGTTGTACGCACTTGTAGGGGCAACTAGAGAGAACTACGGAGAGCAGGAAAACACAAAGATGTGTTCAAGCATTGATTTGTAGGGATTTGGTTGATCGGTTAGAGGATTTCATCGTGAGCTGACATTAGTTAGAAAACCATTGGAAAACCTGTGACTACTGGATGGCGGTTTCGTCTTCTAGCAGAGATGTGTTGTTGAAAGTCTATGTTCCATCTGCCCGCAAGGGAAAAATAAATCAATAAAAAAATAGAATCTTTACATTCGTGAGGTTTACTTTCAGCGATAAGTAGAATTATATGTGTTTATTGTACACGCTTCCCAAATTTTATACGATATCTGATTTCAGCGAATATTTAAATCATAAGTCATATTACTCTCCTCAAACTATCAGCCACTCATTGTGGCAATACGTATAATATCTTAAAAGAAACACTTTTTATTCCATTTCCTTCTGTTTTCTGCCAACTTTTTCACTCCGCTCCAAGTCTGCTCACACGCTTTCATCTCCTCCTCACATGACCTCCACCAAGTCAACCCACCGTGGGACGACCAACTCGCCGCTTCCCATTCTGTCGGGTTACACTCGAGCAATGGCTTGTCTAGTGATGTCACTTGATGGTTTCCTCAGAGTATGTATGGCCAGTCAATCCATGTCCATTTCTTCCTGCCTATTTGTTTCACAATTTAAAAGTGAAGCGTCAGCTTGCGATCTAACCCAGACGATGTGCATGATTGGTGATTGTCCTAACCACTGTGCCCTCGACGCACAATTTGATGCAATCCTATTCTATCTGCAGCTTAAAACAACATCTTATCATGATTATTCTCTCTCTCAAAATTAATCTGCGCGTTTATTCTGAATATCTGATATACCATTAGAAAGAAAATAATATATTCACACGTACAAAGTTATTACACTTCCGAAGTGTCTCAAGTTTTGAATATAAACAATTCAATTCATACTTATACTTTTGTCATATATATTTATGATGGCGACGACATTTGAGTGTACCCATAAAAGCTACAGTTTGTGAAGTAAACAAGCTTAGTGAAATTATTCTTGTCAAGAAAATGTTTACAATAATGTTTATTTATATAGATATCTACCTATTTATAGTAGTCTGTTTAAAACTTCAGCTATCAAAATCTTCCATCATTATATTTGTAGATAATTTCTCTGCTTCACTTTGTTCTAATCTATTAGTCTATTAAAAACATGATCTGTGTAAATAAAGTGTATACAACCTACGGATTGACACGTTTTATACTAAACTTGAGAAAAAGCATAATCGTGGGTGGCAGTGTACTTCAATACATGAGATAAGAGGCCTAAAGATTTTTAGTACAAATTGATACTGGCTGAGAAATGATTGAATTAATCAACCTACAGTGTTCAATCCGATGATGAAATGAGGAAACAGGCATAAAATGGACTCACACAAAAAAACACTTGGAGGTTCTGAAGTTCACCGATGTGATTAAAAATATACATATATATATGATTTCTCAAAACTGGAAGATATGCAAGTGAAAAGCAACAAGTTGGCAGAAGAAGCATCAAAGATAGGACTTCAAGTGAACATAGATAAAACAGAGATGATGAAAATTATTGAAAATTATTATTTATATTTGTTTTCATGCTCATTTTCTACGCATCTTTGATTCGTACTAATCCTGTGTAAGTATGTTTCTAAGCCTCTCTTGAACCACATCGAGTTGAAAATAATTGTCACCTTTTATTCGCCTTCACAATTGAGTGGATTCAAATGAAAATTGTATCCATGTAAATTTATGTATTTAAATATAATTATACAGCTTTTGAAAATGAAATCGCCGAAAAGATATCTCTCCTAAACTTCGTGTTCTCTTCTTTATATTAAAACGCTCTGTTTCTCCAATTTAAAAGTGAACGTCACTCTGAAGTCACGCTTACTGATTTCAGCTTATTCATATCACATCTGTTACCCTATGATAAACGGAGAGCTTACTAACAGGTGTGGTTAGAGAAACAAGCACAATGCAGATTAACAATCCAACTGATAACTTTGCATACGTGAATAATGAAATTCTTTAAGCAGCCATAACTATTTATACTTCGGATAAAAGTATCATATAATATGTTATATGGTGTCTATTTCAAAATACAACAATGTTCACAAGCTTCGATTTTCACAGTTGGTTACCTCTTTACACCAAACGAAACCTGAGTCGTTCATTCAGCTACAGAGCTCGCCGAATTTGCACCCCGGACACCATAGAAAATGAACTGGACAATCTCAAGATAATCCTCGTCTACAGTTGTCATGCAGAACGATTTATTGTAAAATCCATGAACATCAGAACACAGAAGCCGCCCACGCTTAGCGTCCCAAAATACTACTCTACATGAACCTTCATTTCAATGGATATCCATCTGCTGAAAAACTGAAAAATTGACTGTCACACTCACTCAAGGAGACATTCTTCGCAGCTGAACTATGACTAACTTTCCTCCCAAAACCTATGATTCACGTGAATGTGAAGGATGAGCTACCACTGCTGGCCTCATCAGTGTGTATTTACCAATCCACCTGCTCTTGTGAACCTAGGTATGTCGACCGTACCAAGCGTTCGCTTTCCAAACGTATCAGCGAACACTTACCAACATGAGTGTACAAACGAGAAAAACGATGCATCCGCAGCTCTATCTTAGAACACCTGATAGATTCCGGACAACAAGCTAAATCCCAAACAAACTTCAAAGTAGTCTTCCTAAAGGGGTACGACTCAGACTTCTTAAAACTGTAGAAGCAATGGCGATTCACTTGCCGAGTCCTGAAATCTGCATACAGAAGAAGTTCGTTCAAACACTACATTTGTAGTGGACGTAATCTATCTTATTATTCGATAGGTAGATTCTACCTAATCTTTTTCTCTTCTGTCTCTTTATTAGTATTATTTTGTCTTCTTAACTGTAATATTTTACACTTTCAGTCATCCTGTTCCCTACTACCACTCGATTTAATTTCTGCACTTCATTACCATTGTTACTGACTTGACCAACGCTCGATTTCTAGTCATTTATGTTACGTCATCTAACTTATTTTCTCAATTCTAGTTGTAATTTAAATGGCATTATTCTCTACCCCACTTCTACTTAGTCCCTACCTGTAATTACCTCTGTTGCTACCCTGACCTAAGTTGCTACATTTCAGTCGGTTATATTACGTCATCCGACTTACTAACTAACTCAATCTTACTTTAGTTGCTGTCTAATTAACTTTGTTTCTATATTAGATCATTCTTGTATTACCTGAATAATGATCTAAACTTGGCAAACCTCATGTACACACACACACAAATAATTATATATAAATGCGTTTGTACAGCTATGTGAATGAATTCGCCGAAGAGAATCTCTTCGCTGAACGTCTTCTCTTTTTCATATGACTCAATGAGGATTTTTAAGCTACTTTGATTGTATTTGTATAAGCAAATTGTGACTACATATTCAACCTGCATTTCGTTGAAGCTGACAAGTTACAGGTTGGTGCGTAAGAATAAAATATATCCCACTTTAATCTTAAAACTAATACACGAATGTTTAAGAAGACTACCACCTATAAAATCTGAGACATGTTAGTGATATGCACCATTTGTGAAATGCAAAGTCATAAGATTATCGGGGCCTCCTTAATAAAAGTAATGATGGCTTTATTTTGCATAGTGTACAGAATCTTAAGCAAAAGTTACTGCATCGTACTTCCTTTCGTCCAGGAGATACAAGTAAAACAGTGATCAACAGAAACTTGCGTGATCCAGTGTCGTGCAATTGGAAACGAAAATTATCTGCTGATGATATTTTGCTTCATATCCCTCGAGAAATGTACAGTAGACAGTTTAAAAATGTATGGAAATGCGCTAATCGAAATTCCGTTTATTGGAATGTAGTCCAAGCTATCAGTCGGCCGTAATATTCACTGGCACCAGTTGCCGAAAATCTGCATCACGGATTTCCTACGCATACGAATGTACACCATGTGAATAGATTCAGTGGAAGCATTCTCTTCGAAAATATTCTGCTGTCAATGCTACAGTGGAAATGATTACTCCATAAACATACTTTTGAAACTATCATCTTAGAGCGATTTCAGACCCATCGTGAATAGAATGCCCTTGTGACCACGTTAAACGCTTGAAAGTGTTTTCGGCGAAACTGGCGTGAAAGAAAACGAGACCGAAAATGATACTGAGCAAGGTTATTTGGAGATCCCATGATGTGATTCTAAAGACTGCCAACATACACAGCTTGACCAGGAGAAAATCAAAATCTATTTTAAGTGAAATACTTTACAAGAAAGATCACATTCCTTCGCGGCAAATAAAATGAGTCTATCGCATCAGTGAGAACATCAAAATACCCGATATCATTATTATTATTATTATTATAACTATCAATAATTAGCCTTATCAGCGACGCCATAAATACATAGATGGATTTCCATCAAATTTGTACACTCAGAATTAATTAACATGTTTCTTGAATATCTAATATACCATTAGAAAGAAAATAATATATTCACACGTACAAAGTTATTACACTTCCGAAGTGTCTCAAGTTTTGAATATAAACAATTCAATTCATACTTATACTTTTGTCATATATATTTATGATGGCGACGACATTTGAGTGTACCCATAAAAGCTACAGTTTGTGAAGTAAACAAGCTTAGTGAAATTATTCTTGTCAGGAAAATGTTTACAATAATGTTTATTTACATAGACATCTACCTATTTATAGTAGTCTGTATAAAACTTCAGCTATCAAAATCTTCCATCATTATATTTGTAGATAACTTTTCTGCTTCACGTTGTTCTAATCTATTAGTCTATTAAAAACATGATCTGTGTAAATAAAGTGTATACAACCTACGGATTGACACGTTTTATACTAAACTTGAGAAAAAGCATAATCGTGGGTGGCAGTGTACTTCAATACATGAGATAAGAGGCCTAAAGATTTTTAGTACAAATTGATACTGGCTGAGAAATGATTGAATTAATCAACCTACAGTGTTCAATCCGATGATGAAATGAGGAAACAGGCATAAAATGGACTCACACAAAAAAACACTTGGAGGTTCTGAAGTTCACCGATGTGATTAAAAATATACATATATATATGATTTCTCAAAACTGGAAGATATGCAAGTGAAAAGCAACAAGTTGGCAGAAGAAGCATCAAAGATAGGACTTCAAGTGAACATAGATAAAACAGAGATGATGAAAATTATTGAAAATTATTATTTATATTTGTTTTCATGCTCATTTTCTACGCATCTTTGATTCGTACTAATCCTGTGTAAGTATGTTTCTAAGCCTCTCTTGAACCACATCGAGTTGAAAATAATTGTCACCTTTTATTCGCCTTCACAATTGAGTGGATTCAAATGAAAATTGTATCCATGTAAATTTATGTATTTAAATATAATTATACAGCTTTTGAAAATGAAATCGCCGAAAAGATATCTCTCCTAAACTTCGTGTTCTCTTCTTTATATTAAAACGCTCTGTTTCTCCAATTTAAAAGTGAACGTCACTCTGAAGTCACGCTTACTGATTTCAGCTTATTCATATCACATCTGTTACCCTATGATAAACGGAGAGCTTACTAACAGGTGTGGTTAGAGAAACAAGCACAATGCAGATTAACAATCCAACTGATAACTTTGCATACGTGAATAATGAAATTCTTTAAGCAGCCATAACTATTTATACTTCGGATAAAAGTATCATATAATATGTTATATGGTGTCTATTTCAAAATACAACAATGTTCACAAGCTTCGATTTTCACAGTTGGTTACCTCTTTACACCAAACGAAACCTGAGTCGTTCATTCAGCTACAGAGCTCGCCGAATTTGCACCCCGGACACCATAGAAAATGAACTGGACAATCTCAAGATAATCCTCGTCTACAGTTGTCATGCAGAACGATTTATTGTAAAATGATAGAATTAACCACCTACAGTGTTCAATCCAATGATTTTCCTGAATGCAGTAGACTGGATAATGTGACAGAAATCGGGAAATGAGGAAACAGTCATAAAATGGACTCACACAAAAACACACTTGGAGGATCTGGACTTCGCCGATGTGATATATATATATATATATATATATGATTTCTCACAAACTGGAAGACAAACAAGTGAAAAGCAGCAAGTTGACAGAAAAAGCATCAAAAATAGGACTACAGCTGAACATAGATAACAGAGGTGATGAAGATTCCTGGCCACCAGCAGCAGCAGACGACAGTTAGCATAAATGATAGGAACCTGAAAGAAACAACCTCTACCTACCAACCTGAAGCATGTTTCAACACAGGCCAAGGAACTGAGGGGAAAATCAATGCAACAATCGGAAAAGCAAGACAAGCTTTCATTACTCTCAAGTCTGTGTGGAGGTAAACATCACTCACCATCAAAAATAAGATCCGGATTTTCACTCCAATGTAAAGTCAGTCAGTGCTACTCGCTATACGGATCAGAGACTTGCACTGCGCGTCATAAAGAGCATCTCAAACAAACTTCAGACCTTCATTAACAGTCGTCTTCGCTCAATACTACGCTCAAGATCAGATGGCCGGTCAGAAAAGATCAACAACAGGGATCTCTGGCAATGAGCGAACCAACCCAGCAGGAACCGATTGTGAAACAAATAGGCAGGAAGAAATGGACATGGATTGGCTGGCCATACATACTCTGAGGAAACCATCAAGTGACATCACTAGACAAGCCATTGCTCGAGTGGAACCCGACAGAATGGGAAGCGGCGAGTTAGTCGTCCCACGGTGGGTTGACTTGGAGGAGGTCATGCGAGGAGGAGATGAAAGCGTGTGGGCAGACTTGGAGCGGAGTGAAAAAGTTGGCAGAAAACAGAAGGCAATGGAGGTGCGCAGCTGAAGCCCTATGTTCCTCTAGGAATTAAAGTATATAATGATGATAATAATAATAGAATCATATACAGCGTTCAATTATGAAGTTGAGTTCATAGCTCTCAAGCTGTACTTCTGAACTCTTTATAACTGGTTTTCAAATAATGGCAAGAAAATGCTCAATGAAGACAAATAAGAAATATCATAACAGTTAGGTTTGTGTTTCAGGTCAGACAGTACTTGATAACACAATCTACTATGTGACGACCAAATTTATTCGATTAAGGTGTTACCAGAAGAAAGTGACCCCTACATTCTACTCTAGAACCGCCAAAACTTTGTTCAGACATGCGCTATCACGAAAGGTTCCAAAGGCAGGTTGAAAAGAGCATTTTTTCGTCAAAATTTTAGCTCTCTGGTTAAATAATAATAACATGAAAACTCATATTTACCTCAACAGTCCCGTGATGTAGCTAACTACACAGGCGATTTAGGCTTCAAAATACAAACCAGCTACTGTAGGACAAAATTAGTTAACCAAAGACCATCTGTGAAAAATTCTTTAGGAATCAAATAGAGTATTCCCGACGAGGTGGAATCAAAGCTGCATCCACAAGAAACAAACACCGGGGTTCCACTCACACAGTCGGGAGTCAGAATCACCTCGATTTGCTCAAACAGGACACCGTCAACGTACAGATAACCACGAAAAGAAGTATTGCAGGTAAAATTTAAATAAGGCAAGATCAAGGTAAATAATAATCGAGATCAAAATTAACATGTGATGTGCAGACGTCAAATTAATGATACATATCGTAATTACGAGTTTGGCTGAAACATCTAAATAAGTAAACAGGTCGTCCAAGAGGAAAATTCCAAACAACTGGCCCACTATATGCTGCATCAACTCCGCTTTTACTTCAAGATCCTGGACGAAGGGAAACTACTACGGAATAAATCACACTGAAAATTCTGCACACTATATATATCCACGATGTAGGTTATGATTTTCTACTTTCTATATTTATTTTTAAGAAGAAATTTATTCACAGTGACAAATCCTTCTACGTCATTCATCCCACTTAATTCCCACACAACATGATCAATCTTGTGATTCGGTGTTTATGTAGACAATAATACGACAATTACCTATTTTGCAGTATCGCTTATACTGGGATTCCCTACTTTCAACTGCTCACATTCCGTATTCTTCCCTTTTATGCTGAATGAAAGCGATCAATGCGGATAACTTAACACTTATTCTGCTATCTGCTTAATGTTTTAAGTAAGAAACGAAATTTCGATATTTATGAAATACGTTTTCCCCTAGAAATTCAGGAACGAGTACGGTAGATGTGAAGGTTAAAGCGCCGAAGAAATCACAGTGACTCAAAAGCAACCTGCCTTCATTCCACTCGATTTCAAAGGTGACAATATTCCAGGAATAGTCAATAGCAGATTTAATACCTCACTAGACATAACCTATTCTCCAGCTTAGTTGGCTTCCGTTTATTGTAAAACATGCTCTTTTGTGCAATCGACAATTAACAGCTTGCCTTTTCGTGTAAATACTAACTGTGTTCACGAAATTACACCTATATGAGGTAGCAGTTACACTGAGGGGCACAGAAAGTAGGGCACACATACCTTCGACTTTCTGAACATGTGACAAGAAACCTACGTCTCAGTGGAATAGATGCTTCAGATAGTTCCATTGCTAGACATCTCATCAATACAGATTGTGAGGTAGACGTCCTGAAATCCCTTCAAATAATCTTTAGACAATACACGTCATTTCTCTTCAAGTTTACCAAAGTAACCAAAAACCTGAAAGCTTATTTAGCTACTTGAGTTGATCTCACTACACTGTTATTCACCGTATTAGTTACTCGTCATTTTATCCACCTCTTGCCTTAGTTAAATATCTCATTTGCCATTGTATCCAAGCATATATTGCTCGTTTAAACATGATGTTTCTAGACATAAGCTACATATGTGCGATTTCTGGGGACTATCAATTAAGTTTGTAGTGTTCTCTCAACTGATATGACGTAGCACTTGAAAGTATGTTAAAATTGTTCTGCACATAAACTTAATTAGTTTCTTTAGACTGTACACAGCTGATACAACGCCAACAAAATAAGCAATCTTAGTACCATATAATTCTGCACAAATTGTTGTTGCTTCATTCAAATTGTAAATTTTGTTGACAAGAGTTGCTTCACTGAATACTGTGTATATGTTTAACTTGTTTTCTGGGAACGCTGCTTATCTTCTTTTCATTTGGTGTATCTTTTCTGATTACAATCAAATTTTGTCTCCAGCATAAACATGATAAGGCTACCAGAATTAATCAGATTGTTTGTATTCAAAATGGGGACACTAAGTAAGCGATCAAATTGTATACGTATAAATGCATTATGTCTCTTACAATCATATATGAGATTATCAAAATACGCAGATGGAAGGTTTCAGAGTGGCCATGTGGCGGAGATTAAGACATGTATGGAGACACTAATAAGGCGTAATAATAATATCAGTAATGAGATGTTTTCATTACTGTGATACACTCATTGTATATATAATGGGTGGGGAGAGTACTGTCCTCTTCTGAAGTTTTCACTTAAAACCTGACGTCACATTAGTGACTGTCGCTAAATTATCGTAGCGAAAACTCAGTCTAATGTTGCTTAGCACCAGTTTTGGTCTTCTTTTATTGTGTGGAAGTTTAATTTTCAAAGATTTACATACATTATCCACTGAGAATTTTTTAGCGTCACCTGGAACCACGAAAGTATATTCGTTGATTCTTCTTGTGTGATGTCGTGATGTCGATTTTAGTTAAGATTTATCTGAGCTTACAGATGATTCAAATGTTTCGTTTTAGGCTACTTGGTTCAATGTAGAGGTATTCCATAGATATTATGAAGAAATATGATTACTCTTTTGGCTTCTGAGTGAAACACACGACTTCCTCAACACACCTTCACGACTGCTCGGAAGATTCTATTTCCACCACATGCTATTTACTCCATTTCACCTTCAGGTATTCAACTTTTTGTTTCGGATTTAGGCTCCATTTTATCGTCTGGCAGACAGTAGCATATGGTGATCCCCTCAGATAGTATCCATCCATCTCTATTTTTTTCTGTGTAACTTTAATAAACCGATAGGTTCTTGGATGGTTCACTGCGTGATAAATTTCATTTTTCGTTGTTCTTTATGGCTCTATGATTCACACTATCCAGCCATCAAAGGTAAATATGATGGAAGCCTACGTTGTGTTAGAAATAATTCTTTAAAAATCGTAAAGAAGCACGAACCTGTTAAAACTACAGATCTTATTGTTTATGCTGAGTGCAGGGTAATGAAGGTGTATCTTGCTTTTCCCATCATCCATTTAACATCATCATTCCTGATGTCTGTCTGTCTGAATCGATGATGGAGGGTTAAGTGGAATAAGTGGCACAGTGGTTAGGACTCCCGCTGACCATGCACATGGTCCGGGGTTCGAGCTCTCGCCGACGCACACCTGATATCTATGGTTGGCCTGCGGATTTCGGGCTTCCAATATCGCATGCTGAAAATTCCATACTTGTACCAAGAATACAGTGTGGAATCAAGCTGTAATCAAAAATAAAAAAAATAAATAAAAGTGAACCCCTTTAAATTTCATCCTTTCATGGTGACCAGTTGTTATTGCTGTTGTCGGTTTTTCGATGTTTTCACCTCCTACGTCTCTATGCTCACTTCAAGTTCAACCCTGAAGTCCTTGTGTTAGCCCATCCCGTCATTTAATTCCTCACGGTTGTTTGTACGATCTGATGCAACAGAAGCAGAATTATCATAGGCGACATTAAGCAGCTTTGTTTTATATTGCTGTATTCACTTCAAAGACTACACTCAGCTAAGAGACAGAAATAATTCATCTGTTAATCTCGCTTTTCAAGAATAGTAATCTGAAATAAAAAAACGTCGTCCCTGATTGTAGAGTTTTAATTGCCGTGAGTCACCATTATTTTAATGAAATACTTGTAACGTAATGAATGTGACCAAACTGTTATCGCACAAGCGCACAATTATGCATTATTCTATAAAAAAAGATAAAATATTCACTAATAATTAATTTCATGTTATGAACTTATATCAGAGATATCGGAAACCTATGACAAACTAGACACGCATTTCCTCATACCTTGAGAAACCACCAGGGATGGAAACCGAGACTGTGAGTTTATGACATCAAGCTAGTTGACCAGCCGGCCGCCCTCAGCTGATGATCTCTAAATGACGTAATATAACAGCAGGAATCAAAGTAATCTAAATCCTATTATCAAAATAACAACATCTAATTCACTGATGACTTCTAAATGGATTCCCTGAAGCTGTAGTGAGAGTTCGTAGCTGGTGAGATCCACCACTTCAAGATGAAGGGAATACTCTGATGATAGCAGTGCTATATTATGAGCTACCATCCAAGGGTGACTAAATTCCAGCCTAAGTACCTGGTTGGCGAATGAGTTTGCTTTTATAATCCGAAAGTCCTGCTTTTATTGCATAGTTTCATCGTAAGTGTGCTGTTCCAAAGAGTCCCAAACTAGGACGAAGCAGTTCTCCTAAAGTTTCCTATGGTTTCCAATGATCTCTAACTGATGTAACCTCTTGTAGAAAATTATGTTTGTAAAATCTCAGCGAAATTGAAATAAGTAATTTCAATGTTTCGTTTGGCAATCTGGTCCGAACTTCTACGGGGAATTCATCGAAATAAACATAACAGAGGTTTATATATAAAAGGACATCTCCTGTTTTTAGGAAATTTATCCAATCATATGAGTCATGAAACAGACATCAACATGTATAATAAACAAAACTATATCAGCTGTGATCGAAATTTTGACCTCAGACTTTTAAAATTAGTCTACTTTTGTTAAACAATTTAAACAAGGTGTACTTTTTATCACATTTCATATGATGTCGCCTCCTGATGAAATCTAAGGATGGAAATCAATCTGCAACCGCACATATCTCATAATCTTAATCACTAATTACATTAATCCTCTTAATTATTCAGTCTGATGTTTGAAACTATTTACATAATTAGATTTCTTTACTTTCTTAACAATAAATTTAGTGTCTGTGCGGTAGCTCTGAGAAGTAAGGCTGAAAATGTGTGGGGAATGTGATTCGAATAACACAGAGAAGACGGATGTTATGAAAATAGCTGACGAACTGCAACAATGACTACAGCCAGCACCAATCACCATCAATGGGGGGGGATTTAACAGAGGTCACCTCCTTCACTTATCCGGATAGGAAGCATCATTTCAACTACAGGCAGAACGAACAAAGACGTCAAAGTCAAAATCGGAAAGAGAAGATATGCCTTCATCAATCTGAAACCAGTTTGGAAATCTTCCGCGATCAGCATAAAGAACAAGATTCTCATTTTCAACACCAATGTGAAGTCAGTTCTTACATACGGGTCAGCAAAATTGCACTGCGTGTCACGAAACAGATTTCCAACAGGCTGCAGACTTCCATCAACAGCTACTTTCGCTGGCTCAATACTGAAGATCAGATGGCCAACAAGAATAAGCACCAATAAAAATTCAGTCAAACAAACCAAACAAGAACCGATCGCTCAACAAACATGTAGGAGAAATTAAAGATGGATGGATAGGGCATACACTGAGAAGGCCGCCAAATGACGTCGCACGCCAGACTCGAGTGGAATCCAAATAGGAAGCGACTAGCTGGTCGTCAAATTGAGGATAACGTGGAGGTGATCGTGTGAGCAAGAGAGATGAGGGAGTTTGGTCAATAGCGGACCCAGTTGAAGCGGACAGCAGAAAACAGAAAAAATGGAGATGTGTTGTTGAAGATCTACGTTCGACTCTGAACACAAAGGAATAATAAAAACGATAACATTCTTTCCGTCTCAAATCATTCGCGGATTAGTCTGGCAGCTCAAGCTTGATATATCATCATCGTATTTCTGAGCATCAGTGTTCACATGTTCACTTTGTTGAACTACTGGTTGCATACTAGTTTATATATATCTGACTGAAATGAAAATAATCACAGTATTGTAAACAAAAATACGTTTTGAAATACACAACAAAATATGATAGGTTTATCAAAAGTATAAATATTCATTATACTTTCGGTGCTCCATTAAACGAAATTATGAAGTTTTGGTTTGTATTGTTATTCTTCACTGTGCTCACCACTGTCAATCTGGTAGAGGGTAAGTCTTGCGTTTATCATGATTTATCCTGTGTTCTGAATCCACTGAAATCATATATGATACATTATTAGGGTTTAATGTTGGTATCATCAGAAAGGTGGACTGTAAGAAAAGTGTGAACATTAGTTTTCTTTATTGGCACTATTCAAGCATTTTTACCTCTCAAGGTCGAATAATAGTGTCTCATACCAAAACCCAGACGTCCAATGCAACAACACAGAGTTTTATTCATTATTGTGAACTTTAACACCCACCCGAAATCCAGGGAAACCGATTATTGTGTGATGGCCTTTTCTTATTCCTCTACGTTCACAGTTCTTGCTAGGCTCAAGTCCAATCTTCCCTGTCTACCAGTCTTATTATCGGCTTAGCGGGATAAAGCAGTGCGTCGATCGGGGATCAGACCCCGGACGACTTGAGAGGTCAGTGAGCACTATAACATTGCGCCACCAACGCACGATGTGTGATGTACTAACATTAACGAAAAACAAACCGAGTAGTTCAGAGGAGAGGCTCTTTATGATGAATTTATTTTCTCCGGCTTTGTAATACAGTTTGTGAAAAATGGATCATGAAAGACGGAAGTAACATAACTGATATGTTATCATGACCTAAAGAGTGAAGGACGACCCGCCAAAGTGAAATATTCTTTCGCATCGCTCTAGACATTCAGATAGAGGGGTACCGGAGGTATGCATACACAAGAAAATTATTCACTTACTTCTAGCATGATAGTAATAACCATGTTGATTTCTGCTAATTCGACTGTTGTTTGTTTGCTTGTCTAAAAACGTTTTTGACACGAAATCCCTCAGAACTCTTATATAATTTCATATTTTACCTCGTTTCTGTGAGGATCCTGATTACAGTCCACTCAATAAGTTACTTACCTTGTTGCGTCACTCTTATAAATTGACTAAAATCAGCAAATTTGATAGTGACAACTCATCGCTCTTTTTACTACCCTGTTTCATGGAAAATTGTGTATAAATGCTATTGTACAGGTTAGTAAATGAAACTGCCGAAAAGAGCCTCTTCATTGAACTACCTAATTGGTTTTTTCTATTAATGTCTTGTTAAGGATTGTTCCAAAAATGTGAAATAAACGGAAGAGTTAGCGAAAGTTAAACGACACAATCATCACAATGATGGAAGGATTTAGTTGAAGTCCCACAGGATGAATGCTCTACAAGCTTGCTCGGTAAATATCCTCGGTCCGAATCCCGGTAGGCGTTTACCGACCAAGAGTCCCACATTATGATGAAACAACTATTGAGTAGTAAATGCTGGTTTTCCGTAGTTGTTCAACTGACATCATTCCGCCAACATACGTCGAACAAATCATCTACTTACAAACTGACTCTTGAAAATGTGTTTGTTCTATTGAATAATCTGCATTTCTGTTTTGTGAAGTTATCGAAAAAATAAATGACAGAATTGCACTAATAATTTCATCTCTTCTGATTCATAAATTACGAATCGAGGAAGAAACGCCTAGCGTTTTGGATTTGGGTGAGCTCTTGATAACTTGAGTAGGCGTTCAAAAAACGTTTCCTAAATTGAAATATAATCCGGGAAAGCAAAACTGTCAAAATAATAATGAATTAACATAAAAGATCAGGTGTTTAGGATCAGAAATTAATTGACTCAGTAGGCACACATTCTATTCATTTTTCACTGACCATGTATGTAGATTCATGCATTAATACATGCGACTGACACATGAAGAAAACTCACATCTGCTTACAGAATTTGCCAAAAATTAGCTTTCTAAGTGAAAATATTTTTTTAAAATCTCCCAGAATCATTTGAAACAACCTGAGAAGTCAAATTTTACAGTGTTAGTAACGGCATTCAACCTCACTTCGTAGCATGCATATATATATATATAAGTGCTCCAAATGCAGGCATATCACTTAAGGCTATCAGCGACACGAAATGTAACTATCCACACAGAGAAATCTATATTCCTTAGATAAGCAAAGTGACATATTAAAATCTGTACTGCAAATGATGAATACTTAATTATAAGAAAAAGGCACAAACAGCGAAGAAAAGTTTCTTTACGATGATTCATTTTCATGAGCTGTACAATCGTGATTATAATTAACACAGAAATCTTTAGACCCATCAGATACTACTGGTAAACTTTGTCCTTACTGATTAGTCATTATCTCACACTTGTTAAGACATGCCAACTTCTGTCTCCTTTCTAACTTACAATTAGTCATCCCTTCTTACACCTTACATTATGCAGTACAATTTTCAACGACAAAGTTTACCAGTATCTGATTGGTATAAAGATTTCGGTGTTAATTATAATTACGATTGTACAGCTCATGAAAATGAATCGTCGAAAAGGGGTAAAATTTTCTTCGCTGTTTTCGCCTTTTTCTTATGACTCAATATGGGAATATTTCGTTCATAGAATTAATTGATTCCCTCCTAATTTTTTATCAAATTAATAGAAATGAAATACTTGAAAATACAGAACCTTCATGAAAACTAAAACACGAGACATTAGATGCAATAATTAAATGTGAGAAGTTTAGGCAGCCTGACGTTCAAACAGGTCGTCAAGACGTCAGTCAAGTCGGTTGTATGTAGGGTAACTTGAGGAGGTTAGACATAGCCAGAGTTGTTTTCATGATGACAACTGCAGCAACGGAAGCAGTGAGTTGGAGTGAATTATTCTCCTCCAGTGTTACGATATCATTATTCAAATCAGAATGGTAGAAATGTGGGGATTCGCAATTATCCAAAGCTAGGCTAGTACAAACAGGGGTGAAGAGGGAAGTAAACGGACACGTAGAGGCCTATTCAACCAGTGATAGAGAAGATGCTGGTTAGATAGTGACACAGAAATTGTAACTTTTGAAATGCAAGTCTAAGTTGGTGGAGAGGACGCAGGAGGGTAGCTCGACATTGGTCGAGTGTCTATCTGTGAGTTGAAAGGGAATAGGTGAGTGTTAGTAGACTTCTGTGCGTTAAGTGGTTCTGTGACTGGAGATCGCGTGTACAAGCCCATTAAAAATCCACAGGTTGACGTGGAAACTGAACGACATGCATCTGTGATATCTTACTTAATTTTCATGATCATAGCACATTTTGAGTATTATAGTATTATCATCTATGTGCAGATGGCGTATGCGAATGTTTAATTGTAGATAAAACAGTAATCAAAAAGGAGGCGGCATTTCAACCTTCTGACAGCGTTTGTTCATACAAATTGATCAACAAAATGACTGAAGTGATTGTTCACAAAGGAATAAAACACTTATCTACCGAAATACAGCAAATCACATCCTGATCGACGAACTTCGTTTAAAGAATTATGAGTGTTAATGCTGCAGTCCAAAAGAAATAATATTCAGATATAAAGTTACTGTGGTTGTTGGGAACTAATAGTGGAATTCATAGTGAGCGTTTCTTCTTATTTGTGACTTGATAACTTGGCATGCCTGTATTCCAGTGAGTAGTGTTGTTCCTTCAGAGACTTAAACCCTTCAGGAACACGCCAGCCCCTTCGGTTATGCAACAGGTATCACTGCTAGTTGCCACTAGCCAAAATAACTTCATGTTCACCTGTAGACATGATCAAAGCACGAGTGCTAAGGGTCGATATGTCAGCATAGACCAAACACTTCAGTTCAACAACAAAGGTCTATTTTAAATGCTAAATTCAACTAAAAATTATAAATGTTTTATTAAACGGGTGATCGCCTTCGTCAAATTTTCCATATGATATCTTAATGAATTCACCTCCAAAAATTCTCAAATATTAACTTATAGGTAGAAATAGTAAGTAAAATATACAGTAATACATAAAATATTTGTTGAATTTTTGTCACATCTAGATATCATTAAAAACCAGTGAAAACTGGACGGCACTCTCATTCAGTTTTCAGATGCTTCAACCATGGAATTCAGCGATCCCTTAATTCTCTGTGAACTCATGATATACAATCACGCAAGAGGCTAATGGTCAACGAGCTTCGTCTCGTAACCCCAACGTCACGCGTTAAATCCCTGTTGGGTTCATTTGCCCCAACAGCTGAAAAGATCCAAACTAGAATGGAAAAGCTGTTCAGTGTCCATTTGGATCTCAGTAATTTCTCTAACTTACATCGATTTTTGACGGAAATCGAACAGTAGAAATTTATTGAAAATCTTCACAGTTCTTATTCTCAGGAATATGAGTTTAGGATGAATACTGAGAACAACAAATTCGTGTTTTCCATGATTAACAACAAGGAATTTTAGTAAAAGACTTAGTATTAATAATGATTTGACATACAAGTATCATTATCAGGTCACTTGAAATAATCCCATAGTGTTTAGAAACATCCAAACATGGTTTTTTCTGAAAGTAACATCATGTAAACTACTGCTACTTCAGGAGAATTTTCCAGATTTCCGAGTAACTATGTTTTTATTTCTTTAAAACACCCTGACATCATATAATAACTCAGTCTGACTCGATGCTGAAATAATTCCAAAAAATTCACAAAACATACCATCTGAATATGCATAAAGATCTGTTTACTTAGTTTTCAGAAGTTGAGTACTTCATCTGCGATAGAAAGAATACAGTTAAAACATGGGAAGTTATCTAAATCTCCTAATATGTGTAACAAAATAAGGAAATTCAAACCAGTCTATTGAGCATGACTGAATGTATACACCACCACTCAGGAATGTTGATCCCGTCAACGTACACACCACAATTTGAAAAGTGGAAAATGCAGCAGTGATATAAAAACATTGTGTTATTGTAAATAAATAAATTGTTATGGGATAGTAATTAGTGCTATTGCACCGATGAACGAGACATTGTAAAATAGCTTTGCGTTTTGGAAGTGAATAACTTCGTCAAATATTCACAATAATAAATGAAATAATTATTCACCCAGGTACTTGTTTCAGATTTCACTATGGAATGATATTAGTTAGAGAATCATTAAAACCAGGTCGTGCTGGACAGCTATTCCATCCTAGTTTGAGGCTTTCAGCAGTACACACACACACACTGAGGTTCGAAAACAGGAGCCTCAAGTCACAGAATAAGCTCGTAGATCGTCCAGTCTGTGAGAAAAGATTCATCAATCGGTCCATGAATCCCAACTTTATCAATTCATGACAGATATCCCAACCCCTGGCCAATATCATCTGCGAGTATTTGCCTCCCCAATCGACCTGATAGATTTTACTGGTCACAACTTCTCATTAGAATTACAGGCAACTTTTCATTGTATCCCGTCACTAGTGAGCATCAGATTATTTTCATGAGTTAATTCATTTACACAGATTTGATCTGTTTCAAGTTTGATTATGAACTGACGTCACATGTAGGTAACAGTGGACTATTGAATCAGGTTCCAGAGGCTGATTGACCTACGAGCCTCCTTTATAACAGGGACATCCTGAGTTTGAAACTGACAGGTGTGTACTGCTGAACGGTCCTCAATTAGCAGGAATCAGCTGTCCAATACACCTCGGTTTCCAGTATTTCTCTAGAACATGTTGGCTTTCGATCAAATCAATCAAATCTCAACAAATTAACTGTTGAAAACTTGAGTATTCATTAGATCAGTCAACTTCTACTTCATCAATTCATGATTGATAGTGATGAGTAGTAAGTTATCATGTAACACTTAGATATTAAAATAAACTTCATTCTAAGGAATTTCATCGAATACTGGGTGTTATTACACCAAAATCTCTTTGATAACAGAATCAAAAGACTTTTCATATGCATGTTAAGATAATGCGTACATTAATTCTGTGTATTATCGTCGAAACTTCAGAAATTCAACTGCTTCTCTCTGCTTTATATGCAAACTAAGTTTAGCTGTTTACTGACAATCAAATAATTTTCATACGTCTTTGTTAACATATCACAGTCGACCGAGGTAAGTAAGACTTACAACAACTCGAAGAAATACACAGTGAAACGAAACTATGAGCAAATGAACTCATATCCCATTTTCAGTATTTACTGTGAAATAGTCATCCTGATAACAGACAGTTAATGATCCCATACCAGAGTGAGAACAATCGATTAGATACCAATTTTGCACTAGCTGCATAATGTGTACACTAAAATCACTAAGTAAAATAACACATATATTTTATCTCTATGATTACATGCACCTACTTCAATTAAATCTCCACATGAAACTGGGGTAGTCATTCTATATTCTGATATCTGAGACGGAATGCTCTAATAAGGATGAGTACTGTTCCCTTCTTTGTTGTGATTCATCAAAATAGCAGTTTGTGATCAGTGAAATTTAAGAGACAAACTATGCGAGCTTACTGAGCACTCTCGATTACATAACCGATATGATTGTATTGAACCGAAGGTTCAAATTACAAACACAATTTAAGATGGACATAATGATAAAAGAATATCTTTTTATTATGGCAAATAAACTAGGAAAATAGCTACTTACTTCCACGTCCAACGGTCTTCCAGAATTAGTGACCACTAATGATTATGACTTTAAAATGAAGAGGTCTTCAATCCAATGTGTCTTAAAATGTTCAGTCAGACAATCTTTAGGAAACTGGTCCACGTATTGTGAAAAGGAAATCAGTATTCCATCCAATATTCGAAAATTTTTAAAAACACAACGAAATTCTTAATTATATATTTCTAGTCAGTCAACATGAGAAAATGACAGCAAATTAAAAAAGGTTTAGACACATGAAAACAAATAACAACAGTTATCATAAAAAGAAAAAGAGAAAATCATTAAAATTTAGCAAAAACATTTAGCTGTGTGGACCCAGGATGAAATACAGTTGGAAGAAACCTCGCCAGTACAAATAATCACATTTGATAACAAAGTCAAACTGGTATTGTTCATCAGTCAGCAATGGGTTTCATGACATCAATGCGCTGAACACAGTGCGAATATCAATGAAGGTACTTATGGTTAAATCCTAGAAATAGTTACGTGGTACGATAATACAATACAATTTGTAGTTCTAATATTTTCATTCACAGAAACCTACACTGTATTAAATAGCCATTCATATCTACACTCAATAATTCATAGCTTAATTTGAGTTGTCAGTGTGTTACGTAACCGGATGGAAGTAATTCACCACTCATTCAAGTTACTGGTTGGTTCAGACTGCACTTGATGATATAATCTCTCGAAAGAGAAGTGCAGAGTAGGTTTAATTCTACAAAGAGTTTCGATTTGGAGGAGAAAACACACAGTACTTCTGTTGAACACTTTACGCTCTCATGGAATCGATTTGGATTTTCGTGAGTGCTACCTTAAATAAGTGATCAGTATGTATACTTCTCACACTATGCATGTTTACTGAATCCCCTCCATTGACATTTCATTCACATATTTCTTCTCAATGAATATTTCATACTCCTTGCAAATATGTATAATATCTAACACAAAATGATTAATGTTCTTCACAGATGCAGATTCTCTGGATGGTGATGATGCTAACGGAGAATACTATGGTAAGCGGTTAATAACAGAATCTTTTACTTTACAGACAAAACATCGAATATTATGACGTTGTGTAAAATGACGTCATGAGCATAAAATAAATGAAAGGACAATCCGACCAAAAGTAAAGAAATACAATCTGTATATTTCGGTCAAACTTCTTAATCTTTCCAATCCTGAATACTATTCCTTTTATCCAAATTAATGAAGTGTCAACAACTATCTTGATAGATTGTACAGTGCAAAATCTTTTAATAGTATAGGAATAATAGCAGCTTGAATGGAACTAGGAAAAACAAATTACACTACATACTACAAATCCACTCTGTAGAAGTAAACCAACCATTTCTGGGAGAAAAAATGTCGAATCTATTTTCTGTGCATGTCATCCAGGTAAATATGTAGTATTCAAATCATTTGGAATCGAGGAATACAGACTTGATCGCGTAGTACACCACATCCATACATTTCATGACTTGTAGAAAAATTCATGAATAATGCTCATCCAAATGTTTATGAAAATAAAACATGTAATTCAGTGAAGAATCTCTTTTCGGCGACGAATTCATCTATTTAACCAGGGGTACGATCGCAGTTTTATGTACTTATTTTGTATGTGTGTACGTCAGATTTGTCCGATAGAAATAAATATATAAGTTAGGGTTATTGTTGTCAAAACGTTTGAAAATCTAATGAGTAATCAATCTGTAATAAGGGGGAGGGTGTGAAGATTGTTAAGAGGTTAATGACGATGTGTTCTCAAGAAAAACAACTTAGTCGATAATTTTAATCAACACATAAAGGGAGTTGAATAAGCGTAATACAATTACGTAATGGGATTACTAGTTTAATGAGCGAGTTATGATTAGGATGCACGTGGATACAGAGGAAAATATGGAATTATGTAAGAGTTCTGAAGAAATACAAGAGTTATGAGGGGTTATAAAAAACGAGCATGGTTGACGTCTGCTGACGAGTTGTTTGCGTGCTTGTTTTCTTCCAAATCTTGTCAACATTTGTAGTCTTTAGAACTCCTACATAATTCCATTGTTTCTTTTATCTCTATGTGCATCCTAATGATAACTCACTCATTAAACTGTTTATCTTACACCGAGAGTGTATAACCCTTCTCAAACTTCTTTTGCGTATTAGTATATATGTGGTTTTTGATAATACATTACCATTACCCTCTTACCCATCTTCACCCACTAACTGCTGATTTATCACATAGTCTGGGTTAGACCTCATGACAGAACCATGTCATTATGATAGCCAATAGAAAAAGAAAACTACAGCTTTTCTCGTCAAATTCCTCAATGAATAACCAATTACCATTAAACGTTTGAATGAGAACCCACATATTGCATGACACCTGATATCTATGGTCGGCCTGCGAATTTTCGGCTGCCGATATCCACGCTGAAAATTCCATACTTGTACCAAAAATACGGTGTGGAATCAAGCTGTAATCAAAAATAAAAAAAATAAAATAGACAAGACTTTCAGCCTCTCACCACAAAACTAGCATTCAAATCTGATTTCATATGTTAAGAAGCACAACTTTTAAGAAAACTTTTCAAGGTCTTTAAGGGGGTCATCAGTATCCTGACATTCGATAATTCCTAAACACAGTGAAATGGAATATAGGTTAGCTGACGTGAGATAAAGCAGTGCAATAAAACCAAACGATGAGACACACGAGTTCTATTGTTCAAAGCGAAGCAGTAAAGTTTACTATGTGAATATAGAAGAGATCTAAACTCAATCCAACACTACAAGATTTTAGTGCCAAGAGCCAGTCAGCAGTGTATGTCCTCCGTTACTGTCAAGCAGAAATATTTTATCGGTTAGCTCTTGGAGTAAAGACATCAGTGTGGCCAACATCCACAGCATGTCCAAAGCATCATTTAGTAGCATTGTTCTAAAAATAATTCAAGTGATAATTACGATGTTTCCGCTCAACGTACCTCACACTACTAGGCAGCTACTCAAATTTTCACCAATTCGAATACAAGTCAGTCAATGAAAATGTCATAGGTGATTACAAGGAGAGATGAAAAAACGCATTGTTCAACCAAGTGGCTTGATTTGCCAGAGTGAACCTAATTTTCTCATCTGATGAATCTGAGAAGTGAATAAATTTATTTTTACAAGGAGTTTTGATCAGTAAGACAACTTAACTACTGTGTCCTAAGATTTCATGTGTAGCTTGTGAAATGGGAGAGTTTTGTAGAGCAGACAAACCGGTGATTCTGACAGGATGTTATGGCAAACGGAACGGGGGATGTGGTTGCTTTTCATTCGTCTAAATTCACTGATGATACATTGTAGTATTTCAATGGAGTATTGTACGCCGGGGTTTGATCCCCGCACCGACGAGGCACTCCTTCACCTGGCTAAGCCAGTGGGCATGAGGCTAGACACCCCATCCTGTAAAATAAACACTGCTACAGAAACTTCAAACCACTAACTTGTAGCCCTTTGTTCCACTGAAGAACGTGAAGGAAATAAAAATTGCACGCCTTGATGCTATCGATCAGTAAAGTGAAGTAAATGTGATAGTTTATATGTTTCTCACTCGCACAGCTTTATTTAGCCCTCCTGTTCCAGTTCTTCATCATATTACCCTCTTCAAATAATCATTTATACTTCCTGAGAATATCTACTCAATGTACTACGAATTAATTTTCATTCTTTATATTTACAGGTCATATCCTACGTCGAGACCATGCGGCACCAGGTAACGATGGTGTTTTGATTCAGAAAACTGTCAACTCCCCATACAAGATACATTTTTCATTTATTAGAACTTATTTTACGGTGTTTATTGACACTGTGTATAACCAATCCTTAGAGACAATAATACGACGTAGCATGTGTCTCTTGTTTTATACTGGTAATAAGTGAATGAAAACTCAACATTAAGCATCACCATTAGACACAGTTAGAAAAAACTGACAGCCAACTTTCAGCTTCAATCATAGTGACTTTGAAAGGGTTGTCTACAGCATTGACTGTGAGTTAGATTCATAGTTTCTTTAATACTTAGTTGTGAAGTGAGCAAATCTCTATAAAATGCATTGAACAACTTTATGATGACGCCGTACTACATATAATTCACTACAGAAAGCTCAGAAACGTCTCTGAATTGAAGGCACGTGTAAGGGAAGGCTGTCAACCTTCATCTACTTTGACCCCGCCAGCTGTGACACAGTGAACCATTCACCCCACGGGAGAACAGAGAGATGATGGGCATACTTTAGACCGGAAAAAGACTGAAAGATCTGGACACCGCGTAAAATTCATGTCCACTTTCTTACAAACATTTAAAAACCAACAGTTTGGTGGAAGGAGCATCAAATATAAGAATTCAAGTGAACACAGAGAAGATAAAGGTGACGACGACGCCCAACAAACCACGACAAATACAAATCAACATCAGTGAGGGAAAACAGAATTTAGTCTGTATCTTCTCTTACCTAAACGCAATTGTTTCCACTACAGGCGGAGACCGCAGAAATGCGCATATCAAAGCTAGTCACAATCGAAAATGTAAGCCAAAACTTCATTATTCTGAATTTGTTGTCGATATCTACTGCGTGGTTGATAAAATCCGAGTACCACGGAAACCATTTCCAATGGACTTCATCAGCAGCTGCCTTTCCTTCACACTGAGGATTACATGGCAAGTAAGAAAGGGTAAACAAAAAGGACACTGACGACGAAGCAAACAAGTACCTAACAAAAATACATTAGCAGGCGAAGATGGATCGAGCATACTAAGAGGAGAGGATTGAGCAATTTCATACCCCAGGCCATCAAGTGGAACATGAATGGGAAGCCATTAGTCGTGCATCTGAGGATAAAGGGATGAAATTACCTGAAAGGAAGACGACAGCTTGTCAGCAGTCATGAGACCAGGTAAAATAAACCTCAGAAAAATAAGGCGAAACGAATAAGTACCGCTAATGCTCTACGTTCTACTCGGTATCTAAAGGATAAATACTACTATTAACTCGATAGCGCATTATTTCTTTATATATTCCTGAATAATATGAGGAAGCTATTTTTAAATATCAATTGTGTATATCTAACCTCTTTTTTACGTTCTATAGGTCGTCTGCGTAAGTTACATACGATAGCGCAAAGACATTCACACGATGATGATACATGATGTGACTAAATAAATTGGTTAAAGGATTTCATCATGGGCTGACATCAGTTAGAAAACCACTGAAAAACCTGAGGGGACTGGACGACTGTTTCGTCCTATTTAGGGAATAAATAAATTAGTATATGTCTTTTCTTTCTCCATTTCTTCCGGAATACTGGTAGAACAGTAGCTTCCTGGTTGGATTGTTCCCTGCCAGAGTTCCCTGTTGTTAATCCTTACTGGCTGGTCATCTTAATTTCAGTATGGAGCCTGTCACGTTGGCTGCCGATGAAAGTCTGATATATCCTGCTAGAAATACTCCTCGTGATGCTCCAAGTTTCTGAGCCACATAGATGAACTAAATCACCATTGATGCTGGAAATCAGAATTTTGTTCTTTATGCTTGGTGAAGCAGGTTTCCAGATTGATAACGTATTCATGAGTGTTTGCACTGTTTGGTTTTGATGTCTTCACCCGAGATGTCTGCCTGTAGTTGAAATGATTCTGCTTTTATCATTCACTCTTTGTCCTTACTGCCGTATTTAGCTGAAGTAAAGGAATATTTGACAGTTTTAAGTCGATTGATTCAAAGCTTCAAATGCTTGTCCTTCACTACCTTGACTAACAAATATTTTAGCGGCTATACTAAACGTTTTAGATTGCTGGTAGAGGGCATTTAAATACGGAATGCCTGTTTCTTCTTACGTGTGAATTATTAACCACAAACACGTGTACCTGAGAGACTATTACTTGTCAACTGGACAGAGAGAGAGAGAGAGATTAACTATCCTCAATCACGAATACAGCTTTATTCTGAACAAAATGTTCACCTAACTTGCAGAATAATCATTGGCACTTGTTGGATCGCATGTTCTGTTCCTTCAGTAGCCTCAAGTGGATTAGCAACTCACAGTGAATTAATAATTTTTTTACTAAATCTTGATTCCAAATAGTATTTTGATACAAGTATGGAATTATTAGCATGTAATTTCGCTAGCCCAAATTTAGCAGGCCAGTCATTGATATCAGGTAGGCGTCAGCTGGCGATCTAACCCAGACGATGTGCATGATTGGCGATTGTCCTAACCACTGTGCCCTCGACGCACAATTTGATGCAATGCTATTCTATCTGCAGCTTAGAACAACATCTTGTCATAATTATTCTCTATTTTTGAAAAATGCTCACCGGTAGGTCGGAAGCCGATTATAAATACTCGTGAGTACACTTTATATCTCATGGACTGACGCTTATTTTTTATTCCTTTACGCTCTTATTTGGATATGGGGCTTCAAGCTAGAGGCTTGAAGCCTCTGTGGCAGTCGTGGTTATTTTTACATTATGGCGTTTCTAGCCTCATGTCCAACCTTCCCTCTTTACCAGCCTTATTACTGGCTTAGCGAGGTCAAGGAGTACATCTGTCGAGGATCGTACCCCGGACCACTTATGTGGTCGGCGAACACTCTACTGCTGTGCTACCGGTGCACATACCGAGTGGTAAAATCACTATAAAATTAAGAGAAAGTGTGATGGATGGATGGGAATTGTTTTGATTAAAGCTTGAAACCACACAATATTTTTTGTACAAGTATAGAATTTTCAGCATATGATATCGGTTGCACGAATTTTGCAGGCCAACCATAGATATCATGTGTGCGTCGACAGGGCATCGAACCCTGGACCATGTGCATGGTTGACGAGAGTCCTAACCACCATGCTGCCGACGCACAAGTAGTTCTGCGATTTAAGCAGGCTGCCAACATATTATGTCATCATAAATCTGTATATCGCTCATTTGTATGATGCTAAATGATGAACGGCAGTACAGAAAATAAAAATGAGTATGACGGGTATGATGTACACTATGTAAACGTTCTGTGCATTTCGGCCACCTGAATTATTCTAGCCATATTCAAAAAGCTTAAACACAATGCTCTCATGGCTTTATTTAATTTATGAATTCACAGACAGAAAACGTAAAAAAGAGAACGTGATCCATCAAAAAGAGAACATTCCAATTTGGTTGCTGTCATGCTTATGAGCTGTGCATATTTCATCCTCGACCTGTGAACAAAAGTAAATAAAAGTTCTCATTAGTTTTGAAATCAAAATAACAGATGCAATGGGAAGACTGAAATACATGAAAAACGTTTTGACACTGCTGAACGTATGACATGTTAGCTAAGTCAAAAATAAGATACATGCTGAAAAATAAACTTATTAAACTTATTATAAACTTATTATTATTTTAATGATATTAATTCCAACAGTGGTGTGAACACGGGCAGTAGTAATTTTGCTCGAAATATTACCAATAACAAAACTTATCATTGTGTGTAAACTATTAAAATATAATTATTCTTATTAAACACGCTTAGTGATTCAAGCCGTCAGTACTATTCGACTTCCGTAGGGTTTGAAAATGAAGCTTAAAGCAACATAGTAGAATTGTTACAAGTATGACATTTTATTTCATTTCCTAGTATGTTGACAAAGTGATGAATCTTGATTTTAAATAACTATCAGATTAGGAATAAGTAGGTTTAACAGTTAGCACTGGTCTTGGCAGTACATTCTATGTTCTGCTGAAGTAGGATGTCTACGTCAAATCTCCTTAGTCTGAATTTCTAAGGAGAAGACTAAATTCTGTCATCTGTAAATTTCATTATGCAGCACAGCTTATAATTATCAAAAAGCCAAAAATACGCTTTACCATGAGCCTAGACACTGCACAAGTGCCAAAGTCTATTCGTGTATTGCACGTGAAAGAATAACACTTTGGAAAATCACTCCATGATTATCTACTTACAATATTGACACTTGTTTGGATTTCGCACTTAAATCTGTAATGATTTTACTCCTTTCTCCTAGACTGTATATATCATTGTTATTGACATGTAAAATACGATCTTCTGACTTTGTTCTTGTGTAATCCCAGCTTTTAGTGGTTCTCTTTTCCGATGTGTGCTGGTGTTGATCATGCTTTATTTCACGACTGTAGATTTGTCGAAGTGAATTCATGGCTAATGGTGGTGATTGTGACTTTCAACTGTCTGTTGGAAGTATTTGTTGTGTGATTTTTGCTGACTTAGTTTGCTGACCTCCCCTACTTTTTTCTTCTCACAGACTTCTTCCAGTTGAATTATGTCCCAATAATTTTGTTGCATAGTACGTGAGAACTTCGTGATCTTCACAGCTGCTTAACATCATTGTTAGGGTAGTTTTGAGCTTTTGTTACGTTATTATTGTCAAACAGTAACAGGGATTTTATCTCAAATAGCTGCTGTAGTCTTGTTGTCTTCAAGGCACTTTAAGACGTTGAGTAACTCGTGAAAGTTTCGGTTATCTATACAATAGGACGCGATGATTGGTTTTTTGAGTTCAGACCACAACACGTCAGTTCTGGTTGCTGCATTGTATATCAATTCAAGTGTTTGTGGACAGAAGAATGTTTACCCAGATGGTTAGAGAACAAATGAACTTTGAAACCGCAATAAACGCAAGAGGCAGACTGCTAACCTCATGTGCAGCAGAATACTTAACTTATACATATATATATATCACAAGAATTTTATGAAACAGCTTTCTGGATTATCAATGAAAACCATCAGGGTTGCATATTAAGACGATAATAATCGGTAAAATAAATTCCTCTGTTTGCATTTGAAAAATAATTTACCCTCAGTCTACCTTAGGTAATGTTTGTCAACTTTTACCACCCTCAAAATGGAAATTATTATCCTTCGTATTCCCTAGTCTCTTATTGATATGTAAAATTTATATTTGTAAAATTTCAGCGAAATTGAAATGAGTAATTCCAACGTTTCCTACTTTCGGCAAACTGGTCCCAGCTTCTTCAGGGAAGTAAATCGAAATTAACATAACAGAGGTTTATATATGGAGAAAAGGATATCTGTCGTTTTCAAATACTTTAACCAATCTTATGAGTGGTGAAATAGTCATCAAAATGTAATAAACAAACAAAACCGAATGAGCTGTGATCAAACTTTTATCTCAAACCTATAGATATTAGTCTACTTTTGTTAAGCACATTAAACACTGTACGTTTCAAGAGTCGGTTTGTAAGGATAAAATGTGTTGTAACGAGTTGATCACGGATTGACCATTGAAAACCAACTAGGGAGTACTGGACAGCTGTTTCCTCAGACTAGTTTGGGAATCGCTGATAGTACGCACCCACCGCCAGGGATCGAATCCAGGAACTTCTGGTTACAATTGATATAAGTATAAAACTTGTGCACTGTGGTAGAGTATAATTCCATTATAGATAAGATTTTATTTTGATAAATCGCACAGTGTTTACAGTTATATGAACTGATGACGTTTCGAGCACAAACTATTGCCACTCATAATCATATCAAGTTACTCACACAACTTTGATCTCTCATTTATATACATGTGTGGAATGGATTAGATATTGGATTAAAAATCAATGTGAGATAATGTACATTCAGAAATAATCGTACGAGTGTTGTTGATCAATTGCAATTAGATGGGAAAATTGGACGAGTGTTTTTACAGTGATAATAAGCTGCTTGTTAGAATGTGTTTGAATTAAGATAGAATTTTAAGATTATTTATTATCTTCTTAATCCTTAAGGAGAGAGAGGTTGATTACGGAATCCTTATTTATCGAGTCCACACCGAACACATGCAACAAACATGACTCATTGCAAATACCAGAGATATGGAAGATATTATTACCGCAGGTCAAATCAGAAGAGGGTAATAAATAATATTAAAATTCTATTTCAATTCAAACACATTCTAACAAGCAGCTTATTATGACTGTAAAAACACTCGTCCAATTTTCCCATCTAATTGCAATTGATCAACAACACTCGTACGATTATTTCTGAATGTACATTATCTCACATTGATTTTTAATCCAATATCTAATCCATTCCACACATGTATATAAATGAGAGATCAAAGTTGTGTGAGTAACTTGATATGATTATGAGTGGCAATAGTTTGTGCTCGAAACGTCATCAGTTCATATAACTGTAAACACTGTGCGATTTATCAAAATAAAATCTTATCTATAATGGCATTTCTACCATCATGATAACAACTATGTTGACGTCTGCTGACGTGTTGTTTGTGTGCTTGTTTTCTTCCAAATCTTGTCAACATTTGTAGTCTTTAGAACTCCTACATAATTCCATAGTTTCCTTTGTTTCTATGTGCATCCTAATGATAACTCACTCATTAAACTGTTTATCTTACACCGAAAGTGTATAACCCTTCTCAAACTTCTTTTGCGTGTTAGTATATAGTTGGTTTTTGATAATACATTACCATTACCCTCTTACCCATCTTCACCCACTAACTGCAGATTTACCACATAGTCTGGGTTAGACCTCATGACAGAACCATGTCATTATGATAGCCAATAGAAAAAGAAAACTACAGCTTTTCTCGTCAAATTCCTCAATGAATACCCAATTACCATTAAACGTTTGAATGAGAACCCACATATTGCATGACACCTGATATCTATGGTCGGCCTGCGAATTTTCGGCTACCGATATCCACGCTGAAAATTCCATACTTGTACCAAAAATACGGTGTGGAATCAAGCTGTAATCAAAAATAAAAAAAATAAAATAGACAAGACTTTCAGCCTCTCACCACAAAACTAGCATTCAAATCTGATTTCATATGTTAAGAAGCACAACTTTTAAGAAAACTTTTCAAGGTCTTTAAGGGGGTCATCAGTATCCTGACATTCGATAATTCCTAAACACAGTGAAATGGAATATAGGTTAGCTGACGTGAGATAAAGCAGTGCAATAAAACCAAACGATGAGACACACGAGTTCTATTGTTCAAAGCAAAGCAGTAAAGTTTACTATGTGAATATAGAAGAGATCTAAACTCAATCCAACACTACAAGATTTTAGTGCCAAGAGCCAGTCAGCAGTGTATGTCCTCCGTTACTGTCAAGCAGAAATATTTTATCGGTTAGCTCTTGGAGTAAAGACATCAGTGTGGCCAACATCCACAACATGTCCAAAGCATCATTTAGTAGCATTGTTCTAAAAATAATTCAAGTGATAATTACGATGTTTCCGCTCAACGTACCTCACACTACTAGGCAGCTACTCAAATTTTCACCAATTCGAATACAAGTCAGTCAATGAAAATGTCATAGGTGATTACAAGGAGAGATGAAAAAACGCATTGTTCAACCAAGTGCCTTGATTTGCCAGAGTGAACCTAATTTTCTCATCTGATGAATTTGAGAAGTGAATAAATTTATTTTTACAAGGAGTTTTGATCAGTAAGACAACTTAACTACTGTGTCCTAAGATTTCATGTGTAGCTTGTGAAATGGGAGAGTTTTGTAGAGCAGACAAACCGGTGATTCTGACAGGATGTTATGGCAAACGGAACGGGGGATGTGGTTGCTTTTCATTCGTCTAAATTCACTGATGATAAGTTGTAGTATTTCAATGGAGTATTGTACGCCGGGGTTTGATCCCCCACCGACGAGGCACTCCTTCACCTGGCTAAGCCAGTAATAAAGCTGGTAAAGAGAGAAGGTTGGGCATGAGGCTAGCAACCCCATCTTGTAAAATAAACACTCCTACAGAAACTTCAAACCACTAACTTGGAGCCTTTTGTTCCACTGAAGAACGTGAAGGAAATAAAAATTGCACGCCTTGATGCTACCGATCCGTAATTCTGTAAATGTAACTGTTTTTATTTTTAATTAGTGAAGTAAATGTGATCAGTTTATATGTTTTTCACTCGTACAGCTTTATTTAGCCCTCCTCCTCCAGTTCTTCATCATATTACCCTCTTCAAATAATCATTTATACTTCCTGAGAATATCTATTCAATGTACTACCAATTAATTTTCATTCTTTATATTTACAGGTCATCTCCTACTTCGAGACAAATGAGGAACGAGGTGACGATGGTGTTTTGATTCAGAAAACTGTCAACTCCCCATATAAGATACATTTTTCATTTATTAGAACTTATTTTACGGTGTTTATTGACACTGTGTATAACCAATCCTTAGAGACAATAATACGACGTAGCATGTGTCTCTTGTTTTATACTGGTAATAAGTGAATGAAAACTCAACATTAGGCATCACCATTAGACACAGTTAGAAAAAACTGACAGCCAACTTTCTGCTTCAATCATAGTGACTTTGAAAGGGTTGTCTACAGCATTGACTGTGAGTTAGATTCATAGTTTCTTTAATACTTAGTTGTGAAGTGAGCAAATCTCTATAAAATGCATTGAACAACTTTATGATGACGCCGTACTACATATAATTCACTACAGAAAGCTCAGAAACGTCTCTGAATTGAAGGCACGTGTAAGAGAAGGCTGTCTACCTTCATTACTTTGATCCCGCCAGCTGTGACACAGTGAACCATTCACCCCACGGGAGAACAGAGAGATGATGGGCATACTTTAGACCGGAAAAAGACTGAAAGATCTGGACATCGCGTAAAATTCATGTCCACTTTCTTACAAACATTTAAAAACCAACAGTTTGGTGGAAGGAGCATCAAATATAAGAATTCAAGTGAACACAGAGAAGATAAAGGTGACGACGACGCCCAACAAACCACGACAAATACAAATCAACATCAGTGAGGGAAAACAGAATTTAGTCCGTATCTTCTCTTACCTAAACGCAATTGTTTCCACTACAGGCGGAGACCGCAGAAATGCGCATATCAAAGCTAGTCACAATCGAAAATGTAAGCCAAAACTTCATTATTCTGAATTTGTTGTCGATATCTACTGCGTGGTTGATAAAATCCGAGTACCACGGAAACCATTTCCAATGGACTTCATCAGCAGCTGCCTTTCCTTCACACTGAGGATTACATGGCAAGTAAGAAAGGGTAAACGAAAAGGACACTGACGACGAAGCAAACAAGTACCTAACAAAAATACATTAGCAGGCGAAGATGGATCGAGCATACTAAGAGGAGAGGATTGAGCAATTTCATACCCCAGGCCATCAAGTGGAACATGAATGGGAAGCCATTAGTCGTGCATCTGAGGATAAAGGGATGAAATTACCTGAAAGGAAGACGACAGCTTGTCAGCAGTCATGAGACCAGGTAAAATAAACCTCAGAAAAATAAGGCGAAACGAATATGTACCGCTAATGCTCTACGTTCTACTCGGTATCTAAAGGATAAATACTACTATTAACTCGATAGCGCATTATTTCTTTATATATTCCTGAATAATACGAGGAAGCTATTTTTAAATATCAACTGTGTATATCTAACCTCTTTTTTACGTTCTATAGGTCGTCGGCGTAAGTTACATACGATAGCGCAAAGACATTCACACGATGATGATACATGATGTGACTAAATAAATTGGTTGGAGGATTTCATCATGAGCTGACATCAGTTAGAAAATCACTGGAAAACCTGAGGGGACTGGACGACTGTTTCGTCCTATTTAGGGACTAAATAAATTCACATTCACTTTTCTTTGCTTCCCGTGAAATAGTCCTTTCAGTCGACGTTTTTCACAACTCTTGCTGAATGGTAATTTACATCGTTATCTTAACATTTGTTTCGAGCAAGTCTTAGTGATTTGATAGTTCTCTGCTTTTCATTCTGATATTATTATATCGTTATACTGTAATTTGTTATTTGAAACAATCAGCCCTTTCAATGAATTTAAAAGGCACCATCGGAAGACAGAGTTTTATGTTCTTAAGCGATACACTTTCCGAGCAATCTCACGACACACACACACATTTGCTTGTTGAACCAATTTATGTGAGAAGTCGGGCTCAGTGAGGTTCATCCAGTCAAGTATGAGGATGGCTGTCCCACCGATGACATTGGTTGGTGGTACCAGTCGAGCTAAATCATGAATTGGTAGAAGTTAGAATTCATGGACTGGCCATCGAACCGGGCCCAGTGGTTGAATGACATACGAGCTTGCCTTGTAACCGGAAGTTCCTGAATTCGATCTCTGGCGGTGGGTGCGTACTGTCAGCGATTCCCAAACTAGTGTGAGGAAACAGCTGTCCAGTACTCCCTGGTTGGTTTTCAATGGTCAATCCGTGATCAACTCGTTACAACACATTTTATCCTTACAAACCGACTCTTGAAACGTACAATGTTTAATGTGCTTAAAAAAAGTAGACTAATATTCGTAGGTCTGAGATAAAATTTTCGGTTTTGTTTGTTTATAATACCTTGATGACTATTTCATGACTCATATCATTGGACAAAGTATGATAGAGAAGATTTGAAGCTCAGGTGGATGATTTTGGTGTGGTTTTGTTCTCGGAGGTGGATGGTTAGTTTGCGAAGCTTTCATCGCCTTACTGGGAGACATCTTCAGCGCATACTTCAATTTGAAGTATTCTTGTGATTCTTGTGATATATACATATACATATGTATAAGTTAAGTATTCTGCTGCACATGAGGTTAGCAGTCTGCCTCTTGCGTTTATTGCGGTTTCAAAGTTCATTTGTTCTCTAACCATCTGGGTAAACATTCTTCTGTCCACAAACACTTGAACTGATATACAATGCAGCAACCAGAACTGACGTGTTGTGGTCTGAACTCAAAAAACCAATCATCGCGTCCTATTGTATAGATAACCGAAACTTTCACGAGTTACTCAACGTCTTAAAGTGCCTTGAAGACAACAAGACTACAGCAGCTATTTGAGATAAAATCTCTGTTACTGTTTGACAATAATAACGTAACAAAAGCTCAAAACCACCCTAACAATGATGTTAAGCAGCTGTGAAGATCAGGAAGTTCTCACGTACTATGCAACAAAATTATTGGAACATAATTCAACTGGAAGAAGTCTGTGAGAAGAAAAATGTAGGGGAGGTCAGCAAACTAAGTCAGCAAAAATCACACAACAAATACTTCCAACAGACAGTTGAAAGTCACAATCACCACCATTAGCCATGAATTCACTTCGACAAATCTACAGTCGTGAAATAAAGCATGATCAACACCAGCACACATCGGAAAAGAGAACCACTAAAAGCTGGGATTACACAAGAACAAAGTCAGAAGATCGTATTTTACATGTCAATAACAATGATATATACAGTCTAGGAGAAAGGAGTAAAATCATTACAGATTTAGGTGCGAAATCCAAACAAGTGTCAATATTGTAAGCAGATAATCATGGAGTGATTTTCCAGAGTTTTATTCTTTCACGTGCAATACACGAATAGACTCTGGCACTTGTGCAGTGTCTAGGCTCATGGTAAAGCGGATTTTTGGCTTTTTGATAATTATAAGCTGTGCTGCATAATGAAATTTACAGATGACAGAATTTAGTCTTCTCCTTAGAAATTCAGACTAAGGAGATTTGACGTAGACATCCTACTTCAGCAGAACATAGAATGTACTGCCAAGACCAGTGCTAACTGTTAAACCTACTTATTCCTAATCTGATAGTTATTTAAAATCAAGATTCATCACTTTGTCAACATACTAGGAAATGAAATAAAATGTCATACTTGTAACAATTCTACTATGTTGCTTTAAGCTTCATTTTCAAACCCTACGGAAGTCGAATAGTACTGACGGCTTGAATCACTAAGCGTGTTTAATAAGAATAATTATATTTTAATAGTTTACACACAATGATAAGTTTTGTTATTGGTAATATTTCGAGCAAAATTACTACTGCCCGTGTTCACACCACTGTTGGAATTAATATCAGTAAAATAATAATAAGTTTAATAAGTTTATTTTTCAGCATGTATCTTATTTTTGACTTAGCTAACATGTCATACGTTCAGCAGTGTCAAAACGTTTTTCATATATTTCAATCTTCCCATTGCATCTGTTATTTTGATTTCAAAACTAATGAGAACTTTTATTTACTTTTGTTCACAGGTCGAGGATGAAATATGCACAGCTCATAAGCATGACAGCAACCAAATTGGAATGTTCTCTTTTTGATGGATCACGTTCTCTTTTTTACGTTTTCTGTCTGTGAATTCATAAATTAAATAAAGCCATGAGAGCATTGTGTTTAAGCTTTTTGAATATGGCTAGAATAATTCAGGTGGCCGAAATGCACAGAACGTTTACATAGTGTACATCATACCCGTCATACTCATTTTTATTTTCTGTACTGCCGTTCATCATTTAGCATCATACAAATGAGCGATATACAGATTTATGATGACATAATATGTTGGCAGCCTGCTTAAATCGCAGAACTACTTGTGCGTCGGCAGCATGGTGGTTAGGACTCTCGTCAACCATGCACATGGTCCAGGGTTCGATGCCCTGTCGACGCACACATGATATCTATGGTCGGCCTGCAAAATTCGTGCAACCGATATCATATGCTGAAAATTCTATACTTGTACAAAAAATATTGTGTTGTTTCAAGCTTTAATCAAAACAATTCCCATCAATCCATCACACTTTCTCTTAATTTTATAGTATTTTTACCACTCGGTATGTGCACCGGTGGCACAGCAGTAGAGTGTTCGCCGACCACATAATTGGTCCGGGGTACGATCCTCGACAGATGTACTCCTTGACCTCGCTAAGCCAGTAATAAGGCTGGTAAAGAGGGAAGGTTGGACATGAGGCTAGCAACGCCATACTGTAAAAATAACTACGACTGCCACAGAAACTTCAAGCCTATAGCTTGAAGACGCATATCCAAATAAGAACGTAAAGGATCAAAAAATAACCGTCACTCTTGAGTTATAAAGTGTACTCACGGGTATTTTTAATCGGCTTCCAACATAACGGTGAGCATTTTTCAAAAATGGAGAATAATTATGATAAGATGTTGTTCTAAGCTGCAGATAGAATAGCATTGCATCAAATTGTGCGTCGAGGGCACAGTGGTTAGGACAATCGCCAATCATGCACATCGTCTGGGTTAGATCGCCAGCTGACGCCTACCTGATATCAATGACTGGCCTGCTAAATTTGGGCTAGCGAAATTACATGCTAATAATTCCATACTTGTATCAAAATACGATTTAGAATCAAGCTTCAATAAAAAAATTATTAATACACTGTGAGTTGCTAATCCACTTGAGGCTACTGAAGGAACAGAACATGCGATCCAACAAATGCCAATGATTATTCTGCAAGTTAGGTGAACATTTTGTTCAGAATAAAGCTGTATTCGTGATTGAGGATAGTTAATCTCTCTCTCTCTGTCCAGTTGACAAGTAATAGTCTCTCAGGTACACGTGTTTGTGGTTAATAATTCACACGTAAGAAGAAACAGGCATTCCGTATTTAAATGCCCTCTACCAGCAATCTAAAACGTTTAGTATAGCCGCTAAAATATTTGTTAGTCAAGGTAGTGAAGGACAAGCATTTGAAGCTTTGAATCAATCGACTTAAAACTGTCAAATATTCCTTTACTTCAGCTAAATACGGCAGTAAGGACAAAGAGTGAATGATAAAAGCAGAATCATTTCAACTACAGGCAGACATCTCGGGTGAGGACATCAAAACCAAACAGTGCAAACACTCATGAATCCGTTATCAATCTGGAAACCTGCTTCACCAAGCATAAAGAACAAAATTCTGATTTCCAGCATCAATGGTGATTTAGTTCATCTATGTGGCTCAGAAACTTGGAGCATCACGAGGAGTATTTCTAGCAGGATATATCAGACTTTCATCGGCAGCCAACGTGACAGGCTCCATACTGAAATTAAGATGACCAGCCAGTAAGGATTAACAACAGGGAACTCTGGCAGGGAACAATCCAACCAGGAAGCTACTGTTCTACCAGTATTCCGGAAGAAATGGAGAAAGATAAGACGCATACTAAAGAGACTCCTAAGTCATATCACATACAAAGTATGCCCTCGATTGCAACCGTTATCAGGAACGTCGAGCTGGGTGTCAGAAAGTGATGTGGAGGAGATTGTTTGGGAAGGAGATAGAGGAAGAGGACTGCACGGAATAAAACAAAATGGAAGTGTGCTGCTGAAGCCCTACTTTGTAGTAGGAACCCAGGTAATATATTCAACTTCTCTAGTTGAGGAATATCTTTCGGCAAATGCCAACTGCAAGTGATGAAAAGCAACAAGTTGGCAGAAGAAGCATCAAAGATAGGACTTCAAGTGAACATAGATAAAACAGAGATGATGAAGATTCCCGACCAACAGCGACAGCAGACAACAGTCAGCATAAATGAAAGGAACCTGAAAGAAGCAACCTCCTCTACCTACCAACTTGGGAAGCATTGTTTCAACTACAGGCCAACGGAACTGACGGGGATATCAATGCAAGAATCGGAAAAGCGAGACAAGCTTTCATTACTCTCAAGTCTGTGTGGTGGTCAACAGCAGTACTCACCATCAAAAATAAGATCCAGATTTTCACTCCAATGTAAAGTCAGTCTGTGCTACTCGCTATACGGATCAGAGACTTGCACTGCGCGTCATAAAGAGCATCTCAAACAAACTTCAGACCTTCATTAACAGTCGTCTTCGCTCAATACTACGCTCAAGATCAGATGGCCGGTCAGAAAAGATCAACAACAGGGATCTCTGGCAATGAGCGAACCAACCCAGCAGGAACCGATTGTGAAACAAATAGGCAGGAAGAAATGGACATGGATTGGCTGGCCATACTCTGAGGAAACCATCAAGTGACATCACTAGACAAGCCATTGCTCGAGTGGAACCCGACAGAATGGGAAGCGGCGAGTTAGTCGTCCCACGGTGGGTTGACTTGGAGGAGGTCATGCGAGGAGGAGATGAAAGCGTGTGGGCAGACTTGGAGCGGAGTGAAAATGTTGGCAGAAAACAGAAGGAAATGGAGGTGCGCAGCTGAAGCCCTATGTTCCTCTAGGAACTAAAGGAAATAATAATAATAATAATATAAATAGTTATTCACTGACGAATAACTTATGTATCTCAGCTAAGTGAAATTTTTGAATTAAAAACAGGAGTAAGACAAGGCTGCCTACTACCATCTATCCTGATAATCCTGATTTTATTGGATCGGATAATACTGCAAACCGTGAGGAACGAAATGATGGGCAAACGTCGGGCTGACACAAGCACCTTAGAAGAAGTGGACTTCAAGGCTGAACTTGAAGTGAGCATAGAGAAGATGAAGGTGATGGAGATATCAAAAGGTTGAAATCTAAATGAGTTCGCCTTTCACTTAACTCTCCAGCATCAGTTCAACTACAGAATGCAGGAATGATAGAGTTATAGGCAGGATGGGAAAAGCAAGATAGACCTTCATTATCCTGCACTCAGAATAAAGAAGGAGATCTGGAGTTTTAACACGTTCGTGCTTCTAAATGATTTTTAGGGAACTATTTCTAACATACCATAGGCTTCCATCAAAGTTGCTTTTGATGGCTGGATACTGTAAATCTTAAAGTCATAAAGAACAAGCTAAAGTGAAATCTGTTAAGCAATGAATCACCCAAGAACCTATTGGTTTATTAAATTACACAGAAGAAAATGAAGATGGACTGGAAGCGAGCTAGGGAGACCATAGTATGACACTGTCTGCCAGACGATGGAGTGAAACCTAAATCTGAAACGAAAAGTTGAACACCTGAAGGTGGAATGAAATCTTACTGGCAATCACGGAGCTGTGCTAAGCAAGTCCTACGTTTCACTCAGAACTAAACGGAATAATCATAATTCTTCATAATATCTACAGAATACCTCTACATCGATCTGTGTAGCTTGAAAAGAAACATCTGAATTATCTGAAAGCTCAGATAAATTTGCTAAACTAAAATCCAACTGCAAAAATGTGAGCATAATATATTATTCAATCAAATATATCTCAATTATGACGTCATACAAGAAGAATCAACGAATATATCTTCGTGCCTCCAGGTGAAGCTAAAAAATGTCCCGTGGATAGTGTTTGTAAATCTTTGAAAATTAAACCTATACGCAATAAAAGAAGACCAAAACTGGCGCTATGCAACATTAGACTGAGTTTTCGCTACGATAATTTAGCGACAGTCACTAATGTGACGGCAGGTTTTAAGTGAAAACTTCAGAAGAGGACAGTACTCTCCCCACCCATTATATAGAATGAGTGTATCACAGTAATGAAAACATCTCATTACTGATATTATTATTACGCCTTATTAGTGTCTCCATACATGTCTTAATCTCCGCCACATGGCCACTCTGAAACCTTCCATCTGCGTATTTTGATAATCTCATATATGATTGTAAGAGACATAATGCATTTATACGTATACAATTTGATCGCTTACTTAGTGTCCCCATTTTGAATACAAACAATCTGATTAATTCTGGTAGCCTTATCATGTTTATGCTGGAGACAAAATTTGATTGTAGTCAGAAAAGATACACCAAATGAAAAGAAGATAAGCAGCGTTCCCAGAAAACAAGTTAAACATATACACAGTATTCAGTGAAGCAACTCTTGTCAACAAAATTTACAATTTGAATGAAGCAACAACAATTTGTGCAGAATTATTTGGTACTGAGATTGCTTATTTTGTTGGCGTTGTATCAGCTGCGTAAAGTCTAAAGAAACTAATTAAGTTTGTGTGCAGAACAATTGTAACGTGTCTGGAAATGTTACATTTCAGATGACAGAACACGCCAAAGTTAATAAAAACAGTCCTCAGAAATGATAATTATAGAGCTGGTCCTCAGGAAGATAATGTTGAAACAAGCAATACACACTTAGATGTAATGGCAAAAGAGTTACTTAATTAAGGTGGATAAAACGATGGGTAACAGTGAGATAAATTAAACTTAAACACGCAAATTGGGTTGCGTGTTGTATACGCTTCGCCAAACTTGAAGAGAAATGACGTGTATTGCCTGAGGATTATTTGAAGGGATTTCAGGACGTCTACCTCACAATCTGTATTGATGAGATGTCTAGCAATGGCACTACATGAATCATCTGATATCTTGAGTTGTAGGTTTTTTGTCGCATGTTCAGAAAGTCGAAGGTATGTGTGCCCTTCTTTGTGTGCCCCTCAATGTAACTGCTACCTCATATATGTGTAATTTCGTGAACACAGTTAGAATTTACACGAAAAGGCAAGCTGTTTATTGTTGATTGCACAAAAGAGCATGTTTTACAATAAACGGAAGCCAACTAAGCTGAAGGATAGGTTATGTCTAGTGAGGTATTAAATCTGCTATTGACTATTCCTGGAATATTGTCACCTTTGAAATCAAGTGGAATGAAGATGGGTTGCTTTTGTGCCACCGGGTTTTTTAGCACTTTACCCTTCACATCTATTGTACTCGTTCCTGAATTTCTGAGGGTAAACTTTTTTAATAAATATAGCAGAAATATTCATTTAGACATCTATAAAACACAAAATAATCGAACAAAGAATATTCTTTTCGATAAATTCCTCTTCCGGCTCTACAGTTATATATTGTCGTATTATTGTCCACATAAATACCGAATCACAAGATTGATCATGTTGTGTGAGAATTAAGTGTGATGAACAACTTAGAAGTATTTGTAACAGTGAATAAATTTCATCGTAAAAATGGTCTCAAAATAAAGTAGAAAATCACAATGGCTTTATTCTTGAAAGTGTTTATATAATATGCAGAATTTTCAGTGTAATTTATTGCGTAGTAGTTTCCCTTCGTCCAAGATCTTGAAGTAAAAGCGGAGTTGATGCAGCATATAGTGGGCCAGTTGTTTGGAATTTTCCTCTTGGACGACCTGTTTACTTATTTAGATGTTTCAGCCAAACTCGTAATTACGATATGTATCATTAATTTGACGTCTGCACATCACATGTTAATTTTGATCTCGATTATTATTTACCTTGATCTTGCCTTATTTAAATTTTACCTGCAATACTTCTTTTCGTGGTTATCTGTACGTTGACGGTGTCCTGTTTGAGCAAATCGAGGTGATTCTGACTCCCGACTGTGTGAGTGGAACCCCGGTGTTTGTTTCTTGTGGATGCAGCTTTGATTCCACCTCGTCGGGAATACTCTATTTGATTCCTAAAGAATTTTTCACAGATGGTCTTTGGTTAACTAGTTTTGTCCTACAGTAGCTCGTTTGTATTTTGAAGCCTAAATCGCCTGTGTAGTTAGCTACATCACGGGACTGTTGAGGTAAATATGAGTTTTCATGTTATTATTATTTAACCAGAGAGCTAAAATTTTGACGAAAAAAATGCTCTTTTCAACCTGCCTTTGGAACCTTTCGTGATAGCGCATGTCTGAACAAAGTTTTGGCGGTTCTAGAGTAGAATGTAGGGGTCACTTTCTTCTGGTAACACCTTAATCGAATAAATTTGGTCGTCACATAGTAGATTGTGTTATCAAGTACTGTCTGACCTGAAACACAAACCTAACTGTTATGATATTTTTTATTTGTCTTCATTGAGAAGTGCGTGGCCATTATTTGAAAACCAGTTATAAAGAGTTCAGAAGTACAATTTGAGAGCTATGGACACAGCTTCATAATTGAACGCTGTATATTATTCTATTATTATTATCATCATTATATACTTTAATTCCTAGAGGAACATAGGGCTTCAGCTGCGCACCTCCATTGCCTTCGGTTTTCTGCCAACTTTTTCACTCCGCTCCAAGTCTGCCCACACGCTTTCATCTCCTCCTCGCATGACCTCCTCCAAGTCAACCCACCGTGGGACGACTAACTCGCCGCTTCCCATTCTGTCGGGTTCCACTCGAGCAATGGCTTGTCTAGTGATGTCACTTGATGGTTTCCTCAGAGTATGTATGGCCAGCCAATCCATGTCCATTTCTTCCTGCCTATTTGTTTCACAATCGGTTCCTGCTGGGTTGGTTCGCTCATTGCCAGAGATCCCTGTTGTTGATCTTTTCTGACCGGCCATCTGATCTTGAGCGTAGTATTGAGCGAAGACGACTGTTAATGAAGGTCTGAAGTTTGTTTGAGATGCTCTTTATGACGCGCAGTGCAAGTCTCTGATCCGTATAGCGAGTAGCACAGACTGACTTTACATTGGAGTGAAAATCCGGATCTTATTTTTGATGGTGAGTACTGCTGTTGACCACCACACAGACTTGAGAGTAACGAAAGCTTGTCTCGCTTTTCCGATTCTTGCATTGATATCCCCGTCAGTTCCGTTGGCCTGTAGTTGAAACAATGCTTCCCAAGTTGGTAGGTAGAGGAGGTTGCTTCTTTCAGGTTCCTTCCATTTATGCTGACTGTTGTCTGCTGTCGCTGTTGGTCGGGAATCTTCATCATCTCTGTTTTATCTATGTTCACTTGAAGTCCTATCTTTGATGCTTCTTCTGCCAACTTGTTGCTTTTCATCACTTGCAGTTGGCATTTGCCGAAAGATATTCCTCAACTAGAGAAGTTGAATATATTACCTGGGTTCCTACTACAAAGTAGGGCTTCAGCAGCACACTTCCATTTTGTTTTATTCCGTGCAGTCCTCTTCCTCTATCTCCTTCCCAAACAATCTCCTCCACATCACTTTCTGACACCCAGCTCGACGTTCCTGATAACGGTTGCAATCGAGGGCATACTTTGTATGTGATATGACTTAGGAGTCTCTTTAGTATGCGTCTTATCTTTCTCCATTTCTTCCGGAATACTGGTAGAACAGTAGCTTCCTGGTTGGATTGTTCCCTGCCAGAGTTCCCTGTTGTTAATCCTTACTGGCTGGTCATCTTAATTTCAGTATGGAGCCTGTCACGTTGGCTGCCGATGAAAGTCTGATATATCCTGCTAGAAATACTCCTCGTGATGCTCCAAGTTTCTGAGCCACATAGATGAACTAAATCACCATTGATGCTGGAAATCAGAATTTTGTTCTTTATGCTTGGTGAAGCAGGTTTCCAGATTGATAACGGATTCATGAGTGTTTGCACTGTTTGGTTTTGATGTCCTCACCCGAGATGTCTGCCTGTAGTTGAAATGATTCTGCTTTTATCATTCACTCTTTGTCCTTACTGCCGTATTTAGCTGAAGTAAAGGAATATTTGACAGTTTTAAGTCGATTGATTCAAAGCTTCAAATGCTTGTCCTTCACTACCTTGACTAACAAATATTTTAGCGGCTATACTAAACGTTTTAGATTGCTGGTAGAGGGCATTTAAATACGGAATGCCTGTTTCTTCTTACGTGTGAATTATTAACCACAAACACGTGTACCTGAGAGACTATTACTTGTCAACTGGACAGAGAGAGAGAGATTAACTATCCTCAATCACGAATACAGCTTTATTCTGAACAAAATGTTCACCTAACTTGCAGAATAATCATTGGCATTTGTTGGATCGCATGTTCTGTTCCTTCAGTAGCCTCAAGTGGATTAGCAACTCACAGTGTATTAATAATTTTTTTATTGAAGCTTGATTCTAAATCGTATTTTGATACAAGTATGGAATTATTAGCATGTAATTTCGCTAGCCCAAATTTAGCAGGCCAGTCATTGATATCAGGTAGGCGTCAGCTGGCGATCTAACCCAGACGATGTGCATGATTGGCGATTGTCCTAACCACTGTGCCCTCGACGCACAATTTGATGCAATGCTATTCTATCTGCAGCTTAGAACAACATCTTATCATAATTATTCTCTATTTTTGAAAAATGCTCACCGGTATGTTGGAAGCCGATTAAAAATACCCGTGAGTACACTTTATATCTCAAGAGTGACGGTTATTTTTTATTCCTTTACGTTCTTATTTGGATATGGGTCTTCAAGCTAGAGGCTTGAAGTTTCTGTGGCAGTCGTAGTTATTTTTACAGTATGGCGTTGCTAGCCTCATGTCCAACCTTCCCTCTTTACCAGCCTTATTACTGGCTTAGCGAGGTAAAGGCGTACATCTGTCGAGGATCGTACCCCGGACCACTTATGTGGTCGGCGAACACTCTACTGCTGTGCCACCGGTGCACATACCGAGTGGTAAAAATACTATAAAATTAAGAGAAAGTGTGATGGATGGATGGGAATTGTTTTGATTAAAGCTTGAAACCACACAATATTTTTTGTACAAGTATAGAATTTTCAGCATATGATATCGGTTGCACGAATTTTGCAGGCCGACCATAGATATCATGTGTGCGTCGACAGGGCATCGAACCCTGGACCATGTGCATGGTTGACGAGAGTCCTAACCACCATGCTGCCGACGCACAAGTAGTTCTGCGATTTAAGCAGGCTGCCAACATATTATGTCATCATAAATCTGTATATCGCTCATTTGTATGATGCTAAATGATGAACGGCAGTACAGAAAATAAAAATGAGTATGACGGGTATGATGTACACTATGTAAACGTTCTGTGCATTTCGGCCACCTGAATTATTCTAGCCATATTCAAAAAGCTTAAACACAATGCTCTCATGGCTTTATTTAATTTATGAATTCACAGACAGAAAACGTAAAAAAGAGAACGTGATCCATCAAAAAGAGAACATTCCAATTTGGTTGCTGTCATGCTTATGAGCTGTGCATATTTCATCCTCGACCTGTGAACAAAAGTAAATAAAAGTTCTCATTAGTTTTGAAATCAAAATAACAGATGCAATGGGAAGATTGAAATATATGAAAAACGTTTTGACACTGCTGAACGTATGACATGTTAGCTAAGTCAAAAATAAGATACATGCTGAAAAATAAACTTATTAAACTTATTATTATTTTACTGATATTAATTCCAACAGTGGTGTGAACACGGGCAGTAGTAATTTTGCTCGAAATATTACCAATAACAAAACTTATCATTGTGTGTAAACTATTAAAATATAATTATTCTTATTAAACACGCTTAGTGATTCAAGCCGTCAGTACTATTCGACTTCCGTAGGGTTTGAAAATGAAGCTTAAAGCAACATAGTAGAATTGTTACAAGTATGACATTTTATTTCATTTCCTAGTATGTTGACAAAGTGATGAATCTTGATTTTAAATAACTATCAGATTAGGAATAAGTAGGTTTAACAGTTAGCACTGGTCTTGGCAGTACATTCTATGTTCTGCTGAAGTAGGATGTCTACGTCAAATCTCCTTAGTCTGAATTTCTAAGGAGAAGACTAAATTCTGTCATCTGTAAATTTCATTATGCAGCACAGCTTATAATTATCAAAAAGCCAAAAATCCGCTTTACCATGAGCCTAGACACTGCACAAGTGCCAGAGTCTATTCGTGTATTGCACGTGAAAGAATAACACTTTGGAAAATCACTCCATGATTATCTGCTTACAATATTGACACTTGTTTGGATTTCGCACTTAAATCTGTAATGATTTTACTCCTTTCTCCTAGACTGTATATATCATTGTTATTGACATGTAAAATACGATCTTCTGACTTTGTTCTTGTGTAATCCCAGCTTTTAGTGGTTCTCTTTTCCGTTATGTGCTGGTGTTGATCATGCTTTATTTCACGACTGTAGATTTGTCGAAGTGAATTCATGGCTAATGGTGGTGATTGTGACTTTCAACTGTCTGTTGGAAGTATTTGTTGTGTGATTTTTGCTGACTTAGTTTGCTGACCTCCCCTACTTTTTTCTTCTCACAGACTTCTTCCAGTTGAATTATGTCCAATAATTTTGTTGCATAGTACGTGAGAACTTCCTGATCTTCACAGCTGCTTAACATCATTGTTAGGGTAGTTTTGAGCTTTTGTTACGTTATTATTGTCAAACAGTAACAGGGATTTTATCTCAAATAGCTGCTGTAGTCTTGTTGTCTTCAAGGCACTTTAAGACGTTGAGTAACTCGTGAAAGTTTCGGTTATCTATACAATAGGACGCGATGATTGGTTTTTTGAGTTCAGACCACAACACGTCAGTTCTGGTTGCTGCATTGTATATCAGTTCAAGTGTTTGTGGACAGAAGAATGTTTACCCAGATGGTTAGAGAACAAATGAACTTTGAAACCGCAATAAACGCAAGAAGCAGACTGCCAACCTCATGTGCAGCAGAATACTTAACTTATACATATGTATATATCACAAGAATTTTATCAAACAGCTTTCTGGATTATGAATGAAAACCATGAGGGTTGCATATTAAGACGATAATAATCGGTAAAATAAATTCCTCCCTTTGGATTTGAAAAATAATTTACCCTCAGTCTACCTTAGGTAATGTTTGTCAACTTTTATCACCCTCAGAAATGAAATTATTATCCTTCGTATTCCCTAGTCTCTTATTGTTATTTAAATTTATATTTGTAAAATTTCAGCGAAATTGAAATGAGTAATTCCAACGTTTTCTACGTTTGGCAAACTGGTCCCAGCTTCTTCAGGGAAATTAATCGAAATTAACATAACAGAGGTTTATATATGCAGAAAAGGACATCTGTCGTTTTCAAATACTTTGTCCAATCATATGAGTCATGAAATAGTCATCAAAATGTAATAAACAAACAAAACCGAATGAGCTGTGATCAAAATTTTATCTCAGACCTACGAATATTAGTCTACTTTTGTTAAGCACATTAAACATTGTACGTTTCAAGAGTCGGTTTGTAAGGATAAAATGTGTTGTAACGAGTTGATCACGGATTGACCATTGAAAACCAACCAGGGAGTACTGGACAGCTGTTTCCTCAGACTAGTTTGGGAATCGCTGACAGTACACACCCACCGCCAGGGATCGAATTCAGGAACTTCCGGTTACAAGGCAAGCTCGTATGTCATTCAACCACTGGGGCCCGGTTCGATGGCCAGTCCATGAATTCTAACTTCTACCAATTCATGATTTAGCTCGACTGGCACCACCAACCAATGTCATCGGTGGGACAGCCATCCTCATACTTGACTGGATGAACCTCACTGAGTCCGACGTCTCACATAAATTGGTTCGACAAGCAAATGTGTGTGTGTGTCGTGAGATTGCTCGGAAAGTGTATCGCTTAAGAACATAAAACTCTGTCTTCCGATGGTGCCTTTTAAATTCATTGAAAGGGCTGATTGTTTCAAATAACAAATTACAGTATAACGATATAATAATATCAGAATGAAAAGCAGAGAACTATCAAATCACTAAGACTTGCTCGAAACAAATGTTAAGATAACGATGTAAATTACCATTCAGCAAGAGTTGTGAAAAACGTCGACTGAAAGGACTATTTCACGGGAAGCAAAGAAAAGTGAATGTGAATTTATTTAGTCCCTAAATAGGACGAAACAGTCGTCCAGTCCCCTCAGGTTTTCCAGTGGTTTTCTAACTGATGTCAGCTCATGATGAAATCCTCCAACCAATTTATTTAGTCACATCATGTATCATCATCGTGTGAATGTCTTTGCGCTATCGTATGTAACTTACGCCGATGACCTATAGAACGTAAAAAAGAGGTTAGATATACACAGTTGATATTAAAAATAGCTTCCTCGTATTATTCAGGAATATATAAAGAAATAATGCGCTATCGAGTTAATAGTAGTATTTATCCTTTAGATACCGAGTAGAACGTAGAGCATTAGCGGTACATATTCGTTTCGCCTTATTTTTCTGAGGTTTATTTTACCTGGTCTCATGACTGCTGACAAGCTGTCGTCTTCCTTTCAGGTAATTTCATCCCTTTATCCTCAGATGCACGACTAATGGCTTCCCATTCATGTTCCACTTGATGGCCTGGGGTATGAAATTACTCAATCCTCTCCTCTTAGTATGCTCGATCCATCTTCGCCTGCTAATGTATTTTTGTTAGGTACTTGTTTGCTTCGTCGTCAGTGTCCTTTTTGTTTACCCTTTCTTACTTGCCATGTAATCCTCAGTGTGAAGGAAAGGCAGCTGCTGATGAAGTCCATTGGAAATGGTTTCCGTGGTACTCGGATTTTATCAACCACGCAGTAGATATCGACAACAAATTCAGAATAATGAAGTTTTGGCTTACATTTTCGATTGTGACTAGCTTTGATATGCGCATTTCTGCGGTCTCCGCCTGTAGTGGAAACAATTGCGTTTAGGTAAGAGAAGATACGGACTAAATTCTGTTTTCCCTCACTGATGTTGATTTGTATTTGTCGTGGTTTGTTGGGCGTCGTCGTCACCTTTATCTTCTCTGTGTTCACTTGAATTCTTATATTTGATGTTCCTTCCACCAAACTGTTGGTTTTTAAATGTTTGTAAGAAAGTGGACATGAATTTTACGCGATGTCCAGATCTTTCAGTCTTTTTCCGGTCTAAAGTATGCCCATCATCTCTCTGTTCTCCCGTGGGGTGAATGGTTCACTGTGTCACAGCTGGCAGGATCAAAGTTAAAGTAGACAGCCTTCTCTTACACGTGCCTTCAATTCAGAGACGTTTCTGAGCTTTCTGTAGTGAATTATATGTAGTACGGCGTCATCATAAAGTTGTTCAATGCATTTTATAGAGATTTGCTCACTTCACAACTAAGTATTAAAGAAACTATGAATCTAACTCACAGTCAATGCTGTAGACAACCCTTTCAAAGTCACTATGATTGAAGCAGAAAGTTGGCTGTCAGTTTTTTTTAACTGTCTCTAATGGTGATGCTTAATGTTGAGTTTTCATTCACTCATTAGAAGTATAAAACAAGAGACACATGCTACGTCGTATTATTGTCTCTAAGGATTGGTTATACACAGTGTCAATAAACACCGTAAAATAAGTTCTAATAAATGAAAAATGTATCTTATATAGGGAGTTGACAGTTTTCTGAATCAAAACACCATCGTCACCTGGTTCCTCATGGTCTCGAAGTAGGAGATGACCTGTAAATATAAAGAATGAAAATTAATTGGTAGTACATTGAACAGATATTCTCAGGAAGTATAAATGATTATTTGAAGAGGGTAATATGATGAAGAACTGGAGGAGGAGGGCTAAATAAAGCTGTACGAGTGAGAAACATATAAACTGATCACATTTACTTCACTAATTAAAAATAAAAACAGTTACATTTACCGAATTACGGATCGGTAGCATCAAGGCGTGCAATTTTTATTTCCTTCACGTTCTTCAGTGGAACATAAGGCTCCAAGTTAGTGGCTTGAAGTTTCTGTAGGAGTGTTTATTTTACAAGATGGGGTTGCTAGCCTCATGCCCAACCTTCTCTCTTTACCAGCTTTATTACTGGCTTAGCCAGGTGAAGGAGTGCCTCGTCGGTGGGGGATCAAACCCCGGCGTACAATACTCCATTGAAATACTACAACTTATCATCAGTGAATTTAGACGAATGAAAAGCAACCACATCCCCCGTTCCGTTTGCCATAACATCCTGTCAGAATCACCGGTTTGTCTGCTCTACAAAACTCTCCCATTTCACAAGCTACACATGAAATCTTAGGACACAGTAGTTAAGTTGTCTTACTGATCAAAACTCCTTGTAAAAATAAATTTGATTCACTTCTCAAATTCATCAGATGAGAAAATTAGGTTCACTCTGGCAAATCAAGGCACTTGGTTGAACAATGCGTTTTTTCATCTCTCCTTGTAATCACCTATGACATTTTCATTGACTGACTTGTATTCGAATTGGTGAAAATTTGAGTAGCTGCCTAGTAGTGTGAGGTACGTTGAGCGGAAACATCGTAATTATCACTTGAATTATTTTTAGAACAATGCTACTAAATGATGCTTTGGACATGTTGTGGATGTTGGCCACACTGATGTCTTTACTCCAAGAGCTAACCGATAAAATATTTCTGCTTGACAGTAACGGAGGACATACACTGCTGACTGGCTCTTGGCACTAAAATCTTGTAGTGTTGGATTGAGTTTAGATCTCTTCTATATTCACATAGTAAACTTTACTGCTTTGCTTTGAACAATAGAACTCGTGTGTCTCATCGTTTGGTTTTATTGCACTGCTTTATCTCACGTCAGCTAACCTATATTCCATTTCACTGTGTTTAGGAATTATCGAATGTCAGGATACTGATGACCCCCTTAAAGACCTTGAAAAGTTTTCTTAAAAGTTGTGCTTCTTAACATATGAAATCAGATTTGAATGCTAGTTTTGTGGTGAGAGGCTGAAAGTCTTGTCTATTTTATTTTTTTTATTTTTGATTACAGCTTGATTCCACACCGTATTTTTGGTACAAGTATGGAATTTTCAGCGTGGATATCGGTAGCCGAAAATTCGCAGGCCGACCATAGATATCAGGTGTCATGCAATATGTGGGTTCTCATTCAAACGTTAAATGGTAATTGGGTATTCATTGAGGAATTTGACGAGAAAAGCTGTAGTTTTCTTTTTCTATTGGCTATCATAATGACATGGTTCTGTCATGAGGTCTAACCCAGACTATGTGGTAAATCAGCAGTTAGTGGGTGAAGATGGGTAAGAGGGTAATGGTAATGTATTATCAAAAACCAACTATATACTAACACGCAAAAGAAGTTTGAGAAGGGTTATACACTCTCGGTGTAAGATAAACAGTTTAATGAGTGAGTTATCATTAGGATGCACATAGAAACAAAGGAAACTATGGAATTATGTAGGAGTTCTAAAGACTACAAATGTTGACAAGATTTGGAAGAAAACAAGCACACAAACAACACGTCAGCAGACGTCAACCATGCTCGTTTTTTATAACCCCTCATAACTCTTGTATTTCTTCAGAACTCTTACATAATTCCATATTTTCCTCTGTATCCACGTGCATCCTAATCATAACTCGCTCATTAAACTAGTAATCCCATTACGTAATTGTATTACGCTTATTCAACTCCCTTTATGTGTTGATTAAAATTATCGACTAAGTTGTTTTTCTTGAGAACACATCGTCATTAACCTCTTAACAATCTTCACACCCTCCCCCTTATTACAGATTGATTACTCATTAGATTTTCAAACGTTTTGACAACAATAACCCTAACTTATATATTTATTTCTATCGGACAAATCTGACGTACACACATACAAAATAAGTACATAAAACTGCGATCGTACCCCTGGTTAAATAGATGAATTCGTCGCCGAAAAGAGATTCTTCACTGAATTACATGTTTTATTTTCATAAACATTTGGATGAGCATTATTCATGAATTTTTCTACAAGTCATGAAATGTATGGATGTGGTGTACTACGCGATCAAGTCTGTATTCCTCGATTCCAAATGATTTGAATACTACATATTTACCTGGATGACATGCACAGAAAATAGATTCGACATTTTTTCTCCCAGAAATGGTTGGTTTACTTCTACAGAGTGGATTTGTAGTATGTAGTGTAATTTGTTTTTCCTAGTTCCATTCAAGCTGCTATTATTCCTATACTATTAAAAGATTTTGCACTGTACAATCTATCAAGATAGTTGTTGACACTTCATTAATTTGGATAAAAGGAATAGTAATCAGGATTGGAAAGATTAAGAAGTTTGACCGAAATATACAGATTGTATTTCTTTACTTTTGGTCGGATTGTCCTTTCATTTATTTTATGCTCATGACGTCATTTTACACAACGTCATAATATTCGATGTTTTGTCTGTAAAGTAAAAGATTCTGTTATTAACCGCTTACCATAGTATTCTCCGTTGGCATCATCACCATCCAGAGAATCTGCATCTGTGAAGAACATTAATCATTTTGTGTTAGATATTATACATATTTGCAAGGAGTATGAAATATTCATTGAGAAGAAATATGTGAATGAAATGTCAATGGAGGGGATTCAGTAAACATGCATAGTGTGAGAAGTATACATACTGATCACTTATTTAAGGTAGCACTCACGAAAATCCAAATCGATTCCATGAGAGCGTAAAGTGTTCAACAGAAGTACTGTGTGTTTTCTCCTCCAAATCGAAACTCTTTGTAGAATTAAACCTACTCTGCACTTCTCTTTCGAGAGATTATATCATCAAGTGCAGTCTGAACCAACCAGTAACTTGAATGAGTGGTGAATTACTTCCATCCGGTTACGTAACACACTGACAACTCAAATTAAGCTATGAATTATTGAGTGTAGATATGAATGGCTATTTAATACAGTGTAGGTTTCTGTGAATGAAAATATTAGAACTACAAATTGTATTGTATTATCGTACCACGTAACTATTTCTAGGATTTAACCATAAGTACCTTCATTGATATTCGCACTGTGTTCAGCGCATTGATGTCATGAAACCCATTGCTGACTGATGAACAATACCAGTTTGACTTTGTTATCAAATGTGATTATTTGTACTGGCGAGGTTTCTTCCAACTGTATTTCATCCTGGGTCCACACAGCTAAATGTTTTTGCTAAATTTTAATGATTTTCTCTTTTTCTTTTTATGATAACTGTTGTTATTTGTTTTCATGTGTCTAAACCTTTTTTAATTTGCTGTCATTTTCTCATGTTGACTGACTAGAAATATATAATTAAGAATTTCGTTGTGTTTAAAAATTTTCGAATATTGGATGGAATACTGATTTCCTTTTCACAATACGTGGACCAGTTTCCTAAAGATTGTCTGACTGAACATTTTAAGACACATTGGATTGAAGACCTCTTCATTTTAAAGTCATAATCATTAGTGGTCACTAATTCTGGAAGACCGTTGGACGTGGAAGTAAGTAGCTATTTTCCTAGTTTATTTGCCATAATAAAAAGATATTCTTTTATCATTATGTCCATCTTAAATTGTGTTTGTAATTTGAACCTTCGGTTCAATACAATCATATCGGTTATGTAATCGAGAGTGCTCAGTAAGCTCGCATAGTTTGTCTCTTAAATTTCACTGATCACAAACTGCTATTTTGATGAATCACAACAAAGAAGGGAACAGTACTCATCCTTATTAGAGCATTCCGTCTCAGATATCAGAATATAGAATGACTACCCCAGTTTCATGTGGAGATTTAATTGAAGTAGGTGCATGTAATCATAGAGATAAAATATATGTGTTATTTTACTTAGTGATTTTAGTGTACACATTATGCAGCTAGTGCAAAATTGGTATCTAATCGATTGTTCTCACTCTGGTATGGGATCATTAACTGTCTGTTATCAGGATGACTATTTCACAGTAAATACTGAAAATGGGATATGAGTTCATTTGCTCATAGTTTCGTTTCACTGTGTATTTCTTCGAGTTGTTGTAAGTCTTACTTACCTCGGTCGACTGTGATATGTTAACAAAGACGTATGAAAATTATTTGATTGTCAGTAAACAGCTAAACTTAGTTTGCATATAAAGCAGAGAGAAGCAGTTGAATTTCTGAAGTTCCGACGATAATACACAGAATTAATGTACGCATTATCTTAACATGCATATGAAAAGTCTTTTGATTCTGTTATCAAAGAGATTTTGGTGTAATAACACCCAGTATTCGATGAAATCCCTTAGAATGAAGTTTATTTTAATATCTAAGTGTTACATGATAACTTACTACTCATCACTATCAATCATGAATTGATGAAGTAGAAGTTGACTGATCTAATGAATACTCAAGTTTTCAACAGTTAATTTGTTGAGATTTGATTGATTTGATCGAAAGCCAACATGTTCTAGAGAAATACTGGAAACCGAGGTGTATTGGACAGCTGATTCCTGCTAATTGAGGACCGTTCAGCAGTACACACCTGTCAGTTTCAAACTCAGGATGTCCCTGTTATAAAGGAGGCTCGTAGGTCAATCAGCCTCTGGAACCTGATTCAATAGTCCACTGTTACCTACATGTGACGTCAGTTCATAATCAAACTTGAAACAGATCAAATCTGTGTAAATGAATTAACTCATGAAAATAATCTGATGCTCACTAGTGACGGGATACAATGAAAAGTTGCCTGTAATTCTAATGAGAAGTTGTGACCAGTAAAATCTATCAGGTCGATTGGGGAGGCAAATACTCGCAGATGATATTGGCCGGGGGTTGGGATATCTGTCATGAATTGATAAAGTTGGGATTCATGGACCGATTGATGAATCTTTTCTCACAGACTGGACGATCTACGAGCTTATTCTGTGACTTGAGGCTCCTGTTTTCGAACCTCAGTGTGTGTGTGTGTACTGCTGAAAGCCTCAAACTAGGATGGAATAGCTGTCCAGCACGACCTGGTTTTAATGATTCTCTAACTAATATCATTCCATAGTGAAATCTGAAACAAGTACCTGGGTGAATAATTATTTCATTTATTATTGTGAATATTTGACGAAGTTATTCACTTCCAAAACGCAAAGCTATTTTACAATGTCTCGTTCATCGGTGCAATAGCACTAATTACTATCCCATAACAATTTATTTATTTACAATAACACAATGTTTTTATATCACTGCTGCATTTTCCACTTTTCAAATTGTGGTGTGTACGTTGACGGGATCAACATTCCTGAGTGGTGGTGTATACATTCAGTCATGCTCAATAGACTGGTTTGAATTTCCTTATTTTGTTACACATATTAGGAGATTTAGATAACTTCCCATGTTTTAACTGTATTCTTTCTATCGCAGATGAAGTACTCAACTTCTGAAAACTAAGTAAACAGATCTTTATGCATATTCGGATGGTATGTCTTGTGAATTTTTTGGAATTATTTCAGCATCGAGTCAGACTGAGTTATTATATGATGTCAGGGTGTTTTAAAGAAATAAAAACATAGTTACTCGGAAATCTGGAAAATTCTCCTGAAGTAGCAGTAGTTTACATGATGTTACTTTCAGAAAAAACCATGTTTGGATGTTTCTAAACACTATGGGATTATTTCAAGTGACCTGATAATGATACTTGTATGTCAAATCATTATTAATACTAAGTCTTTTACTAAAATTCCTTGTTGTTAATCATGGAAAACACGAATTTGTTGTTCTCAGTATTCATCCTAAACTCATATTCCTGAGAATAAGAACTGTGAAGATTTTCAATAAATTTCTACTGTTCGATTTCCGTCAAAAATCGATGTAAGTTAGAGAAATTACTGAAATCCAAATGGACACTGAACAGCTTTTCCATTCTAGTTTGGATCTTTTCAGCTGTTGGGGCAAATGAACCCAACAGGGATTTAACGCGTGACGTTGGGGTTACGAGACGAAGCTCGTTGACCATTAGCCTCTTGCGTGATTGTATATCATGAGTTCACAGAGAATTAAGGGATCGCTGAATTCTATGGTTGAAGCATCTGAAAACTGAATGAGAGTGCCGTCCAGTTTTCACTGGTTTTTAATGATATCTAGATGTGACAAAAATTCAACAAATATTTTATGTATTACTGTATATTTTACTTACTATTTCTACCTATAAGTTAATATTTGAGAATTTTTGGAGGTGAATTCATTAAGATATCATATGGAAAATTTGACGAAGGCGATCACCCGTTTAATAAAACATTTATAATTTTTAGTTGAATTTAGCATTTAAAATAGACCTTTGTTGTTGAACTGAAGTGTTTGGTCTATGCTGACATATCGACCCTTAGCACTCGTGCTTTGATCATGTCTACAGGTGAACATGAAGTTATTTTGGCTAGTGGCAACTAGCAGTGATACCTGTTGCATAACCGAAGGGGCTGGCGTGTTCCTGAAGGGTTTAAGTCTCTGAAGGAACAACACTACTCACTGGAATACAGGCATGCCAAGTTATCAAGTCACAAATAAGAAGAAACGCTCACTATGAATTCCACTATTAGTTCCCAACAACCACAGTAACTTTATATCTGAATATTATTTCTTTTGGACTGCAGCATTAACACTCATAATTCTTTAAACGAAGTTCGTCGATCAGGATGTGATTTGCTGTATTTCGGTAGATAAGTGTTTTATTCCTTTGTGAACAATCACTTCAGTCATTTTGTTGATCAATTTGTATGAACAAACGCTGTCAGAAGGTTGAAATGCCGCCTCCTTTTTGATTACTGTTTTATCTACAATTAAACATTCGCATACGCCATCTGCACATAGATGATAATACTATAATACTCAAAATGTGCTATGATCATGAAAATTAAGTAAGATATCACAGATGCATGTCGTTCAGTTTCCACGTCAACCTGTGGATTTTTAATTGGGCTTGTACACGCGATCTCCAGTCACAGAACCACTTAACGCACAGAAGTCTACTAACACTCACCTATTCCCTTTCAACTCACAGATAGACACTCGACCAATGTCGAGCTACCCTCCTGCGTCCTCTCCACCAACTTAGACTTGCATTTCAAAAGTTACAATTTCTGTGTCACTATCTAACCAGCATCTTCTCTATCACTGGTTGAATAGGCCTCTACGTGTCCGTTTACTTCCCTCTTCACCCCTGTTTGTACTAGCCTAGCTTTGGATAATTGCGAATCCCCACATTTCTACCATTCTGATTTGAATAATGATATCGTAACACTGGAGGAGAATAATTCACTCCAACTCACTGCTTCCGTTGCTGCAGTTGTCATCATGAAAACAACTCTGGCTATGTCTAACCTCCTCAAGTTACCCTACATACAACCGACTTGACTGACGTCTTGACGACCTGTTTGAACGTCAGGCTGCCTAAACTTCTCACATTTAATTATTGCATCTAATGTCTCGTGTTTTAGTTTTCATGAAGGTTCTGCATTTTCAAGTATTTCATTTCTATTAATTTGATAAAAAATTAGGAGGGAATCAATTAATTCTATGAACGAAATATTCCCATATTGAGTCATAAGAAAAAGGCGAAAACAGCGAAGAAAATTTTACCCCTTTTCGACGATTCATTTTCATGAGCTGTACAATCGTAATTATAATTAACACCGAAATCTTTATACCAATCAGATACTGGTAAACTTTGTCGTTGAAAATTGTACTGCATAATGTAAGGTGTAAGAAGGGATGACTAATTGTAAGTTAGAAAGGAGACAGAAGTTGGCATGTCTTAACAAGTGTGAGATAATGACTAATCAGTAAGGACAAAGTTTACCAGTAGTATCTGATGGGTCTAAAGATTTCTGTGTTAATTATAATCACGATTGTACAGCTCATGAAAATGAATCATCGTAAAGAAACTTTTCTTCGCTGTTTGTGCCTTTTTCTTATAATTAAGTATTCATCATTTGCAGTACAGATTTTAATATGTCACTTTGCTTATCTAAGGAATATAGATTTCTCTGTGTGGATAGTTACATTTCGTGTCGCTGATAGCCTTAAGTGATATGCCTGCATTTGGAGCACTTATATATATATATGCATGCTACGAAGTGAGGTTGAATGCCGTTACTAACACTGTAAAATTTGACTTCTCAGGTTGTTTCAAATGATTCTGGGAGATTTTAAAAAAATATTTTCACTTAGAAAGCTAATTTTTGGCAAATTCTGTAAGCAGATGTGAGTTTTCTTCATGTGTCAGTCGCATGTATTAATGCATGAATCTACATACATGGTCAGTGAAAAATGAATAGAATGTGTGCCTACTGAGTCAATTAATTTCTGATCCTAAACACCTGATCTTTTATGTGAATTCATTATTATTTTGACAGTTTTGCTTTCCCGGATTATATTTCAATTTAGGAAACGTTTTTTGAACGCCTACTCAAGTTATCAAGAGCTCACCCAAATCCAAAACGCTAGGCGTTTCTTCCTCGATTCGTAATTTATGAATCAGAAGAGATGAAATTATTAGTGCTATTCTGTCATTTATTTTTTCGATAACTTCACAAAACAGAAATGCAGATTATTCAATAGAACAAACACATTTTCAAGAGTCAGTTTGTAAGTAGATGATTTGTTCGACGTATGTTGGCGGAATGATGTCAGTTGAACAACTACGGAAAACCAGCATTTACTACTCAATAGTTGTTTCATCATAATGTGGGACTCTTGGTCGGTAAACGCCTACCGGGATTCGGACCGAGGATATTTACCGAGCAAGCTTGTAGAGCATTCATCCTGTGGGACTTCAACTAAATCCTTCCATCATTGTGATGATTGTGTCGTTTAACTTTCGCTAACTCTTCCGTTTATTTCACATTTTTGGAACAATCCTTAACAAGACATTAATAGAAAAAACCAATTAGGTAGTTCAATGAAGAGGCTCTTTTCGGCAGTTTCATTTACTAACCTGTACAATAGCATTTATACACAATTTTCCATGAAACAGGGTAGTAAAAAGAGCGATGAGTTGTCACTATCAAATTTGCTGATTTTAGTCAATTTATAAGAGTGACGCAACAAGGTAAGTAACTTATTGAGTGGACTGTAATCAGGATCCTCACAGAAACGAGGTAAAATATGAAATTATATAAGAGTTCTGAGGGATTTCGTGTCAAAAACGTTTTTAGACAAGCAAACAAACAACAGTCGAATTAGCAGAAATCAACATGGTTATTACTATCATGCTAGAAGTAAGTGAATAATTTTCTTGTGTATGCATACCTCCGGTACCCCTCTATCTGAATGTCTAGAGCGATGCGAAAGAATATTTCACTTTGGCGGGTCGTCCTTCACTCTTTAGGTCATGATAACATATCAGTTATGTTACTTCCGTCTTTCATGATCCATTTTTCACAAACTGTATTACAAAGCCGGAGAAAATAAATTCATCATAAAGAGCCTCTCCTCTGAACTACTCGGTTTGTTTTTCGTTAATGTTAGTACATCACACATCGTGCGTTGGTGGCGCAATGTTATAGTGCTCACTGACCTCTCAAGTCGTCCGGGGTCTGATCCCCGATCGACGCACTGCTTCATCCCGCTAAGCCGATAATAAGACTGGTAGACAGGGAAGATTGGACTTGAGCCTAGCAAGAACTGTGAACGTAGAGGAATAAGAAAAGGCCATCACACAATAATCGGTTTCCCTGGATTTCGGGTGGGTGTTAAAGTTCACAATAATGAATAAAACTCTGTGTTGTTGCATTGGACGTCTGGGTTTTGGTATGAGACACTATTATTCGACCTTGAGAGGTAAAAATGCTTGAATAGTGCCAATAAAGAAAACTAATGTTCACACTTTTCTTACAGTCCACCTTTCTGATGATACCAACATTAAACCCTAATAATGTATCATATATGATTTCAGTGGATTCAGAACACAGGATAAATCATGATAAACGCAAGACTTACCCTCTACCAGATTGACAGTGGTGAGCACAGTGAAGAATAACAATACAAACCAAAACTTCATAATTTCGTTTAATGGAGCACCGAAAGTATAATGAATATTTATACTTTTGATAAACCTATCATATTTTGTTGTGTATTTCAAAACGTATTTTTGTTTACAATACTGTGATTATTTTCATTTCAGTCAGATATATATAAACTAGTATGCAACCAGTAGTTCAACAAAGTGAACATGTGAACACTGATGCTCAGAAATACGATGATGATATATCAAGCTTGAGCTGCCAGACTAATCCGCGAATGATTTGAGACGGAAAGAATGTTATCGTTTTTATTATTCCTTTGTGTTCAGAGTCGAACGTAGATCTTCAACAACACATCTCCATTTTTTCTGTTTTCTGCTGTCCGCTTCAACTGGGTCCGCTATTGACCAAACTCCCTCATCTCTCTTGCTCACACGATCACCTCCACGTTATCCTCAATTTGACGACCAGCTAGTCGCTTCCTATTTGGATTCCACTCGAGTCTGGCGTGCGACGTCATTTGGCGGCCTTCTCAGTGTATGCCCTATCCATCCATCTTTAATTTCTCCTACATGTTTGTTGAGCGATCGGTTCTTGTTTGGTTTGTTTGACTGTATTTTTATTGGTGCTTATTCTTGTTGGCCATCTGATCTTCAGTATTGAGCCAGCGAAAGTAGCTGTTGATGGAAGTCTGCAGCCTGTTGGAAATCTGTTTCGTGACACGCAGTGCAATTTTGCTGACCCGTATGTAAGAACTGACTTCACATTGGTGTTGAAAATGAGAATCTTGTTCTTTATGCTGATCGCGGAAGATTTCCAAACTGGTTTCAGATTGATGAAGGCATATCTTCTCTTTCCGATTTTGACTTTGACGTCTTTGTTCGTTCTGCTTGTAGTTGAAATGATGCTTCCTATCCGGATAAGTGAAGGAGGTGACCTCTGTTAAATCCCCCCCCATTGATGGTGATTGGTGCTGGCTGTAGTCATTGTTGCAGTTCGTCAGCTATTTTCATAACATCCGTCTTCTCTGTGTTATTCGAATCACATTCCCCACACATTTTCAGCCTTACTTCTCAGAGCTACCGCACAGACACTAAATTTATTGTTAAGAAAGTAAAGAAATCTAATTATGTAAATAGTTTCAAACATCAGACTGAATAATTAAGAGGATTAATGTAATTAGTGATTAAGATTATGAGATATGTGCGGTTGCAGATTGATTTCCATCCTTAGATTTCATCAGGAGGCGACATCATATGAAATGTGATAAAAAGTACACCTTGTTTAAATTGTTTAACAAAAGTAGACTAATTTTAAAAGTCTGAGGTCAAAATTTCGATCACAGCTGATATAGTTTTGTTTATTATACATGTTGATGTCTGTTTCATGACTCATATGATTGGATAAATTTCCTAAAAACAGGAGATGTCCTTTTATATATAAACCTCTGTTATGTTTATTTCGATGAATTCCCCGTAGAAGTTCGGACCAGATTGCCAAACGAAACATTGAAATTACTTATTTCAATTTCGCTGAGATTTTACAAACATAATTTTCTACAAGAGGTTACATCAGTTAGAGATCATTGGAAACCATAGGAAACTTTAGGAGAACTGCTTCGTCCTAGTTTGGGACTCTTTGGAACAGCACACTTACGATGAAACTATGCAATAAAAGCAGGACTTTCGGATTATAAAAGCAAACTCATTCGCCAACCAGGTACTTAGGCTGGAATTTAGTCACCCTTGGATGGTAGCTCATAATATAGCACTGCTATCATCAGAGTATTCCCTTCATCTTGAAGTGGTGGATCTCACCAGCTACGAACTCTCACTACAGCTTCAGGGAATCCATTTAGAAGTCATCAGTGAATTAGATGTTGTTATTTTGATAATAGGATTTAGATTACTTTGATTCCTGCTGTTATATTACGTCATTTAGAGATCATCAGCTGAGGGCGGCCGGCTGGTCAACTAGCTTGATGTCATAAACTCACAGTCTCGGTTTCGATCCCTGGTGGTTTCTCAAGGTATGAGGAAATGCGTGTCTAGTTTGTCATAGGTTTCCGATATCTCTGATATAAGTTCATAACATGAAATTAATTATTAGTGAATATTTTATCTTTTTTTATAGAATAATGCATAATTGTGCGCTTGTGCGATAACAGTTTGGTTACATTCATTACGTTACAAGTATTTCATTAAAATAATGGTGACTCACGGCAATTAAAACTCTACAATCAGGGACGACGTTTTTTTATTTCAGATTACTATTCTTGAAAAGCGAGATTAACAGATGAATTATTTCTGTCTCTTAGCTGAGTGTAGTCTTTGAAGTGAATACAGCAATATAAAACAAAGCTGCTTAATGTCGCCTATGATAATTCTGCTTCTGTTGCATCAGATCGTACAAACAACCGTGAGGAATTAAATGACGGGATGGGCTAACACAAGGACTTCAGGGTTGAACTTGAAGTGAGCATAGAGACGTAGGAGGTGAAAACATCGAAAAACCGACAACAGCAATAACAACTGGTCACCATGAAAGGATGAAATTTAAAGGGGTTCACTTTTATTTATTTTTTTTATTTTTGATTACAGCTTGATTCCACACTGTATTCTTGGTACAAGTATGGAATTTTCAGCATGCGATATTGGAAGCCCGAAATCCGCAGGCCAACCATAGATATCAGGTGTGCGTCGGCGAGAGCTCGAACCCCGGACCATGTGCATGGTCAGCGGGAGTCCTAACCACTGTGCCACTTATTCCACTTAACCCTCCATCATCGATTCAGACAGACAGACAGACATCAGGAATGATGATGTTAAATGGATGATGGGAAAAGCAAGATACACCTTCATTACCCTGCACTCAGCATAAACAATAAGATCTGTAGTTTTAACAGGTTCGTGCTTCTTTACGATTTTTAAAGAATTATTTCTAACACAACGTAGGCTTCCATCATATTTACCTTTGATGGCTGGATAGTGTGAATCATAGAGCCATAAAGAACAACGAAAAATGAAATTTATCACGCAGTGAACCATCCAAGAACCTATCGGTTTATTAAAGTTACACAGAAAAAAATGGAGATGGATGGATACTATCTGAGGGGATCACCATATGCTACTGTCTGCCAGACGATAAAATGGAGCCTAAATCCGAAACAAAAAGTTGAATACCTGAAGGTGAAATGGAGTAAATAGCATGTGGTGGAAATAGAATCTTCCGAGCAGTCGTGAAGGTGTGTTGAGGAAGTCGTGTGTTTCACTCAGAAGCCAAGAGAGTAATCATATTTCTTCATAATATCTATGGAATACCTCTACATTGAACCAAGTAGCCTAAAACGAAACATTTGAATCATCTGTAAGCTCAGATAAATATGCTTAACTAAAATCGACATCACGACATCACACAAGAAGAATCAACGAATATACTTTCGTGGCTCCAGGTGACGCTAAAAAAATTCTCAGTGGATAATGTATGTAAATCTTTGAAAATTAAACTTATACACAATAAAAGACCAAAACTGGCGCTATGCAACATTAGACTGAGTTTTCGCTACGATAATTTAGCGACAGTCACTAATGTGACGGCAGGTTTTAAGTGAAAACTTCAGAAGAGGACAGTACTCTCCCCACCCATTATATATACAATGAGTGTATCACAGTAATGAAAACATCTCATTACTGATATTATTATTACGCCTTATTAGTGTCTCCATACATGTCTTAATCTCCGCCACATGGCCACTCTGAAACCTTCCATCTGCGTATTTTGATAATCTCATATATGATTGTAAGAGACATAATGCATTTATACGTATACAATTTGATCGCTTACTTAGTGTCCCCATTTTGAATACAAACAATCTGATTAATTCTGGTAGCCTTATCATGTTTATGCTGGAGACAAAATTTGATTGTAGTCAGAAAAGATACACCAAATGAAAAGAAGATAAGCAGCGTTCCCAGAAAACAAGTTAAACATATACACAGTATTCAGTGAAGCAACTCTTGTCAACAAAATTTACAATTTGAATGAAGCAACAACAATTTGTGCAGAATTATTTGGTACTGAGATTGCTTATTTTGTTGGCGTTGTATCAGCTGCGTAAAGTCTAAAGAAACTAATTAAGTTTGTGTGCAGAACAATTGTAACGTGTCTGGAAATGTTACGTCATTTCAGATGACAGAACACGCCAAAGTTAATAAAAAGTCCTCAGAAATGATAATTATAGAGCTGGTCCTCAGGAAGATAATGTTGAAACAAGCAATACACACTTAGATGTAATGGCAAAAGAGTTACTTAATTAAGGCAAGAGGTGGATAAAACGATGGGTAACTAATACGGTGAATAACAGTGAGATAAATTAAACTTAAACACGCAAATTGGGTTTCAGGTTGTTGGTTACACTTCTGGCAAACTTGAAGAGAAATGACGTGTATTGTCTGAGGATTATTTGAAGGGATTTCAGGACGTCTACCTCACAATCTGTATTGATGAGATGTCTAGCAATGGCACTACATGAATCATCTGATATCTTGAGTTGTAGGTTTTTTGTCGCATGTTCAGAAAGTCGAAGGTATGTGTGCCCTTCTTTGTGTGCCCCTCAATGTAACTGCTACCTCATATAGGTGTAATTTCGTGAACACAGTTAGAATTTACACGAAAAGGCAAGCTGTTTATTGTTGATTGCACAAAAGAGCATGTTTTACAATAAACGGAAGCCAACTAAGCTGAAGGATAGGTTATGTCTAGTGAGGTATTAAATCTGCTATTGACTATTCCTGGAATATTGTCACCTTTGAAATCAAGTGGAATGAAGATGGGTTGCTTTTGTGCCACCGGGTTTTTTTAGCACTTTACCCTTCACATCTATTGTACTCGTTCCTGAATTTCTGAGGGTAAACTTTTTTAATAAATATAGCAGAAATATTCATTTAGACATCTATAAAACACAAAATAATCGAACAAAGAATATTCTTTTCGATAAATTCCTCTTCCGGCTCTACAGTTATATATTGTCGTATTATTGTCCACATAAATACCGAATCACAAGATTGATCATGTTGTGTGAGAATTAAGTGTGATGAACAACTTAGAAGTATTTGTAACAGTGAATAAATTTCATCGTAAAAATGGTCTCAAAATAAAGTAGAAAATCACAATGGCTTTATTCTTGAAAGTGTTTATATAATATGCAGAATTTTCAGTGTAATTTATTGCGTAGTAGTTTCCCTTCGTCCAAGATCTTGAAGTAAAAGCGGAGTTGATGCAGCATATAGTGGGCCAGTTGTTTGGAATTTTCCTCTTGGACGACCTGTTTACTTATTTAGATGCTTCAGCCAAACTCGTAATTACGATATGTATCATTAATTTGACGTCTGCACATCACATGTTAATTTTGATCTCGATTATTATTTACCTTGATCTTGCCTTATTTAAATTTTACCTGCAATACTTCTTTTGGTGGTTATCTGTACGTTGACGGTGTCCTGTTTGAGCAAATCGAGGTGATTCTGACTCCCGACTGTGTGAGTGGAACCCCGGTGTTTGTTTCTTGTGGATGCAGCTTTGATTCCACCTCGTCGGGAATACTCTATTTGATTCCTAAAGAATTTTTCACAGATGGTCTTTGGTTAACTAGTTTTGTCCTACAGTAGCTCGTTTGTATTTTGAAGCCTAAATCGCCTGTGTAGTTAGCTACATCACGGGACTGTTGAGGTAAATATGAGTTTTCATGTTATTATTATTTAACCAGAGAGCTAAAATTTTGACGAAAAAAATGCTCTTTTCAACCTGCCTTTGGAACCTTTCGTGATAGCGCATGTCTGAACAAAGTTTTGGCGGTTCTAGAGTAGAATGTAGGGGTCACTTTCTTCTGGTAACACCTTAATCGAATAAATTTGGTCGTCACATAGTAGATTGTGTTATCAAGTACTGTCTGACCTGAAACACAAACCTAACTGTTATGATATTTCTTATTTGTCTTCATTGAGAAGTGCGTGGCCATTATTTGAAAACCAGTTATAAAGAGTTCAGAAGTACAATTTGAGAGCGATGGACACAGCTTCATAATTGAACGCTGTATATGATTCTATTATTATTATCATCATTATATACTTTAATTCCTAGAGGAACATAGGGCTTCAGCTGCGCACCTCCATTTCCTTCTGTTTTCTGCCAACTTTTCACTCCGCTCCAAGTCTGCCCACACGCTTTCATCTCCTCCTCGCATGACCTCCTCCAAGTCAACCCACCGTGGGACGACTAACTCGCCGCTTCCCATTCTGTCGGGTTCCACTCGAGCAATGGCTTGTCTAGTGATGTCACTTGATGGTTTCCTCAGAGTATGTATGGCCAGCCAATCCATGTCCATTTCTTCCTGCCTATTTGTTTCACAATCGGTTCCTGCTGGGTTGGTTCGCTCATTGCCAGAGATCCCTGTTGTTGATCTTTTCTGACCGGCCATCTGATCTTGAGCGTAGTATTGAGCGAAGACGACTGTTAATGAAGGTCTGAAGTTTGTTTGAGATGCTCTTTATGACGCGCAGTGCAAGTCTCTGATCCGTATAGCGAGTAGCACAGACTGACTTTACATTGGAGTGAAAATCCGGATCTTATTTTTGATGGTGAGTACTGCTGTTGACCACCACACAGACTTGAGAGTAACGAAAGCTTGTCTCGCTTTTCCGATTCTTGCATTGATATCCTCGTCAGTTCCGTTGGCCTGTAGTTGAAACAATGCTTCCCAAGTTGGTAGGTAGAGGAGGTTGCTTCTTTCAGGTTCCTTCGATTTATGCTGACTGTTGTCTGCTGTCGCTGTTGGTCGGGAATCTTCATCATCTCTGTTTTATCTATGTTCACTTGAAGTCCTATCTTTGATGCTTCTTCTGCCAACTTGTTGCTTTTCATCACTTGCAGTTGGCATTTGCCGAAAGATATTCCTCAACTAGAGAAGTTGAATATATTACCTGGGTTCCTACTACAAAGTAGGGCTTCAGCAGCACACTTCCATTTTGTTTTATTCCGTGCAGTCCTCTTCCTCTATCTCCTTCCCAAACAATCTCCTCCACATCACTTTCTGACACCCAGCTCGACGTTCCTGATAACGGTTGCAATCGAGGGCATACTTTGTATGTGATATGACTTAGGAGTCTCTTTAGTATGCGTCTTATCTTTCTCCATTTCTTCCGGAATACTGGTAGAACAGTAGCTTCCTGGTTGGATTGTTCCCTGCCAGAGTTCCCTGTTGTTAATCCTTACTGGCTGGTCATCTTAATTTCAGTATGGAGCCTGTCACGTTGGCTGCCGATGAAAGTCTGATATATCCTGCTAGAAATACTCCTCGTGATGCTCCAAGTTTCTGAGCCACATAGATGAACTAAATCACCATTGATGCTGGAAATCAGAATTTTGTTCTTTATGCTTGGTGAAGCAGGTTTCCAGATTGATAACGGATTCATGAGTGTTTGCACTGTTTGGTTTTGATGTCCTCACCCGAGATGTCTGCCTGTAGTTGAAATGATTCTGCTTTTATCATTCACTCTTTGTCCTTACTGCCGTATTTAGCTGAAGTAAAGGAATATTTGACAGTTTTAAGTCGATTGATTCAAAGCTTCAAATGCTTGTCCTTCACTACCTTGACTAACAAATATTTTAGCGGCTATACTAAACGTTTTAGATTGCTGGTAGAGGGCATTTAAATACGGAATGCCTGTTTCTTCTTACGTGTGAATTATTAACCACAAACACGTGTACCTGAGAGACTATTACTTGTCAACTGGACAGAGAGAGAGAGAGAGATTAACTATCCTCAATCACGAATACAGCTTTATTCTGAACAAAATGTTCACCTAACTTGCAGAATAATCATTGGCATTTGTTGGATCGCATGTTCTGTTCCTTCAGTAGCCTCAAGTGGATTAGCAACTCACAGTGTATTAATAATTTTTTTATTGAAGCTTGATTCTAAATCGTATTTTGATACAAGTATGGAATTATTAGCATGTAATTTCGCTAGCCCAAATTTAGCAGGCCAGTCATTGATATCAGGTAGGCGTGAGCTGGCGATCTAACCCAGACGATGTGCATGATTGGCGATTGTCCTAACCACTGTGCCCTCGACGCACAATTTGATGCAATGCTATTCTATCTGCAGCTTAGAACAACATCTTATCATAATTATTCTCTCTCTCAAAATTAATTTGCGTGTTTATTCTGAATATCTAATATACCATTAGAAAGAAAATAATATATTCACACGTACAAAGTTATTACACTTACGAAGTGTCTCAAGTTTTGAATATAAACAATTCAATTCATACTTATACTTTTGTCATATATTTATGATGGCGACGACATTTGAGTGTACCCATAAAAGCTACAGTTTGTGAAGTAAACAAGCTTAGTGAAATTATTCTTGTCAAGAAAATGTTTACAATAATGTTTATTTATATAGATATCTACCTATTTATAGTAGCCTGTTTAAAACTTCAGCTATCAAAATCTTCCATCATTATATTTGTAGATAATTTTTCTGCTTCACTTTGTTCTAATCTATGAGTCTATTAAAAACATGATCTCCTGTGTAAATAAAGTGTATACAACCTACGGATTGACACGTTTTATACTAAACTTGAGAAAAAGCATAATCGTGGATGGCAGTGTACTTAAATACATGAGATAAGAGGCCTAAAGATTTTTAGTACAAATTGATACTGGCTGAGAAATGATTGAATTAATCAACCTACAGTGTTCAATCCGATGATGAAATGGGGAAACAGGCATAAAATGGACTCACACAAAAACATACTTGGAGGATCTGAACTTCGCCGATGTGATATATATATATACATATATATATGATTTCTCACAAACTGGAAGATATGCAAGTGAAAAGCAACAAGTTGGCAGAAGAAGCATCAAAGATAGGACTTCAAGTGAACATAGATAAAACAGAGATGATGAAGATTCCCGACCAACAGCGACAGCAGACAACAGTCAGCATAAATCGAAGGAACCTGAAAGAAGCAACCTCCTCTACCTACCAACTTGGGAAGCATTGTTTCAACTACAGGCCAACGGAACTGACGAGGATATCAATGCAAGAATCGGAAAAGCGAGACAAGCTTTCATTACTCTCAAGTCTGTGTGGTGGTCAACAGCAGTACTCACCATCAAAAATAAGATCCGGATTTTCACTCCAATGTAAAGTCAGTCTGTGCTACTCGCTATACGGATCAGAGACTTGCACTGCGCGTCATAAAGAGCATCTCAAACAAACTTCAGACCTTCATTAACAGTCGTCTTCGCTCAATACTACGCTCAAGATCAGATGGCCGGTCAGAAAAGATCAACAACAGGGATCTCTGGCAATGAGCGAACCAACCCAGCAGGAACCGATTGTGAAACAAATAGGCAGGAAGAAATGGACATGGATTGGCTGGCCATACATACTCTGAGGAAACCATCAAGTGACATCACTAGACAAGCCATTGCTCGAGTGGAACCCGACAGAATGGGAAGCGGCGAGTTAGTCGTCCCACGGTGGGTTGACTTGGAGGAGGTCATGCGAGGAGGAGATGAAAGCGTGTGGGCAGACTTGGAGCGGAGTGAAAAGTTGGCAGAAAACAGAAGGAAATGGAGGTGCGCAGCTGAAGCCCTATGTTCCTCTAGGAACTAAAGGAATTAATAATAATAATATAAATAGTTATTCACTGACGAATAACTTATGTATCTCAGCTAAGTGAAATTTTTGAATTTAAGACAGGAGTAAGACAAGGCTGCCTACTACCATCTATCCTGATAATCCTGATTTTATTGGATCGGATAATACTGCAAACCGTGAGGAACGAAATGATGGGCATACGTCGGGCTGACACAATCACCTTAGAAGAAGTGGACTTCAAGGCTGAACTTGAAGTGAGCATAGAGAAGATGAAGGTGATGGAGATATCAAAAGGTTGAAATCTAAATGAGTTCGCCTTTCACTTAACTCTCCAGCATCAGTTCAACTACAGAATGCAGGAATGATAGAGTTATAGGCAGGATGGGAAAAGCAAGATAGACCTTCATTATCCTGCACTCAGAATAAAGAAGGAGATCTGGAGTTTTAACACGTTCGTGCTTCTAAATGATTTTTAGGGAACTATTTCTAACATACCATAGGCTTCCATCAAAGTTGCTTTTGATGGCTGGATACTGTAAATCTTAAAGTCATAAAGAACAAGCTAAAGTGAAATCTGTTAAGCAATGAATCACCCAAGAACCTATTGGTTTATTAAATTACACAGAAGAAAATGAAGATGGACTGGAAGCGAGCTAGGGAGACCATAGTATGACACTGTCTGCCAGACGATGGAGTGAAACCTAAATCTGAAACGAAAAGTTGAACACCTGAAGGTGGAATGAAATCTTACTGGCAATCAGGGAGCTGTGCTAAGCAAGTCCTACGTTTCACTCAGAACTAAACGGAATAATCATAATTCTTCATAATATCTACAGAATACCTCTACATCGATCTGTGTAGCTTGAAAAGAAACATCTGAATTATCTGAAAGCTCAGATAAATTTGCTAAACTAAAATCCAACTGCACAAATGTGAGCATAATATATTATTCAATCAAATATATCTCAATTATGACGTCATACAAGAAGAATCAACGAATATATCTTCGTGCCTCCAGGTGAAGCTAAAAAATGTCCCCGTGGATAGTGTTTGTAAATCTTTGAAAATTAAACCTATACGCAATAAAAGAAGACCAAAACTGGCGCTATGCAACATTAGACTGAGTTTTCGCTACGATAATTTAGCGACAGTCACTAATGTGACGGCAGGTTTTAAGTGAAAACTTCAGAAGAGGACAGTACTCTCCCCACCCATTATATATACAATGAGTGTATCACAGTAATGAAAACATCTCATTACTGATATTATTATTACGCCTTATTAGTGTCTCCATACATGTCTTAATCTCCGCCACATGGCCACTCTGAAACCTTCCATCTGCGTATTTTGATAATCTCATATATGATTGTAAGAGACATAATGCATTTATACGTATACAATTTGATCGCTTACTTAGTGTCCCCATTTTGAATACAAACAATCTGATTAATTCTGGTAGCCTTATCATGTTTATGCTGGAGACAAAATTTGATTGTAGTCAGAAAAGATACACCAAATGAAAAGAAGATAAGCAGCGTTCCCAGAAAACAAGTTAAACATATACACAGTATTCAGTGAAGCAACTCTTGTCAACAAAATTTACAATTTGAATGAAGCAACAACAATTTGTGCAGAATTATTTGGTACTGAGATTGCTTATTTTGTTGGCGTTGTATCAGCTGCGTAAAGTCTAAAGAAACTAATTAAGTTTGTGTGCAGAACAATTGTAACGTGTCTGGAAATGTTACATTTCAGATGACAGAACACGCCAAAGTTAATAAAAACAGTCCTCAGAAATGATAATTATAGAGCTGGTCCTCAGGAAGATAATGTTGAAACAAGCAATACACACTTAGATGTAATGGCAAAAGAGTTACTTAATTAAGGTGGATAAAACGATGGGTAACAGTGAGATAAATTAAACTTAAACACGCAAATTGGGTTGCGTGTTGTATACGCTTCGCCAAACTTGAAGAGAAATGACGTGTATTGTCTGAGGATTATTTGAAGGGATTTCAGGACGTCTACCTCACAATCTGTATTGATGAGATGTCTAGCAATGGCACTACATGAATCATCTGATATCTTGAGTTGTAGGTTTTTTGTCGCATGTTCAGAAAGTCGAAGGTATGTGTGCCCTTCTTTGTGTGCCCCTCAATGTAACTGCTACCTCATATATGTGTAATTTCGTGAACACAGTTAGAATTTACACGAAAAGGCAAGCTGTTTATTGTTGATTGCACAAAAGAGCATGTTTTACAATAAACGGAAGCCAACTAAGCTGAAGGATAGGTTATGTCTAGTGAGGTATTAAATCTGCTATTGACTATTCCTGGAATATTGTCACCTTTGAAATCAAGTGGAATGAAGATGGGTTGCTTTTGTGCCACCGGGTTTTTTAGCACTTTACCCTTCACATCTATTGTACTCGTTCCTGAATTTCTGAGGGTAAACTTTTTTAATAAATATAGCAGAAATATTCATTTAGACATCTATAAAACACAAAATAATCGAACAAAGAATATTCTTTTCGATAAATTCCTCTTCCGGCTCTACAGTTATATATTGTCGTATTATTGTCCACATAAATACCGAATCACAAGATTGATCATGTTGTGTGAGAATTAAGTGTGATGAACAACTTAGAAGTATTTGTAACAGTGAATAAATTTCATCGTAAAAATGGTCTCAAAATAAAGTAGAAAATCACAATGGCTTTATTCTTGAAAGTGTTTATATAATATGCAGAATTTTCAGTGTAATTTATTGCGTAGTAGTTTCCCTTCGTCCAGGATCTTGAAGTAAAAGCGGAGTTGATGCAGCATATAGTGGGCCAGTTGTTTGGAATTTTCCTCTTGGACGACCTGTTTACTTATTTAGATGTTTCAGCCAAACTCGTAATTACGATATGTATCATTAATTTGACGTCTGCACATCACATGTTAATTTTGATCTCGATTATTATTTACCTTGATCTTGCCTTATTTAAATTTTACCTGCAATACTTCTTTTCGTGGTTATCTGTACGTTGACGGTGTCCTGTTTGAGCAAATCGAGGTGATTCTGACTCCCGACTGTGTGAGTGGAACCCCGGTGTTTGTTTCTTGTGGATGCAGCTTTGATTCCACCTCGTCGGGAATACTCTATTTGATTCCTAAAGAATTTTTCACAGATGGTCTTTGGTTAACTAGTTTTGTCCTACAGTAGCTCGTTTGTATTTTGAAGCCTAAATCGCCTGTGTAGTTAGCTACATCACGGGACTGTTGAGGTAAATATGAGTTTTCATGTTATTATTATTTAACCAGAGAGCTAAAATTTTGACGAAAAAAATGCTCTTTTCAACCTGCCTTTGGAACCTTTCGTGATAGCGCATGTCTGAACAAAGTTTTGGCGGTTCTAGAGTAGAATGTAGGGGTCACTTTCTTCTGGTAACACCTTAATCGAATAAATTTGGTCGTCACATAGTAGATTGTGTTATCAAGTACTGTCTGACCTGAAACACAAACCTAACTGTTATGATATTTCTTATTTGTCTTCATTGAGAAGTGCGTGGCCATTATTTGAAAACCAGTTATAAAGAGTTCAGAAGTACAATTTGAGAGCTATGGACACAGCTTCATAATTGAACGCTGTATATTATTCTATTATTATTATCATCATTATATACTTTAATTCCTAGAGGAACATAGGGCTTCAGCTGCGCACCTCCATTGCCTTCTGTTTTCTGCCAACTTTTTCACTCCGCTCCAAGTCTGCCCACACGCTTTCATCTCCTCCTCGCATGACCTCCTCCAAGTCAACCCACCGTGGGACGACTAACTCGCCGCTTCCCATTCTGTCGGGTTCCACTCGAGCAATGGCTTGTCTAGTGATGTCACTTGATGGTTTCCTCAGAGTATGTATGGCCAGCCAATCCATGTCCATTTCTTCCTGCCTATTTGTTTCACAATCGGTTCCTGCTGGGTTGGTTCGCTCATTGCCAGAGATCCCTGTTGTTGATCTTTTCTGACCGGCCATCTGATCTTGAGCGTAGTATTGAGCGAAGACGACTGTTAATGAAGGTCTGAAGTTTGTTTGAGATGCTCTTTATGACGCGCAGTGCAAGTCTCTGATCCGTATAGCGAGTAGCACTGACTGACTTTACATTGGAGTGAAAATCCGGATCTTATTTTTGATGGTGAGTACTGCTGTTGACCACCACACAGACTTGAGAGTAATGAAAGCTTGTCTCGCTTTTCCGATTCTTGCATTGATATCCTCGTCAGTTCCGTTGGCCTGTAGTTGAAACAATGCTTCCCAAGTTGGTAGGTAGAGGAGGTTGCTTCTTTCAGGTTCCTTCGATTTATGCTGACTGTTGTCTGCTGTCGCTGTTGGTCGGGAATCTTCATCATCTCTGTTTTATCTATGTTCACTTGAAGTCCTATCTTTGATGCTTCTTCTGCCAACTTGTTGCTTTTCATCACTTGCAGTTGGCATTTGCCGAAAGATATTCCTCAACTAGAGAAGTTGAATATATTACCTGGGTTCCTACTACAAAGTAGGGCTTCAGCAGCACACTTCCATTTTGTTTTATTCCGTGCAGTCCTCTTCCTCTATCTCCTTCCCAAACAATCTCCTCCACATCACTTTCTGACACCCAGCTCGACGTTCCTGATAACGGTTGCAATCGAGGGCATACTTTGTATGTGATATGACTTAGGAGTCTCTTTAGTATGCGTCTTATCTTTCTCCATTTCTTCCGGAATACTGGTAGAACAGTAGCTTCCTGGTTGGATTGTTCCCTGCCAGAGTTCCTTGTTGTTAATCCTTACTGGCTGGTCATCTTAATTTCAGTATGGAGCCTGTCACGTTGGCTGCCGATGAAAGTCTGATATATCCTGCTAGAAATACTCCTCGTGATGCTCCAAGTTTCTGAGCCACATAGATGAACTAAATCACCATTGATGCTGGAAATCAGAATTTTGTTCTTTATGCTTGGTGAAGCAGGTTTCCAGATTGATAACGGATTCATGAGTGTTTGCACTGTTTGGTTTTGATGTCCTCACCCGAGATGTCTGCCTGTAGTTGAAATGATTCTGCTTTTATCATTCACTCTTTGTCCTTACTGCCGTATTTAGCTGAAGTAAAGGAATATTTGACAGTTTTAAGTCGATTGATTCAAAGCTTCAAATGCTTGTCCTTCACTACCTTGACTAACAAATATTTTAGCGGCTATACTAAACGTTTTAGATTGCTGGTAGAGGGCATTTAAATACGGAATGCCTGTTTCTTCTTACGTGTGAATTATTAACCACAAACACGTGTACCTGAGAGACTATTACTTGTCAACTGGACAGAGAGAGAGAGAGATTAACTATCCTCAATCACGAATACAGCTTTATTCTGAACAAAATGTTCACCTAACTTGCAGAATAATCATTGGCATTTGTTGGATCGCATGTTCTGTTCCTTCAGTAGCCTCAAGTGGATTAGCAACTCACAGTGTATTAATAATTTTTTTATTGAAGCTTGATTCTAAATCGTATTTTGATACAAGTATGGAATTATTAGCATGTAATTTCGCTAGCCCAAATTTAGCAGGCCAGTCATTGATATCAGGTAGGCGTCAGCTGGCGATCTAACCCAGACGATGTGCATGATTGGCGATTGTCCTAACCACTGTGCCCTCGACGCACAATTTGATGCAATGCTATTCTATCTGCAGCTTAGAACAACATCTTATCATAATTATTCTCTATTTTTGAAAAATGCTCACCGGTAGGTTGGAAGCCGATTAAAAATACCCGTGAGTACACTTTATATCTCAAAGAATGACGGTTATTTTTTATTCCTTTACGTTCTTATTTGGATATGGGACTTCAAGCTAGAGGCTTGAAGTTTCTGTGGCAGTCGTAGTTATTTTTACAGTATGGCGTTGCTAGCCTCATGTCCAACCTTCCCTCTTTACCAGCCTTATTACTGGCTTAGCGAGGTAAAGGCGTATATCTCTCGAGGATCGTACCCACCACTTATTTGGTCGGCGAACACTCTACTGCTGTGCCACCCGTGCACATACCGAGTGGTAAAAATACTATAAAATTAAGAGAAAGTGTGATGGATGGATGGGAATTGTTTTGATTAAAGCTTGAAACCACACAATATTTTTTGTACAAGTATAGAATTTTCAGCATATGATATCGGTTGCACGAATTTTGCAGGCCGACCATAGATATCATGTGTGCGTCGACAGGGCATCGAACCCTGGACCATGTGCATGGTTGACGAGAGTCCTAACCACCATGCTGCCGACGCACAAGTAGTTCTGCGATTTAAGCAGGCTGCCAACATATTATGTCATCATAAATCTGTATATCGCTCATTTGTATGATGCTAAATGATGAACGGCAGTACAGAAAATAAAAATGAGTATGACGGGTATGATGTACACTATGTAAACGTTCTGTGCATTTCGGCCACCTGAATTCTTCTAGCCATATTCAAAAAGCTTAAACACAATGCTCTCATGGCTTTATTTAATTTATGAATTCACAGACAGAAAACATAAAAAAGAGAACGTGATCCATCAAAAAGAGAACATTCCAATTTGGTTGCTGTCATGCTTATGAGCTGTGCATATTTCATCCTCGACCTGTGAACAAAAGTAAATAAAAGTTCTCATTAGTTTTGAAATCAAAATAACAGATGCAATGGGAAGATTGAAATATATGAAAAACGTTTTGACACTGCTGAACGTATGACATGTTAGCTAAGTCAAAAATAAGATACATGCTGAAAAATAAACTTATTAAACTTATTATTATTTTACTGATATTAATTCCAACAGTGGTGTGAACACGGGCAGTAGTAATTTTGCTCGAAATATTACCAATAACAAAACTTATCATTGTGTGTAAACTATTAAAATATAATTATTCTTATTAAACACGCTTAGTGATTCAAGCCGTCAGTACTATTCGACTTCCGTAGGGTTTGAAAATGAAGCTTAAAGCAACATAGTAGAATTGTTACAAGTATGACATTTTATTTCATTTCCTAGTATGTTGACAAAGTGATGAATCTTGATTTTAAATAACTATCAGATTAGGAATAAGTAGGTTTAACAGTTAGCACTGGTCTTGGCAGTACATTCTATGTTCTGCTGAAGTAGGATGTCTACGTCAAATCTCCTTAGTCTGAATTTCTAAGGAGAAGACTAAATTCTGTCATCTGTAAATTTCATTATGCAGCACAGCTTATAATTATCAAAAAGCCAAAAATACGCTTTACCATGAGCCTAGACACTGCACAAGTGCCAGAGTCTATTCGTGTATTGCACGTGAAAGAATAACACTTTGGAAAATCACTCCATGATTATCTGCTTACAATATTGACACTTGTTTGGATTTCGCACTTAAATCTGTAATGATTTTACTCCTTTCTCCTAGACTGTATATATCATTGTTATTGACATGTAAAATACGATCTTCTGACTTTGTTCTTGTGTAATCCCAGCTTTTAGTGGTTCTCTTTTCCGATGTGTGCTGGTGTTGATCATGCTTTATTTCACGACTGTAGATTTGTCGAAGTGAATTCATGGCTAATGGTGGTGATTGTGACTTTCAACTGTCTGTTGGAAGTATTTGTTGTGTGATTTTTGCTGACTTAGTTTGCTGACCTCCCCTACTTTTTTCTTCTCACAGACTTCTTCCAGTTGAATTATGTCCCAATAATTTTGTTGCATAGTACGTGAGAACTTCCTGATCTTCACAGCTGCTTAACATCATTGTTAGGGTAGTTTTGAGCTTTTGTTACGTTATTATTGTCAAACAGTAACAGGGATTTTATCTCAAATAGCTGCTGTAGTCTTGTTGTCTTCAAGGCACTTTAAGACGTTGAGTAACTCGTGAAAGTTTCGGTTATCTATACAATAGGACGCGATGATTGGTTTTTTGAGTTCAGACCACAACACGTCAGTTCTGGTTGCTGCATTGTATATCAGTTCAAGTGTTTGTGGACAGAAGAATGTTTACCCAGATGGTTAGAGAACAAATGAACTTTGAAACCGCAATAAACGCAAGAGGCAGACTGCCAACCTCATGTGCAGCAGAATACTTAACTTATACATATATGTATATATATACCAAGAATTTTATCAAAACGCCTTCTAGATTATGAATGAAAACCATCAGGGTTGCATATTAAGACGATAATAATCGGTAAAATAAATTCCTCCCTTTGGATTTGAAAAATAATTTACCCTCAGTCTACCTTAGGTAATGTTTGTCAACTTTTATTACCCTCAAACTGCCTTTTATTATCCTTCGTATTGCCTAGTCTCTTATTTTTATGTAAAATTTATATTTGTAAAATTTCAGCGAAATTGAAATGAGTAATTCCAACGTTTCCTACGTTCAGCAAACTGGTCCCAGCTTCTTCAGGGAAATTAATCGAAATTAACATAACAGAGGTTTATATATGCAGAAAAGGATATCTGTCGTTTTCAAATACTTTGTCCAATGATATGAGTGGTGAAATAGTCATCAAAATATAATAAACAAACAAAACTATATGAGATGTGATCAAAATTTTATCTCAGACCTACGAATATTAGTCTACTTTTGTTAAGCACTTTAAACATTGTACGTTTCAAGAGTCGGTTTGTAAGGATAAAATGTGTTGTAACGAGTTGATCACGGATTGACCATTGAAAACCAACCAGGGAGTACTGGACAGCTGTTTCCTCAGACTAGTTTGGGAATCGCTGACAGTACGCACCCACCGCCAGGGATCGAATCCAGGAACTTCCGGTTACAATTGATATAAGTATAAAACTTGGGCACTGTGGTAGAGTATAATTCCATTATAGATAAGATTTTATTTTGATAAATCGCACAGTGTTTACAGTTATATGAACTGATGACGTTTCGAGCACAAACTATTGCCACTCATAATCATATCAAGTTACTCACACAACTTTGATCTCTCATTTATATACATGTGTGGAATGGATTAGATATTGGATTAAAAATCAATGTGAGATAATGTACATTCAGAAATAATCGTACGAGTGTTGTTGATCAATTGCAATTAGATGGGAAAATTGGACGAGTGTTTTTACAGTCATAATAAGCTGCTTGTTAGAATGTGTTTGAATTGAAATAGAATTTTAAGATTATTTATTATCTTCTTAATCCTTAAGGAGAGAGAGGTTGATTACGGAATCCTTATTTATCGAGTCCACACCGAACACATGCAACAAACATGACTCAATGCAAATACCAGAGATATGGAAGATATTATTACCGCAGGTCAAATCAGAAGAGGGTAATAAATAATATTAAAATTCTATTTCAATTCAAACACATCACAACATCCTAACAAAAAACTTATTATGACTATTAAAACACTCGTCGTATCTTCCATCTGATTATAGTAGATCAATAACACTCGTAATAATGCCATCAGTCAAACCAGAAGAAGATAATAAATAATCTTAAAATTCTATTTCAATTCAAACACATTCTAACAAGCAGCTTATTATGACTGTAAAAACACTCGTCCAATTTTCCCATCTAATTGCAATTGATCAACAACACTCGTACGATTATTTCTGAATGCGCATTATCTCACATTGATTTTTAATCCAATATCTAATCCATTCCACACATGTATATAAATGAGAGATCAAAGTTGTGTGAGTAACTTGATATGATTATGAGTGGCAATAGTTTGTGCTCGAAACGTCATCAGTTCATATAACTGTAAACACTGTGCGATTTATCAAAATAAAATCTCATCTATAATGGCATTTTTACCATCATGATAACAACTATGTTGACGTCTGCTGACGTGTTGTTTGTGTGCTTGTTTTCTTCCAAATCTTGTCAACATTTGAAGTCTTCAGAACTCCTACATAATTCCATAGTTTCCTTTGTTTCTATGTGCATCCTAATGATAACTCACTCATTAAACTGTTTATCTTACACCGAGAGTGTATAACCCTTCTCAAACTTCTTTTACCTGTTAGTATATAGTTGGTTTTTGATAATACATTACCATTACCCTCTTACCCATCTTCACCCACTAACTGCTGATTTACCACATAGTCTGGGTTAGACCTCATGACAGAACCATGTCATTATGATAGCCAATAGAAAAAGAAAACTACAGCTTTTCTCGTCAAATTCCTCAATGAATACCCAATTACCATTAAACGTTTGAATGAGAACCCACATATTGCATGACACCTGATATCTATGGTCGGCCTGCGAATTTTCGGCTACCGATATCCACGCTGAAAATTCCATACTTGTACCAAAAATACGGTGTGGAATCAAGCTGTAATCAAAAATAAAAAAAATAAAATAGACAAGACTTTCAGCCTCTCACCACAAAACTAGCATTCAAATCTGATTTCATATGTTAAGAAGCACAACTTTTAAGAAAACTTTTCAAGGTCTTTAAGGGGGTCATCAGTATCCTGACATTCGATAATTCCTAAACACAGTGAAATGGAATATAGGTTAGCTGACGTGAGATAAAGCAGTGCAATAAAACCAAACGATGAGACACACGAGTTCTATTGTTCAAAGCAAAGCAGTAAAGTTTACTATGTGAATATAGAAGAGATCTAAACTCAATCCAACACTACAAGATTTTAGTGCCAAGAGCCAGTCAGCAGTGTATGTCCTCCGTTACTGTCAAGCAGAAACATTTTATTGGTCAGCTCTTGGAGTAAAGACATCAGTGTGGCCAACATCCACAGCATGTCCAAAGCATCATTTAGTAGCATTGTTCTAAAAATAATTCAAGTGATAATTACGATGTTTCCGCTCAACGTACCTCACACTACTAGGCAGCTACTCAAATTTTCACCAATTCGAATACAAGTCAGTCAATGAAAATGTCATAGGTGATTACAAGGAGAGATGAAAAAACGCATTGTTCAACCAAGTGCCTTGATTTGCCAGAGTGAACCTAATTTTCTCATCTGATGAATTTGAGAAGTGAATCAAATTTATTTTTACAAGGAGTTTTGATCAGTAAGACAACTTAATTACTGTGTCCTAAGATTTCATGTGTAGCTTGTGAAATGGGAGAGTTTTGTAGAGCAGACAAACCGGTGATTCTGACAGGATGTTATGGCAAACGGAACGGGGGATGTGGTTGCTTTTCATTCGTCTAAATTCACTGATGATAAGTTGTAGTATTTCAATGGAGTATTGTACGCCGGGGTTTGATCCCCCACCGACGAGGCACTCCTTCACCTGGCTAAGCCAGTAATAAAGCTGGTAAAGAGAGAAGGTTGGGCATGAGGCTAGCAACCCCATCTTGTAAAATAAACACTCCTACAGAAACTTCAAACCACTAACTTGGAGCCTTATGTTCCACTGAAGAACGTGAAGGAAAGAAACATTGTAAATCTTGATGCTATCGATCCGTAATTCGGTAAATGTAAGTGTTTTTATTTTTAATTAGTGAAGTAAATGTGATCAGTTTATATGTTTCTCACTCGTACAGCTTTATTTAGCCCTCCTCCTCCAGTTCTTCATCATATTACCCTCTTCAAATAATCATTTATACTTCCTGAGAATATCTATTCAATGTACTACCAATTAATTTTCATTCTTTATATTTACAGGTCATATCCTACTTCGAGACAAATGAGGAACGAGGTGACGATGGTGTTTTGATTCAGAAAACTGTCAACTCCCCATATAAGATACATTTTTCATTTATTAGAACTTATTTTACGGTGTTTATTGACACTGTGTATAACCAATCCTTAGAGACAATAATACGACGTAGCATGTGTCTCTTGTTTTATACTTCTAATGAGTGAATGAAAACTCAACATTAAGCATCACCATTAGACACAGTTAGAAAAAACTGACAGCCAACTTTCTGCTTCAATCATAGTGACTTTGAAAGGGTTGTCTACAGCATTGACTGTGAGTTAGATTCATAGTTTCTTTAATACTTAGTTGTGAAGTGAGCAAATCTCTATAAAATGCATTGAACAACTTTATGATGACGCCGTACTACATATAATTCACTACAGAAAGCTCAGAAACGTCTCTGAATTGAAGGCACGTGTAAGAGAAGGCTGTCTACCTTCAACTTTGATCCTGCCAGCTGTGACACAGTGAACCATTCACCCCACGGGAGAACAGAGAGATGATGGGCATACTTTAGACCGGAAAAAGACTGAAAGATCTGCACATCGCGTAAAATTCATGTCCACTTTCTTACAAACATTTAAAAACCAACAGTTTGGTGGAAGGAACATCAAATATAAGAATTCAAGTGAACACAGAGAAGATAAAGGTGACGACGACGACGCCCAACAAACCACGACAAATACAAATCAACATCAGTGAGGGAAAACAGAATTTAGTCCGTATCTTCTCTTACCTAAACGCAATTGTTTCCACTACAGGCGGAGACCGCAGAAATGCGCATATCAAAGCTAGTCACAATCGAAAATGTAAGCCAAAACTTCATTATTCTGAATTTGTTGTCGATATCTACTGCGTGGTTGATAAAATCCGAGTACCACGGAAACCATTTCCAATGGACTTCATCAGCAGCTGCCTTTCCTTCACACTGAGGATTACATGGCAAGTAAGAAAGGGTAAACGAAAAGGACACTGACGACGAAGCAAACAAGTACCTAACAAAAATACATTAGCAGGCGAAGATGGATCGAGCATACTAAGAGGAGAGGATTGAGCAATTTCATACCCCAGGCCATCAAGTGGAACATGAATGGGAAGCCATTAGTCGTGCATCTGAGGATAAAGGGATGAAATTACCTGAAAGGAAGACGACAGCTTGTCAGCAGTCATGAGACCAGGTAAAATAAACCTCAGAAAAATAAGGCGAAACGAATATGTACCGCTAATGCTCTACGTTCTACTCGGTATCTAAAGGATAAATACTACTATTAACTCGATAGCGCATTATTTCTTTATATATTCCTGAATAATACGAGGAAGCTATTTTTATTATCAACTGTGTATATCTAACCTCTTTTTTACGTTCTATAGCTAATCGGCGTAAGTTACATACGATAGCGCAAAGACATTCACACGATGATGATACATGATGTGACTAAATAAATTGGTTGGAGGATTTCATCATGAGCTGACATCAGTTAGAAAACCACTGGAAAACCTGAGGGGACTGGACGACTGTTTCGTCCTATTTAGGGACTAAATAAATTCACATTCACTTTTCTTTGCTTCCCGTGAAATAGTCCTTTCAGTCGACGTTTTTCACAACTCTTGCTGAATGGTAATTTACATCGTTATCTTAACATTTGTTTCGAGCAAGTCTTAGTGATTTGATAGTTCTCTGCTTTTCATTCTGATATTATTATATCGTTATACTGTAATTTATTATTTGAAACAATCAGCCCTTTCAATGAATTTAAAAGGCACCATCGGAAGACAGAGTTTTATGTTCTTAAGCGATACACTTTCCGAGCAATCTCACGACACACACACACATTTGCTTGTCGAACCAATTTATGTGAGACGTCGGACTCAGTGAGGTTCATCCAGTCAAGTATGAGGATGGCTGTCCCACCGATGACATTGGTTGGTGGTGCCAGTCGAGCTAAATCATGAATTGGTAGAAGTTAGAATTCATGGACTGGCCATCGAACCGGGCTCAGTGGTTGAATGACATACGAGCTTGCCTTGTAACCGGAAGTTCCTGAATTCGATCCCTGGCGGTGGGTGTGTACTGTCAGCGATTCCCAAACTAGTCTGAGGAAACAGCTGTCCAGTACTCCCTGGTTGGTTTTCAATGGTCAATCCGTGATCAACTCGTTACAACACATTTTATCCTTACAAACCGACTCTTGAAACGTACAATGTTTAATGTGCTTAACAAAAGTAGACTAATATTCGTAGGTCTGAGATAAAATTTTCGGTTTTGTTTGTTTATAATATCTTGATGACTATTTCATGACTCATATCATTGGACAAAGTATGATAGAGAAGATTTGTAGATCAGGTGAATGATTTTGATGTGGTTTTGTTCAGAGCTCAGAGCTGGATGGTTAGTTTGCGAAGCTTTCATCACCTTACTGGGTGATATCTTCAGCGCATAATTCAATTTGAAGTATTCTTGTGATTCTTGTGATATATACATATATATATGTATAAGTTAAGTAATCTGCTGCACATGAGGTTGGCAGTCTGCTTCTTGCGTTTATTGAGGTTTCAAAGTTCATTTGTTCTCTAACCATCTGGGTAAACATTCTTCTGTCCACAAACACTTGAACTGATATACAATGCAGCAACCAGAACTGACGTGTTGTGGTCTGAACTCAAAAAACCAATCATCGCGTCCTATTGTATAGATAACCGAAACTTTCACGAGTTACTCAACGTCTTAAAGTGCCTTGAAGACAACAAGACTACAGCAGCTATTTGAGATAAAATCTCTGTTACTGTTTGACAATAATAACGTAACAAAAGCTCAAAACCACCCTAACAATGATGTTAAGCAGCTGTGAAGATCAGGAAGTTCTCACGTACTATGCAACAAAATTATTGGGACATAATTCAACTGGAAGAAGTCTGTGAGAAGAAAAAAGTAGGGGAGGTCAGCAAACTAAGTCAGCAAAAATCACACAACAAATACTTCCAACAGACAGTTGAAAGTCACAATCACCACCATTAGCCATGAATTCACTTCGACAAATCTACAGTCGTGAAATAAAGCATGATCAACACCAGCACACATCGGAAAAGAGAACCACTAAAAGCTGGGATTACACAAGAACAAAGTCAGAAGATCGTATTTTACATGTCAATAACAATGATATATACAGTCTAGGAGAAAGGAGTAAAATCATTACAGATTTAAGTGCGAAATCCAAACAAGTGTCAATATTGTAAGCAGATAATCATGGAGTAAATATCCAGAGTGTTTTTCTTTCACGTGCAATACACGAATAGACTCTGGCACTTGTGCAGTGTCTAGGCTCATGGTAAAGCGGATTTTTGGCTTTTTGATAATTATAAGCTGTGCTGCATAATGAAATTTACAGATGACAGAATTTAGTCTTCTCCTTAGAAATTCAGACTAAGGAGATTTGACGTAGACATCCTACTTCAGCAGAACATAGAATGTACTGCCAAGACCAGTGCTAACTGTTAAACCTACTTATTCCTAATCTGATAGTTATTTAAAATCAAGATTCATCACTTTGTCAACATACTAGGAAATGAAATAAAATGTCATACTTGTAACAATTCTACTATGTTGCTTTAAGCTTCATTTTCAAACCCTACGGAAGTCGAATAGTACTGACGGCTTGAATCACTAAGCGTGTTTAATAAGAATAATTATATTTTAATAGTTTACACACAATGATAAGTTTTGTTATTGGTAATATTTCGAGCAAAATTACTACTGCCCGTGTTCACACCACTGTTGGAATTAATATCAGTAAAATAATAATAAGTTTATAATAAGTTTAATAAGTTTATTTTTCAGCATGTATCTTATTTTTGACTTAGCTAACATGTCATACGTTCAGCAGTGTCAAAACGTTTTTCATATATTTCAATCTTCCCTTTGCATCTGTTATTTTGATTTCAAAACTAATGAGAACTTTTATTTACTTTTGTTCACAGGTCGAGGATGAAATATGCACAGCTCATAAGCATGACAGCAACCAAATTGGAATGTTCTCTTTTTGATGGATCACGTTCTCTTTTTTACGTTTTCTGTCTGTGAATTCATAAATTAAATAAAGCCATGAGAGCATTGTGTTTAAGCTTTTTGAATATGGCTAGAATAATTCAGGTGGCCGAAATGCACAGAACGTTTACATAGTGTACATCATACCCGTCATACTCATTTTTATTTTCTGTACTGCCGTTCATCATTTAGCATCATACAAATGAGCGATATACAGATTTATGATGACATAATATGTTGGCAGCCTGCTTAAATCGCAGAACTACTTGTGCGTCGGCAGCATGGTGGTTAGGACTCTCGTCAACCATGCACATGGTCCAGGGTTCGATGCCCTGTCGACGCACACATGGTATCTATGGTCGGCCTGCAAAATTCGTGCAACCGATATCATATGCTGAAAATTCTATACTTGTACAAAAAATATTGTGTGGTTTCAAGCTTTAATCAAAACAATTCACATCAATCTATCACACTTTCTCTTAATTTTATAGTGTTTTTACCACTCGGTATGTGCAGCGGTGGCACAGCAGTAGAGTGTTCGCCGACCACATAAGTGGTCCGGGGTACGAGCCTCGAAAGATGTACGCATTTACCTAGTTAAAAAGTGTACTCACGGGTATTTTTAATCGGCTGCCAACCTACCGGTGAGCATTTTTCAAAAATGGAGAATAATTATGATAAGATGTTGTTCTAAGCTGCAGATAGAATAGCATTGCATCAAATTGTGCGTCGAGGGCACAGTGGTTAGGACAATCGCCAATCATGCACATCGTCTGGGTTAGATCGCCAGCTGATGCCTACCGGATATCAATGACTGGCCTGCTAAATTTGGGCTAGCGAAATTACATGCTAATTATTCCATACTTGTATCAAAATACGATTGAGAATCAAGCTTTAATAAAAAAATTATTAATACACTGTGAGTTGCTAATCCACTTGAGGCTACTGAAGGAACAGAACATGCGATCCAACAAATGCCAATGATTATTCTGCAAGTTAGGTGAACATTTTGTTCAGAATAAAGCTGTATTCGTGATTGAGGATAGTTAATCTCTCTCTCTCTCTGTCCAGTTGACAAGTAATAGTCTCTCAGGTACACGTGTTTGTGGTTAATAATTCACACGTAAGAAGAAACAGGCATTCCGTATTTAAATGCCCTCTACCAGCAATCTAAAACGTTTAGTATAGCCGCTAAAATATTTGTTAGTCAAGGTAGTGAAGGACAAGCATTTGAAGCTTTGAATCAATCGACTTAAAACTGTCAAATATTCCTTTACTTCAGCTAAATACGGCAGTAAGGACAAAGAGTGAATGATAAAAGCAGAATCATTTCAACTACAGGCAGACATCTCGGGTGAGGACATCAAAACCAAACAGTGCAAACACTCATGAATCCGTTATCAATCTGGAAACCTGCTTCACCAAGCATAAAGAACAAAATTCTGATTTCCAGCATCAATGGTGATTTAGTTCATCTATGTGGCTCAGAAACTTGGAGCATCACGAGGAGTATTTCTAGCAGGATATATCAGACTTTCATCGGCAGCCAACGTGACAGGCTCCATACTGAAATTAAGATGACCAGCCAGTAAGGATTAACAACAGGGAACTCTGGCAGGGAACAATCCAACCAGGAAGCTACTGTTCTACCAGTATTCCGGAAGAAATGGAGAAAGATAAGACGCATACTAAAGAGACTCCTAAGTCATATCACATACAAAGTATGCCCTCGATTGCAACCGTTATCAGGAACGTCGAGCTGGGTGTCAGAAAGTGATGTGGAGGAGATTGTTTGGGAAGGAGATAGAGGAAGAGGACTGCACGGAATAAAACAAAATGGAAGTGTGCTGCTGAAGCCCTACTTTGTAGTAGGAACCCAGGTAATATATTCAACTTCTCTAGTTGAGGAATATCTTTCGGCAAATGCCAACTGCAAGTGATGAAAAGCAACAAGTTGGCAGAAGAAGCATCAAAGATAGGACTTCAAGTGAACATAGATAAAACAGAGATGATGAAGATTCCCGACCAACAGCGACAGCAGACAACAGTCAGCATAAATGGAAGGAACCTGAAAGAAGCAACCTCCTCTACCTACCAACTTGGGAAGCATTGTTTCAACTACAGGCCAACGGAACTGACGGGGATATCAATGCAAGAATCGGAAAAGCGAGACAAGCTTTCATTACTCTCAAGTCTGTGTGGTGGTCAACAGCAGTACTCACCATCAAAAATAAGATCCGGATTTTCACTCCAATGTAAAGTCAGTCTGTGCTACTCGCTATACGGATCAGAGACTTGCACTGCGCGTCATAAAGAGCATCTCAAACAAACTTCAGACCTTCATTAACAGTCGTCTTCGCTCAATACTACGCTCAAGATCAGATGGCCGGTCAGAAAAGATCAACAACAGGGATCTCTGGCAATGAGCGAACCAACCCAGCAGGAACCGATTGTGAAACAAATAGGCAGGAAGAAATGGACATGGATTGGCTGGCCATACATACTCTGAGGAAACCATCAAGTGACATCACTAGACAAGCCATTGCTCGAGTGGAACCCGACAGAATGGGAAGCGGCGAGTTAGTCGTCCCACGGTGGGTTGACTTGGAGGAGGTCATGCGAGGAGGAGATGAAAGCGTGTGGGCAGACTTGGAGCGGAGTGAAAATGTTGGCAGAAAACAGAAGGAAATGGAGGTGCGCAGCTGAAGCCCTATGTTCCTCTAGGAACTAAAGGAAATAATAATAATAATAATATAAATTGTTATTCACTGACGAATAACTTATGTATCTCAGCTAAGTGAAATTTTTGAATTAAAGACAGGAGTAAGACAAGGCTGCCTACTACCATCTATCCTGATAATCCTGATTTTATTGGATCGGATAATACTGCAAACCGTGAGGAACGAAATGATGGGCATACGTCGGGCTGACACAAGCACCTTAGAAGAAGTGGACTTCAAGGCTGAACTTGAAGTGAGCATAGAGAAGATGAAGGTGATGGAGATATCAAAAGGTTGAAATCTAAATGAGTTCGCCTTTCACTTAACTCTCCAGCATCAGTTCAACTACAGAATGCAGGAATGATAGAGTTATAGGCAGGATGGGAAAAGCAAGATAGACCTTCATTATCCTGCACTCAGAATAAAGAAGGAGATCTGGAGTTTTAACACGTTCGTGCTTCTAAATGATTTTTAGGGAACTATTTCTAACATACCATAGGCTTCCATCAAAGTTGCTTTTGATGGCTGGATACTGTAAATCTTAAAGTCATAAAGAACAAGCTAAAGTGAAATCTGTTAAGCAATGAATCACCCAAGAACCTATTGGTTTATTAAATTACACAGAAGAAAATGAAGATGGACTGGAAGCGAGCTAGGGAGACCATAGTATGACACTGTCTGCCAGACGATGGAGTGAAACCTAAATCTGAAACGAAAAGTTGAACACCTGAAGGTGGAATGAAATCTTACTGGCAATCACGGAGCTGTGCTAAGCAAGTCCTACGTTTCACTCAGAACTAAACGGAATAATCATAATTCTTCATAATATCTACAGAATACCTCTACATCGATCTGTGTAGCTTGAAAAGAAACATCTGAATTATCTGAAAGCTCAGATAAATTTGCTAAACTAAAATCCAACTGCAAAAATGTGAGCATAATATATTATTCAATCAAATATATCTCAATTATGACGTCATACAAGAAGAATCAACGAATATACCTTCGTGCCTCCAGGTGAAGCTAAAAAATGTCTCCGTGGATAGTGTTTGTAAATCTTTGAAAATTAAACCTATACGCAATAAAAGAAGACCAAAACTGGCGCTATGCAACATTAGACTGAGTTTTCGCTACGATAATTTAGCGACAGTCACTAATGTGACGGCAGGTTTTAAGTGAAAACTTCAGAAGAGGACAGTACTCTCCCCACCCATTATATATACAATGAGTGTATCACAGTAATGAAAACATCTCATTACTGATATTATTATTACGCCTTATTAGTGTCTCCATACATGTCTTAATCTCCGCCACATGGCCACTCTGAAACCTTCCATCTGCGTATTTTGATAATCTCATATATGATTGTAAGAGACATAATGCATTTATACGTATACAATTTGATCGCTTACTTAGTGTCCCCATTTTGAATACAAACAATCTGATTAATTCTGGTAGCCTTATCATGTTTATGCTGGAGACAAAATTTGATTGTAGTCAGAAAAGATACACCAAATGAAAAGAAGATAAGCAGCGTTCCCAGAAAACAAGTTAAACATATACACAGTATTCAGTGAAGCAACTCTTGTCAACAAAATTTACAATTTGAATGAAGCAACAACAATTTGTGCAGAATTATTTGGTACTGAGATTGCTTATTTTGTTGGCGTTGTATCAGCTGCGTAAAGTCTAAAGAAACTAATTAAGTTTGTGTGCAGAACAATTGTAACGTGTCTGGAAATGTTACATTTCAGATGACAGAACACGCCAAAGTTAATAAAAACAGTCCTCAGAAATGATAATTATAGAGCTGGTCCTCAGGAAGATAATGTTGAAACAAGCAATACACACTTAGATGTAATGGCAAAAGAGTTACTTAATTAAGGTGGATAAAACGATGGGTAACAGTGAGATAAATTAAACTTAAACACGCAAATTGGGTTGCGTGTTGTATACGCTTCGCCAAACTTGAAGAGAAATGACGTGTATTGTCTGAGGATTATTTGAAGGGATTTCAGGACGTCTACCTCACAATCTGTATTGATGAGATGTCTAGCAATGGCACTACATGAATCATCTGATATCTTGAGTTGTAGGTTTTTTGTCGCATGTTCAGAAAGTCGAAGGTATGTGTGCCCTTCTTTGTGTGCCCCTCAATGTAACTGCTACCTCATATATGTGTAATTTCGTGAACACAGTTAGAATTTACACGAAAAGGCAAGCTGTTTATTGTTGATTGCACAAAAGAGCATGTTTTACAATAAACGGAAGCCAACTAAGCTGAAGGATAGGTTATGTCTAGTGAGGTATTAAATCTGCTATTGACTATTCCTGGAATATTGTCACCTTTGAAATCAAGTGGAATGAAGATGGGTTGCTTTTGTGCCACCGGGTTTTTTAGCACTTTACCCTTCACATCTATTGTACTCGTTCCTGAATTTCTGAGGGTAAACTTTTTTAATAAATATAGCAGAAATATTCATTTAGACATCTATAAAACACAAAATAATCGAACAAAGAATATTCTTTTCGATAAATTCCTCTTCCGGCTCTACAGTTATATATTGTCGTATTATTGTCCACATAAATACCGAATCACAAGATTGATCATGTTGTGTGAGAATTAAGTGTGATGAACAACTTAGAAGTATTTGTAACAGTGAATAAATTTCATCGTAAAAATGGTCTCAAAATAAAGTAGAAAATCACAATGGCTTTATTCTTGAAAGTGTTTATATAATATGCAGAATTTTCAGTGTAATTTATTGCGTAGTAGTTTCCCTTCGTCCAGGATCTTGAAGTAAAAGCGGAGTTGATGCAGCATATAGTGGGCCAGTTGTTTGGAATTTTCCTCTTGGACGACCTGTTTACTTATTTAGATGTTTCAGCCAAACTCGTAATTACGATATGTATCATTAATTTGACGTCTGCACATCACATGTTAATTTTGATCTCGATTATTATTTACCTTGATCTTGCCTTATTTAAATTTTACCTGCAATACTTCTTTTCGTGGTTATCTGTACGTTGACGGTGTCCTGTTTGAGCAAATCGAGGTGATTCTGACTCCCGACTGTGTGAGTGGAACCCCGGTGTTTGTTTCTTGTGGATGCAGCTTTGATTCCACCTCGTCGGGAATACTCTATTTGATTCCTAAAGAATTTTTCACAGATGGTCTTTGGTTAACTAGTTTTGTCCTACAGTAGCTGGTTTGTATTTTGAAGCCTAAATCGCCTGTGTAGTTAGCTACATCACGGGACTGTTGAGGTAAATATGAGTTTTCATGTTATTATTATTTAACCAGAGAGCTAAAATTTTGACGAAAAAAATGCTCTTTTCAACCTGCCTTTGGAACCTTTCGTGATAGCGCATGTCTGAACAAAGTTTTGGCGGTTCTAGAGTAGAATGTAGGGGTCACTTTCTTCTGGTAACACCTTAATCGAATAAATTTGGTCGTCACATAGTAGATTGTGTTATCAAGTACTGTCTGACCTGAAACACAAACCTAACTGTTATGATATTTCTTATTTGTCTTCATTGAGAAGTGCGTGGCCATTATTTGAAAACCAGTTATAAAGAGTTCAGAAGTACAATTTGAGAGCTATGGACACAGCTTCATAATTGAACGCTGTATATTATTCTATTATTATTATCATCATTATATACTTTAATTCCTAGAGGAACATAGGGCTTCAGCTGCGCACCTCCATTTCCTTCTGTTTTCTGCCAACTTTTTCACTCCGCTCCAAGTCTGCCCACACGCTTTCATCTCCTCCTCGCATGACCTCCTCCAAGTCAACCCACCGTGGGACGACTAACTCGCCGCTTCCCATTCTGTCGGGTTCCACTCGAGCAATGGCTTGTCTAGTGATGTCACTTGATGGTTTCCTCAGAGTATGGCCAGCCAGCCAATCCATGTCCATTTCTTCCTGCCTATTTGTTTCACAATCGGTTCCTGCTGGGTTGGTTCGCTCATTGCCAGAGATCCCTGTTGTTGATCTTTTCTGACCGGCCATCTGATCTTGAGCGTAGTATTGAGCGAAGACGACTGTTAATGAAGGTCTGAAGTTTGTTTGAGATGCTCTTTATGACGCGCAGTGCAAGTCTCTGATCCGTATAGCGAGTAGCACTGACTGACTTTACATTGGAGTGAAAATCCGGATCTTATTTTTGATGGTGAGTACTGCTGTTGACCACCACACAGACTTGAGAGTAATGAAAGCTTGTCTCGCTTTTCCGATTCTTGCATTGATATCCCCGTCAGTTCCGTTGGCCTGTAGTTGAAACAATGCTTCCCAAGTTGGTAGGTAGAGGAGGTTGCTTCTTTCAGGTTCCTTCCATTTATGCTGACTGTTGTCTGCTGTCGCTGTTGGTCGGGAATCTTCATCATCTCTGTTTTATCTATGTTCACTTGAAGTCCTATCTTTGATGCTTCTTCTGCCAACTTGTTGCTTTTCACTTGCATATCTTCCAGTTTGTGAGAAATCATATATATATATATATATATCACATCGGCGAAGTTCAGATCCTCCAAGTGTGTTTTTGTGTGAGTCCATTTTATGCCTGTTTCCTCATTTCATCATCGGATTGAACACTGTAGGTTGATTAATTCAATCATTTCTCAGCCAGTATCAATTTGTACTAAAAATCTTTAGGCCTCTTATCTCATGTATTTAAGTACACTGCCATCCACGATTATGCTTTTTCTCAAGTTTAGTATAAAACGTGTCAATCCGTAGGTTGTATACACTTTATATACACAGGAGATCATGTTTTTAATAGACTCATAGATTAGAACAAAGTGAAGCAGAAAAATTATCTACAAATATAATGATGGAAGATTTTGATAGCTGAAGTTTTAAACAGGCTACTATAAATAGGTAGATATCTATATAAATAAACATTATTGTAAACATTTTCTTGACAAGAATAATTTCACTAAGCTTGTTTACTTCACAAACTGTAGCTTTTATGGGTACACTCAAATGTCGTCGCCATCATAAATATATGACAAAAGTATAAGTATGAATTGAATTGTTTATATTCAAAACTTGAGACACTTCGTAAGTGTAATAACTTTGTACGTGTGAATATATTATTTTCTTTCTAATGGTATATTAGATATTCAGAATAAACACGCAAATTAATTTTGAGAGAGAGAATAATTATGATAAGATGTTGTTCTAAGCTGCAGATAGAATAGCATTGCATCAAATTGTGCGTCGAGGGCACAGTGGTTAGGACAATCGCCAATCATGCACATCGTCTGGGTTAGATCGCCAGCTGACGCCTACCTGATATCAATGACTGGCCTGCTAAATTTGGGCTAGCGAAATTACATGCTAATAATTCCATACTTGTATCAAAATACGATTTAGAATCAAGCTTCAATAAAAAAATTATTAATACACTGTGAGTTGCTAATCCACTTGAGGCTACTGAAGGAACAGAACATGCGATCCAACAAATGCCAATGATTATTCTGCAAGTTAGGTGAACATTTTGTTCAGAATAAAGCTGTATTCGTGATTGAGGATAGTTAATCTCTCTCTCTCTCTGTCCAGTTGACAAGTAATAGTCTCTCAGGTACACGTGTTTGTGGTTAATAATTCACACGTAAGAAGAAACAGGCATTCCGTATTTAAATGCCCTCTACCAGCAATCTAAAACGTTTAGTATAGCCGCTAAAATATTTGTTAGTCAAGGTAGTGAAGGACAAGCATTTGAAGCTTTGAATCAATCGACTTAAAACTGTCAAATATTCCTTTACTTCAGCTAAATACGGCAGTAAGGACAAAGAGTGAATGATAAAAGCAGAATCATTTCAACTACAGGCAGACATCTCGGGTGAGGACATCAAAACCAAACAGTGCAAACACTCATGAATCCGTTATCAATCTGGAAACCTGCTTCACCAAGCATAAAGAACAAAATTCTGATTTCCAGCATCAATGGTGATTTAGTTCATCTATGTGGCTCAGAAACTTGGAGCATCACGAGGAGTATTTCTAGCAGGATATATCAGACTTTCATCGGCAGCCAACGTGACAGGCTCCATACTGAAATTAAGATGACCAGCCAGTAAGGATTAACAACAGGGAACTCTGGCAGGGAACAATCCAACCAGGAAGCTACTGTTCTACCAGTATTCCGGAAGAAATGGAGAAAGATAAGACGCATACTAAAGAGACTCCTAAGTCATATCACATACAAAGTATGCCCTCGATTGCAACCGTTATCAGGAACGTCGAGCTGGGTGTCAGAAAGTGATGTGGAGGAGATTGTTTGGGAAGGAGATAGAGGAAGAGGACTGCACGGAATAAAACAAAATGGAAGTGTGCTGCTGAAGCCCTACTTTGTAGTAGGAACCCAGGTAATATATTCAACTTCTCTAGTTGAGGAATATCTTTCGGCAAATGCCAACTGCAAGTGATGAAAAGCAACAAGTTGGCAGAAGAAGCATCAAAGATAGGACTTCAAGTGAACATAGATAAAACAGAGATGATGAAGATTCCCGACCAACAGCGACAGCAGACAACAGTCAGCATAAATGGAAGGAACCTGAAAGAAGCAACCTCCTCTACCTACCAACTTGGGAAGCATTGTTTCAACTACAGGCCAACGGAACTGACGGGGATATCAATGCAAGAATCGGAAAAGCGAGACAAGCTTTCATTACTCTCAAGTCTGTGTGGTGGTCAACAGCAGTACTCACCATCAAAAATAAGATCCGGATTTTCACTCCAATGTAAAGTCAGTCTGTGCTACTCGCTATACGGATCAGAGACTTGCACTGCGCGTCATAAAGAGCATCTCAAACAAACTTCAGACCTTCATTAACAGTCGTCTTCGCTCAATACTACGCTCAAGATCAGATGGCCGGTCAGAAAAGATCAACAACAGGGATCTCTGGCAATGAGCGAACCAACCCAGCAGGAACCGATTGTGAAACAAATAGGCAGGAAGAAATGGACATGGATTGGCTGGCCATACATACTCTGAGGAAACCATCAAGTGACATCACTAGACAAGCCATTGCTCGAGTGGAAGCCGACAGAATGGGAAGCGGCGAGTTGGTCGTCCCACGGTGGGTTGACTTGGAGGAGGTCATGCGAGGAGGAGATGAAAGCGTGTGGGCAGACTTGGAGCGGAGTGAAAAAGTTGGCAGAAAACAGAAGGAAATGGAGGTGCGCAGCTGAAGCCCTATGTTCCTCTAGGAATTAAAGTATATAATGATGATAATAATAATAGAATAATATACAGCGTTCAATTATGAAGCTGTGTCCATGGCTCTCAAATTGTACTTCTGAACTCTTTATAACTGGTTTTCAAATTTTTGCCAAGCACTTCTCAATGAAGACAAATAAGAAATATCATAACAGTTAGGTTTGTGTTTCAGGTCAGACAGTACTTGATAACACAATCTACTATGTGACGACCAAATTTATTCGATTAAGGTGTTACCAGAAGAAAGTGACCCCTACATTCTACTCTAGAACCGCCAAAACTTTGTTCAGACATGCGCTATCACGAAAGGTTCCAAAGGCAGGTTGAAAAGAGCATTTTTTCGTCAAAATTTTAGCTCTCTGGTTAAATAATAATAACATGAAAACTCATATTTACCTCAACAGTCCCGTGATGTAGCTAACTACACAGGCGATTTAGGCTTCAAAATACAAACGAGCTACTGTAGGACAAAATTAGTTAACCAAAGACCATCTGTGAAAAATTCTTTAGGAATCAAATAGAGTATTCCCGACGAGGTGGAATCAAAGCTGCATCCACAAGAAACAAACACCGGGGTTCCACTCACACAGTCGGGAGTCAGAATCACCTCGATTTGCTCAAACAGGACACCGTCAACGTACAGATAACCACGAAAAGAAGTATTGCAGGTAAAATTTAAATAAGGCAAGATCAAGGTAAATAATAATCGAGATCAAAATTAACATGTGATGTGCAGACGTCAAATTAATGATACATATCGTAATTACGAGTTTGGCTGAAACATCTAAATAAGTAAACAGGTCGTCCAAGAGGAAAATTCCAAACAACTGGCCCACTATATGCTGCATCAACTCCGCTTTTACTTCAAGATCCTGGACGAAGGGAAACTACTACGCAATAAATTACACTGAAAATTCTGCATATTATATAAACACTTTCAAGAATAAAGCCATTGTGATTTTCTACTTTATTTTGAGACCATTTTTACGATGAAATTTATTCACTGTTACAAATACTTCTAAGTCGTTCATCACACTTAATTCTCACACAACATGATCAATCTTGTGATTCGGTATTTATGTGGACAATAATACGACAATATATAACTGTAGAGCCGGAAGAGGAATTTATCGAAAAGAATATTCTTTGTTCGATTATTTTGTGTTTTATAGATGTCTAAATGAATATTTCTGCTATATTTATTAAAAAAGTTTACCCTCAGAAATTCAGGAACGAGTACAATAGATGTGAAGGGTAAAGTGCTAAAAAACCCGGTGGCACAAAAGCAACCCATCTTCATTCCACTTGATTTCAAAGGTGACAATATTCCAGGAATAGTCAATAGCAGATTTAATACCTCACTAGACATAACCTATCCTTCAGCTTAGTTGGCTTCCGTTTATTGTAAAACATGCTCTTTTGTGCAATCAACAATAAACAGCTTGCCTTTTCGTGTAAATTCTAACTGTGTTCACGAAATTACACATATATGAGGTAGCAGTTACATTGAGGGGCACACAAAGAAGGGCACACATACCTTCGACTTTCTGAACATGCGACAAAAAACCTACAACTCAAGATATCAGATGATTCATGTAGTGCCATTGCTAGACATCTCATCAATACAGATTGTGAGGTAGACGTCCTGAAATCCCTTCAAATAATCCTCAGACAATACACGTCATTTCTCTTCAAGTTTGGCGAAGCGTATACAACACGCAACCCAATTTGCGTGTTTAAGTTTAATTTATCTCACTGTTACCCATCGTTTTATCCACCTTAATTAAGTAACTCTTTTGCCATTACATCTAAGTGTGTATTGCTTGTTTCAACATTATCTTCCTGAGGACCAGCTCTATAATTATCATTTCTGAGGACTGTTTTTATTAACTTTGGCGTGTTCTGTCATCTGAAATGTAACATTTCCAGACACGTTACAATTGTTCTGCACACAAACTTAATTAGTTTCTTTAGACTTTACGCAGCTGATACAACGCCAACAAAATAAGCAATCTCAGTACCAAATAATTCTGCACAAATTGTTGTTGCTTCATTCAAATTGTAAATTTTGTTGACAAGAGTTGCTTCACTGAATACTGTGTATATGTTTAACTTGTTTTCTGGGAACGCTGCTTATCTTCTTTTCATTTGGTGTATCTTTTCTGACTACAATCAAATTTTGTCTCCAGCATAAACATGATAAGGCTACCAGAATTAATCAGATTGTTTGTATTCAAAATGGGGACACTAAGTAAGCGATCAAATTGTATACGTATAAATGCATTATGTCTCTTACAATCATATATGAGATTATCAAAATACGCAGATGGAAGGTTTCAGAGTGGCCATGTGGCGGAGATTAAGACATGTATGGAGACACTAATAAGGCGTAATAATAATATCAGTAATGAGATGTTTTCATTACTGTGATACACTCATTGTATATATAATGGGTGGGGAGAGTACTGTCCTCTTCTGAAGTTTTCACTTAAAACCTGCCGTCACATTAGTGACTGTCGCTAAATTATCGTAGCGAAAACTCAGTCTAATGTTGCATAGCGCCAGTTTTGGTCTTCTTTTATTGCGTATAGGTTTAATTTTCAAAGATTTACAAACACTATCCACGGCGACTTTTTTTAGCTTCACCTGGAGGCACGAAGATATATTCGTTGATTCTTCTTGTATGACGTCATAATTGAGATATATTTGATTGAATAATATATTATGCTCACATTTGTGCAGTTGGATTTTAGTTTAGCAAATTTATCTGAGCTTTCAGATAATTCAGATGTTTCTTTTCAAGCTACACAGATCGATGTAGAGGTATTCTGTAGATATTATGAAGAATTATGATTATTCCGTTTAGTTCTGAGTGAAACGTAGGACTTGCTTAGCACAGCTCCGTGATTGCCAGTAAGATTTCATTCCACCTTCAGGTGTTCAACTTTTCGTTTCAGATTTAGGTTTCACTCCATCGTCTGGCAGACAGTGTCATACTATGGTCTCCCTAGCTCGCTTCCAGTCCATCTTCATTTTCTTCTGTGTAATTTAATAAACCAATAGGTTCTTGGGTGATTCATTGCTTAACAGATTTCACTTTAGCTTGTTCTTTATGACTTTAAGATTTACAGTATCCAGCCATCAAAAGCAACTTTGATGGAAGCCTATGGTATGTTAGAAATAGTTCCCTAAAAATCATTTAGAAGCACGAACGTGTTAAAACTCCAGATCTCCTTCTTTATTCTGAGTGCAGGATAATGAAGGTCTATCTTGCTTTTCCCATCCTGCCTATAACTCTATCATTCCTGCATTCTGTAGTTGAACTGATGCTGGAGAGTTAAGTGAAAGGCGAACTCATTTAGATTTCAACCTTTTGATATCTCCATCACCTTCATCTTCTCTATGCTCACTTCAAGTTCAGCCTTGAAGTCCACTTCTTCTAAGGTGCTTGTGTCAGCCCGACGTATGCCCATCATTTCGTTCCTCACGGTTTGCAGTATTATCCGATCCAATAAAATCAGGATTATCAGGATAGATGGTAGTAGGCAGCCTTGTCTTACTCCTGTCTTTAATTCAAAAATTTCACTTAGCTGAGATACATAAGTTATTCGTCAGTGAATAACTATTTATATTATTATTATTATTTCCTTTAGTTCCTAGAGGAACATAGGGCTTCAGCTGCGCACCTCCATTTCCTTCTGTTTTCTGCCAACATTTTCACTCCGCTCCAAGTCTGCCCACACGCTTTCATCTCCTCCTCGCATGACCTCCTCCAAGTCAACCCACCGTGGGACGACTAACTCGCCGCTTCCCATTCTGTCGGGTTCCACTCGAGCAATGGCTTGTCTAGTGATGTCACTTGATGGTTTCCTCAGAGTATGGCCAGCCAGCCAATCCATGTCCATTTCTTCCTGCCTATTTGTTTCACAATCGGTTCCTGCTGGGTTGGTTCGCTCATTGCCAGAGATCCCTGTTGTTGATCTTTTCTGACCGGCCATCTGATCTTGAGCGTAGTATTGAGCGAAGACGACTGTTAATGAAGGTCTGAAGTTTGTTTGAGATGCTCTTTATGACGCGCAGTGCAAGTCTCTGATCCGTATAGCGAGTAGCACTGACTGACTTTACATTGGAGTGAAAATCCGGATCTTATTTTTGATGGTGAGTACTGCTGTTGACCACCACACAGACTTGAGAGTAATGAAAGCTTGTCTCGCTTTTCCGATTCTTGCATTGATATCCTCGTCAGTTCCGTTGGCCTGTAGTTGAAACAATGCTTCCCAAGTTGGTAGGTAGAGGAGGTTGCTTCTTTCAGGTTCCTTCGATTTATGCTGACTGTTGTCTGCTGTCGCTGTTGGTCGGGAATCTTCATCATCTCTGTTTTATCTATGTTCACTTGAAGTCCTATCTTTGATGCTTCTTCTGCCAACTTGTTGCTTTTCATCACTTGCAGTTGGCATTTGCCGAAAGATATTCCTCAACTAGAGAAGTTGAATAGATTACCTGGGTTCCGACTACAAAGTAGGTGTTCTGCAGCACACTTCCATTTTGTTTTATTCCGTGCAGTCCTCTTCCTCTATCTCCTTCCCAAACAATCTCCTCCACATCACTTTCTGACACCCAGCTCGACGTTCCTGATAACATTTGCAATCGAGGGCATACTTTGTATGTGATATGACTTAGGAGTCTCTTTAGTATGCGTCTTATCTTTCTCCATTTCTTCCGGAATACTGGTAGAAGAGTAGCTTCCTGGTTGGATTGTTCCCTGCCAGAGTTCCTTGTTGTTAATCCTTACTGGCTAGTCATCTTAATTCCAGTATGGAGCCTGTCACGTTGGCTGCCGATGAAAGTCTGATATATCCTGCTAGAAATACTCCTCGTGATGCTTCAAGTTTCTGAGCCACATAGATGAACTAAATCACCATTGATGCTGGAAATCAGAATTTTGTTCTTTATGCTTGGTAAAGCAGGTTTCCAGATTGATAACGGATTCATGAGTGTTTGCACTGTTTGGTTTTGATGTCCTCACCCGAGATGTCTGCCTGTAGTTGAAATGATTCTGCTTTTATCATTCACTCTTTGTCTTATGGCGGCCTGTATATGGCGGCCTGTTTGACATCTGGGCTACCTTTTTCGTGCATCTACATATTGCATCTAATAAGTCATGTTTTCATTCCTAATTTTAATAAAATATGATCACAAATCGCATAAAATACAGTAATTCATTCATTAAACGTTTTAAACCATATGACTTTCATGCAACTAATAATGCATCTAATAAATCTAAGAGAAAACATCATGCTGGCTGGCAGCGTGCACTTAAACAGACACCTTTATATCGTACAACCATTCCTGTTATTGTCACTTCAAACTGCCGTTCACTTCCCAACAAAATTATGCATCTCCAGTCTCTCTTATCATCTGATACTTATCACAATACGGCGATTGTTGCATTACAAGAAACATGGCTCCATGAACTCTATGATGACAATCTGGTTTCCCTAAATGGTTTTACATTGTTTAGACAAGATCGACTATGCTCCAGAAAGAAAAGAGGTGGAGGTGTTGCAACTTTCATTCATTCTCAATGGTCAACTTCAAATAATGTATGTTTTTCTTACTCTAATGACTTTATTGATTGTATAACGGTCAAATGCCGCCCGAAACATTTATCCAAATTCAAATACGTCTTCATCTCTAACATTTATGTTACTCCTGGCTGTTCTGCATCTGATCTATCTGATTTTGCTGATGAATTCACTGAATTTGCCGTTACACATCTTGAAAACTCTTTATCAGTTGTCACAGGAGATTTTAACTGCTGTGATTGTTCTTTCCTCGTATCATTAGGTCATGCCAATATTGTTAAATTCCCTACTCGACTTGATAAAACCCTTGACCTGGTGTTCATTAATGATGAGGAAATATATGAAGTACGCCGACGTGCTCCTATCATGAACTCAGATCATTGTATTATTCGGATATTACCTAAGATATACAGCAGATCTCACTTTAATATCTTCTCAAATCTGTCCAAGAGAACACAGCAAAGGTGTTACTCACAAGAAAATATGCTCAAACTAAGATGTATGCTAAATGACACTAACTGGGAACTTTTCAACGAACACAAACTGGATGATACTATTTCCAATTTGACTGACTATCTTAAATTCTGTCTTGATATATGCTGTCCAAAACAGATAATTTTCAAAAGAATGGATCGTTTTTCTTCCCCTCATCTCAAAAAACTTCGTAGAGAAAAAGAGAAGCTGTACAAGACAAAGAATAAATCTGGTCTTAAGAAGATAAACACCCAAATTAAATCTGAAATCAAGAGACTAAACAACATTTATAATCAAACAATACTATCTTGTAAAACATCAGAAAACATATGGAAGCTTTTTAGAGAAATTACTGGTTGTGGTAAGCATAATAATTTTGCCTCTTCTATTGATGTAAATACTCTCAATAGATCTTTCATCCGCCCTCCAAATGTCCTTTCTGCCTTCAATTTAACTAATAACACGACCAGTGACTTTCATCGTTTCAATACTTCTGATGTTCTTAAATGTTTGAAATCTCTTAAACCTTCCCAGAGTCTAGGCCCTGATGGTATACCTGCCATTGTTTTAAAGAAATGTGCTGATATTTTAAGTAACCCACTTACAAGCATTTTCAATACTTCTTTTTCTAATAATAATGTACCTTCTCTGTGGAAAGATATTAAAATCATCCCTGTACCCAAGTCTGGTTCTGGAGATAGTGTTAAGTTTAGACCAATTGCCATTACCTCTCCTTTTTGAAACTGATGGAGAAATTACTGTTACAAAAACTCATTCCCTCCCTAAGCTTCTCAAATGATCCAAAGCAGTTTGCTTACAAACAGGGTAGAAGTACTTTGGATGCTGCTGCTGTGTTTCATCACAACATTGTATCCTCCTTAGACAAAGGGGCCAAGTATGTCCGTTGTACTTTCCTTGATTACACATCTGCTTTTGACTCTGTACCTAGAGGCCTTTTGTTAAACAAGCTTAGCCTTACACAAACTGAGTCCTGGGCTATCAACTGGCTGCACTCTTACTTCTCCAATAGGATGCAGTACACGGTATATAATGGTGTAGCTTCCTCTCCTTTGCTTACTGAAGCTGGTGTTCCTCAGGGTGCTGTTCTCTCGCCGTTTCTCTTTTCCTTCTTCTTACATGACTTACCTCTCTCAGACGAAATCAACTTCGTCAAATATGCAGATGACCTGACTGTTTCGCTTCCCGTTAAGTCTCAGTCAGACTGCTTCAAATTAAATAGCTTCCTGTCGGACATCAGTCAGTGGTCTAAAATAAATGGCCTAACGCTGAATCCCTCAAAATGCCAGACTGTCGACTTCTCCTTTAGGCATAAACGAGATCTACAAACACTAGTAAGCACTCATGATGTCTGTAGAATCGAGGGGACTATAATTGAAACAAAGTCTAATGCAAAATACCTCGGATTAGTTATATCTTCCGACCTTACTTGGTCATCTCATATCCAAATGATTTCCAAGAAAGTGTTTCGTCTAACCTACTACATTAAGAAACTCAGACTAACTGGAGTCCCTCAACCTCTGCTTACACAATTTGTCAACTCTCGTATCCTACCTATTCTACTTTACTGTTCCCCGTTAGTCTTTCCTGGGTTACTGAAAAAGGATTATACCATCCTGAGAAGGATGTTGAAGGTAGTTAGCAGGACTAGCGGTGTAAAACTCAGTCAGCTCGTCACAACATTAGTGGATAAGCATCTGAATACATGTGAGAAATGGTCTAAAACCATACTCTCTGACCCCCAACACCCCCTCTATTCCCAACTCTCTCCCTGCATCTCATCAGGTAGAACCAGAAATCAGTATAAAATAATATATGCTCGCACAACCAAGTATAGGAACTCAACGATACCATATTTGGCCCGTGTTCTAAGTGACAGAGACAATGTTAGGCGTGAAACCTATGACTTGCTTTGTTGTTAATAACATAATTTTGGCCCTTGTTTTTTCCCCCTTACACTCTCTTATTTGTACTCTATAGTGAACAACCTTCTTAAACATACTTAGCTGCTTAAAATTATTATCATTGGCTTACATTTTTATTCTTTATTCTATTCCTTCTTTGTACATCTACTGGGTCCGACTATATTATCACTATGATTATTAAAAATTGTCCCGTCATTAACCATCATGTAACATTAGTTTTGTGGTTGTTCTTTGTTCGGCACTATTTAACTGACAATCTTGTTTGTTATTGCCACTATCACCATCTTAAAAATTTTGTATTATGCATGATTCCTCACACTGCCACTACAAACAACCGCATTAGTACTGACAAAAAAAAAACCTGAAATGTTTATCTTATGATTGCTTAGTGTTGTTCAATCAAATTAACTGATCATCTTGGCTATAAACATTTTTTAAGAACATCTCATAATTTCCCGTATGATTATAGCTGTTACTGTTCACCACGCATACACATATCGTAGCTTCCACTAACTAATACTGAAATATTTTTTTTCATTATTTGTGTTCGTCTTCTTTTTTACTCAGTATTTTTATTTGCATTTTTTTTGGTTATTTCTGTTTCTTTTTTTTTTGGTTTTTATCATATTTTTTTTTTTATAATACTCCTTTTAAATGTACGATGAAATTAGATGCAATATTGTAGATATGTGCTGAAAATTCCACACTGTACCACAAGTACTGTTTCTGGAATAGAGCGAAATTGTTATGTTATGTTATGTCCTTACTGCCGTATTTAGCTGAAGTAAAGGAATATTTGACAGTTTTAAGTCGATTGATTCAAAGCTTCAAATGCTTGTCCTTCACTACCTTGACTAACAAATATTTTAGCGGCTATACTAAACGTTTTAGATTGCTGGTAGAGGGCATTTAAATACGGAATGCCTGTTTCTTCTTACGTGTGAATTATTAACCACAAACACGTGTACCTGAGAGACTATTACTTGTCAACTGGGCAGAGAGAGAGAGAGATTAACTATCCTCAATCACGAATACAGCTTTATTCTGAACAAAATGTTCACCTAACTTGCAGAATAATCATTGGCATTTGTTGGATCGCATGTTCTGTTCCTTCAGTAGCCTCAAGTGGATTAGCAACTCACAGTGTATTAATAATTTTTTTATTGAAGCTTGATTCTAAATCGTATTTTGATACAAGTATGGAATTATTAGCATGTAATTTCGCTAGCCCAAATTTAGCAGGCCAGTCATTGATATCAGGTAGGCGTCAGCTGGCGATCTAACCCAGACGATGTGCATGATTGGCGATTGTCCTAACCACTGTGCCCTCGACGCACAATTTGATGCAATGCTATTCTATCTGCAGCTTAGAACAACATCTTTTCATAATTATTCTCTATTCATGAATAATGCTCACCGGTAGGTTGGAAGCCGATTAAAAATACCCGTGAGTACACTTTATAACTCAAGGAGTGACGGTTATTTTTTATTTTTTTACGTTAATATTTGACATGGGGCTTCAAGCTAGAGGCTTGAAGTTTCTGTGGCAGTCGTAGTTATTTTTACAGTATGGCGTTGCTAGCCTCATGTCCAACCTTCCCTCTTTACCAGCCTTATTACTGGCTTAGCGAGGTAAAGGCGTACATCTGTCGAGGATCGTACCCCGGACCACTTATGTGGTCGGCGAACACTCTACTGCTGTGCCACCGGTGCACATACCGAGTGGTAAAAACACTATAAAATTAAGAGAAAGTGTGATGGATGGATGGGAATTGTTTTGATTAAAGCTTGAAACCACACAATATTTTTTGTACAAGTATAGAATTTTCAGCATATGATATCGGTTGCACGAATTTTGCAGGCCGACCATAGATATCATGTGTGCGTCGACAGGGCATCGAACCCTGGACCATGTGCATGGTTGACGAGAGTCCTAACCACCATGCTGCCGACGCACAAGTAGTTCTGCGATTTAAGCAGGCTGCCAACATATTATGTCATCATAAATCTGTATATCGCTCATTTGTATGATGCTAAATGATGAACGGCAGTACAGAAAATAAAAATGAGTATGACGGGTATGATGTACACTATGTAAACGTTCTGTGCATTTCGGCCACCTGAATTCTTCTAGCCATATTCAAAAAGCTTAAACACAATGCTCTCATGGCTTTATTTAATTTATGAATTCACAGACAGAAAACGTAAAAAAGAGAACGTGATCCATCAAAAAGAGAACATTCCAATTTGGTTGCTTTCATGCTTATGAGCTGTGCATATTTCATCCTCGACCTGTGAACAAAAGTAAATAAAAGTTCTCATTAGTTTTGAAATCAAAATAACAGATGCAATGGGAAGATTGAAATATATGAAAAACGTTTTGACACTGCTGAACGTATGACATGTTAGCTAAGTCAAAAATAAGATACATGCTGAAAAATAAACTTATTAAACTTATTATAAACTTATTATTATTTTACTGATATTAATTCCAACAGTGGTGTGAACACGGGCAGTAGTAATTTTGCTCGAAATATTACCAATAACAAAACTTATCATTGTGTGTAAACTATTAAAATATAATTATTCTTATTAAACACGCTTAGTGATTCAAGCCGTCAGTACTATTCGACTTCCGTAGGGTTTGAAAATGAAGCTTAAAGCAACATAGTAGAATTGTTACAAGTATGACATTTTATTTCATTTCCTAGTATGTTGACAAAGTGATGAATCTTGATTTTAAATAACTATCAGATTAGGAATAAGTAGGTTTAACAGTTAGCACTGGTCTTGGCAGTACATTCTATGTTCTGCTGAAGTAGGATGTCTACGTCAAATCTCCTTAGTCTGAATTTCTAAGGAGAAGACTAAATTCTGTCATCTGTAAATTTCATTATGCAGCACAGCTTATAATTATCAAAAAGCCAAAAATACGCTTTACCATGAGCCTAGACACTGCACAAGTGCCAGAGTCTATTCGTGTATTGCACGTGAAAGAATAACACTTTGGAAAATCACTCCATGATTATCTGCTTACAATATTGACACTTGTTTGGATTTCGCACTTAAATCTGTAATGATTTTACTCCTTTCTCCTAGACTGTATATATCATTGTTATTGACATGTAAAATACGATCTTCTGACTTTGTTCTTGTGTAATCCCAGCTTTTAGTGGTTCTCTTTTCCGATGTGTGCTGGTGTTGATCATGCTTTATTTCACGACTGTAGATTTGTCGAAGTGAATTCATGGCTAATGGTGGTGATTGTGACTTTCAACTGTCTGTTGGAAGTATTTGTTGTGTGATTTTTGCTGACTTAGTTTTCTGACCTCCCCTACTTTTTTCTTCTCACAGACTTCTTCCAGTTGAATTATGTCCCAATAATTTTGTTGCATAGTACGTGAGAACTTCCTGATCTTCACAGCTGCTTAACATCATTGTTAGGGTAGTTTTGAGCTTTTGTTACGTTATTATTGTCAAACAGTAACAGGGATTTTATCTCAAATAGCTGCTGTAGTCTTGTTGTCTTCAAGGCACTTTAAGACGTTGAGTAACTCGTGAAAGTTTCGGTTATCTATACAATAGGACGCGATGATTGGTTTTTTGAGTTCAGACCACAACACGTCAGTTCTGGTTGCTGCATTGTATATCAGTTCAAGTGTTTGTGGACAGAAGAATGTTTACCCAGATGGTTAGAGAACAAATGAACTTTGAAACCGCAATAAACGCAAGAGGCAGACTACCAACCTCATGTGCAGCAGAATACTTAACTTATACATATATATATATGTATATATCAAAGAATTTTATCAAAACGCCTTCTAGATTATGAATGAAAACCATGAGGGTTGCATATTAAGACGATAATAATCGGTAAAATAAATTCCTCCCTTTGGATTTGAAAAATAATTTACCCTCAGTCTACCTTAGGTAATGTTTGTCAACTTTTATTACCCTCAAACTGCCTTTTATTATCCTTCGTATTCTCTAGTCTCTTATTTTTATGTAAAATTTATATTTGTAAAATTTCAGCGAAATTGAAATAGTTATTCCAACGTTTCCTACTTTCGGCAAACTGGTCCCAGCTTCTTCAGGGAAATTAATCGAAATTAACATAACAGAGGTTTATATATGCAGAAAAGGATATCTGTCGTTTTCAAATACTTTGTCCAATCATATGAGTGGTGAAATAGTCATCAAAATGTAATAAACAAACAAAACCGAATGAGCTGTGATCAAAATTTTATCTCAGACCTACGAATATTAGTCTACTTTTGTTAAGCACATTAAACATTGTACGTTTCAAGAGTCGGTTTGTAAGGATAAAATGTGTTGTAACGAGTTGATCACGGATTGACCATTGAAAACCAACCAGGGAGTACTGGACAGCTGTTTCCTCAGACTAGTTTGGGAATCGCTGACAGTACGCACCCACCGCCAGGGATCGAATCCAGGAACTTCCGGTTACAATTGATATAAGTATAAAATTTGGGCACTGTGGTAGAGTATAATTCCATTATAGATAAGATTTTATTTTGATAAATCGCACAGTGTTTACAGTTATATGAACTGATGACGTTTCGAGCACAAACTATTGCCACTCATAATCATATCAAGTTACTCACACAACTTTGATCTCTCATTTATATACATGTGTGGAATGGATTAGATATTGGATTAAAAATCAATGTGAGATAATGTACATTCAGAAATAATCGTACGAGTGTTGTTGATCAATTGCAATTAGATGGGAAAATTGGACGAGTGTTTTTACAGTCATAATAAGCTGCTTGTTAGAATGTGTTTGAATTGAAATAGAATTTTAAGATTATTTATTATCTTCTTAATCCTTAAGGAGAGAGAGGTTGATTACGGAATCCTTATTTATCGAGTCCACACCGAACACATGCAACAAACATGACTCATTGCAAATACCAGAGATATGGAAGATATTATTACCGCAGGTCAAATCAGAAGAGGGTAATAAATAATATTAAAATTCTATTTCAATTCAAACACATCACAACATCCTAACAAAAAAGTATTATGACTATTAAAACACTCGTCGTATCTTCCATCTGATTATAGTAGATCAATAACACTCGTAATAATGCCATCAGTCAAACCAGAAGAAGATAATAAATAATCTTAAAATTCTATTTCAATTCAAACACATTCTAACAAGCAGCTTATTATGACTGTAAAAACACTCGTCCAATTTTCCCATCTAATTGCAATTGATCAACAACACTCGTACGATTATTTCTGAATGTACATTATCTCACATTGATTTTTAATCCAATATCTAATCCATTCCACACATGTATATAAATGAGAGATCAAAGTTGTGTGAGTAACTTGATATGATTATGAGTGGCAATAGTTTGTGCTCGAAACGTCATCAGTTCATATAACTGTAAACACTGTGCGATTTATCAAAATAAAATCTTATCTATAATGGCATTTCTACCATCATGATAACAACTATGTTGACGTCTGCTGACGTGTTGTTTGTGTGCTTGTTTTCTTCCAAATCTTGTCAACATTTGAAGTCTTCAGAACTCCTACATAATTCCATAGTTTCCTTTGTTTCTATGTGCATCCTAATGATAACTCACTCATTAAACTGTTTATCTTACACCGAGAGTGTATAACCCTTCTCAAACTTCTTTTACCTGTTAGTATATAGTTGGTTTTTGATAATACATTACCATTACCCTCTTACCCATCTTCACCCACTAACTGCTGATTTACCACATAGTCTGGGTTAGACCTCATGACAGAACCATGTCATTATGATAGCCAATAGAAAAAGAAAACTACAGCTTTTCTCGTTAAATTCCTCAATGAATACCCAATTACCATTAAACGTTTGAATGAGAACCCACATATTGCATGACACCTGATATCTATGGTCGGCCTGCGAATTTTCGGCTACCGATATCCACGCTGAAAATTCCATACTTGTACCAAAAATACGGTGTGGAATCAAGCTGTAATCAAAAATAAAAAAAATAAAATAGACAAGACTTTCAGCCTCTCACCACAAAACTAGCATTCAAATCTGATTTCATATGTTAAGAAGCACAACTTTTAAGAAAACTTTTCAAGGTCTTTAAGGGGGTCATCAGTATCCTGACATTCGATAATTCCTAAACACAGTGAAATGGAATATAGGTTAGCTGACGTGAGATAAAGCAGTGCAATAAAACCAAACGATGAGACACACGAGTTCTATTGTTCAAAGCAAAGCAGTAAAGTTTACTATGTGAATATAGAAGAGATCTAAACTCAATCCAACACTACAAGATTTTAGTGCCAAGAGCCAGTCAGCAGTGTATGTCCTCCGTTACTGTCAAGCAGAAATATTTTATTGGTCAGCTCTTGGAGTAAAGACATCAGTGTGGCCAACATCCACAACATGTCCAAAGCATCATTTAGTAGCATTGTTCTAAAAATAATTCAAGTGATAATTACGATGTTTCCGCTCAACGTACCTCACACTACTAGGCAGCTACTCAAATTTTCACCAATTCGAATACAAGTCAGTCAATGAAAATGTCATAGGTGATTACAAGGAGAGATGAAAAAACGCATTGTTCAACCAAGTGCCTTGATTTGCCAGAGTGAACCTAATTTTGTCATCTGAATTTGAGAAGTGAATCAAATTTATTTTTACAAGGAGTTTTGATCAGTAAGACAACTTAACTACTGTGTCCTAAGATTTCATGTGTAGCTTGTGAAATGGGAGAGTTTTGTAGAGCAGACAAACCGGTGATTCTGACAGGATGTTATGGCAAACGGAACGGGGAATGTGGTTGCTTTTCATTCGTCTAAATTCACTGATGATAAGTTGTAGTATTTCAATGGAGTATTGTACGCCGGGGTTTGATCCCCCACCGACGAGGCACTCCTTCACCTCGCTAAGCCAGTAATAAAGCTGGTAAAGAGAGAAGGTTGGGCATGAGGCTAGCAACCTCATCTTGTAAAATAAACACTCCTACAGAAACTTCAAACCACTAACTTGGAGCCTTATATTCCACTGAAGAACGTGAAGGAAAGAAACATTGTACATCTTGATGCTATCGATCCGTAATTCGGTAATTGTAAGTGTTTTTTTTGAATTAGTGAAGTAAATGTGATCAGTTTATATGTTTCTCACTCGTACAGCTTTATTTAGCCCTCCTCATCCAGTTCTTCATCATATTATTCTCTTCAAATAATCATTTATACTTCCTGAGAATATCTACTCAATGTACTACCAATTAATTTTCATTCTTTATATTTACAGGTCATATCCTACTTCGAGACAAATGAGGAACGAGGTGACGATGGTGTTTTGATTCAGAAAACTGTCAACTCCCCATATAAGATACATTTTTCATTTATTAGAACTTATTTTACGGTGTTTATTGACACTGTGTATAACCAATCCTTAGAGACAATAATACGACGTAGCATGTGTCTCTTGTTTTATACTTCTAATGAGTGAATGAAAACTCAACATTAGGCATCACCTTTAGAGACAGTAAAAAAAACTGACAGCCAACTTTCTGCTTCAATCATAGTGACTTTGAAAGGGTTGTCTACAGCATTGACTGTGAGTTAGATTCATAGTTTCTTTAATACTTAGTTGTGAAGTGAGCAAATCTCTATAAAATGCATTGAACAACTTAATGATGACGCCGTACTACATATAATTCACTACAGAAAGCTCAGAAACGTCTCTGAATTGAAGGCACGTGTAAGAGAAGGCTGTCTACTTTAACTTTGATCCTGCCAGCTGTGACACAGTGAACCATTCACCCCACGGGAGAACAGAGAGATGATGGGCATACTTTAGACCGGAAAAAGACTGAAAGATCTGCACATCGCGTAAAATTCATGTCCACTTTCTTACAAACATTTAAAAACCAACAGTTTGGTGGAAGGAACATCAAATATAAGAATTCAAGTGAACACAGAGAAGATAAAGGTGACGACGACGCCCAACAAACCACGACAAATACAAATCAACATCAGTGAGGGAAAACAGAATTTAGTCCGTATCTTCTCTTACCTAAACGCAATTGTTTCCACTACAGGCGGAGACCGCAGAAATGCGCATATCAAAGCTAGTCACAATCGAAAATGTAAGCCAAAACTTCATTATTCTGAATTTGTTGTCGATATCTACTGCGTGGTTGATAAAATCCGAGTACCACGGAAACCATTTCCAATGGACTTCATCAGCAGCTGCCTTTCCTTCACACTGAGGATTACATGGCAAGTAAGAAAGGGTAAACAAAAAGGACACTGACGACGAAGCAAACAAGTACCTAACAAAAATACATTAGCAGGCGAAGATGGATCGAGCATACTAAGAGGAGAGGATTGAGTAACTTCATACCCCAGGCCATCAAGTGGAACATGAATGGGAAGCCATTAGTCGTGCATCTGAGGATAAAGGGATGAAATTACCTGAAAGGAAGACGACAGCTTGTCAGCAGTCATGAGACCAGGTAAAATAAACCTCAGAAAAATAAGGCGAAACGAATAAGTACCGCTAATGCTCTACGTTCTACTCGGTATCTAAAGGATAAATACTACTATTAACTCGATAGCGCATTATTTCTTTATATATTCCTGAATAATACGAGGAAGCTATTTTTAATATCAACTGTGTATATCTAACCTCTTTTTTACGTTCTATAGGTCGTCGGCGTAAGTTACATACGATAGCGCAAAGACATTCACACGATGATGATACATGATGTGACTAAATAAATTGGTTGGAGGATTTCATCATGAGCTGACATCAGTTAGAAAACCACTGGAAAACCTGAGGGGACTGGACGACTGTTTCGTCCTATTTAGGGACTAAATAAATTCACATTCACTTTTCTTTGCTTCCCGTGAAATAGTCCTTTCAGTCGACGTTTTTCACAACTCTTGCTGAATGGTAATTTACATCGTTATCTTAACATTTGTTTCGAGCAAGTCTTAGTGATTTGATAGTTCTCTGCTTTTCATTCTGATATTATTATATCGTTATAATGTAATTTATTATTTGAAACAATCAGCCCTTTCAATGAATTTAAAAGGCACCATCGGAAGACAGAGTTTTATGTTCTTAAGCGATACACTTTCCGAGCAATCTCACGACACACACACACATTTGCTTGTCGAACCAATTTATGTGAGACGTCGGACTCAGTGAGGTTCATCCAGTCAAGTATGAGGATGGCTGTCCCACCGATGACATTGGTTGGTGGTGCCAGTCGAGCTAAATCATGAATTGGTAGAAGTTAGAATTCATGGACTGGCCATCGAACCGGGCCCCAGTGGTTGAATGACATACGAGCTTGCCTTGTAACCGGAAGTTCCTGGATTCGATCCCTGGCGGTGGGTGTGTACTGTCAGCGATTCCCAAACTAGTCTGAGGAAACAGCTGTCCAGTACTCCCTGGTTGGTTTTCAATGGTCAATCCGTGATCAACTCGTTACAACACATTTTATCCTTACAAACCGACTCTTGAAACGTACAATGTTTAATGTGCTTAACAAAAGTAGACTAATATTCGTAGGTCTGAGATAAAATTTTGATCACAGCTCATTCGGTTTTGTTTGTTTATTACATTTTGATGACTATTTCACGACTCATATGATTGGACAAAGTATTTGAAAACGACAGATGTCCTTTTCTGCATATATAAACCTCTGTTATGTTAATTTCGATTAATTTCCCTGAAGCAGCTGGGACCAGTTTGCTGAAAGTAGGAAACGTTGGAATTTCAATTTCGCTGAAATTTTACAAATATAAATTTTACATAACAATAAAAGATTAGAGAATACGAAGGATAATAATTTCCATTTCTGAGGGTGATAAAAGTTGACAAACATTACCTAAGGTAGACTGAGGGTAAATTATTTTTCAAATCCAAAGGGAGGAATTTATTTTACCGATTATTATCGTCTTAATATGCAACCCTCATGGTTTTCATTCATAATCTAGAAGGCGTTTTGATAAAATTCTTGGTATATATATATATATATATATATATTGTATAAGTTAAGTATTCTGCTGCACATGAGGTTAGCAGTCTGCCTCTTGCGTTTATTGTGGTTTCAAAGTTCATTTGTTCTCTAACCATCTGGGTAAACATTCTTCTGTCCACAAACACTTGAACTGATATACAATGCAGCAACCAGAACTGACGTGTTGTGGTCTGAACTCAAAAAACCAATCATCGCGTCCTATTGTATAGATAACCGAAACTTTCACGAGTTACTCAACGTCTTAAAGTGCCTTGAAGACAACAAGACTACAGCAGCTATTTGAGATAAAATCCCTGTTACTGTTTGACAATAATAACGTAACAAAAGCTCAAAACTACCCTAACAATGATGTTAAGCAGCTGTGAAGATCAGGAAGTTCTCACGTACTATGCAACAAAATTATTGGGACATAATTCAACTGGAAGAAGTCTGTGAGAAGAAAAAAGTAGGGGAGGTCAGAAAACTAAGTCAGCAAAAATCACACAACAAATACTTCCAACAGACAGTTGAAAGTCACAATCACCACCATTAGCCATGAATTCACTTCGACAAATCTACAGTCGTGAAATAAAGCATGATCAACACCAGCACACATCGGAAAAGAGAACCACTAAAAGCTGGGATTACACAAGAACAAAGTCAGAAGATCGTATTTTACATGTCAATAACAATGATATATACAGTCTAGGAGAAAGGAGTAAAATCATTACAGATTTAAGTGCGAAATCCAAACAAGTGTCAATATTGTAAGCAGATAATCATGGAGTGAATTTCCAAAGTGTTATTCTTTCACGTGCAATACACGAATAGACTCTGGCACTTGTGCAGTGTCTAGGCTCATGGTAAAGCGTATTTTTGGCTTTTTGATAATTATAAGCTGTGCTGCATAATGAAATTTACAGATGACAGAATTTAGTCTTCTCCTTAGAAATTCAGACTAAGGAGATTTGACGTAGACATCCTACTTCAGCAGAACATAGAATGTACTGCCAAGACCAGTGCTAACTGTTAAACCTACTTATTCCTAATCTGATAGTTATTTAAAATCAAGATTCATCACTTTGTCAACATACTAGGAAATGAAATAAAATGTCATACTTGTAACAATTCTACTATGTTGCTTTAAGCTTCATTTTCAAACCCTACGGAAGTCGAATAGTACTGACGGCTTGAATCACTAAGCGTGTTTAATAAGAATAATTATATTTTAATAGTTTACACACAATGATAAGTTTTGTTATTGGTAATATTTCGAGCAAAATTACTACTGCCCGTGTTCACACCACTGTTGGAATTAATATCAGTAAAATAATAATAAGTTTATAATAAGTTTAATAAGTTTATTTTTCAGCATGTATCTTATTTTTGACTTAGCTAACATGTCATACGTTCAGCAGTGTCAAAACGTTTTTCATATATTTCAATCTTCCCATTGCATCTGTTATTTTGATTTCAAAACTAATGAGAACTTTTATTTACTTTTGTTCACAGGTCGAGGATGAAATATGCACAGCTCATAAGCATGAAAGCAACCAAATTGGAATGTTCTCTTTTTGATGGATCACGTTCTCTTTTTTACGTTTTCTGTCTGTGAATTCATAAATTAAATAAAGCCATGAGAGCATTGTGTTTAAGCTTTTTGAATATGGCTAGAAGAATTCAGGTGGCCGAAATGCACAGAACGTTTACATAGTGTACATCATACCCGTCATACTCATTTTTATTTTCTGTACTGCCGTTCATCATTTAGCATCATACAAATGAGCGATATACAGATTTATGATGACATAATATGTTGGCAGCCTGCTAAAATCGCAGAACTACTTGTGCGTCGGCAGCATGGTGGTTAGGACTCTCGTCAACCATGCACATGGTCCAGGGTTCGATGCCCTGTCGACGCACACATGATATCTATGGTCGGCCTGCAAAATTCGTGCAACCGATATCATATGCTGAAAATTCTATACTTGTACAAAAAATATTGTGTGGTTTCAAGCTTTAATCAAAACAATTCCCATCCATCCATCACACTTTCTCTTAATTTTATAGTGTTTTTACCACTCGGTATGTGCACCGGTGGCACAGCAGTAGAGTGTTCGCCGACCACATAAGTGGTCCGGGGTACGAGCCTCGAAAGATGTACTACTTTACCTAGTTTAAAAGTGTACTCACGGGTATTTTTAATCGGCTGCCAACCTATCGGTGAGCATTTTTCAAAAATAGAGAATAATTATGATAAGATGTTGTTCTAAGCTGCAGATAGAATAGCATTGCATCAAATTGTGCGTCGAGGGCACAGTGGTTAGGACAATCGCCAATCATGCACATCGTCTGGGTTAGATCGCCAGCTGACGCCTACCTGATATCAATGACTGGCCTGCTAAATTTGGGCTAGCGAAATTACATGCTAATAATTCCATACTTGTATCAAAGTACGATTTAGAATCAAGCTTCAATAAAAAATTATTAATACACTGTGAGTTGCTAATCCACTTGAGGCTACTGAAGGAACAGAACATGCGATCCAACAAATGCCAATGATTATTCTGCAAGTTAGGTGAACATTTTGTTCAGAATAAAGCTGTATTCGTGATTGAGGATAGTTAATCTCTCTCTCTCTCTGCCCAGTTGACAAGTAATAGTCTCTCAGGTACACGTGTTTGTGGTTAATAATTCACACGTAAGAAGAAACAGGCATTCCGTATTTAAATGCCCTCTACCAGCAATCTAAAACGTTTAGTATAGCCGCTAAAATATTTGTTAGTCAAGGTAGTGAAGGACAAGCATTTGAAGCTTTGAATCAATCGACTTAAAACTGTCAAATATTCCTTTACTTCAGCTAAATACGGCAGTAAGGACAAAGAGTGAATGATAAAAGCAGAATCATTTCAACTACAGGCAGACATCTCGGGTGAGGACATCAAAACCAAACAGTGCAAACACTCATGAATCCGTTATCAATCTGGAAACCTGCTTCACCAAGCATAAAGAACAAAATTCTGATTTCCAGCATCAATGGTGATTTAGTTCATCTATGTGGCTCAGAAACTTGGAGCATCACGAGGAGTATTTCTAGCAGGATATATCAGACTTTCATCGGCAGCCAACGTGACAGGCTCCATACTGAAATTAAGATGACCAGCCAGTAAGGATTAACAACAGGGAACTCTGGCAGGGAACAATCCAACCAGGAAGCTACTCTTCTACCAGTATTCCGGAAGAAATGGAGAAAGATAAGACGCATACTAAAGAGACTCCTAAGTCATATCACATACAAAGTATGCCCTCGATTGCAACCGTTATCAGGAACGTCGAGCTGGGTGTCAGAAAGTGATGTGGAGGAGATTGTTTGGGAAGGAGATAGAGGAAGAGGACTGCACGGAATAAAACAAAATGGAAGTGTGCTGCTGAAGCCCTACTTTGTAGTAGGAACCCAGGTAATATATTCAACTTCTCTAGTTGAGGAATATCTTTCGGCAAATGCCAACTGCAAGTGATGAAAAGCAACAAGTTGGCAGAAGAAGCATCAAAGATAGGACTTCAAGTGAACATAGATAAAACAGAGATGATGAAGATTCCCGACCAACAGCGACAGCAGACAACAGTCAGCATAAATGGAAGGAACCTGAGAGAAGCAACCTCCTCTACTCACCAACTTGGGAAGCATTGTTTCAACTACAGGCCAACGGAACTGAGCGGGATATCAATGCAAGAATCGGAAAAGCGAGACAAGCTTTCATTACTCTCAAGTCTGTGTGGTGGTCAACAGCAGTACTCACCATCAAAATTAAGATCCGGATTTTCACTCCAATGTAAAGTCAGTCAGTGCTACCCGTTATACGGATCAGAGACTTGCACTGCGCGTCATAAAGAGCATCTCAAACAAACTTCAGACCTTCATTAACAGTCGTCTTCGCTCAATACTACGCTCAAGATCAGATGGCCGGTCAGAAAAGATCAACAACAGGGATCTCTGGCAATGAGCGAACCAACCCAGCAGGAACCGATTGTGAAACAAATAGGCAGGAAGAAATGGACATGGATTGGCTGGCCATACATACTCTGAGGAAACCATCAAGTGACATCACTAGACAAGCCATTGCTCGAGTGGAAGCCGACAGAATGGGAAGCGGCGAGTTAGTCGTCCCACGGTGGGTTGACTTGGAGGAGGTCATGCGAGGAGGAGATGAAAGCGTGTGGGCAGACTTGGAGCGGAGTGAAAAGTTTGGCAGAAAACAGAAGGAAATGGAGGTGCGCAGCTGAAGCCCTATGTTCCTCTAGGAACTAAAGGATATATTAATAATTATAATATGAATATTTATTCACTGACGAATAACTTATGTATCTCAGCTAAGTGAAATTTATGAATTTATGACAGGAGTAAGACAAGGCTGCCTACTACCATCTATCCTGATAATCCTGATTTTATTGGATCGGATAATACTGCAAACCGTGAGGAACGAAATGATGGGCATACGTCGGGCTGACACAATCACCTTAGAAGAAGTGGACTTCAAGGCTGAACTTGAAGTGAGCATAGAGAAGATGAAGGTGATGGAGATATCAAAAGGTTGAAATCTAAATGAGTTCGCCTTTCACTTAACTCTCCAGCATCAGTTCAACTACAGAATGCAGGAATGATAGAGTTATAGGCAGGATGGGAAAAGCAAGATAGACCTTCATTATCCTGCACTCAGAATAAAGAAGGAGATCTGGAGTTTTAACACGTTCGTGCTTCTAAATGATTTTTAGGGAACTATTTCTAACATACCATAGGCTTCCATCAAAGTTGCTTTTGATGGCTGGATACTGTAAATCTTAAAGTCATAAAGAACAAGCTAAAGTGAAATCTGTTAAGCAATGAATCACCCAAGAACCTATTGGTTTATTAAATTACACAGAAGAAAATGAAGATGGACTGGAAGCGAGCTAGGGAGACCATAGTATGACACTGTCTGCCAGACGATGGAGTGAAACCTAAATCTGAAACGAAAAGTTGAACACCTGAAGGTGGAATGAAATCTTACTGGCAATCACGGAGCTGTGCTAAGCAAGTCCTACGTTTCACTCAGAACTAAACGGAATAATCATAATTCTTCATAATATCTACAGAATACCTCTACATCGATCTGTGTAGCTTGAAAAGTAACATCTGAATTATCTGAAAGCTCAGATAAATTTGCTAAACTAAAATCCAACTGCAAAAATGTGAGCATAATATATTATTCAATCAAATATATCTCAATTATGACGTCATACAAGAAGAATCAACGAATATACCTTCGTGCCTCCAGGTGAAGCTAAAAAAAGTCGCCGTGGATAGTGTTTGTAAATCTTTGAAAATTAAACCTATACGCAATAAAAGAAGACCAAAACTGGCGCTATGCAACATTAGACTGAGTTTTCGCTACGATAATTTAGCGACAGTCACTAATGTGACGGCAGGTTTTAAGTGAAAACTTCAGAAGAGGACAGTACTCTCCCCACCCATTATATATAATGAGTGTATCACAGTAATGAAAACATCTCATTACTGATATTATTATTACGCCTTATTAGTGTCTCCATACATGTCTTAATCTCCGCCACATGGCCACTCTGAAACCTTCCATCTGCGTATTTTGATAATCTCATATATGATTGTAAGAGACATAATGCATTTATACGTATACAATTTGATCGCTTACTTAGTGTCCCCATTTTGAATACAAACAATCTGATTAATTCTGGTAGCCTTATCATGTTTATGCTGGAGACAAAATTTGATTGTAGTCAGAAAAGATACACCAAATGAAAAGAAGATAAGCAGCGTTCCCAGAAAACAAGTTAAACATATACACAGTATTCAGTGAAGCAACTCTTGTCAACAAAATTTACAATTTGAATGAAGCAACAACAATTTGTGCAGAATTATTTGGTACTGAGATTGCTTATTTTGTTGGCGTTGTATCAGCTGCGTAAAGTCTAAAGAAACTAATTAAGTTTGTGTGCAGAACAATTGTAACGTGTCTGGAAATGTTACATTTCAGATGACAGAACACGCCAAAGTTAATAAAAACAGTCCTCAGAAATGATAATTATAGAGCTGGTCCTCAGGAAGATAATGTTGAAACAAGCAATACACACTTAGATGTAATGGCAAAAGAGTTACTTAATTAAGGTGGATAAAACGATGGGTAACAGTGAGATAAATTAAACTTAAACACGCAAATTGGGTTGCGTGTTGTATACGCTTCGCCAAACTTGAAGAGAAATGACGTGTATTGCCTGAGGATTATTTGAAGGGATTTCAGGACGTCTACCTCACAATCTGTATTGATGAGATGTCTAGCAATGGCACTACATGAATCATCTGATATCTTGAGTTGTAGGTTTTTTGTCGCATGTTCAGAAAGTCGAAGGTATGTGTGCCCTTCTTTGTGTGCCCCTCAATGTAACTGCTACCTCATATAGGTGTAATTTCGTGAACACAGTTAGAATTTACACGAAAAGGCAAGCTGTTTATTGTTGATTGCACAAAAGAGCATGTTTTACAATAAACGGAAGCCAACTAAGCTGAAGGATAGGTTATGTCTAGTGAGGTATTAAATCTGCTATTGACTATTCCTGGAATATTGTCACCTTTGAAATCAAGTGGAATGAAGATGGGTTGCTTTTGTGCCACCGGGTTTTTTAGCACTTTACCCTTCACATCTATTGTACTCGTTCCTGAATTTCTGAGGGTAAACTTTTTTAATAAATATAGCAGAAATATTCATTTAGACATCTATAAAACACAAAATAATCGAACAAAGAATATTCTTTTCGATAAATTCCTCTTCCGGCTCTACAGTTATATATTGTCGTATTATTGTCCACATAAATACCGAATCACAAGATTGATCATGTTGTGTGAGAATTAAGTGTGATGAAGAACTTAGAAGTATTTGTAACAGTGAATAAATTTCATCGTAAAAATGGTCTCAAAATAAAGTAGAAAATCACAATGGCTTTATTCTTGAAAGTGTTTATATAATATGCAGAATTTTCAGTGTAATTTATTGCGTAGTAGTTTCCCTTCGTCCAGGATCTTGAAGTAAAAGCGGAGTTGATGCAGCATATAGTGGGCCAGTTGTTTGGAATTTTCCTCTTGGACGACCTGTTTACTTATTTAGATGTTTCAGCCAAACTCGTAATTACGATATGTATCATTAATTTGACGTCTGCACATCACATGTTAATTTTGATCTCGATTATTATTTACCTTGATCTTGCCTTATTTAAATTTTACCTGCAATACTTCTTTTCGTGGTTATCTGTACGTTGACGGTGTCCTGTTTGAGCAAATCGAGGTGATTCTGACTCCCGACTGTGTGAGTGGAACCCCGGTGTTTGTTTCTTGTGGATGCAGCTTTGATTCCACCTCGTCGGGAATACTCTATTTGATTCCTAAAGAATTTTTCACAGATGGTCTTTGGTTAACTAATTTTGTCCTACAGTAGCTCGTTTGTATTTTGAAGCCTAAATCGCCTGTGTAGTTAGCTACATCACGGGACTGTTGAGGTAAATATGAGTTTTCATGTTATTATTATTTAACCAGAGAGCTAAAATTTTGACGAAAAAAATGCTCTTTTCAACCTGCCTTTGGAACCTTTCGTGATAGCGCATGTCTGAACAAAGTTTTGGCGGTTCTAGAGTAGAATGTAGGGGTCACTTTCTTCTGGTAACACCTTAATCGAATAAATTTGGTCGTCACATAGTAGATTGTGTTATCAAGTACTGTCTGACCTGAAACACAAACCTAACTGTTATGATATTTCTTATTTGTCTTCATTGAGAAGTGCGTGGCCATTATTTGAAAACCAGTTATACAGAGTTCAGATGTACAATTTCAGAGCTATGGACGCAGCTTCATAATTGAACACTGTATATTATTCAATTATTATCATCATTAAATACTTTGATTCCTAGAGGAACATAGGGCTTCAGTTGCGCACCTCCATTTCCTTCTGCTTTTGGCCAGGATTCTTCATCATCTCTGTTTTATCTATGTTAACTTGAAGTCCTATTTTTGATGCTTCTTCTATCAAGTTGCTGCTTTCCACTTGTTTATCTTCCAGTTTGTGAGAAATCTTATATATGTATATCACATCGGCGAATTTCAGATCCTTTAAGTATGTTTTTGTGTGAGTCCATTTTATGCCTGTTTCCTCATTTCCCGTTTTCTGTCGCATTATCCAGTCTAATGCAATCACTAAAATCATTGGATTGAACACTGTAGGTGGTTAATTCTATCATTTCTCAGCCAGTATCTATTTGTACTAAAATTCTTTAGGCCTCTTATCTCATGTATTTAAGTACACTGCCATCCACGATTATGCTTTTTCTCAAGTTTAGTATAAAACGTGTCAATCCGTAGGTTGTTTACACTTTATATACACAGGAGATCATGTTTTTAATAGACTCATAGATTAGAACAAAGTGAAGCAGAGAAATTATCTACAAATATAATGATGGAAGATTTTGACAGCTGAAGTTTTAAACAGGCTACTAAAAATAGGTAGATATCTATATAAATAAACATTATTGTAAACATTTTCTTGACAAGAATAATTTCACTAAGCTTGTTTACTTCACAAACTGTAGCTTTTATGGGTACACTCAAATGTCGTCGCCATCATAAATATATATGACAAAAGTATAAGTATGAATTGAATTGTTTATATTCAAAACTTGAGACAATTCGTAAGTGTAATAATTTTGTACGTGTGAATATATTATTTTCTTTCTAATGGTATATTAGATATTCAGAAAAACATGCAAATTAATTTTGAATGTACAAATTTGATGGAAATCCATCTATGTATTTATGGCGCCGCTGATAAGGCTAATTATTGATAGTTATAATAATAATAATGATATCGGGTATTTTGATGTTCTCACTGATGCGATAGACTCATTTTATTTGCCACGAAGGAACGTGATCTTTCTTGTAAAGTATTTTACTTAAAATAGATTTTGATGTTCTCCTTGTCAAGCTGTGTATGTTGGTAGACTTTGGAAACACATCATGGGATCTCCAAATAACCTTGCTTAGTATCATTTTTGGTGTCGTTTTCTTTCAAGCCAGTTTCGCCGAAAACATTTTCAAGCGTTTAACGTGGCCACAAGGGCATTCTATTCACGATGGGTCTGCAATCGCTCTAAGATGATAGTTTCAAAAGTATGTTTATGGAGTAATCATTTCCACTGTAGCATTGACAGCAGAATATTTTCGAAGAGAATGCTTCCACTGAATCTATTCACGTGGTGTAAATTCGTATGCGTAGGAAATCCGTGATGCAGATTTTCGGCAACTGGTGCCAGTGAATATTGCGGCGGACTGATAGCTTGGACTACATTCCAATAAACGGAATTTCGATTAGCGCATTTCCATACATCTTTCAACTGTCCACTATTCATTTCTCAAGGGATATGATGCAAATATCATCAGCAGATAATTTTCGTTTCCAATTGCACGACACTGCATCACGCAAGTTTCTGTTGATCACTGTTTTACTTGTATCTCCTGGTTGAAAGGAAGTACAATGCAGTAACTTGTGCTTAAGATTCTGTACACTATGCAAAATAAAGCTATCATTACTTTTATTAAGCAGGCCCCGATAATCTTATGACTTTGCATTTCACAAATGGTGCATATCACTAACATGTCTCAGATTTTATAGGTGGTAGTCTTCTTAAACATTCGTGTATTAGTTTTAAGATTAAAGTGTGATATATTTTATTCTTACGCACCAACCTGTAACTTGTCAGCTTCAACGAAATGCAGGTTGAATATGTAGTCACAATTTGCTTATACAAATACAATTAAAGTAGCTTAAAAATCCTCATTGAGTCATATGAAAAAGAGAAGACGTTCAGCGAAGAGATTCTCTTCGGCGAATTCATTCACATAGCTGTACAAACGCATTTATATAAAATTATTTGTGTGTGTGTGTACATGAGGTTCGCCAAGTTTAGATCATTATTCAGGTAATACAAGAATGATCTGATATAGAAACAAAGTTAATTAGACAGCAACTAAAGTAAGATTGAGTTAGTTAGTAAGTTAGATGACGTAATATAACTGACTGAAATGTAGCAACTTAGGTCAGAGTAGCAACAGAGGTAATTACAGGTAGGGACTAAGTAGAAGTGGGGTAGAGAATAATGCCATTTAAATTACAACTAAAATTGAGAAAATCAGTTAGATGACGTAACATAAATGACTAGAAATTGAGCGTTGGTCAAGTCAGTAACAATGGTAATGAAGTGCAGAAATTAAAGCGAGTGGTAGTAGAGAACAGGATGACTGAAAGTCTAAAATATTACAATTAGGAAGACAAAATAATACTAATGAAGAGACAGAAGAGAAAAGGATTAGGTAGAATTTACCTATCGAATAATAAGATAGATTACGTCCACTACAAATGTAGTGTTTGAACGAACTTCTTCTGTATGCAGATTTCAGGACTCGGCAAGTGAATCGCCATTGTTTCTGGAGTTTTAAGAAGTCTGAGTCGTACCCCTTTAGGAAGACTACTTTGAAGTTTGTTTGGGATTTAGCTTGTCCGGAATCTATCAGGTGTTCAAAGATAGAGCTGCGGGGCCATCGTATTTCTCGTTTGTACAGTCATGTTGGTAAGTGTTCGGTGATGCGTTTGGAAAGCGAACGCTTGGTACGGTCGACATACCTAGGTTCACAAGAGCAGGTGGATTGGTAAATACACACTGATGAGGCCAGCAGTGGTAGCTCATCCTTCACATTCACGTGAATCACAGGTTTTGTGAGGGAAGTTAGTCGTAGTTCAGCTGCGAAGAATGTCTCCTTGAGTGAGTGTGACAGTCAATTTTTCAGTTTTTCAGCTGATGGATATCCATTGAAATGAAGGTTCATGTAGAGTAGTTTTTGGGACGCTAAGCGTGGGCGGCTTCTGTGGTCTGAGGTTCATGGATCGTTTTGCATAACAGCTGTAGACGAGGATTATCTTGAGATTGTCCAGTTCATCCTCTATGGTGTCCGGGGTGCGAATTCGGCGAGCTCTGTAGCTGAATGAACGACTCAGGTTTCGTTTGGTGTATAGAGGTAACCAACTGTGAAAAACAAAACTTGTGAACAATGTTGTGTTTTGAAATAGACACCATATAACATATTATATGATACGTTTATCCGAAGTATAAGTAGTTATGGCTGCTTAAAGAATTTCATTATTCACGTATGAAAAGTTATCAGTTGGATTGTTAATCTGCATTTTGCTTGTTTCTCTAACCACACCTGTTAGTAAGCTATCCGTTTATCAAAGGATGACAGATGTGATATGAATAAGCTGAAACCAGTAAGCGTGACTTCAGAGTGACGTTCACTTTTAAATTGGAGAAACAGAGCTTTTTCGTATAAAGAAGAGAACGCGAAGTTCAGGAGAGATATCTTTTCGGCGATTTCATTTTCAAAAGCTGTACAATTATATTTAAATACATTAATTTACACGGATACAATTTTCATTTGAATCCACTCAATTGTGAAGGCGAATAGAAGGTGACAATTATTTTCAACTCGATGTGCTTCAAGAGAGGCTTAGAAACATACTTACACAGGATTAGTACGAATCAAAGATGCGTAAAAAATGAACATGAAAACAAATATAAATAATAATTTTCAACTTGAAATGGAAGTTTGGAGGTGTGAAAATCAATTACAAGAGCTTTAGAAAAAAATTACACAGGATTAGGATATAATTCTAAAGTGGTAATTTTAGACGACTTATAAATGTGAGCAGATAAAGCATGGAAACAAACTTCAAATAACTGTTCTTATAACTAAGAATATAGGATGAATTGAATGAAGACAGAGAGAGAGTAAGAATCACAAACAAAAATAAAATAAAAAGAGGTTAGCGGGATGCACCGAAATAGGTCCATGGCAGCTGCAAAAGTTAGCCTGGTTTGTATTGAACACACAGCTCCCGACTTTGTGAGTTGAACTCAGGTGTTTGTATCTTGTGGATGCAGCTTTGGTTCCACCTCGTCGGGAATACTCTATTTGTTTCCTAAGGAGTTTTTCACAGATGGTCTTTGGTTAACTAATTTTGTCCTACAGTAGCTCGTTTGTATTTTGAAGCCTAAATCGCCTGTGTAGTTAGCTACATCACGGGACTGTTGAGGTAAATATGAGTTTCCATGTTATTATTATTTAACCAGAGAGCTAAAGTATTGAAGAAAAGAATGCTTTTCTCAACCTGCCTTTGGAACCTTTCGTGATAGCGCATGTCTGAACAAAGTTTTGGCGGTTCTAGAGTAGAATGTAGGGGTCACTTTCTTCTGGTAACACCTTAATCGAATAAATTTGGTCGTCACATAGTAGATTGTGTTATCAAGTACTGTCTGACCTGAAACACAAACCTAACTGTTATGATATTTCTTATTTGTCTTCATTGAGAAGTGCGTGGCCATTATTTGAAAACCAGTTATAAAGAGTTCAGAAGTACAGCTTGAGAGCTATGAGAACAACTTCATAATTGAACGCTGTATATTATTCTATTATTATTATCATCATTATATACTTTAATTCCTAAAGGAACATAGGGCATCAGCTGCGTACCTCCATTTCCTTCTGTTTTCTGCCAACTTTTTCACTCCGCTCCAAGTCTTCCCACACGTTTTCATCTCCTCCTCGCATGACCTCCTCCAAGTCAACCCACCGTGGGACGACTAACTCGCCGCTTCCCATTCTGTCGGGTTCCACTCGAGCAATGGCTTGTCTGGTGATGTCACTTGATGGTTTCCTCAGAGTATGGCCAGCCAATCCATGTCCATTTCTTCCTGCCTATTTGTTTCACAATCGGTTCCTGCTGGGTTGGTTCGCTCATTGACAGAGATCCCTGTTGTTGATCTTTTCTGACCGGCCATCTGATCTTGAACGTAGTATTGAGCGAAGACGACTGTTAATGAAGGTCTGAAGTTTGTTTGAGATGCTCTTTATGACGCGCAGTGCAAGTCTCTGATCCGTATAACGGGTAGCACTGACTGACTTTACATTGGAGTGAAAATCCGGATCTTAATTTTGATGGTGAGTACTGCTGTTGACAACCACACGGACTTGAGTGTAATGAAAGCTTGTCTCGCTTTTCCGATTCTTGCATTGATATCCTCGTCAGTTCCGTTGGCCTGTAGTTGAAACAATGCTTCCCAAGTTGGTGAGTAGAGGAGGTTGCTTCTCTCGGATTTTCACTCCAATGTAAAGTCAGTCTGTGCTACTTTTTATACGGATCAGAGACTTGCACTGCGCGTCATAAAGAGCATCTCAAACAAACTTCAGACCTTCATTAACAGTCGTCTTCGCTCAATACTACGCTCAAGATCAGATGGCCGGTCAGAAAAGATCAACAACAGGGATCTCTGGCAATGAGCGAACCAACCCAGCAGGAACCGATTGTGAAACAAATAGGCAGGAAGAAATGGACATGGATTGGCTGGCCATACATACTCTGAGGAAACCATCAAGTGACATCACTAGACAAGCCATTGCTCGAGTGGAACCCGACAGAATGGGAAGCGGCGAGTTAGTCGTCCCACGGTGGGTTGACTTGGAGGAGGTCATGCGAGGAGGAGATGAAAGCGTGTGGGCAGACTTGGAGCGGAGTGAAAAAGTTGGCAGAAAACAGAAGGAAATGGAGGTGCGCAGCTGAAGCCCTATGTTCCTCTAGGAATTAAAGTATATAATGATGATAATAATAATAGAATAATATACAGCGTTCAATTATGAAGCTGTGTCCATAGCTCTCAAATTGTACTTCTGAACTCTTTATAACTGGTTTTCAAATAATGGCCACGCACTTCTCAATGAAGACAAATAAGAAATATCATAACAGTTAGGTTTGTGTTTCAGGTCAGACAGTACTTGATAACACAATCTACTATGTGACGACCAAATTTATTCGATTAAGGTGTTACCAGAAGAAAGTGACCCCTACATTCTACTCTAGAACCGCCAAAACTTTGTTCAGACATGCGCTATCACGAAAGGTTCCAAAGGCAGGTTGAAAAGAGCATTTTTTTCGTCAAAATTTTAGCTCTCTGGTTAAATAATAATAACATGAAAACTCATATTTACCTCAACAGTCCCGTGATGTAGCTAACTACACAGGCGATTTAGGCTTCAAAATACAAACGAGCTACTGTAGGACAAAATTAGTTAACCAAAGACCATCTGTGAAAAATTCTTTAGGAATCAAATAGAGTATTCCCGACGAGGTGGAATCAAAGCTGCATCCACAAGAAACAAACACCGGGGTTCCACTCACACAGTCGGGAGTCAGAATCACCTCGATTTGCTCAAACAGGACACCGTCAACGTACAGATAACCACGAAAAGAAGTATTGCAGGTAAAATTTAAATAAGGCAAGATCAAGGTAAATAATAATCGAGATCAAAATTAACATGTGATGTGCAGACGTCAAATTAATGATACATATCGTAATTACGAGTTTGGCTGAAACATCTAAATAAGTAAACAGGTCGTCCAAGAGGAAAATTCCAAACAACTGGCCCACTATATGCTGCATCAACTCCGCTTTTACTTCAAGATCTTGGACGAAGGGAAACTACTACGCAATAAATTACACTGAAAATTCTGCATATTATATAAACACTTTCAAGAATAAAGCCATTGTGATTTTCTACTTTATTTTGAGACCATTTTTACGATGAAATTTATTCACTGTTACAAATACTTCTAAGTTGTTCATCACACTTAATTCTCACACAACATGATCAATCTTGTGATTCGGTATTTATGTGGACAATAATACGACAATATATAACTGTAGAGCCGGAAGAGGAATTTATCGAAAAGAATATTCTTTGTTCGATTATTTTGTGTTTTATAGATGTCTAAATGAATATTTCTGCTATATTTATTAAAAAAGTTTACCCTCAGAAATTCAGGAACGAGTACAATAGATGTGAAGGGTAAAGTGCTAAAAAACCCGGTGGCACAAAAGCAACCCATCTTCATTCCACTTGATTTCAAAGGTGACAATATTCCAGGAATAGTCAATAGCAGATTTAATACCTCACTAGACATAACCTATCCTTCAGCTTAGTTGGCTTCCGTTTATTGTAAAACATGCTCTTTTGTGCAATCAACAATAAACAGCTTGCCTTTTCGTGTAAATTCTAACTGTGTTCACGAAATTACACATATATGAGGTAGCAGTTACATTGAGGGGCACACAAAGAAGGGCACACATACCTTCGACTTTCTGAACATGCGACAAAAAACCTACAACTCAAGATATCAGATGATTCATGTAGTGCCATTGCTAGACATCTCATCAATACAGATTGTGAGGTAGACGTCCTGAAATCCCTTCAAATAATCCTCAGGCAATACACGTCATTTCTCTTCAAGTTTGGCGAAGCGTATACAACACGCAACCCAATTTGCGTGTTTAAGTTTAATTTATCTCACTGTTACCCATCGTTTTATCCACCTTAATTAAGTAACTCTTTTGCCATTACATCTAAGTGTGTATTGCTTGTTTCAACATTATCTTCCTGAGGACCAGCTCTATAATTATCATTTCTGAGGACTGTTTTTATTAACTTTGGCGTGTTCTGTCATCTGAAATGTAACATTTCCAGACACGTTACAATTGTTCTGCACACAAACTTAATTAGTTTCTTTAGACTTTACGCAGCTGATACAACGCCAACAAAATAAGCAATCTCAGTACCAAATAATTCTGCACAAATTGTTGTTGCTTCATTCAAATTGTAAATTTTGTTGACAAGAGTTGCTTCACTGAATACTGTGTATATGTTTAACTTGTTTTCTGGGAACGCTGCTTATCTTCTTTTCATTTGGTGTATCTTTTCTGACTACAATCAAATTTTGTCTCCAGCATAAACATGATAAGGCTACCAGAATTAATCAGATTGTTTGTATTCAAAATGGGGACACTAAGTAAGCGATCAAATTGTATACGTATAAATGCATTATGTCTCTTACAATCATATATGAGATTATCAAAATACGCAGATGGAAGGTTTCAGAGTGGCCATGTGGCGGAGATTAAGACATGTATGGAGACACTAATAAGGCGTAATAATAATATCAGTAATGAGATGTTTTCATTACTGTGATACACTCATTCTATATAATGGGTGGGGAGAGTACTGTCCTCTTCTGAAGTTTTCACTTAAAACCTGCCGTCACATTAGTGACTGTCGCTAAATTATCGTAGCGAAAACTCAGTCTAATGTTGCATAGCGCCAGTTTTGGTCTTCTTTTATTGCGTATAGGTTTAATTTTCAAAGATTTACAAACACTATCCACGGCGACTTTTTTTAGCTTCACCTGGAGGCACGAAGGTATATTCGTTGATTCTTCTTGTATGACGTCATAATTGAGATATATTTGATTGAATAATATATTATGCTCACATTTTTGCAGTTGGATTTTAGTTTAGCAAATTTATCTGAGCTTTCAGATAATTCAGATGTTACTTTTCAAGCTACACAGATCGATGTAGAGGTATTCTGTAGATATTATGAAGAATTATGATTATTCCGTTTAGTTCTGAGTGAAACGTAGGACTTGCTTAGCACAGCTCCTTGATTGCCAGTAAGATTTCATTCCACCTTCAGGTGTTCAACTTTTCGTTTCAGATTTAGGTTTCACTCCATCGTCTGGCAGACAGTGTCATACTATGGTCTCCCTAGCTCGCTTCCAGTCCATCTTCATTTTCTTCTGTGTAATTTCAAAAACCAATAGGTTCTTGGGTGATTCATTGCTTAACAGATTTCATTTTAGCTTGTTCTTTATGACTTTAAGATTTACAGTATCCAGCCATCAAAAGCAACTTTGATGGAAGCCTATGGTATGTTAGAAATAGTTCCCTAAAAATCATTTAGAAGCACGAACGTGTTAAAACTCCAGATCTCCTTCTTTATTCTGAGTGCAGGATAATGAAGGTCTATCTTGCTTTTCCCATCCTGCCTATAACTCTATCATTCCTGCATTCTGTAGTTGAACTGATGCTGGAGAGTTAAGTGAAAGGCGAACTCATTTAGATTTCAACCTTTTGATATCTCCATCACCTTCATCTTCTCTATGCTCACTTCAAGTTCAGCCTTGAAGTCCACTTCTTCTAAGGTGCTTGTGTCAGCCCGACGTATGCCCATCATTTCGTTCCTCACGGTTTGCAGTAATATCCGATCCAATAAAATCAGGATAAACAGGATAGATGGTATTAGGCGGCCTTGTCTTATTCCTGTCTTCAATTCTAGAACTTCACTTAGCTGAGATACATAAGTTATTCGTCAGTGAATAATTATTTATATTATTATTATTTCATTTAATTCCTAGAGGAACACGCCAAAGTTAATAAAAACAGTCCTCAGAAATGATAATTATAGAGCTGGTCCTCAGGAAGATAATGTTGAAACAAGCAATACACACTTAGATGTAATGGCAAAAGAGTTACTTAATTAAGGTGGATAAAACGATGGGTAACAGTGAGATAAATTAAACTTAAACACGCAAATTGGGTTGCGTGTTGTATACGCCTCGCAAACTTGAAGAGAAATGACGTGTATTGCCTGAGGATTATTTGAAGGGATTTCAGGACGTCTACCTCACAATCTGTATTGATGAGATGTCTAGCAATGGCACTACATGAATCATCTGATATCTTGAGTTGTAGGTTTTTTGTCGCATGTTCAGAAAGTCGAAGGTATGTGTGCCCTTCTTTGTGTGCCCCTCAATGTAACTGCTACCTCATATAGGTGTAATTTCGTGAACACAGTTAGAATTTACACGAAAAGGCAAGCTGTTTATTGTTGATTGCACAAAAGAGCATGTTTTACAATAAACGGAAGCCAACTAAGCTGAAGGATAGGTTATGTCTAGTGAGGTATTAAATCTGCTATTGACTATTCCTGGAATATTGTCACCTTTGAAATCAAGTGGAATGAAGATGGGTTGCTTTTGTGCCACCGGGTTTTTTAGCACTTTACCCTTCACATCTATTGTACTCGTTCCTGAATTTCTGAGGGTAAACTTTTTTAATAAATATAGCAGAAATATTCATTTAGACATCTATAAAACACAAAATAATCGAACAAAGAATATTCTTTTCGATAAATTCCTCTTCCGGCTCTACAGTTATATATTGTCGTATTATTGTCCACATAAATACCGAATCACAAGATTGATCATGTTGTGTGAGAATTAAGTGTGATGAACAACTTAGAAGTATTTGTAACAGTGAATAAATTTCATCGTAAAAATGGTCTCAAAATAAAGTAGAAAATCACAATGGCTTTATTCTTGAAAGTGTTTATATAATATGCAGAATTTTCAGTGTAATTTATTGCGTAGTAGTTTCCCTTCGTCCAGGATCTTGAAGTAAAAGCGGAGTTGATGCAGCATATAGTGGGCCAGTTGTTTGGAATTTTCCTCTTGGACGACCTGTTTACTTATTTAGATGTTTCAGCCAAACTCGTAATTACGATATGTATCATTAATTTGACGTCTGCACATCACATGTTAATTTTGATCTCGATTATTATTTACCTTGATCTTGCCTTATTTAAATTTTACCTGCAATACTTCTTTTGGTGGTTATCTGTACGTTGACGGTGTCCTGTTTGAGCAAATCGAGGTGATTCTGACTCCCGACTGTGTGAGTGGAACCCCGGTGTTTGTTTCTTGTGGATGCAGCTTTGATTCCACCTCGTCGGGAATACTCTATTTGATTCCTAAAGAATTTTTCACAGATGGTCTTTGGTTAACTAATTTTGTCCTACAGTAGCTCGTTTGTATTTTGAAGCCTAAATCGCCTGTGTAGTTAGCTACATCACGGGACTGTTGAGGTAAATATGAGTTTTCATGTTATTATTATTTAACCAGAGAGCTAAAATTTTGACGAAAAAAATGCTCTTTTCAACCTGCCTTTGGAACCTTTCGTGATAGCGCATGTCTGAACAAAGTTTTGGCGGTTCTAGAGTAGAATGTAGGGGTCACTTTCTTCTGGTAACACCTTAATCGAATAAATTTGGTCGTCACATAGTAGATTGTGTTATCAAGTACTGTCTGACCTGAAACACAAACCTAACTGTTATGATATTTCTTATTTGTCTTCATTGAGAAGTGCGTGGCCATTATTTGAAAACCAGTTATAAAGAGTTCAGAAGTACAATTTGAGAGCTATGGAAACAGCTTCATAATTGAACGCTGTATATTATTCTATTATTATTATCATCATTATATACTTTAATTCCTAGAGGAACATAGGGCTTCAGCTGCGCACCTCCATTTCCTTCTGTTTTCTGCCAACTTTTTCACTCCGCTCCAAGTCTGCCCACACGCTTTCATCTCCTCCTCGCATGACCTCCTCCAAGTCAACCCACCGTGGGACGACTAACTCGCCGCTTCCCATTCTGTCGGGTTCCACTCGAGCAATGGCTTGTCTAGTGATGTCACTTGATGGTTTCCTCAGAGTATGTATGGCCAGCCAATCCATGTCCATTTCTTCCTGCCTATTTGTTTCACAATCGGTTCCTGCTGGGTTGGTTCGCTCATTGCCAGAGATCCCTGTTGTTGATCTTTTCTGACCGGCCATCTGATCTTGAGCGTAGTATTGAGCGAAGACGACTGTTAATGAAGGTCTGAAGTTTGTTTGAGATGCTCTTTATGACGCGCAGTGCAAGTCTCTGATCCGTATAGCGAGTAGCACAGACTGACTTTACATTGGAGTGAAAATCCGGATCTTATTTTTGATGGTGAGTACTGCTGTTGACCACCACACAGACTTGAGAGTAACGAAAGCTTGTCTCGCTTTTCCGATTCTTGCATTGATATCCCCGTCAGTTCCGTTGGCCTGTAGTTGAAACAATGCTTCCCAAGTTGGTAGGTAGAGGAGGTTGCTTCTTTCAGGTTCCTTCGATTTATGCTGACTGTTGTCTGCTGTCGCTGTTGGTCGGGAATCTTCATCATCTCTGTTTTATCTATGTTCACTTGAAGTCCTATCTTTGATGCTTCTTCTGCCAACTTGTTGCTTTTCATCACTTGCAGTTGGCATTTGCCGAAAGATATTCCTCAACTAGAGAAGTTGAATAGATTACCTGGGTTCCTACTACAAAGTAGGGCTTCAGCAGCACACTTCCATTTTGTTTTATTCCGTGCAGTCCTCTTCCTCTATCTCCTTCCCAAACAATCTCCTCCACATCACTTTCTGACACCCAGCTCGACGTTCCTGATAACGGTTGCAATCGAGGGCATACTTTGTATGTGATATGACTTAGGAGTCTCTTTAGTATGCGTCTTATCTTTCTCCATTTCTTCCGGAATACTGGTAGAACAGTAGCTTCCTGGTTGGATTGTTCCCTGCCAGAGTTCCCTGTTGTTAATCCTTACTGGCTGGTCATCTTAATTTCAGTATGGAGCCTGTCACGTTGGCTGCCGATGAAAGTCTGATATATCCTGCTAGAAATACTCCTCGTGATGCTCCAAGTTTCTGAGCCACATAGATGAACTAAATCACCATTGATGCTGGAAATCAGAATTTTGTTCTTTATGCTTGGTGAAGCAGGTTTCCAGATTGATAACGGATTCATGAGTGTTTGCCCTGTTTGGTTTTGATGTCCTCACCCGAGATGTCTGCCTGTAGTTGAAATGATTCTGCTTTTATCATTCACTCTTTGTCCTTACTGCCGTATTTAGCTGAAGTAAAGGAATATTTGACAGTTCTAAGTCGATTGATTCAAAGCTTCAAATGCTTGTCCTTCACTACCTTGACTAACAAATATTTTAGCGGCTATACTAAACGTTTTAGATTGCTGGTAGAGGGCATTTAAATACGGAATGCCTGTTTCTTCTTACGTGTGAATTATTAACCACAAACACGTGTACCTGAGAGACTATTACTTGTCAACTGGACAGAGAGAGAGAGAGAGATTAACTATCCTCAATCACGAATACAGCTTTATTCTGAACAAAATGTTCACCTAACTTGCAGAATAATCATTGGCATTTGTTGGATCGCATGTTCTGTTCCTTCAGTAGCCTCAAGTGGATTAGCAACTCACAGTGTATTAATAATTTTTTTATTGAAGCTTGATTCTAAATCGTATTTTGATACAAGTATGGAATTATTAGCATGTAATTTCGCTAGCCCAAATTTAGCAGGCCAGTCATTGATATCAGGTAGGCGTCAGCTGGCGATCTAACCCAGACGATGTGCATGATTGGCGATTGTCCTAACCACTGTGCCCTCGACGCACAATTTGATGCAATGCTATTCTATCTGCAGCTTAGAACAACATCTTATCATAATTATTCTCTCTCTCAAAATTAATTTGCGTGTTTATTCTGAATATCTAATATACCATTAGAAAGAAAATAATATATTCACACGTACAAGGTTATTACACTTACGAAGTGTCTCAAGTTTTGAATATAAACAATTCAATTCATACTTATACTTTTGTCATATATTTATGATGGCGACGACATTTGAGTGTACCCATAAAAGCTACAGTTTGTGAAGTAAACAAGCTTAGTGAAATTATTCTTGTCAAGAAAATGTTTACAATAATGTTTATTTATATAGATATCTACCTATTTATAGTAGCCTGTTTAAAACTTCAGCTATCAAAATCTTCCATCATTATATTTGTAGATAATTTCTCTGCTTCACTTTGTTCTAATCTATGAGTCTATTAAAAACATGATCTCCTGTGTATATAAAGTGTATACAACCTACGGATTGACACGTTTTATACTAAACTTGAGAAAAAGCATAATCGTGGATGGCAGTGTACTTAAATACATGAGATAAGAGGCCTAAAGATTTTTAGTACAAATTGATACTGGCTGAGAAATGATTGAATTAATCAACCTACAGTGTTCAATCCGATGATGAAATGAGGAAACAGGCATAAAATGGACTCACACAAAAAACACTTGGAGGATCTGAACTTCGCCGATGTGATATATATATACATATATATATGATTCCTCACAAACTGGAAGATATGCAAGTGAAAAGCAACAAGTTGGCAGAAGAAGCATCAAAGATAGGACTTCAAGTGAACATAGATAAAACAGAGATGATGAAGATTCCCGACCAACAGCGACAGCAGACAACAGTCAGCATAAATCGAAGGAACCTGAAAGAAGCAACCTCCTCTACCTACCAACTTGGGAAGCATTGTTTCAACTACAGGCCAACGGAACTGACGAGGATATCAATGCAAGAATCGGAAAAGCGAGACAAGCTTTCGTTACTCTCAAGTCTGTGTGGTGGTCAACAGCAGTACTCACCATCAAAAATAAGATCCGGATTTTCACTCCAATGTAAAGTCAGTCTGTGCTACTATACGGATCAGAGACTTGCACTGCGCGTCATAAAGAGCATCTCAAACAAACTTCAGACCTTCATTAACAGTCGTCTTCGCTCAATACTACGCTCAAGATCAGATGGCCGGTCAGAAAAGATCAACAACAGGGATCTCTGGCAATGAGCGAACCAACCCAGCAGGAACCGATTGTGAAACAAATAGGCAGGAAGAAATGGACATGGATTGGCTGGCCATACATACTCTGAGGAAACCATCAAGTGACATCACTAGACAAGCCATTGCTCGAGTGGAAGCCGACAGAATGGGAAGCGGCGAGTTAGTCGTCCCACGGTGGGTTGACTTGGAGGAGGTCATGCGAGGAGGAGATGAAAGCGTGTGGGCAGACTTGGAGCGGAGTGAAAAGTTGGCAGAAAACAGAAGGAAATGGAGGTGCGCAGCTGAAGCCCTATGTTCCTCTAGGAACTAAAGGAAATAATAATAATATAAATAGTTATTCACTGACGAATAACTTATGTATCTCAGCTAAGTGAATTTTTAGAATTGAAGACAGGAGTAAGACAAGGCTGCCTACTACCATCTATCCTGATAATCCTGATTTTATTGGATCGGATAATACTGCAAACCGTGAGGAACGAAATGATGGGCATACGTCGGGCTGACACAAGCACCTTAGAAGAAGTGGACTTCAAGGCTGAACTTGAAGTGAGCATAGAGAAGATGAAGGTGATGGAGATATCAAAAGGTTGAAATCTAAATGAGTTCGCCTTTCACTTAACTCTCCAGCATCAGTTCAACTACAGAATGCAGGAATGATAGAGTTATAGGCAGGATGGGAAAAGCAAGATAGACCTTCATTATCCTGCACTCAGAATAAAGAAGGAGATCTGGAGTTTTAACACGTTCGTGCTTCTAAATGATTTTTAGGGAACTATTTCTAACATACCATAGGCTTCCATCAAAGTTGCTTTTGATGGCTGGATACTGTAAATCTTAAAGTCATAAAGAACAAGCTAAAGTGAAATCTGTTAAGCAATGAATCACCCAAGAACCTATTGGTTTATTAAATTACACAGAAGAAAATGAAGATGGACTGGAAGCGAGCTAGGGAGACCATAGTATGACACTGTCTGCCAGACGATGGAGTGAAACCTAAATCTGAAACGAAAAGTTGAACACCTGAAGGTGGAATGAAATCTTACTGGCAATCAGGGAGCTGTGCTAAGCAAGTCCTACGTTTCACTCAGAACTAAACGGAATAATCATAATTCTTCATAATATCTACAGAATACCTCTACATCGATCTGTGTAGCTTGAAAAGTAACATCTGAATTATCTGAAAGCTCAGATAAATTTGCTAAACTAAAATCCAACTGCAAAAATGTGAGCATAATATATTATTCAATCAAATATATCTCAATTATGACGTCATACAAGAAGAATCAACGAATATACCTTCGTGCCTCCAGGTGAAGCTAAAAAATTTCCCCGTGGATAGTGTTTGTAAATCTTTGAAAATTAAACCTATACGCAATAAAAGAAGACCAAAACTGGCGCTATGCAACATTAGACTGAGTTTTCGCTACGATAATTTAGCGACAGTCACTAATGTGACGGCAGGTTTTAAGTGAAAACTTCAGAAGAGGACAGTACTCTCCCCACCCATTATATAGAATGAGTGTATCACAGTAATGAAAACATCTCATTACTGATATTATTATTACGCCTTATTAGTGTCTCCATACATGTCTTAATCTCCGCCACATGGCCACTCTGAAACCTTCCATCTGCGTATTTTGATAATCTCATATATGATTGTAAGAGACATAATGCATTTATACGTATACAATTTGATCGCTTACTTAGTGTCCCCATTTTGAATACAAACAATCTGATTAATTCTGGTAGCCTTATCATGTTTATGCTGGAGACAAAATTTGATTGTAGTCAGAAAAGATACACCAAATGAAAAGAAGATAAGCAGCGTTCCCAGAAAACAAGTTAAACATATACACAGTATTCAGTGAAGCAACTCTTGTCAACAAAATTTACAATTTGAATGAAGCAACAACAATTTGTGCAGAATTATTTGGTACTGAGATTGCTTATTTTGTTGGCGTTGTATCAGCTGCGTAAAGTCTAAAGAAACTAATTAAGTTTGTGTGCAGAACAATTGTAACGTGTCTGGAAATGTTACATTTCAGATGACAGAACACGCCAAAGTTAATAAAAACAGTCCTCAGAAATGATAATTATAGAGCTGGTCCTCAGGAAGATAATGTTGAAACAAGCAATACACACTTAGATGTAATGGCAAAAGAGTTACTTAATTAAGGTGGATAAAACGATGGGTAACAGTGAGATAAATTAAACTTAAACACGCAAATTGGGTTGCGTGTTGTATACGCCTCGCCAAACTTGAAGAGAAATGACGTGTATTATCTGAGGATTATTTGAAGGGATTTCAGGACGTCTACCTCACAATCTGTATTGATGAGATGTCTAGCAATGGCACTACATGAATCATCTGATATCTTGAGTTGTAGGTTTTTTGTCGCATGTTCAGAAAGTCGAAGGTATGTGTGCCCTTCTTTGTGTGCCCCTCAATGTAACTGCTACCTCATATAGGTGTAATTTCGTGAACACAGTTAGAATTTACACGAAAAGGCAAGCTGTTTATTGTTGATTGCACAAAAGAGCATGTTTTACAATAAACGGAAGCCAACTAAGCTGAAGGATAGGTTATGTCTAGTGAGGTATTAAATCTGCTATTGACTATTCCTGGAATATTGTCACCTTGGAAATCAAGTGGAATGAAGATGGGTTGCTTTTGTGCCACCGGGTTTTTTAGCACTTTACCCTTCACATCTATTGTACTCGTTCCTGAATTTCTGAGGGTAAACGTTTTTAATAAATATAGCAGAAATATTCATTTAGACATCTATAAAACACAAAATAATCGAACAAAGAATATTCTTTTCGATAAATTCCTCTTCCGGCTCTACAGTTATATATTGTCGTATTATTGTCCACATAAATACCGAATCACAAGATTGATCATGTTGTGTGAGAATTAAGTGTGATGAAGAACTTAGAAGTATTTGTAACAGTGAATAAATTTCATCGTAAAAATGGTCTCAAAATAAAGTAGAAAATCACAATGGCTTTATTCTTGAAAGTGTTTATATAATATGCAGAATTTTCAGTGTAATTTATTGCGTAGTAGTTTCCCTTCGTCCAAGATCTTGAAGTAAAAGCGGAGTTGATGCAGCATACAGTGGGCCAGTTGTTTGGAATTTTCCTCTTGGACGACCTGTTTACTTATTTAGATGTTTCAGCCAAACTCGTAATTACGATATGTATCATTAATTTGACGTCTGCACATCACATGTTAATTTTGATCTCGATTATTATTTACCTTGATCTTGCCTTATTTAAATTTTACCTGCAATACTTCTTTTCGTGGTTATCTGTACGTTGACGGTGTCCTGTTTGAGAAAATCGAGGTGATTCTGACTCCTGACTGTGTGAGTGGAACCCCGGTGTTTGTTTCTTGTGGATGCAGCTTTGATTCCACCTCGTCGGGAATACTCTATTTGATTCCTAAAGAATTTTTCACAGATGGTCTTTGGTTAACTAATTTTGTCCTACAGTAGCTGGTTTGTATTTTGAAGCCTAGATCGCCTGTGTAGTTAGCTACATCACGGGACTGTTGAGGTAAATATGAGTTTTCATGTTATTATTATTTAACCAGAGAGCTAAAATTTTGACGCAAAAAATGCTCTTTTCAACCTGCCTTTGGAACCTTTCGTGATAGCGCATGTCTGAACAAAGTTTTGGCGGTTCTAGAGTAGAATGTAGGGGTCACTTTCTTCTGGTAACACCTTAATCGAATAAATTTGGTCGTCACATAGTAGATTGTGTTGCTTCTCTCAGGTTCCTTCCATTTATGCTGACTGTTGTCTGCTGTCGCTGTTGGTCGGGAATCTTCATCATCTCTGTTTTATCTATGTTCACTTGAAGTCCTATCTTTGATGCTTCTTCTGCCAACTTGTTGCTTTTCATCACTTGCAGTTGGCATTTGCCGAAAGATATTCCTCAACTAGAGAAGTTGAATAGATTACCTGGGTTCCTACTACAAAGTAGGGCTTCAGCAGCACACTTCCATTTTGTTTTATTCCGTGCAGTCCTCTTCCTCTATCTCCTTCCCAAACAATCTCCTCCACATCACTTTCTGACACCCAGCTCGACGTTCCTGATAACGGTTGCAATCGAGGGCATACTTTGTATGTGATATGACTTAGGAGTCTCTTTAGTATGCGTCTTATCTTTCTCCATTTCTTCCGGAATACTGGTAGAACAGTAGCTTCCTGGTTGGATTGTTCCCTGCCAGAGTTCCCTGTTGTTAATCCTTACTGGCTGGTCATCTTAATTTCAGTATGGAGCCTGTCACGTTGGCTGCCGATGAAAGTCTGATATATCCTGCTAGAAATACTCCTCGTGATGCTCCAAGTTTCTGAGCCACATAGATGAACTAAATCACCATTGATGCTGGAAATCAGAATTTTGTTCTTTATGCTTGGTGAAGCAGGTTTCCAGATTGATAACGGATTCATGAGTGTTTGCACTGTTTGGTTTTGATGTCCTCACCCGAGATGTCTGCCTGTAGTTGAAATGATTCTGCTTTTATCATTCACTCTTTGTCCTTACTGCCGTATTTAGCTGAAGTAAAGGAATATTTGACAGTTCTAAGTCGATTGATTCAAAGCTTCAAATGCTTGTCCTTCACTACCTTGACTAACAAATATTTTAGCGGCTATACTAAACGTTTTAGATTGCTGGTAGAGGGCATTTAAATACGGAATGCCTGTTTCTTCTTACGTGTGAATTATTAACCACAAACACGTGTACCTGAGAGACTATTACTTGTCAACTGGACAGAGAGAGAGAGATTAACTATCCTCAATCACGAATACAGCTTTATTCTGAACAAAATGTTCACCTAACTTGCAGAATAATCATTGGCATTTGTTGGATCGCATGTTCTGTTCCTTCAGTAGCCTCAAGTGGATTAGCAACTCACAGTGTATTAATAATTTTTTATTGAAGCTTGATTCTAAATCGTATTTTGATACAAGTATGGAATTATTAGCATGTAATTTCGCTAGCCCAAATTTAGCAGGCCAGTCATTGATATCAGGTAGGCGTCAGCTGGCGATCTAACCCAGACGATGTGCATGATTGGCGATTGTCCTAACCACTGTGCTCTCGACGCACAATTTGATGCAATGCTATTCTATCTGCAGCTTAGAACAACATCTTATCATAATTATTCTCTATTTTTGAAAAATGCTCACCGGTAGGTTGGAAGCCGATTAAAAATACCCGTGAGTACACTTTATAACTCAGGAGTGACGGTTATTTTTTATTCCTTTACGTTAATATTTGACATGGGGCTTCAAGCTAGAGGCTTGAAGTTTCTGTGGCAGTCGTAGTTATTTTTACAGTATGGCGTTGCTAGCCTCATGTCCAACCTTCCCTCTTTACCAGCCTTATTACTGGCTTAGCGAGGTAAAGGCGTACATCTGTCGAGGATCGTACCCCGGACCACTTATGTGGTCGGCGAACACTCTACTGCTGTGCCACCGGTGCACATACCGAGTGGTAAAAACACTATAAAATTAAGAGAAAGTGTGATGGATGGATGGGAATTGTTTTGATTAAAGCTTGAAACCACACAATATTTTTTGTACAAGTATAGAATTTTCAGCATATGATATCGGTTGCACGAATTTTGCAGGCCGACCATAGATATCATGTGTGCGTCGACAGGGCATCGAACCCTGGACCATGTGCATGGTTGACGAGAGTCCTAACCACCATGCTGCCGACGCACAAGTAGTTCTGCGATTTAAGCAGGCTGCCAACATATTATGTCATCATAAATCTGTATATCGCTCATTTGTATGATGCTAAATGATGAACGGCAGTACAGAAAATAAAAATGAGTATGACGGGTATGATGTACACTATGTAAACGTTCTGTGCATTTCGGCCACCTGAATTCTTCTAGCCATATTCAAAAAGCTTAAACACAATGCTCTCATGGCTTTATTTAATTTATGAATTCACAGACAGAAAACGTAAAAAAGAGAACATGATCCATCAAAAAGAGAACATTCCAATTTGGTTGCTGTCATGCTTATGAGCTGTGCATATTTCATCCTCGACCTGTGAACAAAAGTAAATAAAAGTTCTCATTAGTTTTGAAATCAAAATAACAGATGCAATGGGAAGATTGAAATATATGAAAAACGTTTTGACACTGCTGAACGTATGACATGTTAGCTAAGTCAAAAATAAGATACATGCTGAAAAATAAACTTATTAAACTTATTATTATTTTACTGATATTAATTCCAACAGTGGTGTGAACACGGGCAGTAGTAATTTTGCTCGAAATATTACCAATAACAAAACTTATCATTGTGTGTAAACTATTAAAATATAATTATTCTTATTAAACACGCTTAGTGATTCAAGCCGTCAGTACTATTCGACTTCCGTAGGGTTTGAAAATGAAGCTTAAAGCAACATAGTAGAATTGTTACAAGTATGACATTTTATTTCATTTCCTAGTATGTTGACAAAGTGATGAATCTTGATTTTAAATAACTATCAGATTAGGAATAAGTAGGTTTAACAGTTAGCACTGGTCTTGGCAGTACATTCTATGTTCTGCTGAAGTAGGATGTCTACGTCAAATCTCCTTAGTCTGAATTTCTAAGGAGAAGACTAAATTCTGTCATCTGTAAATTTCATTATGCAGCACAGCTTATAATTATCAAAAAGCCAAAAATACGCTTTACCATGAGCCTAGACACTGCACAAGTGCCAGAGTCTATTCGTGTATTGCACGTGAAAGAATAACACTTTGGAAATTCACTCCATGATTATCTACTTACAATATTGACACTTGTTTGGATTTCGCACTTAAATCTGTAATGATTTTACTCCTTTCTCCTAGACTGTATATATCATTGTTATTGACATGTAAAATACGATCTTCTGACTTTGTTCTTGTGTAATCCCAGCTTTTAGTGGTTCTCTTTTCCGTTATGTGCTGGTGTTGATCATGCTTTATTTCACGACTGTAGATTTGTCGAAGTGAATTCATGGCTAATGGTGGTGATTGTGACTTTCAACTGTCTGTTGGAAGTATTTGTTGTGTGATTTTTGCTGACTTAGTTTGCTGACCTCCCCTACTTTTTTCTTCTCACAGACTTCTTCCAGTTGAATTATGTCCCAATAATTTTGTTGCATAGTACGTGAGAACTTCCTGATCTTCACAGCTGCTTAACATCATTGTTAGGGTAGTTTTGAGCTTTTGTTACGTTATTATTGTCAAACAGTAACAGGGATTTTATCTCAAATAGCTGCTGTAGTCTTGTTGTCTTCAAGGCACTTTAAGACGTTGAGTAACTCGTGAAAGTTTCGGTTATCTATACAATAGGACGCGATGATTGGTTTTTTGAGTTCAGACCCCAACACGTCAGTTCTGGTTGCTGCATTGTATATCAGTTCAAGTGTTTGTGGACAGAAGAATGTTTACCCAGATGGTTAGAGAACAAATGAACTTTGAAACCGCAATAAACGCAAGAGGCAGACTGCCAACCTCATGTGCAGCAGAATACTTAACTTATACATATATATATATGTATATATCACAAGAATTTTATCAAAACGCCTTCTAGATTATGAATGAAAACCATGAGGGTTGCATATTAAGACGATAACAATCCGTAAAATAAATTCCTCCCTTTGGATTTGAAAAATAATTTACCCTCAGTCTACCTTAGGTAATGTTTGTCAACTTTTATCACCCTCAGAAATGGAAATTATTATCCTTCGTATTCCCTAGTCTCTTATTTTTATGTAAAATTTATATTTGTAAAATTTCAGCGAAATTGAAATGAGTAATTCCAACGTTTCCTACGTTTGGCAAACTGGTCCCAGCTTCTTCAGGGAAATTAATCGAAATTAACATAACAGAGGTTTATATATGCAGAAAAGGACATCTGTCGTTTTCAAATACTTTGTCCAATCATATGAGTGGTGAAATAGTCATCAAAATGTAATAAACAAACAAAACCGAATGAGCTGTGATCAAAATTTTATCTCAGACCTACGAATATTAGTCTACTTTTGTTAAGCACATTAAACATTGTACGTTTCAAGAGTCGGTTTGTAAGGATAAAATGTGTTGTAACGAGTTGATCACGGATTGACCATTGAAAACCAACCAGGGAGTACTGGACAGCTGTTTCCTCAGACTAGTTTGGGAATCGCTGACAGTACACACCCACCGCCAGGGATCGAATCCAGGAACTTCCGGTTACAATTGATATAAGTATAAAACTTGGGCACTGTGGTAGAGTATAATTCCATTATAGATAAGATTTTATTTTGATAAATCGCACAGTGTTTACAGTTATATGAACTGATGACGTTTCGAGCACAAACTATTGCCACTCATAATCATATCAAGTTACTCACACAACTTTGATCTCTCATTTATATACATGTGTGGAATGGATTAGATATTGGATTAAAAATCAATGTGAGATAATGTACATTCAGAAATAATCGTACGAGTGTTGTTGATCAATCGCAATTAGATGGGAAAATTGGACGAGTGTTTTTACAGTGATAATAAGCTGCTTGTTAGAATGTGTTTGAATTGAAATAGAATTTTAAGATTATTTATTATCTTCTTCTGGTTTGACTGATGGAATTAATACGAGTGTTATTGATCTACTATAATCAGATGGAAGATACCACGAGTGTTTTAATAGTCATAATAAGTTTTTTGTTAGGATGTTGTGTTGTGTTTGAATTGAAATAGAATTTTAATATTATTTATTACCCTCTTCTGATTTGACCTGCGGTAATAATATCTTCCATATCTCTGGTATTTGCAATGAGTCATGTTTGTTGCATGTGTTCGGTGTGGACTCGATAAATAAGGATTCCGTAATCAACCTCTCTCTCCTTAAGGATTTAGAAGATAATAAATAATCTAAAAATTCTATTTCAATTCAAACACATTCTAACAAGCAGCTTATTATCACTGTAAAAACACTCGTCCAATTTTCCCATCTAATTGCAATTGATCAACAACACTCGTACGATTATTTCTGAATGTACATTATCTCACATTGATTTTTAATCCAATATCTAATCCATTCCACACATGTATATAAATGAGAGATCAAAGTTGTGTGAGTAACTTGATATGATTATGAGTGGCAATAGTTTGTGCTCGAAACGTCATCAGTTCATATAACTGTAAACACTGTGCGATTTATCAAAATAAAATCTTATCTATAATGGCATTTCTACCATCATGATAACAACTATGTTGACGTCTGCTGACGTGTTGTTTGTGTGCTTGTTTTCTTCCAAATCTTGTCAACATTTGTAGTCTTTAGAACTCCTACATAATTCCATAGTTTCCTTTCTTTCTATGTGCATCCTAATGATAACTCACTCATTAAACTGTTTATCTTACACCGAGAGTGTATAACCCTTCTCAAACTTCTTTTGCGTGTTAGTATATAGTTGGTTTTTGATAATACATTACCATTACCCTCTTACCCATCTTCACCCACTAACTGCTGATTTACCACATAGTCTGGGTTAGACCTCATGACAGAACCATGTCATTATGATAGCCAATAGAAAAAGAAAACTACAGCTTTTCTCGTTAAATTCCTCAATGAATACCCAATTACCATTAAACGTTTGAATGAGAACCCACATATTGCATGACACCTGATATCTATGGTCGGCCTGCGAATTTTCGGCTACCGATATCCACGCTGAAAATTCCATACTTGTACCAAAAATACGGTGTGGAATCAAGCTGTAATCAAAAATTAAAAAAAAAAATAGACAAGACTTTCAGCCTCTCACCACAAAACTAGCATTCAAATCTGATTTCATATGTTAAGAAGCACAACTTTTAAGAAAACTTTTCAAGGTCTTTAAGGGGGTCATCAGTATCCTGACATTCGATAATTCCTAAACACAGTGAAATGGAATATAGGTTAGCTGACGTGAGATAAAGCAGTGCAATAAAACCAAACGATGAGACACACGAGTTCTATTGTTCAAAGCAAAGCAGTAAAGTTTACTATGTGAATATAGAAGAGATCTAAACTCAATCCAACACTACAAGATTTTAGTGCCAAGAGCCAGTCAGCAGTGTATGTCCTCCGTTACTGTCAAGCAGAAATATTTTATCGGTTAGCTCTTGGAGTAAAGACATCAGTGTGGCCAACATCCACAGCATGTCCAAAGCATCATTTAGTAGCATTGTTCTAAAAATAATTCAAGTGATAATTACGATGTTTCCGCTCAACGTACCTCACACTACTAGGCAGCTACTCAAATTTTCACCAATTCGAATACAAGTCAGTCAATGAAAATGTCATAGGTGATTACAAGGAGAGATGAAAAAACGCATTGTTCAACCAAGTGCCTTGATTTGCCAGAGTGAACCTAATTTTCTCATCTGATGAATTTGAGAAGTGAATCAAATTTATTTTTACAAGGAGTTTTGATCAGTAAGACAACTTAATTACTGTGTCCTAAGATTTCATGTGTAGCTTGTGAAATGGGAGAGTTTTGTAGAGCATACAAACCGGTGATTCTGACAGGATGTTATGGCAAACGGAACGGGGAATGTGGTTGCTTTTCATTCGTCTAAATTCACTGATGATAAGTTGTAGTATTTCAATGGAGTATTGTACGCCGGGGTTTGATCCCCCACCGACGAGGCACTCCTTCACCTGGCTAAGCCAGTAATAAAGCTGGTAAAGAGAGAAGGTTGGGCATGAGGCTAGCAACCCCATCTTGTAAAATAAACACTCCTACAGAAACTTCAAGCCACTAACTTGGAGCCTTATGTTCCACTGAAGAACGTGAAGGAAAGAAACATTGTACATCTTGATGCTATCGATCCGTAATTCGGTAAATGTAAGTGTTTTTATTTTTAATTAGTGAAGTAAATGTGATCAGTTTATATGTTTCTCACTCGTACAGCTTTATTTAGCCCTCCTCCTCCAGTTCTTCATCATATTACCCTCTTCAAATAATCATTTATACTTCCTGAGAATATCTATTCAATGTACTACCAATTAATTTTCATTCTTTATATTTACAGGTCATCTCCTACTTCGAGACAAATGAGGAACGAGGTGACGATGGTGTTTTGATTCAGAAAACTGTCAACTCCCTATATAAGATACATTTTTCATTTATTAGAACTTATTTTACGGTGTTTATTGACACTGTGTATAACCAATCCTTAGAGACAATAATACGACGTAGCATGTGTCTCTTGTTTTATACTTCTAATAAGTGAATGAAAACTCAACATTAAGCATCATCATTAGAGACAGTAAAAAAAACTGACAGCCAACTTTCTGCTTCAATCATAGTGACTTTGAAAGGGTTGTCTACAGCATTGACTGTGAGTTAGATTCATAGTTTCTTTAATACTTAGTTGTGAAGTGAGCAAATCTCTATAAAATGCATTGAACAACTTTATGATGACGCCGTACTACATATAATTCACTACAGAAAGCTCAGAAACGTCTCTGAATTGAAGGCACGTGTAAGAGAAGGCTGTCTACTTTAACTTTGATCCTGCCAGCTGTGACACAGTGAACCATTCACCCCACGGGAGAACAGAGAGATGATGGGCATACTTTAGACCGGAAAAAGACTGAAAGATCTGCACATCGCGTAAAATTCATGTCCACTTTCTTACAAACATTTAAAAACCAACAGTTTGGTGGAAGGAACATCAAATATAAGAATTCAAGTGAACACAGAGAAGATAAAGGTGACGACGACGACGCCCAACAAACCACGACAAATACAAATCAACATCAGTGAGGGAAAACTGAATTTAGTCCGTATCTTCTCTTACCTAAACGCAATTGTTTCCACTACAGGCGGAGACCGCAGAAATGCGCATATCAAAGCTAGTCACAATCGAAAATGTAAGCCAAAACTTCATTATTCTGAATTTGTTGTCGATATCTACTGCGTGCTTGATAAAATCCGAGTACCACGGAAACCATTTCCAATGGACTTCATCAGCAGCTGCCTTTCCTTCACACTGAGGATTACATGGCAAGTAAGAAAGGGTAAACGAAAAGGACACTGACGACGAAGCAAACAAGTACCTAACAAAAATACATTAGCAGGCGAAGATGGATCGAGCATACTAAGAGGAGAGGATTGAGTAATTTCATACCCCAGGCCATCAAGTGGAACATGAATGGGAAGCCATTAGTCGTGCATCTGAGGATAAAGGGATGAAATTACCTGAAAGGAAGACGACAGCTTGTCAGCAGTCATGAGACCAGGTAAAATAAACCTCAGAAAAATAAGGCGAAACGAATAAGTACCGCTAATGCTCTACGTTCTACTCGGTATCTAAAGGATAAATACTACTATTAACTCGATAGCGCATTATTTCTTTATATATTCCTGAATAATACGAGGAAGCTATTTTTAATATCAACTGTGTATATCTAACCTCTTTTTTACGTTCTATAGGTAATCGGCGTAAGTTACATACGATAGCGCAAAGACATTCACACGATGATGATACATGATGTGACTAAATAAATTGGTTGGAGGATTTCATCATGGGCTGACATCAGTTAGAAAACCACTGAAAAACCTGAGGGGACTGGACGACTGTTTCGTCCTATTTAGGGACTAAATAAATTCACATTCACTTTTCTTTGCTTCCCGTGAAATAGTCCTTTCAGTCGACGTTTTTCACAACTCTTGCTGAATGGTAATTTACATCGTTATCTTAACATTTGTTTCGAGCAAGTCTTAGTGATTTGATAGTTCTCTGCTTTTCATTCTGATATTATTATATCGTTATACTGTAATTTGTTATTTGAAACAATCAGCCCTTTCAATGAATTTAAAAGGCACCATCGGAAGACAGAGTTTTATGTTCTTAAGCGATACACTTTCCGAGCAATCTCACGACACACACACACATTTGCTTGTCGAACCAATTTATGTGAGACGTCGGACTCAGTGAGGTTCATCCATTCAAGTATGAGGATGGCTGTCCCACCGATGGCATTGGTTGGTGGTGCCAGTCGAGCTAAATCATGAATTGGTAGAAGTTAGAATTCATGGACTGGCCATCGAACCGGGCCCCAGTGGTTGAATAACATACGAGCTTGCCTTGTAACCGGAAGTTCCTGAATTCGATCCCTGGCGGTGGGTGTGTACTGTCAGCGATTCCCAAACTAGTCTGAGGAAACAGCTGTCCAGTACTCCCTGGTTGGTTTTCAATGGTCAATCCGTGATCAACTCGTTACAACACATTTTATCCTTACAAACCGACTCTTGAAACGTACAATGTTTAATGTGCTTAACAAAAGTAGACTAATATTCGTAGGTCTGAGATAAAATTTTCGGTTTTGTTTGTTTATAATACCTTGATGACTATTTCATGACTCATATCATTGGACAAAGTATGATAGAGAAGATTTGTAGCTCAGGTGGATGATTTTGATGTGGTTTTGTTCTCTGAGCTGGATGGTTCAATTTGAAGTTTGCGCTGAAGATGTCACCCAGCAAGGTGATAAAAGCTTCGCAAACTAACCATCCAGCTCGGAGAACAAAACCACATCATTGGACAAAGTATTTGAAAACGACAGATGTCCTTTTCTGCATATATAAACCTCTGTTATGTTAATTTCGATTAATTTCCCTGAAGAAGCTGGGACCAGTTTGCCAAACGTAGAAAACGTTGGAATTACTCATTTCAATTTCGCTGAAATTTTACAAATATAAATTTTACATAAAAATAAGAGACTAGAGAATACGAAGGATAATAATTTCCATTTCTGAGGGTGATAAAAGTTGACAAACATTACCTAAGGTAGACTGAGGGTAAATTATTTTTCAAATCCAAAGGGAGGAATTTATTTTACCGATTATTATCGTCTTAATATGCAACCCTCATGGTTTTCATTAATAATCCAGAAAGCTATTTAGTTTCATAAAATTCTTGGGATATATATATATATATATATATGTATAAGTTAAGTATTCTGCTGCACATGAGGTTGGCAGTCTGCTTCTTGCGTTTATTGCGGTTTCAAAGTTCATTTGTTCTCTAACCATCTGGGTAAACATTCTTCTGTCCACAAACACTTGAACTGATATACAATGCAGCAACCAGAACTGACGTGTTGTGGTCTGAACTCAAAAAACCAATCATCGCGTCCTATTGTATAGATAACCGAAACTTTCACGAGTTACTCAACGTCTTAAAGTGCCTTGAAGACAACAAGACTACAGCAGCTATTTGAGATAAAATCTCTGTTACTGTTTGACAATAATAACGTAACAAAAGCTCAAAACCACCCTAACAATGATGTTAAGCAGCTGTGAAGATCAGGAAGTTCTCACGTACTATGCAACAAAATTATTGGAACATAATTCAACTGGAAGAAGTCTGTGAGAAGAAAAAAGTAGGGGAGGTCAGAAAACTAAGTCAGCAAAAATCACACAACAAATACTTCCAACAGACAGTTGAAAGTCACAATCACCACCATTAGCCATGAATTCACTTCGACAAATCTACAGTCGTGAAATAAAGCATGATCAACACCAGCACACATCGGAAAAGAGAACCACTAAAAGCTGGGATTACACAAGAACAAAGTCAGAAGATCGTATTTTACATGTCAATAACAATGATATATACAGTCTAGGAGAAAGGAGTAAAATCATTACAGATTTAAGTGCGAAATCCAAACAAGTGTCAATATTGTAAGTAGATAATCATGGAGTGATTTTCCAAAGTGTTATTCTTTCACGTGCAATACACGAATAGACTCTGGCACTTGTGCAGTGTCTAGGCTCATGGTAAAGCGTATTTTTGGCTTTTTGATAATTATAAGCTGTGCTGCATAATGAAATTTACAGATGACAGAATTTAGTCTTCTCCTTAGAAATTCAGACTAAGGAGATTTGACGTAGACATCCTACTTCAGCAGAACATAGAATGTACTGCCAAGACCAGTGCTAACTGTTAAACCTACTTATTCCTAATCTGATAGTTATTTAAAATCAAGATTCATCACTTTGTCAACATACTAGGAAATGAAATAAAATGTCATACTTGTAACAATTCTACTATGTTGCTTTAAGCTTCATTTTCAAACCCTACGGAAGTCGAATAGTACTGACGGCTTGAATCACTAAGCGTGTTTAATAAGAATAATTATATTTTAATAGTTTACACACAATGATAAGTTTTGTTATTGGTAATATTTCGAGCAAAATTACTACTGCCCGTGTTCACACCACTGTTGGAATTAATATCAGTAAAATAATAATAAGTTTAATAAGTTTATTTTTCAGCATGTATCTTATTTTTGACTTAGCTAACATGTCATACGTTCAGCAGTGTCAAAACGTTTTTCATATATTTCAATCTTCCCATTGCATCTGTTATTTTGATTTCAAAACTAATGAGAACTTTTATTTACTTTTGTTCACAGGTCGAGGATGAAATATGCACAGCTCATAAGCATGACAGCAACCAAATTGGAATGTTCTCTTTTTGATGGATCACGTTCTCTTTTTTATGTTTTCTGTCTGTGAATTCATAAATTAAATAAAGCCATGAGAGCATTGTGTTTAAGCTTTTTGAATATGGCTAGAAGAATTCAGGTGGCCGAAATGCACAGAACGTTTACATAGTGTACATCATACCCGTCATACTCATTTTTATTTTCTGTACTGCCGTTCATCATTTAGCATCATACAAATGAGCGATATACAGATTTATGATGACATAATATGTTGGCAGCCTGCTAAAATCGCAGAACTACTTGTGCGTCGGCAGCATGGTGGTTAGGACTCTCGTCAACCATGCACATGGTCCAGGGTTCGATGCCCTGTCGACGCACACATGATATCTATGGTCGGCCTGCAAAATTCGTGCAACCGATATCATATGCTGAAAATTCTATACTTGTACAAAAAATATTGTGTGGTTTCAAGCTTTAATCAAAACAATTCCCATGCATCCATCACACTTTCTCTTAATTTTATAGTATTTTTACCACTCGGTATGTGCACCGGTGGCATAGCAGTAGAGTGTTCGCCGACCACATAAGTGGTCCGGGGTACGAGCCTCGAAAAATGTACTACTTTACCTAGTTAAAAAGTGTACTCACGGGTATTTTTAATCGGCTGCCAACCTATCGGTGAGCATTTTTCAAAAATAGAGAATAATTATGATAAGATGTTGTTCTAAGCTGCAGATAGAATAGCATTGCATCAAATTGTGCGTCGAGGGCACAGTGGTTAGGACAATCGCCAATCATGCACATCGTCTGGGTTAGATCGCCAGCTGATGCCTACCTGATATCAATGACTGGCCTGCTAAATTTGGGCTAGCGAAATTACATGCTAATAATTCCATACTTGTATCAAAGTACGATTTAGAATCAAGCTTCAATAAAAAAATTATTAATACACTGTGAGTTGCTAATCCACTTCAGAATACTGAAGCAAGAGAACATGCGATCCAACAAATGCCAATGATTATTCTGCAAGTTAGGTGAACATTTTGTTCAGAATAAAGCTGTATTCGTGATTGAGGATAGTTAATCTCTCTCTCTCTCTGTCCAGTTGACAAGTAATAGTCTCTCAGGTACACGTGTTTGTGGTTAATAATTCACACGTAAGAAGAAACAGGCATTCCGTATTTAAATGCCCTCTACCAGCAATCTAAAACGTTTAGTATAGCCGCTAAAATATTTGTTAGTCAAGGTAGTGAAGGACAAGCATTTGAAGCTTTGAATCAATCGACTTAAAACTGTCAAATATTCCTTTACTTCAGCTAAATACGGCAGTAAGGACAAAGAGTGAATGATAAAAGCAGAATCATTTCAACTACAGGCAGACATCTCGGGTGAGGACATCAAAACCAAACAGTGCAAACACTCATGAATCCGTTATCAATCTGGAAACCTGCTTCACCACGCATAAAGAACAAAATTCTGATTTCCAGCATCAATGGTGATTTAGTTCATCTATGTGGCTCAGAAACTTGGAGCATCACGAGGAGTATATCTAGCAGGATATATCAGACTTTCATCGGCAGCCAACGTGACAGGCTCCATACTGAAATTAAGATGACCAGCCAGTAAGGATTAACAACAGGGAACTCTGGCAGGGAACAATCCAACCAGGAAGCTACTGTTCTACCAGTATTCCGGAAGAAATGGAGAAAGATAAGACGCATACTAAAGAGACTCCAAAGTCATATCACATACAAAGTATGCCCTCGATTGCAACCGTTATCAGGAACGTCGAGCTGGGTGTCAGAAAGTGATGTGGAGGAGATTGTTTGGGAAGGAGATAGAGGAAGAGGACTGCACGGAATAAAACAAAATGGAAGTGTGCTGCTGAAGCCCTACTTCGTAGAAGGAACCCAGGTAATATATTCAACTTCTCTAGTTGAGGAATATATTTCGGCAAATGCCAACTGCAAGTGATGAAAAGCAACAAGTTGGCAGAAGAAGCATCAAAGATAGGACTTCAAGTGAACATAGATAAAACAGAGATGATGAAGATTCCCGACCAACAGCGACAGCAGACAACAGTCAGCATAAATGGAAGGAACCTGAGAGAAGCAACCTCCTCTACTCACCAACTTGGGAAGCATTGTTTCAACTACAGGCCAACGGAACTGAGCGGGATATCAATGCAAGAATCGGAAAAGCGAGACAAGCTTTCATTACTCTCAAGTCTGTGTGGTGGTCAACAGCAGTACTCACCATCAAAAATAAGATCCGGATTTTCACTCCAATGTAAAGTCAGTCAGTGCTACCCGTTATACGGATCAGAGACTTGCACTGCGCGTCATAAAGAGCATCTCAAACAAACTTCAGACCTTCATTAACAGTCGTCTTCGCTCAATACTACGCTCAAGATCAGATGGCCGGTCAGAAGAGATCAACAACAGGGATCTCTGGCAATGAGCGAACCAACCCAGCAGGAACCGATTGTGAAACAAATAGGCAGGAAGAAATGGACATGGATTGGCTGGCCATACATACTCTGAGGAAACCATCAAGTGACATCACTAGACAAGCCATTGCTCGAGTGGAACCCGACAGAATGGGAAGCGGCGAGTTAGTCGTCCCACGGTGGGTTGACTTGGAGGAGGTCATGCGAGGAGGAGATGAAAGCGTGTGGGCAGACTTGGAGCGGAGTGAAAAGTTGGCAGAAAACAGAAGGAAATGGAGGTGCGCAGCTGAAGCCCTATGTTCCTGTAGTAATTAATAATAATAATATTAATAATTATAATATAAATATTTATTCACTGACGAATAACTTATGTTTCTCAGCTAAGTGAAATTTTGAATTTTGAATTGAAGACAGGAATAAGACAAGGCTGCCTAATACCATCTATCCTGATAATCCTGATTTTATTGGATCGGATAATACTGCAAACCGTGAGGAACGAAATGATGGGCATACGTCGGGCTGACACAAGCACCTTAGAAGAAGTGGACTTCAAGGCTGAACTTGAAGTGAGCATAGAGAAGATGAAGGTGATGGAGATATCAAAAGGTTGAAATCTAAATGAGTTCGCCTTTCACTTAACTCTCCAGCATCAGTTCAACTACAGAATGCAGGAATGATAGAGTTATAGGCAGGATGGGAAAAGCAAGATAGACCTTCATTATCCTGCACTCAGAATAAAGAAGGAGATCTGGAGTTTTAACACGTTCGTGCTTCTAAATGATTTTTAGGGAACTATTTCTAACATACCATAGGCTTCCATCAAAGTTGCTTTTGATGGCTGGATACTGTAAATCTTAAAGTCATAAAGAACAAGCTAAAGTGAAATCTGTTAAGCAATGAATCACCCAAGAACCTATTGGTTTATTAAATTACACAGAAGAAAATGAAGATGGACTGGAAGCGAGCTAGGGAGACCATAGTATGACACTGTCTGCCAGACGATGGAGTGAAACCTAAATCTGAAACGAAAAGTTGAACACCTGAAGGTGGAATGAAATCTTACTGGCAATCACGGAGCTGTGCTAAGCAAGTCCTACGTTTCACTCAGAACTAAACGGAATAATCATAATTCTTCATAATATCTACAGAATACCTCTACATCGATCTGTGTAGCTTGAAAAGAAACATCTGAATTATCTGAAAGCTCAGATAAATTTGCTAAACTAAAATCCAACTGCACAAATGTGAGCATAATATATTATTCAATCAAATATATCTCAATTATGACGTCATACAAGAAGAATCAACGAATATATCTTCGTGCCTCCAGGTGAAGCTAAAAAATGTCGCCGTGGATAGTGTTTGTAAATCTTTGAAAATTAAACCTATACGCAATAAAAGAAGACCAAAACTGGCGCTATGCAACATTAGACTGAGTTTTCGCTACGATAATTTAGCGACAGTCACTAATGTGACGGCAGGTTTTAAGTGAAAACTTCAGAAGAGGACAGTACTCTCCCCACCCATTATATATACAATGAGTGTATCACAGTAATGAAAACATCTCATTACTGATATTATTATTACGCCTTATTAGTGTCTCCATACATGTCTTAATCTCCGCCACATGGCCACTCTGAAACCTTCCATCTGCGTATTTTGATAATCTCATATATGATTGTAAGAGACATAATGCATTTATACGTATACAATTTGATCGCTTACTTAGTGTCCCCATTTTGAATACAAACAATCTGATTAATTCTGGTAGCCTTATCATGTTTATGCTGGAGACAAAATTTGATTGTAGTCAGAAAAGATACACCAAATGAAAAGAAGATAAGCAGCGTTCCCAGAAAACAAGTTAAACATATACACAGTATTCAGTGAAGCAACTCTTGTCAACAAAATTTACAATTTGAATGAAGCAACAACAATTTGTGCAGAATTATTTGGTACTGAGATTGCTTATTTTGTTGGCGTTGTATCAGCTGCGTAAAGTCTAAAGAAACTAATTAAGTTTGTGTGCAGAACAATTGTAACGTGTCTGGAAATGTTACATTTCAGATGACAGAACACGCCAAAGTTAATAAAAACAGTCCTCAGAAATGATAATTATAGAGCTGGTCCTCAGGAAGATAATGTTGAAACAAGCAATACACACTTAGATGTAATGGCAAAAGAGTTACTTAATTAAGGTGGATAAAACGATGGGTAACAGTGAGATAAATTAAACTTAAACACGCAAATTGGGTTGCGTGTTGTATACGCTTCGCCAAACTTGAAGAGAAATGACGTGTATTGTCTGAGGATTATTTGAAGGGATTTCAGGACGTCTACCTCACAATCTGTATTGATGAGATGTCTAGCAATGGCACTACATGAATCATCTGATATCTTGAGTTGTAGGTTTTTTGTCGCATGTTCAGAAAGTCGAAGGTATGTGTGCCCTTCTTTGTGTGCCCCTCAATGTAACTGCTACCTCATATAGGTGTAATTTCGTGAACACAGTTAGAATTTACACGAAAAGGCAAGCTGTTTATTGTTGATTGCACAAAAGAGCATGTTTTACAATAAACGGAAGCCAACTAAGCTGAAGGATAGGTTATGTCTAGTGAGGTATTAAATCTGCTATTGACTATTCCTGGAATATTGTCACCTTTGAAATCAAGTGGAATGAAGATGGGTTGCTTTTGTGCCACCGGGTTTTTTAGCACTTTACCCTTCACATCTATTGTACTCGTTCCTGAATTTCTGAGGGTAAACTTTTTTAATAAATATAGCAGAAATATTCATTTAGACATCTATAAAACACAAAATAATCGAACAAAGAATATTCTTTTCGATAAATTCCTCTTCCGGCTCTACAGTTATATATTGTCGTATTATTGTCCACATAAATACCGAATCACAAGATTGATCATGTTGTGTGAGAATTAAGTGTGATGAACAACTTAGAAGTATTTGTAACAGTGAATAAATTTCATCGTAAAAATGGTCTCAAAATAAAGTAGAAAATCACAATGGCTTTATTCTTGAAAGTGTTTATATAATATGCAGAATTTTCAGTGTAATTTATTGCGTAGTAGTTTCCCTTCGTCCAAGATCTTGAAGTAAAAGCGGAGTTGATGCAGCATATAGTGGGCCAGTTGTTTGGAATTTTCCTCTTGGACGACCTGTTTACTTATTTAGATGTTTCAGCCAAACTCGTAATTACGATATGTATCATTAATTTGACGTCTGCACATCACATGTTAATTTTGATCTCGATTATTATTTACCTTGATCTTGCCTTATTTAAATTTTACCTGCAATACTTCTTTTCGTGGTTATCTGTACGTTGACGGTGTCCTGTTTGAGCAAATCGAGGTGATTCTGACTCCCGACTGTGTGAGTGGAACCCCGGTGTTTGTTTCTTGTGGATGCAGCTTTGATTCCACCTCGTCGGGAATACTCTATTTGATTCCTAAAGAATTTTTCACAGATGGTCTTTGGTTAACTAGTTTTGTCCTACAGTAGCTCGTTTGTATTTTGAAGCCTAAATCGCCTGTGTAGTTAGCTACATCACGGGACTGTTGAGGTAAATATGAGTTTTCATGTTATTATTATTTAACCAGAGAGCTAAAATTTTGACGAAAAAAATGCTCTTTTCAACCTGCCTTTGGAACCTTTCGTGATAGCGCATGTCTGAACAAAGTTTTGGCGGTTCTAGAGTAGAATGTAGGGGTCACTTTCTTCTGGTAACACCTTAATCGAATAAATTTGGTCGTCACATAGTAGATTGTGTTATCAAGTACTGTCTGACCTGAAACACAAACCTAACTGTTATGATATTTCTTATTTGTCTTCATTGAGAAGTGCGTGGCCATTATTTGAAAACCAGTTATAAAGAGTTCAGAAGTACAACTTGAGAGCTATGAACTCAACATCATAATTGAACGCTGTATATGATTCTATTATTATTATCATCATTATATACTTTGATTCCTAGAGGAACATAGGGCTTCAGCTGCGCACCTCCATTGCCTTCTGTTTTCTGCCAACTTTTTCACTCCGCTCCAAGTCTGCCCACACGCTTTCATCTCCTCCTCGCATGACCTCCTCCAAGTCAACCCACCGTGGGACGACTAACTCGCCGCTTCCCATTCTGTCGGGTTCCACTCGAGCAATGGCTTGTCTAGTGATGTCACTTGATGGTTTCCTCAGAGTATGTATGGCCAGCCAATCCATGTCCATTTCTTCCTGCCTATTTGTTTCACAATCGGTTCCTGCTGGGTTGGTTCGCTCATTGCCAGAGATCCCTGTTGTTGATCTTTTCTGACCGGCCATCTGATCTTGAGCGTAGTATTGAGCGAAGACGACTGTTAATGAAGGTCTGAAGTTTGTTTGAGATGCTCTTTATGACGCGCAGTGCAAGTCTCTGATCCGTATAACGGGTAGCACAGACTGACTTTACATTGGAGTGAAAATCCGGATCTTATTTTTGATGGTGAGTACTGCTGTTGACCACCACACAGACTTGAGAGTAATGAAAGCTTGTCTCGCTTTTCCGATTCTTGCATTGATATCCCGTCAGTTCCGTTGGCCTGTAGTTGAAACAATGCTTCCCAAGTTGGTGAGTAGAGGAGGTTGCTTCTCTCAGGTTCCTTCCATTTATGCTGACTGTTGTCTGCTGTCGCTGTTGGTCGGGAATCTTCATCATCTCTGTTTTATCTATGTTCACTTGAAGTCCTATCTTTGATGCTTCTTCTGCCAACTTGTTGCTTTTCATCACTTGCAGTTGGCATTTGCCGAAAGATATTCCTCAACTAGAGAAGTTGAATAGATTACCTGGGTTCCTACTACAAAGTAGGGCTTCAGCAGCACACTTCCATTTTGTTTTATTCCGTGCAGTCCTCTTCCTCTATCTCCTTCCCAAACAATCTCCTCCACATCACTTTCTGACACCCAGCTCGACGTTCCTGATAACGGTTGCAATCGAGGGCATACTTTGTATGTGATATGACTTAGGAGTCTCTTTAGTATGCGTCTTATCTTTCTCCATTTCTTCCGGAATACTGGTAGAACAGTAGCTTCCTGGTTGGATTGTTCCCTGCCAGAGTTCCCTGTTGTTAATCCTTACTGGCTGGTCATCTTAATTTCAGTATGGAGCCTGTCACGTTGGCTGCCGATGAAAGTCTGATATATCCTGCTAGAAATACTCCTCGTGATGCTCCAAGTTTCTGAGCCACATAGATGAACTAAATCACCATTGATGCTGGAAATCAGAATTTTGTTCTTTATGCTTGGTGAAGCAGGTTTCCAGATTGATAACGGATTCATGAGTGTTTGCACTGTTTGGTTTTGATGTCCTCACCCGAGATGTCTGCCTGTAGTTGAAATGATTCTGCTTTTATCATTCACTCTTTGTCCTTACTGCCGTATTTAGCTGAAGTAAAGGAATATTTGACAGTTCTAAGTCGATTGATTCAAAGCTTCAAATGCTTGTCCTTCACTACCTTGACTAACAAATATTTTAGCGGCTATACTAAACGTTTTAGATTGCTGGTAGAGGGCATTTAAATACGGAATGCCTGTTTCTTCTTACGTGTGAATTATTAACCACAAACACGTGTACCTGAGAGACTATTACTTGTCAACTGGACAGAGAGAGAGAGAGATTAACTATCCTCAATCACGAATACAGCTTTATTCTGAACAAAATGTTCACCTAACTTGCAGAATAATCATTGGCATTTGTTGGATCGCATGTTCTGTTCCTTCAGTAGCCTCAAGTGGATTAGCAACTCACAGTGTATTAATAATTTTTTTATTGAAGCTTGATTCTAAATCGTATTTTGATACAAGTATGGAATTATTAGCATGTAATTTCGCTAGCCCAAATTTAGCAGGCCAGTCATTGATATCAGGTAGGCGTCAGCTGGCGATCTAACCCAGACGATGTGCATGATTGGCGATTGTCCTAACCACTGTGCCCTCGACGCACAATTTGATGCAATGCTATTCTATCTGCAGCTTAGAACAACATCTTATCATAATTATTCTCTATTCATGAATATTGCTCACCGGTAGGTTGGAAGCCGATTAAAAATTGCCGTGAGTACAATTTATATCTCAACGAGTGACGGTTATTTTTTATTCCTTTACGTTAATATTTGACATGGAGCTTCAAGCTAGAGGCTTGAAGTTTCTGTGGCAGTCGTAGTTATTTTTACAGTATGGTGTTGCTAGCCTCATGTCCAACCTTCCCTCTTTACCAGCCTTATTACTGGCTTAGCGAGGTAAAGGCGTATATCTGTCGAGGATCGTACCCCGGACCACTTATGTGGTCGGCGAACACTCTACTGCTGTGCCACCGGTGCACATACCGAGTGGTAAAAATACTATAAAATTAAGAGAAAGTGTGATGGATGGATGGGAATTGTTTTGATTAAAGCTTGAAACCACACAATATTTTTTGTACAAGTATAGAATTTTCAGCATATGATATCGGTTGCACGAATTTTGCAGGCCGACCATAGATATCATGTGTGCGTCGACAGGGCATCGAACCCTGGACCATGTGCATGGTTGACGAGAGTCCTAACCACCATGCTGCCGACGCACAAGTAGTTCTGCGATTTAAGCAGGCTGCCAACATATTATGTCATCATAAATCTGTATATCGCTCATTTGTATGATGCTAAATGATGAACGGCAGTACAGAAAATAAAAATGAGTATGACGGGTATGATGTACACTATGTAAACGTTCTGTGCATTTCGGCCACCTGAATTCTTCTAGCCATATTCAAAAAGCTTAAACACAATGCTCTCATGGCTTTATTTAATTTATGAATTCACAGACAGAAAACGTAAAAAAGAGAACGTGATCCATCAAAAAGAGAACATTCCAATTTGGTTGCTGTCATGCTTATGAGCTGTGCATATTTCATCCTCGACCTGTGAACAAAAGTAAATAAAAGTTCTCATTAGTTTTGAAATCAAAATAACAGATGCAATGGGAAGATTGAAATATATGAAAAACGTTTTGACACTGCTGAACGTATGACATGTTAGCTAAGTCAAAAATAAGATACATGCTGAAAAATAAACTTATTAAACTTATTATAACTTATTATTATTTTACTGATATTAATTCCAACAGTGGTGTGAACACGGGCAGTAGTAATTTTGCTCGAAATATTACCAATAACAAAACTTATCATTGTGTGTAAACTATTAAAATATAATTATTCTTATTAAACACGCTTAGTGATTCAAGCCGTCAGTACTATTCGACTTCCGTAGGGTTTGAAAATGAAGCTTAAAGCAACATAGTAGAATTGTTACAAGTATGACATTTTATTTCATTTCCTAGTATGTTGACAAAGTGATGAATCTTGATTTTAAATAACTATCAGATTAGGAATAAGTAGGTTTAACAGTTAGCACTGGTCTTGGCAGTACATTCTATGTTCTGCTGAAGTAGGATGTCTACGTCAAATCTCCTTAGTCTGAATTTCTAAGGAGAAGACTAAATTCTGTCATCTGTAAATTTCATTATGCAGCACAGCTTATAATTATCAAAAAGCCAAAAATACGCTTTACCATGAGCCTAGACACTGCACAAGTGCCAGAGTCTATTCGTGTATTGCACGTGAAAGAATAACACTTTGGAAAATCACTCCATGATTATCTGCTTACAATATTGACACTTGTTTGGATTTCGCACTTAAATCTGTAATGATTTTACTCCTTTCTCCTAGACTGTATATATCATTGTTATTGACATGTAAAATACGATCTTCTGACTTTGTTCTTGTGTAATCCCAGCTTTTAGTGGTTCTCTTTTCCGTTATGTGCTGGTGTTGATCATGCTTTATTTCACGACTGTAGATTTGTCGAAGTGAATTCATGGCTAATGGTGGTGATTGTGACTTTCAACTGTCTGTTGGAAGTATTTGTTGTGTGATTTTTGCTGACTTAGTTTGCTGACCTCCCCTACTTTTTTCTTCTCACAGACTTCTTCCAGTTGAATTATGTCCCAATAATTTTGTTGCATAGTACGTGAGAACTTCCTGATCTTCACAGCTGCTTAACATCATTGTTAGGGTAGTTTTGAGCTTTTGTTACGTTATTATTGTCAAACAGTAACAGAGATTTTATCTCAAATAGCTGCTGTAGTCTTGTTGTCTTCAAGGCACTTTAAGACGTTGAGTAACTCGTGAAAGTTTCGGTTATCTATACAATAGGACGCGATGATTGGTTTTTTGAGTTCAGACCACAACACGTCAGTTCTGGTTGCTGCATTGTATATCAGTTCAAGTGTTTGTGGACAGAAGAATGTTTACCCAGATGGTTAGAGAACAAATGAACTTTGAAACCACAATAAACGCAAGAGGCAGACTGCTAACCTCATGTGCAGCAGAATACTTAACTTATACATATATATATATATATATATATATATCCAAGAATTTTATCAAAACGCCTTCTAGATTATGAATGAAAACCATGAGGGTTGCATATTAAGACGATAATAATCGGTAAAATAAATTCCTCCCTTTGGATTTGAAAAATAATTTACCCTCAGTCTACCTTAGGTAATGTTTGTCAACTTTTATCACCCTCAGAAATGGAAATTATTATCCTTCGTATTCTCTAATCTTTTATTGTTATGTAAAATTTATATTTGTAAAATTTCAGCGAAATTGAAATAGTAATTCCAACGTTTCCTACGTTCAGCAAACTGGTCCCAGCTTCTTCAGGGAAATTAATCGAAATTAACATAACAGAGGTTTATATATGCAGAAAAGGATATCTGTCGTTTTCAAATACTTTGTCCAATCATATGAGTGGTGAAATAGTCATCAAAATGTAATAAACAAACAAAACCGAATGAGCTGTGATCAAAATTTTATCTCAGACCTACAAATATTAGTCTACTTTTGTTAAGCACTTTAAACATTGTACGTTTCAAGAGTCGGTTTGTAAGGATAAAATGTGTTGTAACGAGTTGATCACGGATTGACCATTGAAAACCAACCAGGGAGTACTGGACAGCTGTTTCCTCAGACTAGTTTGGGAATCGCTGACAGTACACACCCACCGCCAGGGATCGAATCCAGGAACTTCCGGTTACAAGGCAAGCTCGTATGTCATTCAACCACTGGGGCCCGGTTCGATGGCCAGTCCATGAATTCTAACTTCTACCAATTCATGATTTAGCTCGACTGGCACCACCAACCAATGTCATCGGTGGGATAGCCATCCTCATACTTGACTGGATGAACCTCACTGAGTCCGACGTCTCACATAAATTGGTTCGACAAGCAAATGTGTGTGTGTGTCGTGAGATTGCTCGGAAAGTGTATCGCTTAAGAACATAAAACTCTGTCTTCCGATGGTGCCTTTTAAATTCATTGAAAGGGCTGATTGTTTCAAATAATAAATTACATTATAACGATATAATAATATCAGAATGAAAAGCAGAGAACTATCAAATCACTAAGACTTGCTCGAAACAAATGTTAAGATAACGATGTAAATTACCATTCAGCAAGAGTTGTGAAAAACGTCGACTGAAAGGACTATTTCACGGGAAGCAAAGAAAAGTGAATGTGAATTTATTTAGTCCCTAAATAGGACGAAACAGTCGTCCAGTCCCCTCAGGTTTTCAAGTGGTTTTCTAACTGATGTCAGCTCATGATGAAATCCTCCAACCAATTTATTTAGTCACATCATGTATCATCATCGTGTGAATGTCTTTGCGCTATCGTATGTAACTTACGCCGATTACCTATAGAACGTAAAAAAGAGGTTAGATATACACAGTTGATATTAAAAATAGCTTCCTCGTATTATTCAGGAATATATAAAGAAATAATGCGCTATCGAGTTAATAGTAGTATTTATCCTTTAGATACCGAGTAGAACGTAGAGCATTAGCGGTACTTATTCGTTTCGCCTTATTTTTCTGAGGTTTATTTTACCTGGTCTCATGACTGCTGACAAGCTGTCGTCTTCCTTTCAGGTAATTTCATCCCTTTATCCTCAGATGCACGACTAATGGCTTCCCATTCATGTTCCACTTGATGGCCTGGGGTATGAAATTACTCAATCCTCTCCTCTTAGTATGCTCGATCCATCTTCGCCTGCTAATGTATTTTTGTTAGGTACTTGTTTGCTTCGTCGTCAATGTCCTTTTTGTTTACCCTTTCTTACTTGCCATGTAATCCTCAGTGTGAAGGAAAGGCAGCTGCTGATGAAGTCCATTGGAAATGGTTTCCGTGGTACTCGGATTTTATCAACCACGCAGTAGATATCGACAACAAATTCAGAATAATGAAGTTTTGGCTTACATTTTCGATTGTGACTAGCTTTGATATGCGCATTTTTGCGGTCTCCGCCTGTAGTGGAAACAATTGCGTTTAGGTAAGAGAAGATACGGACTAAATTCAGTTTTCCCTCACTGATGTTGATTTGTATTTGTCGTGGTTTGTTAGGCGTCGTCGTCACCTTTATCTTCTCTGTGTTCACTTGAATTCTTATATTTGATGTTCCTTCCACCAAACTGTTGGTTTTTAAATGTTTGTAAGAAAGTGGACATGAATTTTACGCGATGTCCAGATCTTTCAGTCTTTTTCCGGTCTAAAGTATGCCCATCATCTCTCTGTTCTCCCGTGGGGTGAATGGTTCACTGTGTCACAGCTGGCAGGATCAAAGTAAAAGTAGACAGCCTTCTCTTACACGTGCCTTCAATTCAGAGACGTTTCTGAGCTTTCTGTAGTGAATTATATGTAGTACGGCGTCATCATAAAGTTGTTCAATGCATTTTATAGAGATTTGCTCACTTCACAACTAAGTATTAAAGAAACTATGAATCTAATTCACAGTCAATGCTGTAGACAACCCTTTCAAAGTCACTGTGATTGAAGCAGAAAGTTGGCTATCAGTTTTTTTTACTGTCTCTAAAGGTGATGCTTAATGTTGAGTTTTCATTCACTTATTACCAGTATAAAACAAGAGACACATGCTACGTCGTATTATTGTCTCTAAGGATTGGTTATACACAGTGTCAATAAACACCGTAAAATAAGTTCTAATAAATGAAAAATGTATCTTATATGGGGAGTTGACAGTTTTCTGAATCAAAACACCATCGTCACCTCGTTCCTCATTTGTCTCGAAGTAGGATATGACCTGTAAATATAAGGAATGAAAATTAATTGGTAGTACATTGAATAGATATTCTCAGGAAGTATAAATGATTATTTGAAGAGGGTAATATGATGAAGAACTGGAGGAAGAGGGCTAAATAAAGCTGTACGAGTGAGAAACATATAAACTGATCACATTTACTTCACTAATTAAAAATAAAAACAGTTACATCTACAGAATTACGGATTGATAGCATCAAGATGTACAATGTTTCTTTCCTTCACGTTCCCCAGTGGAACATAAGGCTCCAAGTTAGTGGTTTGAAGTTTCTGTAGCAGTGTTTATTTTACAAGATGGGGTTGCTAGCCTCATGCCCAACCTTCTCTCTTTACCAGCTTTATTACTGGCTTAGCCAGGTGAAGGAGTGCCTCGTCGGTCGGGGATCAAACCCCGGCGTACAATACTCCATTGAAATACTACAACTTATCATCAGTGAATTTAGACGAATGAAAAGCAACCACATTCCCCGTTCCGTTTGCCATAACATCCTGTCAGAATCACCGGTTTGTCTGCTCTACAAAACTCTCCCATTTCACAAGCTACACATGAAATCTTAGGACACAGTAGTTAAGTTGTCTTACTGATCAAAACTCTTCATAAAAATAAATTTGATTCACTTCTCAAATTCATCAGATGAGAAAATTAGGTTCACTCTGGCAAATCAAGGCACTTGGTTGAACAATGCGTTTTTTCATCTCTCCTTGTAATCACCTATGACATTTTCATTGACTGACTTGTATTCGAATTGGTGAAAATTTGAGTAGCTGCCTAGTAGTGTGAGGTACGTTGAGCGGAAACATCGTAATTATCACTTGAACTACTTTTAGAACAATGCTACTAAATGATGCTTTGGACATGCTGTGGATGTTGGCCACACTGATGTCTTTACTCCAAGAGCTGACCAATAAAATGTTTCTGCTTGACAGTAACGGAGGACATACACTGCTGACTGGCTCTTGGCACTAAAATCTTGTAGTGTTGGATTGAGTTTAGATCTCTTCTATATTCACATAGTAAACTTTACTGCTTTGCTTTGAACAATAGAACTCGTGTGTCTCATCGTTTGGTTTTATTGCACTGCTTTATCTCACGTCAGCTAACCTATATTCCATTTCACTGTGTTTAGGAATTATCGAATGTCAGGATACTGATGACCCCCTTAAAGACCTTGAAAAGTTTTCTTAAAAGTTGTGCTTCTTAACATATGAAAGCAGATTTGAATGCTAGTTTTGTGGTGAGAGGCTGAAAGTCTTGTCTATTTTATTTTTTTTATTTTTGATTACAGCTTGATTCCACACCGTATTTTTGGTACAAGTATGGAATTTTCAGCGTGGATATCGGTAGCCGAAAATTCGCAGGCCGACCATAGATATCAGGTGTCATGCAATATGTGGGTTCTCATTCAAACGTTTAATGGTAATTGGGTATTCATTGAGGAATTTGACGAGAAAAGCTGTAGTTTTCTTTTTCTATTGGCTATCATAATGACATGGTTCTGTCATGAGGTCTAACCCAGACTATGTGGTAAATCTGCAGTTAGTGGGTGAAGATGGGTAAGAGGGTAATGGTAATGTATTATCAAAAACCAACTATATACTAACAGGTAAAAGAAGTTTGAGAAGGGTTATACACTCTCGGTGTAAGATAAACAGTTTAATGAGTGAGTTATCATTAGGATGCACATAGAAACAAAGGAAACTATGGAATTATGTAGGAGTTCTAAAGACTACAAATGTTGACAAGATTTGGAAGAAAACAAGCACACAAACAACACGTCAGCAGACGTCAACATAGTTGTTATCATGATGGTAGAAATGCCATTATAGATAAGATTTTATTTTGATAAATCGCACAGTGTTTACAGTTATATGAACTGATGACGTTTCGAGCACAAACTATTGCCACTCATAATCATATCAAGTTACTCACACAACTTTGATCTCTCATTTATATACATGTGTGGAATGGATTAGATATTGGATTAAAAATCAATGTGAGATAATGTACATTCAGAAATAATCGTACGAGTGTTGTTGATCAATTGCAATTAGATGGGAAAATTGGACGAGTGTTTTTACAGTCATAATAAGCTGCTTGTTAGAATGTGTTTGAATTGAAATAGAATTTTAATATTATTTATTACCCTCTTCTGATTGACCTGCGGTAATAATATCTTCCATATCTCCGGTATTTGCATTGAGTCATGTTTGTTGCATGTGTTGGTGTGGACTCGATAAATAAGGATTCCGTAATCAACCTCTCTCTCCTTAATCCTTATATATCGAGTCCACACCCAACACATGCAACAAACATGACTCAATGCAAATACCAGAGATATGGAAGATATTATTACCGCAGGTCAAATCAGAAGAGGGTAATAAATAATATTAAAATTCTATTTCAATTCAAACACATCACAACATCCTAACAAAAAACTTATTATGACTATTAAAACACTCGTCGTATCTTCCATCTGATTATAGTAGATCAATAACACTCGTATTAATGCCATCAGTCAAACCAGAAGAAGATAATAAATAATCTTAAAATTCTATTTCAATTCAAACACATTCTAACAAGCAGCTTATTATGACTGTAAAAACACTCGTCCAATTTTCCCATCTAATTGCAATTGATCAACAACACTCGTACGATTATTTCTGAATGTACATTATCTCACATTGATTTTTAATCCAATATCTAATCCATTCCACACATGTATATAAATGAGAGATCAAAGTTGTGTGAGTAACTTGATATGATTATGAGTGGCAATAGTTTGTGCTCGAAACGTCATCAGTTCATATAACTGTAAACACTGTGCGATTTATCAAAATAAAATCTTATCTATAATGGTATTATACTCTACCACAGTGCCCAAGTTTTATGCTTATATCGATGGTAGAAATGGTTGGATAATTTTCATTTGTATACATATCTCTGATTACTCCATTTGAATGTCTAGGGCTTGAGTAGTACAAAGGAGACGAAAGCGTATAGCCTTTATTAGGTTGTTCTTCTTCACTTTCTACATCACTTGGTCATTCATTTGCAGAAACCATAGTTATGTGTTAAAAGAAAACCATCCAACCACTTCTGCTATCATGATAACAACCATGCTCGTTTTTTATAACCCCTCATAACTCTTGTATTTCTTCAGAACTCTTACATAATTCCATATTTTCCTCTGTATCCAAGTGCATCCTAATCATAACTCGCTCATTAAACTAGTAATCCCATTACGTAATTGTATTACGCTTATTCAACTCCCTTTATGTGTTGATTAAAATTATCGACTAAGTTGTTTTTCTTGAGAACACATCGTCATTAACCTCTTAACAATCTTCACACCCTCCCCCTTATTACAGATTGATTACTCATTAGATTTTCAAACGTTTTGACAACAATAACCCTAACTTATATATTTATTTCTATCGGACAAATCTGACGTACACACATACAAAATAAGTACATAAAACTGCGATCGTACCCCTGGTTAAATAGATGAATTCGTCGCCGAAAAGAGATTCTTCACTGAATTACATGTTTTATTTTCATAAACATTTGGATGAGCATTATTCATGAATTTTTCTACAAGTCATGAAATGTATGGATGTGGTGTACTACGCGATCAAGTCTGTATTCCTCGATTCCAAATGATTTGAATACTACATATTTACCTGGATGACATGCACAGAAAATAGATTCGACATTTTTTCTCCCAGAAATGGTTTACTTCTACAGAGTGGATTTGTAGTATGTAGTGTAATTTGTTTTTCCTAGTTCCATTCAAGCTGCTATTATTCCTATACTATTAAAAGATTTTGCACTGTACAATCTATCAAGATAGTTGTTGACACTTCATTAATTTGGATAAAAGGAATAGTAATCAGGATTGGAAAGATTAAGAAGTTTGACCGAAATATACAGATTGTATTTCTTTACTTTTGGTCGGATTGTCCTTTCATTTATTTTATGCTCATGACGTCATTTTACACAACGTCATAATATTCGATGTTTTGTCTGTAAAGTAAAAGATTCTGTTATTAACCGCTTACCATAGTATTCTCCGTTAGCGTCACCAACATCCATAGAATCTGCATTTGTGAAGAACATAAATCATTTTGTGTTAGATATTATACATATTTACAAGGAGTATGAAATATTCATTGAGAAGAAATATGTGAATGAAATGTCAATGGAGGTGATTCAGTAAACATGCATAGTGTGATAAGTATACATACTGATCACTTATTTAAGGTAGCACTCACGAAAATCCAAATCGATTCCATGAGAGCGTAAAGTGTTCAACAGAAGTACTGTGTGTTTTCTCCTCCAAATCGAAACTCTTTGTAGAATTAAACCTACTCTGCACTTCTCTTTCGAGAGATTATATCATCAAGTGCAGTCTGAACCAACCAGTAACTTGAATGAGTGGTGAATTACTTCCATCCGGTTACGTAACACACTGACAACTCAAATTAAGCTATGAATTATTGAGTGTAGATATGAATGGCTATTTAATACAGTGTAGGTTTCTGTGAATGAAAATATTAGAACTACAAATTGTATTGTATTATCGTACCACGTAACTATTTCTAGGATTTAACCATAAGTACCTTCATTGATATTCGCACTGTGTTCAGCGCATTGATGTCATGAAACCCATTGCTGACTGATGAACAATACCAGTTTGACTTTGTTATCAAATGTGATTATTTGTACTGGCGAGGTTTCTTCCAACTGTATTTCATCCTGGGTCCACACAGCTAAATGTTTTTGCTAAATTTTAATGATTTTCTCTTTTTCTTTTTATGATAACTGTTGTTATTTGTTTTCATGTGTCTAAACCTTTTTTAATTTGCTGTCATTTTCTCATGTTGACTGACTAGAAATATATAATTAAGAATTTCGTTGTGTTTAAAAATTTTCGAATATTGGATGGAATACTGATTTCCTTTTCACAATACGTGGACCAGTTTCCTAAAGATTGTCTGACTGAACATTTTAAGACACATTGGATTGAAGACCTCTTCATTTTAAAGTCATAATCATTAGTGGTCACTAATTCTGGAAGACCGTTGGACGTGGAAGTAAGTAGCTATTTTCCTAGTTTATTTGCCATAATAAAAAGATATTCTTTTATCATTATGTCCATCTTAAATTGTGTTTGTAATTTGAACCTTCGGTTCAATACAATCATATCGGTTATGTAATCGAGAGTGCTCAGTAAGCTCGCATAGTTTGTCTCTTAAATTTCACTGATCACAAACTGCTATTTTGATGAATCACAACAAAGAAGGGAACAGTACTCATCCTTATTAGAGCATTCCGTCTCAGATATCAGAATATAGAATGACTACCCCAGTTTCATGTGGAGATTGAATTTAAGAAGGTGCATGTAATCATAGAGATAAAATATATGTGTTATTTTACTTAGTGATTTTAGTGTACACATTATGCAGCTAGTGCAAAATTGGTATCTAATCGATTGTTCTCACTCTGGTATGGGATCATTAACTGTCTGTTATCAGGATGACTATTTCACAGTAAATACTGAAAATGGGATATGAGTTCATTTGCTCATAGTTTCGTTTCACTGTGTATTTCTTCGAGTTGTTGTAAGTCTAACTTACCTCGGTCGACTGTGATATGTTAACAAAGACGTATGAAAATTACTTGATTGTGAGTAAACAGCTAAACTTAGTTTGCATATAAAGCAGAGAGAAGCAGTTGAATTTCTGGAGTTTCGAGGATGATACACAGAATTAATGTACGCATTATCTTAACATGCATATGAAAAGTCTTTTGATTCTGTTATCAAAGAGATTTTGGTGTAATAACACCCAGTATTCGATGAAATTCCTTAGAATGAAGTTTATTTTAATATCTAAGTGTTACATGATAACTTACTACTCATCACTATCAATCATGAATTGATGAAGTAGAAGTTGACTGATCTAATGAATACTCAAGTTTTCAACAGTTAATTTGTTGAGATTTGATTGATTTGATCGAAAGCCAACATGTTCTAGAGAAATACTGGAAACCGAGGTGTATTGGACAGCTGATTCCTGCTAATTGAGGACCGTTCAGCAGTACACACCTGTCAGTTTCAAACTCAGGATGTCCCTGTTATAAAGGAGGCTCGTAGGTCAATCAGCCTCTGGAACCTGATTCAATAGTCCACTGTTACCTACATGTGACGTCAGTTCATAATCAAACTTGAAACAGATCAAATCTGTGTAAATGAATTAACTCATGAAAATAATCTGATGCTCACTAGTGACGGGATACAATGAAAAGTTGCCTGTAATTCTAATGAGAAGTTGTGACCAGTAAAATCTATCAGGTCGATTGGGGAGGCAAATACTCGCAGATGATATTGGCCGGGGGTTGGGATATCTGTCATGAATTGATAAAGTTGGGATTCATGGACCGATTGATGAATCTTTTCTCACAGACTGGACGATCTACGAGCTTATTCTGTGACTTGAGGCTCCTGTTTTCGAACCTCAGTGTGTGTGTGTGTACTGCTGAAAGCCTCAAACTAGGATGGAATAGCTGTCCAGCACGACCTGGTTTTAATGATTCTCTAACTAATATCATTCCATAGTGAAATCTGAAACAAGTACCTAGGTGAATAATTATTTCATTTATTATTGTGAATATTTGACGAAGTTATTCACTTCCAAAACGCAAAGCTATTTTACAATGTCTCGTTCATCGGTGCAATAGCACTAATTACTATCCCATAACAATTTATTTATTTACAATAACACAATGATTTTATATCACTGCTGCATTTTCCACTTTTCAAATTGTGGTGTGTACGTTGACGGGATCAACATTCCTGAGTGGTGGTGTATACATTCAGTCATGCTCAATAGACTGGTTTGAATTTCCTTATACGTAGTATCGGGAACAAATTTCACGAGCTAGGTGTATTAGTAGAAGACCTTAGCCCAGGTATTGTGGCCATTACTGAAACATGGCTGGTTTCGGGATTAGATGACACACCTGAGCTATGCGGATTTAGTTGCTTGCGCAGCGACAGAGTTAAGGGTCGTAGAGGTGGCGGGGTTGCTCTGTACATCAACAACTCCCTACATGTTCGTTCCGTGAAATCTGAAGCTCATGACAGTGGGACAGGTGAGGTAATTAGCTGTGAAGTAAGCTTTGCAACCGGCACTCTACTCATTGGAGTTCTGTATAGAAGTCCCTATTGTCAGTGTGATGACTTCATTTTAGATCACCTCAAACAATGGAGTAAACACAGTAGCTGTCTTATTCTAGGTGATTTTAATGCACCTCATATAGACTGGGTAGCTGTCACATCTCCAGGATCCGCTGATAAGTTTGACAGCCGGTTACTCTTGACAACCATGGAAAATGCCCTGACACAACATGTCTTAGGTAGTACAAGATTCGGTTCTACCCAAGGATCTTCCTTGCTGGACTTAGTGCTTACTCATGACAACGACGACGTGGATGGTCTAGTTATTCATCCACCTCTAGCAAACAGTGATCATGGGGTGTTAGATTTTAACTTAAAGGCTGGCAATTTAGTCAGTTTTCAACCCAAATCCCGGCCTAGTGTTTGGCATGCTGACATAGTGGCTATAAAGGAGCGTGCTTCAACTGCCGACTGGTCAGTCAACATTGTCTCATCCATTGAAGATGAATGGGATAGATTTAAGAATACACTTGAGAGGGTTACCACTGATCTCATCCCCTGGAGGGTTCCTAAAAGGCCAACGAATCGGCCACCATGGATAAATAGACAAGCTATAACACTCCTGAGACGGAGAAAAAGGTTCTGGAATCTCTTTGTTTCTACTGGGCTACAGCAGTTCCGGCTGAAATACTGTGAAACCAGAAACCAGTGTAAAACTTTGATCCACCAGTCAAGGATAGCTTACGAAACCCAGTTAGTTAAAAGTTCACCAGGCTGCCCAAAAAGACTCTTCTCATATATCAAGAGAAGAACACGTAAGAGTGATGCTATCCCACCTCTTATGCTTGAAGATGACCAGACAAACATGGCTGAGGATAACTTGACCAAGGCTGAGGCTTTGTCCAGGCACTTTAGTCAAGTATTCTCTGATAAAATTGATACCAGCTTTGTAAATTTTCCAGAAGGTAACTTGAAAATGGCACCCTTATACATTGGAAAGGATACTGTCCTAAAGTGGCTTCTAAGGCTCAATCCTGGTAAGTCCAGTGGCCCTGATGAACTCCACCCACGTATATTAACAGCATTGGCTGAAAGCATAGCCGAGCCATTGTCGGTAATCTTCAATATGTCTCTGGACCAGTCTAAATGTCCAAGAGACTGGAAAGATGCCATCATTAGTCCGGTCTTCAAAACCGGATCTAGAAACTTAGTTCAGAACTATCGTCCTGTTAGTTTGACCAGTATTGTTGTTAAACTACTAGAAAGAATAATTCGTGATGCTATCATTCAGTTCATTGAAGGGAACAAACTTTTCGCTGTGGAACAGCACGGTTTTAGAGCAGGTCATTCTTGCTTGACCAACCTTCTTTTGGCCAGAGAAAGTTGGGCAAGCTCAGCTGATGCTAATATACCGGTGGATGCCATATTCATAGACCTTAGCAAGGCGTTTGACAGGGTTTCTCATTCAGGTCTTCTAGTAAAGTTAGGTAGTCTGGGAATCAATAAAGTGGTTACCGACTGGATTCAAGACTTTCTAAAGGACAGAAGACAAAGAGTACGAGTTAACGGGGTTTTATCAACATGGGAATCGGTTAAGAGTGGCGTTCCTCAGGGTACAATTCTAGGCCCACTTCTTTTCCTGATTTATGTTAATGAGATTCCATCGGTAGTTAAGTCATCCTGCTTACTGTTTGCGGATGACATCAAGATATGGAGGGCTTTGCACGATGACAGTGATCAACTTGCTTTGCAGGAAGATTTAAACTTGTTAAGTGATTGGTGTAAGCGCTGGGCCTTGGAGATTAACTTAAGCAAGAGTGTAGTTATGCATGTATCCCATAGTCACGTGCACAATTACTCAATGAATGGCATTACTCTCCCAGTGGTCACTGAGTACAAGGACTTGGGAGTGGTTGTGCAGCATGACTTGAAAACAGCAACAAACTGTAGAACTGCAGCCACTAAGGGTTTTAGAATGTTATGGGCCATACGCAAGGCTTTTGCGAACTTTGACGCTGATATATTTCGTATATTATATCCGACTTATATCAGACCTCATTTGGAATATGGGATCCAGGCAGCGAGCCCGTGTTTCAAATACGAAATAGACTTATTAGAAAGGGTGCAAAGAGTAGGAACTAAGCTAATAAAGGGTTTCTCAACCCTGTCATATGAGGAGAGGTTAAGTCGACTGGGTTTATTTCCACTGTCATACAGACGACTTAGGGGTGACCTAATACTAGCATACCGTATCCTAAGAAATGATTTTGGAGCTAATTTATCTAAATTATTTCTTCCTTCTAGCACCAACCAATTGCGAGGACATCACCTCAAGGTTAAAAAACCACGGTCGAATCGTCTGCGTCTGGAAATCCGTTTTTCGCATCGAATTGTGAACCATTGGAACTCCCTACCGGAACATGTCGTATCAGCGCCATCCGTTGATTCATTCAAGGCGAGATTGGACCTCCTGTATGAAATAAATCGAAAGGATTAACACAGGCATATAGCCTACTATCCTAAATAAATTGTAAACTGTAAACTGTAAACTGTAAACATATTATGAGATTTAGATAACTTCCCATGTTTTAACTGTATTGTTTCTATCGCAGATGAAGTACTCAACTTCTGAAAACTAAGTAAACAGATCTTTATGCATATTCGGATGGTATGTTTTGTGAATTTTTTGGAATTATTTCAGCATCGAGTCAGACTGAGTTATTATATGATGTCAGGGTGTTTAAAAGAAATAAAAACATAGTTACTCGGAAATCTGGAAAATTCTCCTGAAGTAGCAGCAGTTTACATGATGTTACTTTCAGAAAAAACCATGTTTGGATGTTTCTAAACACTATGGGATTATTTCAAGTGACCTGATAATGATACTTGTGTGTCAAATCATTATTATTACTAAGTCTTTTACTAAAATTCCTTGTTGTTAATCATGGAAAACACGAATTTGTTGTTCTCAGTATTCATCCTAAACTCATATTCCTGAGAATAAGAACTGTGAAGATTTTTATTAAATTTCTACTGTTCGATTTCCGTCAAAAATCGATGTAAGTTAGAGAAATTACTGAAATCCAAATGGACACTGAACAGCTTTTCCATTCTAGTTTGGATCTTTTCAGCTGTTGGGGCAAATGAACCCAACAAGAAATTAACGCGTGACGTTGAGGTTACGAGACGAAGCTCGTTGACCATTAGCCTCTTGCGTGATTGTATATCATGAGTTCACAGAGAATTAAGGGATCGCTGAATTCTATGGTTGAAGCATCTGAAAACTGAATGAGAGTGCCGTCCAGTTTTCACTGGTTTTTAATGATATCTAGATGTGACAAAAATTCAAGAAATATTTTATGTATTACTGTATATTTTACTTACTATTTCTACCTATAAGTTAATATTTGAGGAGTTTTGGAGGTGAATTCATTAAGATATCATATGGGAAATTTGACGAAGGCGATCACCCGTTTAATAAAACATTTATAATTTTTCAGTTGAATTTAGCATTTAAAATAGACCTTTGTTGTTGAACTGAAGTGTTTGGTCTATGCTGACATATCGACCTTTAGCACTCGTGCTTTGATCATGTCTACAGGTGAACATGAAGTTATTTTGGCTAGTGGCAACTAGCAGTGATACCTGTTGCATAACCGAAGGGGCTGGCGTGTTCCTGAAGGGTTTAAGTCTCTGAAGGAACAACACTACTCACTGGAATACAGGCATGCCAAGTTATCAAGTCACAAATAAGAAGAAACGCTCACTATGAATTCCATTATTAGTTCCCAACAACCACAGTAACTTTATATCTGAATATTATTTCTTTTGGACTGCAGCATTTACACTCATAATTCTTTAAAGGAAGTTCATCGACCAGGATGTGATTTGCTGTATTTCGGTAGATAAGTGTTTTATTCCTTTGTGAACAAGCACTTCAGTCATTTTCTTGATCAATTTGTATGAACAAACGCTGTCAGAAGGTTGAAATGCCGCCTCCTTTTTGATTACTGTTTTATATACAATTAAACATTCGCATACGCCATCTGCACATAGATGATAATACTATAATACTCAAAATGTGCTATGATCATGAAAATTAAGTAAGATATCACAGATGCATGTCGTTCAGTTTCCACGTCAACCTGTGGATTTCAATTGAGATTGTACACGCGATCTCCAGTCTCAGAACCACTTAACGCACAGAAGTCTACTAACACTCACCTATTCCCTTTCAACTCACAGATAGACACTCGACCAATGTCGAGCTACCCTTCTGCGTCCTCTCCACCAACTTAGACTTGCATTTCAAAAGTTACAATTTCTGTGTCACTATCTAACCAGCATCTTCTCTATCACTGGTTGAATAGGCCTCTACGTGTCCGTTTACTTCCCTCTTCACCCCTGTTTGTACTTGCCTAGCTTTGGATAATTGCGAATCCCCACATTTCTACCATTCTGATTTGAATAATGATATCGTAACACTGGAGGAGAATAATTCACTCCAACTCACTGCTTCCGTTGCTGCAGTTGTCATCATGAAAACAACTCTGGCTATGTCTAACCTCCTCAAGTTACTCTACATACAACCGACTTGACTGACGTCTTGACGACCTGTTTCAACGTCAGGCTGACTAAACTTCTCACATTTAATTATTGCATCTAATGTCTCGTGTTTTAGTTTTCATGAAGGTTCTGTTTTTTCAAGTATTTCATTTCTATTAATTTGATAAAAAATTAGGAGGGAATCAATTCTATGAACGAAATATTCCCATATTGAGTCATAAGAAAAAGGCGAAAACAGCGAAGAAAATTTTACCCCTTTTCGACGATTCATTTTCATGAGCTGTACAATCGTAATTATAATTAACACCAAAATCTTTATACCAATCAGATACTGGTAAACTTTGTCGTTGAAAATTGTACTGCATAATGTAAGGTGTAAGAAGGGATGACTAATTGTAAGTTAGAAAGGAGACAGAAGTTGGCATGTCTTAACAAGTGTGAGATAATGACTAATCAGTAAGGACAAAGTTTACCAGTAGTATCTGATGGGTCTAAAGATTTCTGTGTTAATTATAATCACGATTGTACAGCTCATGAAAATGAATCATCGTAAAGAAACTTTTCTTCGCTGTTTGTGCCTTTTTCTTATAATTAAGTATTCATCATTTGCAGTACAGATTTTAATATGTCACTTTGCTTATCTAAGGAATATAGATTTCTCTGTGTGGATAGTTACATTTCGTGTCGCTGATAGCCTTAAGTGATATGCCTGCATTTGGAGCACTTATATATATATGCATGCTACGAAGTGAGGTTGAATGCCGTTACTAACACTGTAAAATTTGACTTCTCAGGTTGTTTCAAATGATTCTGGGAGATTTTAAAAAAATATTTTCACTTAGAAAGCTAATTTTTGGCAAATTCTGTAAGCAGATGTGAGTTTTCTTCATGTGTCAGTCGCATGTATTAATGCATGAATCTACATACATGGTCAGTGAAAAATGAATAGAATGTGTGCCTACTGAGTCAATTAATTTCTGATCCTAAACACCTGATCTTTTATGTTAATTCATTATTATTTGGACAGTTTTGCTTTCCCGAATTATATTTCAATTTAGGAAACGTTTTTTGAACGCCTACTCAAGTTATCAAGGGCTCACCCAAATCCAAAACGCTAGGCGTTTCTTCCTCGATTCGTAATTTATGAATCAGAAGAGATGAAATTATTGGTGCAATTCTGTCATTTATTTTTTCGATAACTTCACAAAACAGAAATGCAGATTATTCAATAGAACAAACACATTTTCAAGAGTCAGTTTGTAAGTAGATGATTTGTTCGACGTATGTTGGCGGAATGATGTCAGTTGAACAACTACGGAAAACCAGCATTTACTACTCAATAGTTGTTTCATCATAATGTGGGACTCTTGGTCGGTAAACGCCTACCGGGATTCGGACCGAGGATATTTACCGAGCAAGCTTGTAGAGCATTCATCCTGTGGGACTTCAACTAAATCCTTCCATCATTGTGATGATTGTGTCGTTTAACTTTCGCTAACTCTTCCGTTTATTTCACATTTTTGGAACAATCCTTAACAAGACATTAATAGAAAAGACCAATTAGGTAGTTCAATGAAGAGGCTCTTTTCGGCAGTTTCATTTACTAACCTGTACAATAGCATTTATACACAATTTTCCATGAAACAGGGTAGTAAAATGAGCGATGAGTTGTCACTATCAAATTCGCTGATTTTAGTCAATTTATAAGAGTGACGCAACAAGGTAAGTAACTTATTGAGTGGACTGTAATCAGGATCCTCACAGAAACGAGGTAAAATATGAAATTATATAAGAGTTCTGAGGGATTTCGTGTCAAAAACGTTTTGAGACAAGCAAACAAACAACAGTCGAATTAGCGGAAATCAACATGGTTATCACTATCATGCTAGAAGTAAGTGAATAATTTTCTTGTGTATGCATACCTCCGGTACCTCTCTGTCTGAATGTCTAGGGCGATGCGAAAGAATATTACACTTTGGCGGGTGGCGCAATGTTATAGTGCTCACTGACCTCTCAAGTCGTCCGGGGTCTGATCCCCGATCGACGCACTGCTTCATCCCGCTAAGCCGATAATAAGACTAGTAGACGGGGAAGATTGGACTTGAGCCTAGCAAGAACTGTGAACGTAGAGGAATAAGAAAAGGCCATCACACAATAATCGGTTTCCCTGGATTTCGGGTGGGTGTTAAAGTTCACAATAATGAATAAAACTCTGTGTTGTTGCATTGGACGTCTGGGTTTTGGTATGAGACACTATTATTCGACCTTGAGAGGTAAAAATGCTTGAATAGTGCCAATAAAGAAAACTAATGTTCACACTTTTCTTACAGTCCACCTTTCTGATGATACCAACATTAAACCCTAATAATGTATCATATATGATTTCAGTGGATTCAGAACACAGGATAAATCATGATAAACGCAAGACTTACCCTCTACCAGATTGACAGTGGTGAGCACAGTGAAGAATAACAATACAAACCAAAACTTCATAATTTCGTTTAATGGAGCACCGAAAGTATAATGAATATTTATACTTTTGATAAACCTATCATATTTTGTTGTGTATTTCAAAACGTATTTTTGTTTACAATACTGTGATTATTTTCATTTCAGTCAGATATATATAAACTAGTATGCAACCAGTAGTTCAACAAAGTGAACATGTGAACACTGATGCTCAGAAATACGATGATGATATATCAAGCTTGAGCTGCCAGACTAATCCACGAATGATTTGAGACGGAAAGAATGTTATCGTTTTTATTATTCATTTGTGTTCAGAGTCGAACGTAGATCTTCAACAACACATCTCCATTTTTTCTGTTTTCTGCTGTCCGCTTCAACTGGGTCCGCTATTGACCAAACTCCCTCATCTCTCTTGCCCTCACGATCACCTCCACGTTATCCTCAATTTGACGACCAGCTAGTCGCTTCCTATTTGGATTCCATTTGAGTCTGGCGTGCGACGTCATTTGGCGGTCTTCTCAGTGTATGCCCTATCCATCCATCTTTAATTTCTCCTACATGTTTGTTGAGCGATCGGTTCTTGTTTGGTTTGTTTGACTGAATTTTTATTGGTGCTTATTCTTGTTGGCCATCTGATCTTCAGTATTGAGCCAGCGAAAGTAGCTGTTGATGGAAGTCTGCAGCCTGTTGGAAATCTGTTTCGTGACACGCAGTGCAATTTTGCTGACCCGTATGTAAGAACTGACTTCACATTGGTGTTGAAAATGAGAATCTTGTTCTTTATGCTGATCGCGGAAGATTTCCAAACTGGTTTCAGATTGATGAAGGCATATCTTCTCTTTCCGATTTTGACTTTGACGTCTTTGTTCGTTCTGCCTGTAGTTGAAATGATGCTTCCTATCCGGATAAGTGAAGGAGGTGACCTCTGTTAAATCCCCCCCCATTGATGGTGATTGGTGCTGGCTGTAGTCATTGTTGCAGTTCGTCAGCTATTTTCATAACATCCATCTTCTCTGTGTTATTCGAATCACATTCCCCACACATTTTCAGCCTTACTTCTCAGAGCTACCGCACAGACACTAAATTTATTGTTAAGAAAGTAAAGAAATCTAATTATGTAAATAGTTTCAAACATCAGACTGAATAATTAAGAGGATTAATGTAATTAGTGATTAAGATTATGAGATATGTGCGGTTGCAGATTGATTTCCATCCTTAGATGTCATCAGGAGGCGACATCATATGAAATGTGATAAAAAGTACACCTTGTTTAAATTGTTTAACAAAAGTAGACTAATTTTAAAAGTCTGAGGTCAAAATTTCGATCACAGCTGATATAGTTTTGTTTATTATACATGTTGATGTCTGTTTCATGACTCATATGATTGGATAAATTTCCTAAAAACAGGAGATGTCCTTTTGTATATAAACCTCTGTTATGTTTATTTCGATGAATTCCCCGTAGAAGTTCGGACCAGATTGCCAAACGAAACATTGAAATTACTTATTTCAATTTCGCTGAGATTTTACAAACATAATTTTCTACAAGAGGTTACATCAGTTAGAGATCATTGGAAACCATAGGAAACTTTAGGAGAACTGCTTCGTCCTAGTTTGGGACTCTTTGGAACAGCACACTTACGATGAAACTATGCAATAAAAGCAGGACTTTCGGATTATAAAAGCAAACTCATTCGCCAACCAGGTACTTAGGCTGGAATTTAGTCACCCTTGGATGGTAGCTCATAATATAGCACTGCTATCATCAGAGTATTCCCTTCATCTTGAAGTGGTGGATCTCACCAGCTACGAACTCTCACTACAGCTTCAGGGAATCCATTTAGAAGTCATCAGTGAATTAGATGTTGTTATTTTGATAATAGGATTTAGATTACTTTGATTCCTGCTGTTATATTACGTCATTTAGAGATCATCAGCTGAGGGCGGCCGGCTGGTCAACTAGCTTGATGTCATAAACTCACAGTCTCGGTTTCGATCCCTGGTGGTTTCTCAAGGTATGAGGAAATGCGTGTCTAGTTTGTCATAGGTTTCCGATATCTCTGATATAAGTTCATAACATGAAATTAATTATTAGTGAATATTTTATCTTTTTTTATAGAATAATGCATAATTGTGCGCTTGTGCGATAACAGTTTGGTTACATTCATTACGTTACAAGTATTTCATTAAAATAATGGTGACTCACGGCAATTAAAACTCCACAATCAGGGACGACGTTTTTTTATTTCAGATTACTATTCTTGAAAAGCGAGATTAACAGATGAATTATTTCTGTCTCTTAGCTGAGTGTAGTCTTTGAAGTGAATACAGCAATATAAAACAAAGCTGCTTAATGTCGCCTATGATAATTCTGCTTCTGTTGCATCAGATCGTACAAACAACCGTGAGGAATTAAATGACGGGATGGGCTAACACAAGGACTTCAGGGTTGAACTTGAAGTGAGCATAGAGACGTAGGAGGTGAAAACATCGAAAAACCGACAACAGCAATAACAACTGGTCACCATCAAAGGATGAAATTTAAAGGGGTTCACTTTTATTTATTTTTTTTATTTTTGATTACAGCTTGATTCCACACTGTATTCTTGGTACAAGTATGGAATTTTCAGCATGCGATATTGGAAGCCCGAAATCCGCAGGCCAACCATAGATATCAGGTGTGCGTCGGCGAGAGCTCGACCCCGGACCATGTGCATGGTCAGCGGGAGTCCTAACCACTGTGCCACTTATTCCACTTAACCCTCCATCATCGATTCAGACAGACAGACAGACATCAGGAATGATGATGTTAAATGGATGATAGGAAAAGCAAGATACACCTTCATTACCCTGCACTCAGCATAAACAATAAGATCTGTAGTTTTAACAGGTTCGTGCTTCTTTACGATTTTTAAAGAATTATTTCTAACACAACGTAGGCTTCCATCATATTTACCTTTGATGGCTGGATAGTGTGAATCATAGAGCCATAAAGAACAACGAAAAATGAAATTTATCACGCAGTGAACCATCCAAGAACCTATCGGTTTATTAAAGTTACACAGAAAAAAATGGAGATGAGATGGATACTATCTGAGGGGATCACCATATGCTACTGTCTGCCAGACGATAAAATGGAGCCTAAATCCGAAACAAAAAGTTGAATACCTGAAGGTGAAATGGAGTAAATAGCATGTGGTGGAAATAGAATCTTCCGAGCAGTCGTGAAGGTGTGTTGAGGAAGTCGTGTGTTTCACTCAGAAGCCAAAAGAGTAATCATATTTCTTCATAATATCTATGGAATACCTCTACATTGAACCAAGTAGCCTAAAACGAAACATTTGAATCATCTGTAAGCTCAGATAAATATGCTTAACTAAAATCGACATCACGACATCACACAAGAAGAATCAACGAATATACTTTCGTGGATCCAGGTGACGCTAAAAATATTCTCAGTGGATAATGTATGTAAATCTTTGAAAATTAAACTTCCACACAATAAAAGAAGACCAAAACTGGTGCTAAGCAACATTGCATTGAGTATTTGCTACGAAAATTTAGCGAAAATCAGTAGTGTGACGCCAGGTTTTAAGTGAAAAACGTCAGAAGGGGACAGTACTCTCCCCACCCATTATATATACAATGAGTGTATCACAGTAATGAAAACATCTCATTACTGATATTATTATTACGCCTTATTAGTGTCTCCATACATGTCTTAATCTCCGCCACATGGCCACTCTGAAACCTTCCATCTGCGTATTTTGATAATCTCATATATGATTGTAAGAGACATAATGCATTTATACGTATACAATTTGATCGCTTACTTAGTGTCGCCATTTTGAATACAAACAATCTGATTAATTCTGGTAGCCTTATCATGTTTATGCTGGAGACAAAATTTGATTGTAGTCAGAAAAGATACACCAAATGAAAAGAAGATAAGCAGCGTTCCCAGAAAACAAGTTAAACATATACACAGTATTCAGTGAAGCAACTCTTGTCAACAAAATTTACAATTTGAATGAAGCAACAACAATTTGTGCAGAATTATATGGTACTAAGATTGCTTATTTTGTTGGCGTTTTATCAGCTGTGTACAGTCTAAAGAAACTAATTGTGTTTATTTGCAGAACAATTTTAACATACTTTCAAGTGCTACGTCATATCAGTTGAGAGAACACTACAAACGTAATTGATAGTCCCCAGAATTCGCACATATGTAGCTTATGTCTAGAAACATCATGTTTAAACGAGCAATATATGCTTGGATACAATAGCGAATGCGATATATAACGAAGGCAAGAGGTGGATAAAATGACGAGTAACTAATACGGTGAATAACAGTGTAGTGAGATCAACTCAAGTAGCTAAATAAGCTTTCAGGTTTTTCGTTGATTTGGTAAACTTGAGGAGAAATGACGTGTATTGTCTAAAGATTATTTGAAGGGATTTCAGGACGTCTACCTCACAATCTGTATTGATGAGATGTCTAGCAATGGAACAAGCTGAAGCATCAATTCCACTGAGAGGTAAGTTTCTTGTCGCATGTTCAGAAAGTCGAAGGTATGTGTGCCCTTCTTTGTGTGCCCCTCAATGTAACTGCTACCTCATATATGTGTAATTTCGTGAACACAGTTAGAATTTACACGAAAAGGCAAGCTGTTTATTGTTGATTGCACAAAAGAGCATGTTTTACAATAAACGGAAGCCAACTAAGCTGAAGGATAGGTTATGTCTAGTGAGGTATTAAATCTGCTATTGACTATTCCTGGAATATTGTCACCTTGGAAATCAAGTGGAATGAAGATGGGTTGCTATTGTGCCACCGGGTTTTTTTAGCACTTTACCCTTCACATCTATTGTACTCGTTCCTGAATTTCTGAAGGTAAACTTTTTTAATAAATATAGCAGAAATATTCATTTAGACATCTATAAAACACAAAATAATCGAACAAAGAATATTCTTTTCGATAAATTCCTCTTCCGGCTCTACAGTTATATATTGTCGTATTATTGTCCACATAAATACCGAATCACAAGATTGATCATGTTGTGTGAGAATTAAGTGTGATGAACAACTTAGAAGTATTTGTAACAGTGAATAAATTTCATCGTAAAAATGGTCTCAAAATAAAGTAGAAAATCACAATGGCTTTATTCTTGAAAGTGTTTATATAATATGCAGAATTTTCAGTGTAATTTATTGCGTAGTAGTTTCCCTTCGTCCAAGATCTTGAAGTAAAAGCGGAGTTGATGCAGCATATAGTGGGCCAGTTGTTTGGAATTTTCCTCTTGGACGACCTGTTCACTTATTTAGATGCTTCAGCCAAACTCGTAATTACGATATGTATCATTAATTTGACGTCTGCACATCACATGTTAATTTTGATCTCGATTATTATTTACCTTGATCTTGCCTTATTTAAATTTTACCTGCAATACTTCTTTTGGTGGTTATCTGTACGTTGACGGTGTCCTGTTTGAGCAAATCAAGTGATTCTGACTCCCGACTATGTGTGTGGAACCCCTGTGTTTGTTTCTTGTGGATGCAGCTTTGATTCCACCTCGTCGGGAATACTCTATTTGATTCCTAAAGAATTTTTCACAGATGGTCTTTGGTTAACTAATTTTGTCCTACAGTAGCTCGTTTGTATTTTGAAGCCTAAATCGCCTGTGTAGTTAGCTACATCACGGGACTGTTGAGGTAAATATGAGTTTTCATGTTATTATTATTTAACCAGAGAGCTAAAATTTTGACGAAAAAATGCTCTTTTCAACCTGCCTTTGGAACCTTTCGTGATAGCGCATGTCTGAACAAAGTTTTGGCGGTTCTAGAGTAGAATGTAGGGGTCACTTTCTTCTGGTAACACCTTAATCGAATAAATTTGGTCGTCACATAGTAGATTGTGTTATCAAGTGCTGTCTGACCTGAAACACAAACCTAACTGTTATGATATTTCTTATTTGTCTTCATTGAGAAGTGCGTGGCCATTATTTGAAAACCAGTTATAAAGAGTTCAGAAGTACAATTTGAGAGCGATGGACACAGCTTCATAATTGAACGCTGTATATTATTCTATTATTATTATCATCATTATATACTTTAATTCCTAGAGGAACATTGGGCTTCAGCTGCGCACCTCCATTTCCTTCGGTTTTCTGCCAACATTTTCACTCCGCTCCAAGTCTGCCCACACGCTTTCATCTCCTCCTCGCATGACCTCCTCCAAGTCAACCCACCGTGGGACGACTAACTCGCCGCTTCCCATTCTGTCGGCTTCCACTCGAGCAATGGCTTGTCTAGTGATGTCACTTGATGGTTTCCTCAGAGTATGTATGGCCAGCCAATCCATGTCCATTTCTTCCTGCCTATTTGTTTCACAATCGGTTCCTGCTGGGTTGGTTCGCTCATTGCCAGAGATCCCTGTTGTTGATCTTTTCTGACCGGCCATCTGATCTTGAGCGTAGTATTGAGCGAAGACGACTGTTAATGAAGGTCTGAAGTTTGTTTGAGATGCTCTTTATGACGCGCAGTGCAAGTCTCTGATCCGTATAGCGAGTAGCACAGACTGACTTTACATTGGAGTGAAAATCCGGATCTTATTTTTGATGGTGAGTACTGCTGTTGACCACCACACAGACTTGAGAGTAACGAAAGCTTGTCTCGCTTTTCCGATTCTTGCATTGATATCCTCGTCAGTTCCGTTGGCCTGTAGTTGAAACAATGCTTCCCAAGTTGGTAGGTAGAGGAGGTTGCTTCTTTCAGGTTCCTTCGATTTATGCTGACTGTTGTCTGCTGTCGCTGTTGGTCGGGAATCTTCATCATCTCTGTTTTATCTATGTTCACTTGAAGTCCTATCTTTGATGCTTCTTCTGCCAACTTGTTGCTTTTCATCACTTGCAGTTGGCATTTGCCGAAAGATATTCCTCAACTAGAGAAGTTGAATATATTACCTGGGTTCCTACTACAAAGTAGGGCTTCAGCAGCACACTTCCATTTTGTTTTATTCCGTGCAGTCCTCTTCCTCTATCTCCTTCCCAAACAATCTCCTCCACATCACTTTCTGACACCCAGCTCGACGTTCCTGATAACGGTTGCAATCGAGGGCATACTTTGTATGTGATATGACTTAGGAGTCTCTTTAGTATGCGTCTTATCTTTCTCCATTTCTTCCGGAATACTGGTAGAACAGTAGCTTCCTGGTTGGATTGTTCCCTGCCAGAGTTCCCTGTTGTTAATCCTTACTGGCTGGTCATCTTAATTTCAGTATGGAGCCTGTCACGTTGGCTGCCGATGAAAGTCTGATATATCCTGCTAGAAATACTCCTCGTGATGCTCCAAGTTTCTGAGCCACATAGATGTACTAAATCACCATTGATGCTGGAAATCAGAATTTTGTTCTTTATGCTTGGTGAAGCAGGTTTCCAGATTGATAACGGATTCATGAGTGTTTGCACTGTTTGGTTTTGATGTCCTCACCCGAGATGTCTGCCTGTAGTTGAAATGATTCTGCTTCTATCATTCACTCTTTGTCCTTACTGCCGTATTTAGCTGAAGTAAAGGAATATTTGACAGTTTTAAGTCGATTGATTCAAAGCTTCAAATGCTTGTCCTTCACTACCTTGACTAACAAATATTTTAGCGGCTATACTAAACGTTTTAGATTGCTGGTAGAGGGCATTTAAATACGGAATGCCTGTTTCTTCTTACGTGTGAATTATTAACCACAAACACGTGTACCTGAGAGACTATTACTTGTCAACTGGACAGAGAGAGAGAGAGAGATTAACTATCCTCAATCACGAATACAGCTTTATTCTGAACAAAATGTTCACCTAACTTGCAGAATAATCATTGGCATTTGTTGGATCGCATGTTCTGTTCCTTCAGTAGCCTCAAGTGGATTAGCAACTCACAGTGTATTAATAATTTTTTTATTGAAGCTTGATTCTAAATCGTATTTTGATACAAGTATGGAATTATTAGCATGTAATTTCGCTAGCCCAAATTTAGCAGGCCAGTCATTGATATCAGGTAGGCGTCAGCTGGCGATCTAACCCAGACGATGTGCATGATTGGCGATTGTCCTAACCACTGTGCCCTCGACGCACAATTTGATGCAATGCTATTCTATCTGCAGCTTAGAACAACATCTTATCATAATTATTCTCTCTCTCAAAATTAATTTGCGTGTTTATTCTGAATATCTAATATACCATTAGAAAGAAAATAATATATTCACACGTACAAGGTTATTACACTTACGAAGTGTCTCAAGTTTTGAATATAAACAATTCAATTCATACTTATACTTTTGTCATATATTTATGATGGCGACGACATTTGAGTGTACCCATAAAAGCTACAGTTTGTGAAGTAAACAAGCTTAGTGAAATTATTCTTGTCAAGAAAATGTTTACAATAATGTTTATTTATATAGATATCTACCTATTTATAGTAGCCTGTTTAAAACTTCAGCTATCAAAATCTTCCATCATTATTATTGTAGATAATTTCTCTGCTTCACTTTGTTCTAATCTATTAGTCTATTAAAAACATGATCTCCTGTGTAAATAAAGTGTATACAACCTACGGATTGACACGTTTTATAATAAACTTGAGAAAAAGCATAATCGTAGATGGCAGTGTACTTCAATACATGAGATAAGAGGCCTAAAGATTTTTAGTACAAATTGATACTGGCTGAGAAATGATTGAATTAATCAAGCTACAGTGTTCAATCCGATGATGAAATGGGGAAACAGGCATAAAATGGACTCACACAAAAAAACACTTGGAGGATCTGAACTTCGCCGATATGATATATATATACATATATATATGATTTCTCCCAAACTGGAAGATATGCAAGTGAAAAGCAACAAGTTGGCAGAAGAAGCATCAAAGATAGGACTTCAAGTGAACATAGATAAAACAGAGATGATGAAGATTCCCGACCAACAGCGACAGCAGACAACAGTCAGCATAAATGGAAGGAACCTGAAAGAAGCAACCTCCTCTACCTACCAACTTGGAAAGCATTGTTTCAACTACAGGCCAACGGAACTGACGAGGATATCAATGCAAGAATCGGAAAAGCGAGACAAGCTTTCATTACTCTCAAGTCTGTGTGGTGGTCAACAGCAGTACTCACCATCAAAAATAAGATCCGGATTTTCACTCCAATGTAAAGTCAGTCTGTGCTACTCGCTATACGGATCAGAGACTTGCACTGCGCGTCATAAAGAGCATCTCAAACAAACTTCAGACCTTCATTAACAGTCGTCTTCGCTCAATACTACGCTCAAGATCAGATGGCCGGTCAGAAAAGATCAACAACAGGGATCTCTGGCAATGAGCGAACCAACCCAGCAGGAACCGATTGTGAAACAAATAGGCAGGAAGAAATGGACATGGATTGGCTGGCCATACATACTCTGAGGAAACCATCAAGTGACATCACTAGACAAGCCATTGCTCGAGTGGAAGCCGACAGAATGGGAAGCGGCGAGTTAGTCGTCCCACGGTGGGTTGACTTGGAGGAGGTCATGCGAGGAGGAGATGAAAGCGTGTGGGCAGACTTGGAGCGGAGTGAAAATGTTGGCAGAAAACAGAAGGAAATGGAGGTGCGCAGCTGAAGCCCTATGTTCCTCTAGGAATTAAAGTATATAATGATGATAATAATAATAGAATAATATACAGCGTTCAATTATGAAGCTGTGTCCATCGCTCTCAAATTGTACTTCTGAACTCTTTATAACTGGTTTTCAAATAATGGCCACGCACTTCTCAATGAAGACAAATAAGAAATATCATAACAGTTAGGTTTGTGTTTCAGGTCAGACAGTACTTGATAACACAATCTACTATGTGACGACCAAATTTATTCGATTAAGGTGTTACCAGAAGAAAGTGACCCCTACATTCTACTCTAGAACCGCCAAAACTTTGTTCAGACATGCGCTATCACGAAAGGTTCCAAAGGCAGGTTGAAAAGAGCATTTTTTTCGTCAAAATTTTAGCTCTCTGGTTAAATAATAATAACATGAAAACTCATATTTACCTCAACAGTCCCGTGATGTAGCTAACTACACAGGCGATTTAGGCTTCAAAATACAAACAAGCTACTGTAGGACAAAATTAGTTAACCAAAGACCATCTGTGAAAAATTCTTTAGGAATCAAATAGAGTATTCCCGACGAGGTGGAATCAAAGCTGCATCCACAAGAAACAAACACCGGGGTTCCACTCACACAGTCGGGAGTCAGAATCACCTCGATTTGCTCAAACAGGACACCGTCAACGTACAGATAACCACGAAAAGAAGTATTGCAGGTAAAATTTAAATAAGGCAAGATCAAGGTAAATAATAATCGAGATCAAAATTAACATGTGATGTGCAGACGTCAAATTAATGATACATATCGTAATTACGAGTTTGGCTGAAACATCTAAATAAGTAAACAGGTCGTCCAAGAGGAAAATTCCAAACAACTGGCCCACTATATGCTGCATCAACTCCGCTTTTACTTCAAGATCTTGGACGAAGGGAAACTACTACGCAATAAATTACACTGAAAATTCTGCATATTATATAAACACTTTCAAGAATAAAGCCATTGTGATTTTCTACTTTATTTTGAGACCATTTTTACGATGAAATTTATTCACTGTTACAAATACTTCTAAGTTGTTCATCACACTTAATTCTCACACAACATGATCAATCTTGTGATTCGGTATTTATGTGGACAATAATACGACAATATATAACTGTAGAGCCGGAAGAGGAATTTATCGAAAAGAATATTCTTTGTTCGATTATTTTGTGTTTTATAGATGTCTAAATGAATATTTCTGCTATATTTATTAAAAAAGTTTACCCTCAGAAATTCAGGAACGAGTACAATAGATGTGAAGGGTAAAGTGCTAAAAAACCCGGTGGCACAAAAGCAACCCATCTTCATTCCACTTGATTTCAAAGGTGACAATATTCCAGGAATAGTCAATAGCAGATTTAATACCTCACTAGACATAACCTATCCTTCAGCTTAGTTGGCTTCCGTTTATTGTAAAACATGCTCTTTTGTGCAATCAACAATAAACAGCTTGCCTTTTCGTGTAAATTCTAACTGTGTTCACGAAATTACACATATATGAGGTAGCAGTTACATTGAGGGGCACACAAAGAAGGGCACACATACCTTCGACTTTCTGAACATGCGACAAAAAACCTACAACTCAAGATATCAGATGATTCATGTAGTGCCATTGCTAGACATCTCATCAATACAGATTGTGAGGTAGACGTCCTGAAATCCCTTCAAATAATCCTCAGACAATACACGTCATTTCTCTTCAAGTTTGGCGAAGCGTATACAACACGCAACCCAATTTGCGTGTTTAAGTTTAATTTATCTCACTGTTACCCATCGTTTTATCCACCTTAATTAAGTAACTCTTTTGCCATTACATCTAAGTGTGTATTGCTTGTTTCAACATTATCTTCCTGAGGACCAGCTCTATAATTATCATTTCTGAGGACTGTTTTTATTAACTTTGGCGTGTTCTGTCATCTGAAATGTAACATTTCCAGACACGTTACAATTGTTCTGCACACAAACTTAATTAGTTTCTTTAGACTTTACGCAGCTGATACAACGCCAACAAAATAAGCAATCTCAGTACCAAATAATTCTGCACAAATTGTTGTTGCTTCATTCAAATTGTAAATTTTGTTGACAAGAGTTGCTTCACTGAATACTGTGTATATGTTTAACTTGTTTTCTGGGAACGCTGCTTATCTTCTTTTCATTTGGTGTATCTTTTCTGACTACAATCAAATTTTGTCTCCAGCATAAACATGATAAGGCTACCAGAATTAATCAGATTGTTTGTATTCAAAATGGGGACACTAAGTAAGCGATCAAATTGTATACGTATAAATGCATTATGTCTCTTACAATCATATATGAGATTATCAAAATACGCAGATGGAAGGTTTCAGAGTGGCCATGTGGCGGAGATTAAGACATGTATGGAGACACTAATAAGGCGTAATAATAATATCAGTAATGAGATGTTTTCATTACTGTGATACACTCATTGTATATATAATGGGTGGGGAGAGTACTGTCCTCTTCTGAAGTTTTCACTTAAAACCTGCCGTCACATTAGTGACTGTCGCTAAATTATCGTAGCGAAAACTCAGTCTAATGTTGCATAGCGCCAGTTTTGGTCTTCTTTTATTGCGTATAGGTTTAATTTTCAAAGATTTACAAACACTATCCACGGCGACATTTTTTTAGCTTCACCTGGAGGCACGAATGTATATTCGTTGATTCTTCTTGTATGACGTCATAATTGAGATATATTTGATTGAATAATATATTATGCTCACATTTTTGCAGTTGGATTTTAGTTTAGCAAATTTATCTGAGCTTTCAGATAATTCAGATGTTACTTTTCAAGCTACACAGATCGATGTAGAGGTATTCTGTAGATATTATGAAGAATTATGATTATTCCGTTTAGTTCTGAGTGAAACGTAGGACTTGCTTAGCACAGCTCCGTGATTGCCAGTAAGATTTCATTCCACCTTCAGGTGTTCAACTTTTCGTTTCAGATTTAGGTTTCACTCCATCGTCTGGCAGACAGTGTCATACTATGGTCTCCCTAGCTCGCTTCCAGTCCATCTTCATTTTCTTCTGTGTAATTTAATAAACCAATAGGTTCTTGGGTGATTCATTGCTTAACAGATTTCACTTTAGCTTGTTCTTTATGACTTTAAGATTTACAGTATCCAGCCATCAAAAGCAACTTTGATGGAAGCCTATGGTATGTTAGAAATAGTTCCCTAAAAATCATTTAGAAGCACGAACGTGTTAAAACTCCAGATCTCCTTCTTTATTCTGAGTGCAGGATAATGAAGGTCTATCTTGCTTTTCCCATCCTGCCTATAACTCTATCATTCCTGCATTCTGTAGTTGAACTGATGCTGGAGAGTTAAGTGAATGATGACCTGCTTCTTATTTCAACCTCTTATTACTATTGTCGACTTTTTATATCTCCATCACCTTTGTCTTCTCTATACCAACTTCAAGTTCAGCCTTGAAGTCCACTTCTTCTAAAGTGTTTGTGTCAGCCGGACTTATGCGCACCGTTTCCAATATTATCCGATCCAATAAAATCAGGATTATCATAGATGGTATTAGGCAGCCTCGTCTTATTCCTGTCTTCAATTCAAGAACTTCACTTAACTGAGATACATAAGTTATTCATCAGTGAATAACTATGCACTAGCTATCCAAAAGCTCAAACCCACTCTTTGTATGCAAAAGAAATACGTCCAACCCCTGTCCTTGCCATGGCCATCATAAACAGGTAATTTTTAGTAATCACCATTCCACCTCCTTTCTTATCTAAACCTCCTGTTTATTCATGTTATTTTTTTAAGTTTTTCTTAATCCCTGTTTACACTACCATATTTTCATACCCGAACTTAGTGTTTATTTTGTCATTTCACTATTTCTGCATATTTAATCCCTGATTGCACAAACAATTATTCATCACATTAGTTTTTTTTATCCAAACATCCTGTCTATTTTTTGTTATCTCTTCATTTATAACCCCTAATTTAAGAGGGTAGCGCGTCGGTGGTATAGCGGTTAGGACGCTCGCTGACCATGCACATGGTCCGGGGTTCGATCCCCGGCCGACGCACACTCTTACCTCTCTAAGCCACAAATAATTCTGGTAAACAGCAAAGTTTGGGCGTGAGGCTAGCAACCCCATCCTGTAAAATAAACTCTGATACAGAAACTTCAAGCTACTAGCTTGAAGCCCTATGTTCCACTGGGGAACGTGAAGGAAAAATTATTATTATTATTATTAATTGCACAGTCAATGTCAATATTCTTAGTTATTATGATGCTACTTTGTTTGAGTTTTATCCGCCCTCCCGCCTGTTTATTATGGCATTTTAATTTTTAATTGTAATTTTTATTTATTTGACCTTTAACCGGAATATATTCTTGAAATTTCCCGTCCATCTGATATAAATACCCGAATGTATAGCCTAGATGATGACTTCGTCGAAAAAAAAATTTTCTTCGCTGCAACTGCCTTCTTGCTAACTCATCAGTGAATGTCACTTTTCAAGAATCTAATTGTGAAATTAAAAATCTCCTCCGTGGATGTGGAGTTTTAACTGATATGAGCAAATGGTCAACGATGTGTTAGAAATATCTCATAAACACACAATTATGCCTAAATGTAAAAAAAGAATGAAATATTCGTAACTAATCAGTCTTAATATGTAGATTTGGTCAAGGACCTAAATCAGTTAGAGATATCTTAAACCTAGGGCATAATGAACAGTTGCTTCGTTATTTCTTGGGACACCAACAGGGACTGAACACGAGACTGTGAGGTCATGAGACCAAGCTCGTTGACCAATCAGCCACTTGAACCAGAATTCTATAAAACTTGAATTTTAACTTCTATCAATTCGTGAAACAGCCGGTCATCAGCTGACGATTTCTAGCTAATGTTGGTTCATGACGAAATATAGCAGTAGGAATTACAGCCATCCAAATCCCATAATCAGAATATCAATCTCTAACTCGCTGGTGATTGCTGGATGGATGCCCTGAAGCTGTAGTGAGAGATAGTAGCTGGTGAGGTCCACTATGTCAGGGGGAAGTGAATGCTCTGACACTGGTGACACTAGCGCTTTATCACGAGTTAACAAAGTTATCTTCCAGACTAAATGCCTGGATTCTCAACGAGCTTGCTCTTATCGCCCGAAGGTCCTGAGTTCAAGAAGTGTTTCGGTCTTAAGTGTGCTGTTCTGGAGAGTCCAAAAATAGCATGAAACAGCTTTGTATTCTATGGAACCAATGATCTCTAAATGATGTTACCAATTACATGACTCCTCTTATTTATTCAGTCTACTGCTTGAAATTATGCACATAATCACATTTATTTCCTTTATAAACAATACGTTTGTTGTCTGTTCAGTAGCTCTGAGAAGTAAAGCTGATCTCGTGTGGAATATGAGTCGAATAGCATTCCTTTCATTTCAAATCACCCGCCCATTATTCTTGCAGCCCAAGCTTGATATTTTATCATATTTCTAAGCATCAGTATTCATATGCTCACTTTGTTGAACTACTGGTTGCATATTGATTTATACTGCCTTGAAACAAAAATACATTTTGAAATAGGCGACAGAGAACATAATATGATAGGTTTATCAGATCTATAAATAGCCATTCTATAACCAGTGTTAAATTCAACAAAATGATAAAGTTTTGGTTTGTATTACTATTCTGCACTGTGCTTACCACTGTCAATATTTCAGAGGGTAAGTCCTGTATTTATCACGATTTATCATGTGTTATGAATTACCTGAAATCATAAATTATACACTTTTAAGGTTTATTGGTGATATCATTAGAAAGGTGGACTGTAAGAAGAATGTGAACATTAGTACCTTTTCATCTTTTTTCATGCCTAGGAAATATACACTGACATTATTTGAGCATATTTACCTATTAAGGTAGAACAATTATGTCTTATTCTAAAACCTAGACGTCCAATGCAACAACACAGAATTTCATTTTTTAAATCATGATGTCCTTTTTTTATTCCTCTACGTTCACAGTTCTTGCTAGGCTGATGACCAGTCTTGCCTCTCCACCAGTCTTATTATTAGCTTAGCAAGGTAAAGGAGTGCGTCGATAGGGGGTCAGACCCCGGACCTCCTCCGAGGTCAGTGAGCACTATAACATCGTGCCACCGAAGCACGATGTGTGATGCACTAACACCAATTAAAAACAAACCAAGTAGTTCAGAGGAAAGGCTTTTCATGGTGAATTCATTTTCTTTGGCTTTGTAATAGCATTTGTAGAAAATCGTTCTTGAAAGACGGAAGTAACATAAGTGATAAGTTATTATGACCTAAAGAGTGAAGGACAACGCGGAAAAGTAAAATATACCTTCGTTTCTATAGCATCGCTCTAAACATTCAGATAGAGGGTCAACTAGAGGTGTGCATACACAAGGAAATTATTTAATTATTTCTAGTATAATGGTTGTAACATTGTAATTTTCTGCTGATTCGACTTTTGTTCGTTTGCTTGTCTGAAAACTCTTTATAACGTTTTTAACTCTTGCGTAATTTCATCCTGATTACAGTTCACTCAATAAGTTACTTACCTTGTTGCGTCATTCTTATAAATCGACCAAAATCAGCAAATTTGTTAGTGACAACTCATCGCTCTTTTTACTTTCGTGTTTCATGGAAAATTGTGTATAAATACTATTGTACGGCTTAGAGAATGAAACTGCCGAAAAGCGCCTCATCATTGAACTACCTAATTGGTTCTTTTTATTAATGTCTTGCTGGGGATTGTTCAGGAAATATGATATTAAGTAATGTTTTGAAATAAACGGAAGAGTTAGCAAAAGTTAAACGACACAGTCATCAAAATGATACACGAATTTAGTTACAGAACTCCGGCTCTTCTACCTGAATAGCTGGATCATTACTAATACCATGTATTGACCTTAAAAACCTAATTTTTCGCTATAATACTTGTTTCATTTTTCATTATTTTCTATCAACTATATAGGATGAACTTGAGTTGAACAATATAGGGTCAACTAGGTGGACAGTGAGGCAGATACATTCTGGTGATATTGACCGGTGAAATTTGAAATTTGAGAGCCATAAGATTAAGTCCCACAGGATGAATGCTCTACAAGCTTGCTCGGTAAATATCCTCGGTCCGAATCCCGGTAGGCGTTTACCGACCAAGAGTCCCACATTATGATGAAACAACTATTGAGTAGTAAATGATGGTTTTCCGTAGTTGTTCAACTGACATCATTCCGCCAACATACGTCGAACAAATCATCTACTTACAAACTGACTCTTGAAAATGTGTTTGTTCTATTGAATAATCTGCATTTCTGTTTTGTGAAGTTATCGAAAAGATAAAAGACAGAATAACACTAATAATTTTTCCTTTTCTGATTCATAAATTACGAATCGAGGAAGAAACGTTTAGCGTTTTGGATTTGGGTGAGGTCTTGATAACTTGAGTAGGCATTCAAAAAACGTTTTCTTAATTGAAATATAATCCGGGAAAGCAAAACTGTCAAAATAATGATTAAACAAGATAACAGATCATGTGTTTAGGATCAAAAATTAATTGACTCAGTGGGGACATATTCCATTCATTTTTCACTAGGATTTAAATTGCTGGTAACGTATGTAGATCCCTGCATTAATACATGCAACTGACGCATGAAGAAAACTCATATCTGCTTACAGAATTCGCTGTAAATTAGCTTTATAACTAAACATTTGTTAAAAGCTCCCAGAATGATTTAAAACAACCTAAGAAGTCAAATTTTACAGTGTTATTAATGGCAATCAACCTCACTTTGTAGCATACATATATTAGTGCTCCAAATGCAAGCATCTTACTTAATGCTATTAGAGACCTGAAATGTAACTACCCACACAGAGAAAGCTGTATTCCTTAGGTAATCAAAGTGCCAAAGTTAAAATCATGACTTCAGATGATGAATATTTAATTGTGGATAAAACAGTTATCAAACAAGAGAGATCATTTCAGTCTTCTGAAATAGCATTTGTTCATACAAATCAACCAACAATACAGCTCAGTTGTTTGTCCATAAAGGAATAAAAAATTGAAAAGATTTATTTCGCGATAGGAAATTAAAACAAACAACAAAGGTTAATCCAGTGGAATTTAATGAATTCATCAAATTTCGGTAGAACTCATCATCTGAATACTCTACATACACGGATCTGATATCGACGCTATCACGTTATTCACTTTAGTCGGCAGACAAAGAAACAAGAAGATGCTTGCAATTTCAGAGGCTTGTGCAATTCGAGTTTATAAACCAGGTGTCTGTGTGTACAAAAGGCGATGGTCGTCACTCTAAAATCTACCATAGTAATGCGTTTTACTTATTATTCCGCCTACTGTTATGATTATTATTCTTTATTCATTTAAAACTATTCTTTATCAGTAGGATTATCTTAACTCACTTCAACACTATTATTATTATAACTATTGCTATTGATATTAGTCTGTCTGCGATTCTCGTTATATTCTCTAATGACTAATTGTTTATCTAAGTGATGTAATTGAAGCGTAATGCAATTTATCTTAATTTTAATTTCTCATACTCCGTCTCCCCTTATATGTTTGAACATGACCTGGAAAACATTAACATCTGTCTTTCTGAATGGCTTATTCAATGTAGTTTATTTGCTTATCAGTTTAATAACTCCCAATGTATTTATTATAGTAAATATGTATCTCCATGTATCACTGCTTGAGTCCGAAGGAAATAATATTCAAACAAAAAGGTACTGTGGTTAACTGGAACGAAAAGAGGAATCCATTATGAGCATTTCTTCTTATTTGAGGCTCTACAGCTGGTTATGCCTACATTGTCAGTGATTAGTGTTGTTCCTCCAGAGACTTAAACCCTTCAGGAACACGCCAGCCCCTTCTGTTATGCAACAGGTATCACTGCTAGTTGCCACCAACCAAAATAACTTCATGTTCACCTGTAGACATGATCAAAGCACGAGTGCTAAGGGTCGATATGTCAGCATAGACCAAACACTTCAGTTCAACAACAAAGGTCTATTTTAAATGCTAAATTCAACTAAAAAATTATAAATGTTTTATTAAACGGGTGATCGCCTTCGTCAAATTTTCCATATGATATCTTAATGAATTCACCTCCAAAACTCCTCAAATATTAACTTATAGGTAGAAATAGTAAGTGAAATATACAGTAATACTGGAAATATTTGTTGGATTTTTCTCATAAACCGAAATCACATCTAGATATCATTAAAAACCAGAGAAAACTGGACGTCACTTTTGTTCAGTTTTGGGATACTTCAACCATAGAATTCAGTGATCCCTTAATTCTCTGTTGACTCATGACATAAAGTCTCGCAAGGGGCTTATGGTCAACGAGCTTCATCTCGTAACCCCAACGTCACGCGTTAAATCCTTGTTGGGTTCATTTGCCCTAACAGCTGAAAAGTTCCAAACTAGAATGGAAAAGCTGTCCAGTGTCCATTTGGTTTTCAGTGATTTCTCTAAATGATATTGATTTTTGACGGAAATGGAACAGTAGAAATTTATTGAAAATCTTCACAGTTCTTATTCTCAGGAATATAAGTTTATGATGAATATTGAGAATAGCAAATTCGTGTTTTTCACGAGTAACAACAAGGAATTTTAGTAAAAGACTTAGTATTATTAATGATTTGACATACAAGTATCATTATCAGGTTACTTAAAATAATCCCATAGTGTTTAGAAACATCAAAGCATAGTTTTATCTGGAAGTTTCGGTATGCAAACTACAGCTTCTCAGGAGAATTTTAAGATTTCCCAGTAACCTCGTTTTGTAAACACCCTGGTATTTTATAACAATCTAGTCTGACTCGACGCTGAAATTATTTCAAAACCATCCTCAACATATACGATCTGAATATCCATGAGGATCCGTATGGTTAGTCTTCAAAAGTTGCAAAGTAGACGCGTACTTGAAGATGCTGAATATTTGATCTCCGATAAAAGAACATAATCAAAACCTTGGAAGTTATTTAAATCTCCTAATGTATGAAACAAAATAAGGGAATACCAACCAGTCTGTTGAGCACAGTGGAATATATACACTGATACCTGAGAATCGTGATCACATCAATGTACACACCACAATTTGAAAATAGAAAAATTCAATTTGATAAATACGCGATGATATAAAAACTTTGTGTTATTGTAAATAAATATTTTGTAATGGGAGAGTAATTAGTACCACAGCATCGATGAACAAAGTATCCTTTAATAGCTTTCCGTTTTGGAAGTGAATAATTTCGTCAACTATTCACAATAATAAATGAAGTAATTATTTACTTTGGTATTTGTTTCAGATTTCACTATGGAATGATATTAGTTAGAGAATCATTGAATCCAGGTCGTACTGGATAGCTACTTCCTTCTAGTTTGAGGCTTTTCAGCAGTACACACACACTGAGGTTCAGAGACAGGAGCCTCAGGTTGCAGAATAACCCGGTATAACGTTCAACCAGTGGGAAGCAATTCGATAGCCAGCCAATAAATTCCAACTTTTACCGATTTGTGACAGATATCTCAACGACTAGTCAATATCACCGACAAGTATTTGTCTTTACACTCGACCTGATGGACTGTACTGGTCATGACTACAGGCAACTTCTTCCTATATCCTGTCACTAGTAAGCATCAGATTAGTTTCATGGGTTAATTTACAGGGATTTAATTTGTTCCAGGTTCGATCATGGACTGATGTCAAATGTAGGGTAGACGTAGACTATTGAATCGAGTTCCACAGACTGGTTGACCTAACAGCCTACTTCGTAACCGGAGATTCGTGAATTAGGACCTGATGTGTGCGTACTGTTAAACATTCCCGAGCTAAGATGAAAGGGGCTGTCCAGAACTCTTTGAATTCCAGTAGTTCTCTAGCAGATGTTAGCTGTCGTTCAAACTAATCAAATCTCTACAAATTCACTCTTGAAAACTTGAGTATTTATTATTTGATCAGCTAAATTTCTATATCATCAATACATGATTGATAGCCCTTCAAGGTAAGTTATAATGTAAAATTTTAGATATTAAAATAAATTTTATCCAAAATAATTTCGTTATTAAAAATAAGAGAACTGTTACGAAGACAATCACGAAAAGTATTGTTATCAACGTTCAGAAGATTGAAAGGAATTATATCGATATCTGTTTGATAAAGGAGTAAAAAGACTTGCTATATATATATATATATATGTATATGTCGAGATAATACATTCAATAATTGGGCAAATAGAAACCCATGTATCCTCCTAAAAACTCAAAACATTTAACTGTCTATCTCTCCTATATACAAACTAAGTCTGGCCGTTTACTGAGATTCAAATAAATTTCATACTTCTTTGTTAACATATCACAGTCAATCATAGTAAGTAATACATATGACAACTCGAAAAAATACACACACCAAAAAGGGAACAATGGGCAAATAGTCATCCTGATAACAGACAGTTAATAATCACATGTCAGTGTATATACAGTCGATTACATTCATCCTCATCATATTTCTGTCAGTGGCTAACTGAATTTCGTATATTCTGAACATGTGGAGAATACTAGGAATTACCTTGACGACGTTATTCACATGAAATACACTAATCGACATATAATCACAAATGTCCCACTAGCTTCATAATGTGTACTCTAAAATCACGTATATTTTATCTCTATGATTACATGCACCTACTTCAATTATATTTCCACATGAAACTGAGGTAGTCATTCTATATTCTGATATCTGAGACGGAATGCTGAAATAAGGATAAGTATTGTTCCCTTCTTTGTTGTGATTCATCAAAATAGCAGTTTGTGATGTGCGAAATTTAAAAGACAAAGTATGCTAGCTTACTGAGCAATCTCGATTACAAAACTAGTATTATTTATTGGACAGAAGGTTTACATCACAACCACAATTTAGGATGAACATAGTGATAAAAGGATATCTTTATTATGGCAAATGAACTACAAGGATAGCTGCTTACTTCCACGTCCAACAGTCTTCAAGAATTAATGGCCACTCTAATACACAGCTGCTCATATCCGCACCCAATAATTCATAGCTTCATCTGAATTCTCAATGTGATCAGATGAAAGTAATTAACCACTCAATCAGGTTGCTGGTTTGTTGATATTGAACCTGATTATGTAATCTCGAGATAGAGAGGTACACAGTAGGTTTACTTCTACAGAGAGTTTCGATTTGGAGAGGAAAACACACAGTACTCCTGTTGAACACTTTACGCTCTCATGGAATCGACTTGAATTTTTGTGAATGCTACCCTGAATAAGTGATCAGTATGTATACTTCTCACACTATGAAGGTTTACTGAATTTCCCCCCCCCCCCACTGACATTTCAGTCACATATTTCTTCTCAATTAATAATTCTTAGTCACTGTAAATATGTATTATATCTAACACAAAATTATTTATGTACTTCAAAACTGCAGATCCTCAGGACGATGATATTGATAGCGCGAATTCTCTAGGTAAGTGGCTAGTATCACAATCTTTAACTTCTCAGACAAAATGTAGAATAGTATTATAGCTTTGTGTAAAATGAAATGATAAGCATAAAATAAATAATAGGACAATCCGACCAAAAGTAAAGAAATACAATCTGTATATTTTAGTCGAACTTCTGAATCTTTCAAATTGTGACTGGAATCCACAAATCAAAATTAATAAAGTATCAGCAACTATCTTGAATGATCGTTCAGTACAAAGTATCCTTATTGTATAAGACTAATAGCTGCTTCAATGCAACTAGGAAAAACAAACTACTACACACCACAAGTTCACTTTTTAGAGGTGAATAATTTCTGGGAGAAAGGAAGCGGATTCTGTTTTCTGGGCATATCATTCACGTAAAAATGTCATGTTCAAATCATGCGGAATCCAGCAGCGAAGACTTGATAGCGTAAAACACCTTTTGCCTGCGATAAGTTGTTCTTCACTTCCTAGGACACTTCGACATTCAGTTGGAGAAACCAGAGGTATGCATACCAAAACAAATCATCCAACAGCTTCTACTATTATAATAACAGTGTTGACTTGTACTGACTTGATGTTTGTGTGCTTTTTTAATTATAACTCTTGAATATCCTTACAATTCTTACGTAACTCCATAATTTCTTCTTTTCTATGTGCATCCTAATCACAACTCACTCATTAAGCTATTCATCTCATCACATAACTGTATTACGCTTATTCAACGTCTTTCATGTATTAACAACTATGTTTTTTGACAACTCATCACCACTACCCTATTACCAATCTTTACCTGCTCACGTTAGTTATAACTTGGTCACTCACTACAGTTTTGAAATGTCCTGACAACAATAACCCTAACGTTTTGTTAGACAAACCTGATGTATACACATACGAAAATAAATTTGCATAACTGTGATTATAAAGCTAGCTACTTGAATGAATTCGACGCCGAAAATTGACTGTTCGCTGAACTATTGTAATTTGTTTTAGAAAATTTATCCTTTATTTTTGTTAAATCTACACTAATTACTTATCTCTGCTATAGACAAACTAAGTCTGTCTGCTTCCTCAAATTCAATTAATTTTCATACGTCTTTGTTAACATATCACAGGTAATCACGGTAAGTAAGATATATACGATAACTTGAAGAAATACACATTGAAAGTAAACTTATGAGAAAGTAAAAACTCAAATTTCATTCTCAATATTTACTGTGAAATAGTCATCCTGATAACAACAGACAGTCAGTAATTAGCTAACAGGATGAAAACGGTCGATTAGATTGGTTGCCATCTTATTTCTGAATGTGGCCAACTGAATTGCATTAACTCTTGAAGTATGAAGGATACCAGAAAATTATTATTTATTATTGTATCCTTTAGTTCCTAGAGGAACATAGGGCTTCAGCTGCGCACCTCCATTTCCTTCTGTTTTCTGCCAACTTTTTCACTCCGCTCCAAGTCTGCCCACACGCTTTCATCTCCTCCTCGCATGACCTCATCCAAGTCACCCCACCGTGGGACGACCAACTCGCCGCTTCCCATTCGGGTTTCACTCGAGGGCTTGTCTAGTGATGTCACTTGATGGTTTCCTCAGAGTATGGCCAATCCATGTCCATTTCTTCCTGCCTATTTGTTTCACAATCGGTTCCTGCTGGTTGGTTCGCTCACAGAGATCCCTGTTGTTGATCTTTTCTGGCCATCTGATCTTGAGTATTGAGCGAAGACGACTGTTAATGAAGGTCTGAAGTTTGTTTGAGATGCTCTTTATGACGCGCCAAGTCTCTGATCCGTTTAGTAGCACTGACTTTCCATTGGAGTGAAAATCCGGATCTTATTTTTGATGGTGAGTTGCTGTTGACCACCACACAGATTTGAGAGTAATGAAAGCTTGTCTTGCTTCTCCGATTCTGGCTTTGATGTCCTCGTCAGTTCCGCCTGTAGTTGAGACGATGCTTCCCAGGTAGGTGAAGGAGGTTGTTTCTTTCAGGTTCTTCCCACTTATGCTGATTGTGTCTGTTGTTGTTGTTGATGTTGGCTAGGAATCTTCATCACCTCTGTTTTATCTATGTTCACGTGAAGTCCTATCTTTGATGCTTCTTCTGCCAACTTGTTACTTTTCACTTGCATATCTTCCAGTTTATGGGAAATCAGACATATATCATCGGCGAAATCCAGATCCTCCAAGTCTTTTGTGTCAGTCCATTTTATGCCTGTTCCCTCGTTGGTTGCCGTTGTCTGTCGCATTATCCAATCAATTGCAATCAGGAAGATCATTGGTGATAGTAGACAGCCTTGCCTCACTCCCGTCCTCACTTCGAAGGCTTCCGTAAGTTTCCCGTTGTGGATTACTTGGCATGCAGCATTGTCGTATAACTGTTGGATGAGATGTATAATTGTCGATGGGACCCCGTAGTAGCGAAGTAGTTGCCAAATCGACTCTCGATCGACGCTGTCGAAGGCCTTTTCAAAGTCGATGAAGTTGAGATAGAGAGGCTACTGCCATTCCAAGCTTTGTTCAATGATGATCCGTAGAGTGGCGATTTGATCAATACATGATTTGTTTCTCCTGAATCCGGCCTGTTCCGGACGAAGTTTTTCATCTAGGGCTTGTCTGATTCTCTCCAGGATGATGCGACTTAGTATCTTGCTTGGAATGGACAGAAGCATAATTCCACGCCAGTTTTTACATTGACTTAAGTCTCCTTTCTTTGGAAGTTTGAATAAGTATCCGTTCTTCCAGTCCTCGGGTACTTTGCCCTCTTTCCACACCTTCTCCAGCAGTGGCGTCATCAAGTCCGCTGTTGTCTCTGGGTCTATTTTCAAAGCTTCTGCTGGGATTCCATCTGGTCCCGGTGTTTTCCCAGCTTTAAGCATCTTGATTGCATTCAGGACTTCTGATTTCGTCGGGGGTCAGTGTTCACTGGTAGTTCTGCTTCCGTTGTTGGTATTGTTGGGCACGTTGTAGGTGGCGGACGATTTAGAAGTCTTTTGAAGTGTTCAGCCCAGTGCTTTCTCTGTTCCACCTCTTCCACTAGAAAATACCTCGACAGAATTATTCACGTGAAATACATTTGTTGAACTTTTATGATATGTATATTCCGTTAGCTTCACAGCTTGGAGGCTAAAATCACGAAGTAAAATGACGTTTAAAATATTTAGATACCTAACTTGAATTTCCATGTGAAAATGAACAAATCTTTTGATTTTGTGACGTCTGAGACTATATGAGTTAATCAGAAGGCGTTATATTCCTTTGTCGCCTGGTGTTCACTGAATTCTGACGTAACAATTCGTTCACCTTCAAACAATTAGGTAACAGCCTATTGACCACTCTCGATTTCACAATTTTTGTGGTTTACTGAACAGAAACTGCAGATTTACCAGGTAATTTGGGTTAGACTTCATGAAAAATCCACATCAGAATAATAGCAGCCAGACAAAAAACACATTCCTTCTGGCGGGAAAGCAGCACTCTTCCTCAATGCATGCCCAGTTACCACTGAGTGTTTGAATGAGGACGCACATAGTTCATGACAAGACTGTCAAGTTGTTATGAAAAAACTAGCACTTAAATCTGCTTTCATAAGTAAAGAAGGACAAACTTTAAGAAATCGTCTCACGAATTGTTATCAGTTTTCCAATATTCGAAAATTCTTAAGCATAGAGAAATGGAATATTAGTTATGTCACGTTAGATGAGACAGTGTACTAAAACCAAACGATCTGACATATGCATTGTGATGCTCAAAAAAAGTTGTGAGATTCACTTTGTGAATATAGTAGAGGTTGAAAATCCATCCAGTACCATACAATTTTTGTACAAAAGGCAGACTGACAGTGCATCTTCTCCATTACTGTCAAGTGGAAACATTTTATCGGTTAGTACTTAGATTAAAGACGTCAATGTGCTCAACATCCACAGTATGTCCAAAGCATCGTTTAGCAGCATGCTTTCAAAAATAATGCAAGCGATAACTGAGATATTTTCATTCAGTTTGTTTAACACTCTACTAGGCAGCTACTGAAATATTCACCAAATAAACCGTAGACCCATCCGAATAAAAGTCATTTACCAAAAATGTCATACGTGATTCTAATGTGAGATGAAATGAACTCACTATTCGATGAAGTACCCTCATTTACTACATTGAAGTTGATTTTCGTGTCTAATGAATTTGAGAATTAGATCCAGTTTATTTTTACAAAGGATTTAGATCACTAATAAAAATGAATTTCTGTGTCCTTAGATTTCATGGTAACTTATGAAATAAGAGACTTTAGTAGAGAAGACTAATAGAAAGCAGAACGAGGAGCGTAGTTACTTTTCATTCTGTCTGAATTCACTGATAAAATGTTGTAGTAGTTCAATAGATTATTGTACTCTTCGAAGCTACCAATCTGTAATTTCGTAAATGTTGCCGTTTTTGAATTAGATAAGTAAATATGATCAGTTTATACGTTTCTCATTCTGTACGCCTTTATTTAATCCCCTTACCCGCCCCCCCCCGCAATTCTTCATCACACAACCCTCTTCCAATAATCATTTATACTTCATGAGAATATCTAATCAACATAACACAAATTAACTCTCATTATTTACATTTACAGGTCATATCCTACTTCGAAAACAACAAGATGATGACGGTGAGTTTCGATTCAGAAAACTATCAACTCCTCACATTATATTTGTTGGTAATAAGTGAATAACATCTCAACATTACACATCACCATCAGACACAGCATAAAATGATAATCAACTTTTTACTTCAACCTCAGCGACTTTTGCACAGCATTGACTGTGAATAAGATTCAGAGATCCTGAAGTGTTCAGATTTCTATAAAATGCACTGAACGACTTGGTGATAACGCTGCACTACAAGTAATTCACAACATATGGCTCAGTAAAGTCATTTAACTGAAGGCAATTGTAAGGGAAAGCTTTCTAATTTAACTTTGAACTTCCTAAATGTGACACAGTGAACCATTCACCACACGTGACAAGGGAGAGATGACGGGCGTATTTTGATTTGGAAAAAGACTAGAGGATCTGGACATCATGTATAATTCACGTCCAGTGTCTTACAAACATTTAAAAACCAACAGGTTGGTGGAAAGAGCAGGAAAGACAAGAATTCAAGTGAACACAGAAAAGACAAAGGTGACGATGACGTCCAACAAACTCCGACAAAGTTAAATGTAGTCATCATCTTCTCTAACCTAAACGGCACCGTTTACACCATAGGCAGAGGTATCGGATATGAGGATGTCAAAAGCTAACCACAATCGAAAATGTAAGCCAAAACTTCATCATTCTGAATTTGTTGATAAAATTTGAGTACCACGTAAAACCAATTCCAATAGATTTCATCAGCAGTTGTCTTCGCTCCACACTGAGGATCATATGGCAAGTAGGAAAGGGTTAACAGAAAAGTACTCTGACAACTAGCCAACTAAGTGCCTAACAAATACAAAATAGGAGACGAAGAAGGATCGAGCATACTTTGAGGAGAGTGTTGAGTAATATCACACCTCAGGCCATCAAGTGGAACCTGAATCGGAAGCGATTAGTCGTGCCTCTGAGGGTGATAGGGATGAAATAACCTGAAGCGAATATGACAGCTTGTGAGCATTCATAATGCCAGACAAAATGGACATCATTGAATAAAGCGAAATGAATATATGCTGCTGATGCTGAAATTCAACTAGGTATCTAAAAGACAAATAATACTATTAACTTGACAACGCATTATTTCTTTGCATATTCCTGAATACTACGAGGAAGCTGTTTTTAATATGAACTATATATACATCAAACCTCTTTTTACGTTCTATAGATAATCTTGGTAAGTTACATGCTATAACACGAAAAAACTTATGTTAGAAATACATGATGTGACTAGATAAATTCACACTCACTTTGCTGTGCTTCTCATGAAATAGTCCTTTCAATTGAAGATTGTATTGTTTCTTGCTGAATGGTAATTAACATAGTTATCTAAACATTTATTTTGAGAAAGCTAAAATTCTTTGATAGTTGTCAACCTTTCATTTTTATATTATCATATCGTTTTAATGCAATTTGTTAATTGAAACAATTAGCTCTATAAGTAAATCTGGAAAGCATCATTTGACGACAGAGTGTTTTGGGCTTCAGCGATTCACTTTCCAAACAATCTGACGACACACGCACACACACATTTGCTTGTCAAACCAATTTATGTGAGAAGTCGTGACCAGTGAGGTGCATCCAGTCAAGTGTGTGAGGATGGATGTCTCACCGATGGCATTGGTTGTTGGTCGCGCTAAATATCACAAATTGTGCGTCGGTGGCACAGTGGTTAGGACTCTCGCCGACCATGCACATCGTTCGGAGTTCGATCCTCCGCCGAAGCACACCTGATATCTATGGTCGGCCTGCAAAATTTGGGCTACCGATATTACATGCTGAAATCTCCATACATGTACCAAAAATACGGTGTGGAATTAAGCTGTAATCAAAAATTTAAAAATTGAATCAAAAAATTAGAATTCACTGGCTATTGAGTCTGGATACAGTGGCTGAATGGTATACGAGCTTGTCTTGTAACAGAAAGGTTCTGGTAATGATTCCCAAACTAGGCAGATGAAACAGCTGTTCACTACTACTTGGAGGGTTTCCCATGATTCTCTAACTGATATCAATCCGTGATCAACTCGAAAAACAAACCTAATCCTTACGAAACAACTACTGACAATCAAACAAAATAATAGTAGATCATATGAACTGTGACCAAAATTTGACCGAATAGTTCCAAAATAATCGGACACCGAGTGCGAAGTAGACACTTTGTAAAATCTCATCGAAATTGAAATGATGAATTCCAACATTTCGTCCGACAAACTGGCCCCAAGTTCTTCAGGGAAATTAATCGAAATTAACATAACAGAGGTTTGTATGCAGAAGAGGATACCTCGTGTTTTTAGAAACTCTTTATAATCATACGAATCATGAAAGTGTCATCAAAATGCATAATAAAGAAACAAAATTGGATGAGTTGTGATCAAAATTTGACCTCAGAATTTCAAATATTAGTCTACTTTTGTTAAACACTTTAAACAGAGTGTACTTTCCATCAGAACTCTAGTGATTACGTTCGACTAAAAGTTCATGATCGTAGATAATTGAATATGAAAAATATATGTGTGTACATGCAGTATACAATTGTGTGTGTGGTGTATGTGTGTATGGATAAACAGTTGTAGAACATTTATTAGCTTCTCCATATTAAGATACACACAACTGGGGATTAACACGAAGTATGATTAATTAGTGATACATATCCATTTTTTATTTATTAATCAGGACTTACCATGAATCAGCTAACATCACACCTTCACGTATGCTCAAACCGTTGGGATTTACTCGTACATGGTGGGCTTCCGCAGGCAGTCTTTCTTTATATAAACCAAAACCCTTCTGTAGAGAATAAGTCTTATCAAAGTTGATTTTGTGTCCCATTTTAATCGATTGCAGTGTAATGGCTGAACTGTTTTCTATCTTCCTTAAGTCTGCAGCGGTCTTTGGAACCACATTTGGACATTATTTATGCTCTTTCATTTTTATATTTACCTATCTGGAAGTTTCTCCTACATATACGGCTAATAAATGTTCTACAAGTGTTTATCCATACACACATACACCACACACACAATTGTATACTGCATGTACACATATATTTTTCATATTCAATTATCTACGATCATGAACTTTTAGTCGAACGTAATCACTAGAGTTCTGATGGAAAGTACACTCTGTTTAAAGTGTTTAACAAAAGTAGACTAATATTTGAAATTCTGAGGTCAAATTTTGATCACAACTCATCCAATTTTAGTATACAATTGGTGGATGGTGGCTAGCAGTGGAATCCAGGATGCGCATTTCGTCCTATTGCAGACTCGTCTCCCAGCTGGATGTACCTGCATTTCTCAGTGAGTGATGATGTTCCCACTGAGGCTCAAACCCAGTGCCCATAGTTTCAAACGCCAAAGCGTTATCCACTAGACCGCTTGGGCCACGAGAGCCACCTCTTGTGCAACGGGTCATATTAATTATTGAATTGAATTTTTGATTTTACCGTCGATTGATTGGACCGAAGTGCTCGGTCTCAGGTTGACATGTTGGCTTCTTGTGCAGATGCTGTGTGTTAGCTGTGTGCTGCTAGCCACCATCCACCAATTGTATACTAACTAAATGCCCAGACATCGTCGAAGCATCTGCACAAGAAGCCGACATGTTAACCTGAGACCGAGCACTTCGGTCCAAGCAATCGACGGGAAAATCAAAAATTCAATTCATCCAATTTTGTTTCTTTATTATGCATTTTGATGACACTTTCATGATTCGTATGATTATAAAGAGTTTCTAAAAACACGAGGTATCCTCTTCTGCATATAAACCTCTGTTATGTTAATTTCGATTAATTTCCCTGAAGAACTTGGGACCAGTTTGTCGAACGAAATGTTGGAATTCATCATTTCAATTTCGATGAGATTTTACAAATAACAGGAGATTGGGGAATACGAAGGACAATAATAAGCATTTCTAGAAGTAATAACACCTGTAAAAGATTACCTAAGGCGGGTTAAGGGTAAACTGGTTTTTGTAAAACCAAATGGTTAATTAATATTACGGATGGTTATCGTCCTAATATGCAACCCTGAAAGCAGTTTTGATATTATTTTTGCGATATATATCAGTTAAGATTTTGCTGTACACGAAGTTTGTAGTCTACTATTTACGTTTATGGAGGTTTCAAAGTCCGTTTGTTTTTCTAACCATCTGGGTCTATATTCTTCCGTCCTGAAACGCAAAGTACACACAAACATTTTAAACTGGTATGCAATGGAGCAATCAAAACTGACGTGTTGTTGTCTGAACTCAAAAAATCAATTATCGCGTTCTCGCGGACTATGCAACACGTACTTATGCGACCGAAATTCAACTAGAAAATGTGTCTTAGAAGAAAAAAGTAGGTGAGGTTGAAAGTCTAGCAGCATGTGAATCACAGAGAAAATACTTCTAACAGATAGTTGAAAGTCATAATCATCACACTTAGCCGTGAATTCATTCGGACAAAGTCAGAGTCATGAAATAAGACATGTTCAACACCAACACACAGTGGAAAAGAGAGCCACTAAAACAACAAAGTCTGCAGATAATGTGCACACGTCAGAACAATCACATATAGTCAGAAAGAATGGAGGGAAATCGTTATAAACCTAACTGCATGATCCAGACAAATGTCAACATTGTAAACAAATCTTTCGGGAGTGCAATACACCACTTGACATCTCTGCTTGTACAATGTCTAGGCTCATGGTATACCGTATTTTTGACTTTGTGATAATTATAATTTGGGTTGTGTAGTAAAATTTTAACGTGACAGAATTTAGATTTCTCCATGGAAATTCAAAGTAAGGAAATTTGATGTAGACATCCTCCTCCAGCAGAAAATAGGATGGACTGCCAAGATTAGTGCCAGTCATTAAACCTAATTATTTTTTATCTGATAATTACTAAAGTTCCTGAATTACCACATAACTCTAGCACTCTAGGAAATGAGACGGAATGTCATATTTGTGACAGTTCCACTATGTTGGTTTAAGCTTCATTTTCAAACCCTACGGAAGCCGACTAGTATGGATGGTTTGAATCACTAAGCTTGTTTAATAAGTTTATTATCCAGCATGTATCTTAGTTTTGACTTAACTAACATGTCATACGTTCAGCATTGTCAATTATTATTATTATTATTGTTTCCTTGGGTTCCTAGTGGAACATAGGGCTTCAACTGCACGTCTCCATTTTCTTCTGTCTTCTGCTATACTTTTCGCCTGCATCCATGTTAATCCATATTCTTTCAACTCCTCTTCACACGATCTCCTCCATGTCACCCTTGGAAGTCCCACAAGCCGCTTCCATTTCGGGTTCCACTCGAGGGCTTGGCGCGCGATGTCACCCAGCGGTCTCCTCAGCGAGTGTCCGATCCACCTCCACTTTCCCTTGCATATTTGTTGGGTGATTGGTTCTTGCTTTGTTTGTTCCCATAATTCCTTGTTGGTGGGGATTCTTTCCGGCCATCTGATCTTCAGTATTGAGCGAAGACAGTTGTTAATAAAGGTCTGCAGCCTTTTGGAAATATTCTTTGTGACCCGCCAAGTTTCTGATCCGTATAGAAGAACTGACTGACTTTACGTTTGTATTGAAAATCCGAATTTTGTTGGTGATGCTGAGTGACGAAGATTTCCAGATTGATTTCAGGCTGATGAATGTGTTTCTCGCCTTCCCCATTCTCGATTTGACATCCTCGTCCGTTCCGACTGCCTGTAGTTGAGACAATGCTCCCTAGATAAGTGACCGAATGAAGTAACCTCTTTCAAATCCCTCCCTTTGATGGTGATTGACGTTGGATGTTGTTGCTGTTGTTGGTTGGTTATTTTCATAACCTCCGTCTTATCTATGTTTACCTGGAGTCCTGTCTTTGCTACTTCTTCGACCAGTTTGTTGGTCGGTTTTCGCTTGTAAGTCTTCGATTGTGTGTGACATCAAACATAAGTCATCCGCGAAATCCAGGTCTTCTAGGTTCTTCACGTCGGTACAGGATATTCCTGTCTTCTCGTTTCCCACAGTCTGACGCATAATCCAGTCCACCACAATTAGGAATATCATTGGTGATAGTAAGCACCCTTGTCTGACTCCTGTGTTTACTCCAAACGCCTCGCTGAGTCTTCCGTTGTGGATTACTTGGCAGGTGCCGTTGTCGAACAGCAGCTGTTGAATAAGGTTGATGAATATTTGGGGTACGCCATAGTACTCGAGTAATTTCCAAATTATTTCACGATCAACGCTGTCGAAGGCCTTCTCAAAGTCTATAAAGTTGTCATCTGTTATTTTGATTTCGAAACTAATGAGAAATTTATTAACTTTTTTTCACAGGTCAAGCATGAAATATGCACAGCTCATAAACATGACAGCAACCGAATTGGAATGTTCTCTTTCTGATGAAACATGTTCTGTTTTTCACGCTTTTTTTGTCTGTAATTTCATAAATAAAATAAAGCCATGAGAACATTGTGTTTAAGCTTTTTGAGTATAGTTAGAATAATTCAGGTGGCCGAAATGCACAGAACGTTTACAAAGAGTACATCATATCCATGATGCTCATTTTTAATTCCGGTAGTGCTGTTCATCATTTGGCATCATATAAATGAGCGATATACAGAATCATGATGATAAAATATGTTGGCGGCCTGCTTAAATCGCAGGACTACCTGTGCGTCGGTAGCACAGTGGTTAGAACTCTCGTCGACCATGCACATGGTCCGGGGTTTGATCCCCTCCAGACACACATATGATATATATGGTTGGCTTGCGAAATTCGGGCTACCGATATGTCTCGCTGAAAATTCCATACTTGTATCAAAATACTATTTAGAATCAAGCTTTAATAAAAAAAATAATACACTTTGAGTTGCTAATCCACTTGAAGCTATTGAAGGAACAGAACATATGATCCAATAAATTACGATGAGCATTCTGTAAGTTGAGTAAACGTTTTGTTCAGAATAAAGCTGTATTCGTGATTGAGGATGGTTAACCTCTCTCCTTCCAGTTGACAAGTGATAGTCTCTAGGGTACAAGTGTATGTGGTTAATAAGTCACACGTAGGACGAAATAGTCATTCCGTATTTAAATCCCGTCTACCAGCAATCTAAAACGTTTAGTCTTGCCTATAAAATATTTGTCAGACAAGGCAGTAAAGGAAAGGCATTTGAAGCTTTGAATCGAAAGGCAGAGTCTTCAGTCAATTGACTTGGAACTGTCAAATATTCCTCTTCTTAAGCTAAATACGTCAGTAACGACAAAGAGTGAATGATAAAAGCAAAATCATTTCAACTACAGGCAGACACCACGACGAGGATATCAAAACCAGACAGTGTAAACACTCATGAAAAAATAATCAGTTTGGAAATCTGCTGCACTAAGTGTAAAGAACAAAATTCTGATTTCCAATCTTCAATTTCGTTCATCTATGTGGCTAAGAAACTTGGAGCATCACGGGAAGCATTTCAAGCAGGATATGGGGAGACTTCCACCAATAGCTACCTTAGCAGGATCCCTACTGATAATCAGATGGCCGACCGGAAAGGGTTAACAACAGGGGACTGTGGCATGGAACAATCCAGCCAAGAAGCTACCGTTCAACAAATATTCCCAAAGAAGTGGATATGGATTAGACATTTGGTGAGGGCTGGCTGTTAGCCAAAATTGGTGGACAGTAATTTACATCAATGTTTATGTCCCCAATATTAGTCGTGAGAAAAATGGGAACAAAGGCTTTGCGGAGGTGGATACAGTTAGCATATAGATGATCTGACGTTCAAGAAACAGCTACAAAGAGATGCAAGTTTAACTTTCTGTGAGAAACAACCACCACTCAGAAGACTGTGTTTTTCTGGTAACAATAATCTACAATATGTACATAAAAATATATAAATACGTGTTGATTTCTTCAATAAACGATCTGTTGCCCGGCTCTTGTCTTCTGTTGTTGTAGACGCATGCTCAAGAGACTCCTGAGTCAGATCACATACGAGATATGCCGTCAAGTGCAACCATGATCAGAAAGCTTGAGCTGGGAATCAGAACGTGATGTGGAGGAGATCGTTTGGGAAGGCGATAAATAAAGAGGACTGCAGAGAACAGAACCAAATGGAAATCTGCTGTTGAAGCCCTATGTTCTCACCAGAGCCCAGGTGAATAATACTACAGTGGATCTATTCAGACTCCTAAGTGAAAGAAAAATTTGTCGCATACACCAACCAAAACTTAACTGCTATTTAGGGGTTTATATGGTTTAACTGTTACCCACGGTCAGAGGTTATTGTAAGCAGTAACAAGGATATATTCGAACATAGGGAAACTTGTAACAGTTAAAAAAATAATAATACATAATAGCGAAAATGTGCAACTAATTATTCAAGTAATGCTTAGTTATTTGAAGATGAATGCCAAGTAACATGACGGCAATTTTTTAAAAGTGAGTCGAAGAAATGAAGAAAGATTGTGTTACTCAACAGTTCTAGTAAACAGAAATGTGTCTAGCGACATGGTAGTAGTAGGGGGCGGATACAGCATTTTTTGCACGAATTTTAATTGTTTACTCACGGACGGCGATTGCTTCGGCTGTCAAAAGAATATTTATTGATTTGAAAGTCTTTCGACTTGTTCGACTCCAGCTTATGTTTGCCATTGTATGAAGTCTCTACCGATGGACTGCATGGATAAAATGAAATATGAGTTGCAGAATCTTACTGTTGACTGTTTCCTGTTCTCCTCTCGATTACCATGTCCGTATGTATTCACAAGTACGTCCAAATGCTGTTGTGAAGCTACAGACTATATACTTAACTAAAAAGGAGCAATTAAACTGTTGTGAATACACAATGATGTTGCCAAGAATGAGCTTCCGTTTTTTGTGTTATAGTGAACATCAGCATGCGCAGAGAAAATGTAGATAAAGAATTTTCTCCTAATCGCCTCTTGATAATTATTTATTTAAATGGCACTTTCAGACCTTCAGTGAAGATTTACTGTTTTCAGTAATGTCATTCTTTGGCAGTAGTCGCATATACATAGAAAAATTTCATAGCAACAGATGGAATGTTCCAAAAAATGTCTCATTAAAATTGTAAATTTCAGACAACTGTTACGTTTACAGTACCTTAATAAATGCAGTATGCTGAATTACGCACTCAACCAATACACTACCAAACTTCCAAGAATTGACAAGAAAACACAAAAAGGCTCCCAATTTATTTTGTACTACTATGGAAAGTTAACTAAATGTACTTGATAACATCAATCTTCGAAATGTACTGCGAATTAAAATGGAGAATTCAATACTGAAGACAACATTCACTTTACCTCAGGCCGTGATGAAGATGGAAACATTAACTGTTTTTAAAATGACCAGAAGTGCAGGTACATTAGCAAATCGGAGACATGTTACAGACGTTACAGACTTTAAATTACTCGTATAAAATGCATCTATATGATCTTCCAAGGTTTTTTTCACATACTAACATTACACTACTTTGATATTGCAAGTAGTCTAAGTGTATGCAAATGAACAAGATTGAATGACATCCACTGAATTATGCTTTGAACAATAAGAAACAATTCATCAGCAGCAACATAAAGGCTTCATTTTCATGTTCATTACACTAGGAACCAATAAAATTTATTACATCTGCATTTTTATTCATATTACTGATTAACTTATCAGGAAATAGTTTTTCAAAATCTATTGAAAAAGCTGTAAAAACGTTTGCTTTTGCTTTTCTTTTTACCCTCTTTCAAAACTTAAATTGGAATTTGACTTCCTCCATCTGTTTGTTTATTTTAAGGTGTTATTCTGTCCACACTTCTGCAATTCTATGACTTTTGATCTGAAATGATTTTTATACTACATGTGAACAAGAAAAGTCAAGCATAATATGGAAATGTTTGTCACCATAAGTGAGTAAGTAGAATTATTTAAGTAACAATGATCTCAGAGAACATCTCTGTAGGTATCCCGTCCCTTAATATAAAATGATGCCCATTATACCTTATGTGGAATGATATTGTTTTGCAGATAATTTGTTTTTCTAGACCTTTCTAATAATAACTCTTTGATGAGCCAGAAGAATCGCTGAGGAAAACATACTTCGCCGCTAGCCTACGACTGACGTTTTCCTGCAAGAAACTGTTCAGCCAGAACGCGAAAGACAAGCTGTCGCATTGGGCCACCTCAACGTGCATATACCAGTTCACTTGCTCTTGTGGAACTGAGTACGTTGGCCATACCATGCGCCGACTTGAAAAACGCTCTCGTGAACACTATCCAGCCTGGCTAGTAAAAGGAGAACGAAAACGGGTAAATAGTTCGGTGACAGAACACCTGGTGAATTCAGGACATTCAGCGCCACTCGAAAAATCCTTCAAAATCATTTACAAGATTCGATCGAACCCATCAAAGGGAGTAAAATCAAGACATCTGGGCATAGCCGAGGCGCTAGCTATACAAAAGCTCAAACCCACGCTTTGTATACAAAAGAAATACGTCCAACCCCTGTCCTTGCCATGGCCATCATAAACAGGTAATTTTTAGTAATCACCATCCCATCACCTTTCTTACCTAAACTTCCTGTTTATTCATGTTATTTCAAGTTTTTCTTAATCCCTGTTTACACTACCATATTTTCATACCCGAACTTAGTGTTTATTTTTTTCATTTTACTTTTTCTACATATTTAATCCCTGATTGCATAAACAATTATTCATCGCATTAGTTTTTTTTATCCAAACATCCTGTCTATTTTTTGTTATTTCTACATTTATAACCCCTAATTGCACATTATGTCAATCTTCTCAGTAATTATGATGCTACTTTGTTTGAGTTTTATCCGCCCTCCCGCCTGTTTATTATGGCATTTTAATTCCTAATTTTAATTTTTATTTATTTGACCTTTAACCGGAAATTATTCTGGAACTTACCCATCCATCTGATATAAATACACGAATGTACAACCTAGATGACGACTTCGTCGAAAAGAAAATTTTCTTCGCTGCAACTGTCTTCTTAATTAATTATTTGTCTTGAGAAACTCTACTGAATAATTTAAAACAATTAGTTCCCTTTATGAATTTAGATAAGTCAATAAGAAGATGTAATTAGTCTGAATCACGTGTATTGTGTATTTGAGCAACACATTTCAAACAGTCTGATCACACACACACACACACGAACTTGTCATAGGAATATATATGAAATTAATAAAGAGGTAAGAGGTGAGAAAATAGACCACTTAGGTCAAGTTAAAAGGAGGACATATTCACGGTCAAAATAACAATGAAGACCAATTAGCCAAGTAGCAGAGGTAATATAGTACATCTACCCTAGCTGGTATCAAAACAAAATTTACCAAAGAAGGTTTAATGTGATGACAAATTGTTTTTGAACGCATAAAGGTGGCTTGAACTTTCTAATTGCCAGCTAGGGCTTCCACAAACTTTAGGATACGCCCCAAACACGTTTTATAGATAGGTTTAAAAGATCCGTTAACATCAATTTTATGTCCTGTCTCCATAATATTTTTCGCAATAGAGAAGCTAGTTCTTCTATTCTCACCGTTAATAGGTTCTGAAGAATCCATTTCTTTCTGAAGCCATTTAGGAATATGCTCTGAAGCCCTTACCTGAAGAGATCGATCAGTCCTACCTGTGTATGTGTGTCCACACGTAAATTCAAATTGGTTAATACAGTGGGATGTAACATCATTTATTCTCATGTTCAAAGGGCTTAGATGGATGGATATATTGCCTTCAAATTCTCAATTATTATGATATAAGCTGCATAAAAAGTCTTTTTAACAGCAGCGTTCAGTCTTTGTCTAGTTATCAAGATGTTATGATACCCCATATAGGAAAGCTTGATGTACACGCCTTTCTTAGCGGCGAGTTGGAGAATGCGTCTTGTTGTTCTGACTACTTTATATCTCTTGATGAACTTGTCTGGATAACTGTTATCGACCAGAGTTTGTGTCAACTTTCTTTCTTCTTTATCAAGTGTGTCTACAGTGCATATTCGTTGGATTCTACTGAAGAGGCACCTAGCTGACTAAGGCTCTGTTGTACTGAACAGGGCAGAAACTGTGGTAATTAAGATACTGTCCTGTCCAGGTAGGTTTTCTATAAATAGATCTGTTTGTCGACCCATCAAGCCGTCGACCAAGCAATATGTCTAGGAAAGATAACACAATTATCTTCCTCTTCTACAGATGTAAGTGATATGCTATTCTGAACTTCATTCATCATTCAATTTAAAACTGAGGCGGCAGAACAAGGCTTATCACTGATGACTACGATATCATCTACATACCTTCTATAAAGTGGCACATTTTCAATTAAATCCTTCGATAAATTCTCAGTGTACGACATATAAATATCTGCTAAAAGGGGCCCTAACAGACTGCCCATAGCAACACCATCAACTTGGCGGAAACAATCGCCTTCAAATGTAAACCTAGCATAGTTAGTACATAGAAGTAATAAATCCCATAAGTAAGATATAGGGAACGGGATGACAAAATTGTTTGTGGAAATATAATCACACAAAGTGTCAACTGAATAAGTTGGCAAAAATGTGTGTTACTCAAGTCTCGAATAACTAAGTTTGCTGAGATATTTCAACTCAAAAAGTTTAGTAACAAACGGAACGCTCCATTACATGCAATGCTCAGATAATTTTATACTAGATTAGGAATTCGAAATCGACAAGTGGACTGTTAGTCTGTATTGTCAGTTGACGTAAACTATCTACAAATGACATACCGTATGCAACCGTCCTGAAAGGTTCAGCGTTAGGCTGTATTTGCAAAAAAATAACTATCATCAGTGTCTGGAATATTTCAGGTATTTTCTTAGGAAAACTGCTACATCAGAGACGTCGGCCAACTAAGTTTGAATTTTTACGAGCACCTAAATAACTTCACTGTACTCACCTGTTAGTGACACAATTGGTGCACAAATGATTCGCAGAGGGTTTTCGCTGAAAATAATCGTCAAATAATCAGTGTTTCTCTTAGTGTGAGATATATACTGGAATTTCTGCAACTGGAAAGATTCCCATAGTAGATTAAAAGGTTAGGAAGTAAATATATAAAGCTTCACACTGAATAGGAACGATTGGAAATGCAAGACAAACATTTATCAATCGGAAATCAATTTGAAAATCTACTCCACGCAACATATATAACAAATTACAGATTTTTAATACTAACATCAAGTCAGTCTTTCTTCAGAGACTCGGAGTCTCACAAAAGGCATTTCGAATATGCTGTCAGTTTCCATCAGCAGCTGCCTTCTCTAACTACATAGTGAAGACCATGTGGTCAGAAAGGATAAGCAACCAGGACTTCTGGTGAAGAACCAACCAAGAATGTACTACTCAACGAATATCCTAAAAGAAATAGAGATTGGCTGGACACGCTAAGAAGAAATATGAGTCGAGTGGAAACAACACATTTTGCACGGGTAAGAGTGTAACTATGAGGGGATCGTCTGAGGAGGAGTTGAAAGCGTACGATCGATTTTCGAGCCAGCCAACACTTAAGCCATGCTCATTTATCTTGATTTCAATCCGTTCGAGAGTTTTTAACTGAAATTGAATAGAAATTTGAAGGATTTCTGAAAGTTGAGTTGAAAGTTTTAAGCTTACTGGGCCTTCTGTTATTGAATTGTTGATACATCTTAGCTGGACGGTTTGGATATTGTTCTGTAGCGGCTACCACAAGCAGACACATTGCAAGAATTATGTACTGACATGTATATATGGCATCATACAATAACTTATCTAAAACAATTAGTCGCTTTTATAAATTTGGCTAGCGTTATTAGAAGACGGAGATTATCTGGAAAATATGATGTATTTGCGCTATACATTTCAAACAATCTGATTACACATTTACTTGTGTTAATCACCCTTAAATCGTTTTCTTGTCACTTTGTTTAATTTAACTTTTTCATATATATCGAATTGACAAGTAACTGTGTGATCAAACTATTCGAAATGCATAGCGCAAATACATCACATTTATCAGATAATCTCCGTCTTCTAATAACGCTATGCAAATAACTTATCTTTCACAGGCTGAACGAATAGTTTCTTGAAATAAACTATTATTCATAGGTCGGCAGCAAAGTATGTCGTAATAAGAGATTCGAAAAGCCTTTTCCTGAAATTTCCCCTCAGTGTCACTTTTGCAGTTGTCTGCTTGGCTTGTTGACGTTGTCATCAAGTAGAAGTTAAAGTGACAAGAGTATCTGAATTGTTTTCGAAATTGCTGGTTTGACCTTCTAAAGAATATTAATAACCTTCAAACCTATTTCTAGAGACCTCTGCTGATTTACTTTTAATATTTATTAGCAGTACGATTATAACGATACTAAAATCAGCATTTTACACAGAGCTAAAATTCGACTCGCATACACTTGCGATTCTGCTTTTGGACGCTGAGCTAAGACATTTTATGGGTGAAAACGTTTATCTTACACGACATCCAAACAGATGAGACTTCTTAACAGTAGGCTGGAAGACTACCTAGCTAATGTGTATGTGAATATGTAACAGAAAAAATGTAAACTTATATTTTTTGATGCAGTTATGTTATCTAATCCCAATTATTCAATTTCGGTCTTATAAAAACACTTGCATATATATACACGTTCTGATTTGGTAGTATACTGAGTGTTTATGCGTATCGCATCCTAGATATACCCAACTCTTCCAATCACTCAGCAGCAAGGTGGCTACTGTGTTCGCTGAAGTCTCTTTAGTGCTATTTTTTGAAATATTTGTGTAAAGCATGCTTTAGGCTGTATAGAACTTAACGTTGTAAGACAGTGACGTCTCGGCATTCAACAAAATTATTCGACAGCTCTCAATATACGGTGAATTTGTTGACTATATGGATGATTGGATAGAATATCAAAATATACAAAACGAGTTCTAAATGATAAATCGAAATGATCATCCATTCTGCATTCTCTAATGAATTCTGCAGACAAGTGGATGATTCCTCAATGGATTCTTTTCTGGATCTTATCCTACTGAATATGTTTGTAACAAGCTAGAGATAAATCCGTATAAGCTTCATATAAAACAATTATTTGGAACAAAATATCCAATGAACAAAGGCTTCTGAGTACTTCCAATAAGTTAAGTTCAGTTATGAAGTTCACCTTTAGGCTGCAACTTTTCCACAAGATCAAATCACTCAAAACTCACGTAGGCTTATGATGAGTAACATACATCAGATGAAAACGTAGACTCTTCAGTACATCTTTCTTCACAGCTATAAAATTCTGTTTTTGTTGATCAATAATTTGTACTTTACAAATAATTTTTTGACTTTTACAGTCAAAGTGTACAGATTTGAATTGGATAGCCCTTAAACTCATCTTGGTTGTTCCGTTCATACTAATTTTAATGCACAGAAAACACTAGAATGACTTTGCTAAGCTACCAAAGAAGAGAAACTTAGACTTCAGGAAGAACTGGCGTGCAAACACGCCAAGTAAATTACTATAAAGAATGCAGGATACACCGGCTGCAGAACTCTGCCCTCCCAAACAAGCTAGATTCAGGAAAGGCGAATTATGCGCACGTCAAATAACAACTCTACATAACAGCGTAGAATAGAGCATAGAATAGCAGTCGAACGTCTACCTCCATTTCACGGACTTTCAAAAGGCCCTTGACACTACTGTCCATGCAATAATTAGGAAACTAATTCAAAACTAAACCACGCCTCAATTCTTTAAAATCCGATCTAAAAGCCACGTGACCATGGCACGTGTCAGCTGATCCACAACGGAAAATTCAGTGAGGCGTTAAAAGTTAAATACAGGGTTAAGACATTGTCGGCTACCCACTAACAATGATGATGTTCCTAATTGTTACAGACTGGATTATACGTCAGACTGCAGGAAGGATAAGCACTTTGAAAAAACTGGGTTTTGCAGACGATTTATGCCTAAAGTCACATAAACTTACACACGACTTACAGGCAAAAGCCAATACACAGGTCGCACAGAAAAACGATTGTCTACTCGCATGATGGAGTATTTACCGAAGTGGTTGAAAACAGTTGAATGCGAACCTCAATAACAAAACATCTTGTGGACTATGGACATTATATCGACGCTGTCGAGTCATTCACAATATTCATTTTCGTCACCTTGATATCCAACGTCCTACAGACAGTGAAATCCTAAGGTATATCCACAGAAGGCAGACCTAGGAATGAGTGATTTCTCTGAACTCAGAAAGATTCTTCCTCATAAGATGCGAAAAAGGAATTAGTGAGAACTCTGTTTCATCATGTAACAAATCTTTGCTCAAAAGAAAAGGTTGAGGAAGAGTTTTCCAATGTAGAAAATACCCAGACTCAAATGGTTTTCCATAGAAGTTTATCGACAAACATAGGAAACATACTGTGTGAACATTGAGTTGCTATACGGCAGATAAAAAGTTCATCTTTCTATAGCTTGTCTTCGAATGTGATGACATTGTCAGTAAAATAAAATGCAGAATGGAATCCAACTTGAACAACCTAACTTGCTACACTTTATTGAAGCAATCAACATCACAGACATAATATGAAGTCTAACCACGCAGAATGACACGGTAGTGAATCTTGTGATACCTTGGTGATTCAACCTATATAACTAAGTATACAATTCCATTATATCATGTATTCATTCTCCTGTGTTTTCTGTCCTGCTCAGTAAATTTTATTGTTTCATTACCCTACCTCATGTCTACTAGTTTATAAAGACATATTTCTTGCATTAACTCACCCATGACATTGTTATACTCTTTCTAGTTGAACTTTGTTTCCACACACACACACAGAAAATGTTTGATATAAGTTATGATTCGAAATCGTCACCTTTCGGCTACAAGGCAAGTAGATGGACAACCCCGACACTGCGACCCTATCATCAAATGATCATTTCATGGATTCCAACCCCTATAAGTTCCCGATTGGTATCAGCCAGTATTTGTCCTTATTGCCAACCCTGGTCATGACCTCACTGGTCATGACTCCTCACTAGGGAGGATTTTTCTTTCTGTTTCAATGGCACACTCATCTAATTATCCTATAAAATAATCAGTCCGGTTACATATTTTTCTTTCTTCCCTTATGTGATCAGCTTTATTGATCACACTCTGACGAAAGCTTCAGGCTGGTTCTACGGTATTCATAAATCTCAGTAGTGTTTCTGTTAAAATGATTAGAAAAGTGAAATCCAATGAAAACAAAATTTCAAAACACCATCGAAAAATGTATTCCATGATAAGTTCAAACCTTAATTGAAACATTTCAAGAAATCCATATTTACAGCGATAAAAGGATTTCAAATAAAAAAGAACACTTGCCCTGAAAGACAACTGATAACTAACTAACTACTAATAAAACCATAACACTCGGACTTCACAGATAATTTATGTCTAATGTCCAGAAGTTTTGAAGACTTGAAGACAAGAGAAAACCGACAATTTGAGAAAATAATAAGCAAGGACAGAACTTCAAGTGAACATATAGCGAAGACGAGGTTGATGAAGATAGTCAATAATCAGTGCAAACAAGCATCAATCACTGACAACGGGAGAAATTTGAAAAAAGCCACTTCCTTCATTTATCTGGCTAGATGGCATTACATCCGGCGCTGGCGAAATTATCAAAGCCAGTAAGGATCGGAAAGGCAAGACAGAGATTCAGTGATCTGAAACCACTGTGGGAATCTTTTGCACTCAGCATAAACAGAGAAATTTGAATTTCCAACGTGAATTCAAAAGACATTCTTCAACATGGATCAGAAACTTGATGTGTGTTACGGAAATCCACTTTTTTCAGCAAACTCCTAGAGAATTTCATTAAGGGCTAACTTCACTCCATACAAAAGATTAAATGGTCAGAAAGGATTAGAAACTAGACACTATGAGCATAAACCAACCTGTTATTCAAACATCATTCTAAGACAAATGGAGATGGATGGAAACGAAGGGTTGGGCGTAGGTCCTAAGGTGCCTTTGAGGCGATACAGGCGTGAAATAGAGATGTGCCGTTGAAGGCATATGTTCCACTTCTTAACCGAAAGGAATAATAACAATGATGATGATAATAATAATAATATTAGTAGTATATTTTATATACTCATAAAAATTGTCATTGAGAAGAAAATGACAGCATGCAATGGTGTATAGAAAACAGACTAATCTAACTAAAGAATCATCTATCAGATTAATAAATATATATCTATGCCTTTTAGTCATCAGCGTATTTCATGAAGGATAAATGTCATTTGCAAAAACATTCAATGCTGTCCACACTTGTCTTCCAACTTGTCCAATATACGATGGAGGGAGAAGGAATCCATATCGACCTTCATCACATAATTCTATAGTGTAGGCATAGGGGATTTTTAATTCACCGGCAGCATAATCATCTGTAGCACCAGATGCCTCATCTATTATCATCAAAAGACAAAAACATTTTTAAGATTCATTCATATTACTATAATGTTATTTCAGTAGTATCAAAACAACATGAAAAATAATTGAGGTAAGTACTCTTAAAAAGACTATCACACTAAACCACTTTAAAGATAGTGTGTTATTTCATGTAAACTAAATCAAAAAGTTCGTTTATAGGGATTCGTTCTGTTTCACTTTTGATCATGGAATGGTATTAGTTAGAAAAATCATAGTAAAAAAACAGAAGGCAATACTGGTTATCTTTTTTGTCCTAGTTCGAGGCTCTTCAGCATAACGCACTCACCCACCAGGACCTACTATCTACAAGGCATAAATCAAACCTGTACCAAAAACATTAGAGCTACAAGCCTTCTCTATTATTTCAACATTAGTACTTATCTTAGATAATATGTTCACCTTATGAATTCAGACAAAACAATAAGAAGACTTAAATTGTCTGAATCTTGTTGAAATGTATTCGCTCAACACATTTCGAAAAATATGACAACACACAGACTGTTGATATGAATATATATATATATATATATATGAAATTAATAAAGAGTTAGGCGGTGACAAGATAGACTTAGATTGAGTTAAAAGGACATGTTGAATGTCGAAATAAGAATGAAGAACGATAAACCAGAGAAAGGAAGTAACAGGACATCTACCCAGGCTGGAATAAAAACAAAGTTTACCTAGGAAGGTTTATTCTGATGACGAATTGTTTCTGAATGCAAAAACATGGCTTAAACTTTCTATTATGTACTGCTGCTGAGTGAGTTCATAGTAGTTTTCCCTGTTGCCATTTATGTTATGTACTCGTCGAGTAGTTAATGGTCCTGACGCAAAAGGAGGGAAATCAGAAGACCACCAGGTTGACGATGATACTTGTATTTTCCAGACAAGGAAAATAAATGTCACACAAGTGTGTAAATGGAAGGGTAGGTAGTGTACGAAACGTGGGAACAAGTATAAACAAGTATACAGTACAAAAGTATATGTGAAAATGACTAATACACATGAACCAATAAGATAACGTCTAACCATGATTGGTTGTAATGTCATGTGACAACAAGGTCATACATGTTTATTTAGTTAGTGGACAGACAAAAGCATATTGTCAGTTATAATGGAATGTCGATCCATATACACATAGCAAAATATAATAGACTGTCAAAAACAAAACACACATCATGTGGGTACATGTCAATTTCTAACTGCCAGCTTGCTCGTCAGTGGCACAGCTGTAGAATGGTCGCCAACCACGCATATGGTTCGGGATTCAGTCCCGGCTAACGTACTCCTTCACATCACTAAACCAGTAATGATACCGCTAAAGAAGCAAGGCTGAGCATGAGACCAGCAATCCGATCAAGTCAAAATAAACACCACTGCTACCGAAACGTCAAGTGTTTAGCTTAAAGCAATATGTTCCACTGAGGAACGTCAAGGTATAACCAAAAAATATTGCCACCTAAGGCCTCCACGAATTTTAGGATGAGCCCTCTCCCGAACAAGTTTTACAATTGAGTTTAAAAGACGTGTAAACACCAATTTTATGTCCTATCTCTATAATATGCTTCTCAATACAGGCTCTAGGTCCCCTAATCTCAGCACTCATGGGTTCTGGTTATTCTATTTGTTTCTGAGGCAGTTCAGGGATGTGTGAAGCAAACCCTTACTCGCAGAGATTGAATCCTCCCTACGTATGTGCGTCCACATGAACATTTAAACTGGCAAATACAGTGAGATGTAACATCACTTTTTGCATGTTTTAAGGGTTTAGATAGATATATGGATGTATCCTAAAGTTCGTGATAGCCCTAGTAATTAGGAAATTTAAACCATGTTTATGCATTCAAAAACAATTCGTCATTACACTAAGCCTTCCTTGGTAAACTTCGTTTTGAAACCAACCAGGGTAGATGTACTATTACCTCTGTTATTCGGGTTAGTGAACTTGATTGTTATTTTAACTTTGCCCAAATAGTTTATTTTCTCACTTCTTAACTCTTTATTAATTTCATATATATTTCTATGACAAGTCCGTGATTAGATTGTTTGAAGTGTGTTGCACAAATGCATTTCAACACGATTCAAACAAATTATATCTTCTTATTGCTGTTTTAAATTTGTGAAAGTAGTCATTGTTTCGAATGCATATTTGTCGTTACAATTTTCACGTGTTTGTATGTGTATTAACCTTTAAACGGAATTGTATAGATGACAGTGTTTGTAGAGGAGTATTCCACTGTTAAATTCTTTCTTCTTCTACAGAAATTTATGAATACTTTAGATAAACTGAGCTTTTTTCTTTCACTCATCTGTTGCTTGTTTCAAGATTTACTCTGAGAAAGAAGAAATCATTCTTTCAACTTACACAATAGTTCAGATGATGCGCCAACTTGATAAACATAACCATGACGATTTTGTATCATTTTTCTCACTTTACGACCCATAGTTATCTAAAATAAAGAGAAAATAGTAATTATCGAATGATATTTGAGGTAATGAAATAATTATTCGGAAAATCCTCCGTGAACAATTCACTCTGTAATTATTATTCACCCTTCTTCTATGCTGTATATCATTGTCGTAACGTTTGCATATTATCTGTCTTTTTTCCTTGTGTAATCCATAGTTCGGACGACTGTCTCTTAGAGGTTATGTGGTGGTGTTAATAATGTGTCATTTAACAAGTGCGATTTTGTTCCAGTGGATTCCTTTGCCACAGGGATATTGATATTTGACTGTCTGTGAAAATTATTTGGCGAGTGATTCTTCCTGAGGCAGAGTTTTGATATCACCCTGTTGAAAATATTCTATTTGGTTCTCAGGTACTTCTTATGGCTACGCTTGGTTAAGTAATTTTATTCTACAATACTAGTTTTATACTGAAGAAACTGTTGACCTGTTTAGCTGCCTGACGGTATTGTTGGGGTAATTTTCAGTTTTAGAAATGTTATTAGTGTCGTAAATAACTTTACTTTTGCTATCCTCGGGACTTTGCATAACTCAAGGAGGTTTTTTTAAGTTATTCAGGAGGACGCGATGTTTGGTTTCCAGCATTCAAACCACAATGCTTTCATTCATTATAATAACACAGAGAGATATAGTGCCTTCTTTTCAAATTAATTTATATATCTACTGGAATCAATAAAGATTTATAATCAACTGTCAAAACTTCTGAATTGTTACTGACTGGAATTCTACAGTACTTCTAGTCAATCATTCACCATACATGGATTTATTTACAAAACAGGAAAATAAAAGACAAATTCAGTGAAGAAAATTTTCTTTATCGACGAAATCATCTTCAAAAGCTGTACAGTAGCATTTATATTTACCAAAAATTTAAAGTGGTCTATTATTGAGTAATGGGGTATGACATAATTAACATAATTACTCAGAAGTGGTTTTAGAAGTAAAAAAAATGAAAGTTTTAGATTACGAGGTACTCAACAGCACAAAGTTAGAAATTTCATAAGGTTGAAATTGTTATTGAGTGAGAATAAAGGTATCATTGATATAAGAATAGAACTTGATCACTTTGGTAGAGTTTAATTCCATTATGGGTAAATTTTCGTTTTGATAAAGTCTCACAGGATTATACAGTAATGTTTACTGATGAAGACGTTTCGAGCACAATTTATTGCTCATAATCATATCAAGGTAATCACACGACTTCCTAAATTCATTTATATAATACCATTATTTTCCATCGTGACGGACATACTGAAAAATGTATTTTTTAGAACTGATACTATTTCGCTGTACAGAAGTTGAACTGCTAAACTACCTACCTAGAAAGTTCTGCATTGACTGTGAAACTTTACGATCGGTACGCTGAACAAAACACCATTGTGACACGTAAAACAAATGCATCGTACCACTTTTATATTTTTAATCCGTCATTGATCTAATTTATATGCACTACATATTTTGGATAAATATACCGTATTCATTTGGATTACCATGATTTAAGTATTATATAATGTGGTCAGATACGTGAAAGTATGATAATCCCTTGAAAAAATAAGATACTTCTCCTTAGCTCAGTGTTTGATCACCTAACTGCTCAGAATGAGCTTATTTGACTTCAACAATAATCAGGAATTCGTATGAGTTACACAGCCATCAAATCCCACGAGGGTTTATTGAACAGCTGTTTCGTCTTGCTTTTGGGCTCTTCAGTGGCATACATCAATCAGGGTATGAACGCAGGACCTTCCAGTCGCAAGGCGAAATCGTAGAAGATGGAATTCATTTGCCCTTGCATTGGATCCTAATGGCTTGCCTTGTAACCAGAAGGTCCTCGGTCCTCGGGTGAATTTTCTAAACCAACCATCCAAATTTGAGTGATATTTAACGGCACACACATACAGTCGCACAGGGGAACACGGCCATACATGATTTCCTAAGTATTTGGTCCACGGAAAAATAATGTCAATTTAATATAACGTAGCATTTTAGTATAATGTATACGAAGTCCCATCAGTACGTCTACTTTTTCGATAATCTTAAGAAGAATCCACCCAATATGGATGAATAATAGAGCGATCGTCTCATTATTTAATCCACTTTAGCATGGTACTGCATACGATCTTTGTTGTGTATCGTTAAAACGCTCAATGATCTCTTCACTGTGTGTTCAGCACATCCATCTCTATTTTCTCCTGCATATTTATTGAACATTGTGTTTATGATCGATTCGTTTCCAAAGTTTCTTGCTGTTAATTCTTTCCAACCATTTGATCTTTAATATTCAGCCAGAGAAGGCAACTGTTGATGAATGTTTACAGTGGCCTTTTAGGAACGCATTCCGTGATGCAACACGTGTATGACCAATACAGAAGAACTGAATTAACATGGGTGTTGAAAATCCTATCTTTTTTCTTTATGCTTAGTGAGGTAGATTTCCGGGCATATTTTAGAGTGATGAAGGTTTGACTTGCCTTTTCGATCCTTGCAGGCTTTGATAGGCTTTGAAATTTTCATCGATGCCACCTGTAGTTGGAACGGTTCTGTCTAGATATATATATATGAGATGACCGCTTTTTTTAATTTCACCCACTGACAGTGATTGCTGTTTGTTTTGGTTGATTGGTTAGTCGGCAGGTTATCTTCAAAAAATGCGTCTTCTCTGCGTTAACTTGAATTCTCCTCTTCGCTGCTCCTTTCCACCTGTAAAATGTAGAGTTTATGTGACATTACAAACAAATCGTCTGTGCCGTCAAGATCTTCTGGGGTCAAACAGTCAAACGTATTCCAGTCTTCTCGTTCCCCACAGTGTGACATCCGATCTAGTCCACCACAAGCAGAAATGTTCTCGCTGATAGTAGACAGCCTTATCTTACTCCTGTTATCATTTCAGAGGCTTACCTGAGTTTTCCATTGTGGATAACATGGCATTGGTATTGTCATATAGCTGTTGAATGAGGTTTATAAAGATTTAGGCAATAGAAGGCCATAATTTTAATGAAGTTTCCAAATTATTTTGAGTTGAACTCTTTCAAAAATCTATATGATATTCAATACCATTACAAAGTATGATTCATTTAAAACTATCCTCCTCTCAATACCATCATCTTAACTCGTTTTAATATCATAATTATTGTTATTATCTTTACTATTATTATCGACAGTATTCAGTTTACAATTTTGATGTGGTTTTGTTCTCTGAGCTGGATAGTTAGTTTGCGAAGCTTTCATCACCTTACTGGGTGACATCTTCAGCGCATACTTCAAATTGAAGTGAGCTTTTAGGTTTCTCCACGAGTTTATTAATCATTCCTCCTGGTGACCTTGAACGTGATTGGTTGTTTATGTATGTTTTCACACCTTCTAGGTTACTTGTGTTGGAACTGATTGTTTCTGTGACTTGAACTTTGGCCAATCGTGTGTGAAGTTTCTTTCTTATTGGTTGATAAATTTTGTCTATCTCGATGTGTCTATTGATTGATGATTCACTGGAATGCCAAGCTTCTAGAGAAAATCAGAGACATCCAAATAGATGAACAAGAAATAATGGTATCCTTCGACGTGACAGCATTATATACCTCTATCGGACAAAAACTAGCAAAAGAAACCATGGAGCAATTACTTAGCAACGACGAACAACTTCCACAACAATCAAAAATGCAACACACAAGCTGGATGGAATGCATAAATCTATGCCTAACAACATACTTCCAATTCAACGGCCAAATATATGAACAAGTCAAAGGAACACCCATGGGATCGCCAATATCAGGTTTGATTGCAGAAGCAGTGATGCAAAGACTCGAAAACATAATTCTACCAAAGATCAAACCCAAGATTTGGATACGCTACGTCGACGACACATTTGTAATAATCAAAAGAAACGAATTAGACAAAACTCACAACTTAATAAACAACGTCTTCAACGACATCAAATTCACAAGAGAAGAGGAATCCGAGAACAAAATACCATTTTTGGACGTCTTAGTCAGGCGAACAACTACAGGAGAATTAGAAACTCAAGTTTATAGGAAATCAACTCACACAGACCAAATACTGAATTACAACAGCAACAACCCAATAGCACACAAAAGGAACTGCATACAAACACTATTCAAGAGAGCAAGGACTCACTGCAGCACTCCCACCTTAAGAAAAATTGAAGAAAAGTATCTCATGGACGTCTTCCAAAAGAATGGATATCCCCGGAATTTCATCAAGAGACATATACCCCCAAGCCAACCTACCAAAACAAAAGCCACCAAGGAAAACACAAAGAAAATCGCCTTACCATATATAAAGGATATCTCAGAAATCACTAAAAGACTCTTCAAACCTTTAGGAATTGACGTCGTACACAAACCAACAAAGTCGCTGCACTCAATTCTATGTCAACCAAAAGACTCAACAGCAAAAGAAGACAAAACCAACATCATCTACAAAATAAACTGTAACAACTGTGAAAAACACTACATTGGCCAAAGTGGACGTCCCCTTCGTCTTCGTATCCACGAACATAAGCTAGCCGTCAAAAGACATGATATACACTCCCTCATTTCACTACACACAGACAACCACGGACATCAATTCGACTGGGACAACGTTCAAATATTAGACAAAGGAAATAACAAGAATGCTAGAGAATTTTTAGAAGCTTGGCATTCCAGTGAATCATCAATCAATAGACACATCGAGATAGACAAAATTTATCAACCAATAAGAAAGAAACTTCACACACGATTGGCCAAAGTTCAAGTCACAGAAACAATCAGTTCCAACACAAGTAACCTAGAAGGTGTGAAAACATACATAAACAACCAATCACGTCCAAGGTCACCAGGAGGAATGATTAATAAACTCGTGGAGAAACCTAAAAGCTCACTTCAATTTGAAGTATGCGCTGAAGATGTCACCCAGTAAGGTGATGAAAGCTTCGCAAACTAACTATCCAGCTCAGAGAACAAAACCACATCAAAATTATCCACCTGAGCTACAAATCTTCTCTATCATATCTAAATTCAGTTTACAATTCTTTGATATATTCAAGTTGTTCCTCTGATAACTGACTGCTTATTACTATGATGTATTCAGCTGTAGCTTAATGGATTATTATCTCAATTTCAGTCTCTCAAACCTCCTTCAGTTTATCTTTCTGAGCAAGACCTGAGAAACATACACATATGTCGCTCTGAGTGATCGATTCGATCCACTTCATTTATATGGCAGTTTGTCAACTCTTCCACCTTACCTAGTCTTCCTTACAATTCACCCTTATTCTTTCCTGAATTGCTTAAAAAAGAATTCTGAAGACTCTTAGTAGGGCGAGTGCTATCCCTTCGGGCCATATCACTGACATCGTCAATGATAAGCACTTGATTTCATGCAGCAAATTTGCTAAAGGAATTTTTGAATATCCACTTTATCCGCAGCTTTCACTTTATGTCTCCTTAAGTAAAACAAGAAGTCATTTCAGAAGACTTTTTTATGCGTGCATATTTGAGTATAAGGATTCCACGATATCATAGTTGGTATGTATTTCATGTGATCGAAATAATGTTAGGCAGAAACTAACTAACTAACTAACTAACCTTATTTCCACTAGTAAATAAACAATTTTCTCCACCCTTACAATATCAATCTTTCCTGTTATTATTATTCTTATATTTTTATTCTTCTCATTTTTTTCTTTATTTTTTCATTAGTATAAACATCATTTAACCTCTGTAATATGCGTTGGTGGCCCAGTGATAGAATGCTTGCCAACTGTACATGTGGTCCGGCGTCCGACCCTCTACCAACGCACTCCTTTGCCTAGCTAAACCGGTAATAAGACTGGTAAAGAGTGAAAGTTGGGCAGGAGGCTAACAACCCCATACTGTAAAAAATAAGCACCACTGCTAGTGAAACTTAAGGCTCCTAACTTGAAACCCCATGTTCCACTGGGAACATAGAGGAATACTGAAGGTCTCTGTAATAACTGTTCCTTTTTTGTTTTCCCCTTCATCCTGCTATGTCAAGAGAACATTAGATTCAATACTATACAATATGCCAGAATTCCCAGACTGTATTGATAATGCTGTTTGAAACAAACTCACTGTTATTATTATCATATTTATTATTCTCACTTTGTACTTTTCGACATTTTTTTTACTGTAAATGTTGACAAATTCCTTTGATTAATTTTATTTATATTTTAAGTAAATTAGATGTAATACTGTGACAAATGATGGGGATTCCATGCTGTTCTATTGTAACGACAGAAGACAAGGGTGGGGTAACAGATCGTTTTTGAGAAAATGAGGAGGTATTTATATATTTTTATGTGTATTATCATTAGCATTATGGTTATCAGACAAGCCTGTCTGTCTGTCTGTCTGGATTCAACATAGAACCGAAGTGCACCAGTTCGAGTTGCCACGTTCCAAATAGCACACAAAGGTAGACAAGAAGGTGAGTGGAGAGAATCAATACAGTCTGACAAGTATAGAGTGAAACAGAATGAGTAATGGTAGAAAGGAATATGAAAGATTACAGAGACTGAATACATCTGCGCCATTGACAACGATTTTGAGCCATGTCACCTATTGTCTCCAGCCATTGATTCCCAGAGTCCCGAGGGCCCCAACCCGGGAGTCTGCATCTCCCTACCTGACTCAGTTTAACTGTCAAGGATTTCATGAATTGATGAGGCCATGTTTTTGTTTGGCCACCACTGGCTCTTTTCCAACCTACACCTATATCAGCTAGCTAGTAATGCCCGTCGGGGGAGGCGATGGTTAGGCATGCGCAGCACGTGACCTAGCCATCACAATCTATGTAACTTTATAGCCTCGTCGATTGATTTTCCCTCTTTTCCGAACACTCTGCGCCTAACGTCAACATTATTTACCTTATTATACCACCTAACGTGAGAAAGAGATCGTAGACATCTATGATCAAAAACGGTCAACCTTTTCATGTCTACAACTCGTATTGGCCATGTTTCAGAACCATAGTAGCAAAGAAGCAACCTCTTCTGAATTATTATTTTCTCTCAGAAGGTTATTCTGTATTGCATGTGACCGTTTCTTAGAAAGTTAAGCCATATATCTGCGAATCATATTTCCACACTTTAACCGCGTTGTGATTGACTGCTGATTTTCTCAAGGTTAAGCTTTTTTACTATTTTTTCTCATAACCCCAATTCGGGAGGTGAATATTGACATAAATTGTTCTCTACGATTTTGGCTTATAGACAGCTCTCACCACAGTATAAGTACTGTTTTTCGAATAATACATATTATTATTGTATTCAATGTATTCCTAATGATATATACATATATATCCCTGTATTCAGAGTATTCGGCTGAAGAGTCCTACTAAAATTCGATGAATTCATGAAGTCCTGCTTTATTTATTGAGGTTTTGTTGGTTGTTTTAGGCAACATAAAGATCTTTATACGAATATTTCACGTTAATGTATCATTTAGTCCAATAAAACAAACGAAATGAAACTTTTAAACATTAGTAATATATAATAAAAATGAACAATAACTCACCAATTTTTCATAATGCGGTGGAAAACTGTACCGTGAAAAACCGAATGGAGTTAGAATGTACTGACCAAATGAATGTAGACTAAGGTATAAAACAACATTTTTATGCAGAGCATTCAATTTGCCAATAAGACTTTGAGTTTCCAACTCTGAGGCGGCTTCACTTCCTCTGTAGGTTTCACTGCACGCATGTGGTGATGCGCCATTTCCAACTAGTTTGCGTTTTGTTTAAAATTGAGAAAATGCTACATTAAATATGATAATTTATCTCAGGTGAAGTAAAAAGAGAAGCTTTATAAATTAAGTGGATGCTTTTCATGCTGCTGTGCTGTGTATAAACAGGCTGATCTAATTTTATATTCCCTGAATTGTGTCCATAACGGAACAACATGGCTAGCAGTTTGATTTCTTAATGTTTTTCACTACTCGTGATATTGCCTTCAAGGGGTGGAATTGACACTCACATTCTCAGCTTCCGCTCTTTTCCAGACCTACTTTTGAATAGTCAACTGGGTGAGGTTTAGGAATGCGTCTACTGGGAGTCGAACATCGCACCACATCCGGCATGGTTCTTTCTAATGCCCAACTTGTAGCTTCTCATTCAGGTTATACTTGAGAGTCTGTTACTCCGGTGATCTTCTCAGTGTATGTCTAATCCATCACCGTTTCTTTCTTCGCATTCATCAGACAATAAACTATCGAGCGGTTGATTGGTAGAGTTGCTTGTTGTTTATTCTACCCTGCAAGCCATACGACCTTCAGTATAGAGCCAGAGAAGACAACTGGTAATAAAAGTCTGCTGCCTTTCGTAAAGTATCTAGTCTCTAAACCCAGAAAGAATCACCTACCTGACATAAGTTTTCAATAAAATAAGCGACAGAATTACGATTCAGAATTTTACTAATCAATCTTCACTTCAAATACACAAGAGTTATTCCTTCAGATATTGATCCTCAGAGGATGTCTACTGAATAATGAGCGTTGCTTGTTGCTACATGCATACAGCTATTATTTTATGTTGTTGGTTTCTGTAAAAACGATCCTCCACAAAGAAAATGACTATCTGGAGGCATACTGGTGTTCTAGAAAAAGTCAAGACCTAATATGTCGACAAACTGCTCATCGGATAGTAAGTGATGTATTTCACTATATTGCTAACCCTGTAGAAAGTCTTTTAATCAGACTTATAATGTAGCCTCTATTTTAGATGACATAAAACAAATACCAGTAGGCATACTAACCCAAGCACAGAGTAAGAGTTATATCACCTGTCCATCGTCTGCCTGCTGGAAGTATATTTAGGCCAAAGAGAAGTATTTAATGATAACTCATAAGAAGTGTGAAACCATTTTTTCTCACTCAGCACAGCTTTGCATCACTGATAATGAGTTCATCCCTGCAGTAAGTTAGACGGCAAAGTTAAACTTTAGACACCACTAACAACCAATCAGCAAACGACCTCGAACGGACCAGTCACATTAAAGAGGCATATATGATGAATGGAAATGTATATTTGTAGAAAAAAGCATGAAATAGAGAATAAAAAAGTTACATGGGATATCTTTCTCGAACATGTGAGAGAAAAATCTCCCAGTTTAGCATGAGACTGTCAATGGAGAAGTTACACCATATCCTGTACATATATTCATCCAAATGACTATAAATGAGATCCTTTTGAGATATATTTATAGCCCTTATCCTATTTTCCAACTTGCCCCAAAATCCTTCAACAGAATTTGTATGTGTCCTCGTAACGGGATCCACAAAATCACTTAAATGGTTGACTCGATGATGAATATATCTCAGAGATGACAGTGAATTGTAGCCTTTCCACTCGTCGGTGTGTATAATTGACCCCCACTTAACAAGTCTGGTAATAATAGGTATAAGAGTAGTTGCTTTTCTATCTGCTATCCTTAGGGAGAGAAGCGACCTAGCGAAAAAAGTTCCTACGAAATATTAAAATTATCAGCTTACCCTCTCTAGCGTTAGTAGGCTTCAAACATATAGCACAACGATGAACAAACCCATCAGTTGATTTGGTATAGCTTTTTAAAGTCATGATACCACCACACAAACAAATTCGCTCTTTCCGGAGCAACTCAAATCCAGGAAATACTGGAAAACGCTAACCTCCTCGAATTGCAACAATAGCCTTGTAAGGTCACGCATTAGAAATGAATCAGGTGCTATACAACATTGAACTGCGTTCGTGAACCTCATTGGATAATTCGACATCGTTCGTGAATCTCATTGGATAATTCGCTGATTGGTAGTTAGTGGTGTCGAAAGTTTAACTTCGCCAGTTAGTAGACACTTCTTAATTGAAATGAATCTCTGATGTAGCTTCTTGGAGCTTTAATCACTTTTGTTTGAAATGTATGTACCATTCTACTGGTACTAACTGCTGATGAAATCTTAACATGGATACAAAAGACTCCTATGGGATTTACCAACTTACGCCATCTCTGATTTAGTAGACCTAATATCCAGATGGCTATCGATCAACGGAGTGATGGACAGCTGTTTCGTCAGTACGCGACAAAGAGATTGGAAAGAAGGAAAGATGCCTACTGATTGGAAGCAAGTCTGCCTCTTTTTAGAATGTCAACTAGGCCCTTCCTTATTGTTCAGAAACGTGTGCCACATGTCACAAAAAGGATCCCCAACAAGCTACATAGTTTTATCAACAGCTGACCACTTCGCTGACTCCGTATTTAAGATCAAGTCGCTGGAAAGAATTAGAGACAAAAAACTCTCGCTGGAAACAAACCAACTAAGGGCCGATCGCTAAACAAACATGCGGAAGAAAATAGAGATGGATCGGTTGAGCATACATTGAGGAGGCAATCGAATGACATCATACGCAGTGAGGGCTGTCGCTCGAGTGGAATCCCAATGGAAAATGACGAGTGAGTCATCACATCGAGGGTGATATTGAGGCGATCGTGTGGCGAGGAGAAGTTGAGAGATTATGGATAATCGTGGAGAAAGCCAGCTAAAGAGGATGGTAGAAAATAGTAGAAAGTAAAGATGTGTTGTTGAGGACCCATGTTCCACTCGGAACTCAATGGAATAATAATGTTAATAATTAATCGATCAGATGACGTGCGTACTTTACAGCAGCACTTCCTCCAAACCTCCTCCTCTGTGTCTAGCTAGGAGACACTGACATTAAGAGACAAATATATGAAAAGGTTGACTAGCTGTCTCTAACCATAGATTTCCGTGCTGTCTCCCCGATGTTCGGTGTTATAATATGGTGAGTATTATTAAGTTTAGATGTAGAGGATTATGTAAGTAGGAGAGGTCAGTCGATGATACTGAACAAGGAAATCTGAGCTATTGCCTTCCTCGAGGGTTAATGTTAGCTAACACAGAGTTAACCGTGGTGGAAACAAAAGTTTCGACTTCCTGGAAGGAGTCCTCAGGATTCTAAGAACCAGTGACTGGAAAAATTTGGTGATACTGTTCAAAAATGCTTTCAGTGCTGTCACTTTTTTGATCCTTCATATCCTGAAGTGGAGTAACTTGAAACGGCTTACTTCTATGGAAAGTTACATGCTGAAACCAGTTAGTCAATTCCACTCTGTGCAGAAACTAAACACCAGTTACATTGGACTTATAATTCCACTTAACTGTTTTCTGTTTTTACAAAGTATTAATATATAAAATAAAAAACATTGGAAGAAAATGAAACAGAACCTACCACCCCATTTGAAAGGAAAATTTCTGTTCAAGTCAATTCCAATGCATACTTCACCTTCTGTTTGTGCTCGATTTTTTCGCCACATTCGATACTGAAATGAAAAGAAAATCTTGTGTACAAATCTTCTAATGAAGTGTATTTTTGATAGGCTTTCATACCGACAGGAAACACATATCAGTAAGCCATTTTTAAGTCTCATAGTCTAAAATTCATGAAGTAATTGTAGAACGATATGAATCTAACCGGATATGCTAACCTTAACGATTCCAGGATTAAAACCTTTACTTGAAAGCAGAATATTTCTCTTGCCTCTGTTTTTATTCTATTCACAATTCAACACTCTGAGAAGAGTTCTCGTCAAAAATGGCTTTCCTGATCGCCTCTTCATCACAGAATTCATGAGGCTTAAACCACTTAAATCACTGACACTTTTTGCTCTGAAAAAAGACTTTCCTATCTGAATCTGCATTGAATTAGAGACTGATTGGGGGATATACAGAGAAGAATTACCTTATTTGCATTTGAATTTTGACTTACTTTCTACACAAAACTAGCGATTCGCATACACATGAAGGATAAACTCCCACTATTGGAGTTATCACTGCTCCTTTGGAACTAGTTATGTTGGGCTGTACTCAGCGTTCGCTAACCAAATGTATCATTTAACCCTTATACACTCATGATTTTATAAAAGGATGGAAAAAAATTCTGTCAGAGCTGAATCCTGGAAAATCTGATCAAATATGAACATCGGGCAAACCTGTAAAGCAACTTTAAAGTCATCTACAGAATACACAGAAATCTTAATAAATGATTACGAATTAAACAAACCTACAATGGATCTAATCTGTCTACCTCGTGCATCTACCGATTTTCCGAAGTTTATCTGTCTTTCTTATTTCACTTTATAGACAGCCTACTTGGATAGGGCAGTATTAAAATTTTTACAGCTTCTGTCTACCACAGTATTACAGAGGATAGGTGAAATTCTCATTCAAGAGATTTCATTGTATTTCTATGGCTGGTTTTATGCAGGATGTAAAATTAATACTGATGGATACTTTTGTTGAAAACGGATATCCTTTAAAATTTTAAACCTGTGTGGAAGTCAGTTAGTTTTAAAACCTACAACCTAATCTGTCCTTAAGAAAGATGTCTTCATCAAATTACCATGCAACGGGGAAATAAATAGTAGGATTTTGAGACAGAGAGTAAACTCGGTCATCTGTATGATGTATTATGCAGCCCAGCCTGTAATCATTGAAAAATCCACAAATGGGCTCCATCACAAGCCTCAAAAGTGCACAAATGATTATGTAGATCGCTAAATATATAATTATTTACGTGTGTGTATGTGTGTAGACACATGCATAAGGAGGAGTAATCGCGCTTTGCCTATGAAGGCGTAAGAGCATACTCCGAAATGGTTACAAAGGCAGATAAACTTTGTAAAATTGATACACGCAGGAGGCCCACTATCAACTTCGTCCACCGTCAAATATCTTATCGATATGAGCCACAGGATTGATGCCGAAACACCTTATAAGGATCATCTATAAAAAAGGTCAAGAGCGCTTACTGAAATACGCTGAGGCTATAGCTACTCATAAATTTAAGCCACCTCCGTGTGTGTTCGAAAATAATTTGTTATTACTCTTAACCTACCTTACTAATCTTTATCTGATTAGACAAACAAATGTAGTGTTAATTATTCTTAATATTTTTATTCATAAATCCTTTTAGTCAAATAAAGTATAATTATATCTAAATAGTTTACACAATGGTAAGTTTTGTTATTTGGTAATATTTAGAGCGAAATTACTACTGCCCGTTTTCACACCACTGTTGGAACTGTTTTCATTCACACATTTGCACTCAATTATATACCAGTATGGTGCAACAGGTCGGGTGTGAGAACAAATACTCGCCAAAGACATTGCCTAGGGGTCGCGCTATGTCGTGAATTGGCAGAAGTTAGAATTCATGCACTGGCCATTGGATCGGGTCCCAATGGCTTAATGCTATATGAGCTTGCCTTGTAGCCAGGAGGTCCTGGGTTCGAATCCCGGTGGGTGCGTACTTCTGAAGGGTCCCAAATTAGGACGAAACAGCTGTCCAGTACTCCCAGGTTTTTCAATGGTTCTCTAACTAATGTCGGCTCACGATGAAATCCTGTAAACCAATCAAATCCCTACAAACCAACACTTGAATACTCATATATATGGTTCATTTTTTGTTCATTCATTTTTGTGTATTCAGAATTATACTCCAAGCTGTTGACAGTTGTACTGAGTTACCCTTGTTACATGTATCCGGTGTGACTTTAATGAATACAGATTCTGTTATAAGTCTCTCTTTCCATTTGTTCATATAAGTTTATATTTAGAATACAAACATTGTCCCAATCATGTGCACCTATGGATGAATATTTTTCAAGATTCTTGTAAGCTTGTGTTACTATTGGCTGACCTTTAGTTAAGCGTTTATGTTCCATTCACTCTTATTTTGAGTGATCTGGACGTATGACCCATATATTTAGTCGGACACTCGGCACTAGGTATTTTGTAATTCAAATTGTTTTTATTCATCATTTTTATAGGATTTTTCAGTTGATTTATTTTATTTTTAATTAAATTCGCCGGTTTAAACGTTGTACAAATCCCAATATTTTTGAGGTTTCTTTGAATTGCCTCTAATGTACCATTTTTATACGGTATTGCGACTGTTTTTTTTCCATTCTTCCATCTTGTTATTCTCCGGTTTTACCCTCCTTTTGCTCTTTTTTATATTACCTCTGATAAATTCTTTTGGGCAGTGGTTTTCGAGTCACATTTCGAATAGGAAGTTTATTTCTTCACGCTGGTCATCTGGTGTTGTTGTAAGTTTGCGTAATCTATCTGCAAGACCTTGTATTAATCCTCGTTTCATCATTAGTGGATGAGGTGAGTGACAATCAAGGGATCTTCCAGAGTGTGTAGTTTTTCTGTATAGCGTCATTTTATGCTACTATCTGTTACTCTTTGGAATTTGCAGTTTAACTTAGGCAGTTCCAACAGTGGTTTGAAGACGGGCAGTAGTAATTTTGCTCGAAATATTACAGAAACTTATCCTTGTGTATAAACCATTGAAATATAATTATGTTTTATTAGATCTATTCCACAATGCTCAAACGTTTTACTGACATTAATCCTTTCAGTCACTTTGTGTACTTTAATTGGCCTTTATTTTTTGTATGTAAATTTTGATATTGTTGGATCTTTTGATTGCATAATTTCCTTCCCTCACCCCTAATGAAATTCCTGGCCCTTATTATCACAGTTGCTAATTTGACTCTCATTCAATTTTCACTTGAATGCTACTCAAAACAGTAAACTATAGGATACCATTCAATTCAGTTATTTAGCTTTATTTCACTCTCTGCCCGATGAACGCCCTCTATGTTACGTAATTGGCTGCCTAAAATCAACCATTCTAACGACACATCTTTTGCTGCTAAGATAATTTACTGTATTCATGTATGCAGTTGTACAGCTTGAAAATGGCATCTCTGACCACATTGCAAACTTGACTGATAGAATTCAGTCTGAATCAAAGACTAGTGTCGAATCGAAAATATCTAGTAAAGTCCTATAAGAGGTTAATCACGAGGCCACAAAGCCCACTGGTAACGTCTCTGACTGTAGCACTCATTGAGTGACACGGGTTCGAATCTCAGAAAGGACATGAGTTCCTTCAGGGTTGCAGATACGCCTTGCTGACTGGTGTGTGCCAACTAGCTTGAAACCCAGGTGGTGTTCAACGCTCCCAGCTAATTGCCTCCAACCATCTTGTACCACAAATTCCCAGTGCACCGTGATGGCAGGCCACCTAGCTGCACGGTGTCCACACTGGAAACTTAACTGATGGAATTCAATCTCCGCCAAACAAAGGATTAGATAAAGTTCCACAGGTACCGCCTAGTGTCTAATCAACAATAGAGTAACTCTTCAAAGGAAATTTTTTCTTTTATAAACCAAAATTAGTAGTTACTACAATTTACAACCTGCTTTTCTTTCTGTCTTTCTAAGATGATAATAAATTTAAAGGCTTTATTAATACTCTATAAGACTGTTCAATTTTTACTATTATCCTAGCTTCTAATGTTGTCGGTGTTACATTGATACTTGCATATATCTAACTGCTTTCATCACAAATCGAATCGAATAAGTTTATTACCGAACTGTTCTACAGATAGCAAGATTGATTTAAGGTTGATCGTGTTTATTATTCAGATTATAGGATTCATGAAGAACGTAGACTAGCCTCAATCGCTGGATTCTCGTCATGAACCAACTTCAGTTAGAAAGATGATTAATTGTCGCCAAGGAGGAGTGGATACAACTATTTCATCTTATTTTGAGAATTTCTCAGCATTTTCCTTCCACGACCGCATCAGAGATAGAACCTTAGACCTTCATGTTGCGAGAAAAAGTTTGTCGACGGTTCAGACATTTGGCCTCGAGGTAGTGACTAAAGTCTAATATTTGGAATTACTCCGAATTCCCTACATATTCCACAATCTCAATATACGTCACTAGCTCATTAACCTCTCCTGGGCAGATGTCCTGAAACTGTAGTGAGAGGTCGGGACAAGCTGGGATCTTGCATCATATCAAGATGACATGGACACTCATCGAAGGTATTAGTGAGCACATAACAATAACAAGCTTGAGTTCACAAAGTTAGAATTCACGGTTCACTGGATTTCAGCACAAGTAGCTGAAAGGTTGCGGGGCAGTGAATGGGGACTGCTTGTGGGTCCGAAGACAGGAAGAAATAGTAGTATCTAATGCTCCCTCGTTTTGAGTGATTTTTCTAAATTATGTTAGTTTGTGACAAAATCCTAACAATTAAAATTGTTCGTGTTTATTTAGGATCAATGAAGTCAAGCAGAATGACAATCACCTGATAGTGACATTCGATAATGGTTCCTATTAGATCAAAGATAGCTAGGAGTTTACAATATAGACAACAGATAAAATTCCAGTAACTAAATATCTACAAAATTACGTTTCTATTTACTAACTTTCAAATAACTCCATCATGGATAAGATTTTATTTTGATAAATTGCACAGTGTTGTACAGTAATATATTATTACTAATATTACTGTGCATCATTTTGTGATTTATCAAAATACGATCTTATCCATAATGGAGTTATACTCTACCATAGTGCCCAAGTTAAATATCTATGTCAATAACTTTCAAATAAACCATACCATATAGTGTTAAACAGATTCCAACAAACACCTTGAATAAATAATATAATTAATAATCCAATCATGCATCTGTTTCTTGAGTCAATGTATCCTGAGTCTCCTCTTGCACACTATAGCTTAAACAATTAAGCACATTCACAGGGCAGTACATACACTTCCTTCGTTACATGCCTAACAAATATAAAGAAATGTTGTTGGAGATCAATTAGAAAAGGAATTTGGGCGATGTTAAACTTTCGACACCACTAACTACCAATCAGCGAACTATCCGATGAGATTCACGAACGATGTCGAATTATCCAATGAGGTTCACGAACGCAGTTCAATGTTGTATAGCGCTTGTTTCATTTCTAATGCGTGACCTTACAAGGCTATTGTTGCAATTCGAGGAGGTTAGCGTTTTCCAGTATTTCCTGGATTTGAATTGCGCCGGAAAGAGCGAATTTGTTTGTGTGGTGGTATCATGACTTTAAAAAGCTATACCAAATCAACTGATGGGTTTGTTCATCGTTGTGCTATATGTTTGAAGCCTACTAACGCTAGAGAGGGTAAGCTGATAATTTTAATATTTCGTAGGAACTTTTTTCGCTAGGTCGCTTCTCTCCCTAAGGATAGCAGATAGAAAAGCAACTACTCTTATACCTATTATTACCAGACTTGTTAAGTGGGGGTCAATTATACACACCGACGAGTGGAAAGGCTACAATTCACTGTCATCTCTGGGATATATTCATCATAGAGTCAACCATTTAAGTGATTTTGTGGATCCCGTTACGAGGACACATACAAATTCTATTGAAGGATTTTGGGGCAAGTTGGAAAATAGGATAAGGGCTATAAGTATATCTCAAAAGGATCTCATTTATAGTCATTTGGATGAATATATGTACAGGATATGGTGTAACTTCTCCATTGACAGTCCCATGCTAAACTGGGAGATGTTTCTCTCACATGTTCGAGAAAGATATCCCATGTAACTTTTTTATTCTCTATTTCATGCTTTTTTCTACAAATATACATTTCCATTCATCATATATGCCTCTTTAATGTGATTGGTCCGTTCGAGGTCGTTTGCTGATTGGTTGTTAGTGGTGTCTAAAGTTTAACTTTGCCGGAATTTGAATATATTCACGATTCCTCCTTGCCGGAGTTGGGCTATCCAAATAGTTTCATAAAGAAACATATGAAAATATTGAGGAGGGGATAAACCTGAGACCATGATTACACGCCAAAAAAACCTCTGTTTATTAAATTACAAATTAATAATGACTTTTCAAGTGAGATTTTATTATATTGACTTTCCAGGAGTATACGAAGAAAGTTTTACGCGGCATGCGTATGTCTGTCTTCCCCATAGCCAACGAATGATTTGGACTCAAAAGAAGGATAGCCTACATCTACGTGAATTTATCAATTCAAATAAATTTGCGGAGATAGTTATGTTGGGCACACTACTACTAGACAGTTTAGCCAACGTGTTACTTAATATATCCCATCATGTTGGTCTGGTAAAAGACAGACAAAAACGTTCCGTAACTGTATTTTGTCACATTTAGTTTATAGTGGCTATGTAGGGCATAAAACAAAAGCATTTAAGGTAATCCATTGTGTTCCACCGAATCTTTCTAATAGACTTCGTATTCATCTACTGTACACAGTTAAGGCAATAGGCATTCGAATTATTAAACCTAAACTATACATTCAATAGAAGTTCGTACAGCGATTTTCCCTTTCTTGGCTTATAAAGACATAACCAACTGATAACTTCTACACCGTCCATGACTTATATTTTCAACTCCTCGCTTATCATCCCTTAATCTTATCACATCTTCATTAAAAACGTATTTTATTTACTTCTCTTACAATTTGTCTGTCTGGTGGCGTGGCTTTAGGAGACTATCGGTGGTGGTTTTTTGGCTTCCGTCGTTTTTAGTGGACACAGAGTGAAGAGGGAGTGAGGAGTCATCAAGTAGAGGAGTTGCATCAGTGGAAGGAAGGCAAGGTAATAGAGATGAAGATGAAGACAAAGATAAGTGAGGATTAGAGAGGTTTTGTGTACATTTCGGATTGTGAGGGCGTTTGTTACTTCTCGGCTGCCCACACCGTGGAAGTTGGTTGCGTGACCGCAGAGCCCAGGGGACAACTGCTTGAGGCCGGTCACACGCGGCCTGTTTTTGTTTGTTCTCTTTTGTTTGGTGTGCCTCAGTAGCATACTTATCACTCCCGCCCTGTGACACGGCAGCAGGAAGCGCGGTCGTTGTTAATCCGGGCCACGGCCGATCTGGCATGAAATTTTGTGAATTTGTTTGAATCATGGTATTGGATGGGGTAGCTGCTTTTTGTTTAACCGCTATCCAAACAACCTGCCTGGCATGGTAGAACCTCAAGAGACATAAGTCTCAGCCAGTATAGCTTGATTAGGTCATTGCGGTGTTCAAGCCCGACCATCACGTCAAGGTAGCAACTTTCGGTCTTACAATTTAGAATTACTTAATCCGTCCAATTGTTTTGCTTAGCCTTTATCGACTACTTCTACCTGAACACTTGTTTGTTTAATCATGCTATTTTTCATTATTCAGGTTAACACAGATTGCTTCACTTGTTCATCCTTATTATTCATAGAACCACTGTTATTATTCCCATTACTAGTATTAAGACTCATTGTACAATTTATATGCACAGTCTTATTATCCTATAGACAAAACACCATGATTGGTTTATATTTGAATTTCTATTTGTAAAGTTATGTATATTAGAGTTAAGCCTGATGAAATCTAATTGAAACCACAATACTGTTCGCTTAAATGCGTTGTTCTCATTTAAGTAGTGTTACCGGCCTACAAAAAATAAACGAGGCTCCTTGCATGGTACCATGAGGAAACTATCTAGAGCTTTTACTATTACAATAATAACAGCTAACTTAATTTAGAGACATGCATTAAATGACAATCCGCATCAAAAACAAAATTCCTTTAAAAATTCCATTTAAAGAGGCTTAATTTTTTTTATTCTTTTACGTTCCCAGTGGAACACAGGGTTTCAAGCCAGAGTCCTGAAGCTTCCGTAGCAGTGAAGTTTACTTTTATGAGATGGGGTTGCTAGCCTGAAGCCTAACTTTCCTTCTTCACCAGCATTATTACTATCTTAGCGAGGTAATGGACTGAGTCGGCCGGGGATCGAACCCTGGACCACATAGGACATAGTCGACGAGTATTCCACCTCTGGGTTACCGGCGCGAAATCAGTCCTTATTAAGATTTCACATCTTTGAGCATAAGATATCAAATGTTTAGTGAATGTCTTCAGCTGTCACTTTTCATATAAGCTTTATTTTCAGGTAAGTAGTACTTCATTTTATGCCAAGCGCCCAAGTGATGAGCCAATAGTGGTTACCTTCTTCTACAAATTTTAGAATTCCTAAAACTCTACGACAGTTATTCAATAGAGTTAAAAAGACGTGAGTGTTTGCAACCTACCTTCGTTCGTGTATATTCATAACCGTCTGGATTTATTACTGGAACAATGTAGAATTGGAATCTCTTCAGTAGTGTTTGTCCCGATGGTCGCATCAGCTAAAATATGTGAAAACGTATGTAAAAGAACAATTCCTCCACATATTACTGATATGTATTACAAATTAGTATTATTGTTATGACAAGGGAACGGCTGATTGCATTCCTTGGATTCATATTCTCTGTTTGTCTTATAATAACCTTAGGAATACCGGAATGACTAAATACTTTACCGATAAATCAAATCATTTGTGTTACACCAACAGGGTATCATTTATCAAGTCACACCATTTTATCAGCATCGGTTGTTTGGCGGTAGACTCCTCGCCAACCATGTATGTGGTTCGGGGTTCGACTCCCAGCCGCCTTACACCTTTCTACCTTCCTTAGCCAGTTGCAAGCATGACAAAAATAAAAAATGTTAGGATTGGGGATGCAAGCCTATACCGCAAGACCATCACTGCTCCTGAAACTTCAAAGCTCTAGCTTGAAGCCTTATGTTCCACTTGGAACGAAAAAGGAATTAAATAATAGGCGATAATACTGTGTTACCATGGAGCCTCACTTCAGACTTTATATGAGCTTGTTTTCCATTGACTAACTGTGGAATATCATAATGACGTAAAAGTTAAAAACCAGGTCATAAACAGTAAAACTGAATACAGTCATAAGCCAGTCTAAAAGAAGAAACAACTGCAATGCGTCACCAGGAAAAATGAGTGTTCAATCAACTCTCATCTATCAATGATACCAGTTAGATAACCACTGGAAACCAAAGGGTGCTGAACAGATGTAAAAATTAGATTTCACAGGCCATTATCAAAGGTCCAAGTAGCTGAATGGTCTACGAACTTGCCTTGTAAGTGGAAACTCAGTAGGTGCGTGTCGGTGGACAGTCCCAAACTAGGATGAAACAAGTGTCTGTTACTCCCTGGTTTTCAGTGGTTCTTCAGCTGATATTATTCCGTTATCAAACTTGAAACAAATTACACCCTTACAAACTAACTCATGAAGTAGTACATCCATCAGAAACTAACAAATCTGACTTCACCCTGAAGTCACTCATAAATATGCTGTCCAGATGGCTAACTAAAGCTTTTCAATGAAATCGCCTAGTTCATAGAACACATAACAACACTAAAATCCTCTTAAAATACTTAACAGGAAGAACAACATAAGTCTGCTTCGGTTTGCTAAAGTTAGTGCAAAAAAAACTATTGAAATCTAATCTGTGTGTACTTAAGGAGTCTGTCGTGTGACTTCAGTTACCTCGGTAACTCTCTGGTCAGTAACTCTTTGTCTCCTAATTTTATCACTGTGTTTCAGCCCCTAACACCCTCACTTTCTTCCAGACTTTCATATAGGGTTAATATTTTGGTTCCTTTGTGGTGAGAGCAGGCTGCTAGCCGATTGGTTGGCACTAATCTACGTTAAGGTCTAGGTCACTAATATGGGCCGTGAGAAAATATGAACAAGGCTGAGTCAACAACCAATCACAGCAAAGTTAACGTGGCAAAATATGATTCGCAGATAGAGAACTCTATTTGTCAAGGAATCCCGAAACAACCAATCAGAAGCCTGCGTTTGTCTACCTAACTTCTGATAAACAACCAATCAGATGACTGCGCTTGTCTATAATAATGTAGTTGAAATATGTATAAATACGTGTTGATTTTCATAATAAAAGGATCTGTTGCCTGGCCCTTGTCTTCTGTTGTTACACCTTGAGTTCTACTCACTGTATTACAGCATCGTTATCATGTTCATTCGAATTCGTATTATTATTATTTATTGCTCCCTTGGGTTCCTAGTGGAACATAGGGCTTCAACTGCACGTCTCCATTGCCTTCTGTCTTCTGCTATACTTTTCGCCTGCATCCATGTTAATCCATATTCTTTCAACTCATCTTCACACGATCTCCTCCATGTCACCCTAGCAATGACGTCCCACACGCCGCTTCCCTTTCGGCCTGGTTCCACTCGAGGATTCGAATTCGTATAGACCCAATTTCGATTTTCCAATCTTATGAATTCTAATCACTGATTACGCAATTAACACAGACATTTTTTTACTCTAACAATAAAATTGTCCATTTCTTAAGAGAAACTTTTCTCTTATAATCGATAGATGAATAGATAGATAAACTGATTGACCAATTGAACAAGTACTGGTACAGAATAATGTGAATGCATTTTATTTCTTATGTTCTCATGATCTGGATACAACCTAATACCAGTTATCGTACAGTCTGTTCATCCTCATGAGTCAGTCTTCCAATAAGTAAGGATTACTGTTGTCAATAAGTCATATGGATGATAAGGTTGTCTGACAGGCAGCAAGTAAACCAAACCACAACCAGCTGCTTAAACTGGGAGATAGATTGAGTATACGTTAAGGTGATAGTAAAGTGATATTAGGCACGAGACCATTGATTGGAACTTTAACGGAGAGAGATGAATTTAACATTCTAGAGTAACATGGAGATAAGTATTAGGTGATAACAAAAGCTTGTAGGTGCTCTTATTGTTAAATGGAAGTGATGAGTGATATGTATCCATTTATATATATATATGCGTATGTATGTTGGTCTCTCTTTCTGTTTGCTCGCTACGTCTGTGACCATTTCACTTGTATGAACCTGTCTCCTTTAACAATGTATGTTCTCCTTATATTATCTTATATATAATATGAGTGTTTGTTGACAGTCCGTTGCTTGGTGACACATATATCCATATATGGTGGTTGTTGACATGTCTGCTATATTTCGCTATGTATATATGGATCGATACTTCATTATAATTAGCCATTCATGTTAAGACTGCCTAATGATTTGTTCACACACTTTGTCTGGAACATTTTCATATATATTTCGCATTCACAATTTGTGTGACTTACTTACTTTGGTGTGATACCACTTTTGCATTCTCCTTGTGTTTGGAAAATAGAAGTATCATCGCAAACCTAGTGGTCTTCTGATTTCCGCCTTCTTGCGTCAGGACTATTAGTTTCTCGACCAGTCCATGACAATAATTTAGCGACGAGTACATAACAATGAGTGAAACCTGAGTTTAGCGAAGATGTCCCATTAAAGCCCTATTTCTCACTCAAAACCCAATGAACGAGTACGACTCCAACAACCAATAATAATACTAAAAATAACCAATGTGCACTATAGGGTAATTAAAATTAGTTACCTTGTTGATTATACTAAGAGCTGTGGCTGGAGCGATCCATTCTCTAGCATGAATTCCAGCATCTATCCAGATTATTGGTTTCGATGGATCTAAAGAAATCTGCAAAATAAGATAAACAATCAATAAAACATTCAGAAAATCATAATGATATGACATAGAATGCAAACTCGAGTCTCCACGATACTTCATATGACAGTAAAAGCTGGATGAAATCAATCAGAGAAAAACATAATACCATATAATTCCTGAATATATGAGATAATATTATCTTCTGAAATGAACTCTTCGCATCACTTTATTTTATCTCAGAGCAGATTAAAATACACAGTCCATCTTACATCACGTTTAACAAATAAGATTTGATAGTGTGTTCTTGTGGATACGTCTTCCCCTTTGTACGCTAGGCAGATGAAAACTGGTTTCTTTTCAACGGTTTCAGGTTTTGGTTTGTGTACTTCTTCATTTCTCTACTTTAATATGAACTTTCGGGGATATACATTCTCCATGAGGTTCTTTTCGATGACGGCGAATTCTTCTTAAATAGTGTCTTCCGAACATATTTCTTCGGCTGTGCTAAAGAGCGGTTTTACTAGACTTCGTTTGTAGCTGGTTGGGCAAAAGCTGTGATAATTTAAGTATTGACCAGTCCAGGTTTCTTTCCTGTAGACAGATTTTTGAATCATCCCATCGTTTCTTCTTTTTATGTTGACATCAAGGAAATGGAACTGGTTGTTTCTTTCGTAGTCAATTGTAAAAATGCAATGTGGGAATGAGCCGCATTGAGTTTCTCAAACATTGCGGACACGTGTTCTATATCACTGCAGACCACAAACGTGTCGTCGACATATCTGAAGTAATAGGTGGTTCTTTCCATTTCTTCTTTCATTCGAGTCTGTTCAAGATGTGCCATGAATATGTCGTAATTTTTTTAGAGTGACCATCATCCAGCTAAATAATCTACGAGCTTGCCTTGTGACCAAAAGATTCTCGGTTCAGACGGTAGTGGCTACATACTGCTGGAGAATCCAAATTGCGAGGATTTCAGAGTTTCTCTACCTGACTTTTTCAAACTGTCTGATTTTTCAAGCTTTATAAAGAATGAGAATAATTCCACGTAAAAAAAATAGAAGTGAACTCATCCGACACATAGTTTTTAAACATGATTAAATGTAAAGGTTTCAAATAACACCCAAGAATTTTATATTCTCATGAATTAGATATTTTACGATCACAAAATTCATCACAGAAAAGGTATCATGTTTCACCATTTTTCACTTACCATAACACCTTTAATTTGTCTGCCTTCAGAAGTGACACCTATAGTCTCTACGGTTGTATATGGATTCAGTTGTTCCAAAGTATCTAAATATTGGATAATCTAAAAACAAAGAGAAGCCCGTGGTATTTTTTTTTTAAATATTAAAAACGCTACATGATTGAGAGTAATCTGAGACTTTTATGGGTGAGGAAAAAAACACAAAAAAATAAATCATTTAGTTCATTTATTCACGCATACAAACTATGTTAGCTTCATTAGAGTAATTCAGATGAAAAACCGTAGAATTCGGCGAGATAGAATATAGTTAAATTCCAAATTAGACAAATTTATTTTAATTGCTGGATAGTGACTAGCAGTGGAATCCAGCCAAGATGAGCATTTCGTTCTATTTGGAACTCGTCTTCCAGCTGGATGTACCTGTATTCGCCAGTGAGTTATAATGTTCCTCCCACTGAGGCTCGAACCCAGTGCCCATAGTTTCAAACGCCGATGTGTTATCCACCAGACCACCACCACTTCTTGTGCAACGTTTCATACTGATTATTTAATTGAATTTTAGATTTTCCGGTCGATTGACTGGACTGAAGTACTCGACCAGTATGACCTGTTTCACAAAACGTTGTTCGTGTGGCCGAAGTGGTCTAGTGAATAACGCTTTGGCGTTTGAAACTATGGTCACTGGGTTCGAGTCTCGGTGCGAACATCATCACTCACTGGGAATGCAGCTATATCCGGCTGGTGGACTAGTCTCAAATAAGACGAAATGTGGTCCTGGATTCCACTGCTAGTCACCATCCACCAATTAACTTCTAATTACACTCCTAGACATCATCGAAACATCTAACTTGACAACTTGAAACCGAGCACTTCGGTCCGATCAATCGACGGGAAAATTTAAAATTGAATTAAATTTATTTTACATACGATACAACAATACAATATTAAAAAATGGATGAGGTTACAAGCAAACGACAGCACTAGTGTAATATGGGTTTAAGCCATCTGAAGTTTTAATATTCTCTGGTCGAGAAATCTCACTGATATGAGGGCATAAAAGACAATATTCCACTGTTGGTATCCTCAGTATGTATGTAACAAATGACACTTACTCCTATAGAGTTAAGTACCATCCAGACACCGTCTAGAGGCTTGTGGTTGTCAAAAAGGGAATGTAGAACAGTTATCAGTGCAATTCTCCACAACGTTATTACTTCTGGTTAGACAGAATCAACAAAGACTTCATTCAGAGTAATACATAAACTATAATCAGGCCTTCCAAAAGAATTGCGCTTAAATCTTCATGTAACCGAAGCTGTAGCATTACATAGTGAAAAGAAATCTGAACTTTGTGTCCAGAAACATCCTATCCAGCCTCTTCGACTACCGTCACCTTCGTGTATCAATATTATTTCCTTTGAAATGTTGCATAATATACTCAGTGTAGTCTTCTGATTTTTTAATTGTTCTGGAACCTATTCTCAGTCCTTTGCTGTCTTGTTTTTTTATCAATTAACTGGAAATGATTCTTCATCGTTTAATTGATTAATTGTGAACCCTCTTGATTACATAAGACTGGTCACCATTTTTTATTCATTACTATTTCGTATACACTTTGGAAGCATTATTAGAAGACGGAGATTTATCTGAAAAATGGGATGTATTTACACTATACATTTCGAACAATCTAATCACTCACTCATTTACTTGTCAAGTCAATATATATATGGAAAAGTTAAATTAAACAAAGTGAGAGAAAACGGAATTAAGAATAATTAACACATATGTTTGGTAATCCAATCAAATAAGGATTACCAAGGTAGGTTAAGAGTAATAACAAATTGTTTTTGAATACACAGAGAGGGGCTTAAGTCTATGAATAGCTATAGCCTCAGAGTATTTCAGTAAACGCCCTTGACCGTTTTTATAGATGACCTTAAAGGCTGAGTTAACATCAAGCTTATAGTTCATCTCCTGATTAGATGTTTAGCTATAGACGAAGTTGATAGTCTGACACCTGCATCTACTGGTTTTTCACAATTCATTTGATTTTTATAACCATTTTGCGATGTGCTCTCCCACCCTCACATACAAAGCACGATGACTCCTCCCTATGTATGTGTGTCCACACACACACGAAAATTGGTAAATTGTGTAGGATGTGACATAATCTTTATAATAAAGGTTTTTATATTTCCCAATGAATGAAAAACAAAACAATATTGTTTTTACTGATGTTTCGCTATTTAACGCTAATAGCTTTATTAAAGTATAATAATGAATTTCATATACCCAATGCCCAAATCTTTTCAAACCGTTAAAAGTGAACTTGGTTTGGACATACGTTACATAATCACTTGTGCACTTTTAAGGTTTGCAGTGAAGCATATTTTTAGCTTACAAGCTGGGCTGCATAGTAGGTTCTACGGATGATCGAATTCGACCTTTGTCTCAAAATCCTGCTGTTTATTTCCCCATTATATAGTAATTTGATGAAAACCTTTTTCTTAGGGGTGGTATGGATTGTAGATTTAGAGACTAATTGACTTCTACACCTGTTTACAAATTTTAAAGGATGTCCGTTTTCAACGAGATCAACCATTAATATTTCATTTTCTTTGTCTATAACATCAGCGGTGCAAATACGTTAAATCCTCTCAAATAGACATTTCACCAAGCCTCTCTTATACTGTAATGGACAGAAACTGGGGAAATTAAGGTACTGTCCTGTCCAAGTGGGCTTCCTGTAGATAGACCGTCTTATTAAGCCAACATCTCTTCGACTCAGAAGTATGTCTAAAAATGCAAGCTGGTTGCGCGACTTTATTCGTATGTAAGACTAATATGATTCTGTGCAGAGTTAAGCCTGTTTAATAGACGACTCGCATCTTCATGATCGTCGCATATCAGAATGATATCATCTACATATCTCTTATAGAAGGGAAATTTAGAAATTAAATCAAATATATCGCATTTTTCAGATAATCTCCGTCTTCTAATAACGCTATCAAAAGTATACACTTTGACTCTTTTTTTATTAATAACTGGAAATAACCTTTGATCTCTATTATCAGTAAAATTTGCATTTGTAACCAACAAATAACTTTACGGCTTTGAAGTGAAGTTTCGAAAAGACGACACCTATCTGACGACTTGTCTTCCCATTTTAGAAGTAAAAATAGCACTTCAGTGAAGAAAATTTTCTTTTCAACGAAGTCATCAACTAGACTGTACATTCGTGTATTTATATCAAATGTGTGAGAAAGTTCCAGAATTATTTCCAGTAAAAGTTCAAATGAATAAAATTACTAAGTTTAATAAGCAGAAATAAGTAGTGGTACTATTGTAGAAATAATTCAGTTCAAAGGTCAAATTATAAATACAGTGTGCAACAATCTAGAAGGTAGGGTTGCAAAGGCATTATAAGTTATAATTACTCAGAAGTTAGAATTCATGGGCCTTTGGATTGCGTCCCAGTGGTTTAATGGTCTAGGAGATCGCCTTGTAACCAGAGACTCGTGTGGTGGGTGTATGCTGATGAAGAGACCCGAACTAGGACGAAACAGCTGTGTAGTACTCCAAGTTGGTTTTACACTGGTTCTTTAAATGATTTCAGCTCATGATGAAATCCTTCAACTACTCAGAAGTGGCCTTAGAAGTGAGGATAAAAGTTGTAAATTACGTAACACTTAACGGCACGAAGAAAGAAAGGGGTAAAAATTTGATAAGGTTAAAGGTATTATTATTTAGCCTCACCTTGTAGATGATCTTGAAAGACTACTCTGTTGGGGCTACGTGGCCTGAGTTCACCAAGTGCTCGAGAATTGAGCTATGCGTTGATGGCACAGTAGTTAGAACTCTCGCCGACCACGCACATAGTCCGGGGTTCGATCCCTTGCCGACGCATACCTGATATCTATGGTCGGCCTGCAAAATTTAAGCTACCGATATCACATCATGAAAATTCCATACATGTACCAAAAATACACTGTGAAATCAAACTGTAACCAAAAATATAAAAAATTAGAAAAATCGTAACTATCTTGCATTGTCCTTTTGTTAACCCTATCGGATAATGATCAGAGATACGTTTGGAAATTGTGGACTTTGTGTAGCCAATATAACCAGCTCCACACGAGTATGTGAATTTGTAAACACACCTTGAAGTGGCTGACTGTGTATAAAATCTCAGCATCTACACAAAAGGTGCATGGGATATCTAAGAACTCATGTCATCCTTAGTGTAGATGTCATATCTGACTATTGATCAATAAGATACAACAGTTCCCTCTGTCTCTACTTATCTGTTGTGAGAAACAGCTTACAAAAGTGGAGGGTCATAAGTGTCTGCGTCCTGTCTCTAGTGCTAGTTGTTATAATGTAGTCAGTAATAGAGAGGCTTGGTATATAGTGCTATACTGGGATGAGAAGTCATTTAGTGTGATGCAGAGATTTCATCGATATGTGTTACATATGTTGATCTATTGTCTCCCCCCTACGTGCACCGTTTATCAGAAAAATGTGTTCCCTCAATCATTGACACCCGATGGCAGTTCAACTTGAACAGAAGCACCATTGAAGAATGTCGATCATCTTATATGACTTCAAGTCACACTGACTATTCTATCCAGAAATTAACTGGTATACAGTGAGTTGAACTAACAGACATGTTTGTGAAGTTATCAGTTCCCAGTTAGAATTGTCCAATTATTTTCAAATATTACTCGTTAAGAGAAGCTAACTGACAGTGAGGTCCTAAGAGAATTAGGTTTCGTTTTCGACGACAGTCATCATCAACAAGACAGATTTCCAACCACATTCTCGTTTTTTCTATGGGACTTATTATCAGCAAGAGACTGGGATAGCACCTGGTTTAATTAAAGGCAGACTCAATTACACAAATCGATCGATCGATGGTAAGGAATCCAGCTATCAGGAATGTTGTATTCAGCTATCGATTGATTATGCAGTGTCATTTTCAGACTGCAAGGTTTATTTGGATGAGTCAATTTTTGTTCTTTGCTGGGTTCCCACCAATTCTATAAAAGTATTCAGGACTTAGGCCTCAGTCATGTAAATGAATCGTGTGCTAATAGAAGTAACAAAATCGAAAAGTAGAAAAGAATGGAACGCATCATAGACAGTTGAACACTTTTAAAATGTATTTTGATGAATAAAGAAAGACTTGGGAGATTCACTTGCATTAAACTTACCTTATGCTTATAGGGAAATACGTTTTCAAGTATAGTTTAATATGTAGAAATAAAATTCTGATTTGTTACAAGACTAGAACCGCTCGTCAAGGTAGAGTCTTGAATTTTCATTAGCCTCATGCCCAAACTAACGCTGAATCCCTCAAAATGCCAGACTGTCGACTTCTCCTTTAGGCATAAACGAGATCTACAAACACTAGTAAGCACTCATGATGTCTGTAGAATTGAGGGGACTATAATTGAAACAAAGTCTAATGCAAAATACCTCGGATTAGTTATATCTTCCGACCTTACCTGGTCATCTCATATCCAAATGATTTCCAAGAAAGTGTTTCGTCTAACCTACTACATTAAGAAACTCAGACTAACTGGAGTCCCTCAACCTCTGCTTTCACAATTTGTCAACTCTCGTATCCTACCTATTCTACTTTACTGTTCCCCGTTAGTCTTTCCTGGGTTACTGAAAAAGGATTATACCATCCTGAGAAGGATGTTGAAGGTAGTTAGTAGGACTAGCGGTGTAAAACTCAGTCAGCTCGTCACAACATTAGTGGATAAGCATCTGAATACATGTGAGAAATGGTCTAAAACCATACTCTCTGACCGCCAACACCCCCTCTATTCCCAACTCTCTCCTTGCATCTCATCAGGTAGAACCAGAAATCAGTACAAAATAATATATGCTCGTACAACCAAGTATAGGAACTCAACGATACCATATTTGGCCCGTGTTCTAAGTGACAGAGACAATGTTAAGCGTGAAACCTATGACTTGCTTTGTTGTTAATAACATAATTTTGGCCCTTGTTATTTCCCCCTTACACTCTCTTATTTGTACTCTATAGTGAACAACCTTCTTAAACATACTTAGCTGCTTAAAATTATTATCATTGGCTTACATTTTTATTCTTTATTCTATTCCTTCTTTGTACATCTACTGGGTCCGACTATATTATCACTATGATTATTAAAAATTGTCCCGTCATTAACCATCATGTAACATTAGTTTTGTGGTTGTTCTTTGTTCGGCACTATTTAACTGACAATCTTGTTTGTTATTGCCACTATCACCATCTTAAAAAATTTTGTATTATGCATGATTCCTCACACTACCACTACAAACAACCGCATTAGTGCTGACAATAAAAAAAACACAACCTGAAATGTTTATCTTATGATTGCTTAGTGTTGTTCAATCAAATTAACTGATCATCTTAGCTATAAACATTTTTTTAAGAACATCTCATAATTTCCCGTATGATTATAGCTGTTACTGTTCACCACGCATACTCATATCGTAGCTTCCACTAACCAATACTGAAATATTTTTTCATTATTTGTGTTTATCTTCCTTTTTACTTGGTATTTTTATTGCATTTTTTTGTTATTTCTGTGTTTCTTTTTTGGTTTTTTGTCGTTGTTGTTTTTTTTTAAATATTTTTTTTATAATACTCCTTTTAAATGTACGATGAAATTAGATGCAATATTGTAGATATGTGCTGAAAATTCCACACTGTACCACAAGTACTGTTTCTGGAATAAAGCGAAATTGTTATTGTTAAAACTGCCCTACTTATCAGTCTTATTACCAGCTTAGCGTGGTAAAGGAGTGCGTCGGCCGGGGATCGAACCCTAGAGCACATGTGCAGTTGGCGAGCATTCTACCGGTGTGCCACCGATGCATCTAGGGGGTAAGGAATAATAAAGCTAATTACTTCAACGCAGTGATGCATAGACAAGTGAAAATGAGAAATAAAATATATCTCAAACGAATTATATCTTGAAATACTGTACACACTCCTACTTACTTCATCATATGTCTTATAATATGGTCTTTGTCGTCCAGTTCTCATGAAACCGGATAGTCTTCGTGCGTGGTTTTCACGCTTCTCATCCAGTATTGCCCTACAAAAATGAAGTAAACAAAAATTAATGTCCATTGACACTGAAGGTGTTGTTTTCTAAACATGCTAAAACGGAAATCTCTTTGAATAAAATTTTTGCCAAAGCTAAAGACATTTCAAAACGTTAAATATTTCCAGGAACACACTGAAGTTAGGGAATCCCTACAGTCAGACAATAAGGAAACAGTCAACCATCCTTTTTATTTTCCGAAAAATTCTCTGGTTCTAACATGCATGACTAATCAAAATTATAATGATAAAAAATATGTCAAAAATATTCATTCAGATATCTAGAAAGAGCGAAGAATATCCTTTTCGATTTCTGAATCGTGTAACGTGTATTTGAGCAACACATTTCAAACAGTCTAATCACACACACACAGACTTGTCATAGGAATACATATATGAAATCAATAAAGAGGTAACAGGTGAGAAAATAGACAAGTTAGGTCAAGTTAAAAGGAGGACATATTCAAGGTCGAAATAACGATGAAAACCTCTAAACCAAATAGCAGAAGTAATATAGTACATCTACCCTGACTGCTTTCAATACAAAGTTTATCAAGGAAGGAAGGCTAAATGTGATGACGAATTGTTACTTTGATCGCATCAAGGTGGCTTAAACTTTCTAATCACTAGGGCTTCCACAAACTTTAGAATATGCATTCCCCCCAAACACGTTTTATAGATAGGGTTAAAAGATCTGCTAACGTCAATTTTATGTCTTGTCTCTATAATATATTTCGCAATAGAACAGCGAGGTCTCCTCTTCTCATCGTTAATAGATTCTGAAAATTCCATTTGTTTCTGAAGCTATTTAGGAATATGCTCTGAAACCAGCCCTTACTTGCAAAGATCGATGAGTCCTCCCTATGTATGTGCGTTCACACGTACATTCAAAATGGTAAATACAGTCGGATGTGACGTCATTTTCCTCATGTTCGAAAGGCTTAGACAGATAATTTCCACTTTTGGATCTACAATTATATATACATACATATATATGTATATGTTTATATACATAGAATATTCTTTTTTTTTTAATTTTTGATTACAGCTTGATTCCACACTGTATTTTTGGTACAAGTATGGAATTTTCAGCATGGATATTGGTAGCCCAAATTTTGCAGGCCGACCATAGATATCAGGTGTGAGTCGGCAGGGGATCGAACCTTGGACCATGTGCATGGTCGTTGAGATTCCTAACCACTGTGCCACCGACGCACATCTGGATGAACCTCACTGGTCACGAGGATGGATGTCCCACCTACCACAATGGTTGGAGTCGCGCTAAATCACGAATTGGTAGAAGTTAGAATTCATTAGCCATTGGGTCGGGTCCCAGTGGTTGAATGGTATATGAGCTTGGCTTGTAATCGGAAGGTCCTGGGTTCGAAACCCAGTGGGTGCGTACTGCCAATGACTCTCAAACTAGTATGAAACAGCAGCTGTCCAGTAATCCCTGGTTTTCAATGGTTCTCTAACTGATATCAATCCGTGATCAGCTCGTAATAACAAAACTAACCCTTTCAGACCAAATTTTAGAAGATATCAGTCTGCCTACCTTAGTCTAAATCAGACATAATCACTGACAAAGAAGTTCACTTGAAAGATACCTTTTTTTTGATTTACAGCTTGATTCCACACTGTATTTTTTGTACAGGTATGGATTTTTCAGCATGTGATATCGGTAGCCCAAATTTTGCAGGCCGACCATAGATATCAGGTGTGCGTCGGCATGGGCTCGAACCCCAGACCATGTGCATGGTCGGCGACAGTCCTAACCATTGTGCCACCGACACACAGTGATAAGATAGTCGTCATTAACAATATTGGTGTTTTTTAAAATAATATGGATTTATAAAGTAAGATCGTTGTGGAATTACAGTTCACAAAAAATGCATACATTGTAATAAGCATAAAAATGTAATAGAAAATAGAATATCAAATGAAGATAATTTTATTTTATTTTTTATTTTTGATTACAGCTTGATTCCACACTGTATTTTCGGTACAAGTATGGAATTTTCAGCATGGATATCGGTAGCCCAAATTTCGCAGGCCGACCATAGATATCAGGTGTGCGTTGGCAGGGAATCGAACCTCAGACCATGTGCATGGTCGGCGAGAGTCCTAACCACTGTGCCACCGACACACGATAATTGACAATGTGAAGCCAATATATCCATCTAAACCCCCTGAACATGCGGAAAATGATTTTACATCTCACTGTATTTATTATTTTGAACGTAGGTGTGGAGATACATATATAGGAGGAACTCACCGACCTCTGCAAGTAAGGTCTGGCTCCACAGCATATTCCTAAATTGGCATAGGAAGCAAATATTATCGCCAGAACCGATTAATGGTGAGAACAGGAGACCTAGCTCCTCTGTTGCGAAACGTATTATAAAGAATGGACATAAAATTTATAGATAGAAGAACAGTAGTTCAGCGAAGAGTCTCTTTTCGTTTCATTTTTATAGCTGCACAATCGCAGATATATATATGGATGTTTTGTATGTGTGTGTACATTAAATTTGTCAAACGGAATTGTACAAATTTGTACAATTTAGGCGTCGATGGCATAGCGGTTAGGACGCTCGTCGACTATGCACATGGTCCGGGGTTCGATCCCCGGCCAACGCACTCCTTTACCTCGTTAAGTCACAAATAATTCTGGTAAAGGGCAAAGGTTGGGCATAGAGCTAACAACCCCATCCCGTAAAATAAACACTGCTACAGAAACTTCAAGCCACTAGCTTGTGTTCTATATCCATACGATGGGATAAAATAGCGCTATGCGAATGGATTTCCTTTGTCCTTTACTTAACCACTATGCAGGATGATGCTTGGAAATCTAATGAGATAAATCGTAATCACATTCTCATGCCCAGACAGTCATTATGAATTGTGAACCGAAAAGTAAAAGTTTCTTCGTTCATTCCTTTTATCTTCTAAATGTTTAAATGGGAGTTTCTTTATCAATATTTTTAAAAGAAACACAAACTTGCAACTGACTAACTCCACACTAACCTTCTTGCAATTCCCCTGTAATGTTGACTTACTTTTGAAGATTGTTTATTACTGTTTCATAGGAAATATGAACATTGTTCAAAAATCTTGTCAAATTGTTGAATCCATTTGGGGATACTGATATGTACATTGAATGATTTCCACCTCTTGGAAAACTCCAAATATCATAATTCTCCTGTAGAAGAAATAAAAAAACCAAAAAGGGTTTCGAAATTTAAATTCTATTCTCCAATATATCGAATGTAATTCATATGTGGGGTAAACAAAAAAAATGTCCATGAACAATCCCAATTCAGACATTCATAAACACAGAACACGTAGTTCACCAATGACACTGTTTTCGGTGGTGGATTCATTTCCCCCTTTAACTGTAAAACTGAACTTAAATACACTCTGTTTTTCATGAAAGTGGATAGTGACAAAGGCGATGAGTTTTCACATACATAGTCGTTAGATATTAGATGGTTGAAGACAATCTGCCACAGGAAGTCTTTGACCTACGTTTCGTGCTAGTTGGCATTCATCAGTCAACAAGGCGTATCTGAGATTCGAATCCGTGTCATCCAGTGAGTGCTGCAGGCAGAGACGTTACCAGTGAGCCGGCGACTGACTTCCTGTCGGATACACTAGCTAGTTATCAGGGTAATATGTCTAGTGCTTTGACTGATGCAGACTTAATTCTATCAGCCAATAATTCACAGTGCATCGTGATAACGAGCCGTCTAGAATACTGGCCATATCACAAACTTGACTGGTAAAATTCAGTCTACATGAAACATAGGACTAGACACATTACACGAGTTACTTACCTGTTTCCAATCAAAGCATAGTTGGCAATGTTGTTCAATGCATCAAAGAAGGTGAATACGTGTACTAGAGTCACGCAACAAAATAATTTATCGAGTGGTTTGTGATCAAAATGAACACAGAAACGAAGGAAAATAATGAATTATGTAAGAGTGACCAGTAGGGTACAGCAGGTCGAAGATGAAGCAATAACTTATCGAAGAAAACATTGCGAAATGGTCGCGCTGTGTCGTCAATTGGCGGAAGTTAGAATTCAAGAACCATGGGATCGGGTTCCAGTGACTCAGTGGTCTATGAGGTCGCTTGGCTTGTAACCAGAAGGTCCTGGGTTCGAACCCCGGTGGGTGCGTACTATTGAAGAGTCCAAGACTAGGATGAAACAGCTGTCCAGTACTCCCAGGTTTTCCAGTGGTTCTCTAACGGATGTCAGCTCATGATGAAATCCTCCACACAATTATGTAAGAGTTGTGAAGAATGACTGAGTAATGACCAAGGCTTCAGCATATATGTACTGGGTAAATAAAGCGCACAACCTCAGCTACATTAATTGAAACAAGCATGACGGTTAGTACTGCTGACTGATTGACATGAGTACTATTTGAACAGCAGTACTGGCCAACCGAAACGAATTAATTTGGACACCAGACAGTCACTCCAATCGTTTGAGGCCGACTCGCTCCGCAGTGTACACGATTTCGAATCAGTTCAAACTACCTAGCTGCTTCATTTAAATACTAATAGGTAGAACCAGATTCGTTGTTTGATCAAGGCGAAAAATCACCACGGTTCCTTTAGACCAATTCGATATGCTTATGAATCACTACTAATGTCTGTGAATACCTTCCAACTATTTGCGTCAGCCAGTGTTACATTATATCACGTATACATGCCTAATTTCTTGATCGCTAGGTATGGTGTCAAAGTAATAACCTATTGTGATGTGGATATTTTTTTGTTTCTTAAGGAATCTGGGGGGATGTTTTTACCTTGGACTGTGTAAATAATGACTTTGTTTCAGTTAAATGATATCGAAATGATCTTCTACCATCTGTATCAAAGTGTCTTACAAGGATATTCTCATCCTGTACCTCTGATCAAGTGTTTACAATAATTTCTAACTGTATTTGGTTGATTAATTTTGTTGAATAGAATGCATTTTGTACGTGAGAATCTTTTGGAATAGATAGCCACCGGAAGGCATTGTTGAAGTAGTTCTGTGTTTTTGGTATGAGTTGTTGAATGATACCACAAATCATGCGAAACAGAAACCTCTTTTGATATTCCTGGAATGTGTCACTTGCGAAAGTTCTTTCTCACAGACTACTGGTTAAAATAGAAATATAGAATGCATACCTTCTAGCTGTTAGTTAACATTCGTATGGGGTAGTTGCCTTCTACCAACCAAGGCACAGTCAGTTAAGATATAACGGAGATGATTTCTAGATCATGCGGAAGGGTTGATGTAGCTGTGTTCTCTGAGGTGAATAGATTCCTTGAGAAGCTCTCATTGCCTTACTTGGCAACATCTTCAGCGCATACTTCAATTCATTGAAGTGAGCTATTAATGATTCTCCACGGGTTTAATAGTCATTTCTCCTCACCACCTTGAACGTGATTGGTTGATTTCTTTTGTTTTCATACCCTGCAGTCTACTTGTACTGGTATTGGTTTTTCCTTGACCTCAAGTTTGACTTTCTGTGAATGTGATTTTCCTCTTATGAACTGGAAAATTATATCTCTATCAATGTGCCTGTTAATTGTCGATTCACTGAAAGATCAAGCTTCCAAATATTCTAAAGCATTCTTGATGTTTCCTTTGTTTAATATTTTAACGTTGTCCCAATCAAACTGATGCCTGTGGTCGCCTTTACATAGCGATATGAGAGAGTGGATGTCATGTCTTTTCACGGCTAGTTTGTGTTCATGGATGCGAAGAAGAAGACGACGAGGCCATCCACTTTGGCCAATGTGGTGTTTTTCGCAATCGTTGCAGTTTATTTTGTGAATGATGTTGGTTTTATCTTCTTCCTCTGTTGATTCCTTTCAGCTAACACAGAGCTGAGTGAAGTAATTTTGTAGGTGCAGTTCCTAAAGATGTGAAGAGTCTTGCAGTGATTTCCGAGATGGTCTTTATATACGGTAAGACGATTTCCCTTTACCTCTTTGTAGGCCTTTGATTTGGTAGGTTGGCTCGGTGATAGATGTCCTACGGATATTCATTCTTTTGGAAGACATCCATGAGATGTTTTTCTTTAATTTTCCTTAAAGTAAGAGTGCTGTAATGAGTGTCCTGGCTGTCTTGACTAATCTATACATGCAACTCTTTTTGTCTGGTATTGAGTTGGTGCTATGGTAAATCAGTATTTGATTTAAGTGAGCTGATTTTCTCAGTCAGTTCGATGAACCAAGCACATTCAATGTGACATTAATAACACCGAAACTATTCTTAAATTTTTAAACATTTGATTCAGAAACTCCAACACTGGGGTATTTCACACATCCTCTTGGTTATCATTCAGAATCAAATTTAGCGCTTGATTCAAAAAGATTATTGTTATACCCATGATCTTTTTAATGCAAAGGATACCATTTTAGCATATAAATAAGCCTTCCAAGACACTTTACACATTTATAGATATATTAATACTTTTACAAAAATTTCATTTAGCTAATTCTAACTAAAGTCCTAATTTAGTAGTATACGAAAAACATTCGAAAATAACTTACCGGCTCATTTATGTATAAATTGTTGATTGTATTCAAAATATCTGGATTTGAAATATTCATCTGTAATACCTTAAAACTTTTAAATAGAAAACGAAAAGAAAGATATAATGAGGTAAATGATAAATGCCTTTGATATCTCAGCAATAAAATAAACACAAATACATATCAGATATTTCATCGTTATGTCCAATATGATCCCTTGTCTGAATCTACAAAATGAACATGACCATTGAACAATCAAAAACAATGAACTAATGAATTCGTTTCAATGTGGAATTTCGTTAAATGATTGAATCACAGAGTTTCAACGGAAATACTTTTCACAGTAGTGCATCACCACTTTAACTTGTCACACTCCACGTAACACACACAAAAGCAGAAAAAAGTGAGAGAAAAGAAACTTCGAAATAAATGGGAATCCGTTGCACCAACAGGGATGGTCAAGAAGATATGGACTTTGCCAATAATTTATGTCTGATGCCAAACGAATTCCAGGATATGTAGACGAAAACCAACATGTTACCAGAGGACGCAAGGACTTTAAATGAACATAGAGAAGACAGAGGCGAAGAAGATACCCACTGATCAACTACAATCTAAGTAGCATCGTTTCAACTACAGGCAGTAAGTACGGGTGAGGATATCAAAGCCAGTTAGGAGTGGAAAAGCAAGAAGGAGCTTCATCCCTCTAAAATTAGTTTGGAAATTTTTTTTGCAACCCCAGTGTAAAGAACGAAATTTGGATTCTCATCACCAGTGTTAAGTCATTAAGTTCTTCTATATGGGTCAGAAACTTGACGTGTCACGTAAAACACTTCAACAGCCACCCTCTTTGCGCCACATTCACGATAAGATGGACAGACAGAAAGAATTGGCAACAAGCAACTATGAGCGAAAACCGACAAACTGCCCGAAGAAGCAGCAAAGACAGAACTCCAGGTAAATATAGATAAGACGGAGGTTATGAAAATAACCAACCAACAACAGCAACAACATCAAACGTCAATCACCATCAACGGGAGGGATTTGAAAGAGGCTACTTCATTCACTTATCTAGGGAGCATTGTCTCAAATACAGGAAGAGCGGACGAGGATGTCAAATCGAGAATCGGGAAGGCGAGAAACACATTCATCAGCCTGAAATCAATCTGGAAATCTTCGTCACTCAGCATCAACAACAAAATTCGGATTTTTAATACAAACGTAAAGTCAGTTCTTCTATACGGATCAGAAACTTGGCGGGTCACAAAGAATATTTCCAAAAGGTTTCAGACCTTTATTAACAACTGTCTTTGCTCAATACTGAAGATCAGATGGCCGGAAAGAATTACCAACAAGGAATTATGGGAACAAACAAAGCAAGAACCAATCGCCAACCAACAAATATGCAGGAGAAAGTGGAGATGGATCGGACACTCGCTGAGGAGACCGCTGGGTGACATCGCGCGCCAAGCCCTCGAGTGGAACCCAAAAGGGAAGCGGCATGCGGGACGTCCAAGAGTGACGTGGAGGAGATCGTGTGAAGAGGAGTTGAAAGAATATGGATTAACATAGATGCAGGTGAAAAGTATAGCAGAAGACAGAAGAAAATGGAGACGTGCAGTTAAAGCCCTATGTTCCACTAGGAACCCAAGGGAACAATAATAAAATAATAATAACTATGAGCATTAAAAAAATAAAAATCTTCCGCTTAATTGATATCCCGAAGAAAATGGAAATCAACCGCAGACGCTGAGGAGACGGCTTGATTACAGCGAGCACTAGACCAGACAGTGGAGTTGAACCTAAGTCAGAAAAGACGAGTAGGACATCAGTCGGAGGGTGGCATGGAAGAGATCGTGTGATCAACAGCGTATAGGGAAACGTGACGACAGGCAAAAAGGACTGTAAAGAACAGTGTGTGAGCGCCCTATGTTCCACTCTGAACTCAAGGGAATAAGAGTAGTAAGCAGAAATATGAGGGGGAAAGAATAATAATATGGACAAATATTAGGGTTTAACGGATATAGCTGGCTACAAATAATGAATGCATCTTAGGCTAGTGAGAACAAGCTATATCACTGATTGCCTCCAGCCACTGCTTCTTCAAATATCAACGATCCCGATCAGGAAGCTCACATCCCCTACGCAGCTGGTTGAAACTAACTTTCAAAGATTTCATGGACCGATTCCCCTATGAAGTAAATGAAGTTAGAATTAAGATTAGGATTATTATGCATCGACACACTGTACTACAACACTAACTTGTGAGTACTGAGAACAGTAATCGTCCTTTAGAAGACCAGCTGTATATACCAAATGACGGACAAGTGAAATCACGTCATAGACGGTGCAATTAAATCACGGAATATACACATGGGGTTATAGGAGTTATTAAAAAGACAACTGCAGCGAAGAAAATTTTCTTTTCGACGAAGTCATCATCTAGGCTGTACAGGCAAGTGGATGGAGTAGCAATGGGTTCTCCTTTAGGACCCTTCCTAGTCGACCGCTTTATAGCTAGCTCAGAAAACAACCCCTTATCACCAACTATCAACGATCTCCATCTCTACAAGAGATACATCGATGATACTTTCATTATTTGTGATGAGAATTGTGATTTAAAAAACCTACTTCAAATCTTCGATAACGCCCACCAAACATCGGCTTTACACTTGAGACTGAATCCGACGCAATGCTCTACTTCCTCGACGTCCATCTGACAAGAAACGCTAACCACTCTTTGAAAAGGTCCATTTGCAAAAAAGCTTACATGGAATGGACAATTCATCAACTTTCAAAGCTTCGTGCCCCTGAGCAGAAAGAGGAACCTGATATACGCTCTTTCCTCGAGGATTCGGAAGATATGCAGCGAGGAAGTGGTTTAAGAAGAACTGCGTAACCTCCAAAAAACCCTGATGGAAAACGGTTTCGCGCCCAGGTTCATAGACAAGAATTGCAAATCTAAGAAGACTTCCGAACAAGTCCAATCCGTTCCAAGAAAATACTTCTGCTTAATCTAGAATTCAAAGGTGATATTGAAGCAGAAATCCTCCTTAAACGCCTCTCCAAATCGCTGATGAAAATATACTCCACCGCTAGCCCACGACTGACGTTTCCTTGCAAGAAACTGTTCAGTCAGAACGCGAAAGACAAGCTGTTGCATTGGACCACCTCAACGCGCATATACCAGTTTACTTGCTCTTGTGGAGCTGAGTACGTTGGCCGTACCATGCGCCGAATTGAAAAATGTGCTCGTGAACACTACCCAGTCTGGTTAGTAAAAGGAGACCAAAAGCGTATAAACAGTTCAGTGACAGAACATCTGGTCAATTCAGGACATTCAGTGCCTTTCGAAAAATCCTTCAAAGTAATATACATGATTCCATCAAACCTATCAAAGGGAGTGAAATCAAGACATCTGGGCATAGCCAAAGCGCTAGCTATCCAAAAGCTCAAACCCAGGCTTTGTATCCAAAAGAAATACGTCCAACCCCTCTCCCTGCCATGGCCATCATAAACAGGTAATTCGTTTAGTTATGACCATCCCATCGCCTTTCTTACCTAAACTTCCTGTTTATTCATGTTATTTTTTAAAGTTTTTCTTAATCCCTGTTTACACTACCATATTTTCATACCCAAACTTCGAGTTTATTTTGTCATTTTACTATTTCTACATATTTAACCCCTGATTACATAAACAATTATTCATCACATTAGTATTTTTTTATCCAAACATCCTGTCTATCTATTTTGTTATTTCTACATTTCTAACCCCTAATTGCACAATGTCAATCTTCTCAGTAATTATGATGCTACTTTGTTTGAGTTTTATCCGCCCTCCCGCCTGTTTATTATGGCATTTTAATTCCTAATTTTAATTTTTATTTATTTGACCTTTAACCGGGAATTATTCTGGAACTTTCTCATCCCTTTGATATAAATACACGAATGTATAGCCTAGATGATGACTTCGTCGAAAAGAAAATTTTCTTCGCTGCAATTAAGTCAATTAATAAGATATTAGAATCTACACGATAATGTAGACAAAATCTCGATATTTATCTGAGGCAACTTCAAGCTTCAAATATTTGTTATATTTCGACCTCTGACTGCAAACGATTCTGAACTTTTCTCACCCCTTTATAATATTCTTCTTCTTTTATTGCATTACGTTCCAAATGGAACATAGAGTAACTTAAAGTTAGAGCTTTGAAGTTTCTTTAGCAGTGCTGTTGTATTCTTGGGGGTGTGGTTGCTAGCCTCATGCCCAACCTCCCCTCTTTACCAGTTTTATTACTGCCTTAGCGAGGTAAAGGCGTTCATCAGTCAGAGATCGAACCCTGGATAACATGCCTGGTTGGCCACCGACCACCCTTATTATGTGGTGACAAATTTTACAGTCTAGATAGTGACTTCGTTAAAAAGCAAATTTTCCCTTTTCTGCGAATATTTATAGGCCTACTTCTTTAGAATATGTTGGGTGGAACTCCTCCACATACACGAATAAGTCATTAGAGACAAAATAATTCTTCCAGTGAACAGAGTAACAGATAATTCCACCTGAAATAAACTAAAACCACGAAACTCACACCCACCATCTACATATGGCTTACCAAAGATATTATTATCATTATTATTCCCTTCAATACAGAATGCTTACCAACCACGCATATGGTCTGGAATTCCATCCCCAGCTGGCATACAGCATTACCTTCTTCAGCCAGTTATAATCCCGACAGAAAAAAAAGTTACCTATGAGACTAGCAACCCCACCCAATGCAATTAAATCTACTGCTGATGAAAATTTGAAACTCAAGCCTGAAGCCCTATACTCAACTAGAAACGCAAAGGAATAAAATAATAATTCCTTTGAGTTTCAAAGTGAAACATTGGTCTTCAAAAAAAAAAACACCTACAGTTCATCATATTCCCTGAATTCCCTTTTCAGTTGGCTACACAACTGTCCGTAAGTCCTCATTTTCTTCTCATACGATATTTTTTATGTCCTACTGTCCTTTAGTCCTTCAGATTCCTCCTGCTTCTTCTACCGGCTTGTTCGGTGAAGGTGAATAAACGCATATCAACCAAATGTATTCATTACATTTATCTTTATGTGGTCAACTCATCATTTCACAAAATGGCTTAGTGATTAGTTAAATAGACAGGACTTATCCATGGAAAAACTGGTAGTACACCGCATGACAGGCAGCTTTGAAATCATACGGAAGTAAGAAAATCTAAACATTTGTAGCGAGTTCATATTCTCATTCCATGTATTCTTATTATTTACTAGAAAATGACTGTTGGATGAACCATGAATCATGCCGCGTATACTTCCGAACTTAGGTTAATCTTAAATGTTTATACTTTTATAAGTTTGACAAATATACTTAAAAAAAGCATGGACCGCAGCAGTTGTCATTCCATGTAGATCAGGGCAGTCAGACTATATCAAAAGAGTAATCAATAAGCACAACGTCAAAGTTTTCTTCAAAACATCAGACACACTAGGAAACAACCTTGTCCATATAAAAAGAACAAATCCCTGAGGACTCTATTTAATTGTCTACATGGAATGTAATGCGATATACATCGGACAAACATTGCCAGACAGAGAAATCAAGGTAATCAGAAGAAATAAACACCGCAAAGCCACCTCTGTTCGACCACCGGAAAGTCCAGCTGAACTAGAAAGGCTTCAGAAATCATCAGCTATTGTGATCGTCTGCATACTATAGAATCAGGTGACAAAATTGATTTTGACAATAATAAAATAATCCATAAACGATTCAGAAAGCACAAAGAACATCTCACATCATCAGAGGCACTTCATATATTATATGGAATTCAAAATGTCCGAATGGAAATAATGGACTAAAAACAAAGTCTGACCTGGTTACAATACCCCGTCTTCTATGAAATGACAAAATCAACACGAATGTGACAGGCAATTTCATTATGTAAACACACGTCACTTTTACAATTTACACACTTATCAAATCCAACAATCTAACTTATTTGGTTCAGTAGTCCTCACTGTTATTTTGACCTTCAATATGTCCTTCTAACTTGACCTAAGTAGTCTATTTTCTCACCTCTTAATTCTTTGTTATCTTTACCAATTGACCAACATCATAGTAACGTTAAAACTACCCCATGTTGATGAACGATGATTAAGTTGTTATATATAAGCTGAGATTTTGTTAATTATGGTTTAATAATTTGATAATTTTAATTTTTAATTTGATAATGCTATTGGCAGCAGCATCAAATAGTGAAAGGTCAGTAAAAACAACAATACCGTTTTGTTTTTCATTCATTGGGGAATAGAAAAACATTTGTAATAACGAACACATAAAAGCGATTTTATACAATGAATGGTCACTTGTAATTGTCTGAAAGGTATCTTTCAAGTGAACTTCTTTGTCAGTGATTATGTCGTATTTAGACTAAGGTAGGCAGACTGATATCTTCTAAAGTTTGCTCTGAAAGGGTTAGTTTTGTTATTACGAGTTGATCACGGACTGATATCAGTTAGAGAACCATTGAAAACCAGGGATTACTGGACAGCTGCTGTTTCATACTAGTTTAAGAGTCTCAACGACCATGCACATGGTCCGAGGTTCGAGCCCCTGCCGACTCACACCTGATATCCATGGTCGGCCTGCAAAATTTGGGCTACCAATATCCATGCTGAAAATTCCATACTTGTACCAAAAATACAGTGTGGAATCAAGCTGTAATCAAAAAAATAAATAAATGTCACGTGTGAGGATGGATGTCGTACCTACCACAATGGTCTCGCTGAATCAAGAATTGGTAGAATTTAGAATTCATGGGTTGGCCATTGAATCTGGTACCAGTAGCTGAATGGTATACGAGCTTGCCTTGTAACTTGATGGTCCTGGATTCGAACACTTGTTGTGTGGGTGCGTACTGCCAATGATTCCCAAACTAGTATGAAACAGCAGCTGTCCAGTAATCCCTGGTTTTCAATGGTTCTCTAACTGATATCAATCCCTGATCAACTGGTAAAGACTGATATCCACATTCTCGAAAACGTTCTTGTTTCATCACAGTGGAACTGTAATTACCCATTTTATTATTCATCATCGCAGTATACTTTCACTGTGTAATTGGACTTTGATTTGTTTATCACTCTAAAGATTGCATGACAACAACTGATACATTGTACTCGCTCAACTGCTGAATTTTGATTACTGCAATAATACACGTTGGTAACCCTTCTCATGTGCCCTTTGATTTACGTTGTCGATGTCGAGCAACCACAACGTTAGGACACAATAATACATGCGAAGAAGTACTAGGATATACGTGTACGCTAGTTTGGTCAAACAGAGTAACACAACAGAATGACTACTCCAGAGCAGTAAGTATCCACCCGACGATTCTAATAATTGCTTTTTAATAACTAAGAAAGAATCATTCCAAGCATTAAGGACGACCATGTAGCAGGTTTAAAGCGAACCAATATCAAAATAATCCTTCGTCTTAATAAACAGTTTAGAGATGACAAAACTTTAAAATACTGCAACCTTCAAGTGTGTAGAATTTCGCTTGATTTCAGTCGCATTTTGTTACCGAAATCAGTTAAAGAACCAATAAAGACATAGGAGTATTGGACAGCTACTTTGTCGCGGTTAAATGCTCCTCAGCAATGATCATCTATGACGTAACAAGTGAGACAGTCCAAGACATCCAGGTCACTAGGAAATCCCACTGACCCATCAGCCACTGGAATACAATCCGGATATTGTGGCCATGAGAGTCTACTGCTTAAGAATTGCAAACTGGGAAGAAACAGATGTCCACAACCCACCATTGGTTTCCAATGGTTCTCTAAGTGATGTCAGCTCATGACGACATTTAACTTGGAATAATGATACGTCAAATTATGATAGTAGGATTTGATAGGCTTAAAGGCGGATGAAACTAGTTAAAACCAGCTTATCAGGACAAACAAAATCTGAAAAATAGTTATCCCCAAATATTAAAATTAATATTTAAGAGCAGACATCTATCTGACTGTAATAAGATAATATTTTTCAAAACTCTAAGATCTATTTTGTAGCTTACTATGGATAATATTGCGTTCCATTTCAAAGAATTTTCACAAAGATGTAACTGGAGACGATCTTAAGGTTTTGAACGACACATTGAATGAAAACAGCTACCATGAAATGTTTACCAGGAAACACATGGCCAAGAGAGTGGAAAATAATTCTGTCGTGAACTGGTAGACGTTAGAATTCATGGGCTGGCCATTGAATAGAGTCCCAGTGGCTAAATGCTCTACGAGCCCGTCTTGTGACCAGAAGGTCCTGGATTCGAACCCCGTGGTGTGGATGCGTAATTATGAAGAGTTTCCAACTAGGACGAAACACCTGTCCAGTACTCACAGGTTTTCCCAATGGTTCTCTAAATGATGCCAGCTCATAATGAAATTCTTCAACCAATCTTCCGTATCTCTTAACAAGAAGCTTTTACACATACAAACACAATACAAATATGCTATACGAAATGACGTGCGCTGGTGACACAGCGGTAAGTTGCTCGCTGACCACATGAATGGTCCGCGGTTCGAATCCTGGCCGACGAGGCACTCCTTTACCTGGCTAAGCCAGTAATATGACTAGTAAAGAGGGAAGCTTGTGCATGAGGCCACCAACCTCATCCCGTAAAAGTAAACACCACTGCTACCTAATCTTCAAAGCTCTAGTTTGAAGCCCTATGTTCCACTGGGAACGTAAGGGAATAAAATAAAAATATGAAATGAAACAAAAGCCAACAAGTTGAGAAAATCGACCCAAAGGACGCTTAATGCTGGCAAGTTGCTGATCATATTTTCCATAACTCAGGTTCTGATTCTGAATGCAAAAGACGAAGTACCTACTCTAGCTACCCCTTCTTCTATCCGTCTCGCTGGGAGTTTAATTTTTCGTCCTCAGGAACACCTGATAGTGTGTGGCTAAATGAAGTTGTTATTAAAACTATTAATATTTCGAACAAAACAAAAACAGCATCAATTGAAACCTTCGGCGTTACGTAATTAAACGGAAGAGGGAATGAAAACGTCCAGTTATCAGGGCCTGAATCATAAACCTGGTTTCAGACGCTTGTTGGAAATTGCGTCGGAATACTTAAGGAGAATTGAACATTTTTGCCTATTAATAATTTGGAACGATCTTGCGACGTCCACCTCATTTCTTCTGTTCTAGATTACCCAATCCAAGCAAGTCACATAGCTAGTTAGCATTGAAGAGAGTCTTTCTCTATTGTCTTTCCAGCATCGAATAAATTACCAGAGATCCTTAGATATCGTCATGTCCAAACAGCAGTGGTCATTTCAATTCTGATAAATCGACCAAAGCCCTGTCGGCAAAGGAAACAGGTACAATTAGTCACTAATGCTAACCCGACATACTGTAGAACTTATAAATTAATAAAGTTTGAAGTTAGTTGGTGGATGGTGACTAGCAGTGGAATCCAGCCAAGATGATCATTTCGTCCTATTTGGGACTCGTCTCCCAGCTGGATGTAACTGTATTCCGCAGTGTGTGATGATGTGCCCGTCATCGACCCAGTGCCCACAGTTTCAAACGCCAAAGCGTCATCCACTACACCACTTGGACCATGAGAGCCACATTTTATGCAACGGGTTATATTAATTTAATTGAATTTTTCAGATTTTCCCGTCGATTGACTCTACCAAAGAGCCCGGTCTCAGGTTGACATGTCGGCTCATCTTGGAGATGCTTCGATGATGTCTGGGCATATAATTTGAAATTAATTGGTGGGTGGTGATTAACACTGGAATCCATGATGCTCATTTCATTCTATTTGGGACTCGTCATCTGGATTAATAAATTGAATTAAATAATTAATATGACCCAAGTGGTCTAGTGGATAACGCTTTGGCGTTTGAAACTATGGACACTCCGTTCCAGCCTTGGTTGTGGGAACTTCATCACTCACTGAGGAATACAGGTACATCAAGCTGGGAGACAAGTATCCAAATAGGACGAAATGCGCATCTTTGCTGGATTCCACTGCTAGTCACCATCCAACAATTAACTTCTAATCACATGTTCAGATATTGAGGCATCTACACAGAAAGCTGACATGTCAACCTGAGACTGAACACTTCGGTACAATCAATCAACGTGAAAATTTAAAATTGAATTAAATAGTAAATTTTGTATTATCTAATATTCATTTAAGTGTCGTACTAATGAACAATATCTCTTAGTGTTACTTTTGAACTACAGTCTATTTGTTCATATTTTTGACCATTAATGTTGTTGTTAGCAATAATTCCTAAATTAATATAGATGCATGTAACTGTAAAACCTGCAACAAATAAGCTGAAAGAAATGGAAGTGGATTGGCCATACGCTGAGGAAACCATCAAGTTACATCACAAGACAGTCCCTCTAGTGTAAACTGAACGGGAAGGGGAGAGTTAGCCATCATTGCGAGAATGACATGGAGGAGGTCACGTGAAGAGGAGATGAAAGCATGTGAGCGGATGTGGAGGCAAGTGAAAACGTTGACGGAGAACCGAACACAATCCAGACGTGTAGTTGAAGCCTAATGTTCCTCTAGGAACTAAAACGAAACAATAATAGTAATAACTTTAGAACCCAGTGAATAGGAATTTAACGAAAGGAATATTCTCTATTCACTAATAATCAGTCTTTTAAAATCACAATAGCTGACTGCTAATTTCACATGGATAATATTTAAAATATCTACTCAGAATGATGTTGTTGAACTGTCTGACTTCATAGTGCTGTTTGATATGATATAAGCGTTCATTGAGCATCACTGGTAATCTCAGCATCACGTCCTTCTGATGTTTTCGGTAAGTATAGATTCACATTTGTGTATTCTTCACTGAATAAGTGGAAATATTTGGCTCAAATGGGTAATTTTTAATGCCTTCTTTTTATTGTTTTCTGAAATAGCTGATTTAAAAAATTTGTATGTTTCATTATCCTTCTAGACAACTTTATCAAGGAGAACTTCTAATCGAAGTAAGAGTTGCAGGTTCTCTAGAAATGAAATATTTATGTTTCCTAATGACTGTCACTATTATTACTTCTTCTCGTGAGTTTTCGGCTGGAACATGATGAGATTGATACAAAGGGAGAGTTGTGAATGAAGAGGGTGTTGTGAGTAAGATAAAATGGATTTAGCCCATTTTTCACATGAGTCCAAATGCCTATCAACCAGAATATTAACAAGCTGGTTAAGTGGCATGTAGCTTACCCTGCTGACAACCCTTAACATCCTGAGTAATAAGATACAGTCTTTCTTCAGTAGCCCAGGAAAAACTAAGGAGGAACAATAGAGAATAATAGAAATTGAGGTTATTATTTTAAGATGATATGTACCACCGGTTCATACGAGTAGTCTTGCATACCGCTTTTTTTTCAAATAGTAGTATTTCTTTTTTCCTTTAAGTTCCCAGTGGAACATAGGGCTTCAAGCTAGAGGCTTGAAGTTTCGGTAGCAGTGGAGTTTATTTTTACGGGGCAGGGTTGCTAGCCGCATATACAACCTTCTGTCTTTGCCTGTCCTACTACCGGATTAACGAGGTAAAGGAGTGCCTAGTCGGCCGCTGTGCCACCGACTCACACTAAATAGTAGTACTTGCCAACAAAATCAAATTTATCCAACCACTCTGGACTGCTGCTTTTCTTATTTCGAACTATGTCATCAGTGATGTATACGTCTGGAATGAGTTTAGACATTTGAATTCTGACCGAATTGCTCCATTTCAAACGATGGCATTATTGTTATAATGAAAAATAAGAAATGATTTAAGGTTATAAGACAAATAAATCCTTTAGTAAATGTCGAAATATTATCAAAATTGATAAATAGTTTACTGATATAAATTCTGTAGGAAATAGACACAAGAGACTGAAAAGGATTAGGTATCACTGATAAAATCTGAAAGGTCATTGATTACATTCATTATATATGGGCTTATCTAGGCGGGGGGGGGGGTTAGGCCATGTATTATGTAAACACCAAAATATAAATGCCAAAGAATCAGTGCCTAAAAAGGCTGTAATAGAAAGCCAGTGTGAAGTGCCGCTTTAGTTAGTTACCACGATTCTTTAAACCTACAAAAAATCATATATGCACTCATGAGGAATCTTGTTTTCACTCTAGGCTTCGTATGTTTCCTTCAATATACTGGCGTATAATTCATGTGAACACTAATTTAATTACTGGCAACAATAAACTACAAAAATGGAGTTTTATTCATCAGTGTCTATCAAATAGCCTACTTAACATGCATGATAAGGAACTAGACTAATCTGTGCTATGATACAGAAACTTCTTGAAACGAAACTGTGAGCACTCTGTAGACAGCAGTAAAACAACGTAGCCACTTCTATTCTGTCAGTAAACAAAGACAAGATAGGGGGCTAGTAACAAGTTTCTCAAATTATTAAATAATAATAATAAATAATTTTTCCTTCACGTTCCCAGTGGAACATAGGGCTCCAAGATAGTGTCTTGAAGTTTCTGTAGCAGTGTTTAATTTTAACAGGATGGGGTTGCTAGCCTCATGCCCAACCTTTCCTCTTTACCAGCATTATTTCTGGCTCAGTGTGGTATAGGAGTGCGCCGGCCGGGGATCGAAACCCGGACTATATGCATGGTCGGTGAGTGTCCTAACCTCTATACCACCGACGCTCAAATTATTAAGGCAAATAAAAGCATAATAAGAGTAAGCTAATCAATCAGGAGGAGAAATAAAGAAACAAAGGACTCCTCAATCGATCACCACCTGCAATTCGTCCACAACTACCACCATCACCACCACCACCACCACCAGCTTACACAGAAATGCCAGTCGACACAGATCCTCAAACAAATTCAGAAGTTTCAAATCAAAACAACCCACTCAATTCTAATCAGGCATATAGTACGAACAGAATGGAGCTCCCCTGGAAGCATGGAAATGGATCCTGAAACCACAGCGGATACGCTGTGAACAAAATTTGGGAGGAAGGAAATTTACCTACTGATTGTAAGAGAAGTTACTCCGTCAAACCACCAATTAAAGGCGATCAGGGGCCTGAGCGAAAACTGAAACAGATTCATGCTGCTCTACTTGTGAAGCGAAATATCAAGTCGCGTCATCCTGAAGACACTAAAAGATGCAGTGGATGCAGAACTTTTACTGAAACAAGCTGAATTCAAGAAAAGCAAATCATGTTCTGCGGCTCAACCCATCATCATTGTACAAAGCATTCAGTGATACTCAAATCTCTACCCCAAATTCATTGATTTCGAAAAGGCAGTCCACAGCGTCTATCCTGAAGTAGGTATGGTACTAGTTTAGCAGCATGGAGTGCACCATTCCAGACTCTAATTAATCTCATTGAAAAGCTAGCAGTACTATTGTAACAACAGAAGACAAGGGCCAGGCAACAGATCCTTTTATTATGAAAATCAACACGTATTTATACATATTTCACATACATTATTATAGCTTATGCAAGTAGACAAGCGCAGTTATCTGATTGGTTGTTTATCAGAAGTTAGGCAGACAAACGCAGGCTTCTGATTGGTTGTTTCGGGATTCCTCGACAAATAGAGTTCTCTATCTGCGAATCATATTTGCCACGTTAACTTTGCTGTGATTGGTTGTTGAATCAGCCTTGCTCATATTTTCTCACGGCCTGCTCTCACCACACTATGATACCACATGTCAAGTGATTCACAACGGAATGCTCAGAGATGCCTCTGAAGTGAAGACACGAGTAAGACAAAGTCATCTCCCTATGACCACTGATGATAGTCTTCATTGTGGTCCACTGGGTCATGCGGTAGACTGTTGGGAGAGAGAAGACACAAAAACGTCGACTTCATAAGAAGACTCTAGAAGATATGTGGGTAGTCCGTGAGTAGTCTGTATCTGATGACACGTTAAGTCGAAGACCTAAAGGGTAAACCAAAATGTTGGCCGAAGAGGCAGACAGCAAAGACACCAGTTCAAGTGAACACACAGAAGACGGAGCACCGATCTCCATCACCTGAAGAGATTTGAAGGAGGCATATTTTGTCGATCACCTGACCTAGATAGCATGTTTCCGATACAGGAGTCAGGAGTGCCAATACCAAGGCCGATCAGGATCGGGAAAGGAAGACTGACATTCGCCACTGTGGAATCAGTTTGGAAATCCGTCACACTCAACATGAGGGACAAGAATTGGATTTTCAACCCCTACATTAAGTCAGTCACTATGGTTCAGGGACTTGGCGTGTCACGGGAAGCATTTCCAACAGCCAGCTGCAGTCATTTATCAACCGTCCCCTTTACTCCATACTGAAGATTACATCGCCGATTAGATGGGATAAGCAACAAGGTACACTCAGGGGACGGATAAATTAAGAGCCTACTACCTTGCTTTAGCTCAGGCTTGAGAGTATCACGGAGGAGATTACGTTCAGAAGAGACAACAGTATATGAGCATTCATGGAGCCATCTGCAGAGGAGCGCAGAGAAGGGAGAGAAGTGGAGATGTGCTGCTACAGTCATTAATCGCTTTAGGAACTCAAGGGAATAATAATAATTTGATACATTTGCAAGATATATTTAAATTAATCTGTATTAACAGTGATACGTCAAAATATCGTCATAATTTCGAGTTGTTGTGTTCGTCAAGCTGGTTGATTTAGTTCTGAGGCTTACTTCATCTTCAAGTAAGCTCTGTGTTCAATGAAAATAGGTTTATCAAGCCTTCTTCTAAAGTGCCTGCGCTCTTACACTGTCACCGAAAGATGTGGTCCTGTTTATAGGATCTGTCCACATTTGTTTTACATCAAGGTACACAAGCTCACCTTGTAACCGAAAGGTCGTGTAATGTGACTCCTGGTGGTAACATACTACTGAAAAGTCCCAGACTTGAATGGAAGTGCTGTCCAGTACACTTTCCTGCTTTTCTAATAGATCTCTAAATGATATTTGCTCGTGATCGATTCCCAAAATGAAAGGTTTTGTTTCAGAATATATAGAGATGAACGTCAGTCACCTCTCAGCAGCAGCAGTAATACATTTCTTCTGCCATGTAAAGGGCTCTATTTCGTGTCAATCTGACTTAGAAGACAAAAGGAACAAGCCAAATAACATTCACTTTCCAGCTAGTTCTTACTCTACCTAATATGTGTATATATATGCAAGTATACGAATTTGAATACAATAGAGAATTCGACCAGTCTGGTGCAGATAAGTTTGCTAACAATAATTAGTCATATGAACCAGTTTACCTAAAGAAATGCTGGAATTACTTGTTTCACTTTCGTTGACATTTACACAAATATAACTTTTCACACATGTCTACTTTCAACTCGGTACTAAATTGCAACGGAAATCTCTAATCGAATCTTGATCAAAGTTTATACAAGGATAATTAGTCAGTATCAACATATAATAATAATTAACCAAGGAAATCGATGTAACAATTTAAGGATAGAAATCATTTATGAAAAGTAATACTAGTGATTACATAATGAATAAATTTGGATAAATGATTGAACAAACTATTAATATCGACCGCCCATGGACTATTATAGGTGAAGTAGGCAGAATAATAAGATGGCTAAAACAATAGTGACTAGTAAATGACTAAGGATGGGGAAGAAAGCAACTGTCAGTTTTTCCACTCATGTAAAGGTGGACAGCATAAGGAAACCGGTTCAGATTATTCAAATGGATTCATGATGACTTCAGCTAACAACAGAAGAACTCATAAAGCGAAGCGAAATTACGATTAGCAGTGAATACGATGCTTCAATGATTCAGCGGTAGAAGACTTTCCAACAACGCATGTGCTCCAGGTTACGACCTCTGGCTGACAAAATCTTTAACCTTGCTAAGCTGGTGGTGAGTTCAGTAAAGATGAAAGGTTAGTCTTGAGGCTAGCAACTCCACTGATGTCGACACTTCAAAGCTCTAGATTTAAGCTCTATGTTTTACTTAGAATGCAAGGGAATACAAATCAAAATACGATAGATAACCCTAAAGGCCTTGTTAACATCAGCTTTATATTTAGTATCTACAGGATGTACTAAACCAAATCTACGAATAGACCTTCATTGTCCCTTGTGGGACGACGCTCAGAAATCTAGTGATGAACATGGTTGATTTCACTCCCAATTTGACTATATCCACAGAAGCATTCGAACTGACGGATACGCAGGTAAAGAAAGAGGAATTAAACAGTTTCTCTTTATTTTTGAGGCATGAATTCGAAGAGGTTGTGAACAGACTACGCAATTTTGCTACACCGAATACTTATCGTAGTGCATTCTTTATGAGTTATGATACTACTTCATTGATTCTATTTCTACATAAATGCAATTGCAAGAAGTAGTGGGTTTTTAGGAGATGTATATGGATATCCGTGTTAGAAAAGCTATTTTATTCTGAGTGGAACATCGGCCTACTCCAACCTACAGCTTTGAAGTTTCGCTTTCGGTGATTTTAATTTTACCTTGTGGAGTTGCTACCTCGACGCCCAACCATCCCTCTTTACTGGCCTCACTGCCAGCTCAGTGGGGTGTAGGAGTGCATCGGACAGGAATCGAACACGACATCACTTTGATCCCTCGATAATCTTGAGTTACACAATAAGACAGGCATAAAAGTAGATCACTCCAGAGCCTAAGCACAGAACACGTAAACAAACTGTGTTAATATTCCACAGGAACGTGAGTATAATCACCTGTCTACGCGGGCTAACTGCATATACCCCTTTTTCATCTGAGAATCCTGACCTTCTAAGAAAAAAACAATGCCGCATCTTTATCTCTGTCTATGGCACATTAATACATTATTCAGTGTCAAGCTGTGTTAAATGCTTTCACAATGGCAACTAAAGAGGAACAGGCCACAGGGAAAAGGGACTTCAGGAAAGTATATCAGACAACCAGGTCTGTATCCGGAACAGATGAACACAGATGAAATCAACAAAAGATGTTCAAGAAAAGTTAATAAATAAAGGAGAGAAACTATGGAAACAATGGGTTGATTATTTCAAAGGACTCCTGAAGCGATCACCACCTGCAGCTTGTCCACAATTACCAACAACACCACCACCACCAACAGCACGCATGTAGCTGGCAGTCGACGTAAATCCTCAAATAAATTCAGAAGACTCTAAAAGATTTGGATTTCACAGATGATATGTGTCTAATTTCACATAAACGCTAAGACTTACATGTGAAAACCAACAAACTGGTTGAAGAAGCAAGCAGGTTAGACAGGACTGCAGCTGAAAATAAAGAAGACAGAGGTGAGGAAGATAACCAATCAACAACAGCAACAACAGGAAACACGGATCGGCATTAGCGAGAGAAATTTGAAAGAGGTCACTTCCCTCCCTCACTTATGTAGGAAGCATCTTTTGATGTGGTTTTGTTCTCTGAGCTGGATGGTTAGTTTGCGAAGCTTTCATCACCTCACTGGGTGACATCTTCAGCGCATACTTCAATTTGAAGTGAGCTTTTAGATTTCTCCACGAGTTTATTAATCATCTCTCCTGGTGACCTTGGACGTGATTGGTTGTTTGTGTGTGTTTTCACAGCACCTAGGTTACTTGTATTGGAACCGGTTGTTTCTTTGACTTGAACTTTGACCCTTTGTGTGTGAAGTTTATTTCTTATTGGTTGATAAATTTTGTCTATCTCGATGTGTCTATTGATTGATGATCCACTGGAATGCCAAGCTTTTAAAAATTCTCTAGTATTCTTGTTATTTCCTTTGTCTAATATTTGAACGTTGTCCCAGTCGAATTGATGTCCGTAGTTGTCTGTGTGTAGTGAAATGAGGGAGTGGATATCATGTCTTTTGACGGCTAGCTTATGTTCGTGGATACGAAGACGAAGGGGACGTCCACTTTGACCAATGTAGTGTTTTTCGCAGTTGTTACAGTTTATTTTGTAGATGATGTTGGTTTTATCCTCTTTCGTTGTTGAGTCTTTCGGTTGACATAGAATTGAGTGAAGCGTTTTTGTTGGTTTGTGTACGACGTCAACTCCTAAAGGTTTGAAGAGTCTTGTAGTGATTTCTGAGATATCTTTTATATATGGTAAGGCAATTTTCTTTGTGTTCTCCTTGGTGGCTTTTGCTTTGGTAGGTTGGCTTGGGGGTATATGTCTCTTGATGAAATTCCGTGGATATCCAAGCTTCGCAAACTAACCATCCAGCTCAGAGAACAAAACCACATCAAAATCATCCACCTGAGCTACAAATCTTCTCTATAATATGTAGGAAGCATCGTTTCAACTACACGCAGACAGCACAGATGAGGATGTGAAAGTCAATAATAGACATTCGTCACTCTGTGATCAGTTTGGAAATCTTCTGCAAACACCATAAAGAATAAGATTCGTATTTTCATCATCAGTTTTTGCAGTCAGTTCTTCTACGTGAGTCAGAAACTTAGCAAACACATCACAAAAAGCATTTCCAACAGTCCACTGCACACTTTCACAACGGGGAACTTACAGAATCCTTCGAAGTGAGGATGGGAGTAAGGCAAGGCTGCCTGCTATCACCAATGATTTTCCTGATTGCAGTAGACTGGATAATGCAACAGACAACGGGCAATGAGGAAATAGGCAAAAAATGGGCCCACACAAAGAACTTGGAGGATCTGGACTTCACCGACGATATATGTCTGATTTCCCACAAACTGGAAGATATCCAAGGGAAAAGCAACAAAATGACAGAAGAAGCATCCAGAGAAGATAGGACTTCAGGTGAACACAGAGAAAACAGAGGTAGGTGATGAAGATTCCTGGCCAACACCAACAGCAACAACAACAACAGACAACAACCAGCGAGCATAAATGGGAGGAACCTGAAAGAAGCAACCTCCTTTAGTTACACACCTAGGAAGCATTGTCTCAACTGCAGGCGGAGCTGATAAGGATATCAAAACAAGGATCTGAAAAGCAAGACAAGCTTTCATTTCCCCTCAAGTCTTTGTGGAGGTCAACAGCACTCAGAATCAAAAATAAGATCCGGATTTTCAATTCCTATGTGAAGTAAAGCAATGCTACTATACGGATAAGAGACTTGCACTGCACGTCATAAAGAGCACCTCAAACAAACTAGAGACGTTCATTAACAGCTGTCTTCCCTTGATACTACTCAAGATCAGATGTTCTGGCAGAAAAGATCAGCAATAGGGATCTCTGGCGATGAGAGAACCAACTCAGCAGGAACCGATTATGAAACAAATAGGCAGGAAGAAATGGAGATGGATTGGCCATACTCTGAGGAGACCATCAAGTGACTTCACTAGACAAGCCATCGCTAGAGTGGAATCTGAAATGGAAGCGGCGAGTTGGTCGTCCCACGGTAGGTTGACTTGGAGGAGGTCATGTGAAGAGGAATTGAAAACGTGTGGGCAGACTTGGAGCGGGGTGAAAACTTTAGCAGACAGTCGAAGGCATTGGAGACGCGCAATTGAAACCCTATGTTCCTCGAGGAATTAAAGGAAATAATAATAATAAAATAAATACTGCACACTTTTATCAACAGCTCCTTTCCCTTCATACCGAATAAAAGATGGCAAGTCGCAAAAGATAAGCAACAGGGAACTGGGCAGTCCAACCAACTAACAACCCAATGCTCAACAGAGGTGTGGAAGAAAGTGGAGGCAGATCGGACACGCTCTGAGGAGACAGCCCATGCCCGCGAATGGAAAACGTTGAGTTAGACGTTGTTCTGAGGATAACACAGAGGTGATTGTGTGAGGAAGAAATGACAGACTATGAGTAATCGTGCAGACAGCTAAAACCGAGACGTGCTGTCGAAGTCGTAAGCCATGCTAGGAACTCAAGAGAATATTAACAAATTAGGGATAAAGAGTGGTAGAACTATTGTCTACAATTAAACAGATAAAAATAAAAGTTAGAATATAAACTGATGTTTAGAAGAAAAAGCGTTTAAGCCATTTCCTCTTCTACTTATTATAAATAAATAAATCAGAATGTCCTTCGTTTTACTGTGCAGAAAAACAAAGCAGTTTTAAGACTCTGTTTAGATTATAATTTCGTGTCAAAATTTGTTTATTTAATCTACCACAATCTGAGATGGTGTGATTTATGTTCAGTGACATTTTACACACACACACACATACGAACACTCACACCCAGGTGATTGGTTTTTCACTCTGTCATATCATACTTGGAATAGATAAGATAAAGACCCATCTGACAAGAAGGATGTTCCAGTGATAACGATGACGATAATCACTTCATCCTGTGGTAAACTGATGGGAAAGAGGAAGACGGGAAAAAGAGCTTTGAAAAGTACTAAGGTAAACAGTACACTTGACTGATGCACAGGTGATGTTATAACTGTCAGCTTTACGCCGATATGCTTCACAGGTCTCTCAGGAATTCATTTATCGCTAGTACTTTGAATCGCTAGAAACTTAGAACAACCTGTCAAATATATATGGTCTTCCTTTCTTTATTTTATTATTATAGCTTAATGTTATGTTTATATAGTCTTTATAATAAATAATTGATATTTTGAGGTGGTTGTGTTCTCTGAGCTGGACAGTTAATTTGCGAAGCTTTCATCGCCTCCTACTAGGCCATATCTTCAGAGCATACTTCAATCTGTTGAAGTGAGTCTTTAGATTTCTCCACGAGTTTATTAATCATCTCTCCTAGTTGGTTGTTTTTGTGTGTTTTCACAGAACCTAGGTTACTTGTTTTGGAACTGATTGTTACTTTGACTTGAACTTTGACCCTTTGTGTGTGAGGTTTCTTTCTTATTGGTTGATACATTTTGTCTATCTCGATGTGTCTATCGATTGATGATTCACTGGAATACCAGACTGCGAGAAATTCTCTAGCATTCTAATTGTTCCCTCTGTCTAATATTTGAACGTTGGATGTCCCAGTCGAATTGATGTCCGTGGTTGTCTGTATGTAGTGATATGATCGAGGGAGTGGATATCATGTCTTTTGACGGCTAGCTTATGATCGTGGATACGAAGACGAAGGGGACGCCCACTTTGGCCAATACAGTGTTTTTCGCAGTTGTTATAAATCATTTTGTAGATGATGTTGGTTTTATCTTCTTTCATTGTTGAGTCTTTCGGTTGACATAGAATTGAGTGAAGTGACTTTGTTGGTTTGTGTACGACGTCAATTCCTAAAAGTTTGAAGAGTCTTGTAGTAATTTCTGAGATATCCTTTATATATGGTTAGGCGATTTTCTTTGTGCTTTCCTTAGGGGCTTTAGGTTTGATAGGTTGGCTTGGGGGATATATGATTTGATGAAATTCCGTGGATACCCATTCTTTTGGAAGACGTCCATGAGATATATGGCGATGAAAGCTTCGCAAATTAACTATCCAGCTCAGAGAACACAACCACCTCAAAAGCTTCCACCTGAGCTACAAATCTTCTCTATCATATCTAAATGTTTGGTAGTATGGTTTGGTTTTTAACCTTGTGTCAACTGACGCACTCCTAAGCCTTGTTTAGCTGGTTTTAATCCAGGAGATGAGGTTAAGGTTAGGCGCGAGGATAGCAACCCCACTCCGATAGGAAGAGTAACACCAATGACATTGCATCTTCAAAGCTCAAGCTTGAAAGTGAATGAGAGAGTGTATTATTATTATTGTTCCTCCTGGGTTCCAAGTGGAATATTGGGCTTTAACAGCACATATTCAGTTTGTCCTATTCTATACGGTATTATTTGGCTCCACGATTGCCCATAGTCCCTAATATCCTCCTTACACGATCCCCTTCATGTCACCCCCGAACCAACGCTAAACTCGTCATTTCTCATCCGAGTTCTACTCAAGCTCTGGCCTGATGCACGATGATATTCGACGGTCTCCTCAGTGGCGTGTACCCAACCGATCTCCATTTTCTACTGCATATTTTCTGAGGGTCAGTTCTTGGTTAGCTTGTTCCTGTGGTTTCTTGTTGGTATTTCTTTCTCGCCAGCCATTTAATTCTCATTGTGGAGCCAGAGAAGGCAGCTGTTGATAGAAGTCTCCAACTGATTGAAAATCCTTTTGGAAATGCATTTTGAGACGCACCGAGTTTCAAATCCATAAAAAAGAAATGACTTAACATTTGTGCTGAAAATCTGAACCTTGTGTTTTATGCTTAGTGTAGCAGATTTCCAAACCGACTGCAGATTACTGAAGGTCAGTTTTGCCTTTCTGATTCTGCCTGGCTATGACATCTTCGTTTGCGCCTACTGCCTCTAGTTACAACAATGCTTTCTAGATAAGTGAGGGAAGTGACCTCTTTCGAATTTCTCCAGTTGGTGGTGACTGCTAGTGCTGTTTTTTTTGTGCTCTCCGATGTTTTTTTCCCTTGAGGTTTTCGACTTCCTGTGACATTAAGAGCGAATCATCCACGAAATCCAGATCTTCATGAGTCTTCTAATGGATTCAGATTATCCGTATCTTCCTGCTCCCGACAGTATGACGCATAATCCAGCAGAAACTGAACGTTATAATTAAACTAGACTTTTCATTAATAGTCCAGAGTATTTCAAAGGCAACAAGAATTAAGTAGTTATTAAAACCCTAATCTGTTTAACTTAAGTAAAGTTACTTTTTACTAGGTGGACCACGTTGAAGGAGGAATTTGTTGAGAAAGAGATAGAAACAGTGGACAATTTCCACGTGGTGTTCAACTACTGAATTTCACTGAAGTTCATAGCACTTGACTTTTTCAGTAAAATTACTTCTCTAGCAGAGGTTTGACCACCTACATAACTCTTTGAAACCCTCTAAAATTATTATTATTACTCCTTCTGCCCCGACTGGAGGATATGGCTTCAACAGAAAATCTCAATTTTATCCTGTTCCCTTAATCCGCCCTTGGTTGGGTCCACGACAGTCTATAGGTTTTCATCTCCTCCTCGAATGACACAGACTACTCACGAAGTATATATCTTCTACAGTCTCCTTCTCAGTCTAATGTATTCGTGTTTTCGTTCTCCCAACAGTCTGCCGCATGATTCAGTGAAACACAATGAAGACCATCATCAGTGATCATATGCAGATGACTTTGTCTCACACGTGTCTTCACTTCAAAGGTAACCCTGAGCATTCCTTTGTAAATCACTTGACATGTAGTATCATCGTATTGGCAGCTACTGAAAGAGATTAATTAAAGTTTGTAATGGTGCGCTGCATACTGTTAAAGTAGTTCCAAACCTACTTCGGGGTCGACGCTGTCGAATGCCTTTCCAAATTCAAAGACGTTGAGGTAGGACATAAATATCATTTTGTTCTCTGTTCGATAATGATGTGTAGAGCTGCAAAATGTGATATGCTTTTCTCCAATCCAGCTTCTTCCTAGTTGGCGCAGTTCTGCGTGCACTGCATCTTTTAGTGTCTTCAGGATGACGCGACCTGATATTTTGCTCCACAAGCATTGTGTCAGTATTCGCTTAGGCCCCCTAATCACCTTTATTTGGTAGTTTGACAGAGTAACATTTCTTACAATCAGTGAGTACATTTCGTTCCTTCCAAATTTTTCGCATTAGTGACGTCAGCATGCCGGCTGTGAATTCTGAATCCTTTTTCAGTGGTTTCAGGGAATTCTATCCTGTCGTGCTACATGACTGGTTAGAAGTGAGTAGATTGTTTGGATTTGAGACTTCTGAATCAGTTTGAGGATTTGTGCTGAGTGGCATTTCTGTGGGTGCTATCGGTCGTGGTGATATTTGTGAACGATTTGCAAGTGGTGATCATTTCGGGAGTCCTTTGAAACGGTCAGTCCATTGTTTTCCTCTTTTCCCCCATTTGGTGATTAGCTTTCCTAGAACATCTTTTGTTGATTTGATCTCCGTTAATCTGTTCCTGGATAGAGACCTGGTTGTCTGATATACTTTCTTGAGGTCCTTTTTAGCTGTGGTCTGTTCCTCGTCTGTTTTCATTGTAAGAGCATTTAACAGAGCTTCACACTGAATAATGTGGTAATATGCCATAGAGAGAGAGAAAGTTGAGGTAGTATTTTATTCTTATAAGGCCAGGAATCTCAAGTGAAAAAGGGGAATATATTATCAGCTCACATAGATAGGTGATTATACTCATGTTCCTGTGGAATATTACCACAATTTAGTTACGTGTTCTATTCTAAGGCTCTGGGTGATCTACTCTAATGCCTGCCTTATTGTGTAACTCAAGATTATCGAGGGATTAAAGTGGTGTGGTTTACGATCCCTGGCTGGCGCACTCCTACACCTCACTGAGTCCGCAGAGAGGCGAGTTAGGAGGGAGGGTTGGGCGTCGGGGTAGCAACCTTATCTTTTAAAATTAAAACCATCGAATTAGGCCTATGTTTCACTGGTAGCTTACTAGAATAAAAGGGGTTTTCCAACATGGATATCCATACACATCTCCTGAATACCCACGAGTTATTCATTTGTATCATCAGTGAAGTAGTAACATAATGCCTAAAGAATACATTACGACAAGTATTCGGTGAAGCAAAGTCGCATAGTCTCTTCAAAACCTCCGTGACTACATGTCTCAAAAATAAAGATAAACTACCTAATTCCGCATTCTTTATCTGCCTATCTGACAGTTTGAATAATCCTGTGGATCTTGTTACATTGGGAGTAAAATCAGGCATGTTTATCACTGGATTTCTGAGCGTCATCCTGCAAGAGACAATGAAGGTCTATTCGTAGATTTGTTTTAGTTTATCCTGTACACACTAAACATAAATTTGATGTTAGCAAGGCATTTAGGATTATCTGTCGTATTCTCAATTATTTCGATTTTTATTCCCTTGCATCCTGATTGGAGCACTGAGCTTCAGGCTAGAACTCTGAAGTGTCGGTAGCAGTGGCGTCTCTAGCCTGAAGCGCAATCTTCCCTCTAAACTAGACTAACTACCGGCTTAGCGAAGGTTAAGAGTTCGTCAACCGAAGATCGTACCCCGAAACACATGTGTGGTTGGCAAGCGTTCTACCGATGAGTTGACAACGCTTCATACCCGCTAGTGATTTCTATTTTGCTTTGCTTTAAGAATTCAGCTTCTGCATATAGCCCAAATCATTAAGAATCTACTTGAATAATCTGAACCGGTTTCCTTATGCTGTCCACCTTTACATGAGTGGAAAAACTGGCAGTTGCTTTCTTCCCCATCCTTAGTCATTTACTAGTCACTATTGTTTTAGCCATCTTATTATTCTGCCTACTTCACCTGTAATAGTCCATGGGCGGTCGATATTAATAGTTTGTTCAATCATTTATCCAAATTTATTCATTATGTAATCACTAGTATTACTTTTCATAAATGATTTCTATCCTTAAATTGTTACATCGATTTCCTTGGTTAATTATTATTATATGTTGATACTGACTAATTATCCTTGTATAAACTTTGATCAAGATTCGATTAGAGATTTCCGTTGCAATTTAGTACCGAGTTGAAAGTAGACATGTGTGAAAAGTTATATTTGTGTAAATCTCAACGAAACTGAAATAAGTAATTCTAACATTTCTTTAGGTAAACTGGTTCATATGACTAATTATTGTTAGCAAACTTATCTGCACCAGACTGGTCGAATTCTCTATTGTATTCAAATTCGTATACTTGCATATATATACACACATTAGGTAGAGTAAGAACTAGCTGGAAAGTGAATGTTATTTGGTTCTTTCCGATCATCTTCCAAAGCAGATTGACACAAAATAGAGCACTCTGCATGGCATAAATAAATGTTTCACTACTTCCAAGTGGTGACTGAAGACTGTCTCAATTTAAGTTACGGGAGTGATCATGAGCAAATATCTGTTAGGGATTTGTTGAAAAATCAGCGAAGTGTACTGGACAGCACTTCCATCCTAGTCTGGAGCTTTTCTGCAGTACATGCTTTCCGGTTCACATTACACGACTTTTCGGTTACAAGGCGAGCTTGTGGACCATAGTGTAAGACAAGTGTGAACTGATGGCATAAACAGGTTCATGCCTTTTTGTAACAGTATATGAGCCTTTCGACTTCAGAAGAAGGTTTTGTGAACCTGTTTTCATTGAACACACAGCTAACTTCAAGGTGAAGAAAACTTCAGAATTATATCATCTAACTAAGTGGACACAACAACGCTGAAATATGACAATATTTTGACGTATTAGTGTTAACATTAGACCAAATCGAATATATCTTACAAATATATCAAATTCACTTGATACCCTGGCACAACTAAGGACTTCAACAGTATATCTGCATTTCTCGCTCTTCTCTGCACTCCTCGTTACTTACCCATTCTAACCAGCCATCTAATATTCGGCATGGAGTAAAGTCTGCAGCTAACTGTTGGAGATGCTTTCCTTGACACTTCAATTCTCTGAACCACATAGGAGAACTGACTGAATTAATATTAGCTTTGAAAATCCGATTCTGGTTCCTCATGCTGAGTGCGCTACAGATTTCCACACTGATTACAGGTTCTAATGAGTTTCTGTCTTGCTTTTACGATCCTAGCTAACTTTGACACCCTCATCCATGCCACATGCGTTAGCTGAGTGGGTGCAGTGACCTCCTTCAAATTTCTTTTGTTGCTAATGGTTGGCGCTTGTTGTTGTTGTTGGCTGGTTTTCTTCATCACCTCTGATTTCTCTCTGATCAGTTGAAGTGTTGTCTTCTCTTCGCACCTCCTCTACTAACACTTGTTGGTTTAAACATTTCCTCAGTTTAAAAACTTTTGTAAAAACCTACTATTCAATTTCTAATTCCACTTGTATTATTGATTTTATGCTTCAATCACAGTGGGCGCCTCAAATCAGAAAAATTGCCATGAAACCAACTTCTCATATGTTTGTTGACCTGAATGATGTTATTTAAACACTAAATGGTCGTTTCATTCATTTGATGCCAGGATCACGAGTGTTACATCCAGGCACACTGAACTTAGCGGAGTCAGATTAGTTCGAAATGTGCGAATTTTGACTTTCGACTCAGGGAACTTCTGATCATATTTCTATTCTTTCCATTCGCTTGCAGTGGAATATATGTGCGCAGCGATGCATCCCTATTCCAGTCAATTGTCTGCCTTAGCTTTCAGGTAGGTCCATGATTCCCGGTAGTCTTCCAATTCACCTGGTCTTCACCATGCCAATTTCGAACGACCCTCTTGTCAGTTTGTATCTCAGTTTAGCTTGACATCTTGATACCATCATCATAATTAAGCATAATGAAAAATATATTAATTTTCAGTATTCATACCAAGTAAAGTGAGCGTCACCTTAAATATTTTCAACAGGCCATTACACAATTTCATCATCAACACTAACCACCTTCACCTGCGATGTATAGGCAGGAAACAAAGAACTCCATGAACTCTCTTACAAATTGCCGCGCCTGAGCAGTGATGGTTCGAGACTTTCATGAAGCCGGCTCATCCTCCCGTAGGAGATAGCCGAAGTAAAGTAAGTAAGTAAGTAAGAAACAAAGAACTCCAGCAGGTTTCCGACCATTCAAAGGTCTAATTCCCGACAAACATGTATGAGGGAATAGAGATAGACTGAATATACGTCGAGGAAACCTTCACAAGCCAGACTGTTGAGCTAAACAAGTTCGCCGTTTGATTATAACACGGAGAAGATGTGATAGAGATACTTTAGTTTGTAGAAAAAGTATCACTGATTTGAAAAGATATTAAAGGATAGGCACACTCATTTGAACCGTCTGAAATGAATTTTCAAAGTTCGATCTTTCATCAAAGTTCATCAGTTCAACTTATGGCATTTCAGCAAAGCGAACATCAAAGAAGTAGTAGTAGGATAGGTAATAAAACCGAAATATACTCAAGAAAGAATAGTTAAACCAGAGTTATTTTGAGCTGAGTAACGCGATCACTGATTCTTAGCATACAGAAGACTCCTCAGCCTACACTTCCCTAAGTTTCAATATCCATATGACAGAGACTTCATGGATAGGTATCATGTTTAACCTTGACGACCCGTAACTCTGTCTTGAACTAATCTTATTCTAGTTGACATTGGTCAGTGAGGAGAATGATGGTTCTGTATGTATAATACATATACATATATCTTATCTATCCCAACAAAAGTACCTTAATAGCCTCGTTGGTTGAATTTCCCTCCTTACCCAGTATTTTATTTCTAACCAATTGATTACTGAAAACATTTTAAAACCTATAAGGAGAGAGTGGACGCATACACCTCTTGCAAAAAATAGCTAACAGTTTTGGAGTATCTTCAGCTCTGAGAGGCCATACCTTTAAGCTATGAAGAAGAATGAAGTAGACTTTTGATACTGTGTAAATATAAACCGATAGACAGATATTAAGGTTCTTGTACAAGCGTAACGGAAGCAGTCAGATAGTTGTCACCCGATATGTCTTTTTTTATTACAGCTTGATTCCACACCGTATTTTTGGTACAAGTATGGAATTTTCAGCATGGATATCGGTAGCCCAAATTTCGCAAGCCGACCATAGATATCAGGTGTGCGTCGGCAGGGGATCGAACCTCGGACCATGTGGATGGTCGGCAAGCGTCCTAACTGCTGTGCCACTGACGCACACACAATGAATAAGTATTATTTACTGGATGACGAGGTTTCGAACGAAATTAATTGTTAGAGGAGATTTGTAGCTCAGGTGGATGATTTTGATGTGGTTTTGTTCTCTGAGCTGGATGGTTAGTTTGCGAAGCTTTCATCACCTTACTGGGTGACATCTTCAGCGCATACTTCAATTTGAAGTAAGGTGATGAAAGCTTCGCAAACTAACCATCCAGCTCAGAGAACAAAACCACATCGAAATTAATTGTCCATAATCATATCAATTATAATCACACAACTTCAGTTTTATAGTTTTCTTTGTCTTCTTCTATTTGTCGTCGTAGGGGTAGTAGGATTTTCCAGATATCTGAGACAGGTGTTGAATCGTTTCTATTACATGTATTTGCAGTTGATTAGATAAAAAAGCTACTGTTATCAATCTCTCCCTCCACCCTGTGACATTAGATTTTAAAACTGTCATCCTATCCCATTCAGCCTATTGTATGGTTGTGTGTAATTGCATGTAGTGAGTGGTATAGCTGAACTATCCTCCAGATTTCACAGCAGTAGAACAGGGGCAGTCAGACGAGCCGAACATAAAAACCTAACAAAATATAGATTGGTTGACCCGAATAAGATAAGAAACCTAGAGAATAGTTCAGCTATAGCACTCACCATATGTAGTTACACACAACGACATAATAGGACAACGGCACATATCAAGTGACCCACAACGGAAAACTCAGCGAGGCGTTCAGAGTAAACACAGGAGTCAGACAAGGGTGCTTATTATCACCAATGATATTCCTAATTGTGGTGGACTGACTGGATTATGCGTCAGACTGTGGGAAACGGGAAGACAGGAATATCCTGGACCAACATGAAGAACCTAGAAGACCTGGATTTCGCACGTGGATAATTTATGTTTGACGTCACACAGAATCGAAGACCTACAAGCGGAAACCGACCGACAAACTGGTCGAAGAAGCAGTCGGCGAAGACAGGACTCCAGGTTATGAAAATAACCAACCAACAACAACACCAACATCCAGCATCAATCACCATCAAAAGGAGGGATTTGAAAGAGGTTACTCCATTCACTCACTGATCTAGGGAGCATTGTCTTAACTACAGGCGGTCGGAACGGGCGAGGGTGTCAAATTGAGAATCGGGAAGGCGAGAAACACATTCATCAACCTGAAATTAATCTGGAAATCTTCGTCACTCAGCCAGCATCAACAACAAAATTCGGTCGGATTTTCAATACAAACGTCAGGTCAGTTAGTTCTTCTATACGGATCAGAAACTTGGCGGGCGGGTGACAAAGAATATTTCCAACAGCCTTTTGCAAACCTTTATCAACAACAACTGTCTTCGCTGGCTCTATACTGAAGATCAGATAGCCGGGCTGGAAAGAATCACCCCCCAACAAGAAACTATGGGAACGAACAAAACAAGAACCAATCACCAACCAACAAATATGCAGGAGAAAGTGGAGATGGATTGAACATTCACTCACTGAGGAGGCCGCTGGGTGACATCGTGCGTGCGTCAGACCATTGCTCAAGTGGAACCCGACAATATGGGAAGCGGCGAGTGGGACGTCAGTGCAAGGGTGACATGGAGGAAATCGTGTGAAGAGGAGTTGAATCAGTATGGATTAACATGGATGCAGGTGAAAAGTACACCAGAAGAAAGACAGAAGCAAATGAAGACGTGCAGTTGAAGACCTATGTTCCACTAGGAAACCAAGGGAACAATGATAATAATATAATCATAAATGAAAAGACCTCCAATATTCACTTACTTGTAATAAGCCACATGTGAACCGGTAACAATGTCTAATAAACTTATTGGAATCAATAATAACAATGGCGATGATAATGATGATGATAATAATAATAACAACAATAATGATGATGATGATAAAAATAATCCGGAATTCGATGAATTCATTCGAATGATCATTTTGTGCGGTGGTGGTGATGGTGGTGGTGTTGTTGTTCTCCTTGTTGTTGCTGTTGCTGTTGTTGTTCTAATATCGTCAATTACTTTTAGAAAAGACGCTTAATTCAATTGGATATAAGTATCATTATTATAAACAATGATTGGTATTATGATTATTATTATTATGTTGATGATGCTTAGTGTTCAATTGTTCAATGTGATACAATTGAACATTGTATCAGTTCTGATAAACAAAAGTTTGGTTTATATATATATATATATATATATATATACTGTGTGTTATCTATCACACGTGATCAAAGACTCTGATATACACCCTTTGGCATCGTCATGCATAGACATAATAAGGGAGGTAGGACGAGAAGGAAGGCGTACACAGGGAGGGAGTGTTAACCACCTAACTGGCATAAAAAGCTAAAGTGAAGGTGTTGTAGTATTCACCTTCGATATATGCATAGATAGATACATAGATAGATAGAAATGGACGAATCAAATTATCATGTATATATATTTATATAATATGACCTTATTAATCTACCAAGTTTTGTATATATCATGAATGGAATACCGCATATACACATATATACGTATGTAGATATACAAGCGTAAACAAATCTAATGGTATAATAAGGCATTTTAGCATTTTTAAGACCAGAGATATCGAATGGAAAAATCTATAAAAATATAATGTGGAACATATTGTGTACAATAAATATATCAGTGATAGTAGTCGTAGTTGTTGTATTAATAGTAAGATTTACGTCATATCGCTTAAAATAAACTATACCTGGATAGGCAAATGAATGAATCGATGAAGTTGTGAAGATGTATTGATTAAAATGGGACTGGAACTGGTGTAATGCATGCCAAACCATCATCGTCTTCTCTGTCAAGAGATGTTTAGCTGAACGCAGAATTAGATTGATACAGAGTTAAGTGGTGCGAGGGGGGGTGGGTGACAGATGGAGAACTAGAGCATCATTCCATGAAGTTTTTGACCGTTGGATTCAGTCAGTCAGGTGGTGAGATGTCGATTACATGGTTGCGATATGGGATATTAATAACTGGTGACTCATCTATTTTGATGGGATGTTCACTATCTAGTAGATGAGATAAAATGGCACCGTTTATTGATTTGATTACTCCTTTTCCAAGCCAGACTCGAACATGTGTACTGCTTATATAACTTGCTGTGCAGCAGTATTTGGATTTGTCTGTCTGTTTAAGTAATTGATGTGTAGTTCTGTTACGCTGAAGGTTATTTCAACTGATTTAATCAACCTGAGACTTAGGATATCACTGGATGCATATTGTCTTCGAAGTGAACTCTTAAATAAGGCTTTTTCTCACTCACCGTATTCTGTTTTATTTTATCAGTCCCTTCAGAAATATGCTACTTTACAAAATTAGTAGGATAACCAGTTTCCGGAAAAGTACTTTTAAAGATTTTCATTCCAAGGATTTCATCATGAGCTGATATTAGTTAGAGAACCACTGGAAAATCTGGGAGTGCTTGATAGCTGTTTCGTCCTAGTTTGGGACTCTTCACAGTATGCACCCACATCCAGGGTTCGCACCCAGAACTTTCTGGTTACTAGGCTAGAGAGCTCGTAAGCCGCTGAGACCCTATCCAATGGCAACTCCATGAATTCTAACTTCTGTCAATTCATGCACGACATGGCGTGACCACTTCGCAATGTCTTCTTCCATGAGTTACTTCCTCATCTTCAAACTGTTTTACCCTGCTGGTCATGGCTTCCCACTAGAACTGCTGGTTAACTGCCTGAATAGGGCCAGTAGCTGGTGAGCATGGGATGAATTTTCAGGTATTGGTTTTTTAGGGATTTTCGCTTGAAAAAATCATCTGAAAATTCATCTCATGCTCACCAGCTACTGGCCCTATTCAAGCAGTTAACCAGCAGTTCTAGTGGGAAGCCGTGACCAGCAGGGTAAAACAGTTTGAAGATGAGGCAGTAACTCATGGAAGAAGACATTGCGAAGTGGTCACGCCATGTCGTGCATGATTTGATAGAAGTTAGAATTCAAGGACCATTGGGTCGGGTCCCAGTATCTTAATAGTCTGCTAGCTAGCTCGCCTTGTAACCAGGAGGTTCTGGGTTCTGACCCTGGAGGTGAATAGGTGCGTGCTGTGAAGATTCCCAAACTAGGACGAAACAGTTGTCCAGTACTCCCGGTTTTCCAGTGGTTCTCTAACTGATGTCAGCTCATGATGAAATCCTCCATGCATTCAAACAAAAATCTCTACAAAACCATTACCTGAAAATATGAAAGAAGCAATCTCATTTACCTACCGATCGACCTGGGAATCATCGTTTCAACTACAGGCCGAGAGAACTGATGAGGACATCAAAGCGAGGATCGGGAAAGTGAGGCAAGCTTTCATTACTCTCGAGTCTGTGTGGAGATCAACAGCACTTCTCAGTATGAAAAATAGGATATTAATTTTCAAATCCAATGTGAAGTCACTACTACCATACTGATCAGAGACTTGGCTCTGCGTCACGAAGGCCATGTCGAAAGAATTAGGAACCTTCATCAACGCCTTTCTTCACTGAATACCACTCAAGATCATATGGCCGGCTAAGACAAGAATAACGAACCAACCGAGTAAGAACCGATAGTACAAGAGATTTGCAGGAGAAAATGAAGGTAGGTGGATTGGTGATACTCTGAGAAAACAAACCATCAAATGAAATCACACACCAGGCCATTGCTCGAGTGAAAACGGAATGGGAAGTGGGGAGATGGTCGTCAGTGGGTGGGCTACATGGAGGAGAAGGAGGTCATGCGAAAAGGAAATGAAAGTATATGAGCAGACATGGAGCCAGATGATGAAAACGTTGGCGGAAAACCGAACGCAATGAAGACGTGAGGCTGAAGGAGACAATAATATAATAATAATCTGGTTTTCTTGTTAGTAAGATGTCGAAAAAGGTCATTTTACTTTGGAATTCTTCTTTTGAATATGTGGATTTTATTGGTGGATAGTGACTAGCAGTGGAATCCAGGATGCGCATTTCGTCCTATTTGGGACTCGTCATCTGGATGTACCTGCATTTCTCAGTGAGTGATGACGTTCCGACCGAGGCTCGAACCCAGTACCCATAGTTTCAAACGCCAAAGCGTTATCCACTAGACCACTTGGGCCACGAGAGTCACCATCCACCAATTAAATACTAACTAAATGCTCAGACATCGTCGAAGCATCTGCACAAGAAGCCGACATGTCAACCTGAGACCGAGCACTTCGGTCCAATCAATCGACGGGAAAATCAAAAATTCAATTCAATGTGGATTTTATACTTGAGTGTATTTTATTGAATTGAAATATTTTATTGCATTCCTGCCTAAATCATTTTCGCAATAATAATAATAATGATAACAGTCGCTGACCCCCATGCAATTAATTGATTTGTAAAACAGTTTACATAATAAAAAGTACTTTTTAGAAGTTTATCATTGACTAAACTTTGTGTTAAAGCCTAAACTAAGTGTCCTCATAATGTCATACAATCTGTAGTTCGTTTAATTTTGCATACAGTCAAAAACAGGTGTGTTCTGAGCTTCAGTTTTCATTCAGGACAATGCAAAGTGTCATTTGATCTAAATCTCTCTCTCTCATGGACACTTTAACAAGATGAATATGGGTTGAATATTTCCATGGTCAAATTTAGTACGGCATATGTAAGCGAACAATATTGTCGTCATTGTATCTATCAGTATATCAACTGCTTCAGTGGAGCCAGTTATTTTAGTAGTAGTGACTCTAGGAACTTGAATTTTCCTACTCGGAAAAACCTGCCCGTGTGGTTTATTAAAGCTGTAGTTAAAATTATCAACAGTTCTTCTACATTAGATCACCTCGTCCACACAAAAGCTGGCTAACACTGAAGAGTCTTTCCTCATCATCTCTCCGGCGTGAAATAAATTAGAAAAGGACTTTAGATACCAAACACTGCAAAAAGCAGAAGGTATTGCCATTCGCTTAAGGCAACTGGAGTTCTGCGTAGAAAAGAAACAGGTCTAAACAACGACTATTGCTGGCCTGCTCTGTGGCCCACTCAAGTCGTCCACTGACAATTTGCAAGTGTACAAACGATACGTAGATGACATCTTCGTCGTTTTTACCAACAGTTACGACCAAAATTAGTGGCTGAAATTACTCAACACCTGCCATCTGGCAATAAAATTCACTTTAGAAATGGAATGTGAATCCGAAATTTCCTTTCTTGATGTTCGACTAACAAAATGACCTAAGAGGAACTTAAGAAGGTCAATCTATAGAAAGCCCACTTGTAACGGCAAACTACCAAGTTTCTTTACCGGGGTACATTTCGGGAGGAACGAAATCTGATTAGATCTCTTGAGATTGGGATCCGACTCATCCGCAGTCCTAACTCCCTGGAAGCAGAACTGGATCTTCTGAAATAAACCTTCATCCGAAATGGATATCCTCCAAGATTTGTCTACAAGAATAATAAACCAAAGATCCAGGGGAACGAAATATCACTGGTTTCAAAGAAGATATTTTACATGAATCTGGATTTCAAGGTAGACTTAGCCTACGATATTCTCAACAGAAGTGTTCTGCAGTAATCCACTGATCTGCAGGAGCCTTAAGGACAAGATCCCCCCCATCTGGCCACTTCGAGGTGCATATATCAGTTAACCTGTTGCTGTGGAGCCAGGTACATTGGTCGTTTGATGCGTATCCTGCCCAGAAGGGTTCAAGAACACTATCCCGCATGACTACAAAAAGTTAATAATGGCTGTATAAGGAGTGCGACAATAGAACACCTCGTCAACACTGGTCATTCTATCTCAACAAACGTCTCCTCCTTCAGAGTGATCTACGAAGTGAAGAGCAACCTACCATAAGGCAATATGCTTTCTTTCCTTTGTGTTGCTCAAGCCTTGGTCATTCAATTGGAGAAGCCAGAGTATACAAAATAAAATCATTCAACCACTTCTACTAGCATGGTAACAACCGTGCCGACTTCTACTAACTTGATTTTTGTGTGATTGTTTCTTTCTAATTCCTTATAACATTTGTAATTTTTAGAACTATCACATAATTCCATAATTTCCCCTGTTTCTATGTCCATACCCTATTACGTAACTGCATTACGCTTGTTCAACTTCTTTTACGTGTTAATAAAGATGTTTTTTGATCCACATCGCTACTACTCTCTTACCAATCTTCACGCCCTTCCCTAATCACACTTTGATTACTCATCACATTTTTTAAATGTCTTCACAACAATAACCCTAACTAATTCTTATCCGACAAACCTAATGTACACAAACATACAAAAATGAATATATATAACTGCGATTGTGTGCAGCTAAGTGAATGAATTCGTCGTTGAAAGAACAGACTCTTCGCTGAACTACGTGTTTTGTTCTCATTAATGTCTGGATGGGGATTATTCACAAATTAAAAGTTATACATTCACAAATTCTCTATTAGTTTCGTTAATTTGTCTCATATTATTCAATTCAGTATTCAGTTTTTGGTGCAAATTATCATTTATAGATGTTTTTGAACTGTCATCTATATATATATGTATATATATACACTGCGCGTCGGTGGCACAGTGGTTAGGAATCTCGCCGACCATGCACATGGTCCGCGGTTCGAGCCCACGCCAACGCACACCTGATTTCAATGTTCGGCCTGCAAAATATGGGCTACCGATATCCATGCTGAAAATTCCATACTTGTAGCAAAAATACGGTGTGGAATCAAGCTGTAAATAAATAAAAATAAAAAATAAATACTTACACATTTGGTTACCTCTTTACTCGATCATACAGGTTCTCGTGTGCGCATGGATAAAACCCACTGAGTTCGGCCAATGTAACTAGCTCCACATGAGTAGTTGAATTCATATTAAATGCACACTGATGAGGCCATCTTTGGTAATTTATCCCTGACTCGCTGTGTGAGTACCGGTTTAGTAGAGAAGATAAGTACTAATTTAGCTACAGTAAATGTTCTCTCTACTGTTCCACTAAGTCTATATTTAAGAATGTCACCTGCAATCTCCCATTTGTAACTTAATTTAAGATACAAAGTTTTCTTATCTCCATGTATTGACATATCCTTTTTTTAAGAAGTTCCCTAAAATATCCATTTTCATGTAGTGTAAGTCTCAGTTTACACACTTCTTCTTTGATGCATTTCTCTGAACATATGCGCTTTATGTCTGTAAATCAGACACTTAATTAGGTTCCTTTTGTACTGAACCGGTGTAAAGCTATAAAAATCGGTATACAGAATCGTACAGGTCTTCTTTCTAAATAAGTTCCTTCGTAGATATCCGTCGGTCATCTTGGTGAAAAGAACGTTTAGGAAGGATTTAATGGTGTGAAATATTCCCGTATTATAATTAAAAGTCAATCTGAATGAAGAATATTCTTTTCAATAATTTCTCCTCTTCAGGTTCTCACAATTATAAAATATGAAGTATTTATTGTCGTTACAATAATGATAGCCAGTTTAACGTAGAATAACAGATTAGCAGTTATGGAGTGTCAAAATAAATAGTCATATTTGTTTGACAAACGTCGTGCTAGTTGGCTGAAATCGATTAGAAAATATTGAAAAACGGGAAACAATGGTGGTGATTAGTCATAACAGATTTGTGGAGTGTGAGATAAGAAAATCGACAAGTGAGTTCAAGGTGATGAAAGGTGTGTGAAATGAAACAGGCGGAGGCATATATTGTGAAGAGAGGTAATGTCACTAATAATAAGTCCGGATAGTATATATGGAATATTTGATAGTATTGAGAGAATTTTTGCATGAAGGACATAAATTATGACGAATAATAATAGTAATAATAATATTTGTAATAATAAGCAAAGAAATAAAAACCAGGAGAGTTAAGGGGAAGAAGCACTCTTTGTGAAAAGAAGAATCATCAATCCAAGTTTGGCCACAGTAGGAACAGCGTCTGGACGTGTTCTTTTTGGATAAAAAGTTCCGGTTTAGTCTATCTTATCGCAACAGCTTCAGCTATGTGTAGGCGAACTGTAAGTGATAACGACTTTGGAATTCGGTACATAACCCAGAAAGCTGTGCTGACATCGACGCTATACCCACTATCGACCAAGTGTTACAGGGTCGAGCTTTTTATGCACTCAATTTCCCCACTGCTGAACTAAGCTGGTAAGTGTTTTCGAAGCCGTAGACGAACCTGCCTAATCATGAGCCCTATTTTACTTGAACCACAGGAACAGTTGAAATGGTATATGCATGAAGAAGAGCTAAGGTATGGTTTGGTAAGAAATCTTTGAGTTTCTGGGTGAACATTGGACGGCTACTGAGGGATAGACACAGACGTGCAGAGTAGAAAGTTTTCTTGATCGCCCTGGTTAGACATTGGGATAGAATCTCTGCAGGAGTATCTCCCTTGAATTGGAGACGTAAAAACAAAGGCTTTTTCTCCACCGTTGCCAGTTCATATTTACAAGTATTGTAATCTATGCTGGCTTTAATATACCTCTCTGGATATCCGTTCTCGCATAGAATGTCTCGGATGACCTGGTGTTCTTTCTCTACTCAGTCTTCGGAACAAACAGACCTAGCTCTAAATGCTAAGCACCTGATTAGATTACGTTTGTATTTCATCGGTACGAAGCTAAGGAAGTGAGTCGGTGGCACAGTGGTTAGGACTCTCGCTGACCATGCACATGGTCCGAGGTTCGAGCCCACGCCGACGCACACCTGATATCTATGGTCGGCCTGAAAAATTTGGGCTACCGATATCCACGCTGAAAATTCATACTTGTACCAAAAATACAGTGTGGAATGAAGCTGTAATCAAAAATAAAAAAATAAAATAAGTGTGTATACTGAGCTCTGGTCTCTAGCTTTCTAAATCCTTTTTTTATTACACCTTGATTTCACACTGTATTTTTGGTACAGGTATGGAATTTTCAGCATGGATATCGGTAGCCCAAATTTTGCATGCCGACCATAGATATCAGGTGTGCGTTGGCATGGGATCGAATCTCGGACCATATGCATGGTCAGCGAGAGTTCTAACCAGTGTGTCACCGACGCACATTCTTTTGACGGAACCACCCTATCTTCTTTTTAGCATGACGTCGAGGAGGTGTAGAGACTCGTTGTATTCTCCTTCGTAGGTGAAATGGACCGCTGAGTAAGCATTATTGAAGTCGCTTAAAATCAAATCACTACTTAACCCTTCATCATTCACTACAAAAGTGTCATCCATGTAACGACAATACATTTCAATTTTTCCTATTTTCTCTTTCAACAGACTATTTTCTAGTTTTGCTAGAAAAATGTTTGCGAAAATAGTTCCCAGTGGGGATCCATGGCTACTTCATCAACCTGTCTGTATATTTCATTATTAAATAAGAACTGGACATTTGCTGTACATTTAACAAGTAGTTGTTTCAGATTACTAATAAGAATATCAGTGCACAGTTTCCTTTCTATAATCTGTTCGCAGATATAATGCATGGTTTCTGCAAGGGGCACATTAGTGAATAGAGATGAAACATCAAGTGATGCCATGTATACGCCAGTTGCGTTGAAGTTTTTGATCTTGTCAATAAACTGAAGGGTATCCTTGACGCTATTCTTTACTAACTCGTCATGCAAGGGTTGAATTAGCTGTACCAGCCATTTTACCTTCTCTTGATAGGGCGAATGAGACATGTCTAGTATGAGGCGTAGGAAGGATTTACTGATATTCTCTTCTTCCTCGCATGTAAACACTGAATAGCTGAGTGAACATCATTTACACCATTCAGAAGCTCTTGTTGATTAAAATTTCTGTCGCAATCAATGAAGGTATCATCTACATATCAAAAATAATAGTCGAGCCCCTTAATCGTGTTTCGCAGTTGACCATTTTCAAGCTTCGCCAAGAAAGTATCCACTGCCGTAGGTCTGAGAGATGAGCCCATTGCACCTCATTCAACTTGTCTTTACAAATCATTGCTGAACATAAACTGAACATTCACGGTGCATTTCAATAGTAATGCCTTGACTATTTTCCCCTTGTGATTCCTACATCTATCTTTCGTTCTATTTTAAGCAATAGAATGTTGAGGAATCATAATGCCGCATTCAGTGACATCATCAATTCCTTTACGTTTGCGTTCAGGCTTTAAACCTTGTGGTCATATAACTGTAGAACGTGATGAAGAGGACGTTATCTCAAATAATATTCTTCGTCCACTAATCAGTTTATTCAAATATTGTTTTCACTTAGAGATCATCAAGCTTAACTCTAACATGCGCACATAACTTTGCAAATAAATAATAACTATAAACCAACTATGGTTATTTGTTACTAGGATTAGTAGATTGTGCACATAAATTGTCCAATAAGTCATAATAATAATAATAATTCCAGCCATAACAACGTTGAAAAACTGGATCGATTTGTGATAACAAGAATAATGACAGATACCATCACTAAACAAATAAATGTTCAGACTGACGGAATTTATAGGTGCTAAGAAAAACAGTTGGTCCGCCTCAATAATACTAGATTGTAAGGGAAGTAAATAACCTGTGTTTTAATGATGATATAATAAGATTAAGGGTTTTTAGGATCATTATTATTATTATATCCTTTAATTCCTAGAGGAATATAGGGCTTCAGCTGCGCACCAACATTGCCTTCTGTTTTCTGCCATCTCTCTCACCCCGCTCCAAGTCTGCCCACACGCTTTCATCTCCTCTTCACATGACCTCATCCAAGTCACCCCACACTGACGACCGACTCGCCGCTTCATTTTCGGATTCCACTCGAGCAACGACTTGTCTAGTGATGTCACTTGATGGTTTTCTCAGAGTATGGTCAGCCAGTTCATCTCCATTTCTTCCTGCCTATTTGTTGCACAATCGGTTCCTGGTTGTTTCGCTCATTTCCAGAGATCCCTGTTGCTGATCTCTTCTGACCGGCCATCTGATCTTGAGTATTGAGCAAACACAGCTGTTAATGAAGGTCTGTGGTTTGTTTGAGATGCTCTTTATGACGCTCAGTGCAAGTCTCTGATCTGTATAGTGAGTAGCACTGACTGACTTTACAGTGGAGTTGGAAATCCGGATCTTATTTTTCACATTGAGTGTCGTTGACCTCCACACAGACTGAAGAGTAATGAAAGCATGTCTTGCTTTTCCGATTCTTGCTTTGATATCCTCGTCAGTTCCGTTGGCCTGTAGTTGAGACGATGCTTCCCAGGTAGGTAGGTAGGTAGGTAAAGGAGGTTGTTTCTTTCAGGTTCCTCCCATTTTTGCTGGCTGGTTGTTGTCTGTTGTTGTTGTTGTTGCTGTTGGTGTTAGCCTGAAATCTTCATCACCTACCTCTGTTTTCTCTATGTTCACCTGAAGTTCTATCTTCTCTGTATGCTTCTTCTGCCAGCCTGTTGCTTTTCACTTGCATATGTTCCAGTTTGTGAGAAATCAGACATGTATCATCGCGGGCGAAGTCCAGATTCTCCAGGTTTTTTGGGTGAGTCCACTTTTTGCCTGTTTCTTCACTGCCTGTTTTCTGTCGCATTATCCAATCTACTGCAATCAGGAAAATCATTGGCGATAGTAGACAGCCTTGCTTCACTCCCGTCCTCACTTCGAAGAATTCCGTAAGTTTCCCGTTGTGGATTACTTGGCATGCAGCATAAGAAACGGATTAAAACTTAAAATTAAGATTGGTGGTGATATCATCATTTGGTTTGGTCTCAGTTGACCAACAGAGGAACAATGGCTGTATGAACGTCTTCTGAATGCATGGTTCAAGCCTAACAATTCCAATGCCTATTGCCTCGGATACCTATATATGCAGTAGACGAATACGGAGGTCATCAGAGAGATTCAATGGAACATTGTGAATCACCTTGAATGCCCTAGTTTTCTCTACTAATTGGCTAATATCAACTAAATCTGACAAAATGATTTTTTGACTGTCGTTTTATTATGTTCTGCTGCTGAGTGAATTAATTGTGTTTTCCCCGTCGCCAAATTGTTATGTATTCGTCGCCAAATTATTGTTATGTACTGGTCGAGAATTTAATAGTCCTGATGCAAGAAAGACGGAAATCAGAAGACCACTAGGTTTGCGATGATACTTCTATTTTCCAAACACAAGGAGAATGCAAAAGTGTCACACAAGAGTGTGAGAGCAAAATGTATATGAGTGTCCAAACAAGTGTGTGAACAAATCAATAGACAGTCTTAACATGATTGGCTAATTATAATGGAGTACCGATCCATATATACATAGCAAAATATAACAGACATGTCAACAAACACACATATTATATATAATATAAGGGGAATATACATTGTTAAAGGAGACAGGTTCATCAAAGTGAAATGGTCACAGACTAAGAGAGCAACAGAAAGAGATATCATCATATATATATATATATATGGATACATAACACGTTTGTCAATTATGGATACAATTTGTATTTTGATAAAGTCATACAGTGTTTGTTATACATTAATATTCACTAATGATAACGTTTCGAGCACAAGTTATTGCTGCTTGTAATCATATTAAGTTACTCACATAACTTTCTTGCTTCGTTTATGTACATAAGTAAAATTGAATTGGTCTGTTTGTCTGTCTGTTTTCGACATAGAACTTTGCACAAATGTGCGCCAGTTCAAGTCGCCACATTCCGTGTAGCACGCGAAGCAAGAGAAGAAAGTACAAGAAAAGCATAATAGAAACAGTGAGCACAGGTGTGAGACAAAAAAGTAATAAAGAAATACAAAACAGTTTCAATGAATATCATAAGTCACAGGGAGTGGATGCATCTGCGCCACTGAGAACGGTTTTGAGCCATGTCACCGACCGAAAGCTGCTACCTTGACGTGGTGGTCGGGCTTGAACACCGAAATGATCTATTCAAGCTATACTGGCTGAGACTTGTGTCTCTTGAGGTCCTACCATGCCAGGCAGGTTGTTTAGATAGCGGTTAAACAAAAAGCAGCTACCCAATCCAACATCATGTCCAATACAAAATCACAAAATTTCATGCCGGATCGGCCGTAGCCCGGATTAACAGCGACCGCGCTTCCTGCTGCCGTGTCACAGGGCAGGAGTGATAAGTATGCTACTGAGGCACACCAAACAAAAGAAAATTGAATTGGTATTCGGATACAATCAGTATAAGAATCCCATGAAAAGGAAAGGAAGATAAAGTACACTCGGTCATCATGTGTGCTACTTAATATTAGTGCTATCAACAAAATACAATATTATGGGAAATAAAACGAGTGTTGTCAGCCCATAAGATGTTATAGTAAAATAAATAACTTGTTAGAATGTTTGGGCTTTTATATCTGCCGTACTTGCTAATGAACATTTGACATTAACCGCTGTTTTTCAACATCTTTCCAAGAAACATAAATTCTTTAGAATGTCGCAAAATTGTTCGAAGTAATCAATGGGCAAAAGAGTTCAGTTCTCCTTACGTTTGCTGAAACAATCTCCATCAAGCGCCTGAAACCCGATTTATGTGCTCAGAAAGAAGCAGTTACCAGTATTTCTTTGCCTTGATTGGTAACTGGATGTCTCCACCCCATCTTTCATCTGATCAGGTAACGTTGAAATTTACCATTGTGCATGACCATTAATGTTTGGGATAAAGTGTTTACTGTATGAATTTGTTGACTGATTGATTTTTGTTTAAAAATGAACTGCGTGCACGTATGTTAAAATTGTTTTTGTAGATGTACTTATTATTGTCTTTGGGCTGTAAGCAGCTGATGAGAAGCCAACGAAATAAATGATAGTACCATTTTACTCTGAAAAAACCATTGTTCTTGCTTTATTCAAATTCATTAAGGGGAATAAATGTATGAAGTCCCTAATGTGTTTTAGAGATATATCCCAGTTTCTCCAAAGATAATCGACAGGGAAACCGTACCCCATATCTGATACATGCATTCATTCATGTGGCTAAAAATCATGGTATTTTGCGGTCCATTAACATTTCTGATTCTTTTCTTCAACTTCTCTAGAAATCCCTCGGTAGAATTAGTATGCCTGCCTGTGGCTGGTCCACAAGTTCAGAAGAACGTTTCACATGACGGTGAATTTAACCGAAAGATGACAATTAGTCATATTCCCCACCAATTAATCGATGTGTATGGTAGCTCTTGGCAATACCAAGCATCGAATGACTGGAATTAATGCGCCGCCACTTCCATTGGACACTGTTTCCACAAAACCTTTATGAATTTGTGTCGTATGTTCCAAGCACCCAAATACGACGAGCCCCTCTATCTTCCTCTATTATACTTCTTCGTAATGAGAACAGTTTCATAGAAGTGAACAACCACTCCTACTCATCCAAGACAGCTAAAAATCCGCCATGACGCTATTTCTCTACAATGCTGATACCACTGCAATATAGAGACCAGGTTATTTTCTGTCTTAGCTGCTGCTGACCTTACAAATCTTTGCAAAATCCAACAGTACATAAAGCGTAGAATATCCGTCAAAGACAGCTTAGACTTGAAGAAAAGGTACCTGAGAAATAAGTACAATACTGCGCCTACCTTCACAGACAGATTTTCTTTTATGACTAACCAAATTTATAAACATCGGCATAATTTCTATTTGGAATGACCATCTGAAGAGTCCTTCAAGGTCAGCTTTGAAAGACCGTGACTGTGGCTATGAGACTTTAACTTCTCTGCTTATTATATTCAAGATGATGTTGATAGTCATCAGCTATCCATTACTGGTAATATTAACATGCCAATGAAGTCAGAATGCGGCAGCATTATAAATATTCCCTTTCATGTTAATGAATAAAGTTCATCCGTACTAGAATTAGAAAAGTTCTTAAATTGCTGAATGTCCAAACAACATTTCCCACAGATTTTATATCGTTCTCAATAATACAGTATTAACAATAAATTTTTATTTCAGACAATATGTGGACACATAGTACATGAATTTTCGGCGTATCTACTTCCAAAATATTTCCTCTTCATGCAGGATTTACATGTAAAGTAAGTATTTTTTTTTTGATTTACAGCTTGATTCCACACCGTATTTTTGGTACAAGTATGGAATTTTCAGCATGGATATCGGTAGCCCAAATTTTGCAGGCCGACCATAGATATCAGGTATGCGCCGGCGTGGGCTCGAACCCCAGACCATGTGCATGGTTGGCGAGAGTCCTAACCACTTTGCCACCGACGTATATTACGTAGCGTTGTCGCATACGAGATGCTCACTAACAATTAAGCCAATTCAGGTAGGTGGTTTCCTGAGTTCTAGTGGGAATCCGTGACCAGTAGGGTGCAGCAGGTTGGGTGTAAGGACAAATACTAACCGAAGACATTGGTTAGCGGTCACGCTATTTTGCGTATTGGCAGAAGTTAGAATTCATAGCCTGGCCGATGGACCGGGTCGCAGTGGCTCAATGGTCTGCGACATAGGCCATCTTGCAACAAGGTCCTGGGTCCTAACCCCTGTGGGTGCGTACTGCTGAAAAGTCCGAAACTAGGCTAAAGAAACAGCTGTTCAGTACTCTCTGCAGGTTTTCCAACATTTCTGCAAGCGATGTCAGCTCATGATTAAATTGAATATTCCCATGATTTATTCAGAACAAAATGGTTAGCGCGATATAAGCATAAAACTTGGGCACTGTGGTAGAGTATAACTGCATTATGGATAAGATTTTATTTTGATAAATCATACAGTGTTGTACAGTTATGCATATTAAAAAACTAACTGACTAATTTTCCATCCCACCTTATACTTGTTCCACAATACACTTTCTGATATGATTCTAATTTGCCTTTTTTACAGGCTCTTCTATGCTTACATTAATGGATTTATAATTGTAGAGCCAGAAGAAGAATTTATTGAAACCACAATTGTTCACTCTAATTATTTTGTCATGATTAAATCCTGTAACCAATCAATCAAATCCCTACAAACCAATACTTCATCAACAAATTCTCTAGGCTTTTTCTTCATTTATTCCAAGAATTTAGTTGGAATCTAATTAAATACTCTCGCGAGTTCATGTAGTGGTCACTTGATATAACTGCACGATTAAAACACACAGCAAAATGCAGAAGACTTTAGGCATTTTGATGGGTGGAAATTCTACTAGCCCAGTAATATAAGCAGGCCACCGTTAGAAATTTTTAATGACTTTTTCTGTATGAAGCTCTAAAAATGTAATGATTTAGCCTGACTACTGAGTTCTATTGAACGCCAGCTTCATGATTCATAAAGTAATGTTAGTGTTCTCACAGGCGAACGCAACTTTCATTGCTGAAGGCACCATTATTACGTATCCACACTTTCGTATTTTTGTCTATTTTTTCACTTAAGTAACCATTAAACATCTGTGAGATTAAAATTAATTTGATTCCATCTTATATTGACTTCAGTCCAATGTGACTTCTGATCAGAAAATGCATGTGCAAAAACATTTGCATATACGAATATTTGTGTAAAACGTACTTCAACTACGTACAAACTGCCAGTAGTATGAAAATCAGAAACAATATCCCCAAACAGGAGTGATTTGGTGTAAGGCGTCGAGAAGTAGGATCCGAGAAGCTCGTTCCGTCCTGTTTAAGACTTGTCAGCTGGATATACCTACATTCCACAATCAGTGGTAGTGACCCCACCAAGGCTAGAACCCATCACCTATCCTTTCAAACGCCAAAGCGTTATCCACTAGGCCACTTTGGTCACGACAGCAACCCCTCTTCGAATAGTTATCAGTTATTATTTAATTCATTTTGGATTATCTTGTTGACTGATTGGACCAAAGTGTTTGGCTTTTGTTGACTTGTCAAATCCTTGCTTGGATGCTTCGACGATGTCTAATTACTTAACGTGGAGGAGAAATCGCCATCTAAAGTCTGTTTAACTTGGAGTTACTTGGTGGATGGAGACTAGCAGTCGAATCCAAGTGGTCTACTGGATAACGCCTTGGCATTTGAAAGGATGGTTGCTGAGTTCGGGCCTATGTGGGAACACCATCACGTCGGAGAATGCGGGTATATCCAGATGACAAATCCTAAAAAGGACAAAATGCAGATCCTGGATTTCATCCACTGTTGGTCACCACCCACCAAATTACTTCACAAGGAACTGAAATGTCCACAAAGGCCAAACACTTTGGTCCAATTAATCAGCGGGAAAATCTAAATTGATTTATATATCGCCAACCCATTATAAACAATTATAAGATGCCCTAATTCTCCAGAAATGGGGTCAGGATACATGGATGATACCCCTGTCGTCATCAAATGCAGTATTTCGCGTGAACGTTACCATTTGGCAAACAGTATATCAAACCTTATTAGGCTTCCAAAAGAGGTTGAATTTGATGTAAATGATTGGGGATTTTCTGAAGTGTTTTGTCGAAAGGCAACCAGATGATAAACAAAAGGTCAGTATCTTCAGAAAGGGTATACATTCGAAGTGAATTATAATTTAGCACATCCACCAAAATAACTGTAGGTAAGAATTTGATTAACGCAGCTAAACATCAGGTTACTGGGATCGAAGACATCAGCAGAGAATTAAGACACGTTTAGTCTATCTTTGGATCATCTATTTACCCTAGAGCTTTTATCAAAAGACATTTCTAAAATATATCTGCATTGACTCCTTTTTTGATTCCTGGATTTTTTTAATTTTTTTATTTTATTTTTGATTACAGCTTGATTCCACACCGTATTTTTGGTACAAGTATGGAATTTTCAGCGTGGATATCGGTAGCCCAAATTTTGCAGGCCGACCATAGATATCAAGTGTGCGTCGGCGAGGGCTCGAACCCCAGACCATGTGCATGGTCGGCGAGAGTCCTAACCACTGTGCCACCGACGCATGTCATGCTAAAAGGAATAAAAGTATCTGTACAGAGTGGATTTGTGCACATTCGTTTGAATGCCGCGCAACTCGCGTCATGAATACACTTCTGATGGCTACAGGGAATATCCTGGAATCTCCAGAAATCGTCGCTCAAACAACGTTGGAATATGTTACTTGGAGATCCAGAGTATTTCCCTGAGTAGCTCATGAAACACATTGATTCACCAAACTCAATGATGGTGAAAACAAACGGATTAACTCTTCACCTAACAAACATATAACAGACATATGGTATAAAGCCTATGTTGACAGGGTAAATTTCAGTCATATGCTACGATGATAGTTGAGTCAGTACAAATTTAACTTGAATGAAAAAGGAGTGTCAGAATGTCATTTGAAACTGTAAAAGAATAAGAAAATTGTTAATCATTCATAAGTCTACTTTTTTTATTTACAGCTTGATTCCACATTGTATTTTTGGTACAAGTATGGAATTTTCATCATGGATATCGGATGCCCAAATTTCGCAGGCCGACCATAGATATCAGGTGTACGTCAGCGTGGGCTCGAACCCCGGACCATGTGCATGGTCGGCGGAATCATTCGGTAAAGTCTTGAGCACAATTCAGAATTTCATCATGGGCTGGCATCATTTAAAGGACCATTGGAAAACTTGGAAGTACTGGACAGCTGTTTCGCCCTAGTTTGGGACTCTTCAAGTCCCAGTGGCTTAATGGTTGGTGAGCTCTCCTTGTAACCAGAAGATCCTAGGTTCAAGCCGCAGTTGATGCTCACTGATGAAGATTCCAAGACTAGGACGAAACAGTTGTCCAGTACTCTCAGGTTTCTCAATGGTTCTCTAATTGATATCGCTCATTATGAAATCCCCTAACCAATATTTATGGATAGGTGGAAACACAAAACTCTTGGAAAGTTCAATCGTTCTATCAGGTTTTGGTGGTGATATCTGGTTGATACATTCACTGTAAACGTAAGTTCTTCATACATATAAACTCAGTAGCAGACAGAATCCAGTTGACTTTTTATTTAGAAAATGAACAGCGTGAGTTAGCTGGACTATAAAATCAGACGAAAGGAGGATAGTAGGTTAATTACTACTGTCTACAGAAGACCCACACAGTTTTATAAACTATGAGACATTAAATCATCCCATCAAAAAAAAGTAAAGGTAAGTCCAGGTAAATATCTATACAAGTGGGCCAGGAGATTAACTTGTAAGTCGGAAAATTTAAATAATGTAGTTTTAGTGGATGGTTATTCCCCAAAATTATTATTCACAGCATTCATCCCTGTACATTGGATATTGACCCTCAATGTTTAAGTCGATTTGTTTGACTGAAGGCCTACCGTTAGGCATCCATGCCATTTGGCACGCCATCATGTCGCGTTCGTTTGTTCGTGTACGATTCCTAGCTAGTTATGTAGTCAACTTCACAATGACGCTTTGGTCCCAAAATGTACTTCGTAATTTAGACGATCCATTCTGTTGTTTTGCTTTGACCTTCGGTCTACGCTGAACGGATACCATAAAAGTTGTAGGTATAAAATCCTCCGTTACTATACATCGTATTATCCGTCAATGTTAACACCCTAAATCTCTAAAAGGTCAAACAAATAGAGAAAATATTACTAGTGTATACCAACCTGCTAGATTTTAATTAAAAATGTACGAAAACCCATAAAGAAAATAAGAGTAGTAATGCGAATAGTGAAAATAACATACCCCGGACACCGTAGAAGATGAAATGGACAATCTCAAGAGAATCCTCGTCGAGAATTGTTACCCAGAACGGTTTATTGCAAAATCTATGAATCCTAGACCACAAAAGCCGCCCATGCTTAGCGCCCATAAAAAACTACTCTACATGAATCTTCAATTCAATGGAGATATATCTGTGGAAACACTAAAAAATCGACTGTCGCGCTCACTCAAGAAGACCTTCTTCGCAGCTGAACTACGACTAACTTTCTCCACAAAACCTATGGTTCATGTGAACTTGAGAGATAAGCTACCACCGCTGGCCCCATTAATGTGTATTTATCAATTCGCCTGCTGGTGTGGAGCCAGGTATGTCGGTTATACCTAGCGTTCACTTTCCAAGCGTATCACCGAACACTTACCAGCATGGTTTTACAAAGGAGAAAAACCATGCTCCCGCAGCTCCATCTTAGAACATCTGATAGAATCCGGACACCAAGCTGCGCCCCAAACAAACTTCAAAGTCGTCTACAGAGTAAGAAGTAGTCTTCCTAAAGGTGTACGAACCAGACTTCTTCAAACTGCATAAGCAATGGCGATTCATCTGCTCAGGCCTGAACTCTGCATACAGGAAAAGTTCGTCCAATCACTACACTTGCAATGGACTTAATCTATCTTATTACCCGACAAGTAAATTATATCTATTTTTTTCTGTCTCTTCCTTAGTATTATTTTGTCTTCTTAATTGTAATATTTTGCATTTTCAACTTTGAAAAAGAGAAGACGTTCAGTTCTCAACTTTCCTGTTCTCTACCCCCACCCGATTTAATTTCTACACCTCACTACCACTTTAATTGACCTGACCAACGCTCAGTTTCTAGTCATTTATGTTACGTCATCCAACTTGATTGTTCAATTTCAGTTCTAATTTAAATGGCATTATTGTCTACCTCACTTCTACTAAGTCTCTGCCTGTAATTACCTCTGCTGCTACCCTGACCTAAGTTGAAACATTTAAGTCAATTATATTACGTCATCTAACTTACTAACTCAATTTCACTTTGGTTGCTGTCTGATCAATCTTGTTTCTATATTAGGTCATTGTTTTATTACTTGATCAATTATCTAAACTTGACAAACCTCATGTACACACATACACACACAAATAATTATATATAAATACGATTGTACAGCTATGTGAATGAATTCGCCGTCGAAAAGAGTTTCTCTTCGCTGAACGTCTTCTCTTTTTCAAATAATAAATAATTTAAAGCTTCGATAATACTGGCATATTAGACAAGAAACATCAGAAGCTCTAAGTTAGATTCTTAATAAGTCTGAATTACGCTGAAAATTAATCCATTGAACTGTGGATTCAAGTAGAAAAGCTTCTTGGAAGCAGAAAGTGTGGGCGGTTTTGGTGGTTTACGTCTCATAGATTTGGTGATAATATGTTCTGGGTAGCCATTTTCGAGAAGGATTCCCTTCAGAGTGTTTAGCCCTTATACTATGGAAGAAGAGCTAAACACTCTGAAGAGAATCTCAATAGAATACGGCTACCCAGAATCTATGAGACCTAAACCACCGAAACCACCCAAGCTTTCTGCTTCCAAAAGATTTCTCTACCTGAATTCAATTCATCCACAGAAATACTGAGAAACCGCCCGTCCGCTTCACTGAAGAAAACCTTCTTCGCAACTGAATTCTGACTAACCTTCTCTACGAAACCAATGATTAGCACGAATGTGAAGGATAAACTACCATTGTTGACCTCATCAGTTTGCATCTACCATTCTGCCTGCTCATGTGGAGCTAGGTATATCAGCCATATCCAAACGTTTGCCACCCAAACGTATCGTCGAATACTTACCCTCATGGTTTTGTAAAGATGGAAACAGGTCCCTCCCCCAAAACTCTGTTCTAAAACACCTGATCGAATTAGGACGCAAAGCAAACGGACAAATTAACTTCAAAGTCATCTACAGAACACTTGGGAATCTTGCTAAAAGAGTACGAATCACATTTCTTGAAACCGCAGATGCAAAGGCGATTCACATGATAAATCCTGAACTCTGCATCAATCAAATGAGCCAAAATAGAACTTCGTATGGATTTTATTTGACCTTTTTAACTGTTCATGAAACTGCAATTTAATGAGGACGTGGCTAGCGAAGTCTTACATCAGAGATTATCAAGAGCGATAAAACGGACTTATACTGCCGCCACCCTTTGTTTGTCATTTTCCAGCCGACCAATTTTGATTGCTCAAGTGAAAGGTAAGCTACCTAGCTGTGCCACTTCCATGTGTATCTATAAATTTAGTTGCTCTTGTGCAGGCGGAACAACTAGACAGCTTAACAAACGCAATAATGAGCATCTTCACTCATGGTTCGGAAAAGGTCAAATAAAATCCATACGAAGTTCTATTTTGGCTCATTTGATTGATAGCGATCACCAAATGGACAAAGATAGTGCCTTCAAAGTTATTAATCGCATTCCTTCGAGTCTTTCGAACGGAATCAGAACCCGTCTCCTACACATAGCCGAAGCTATGAGGATTCGAGAGAACAATCCTAGTCTTTGTATTCAAAAGAAGTTTGTTCTACCTTTGTCTCTCCTTTGGCCTAGGTGAATTCTATTCAAAACCCTCCCACTCTTTCTTATCTTTCATTTCCTTAGTAATTTTATGATATTTATTTATACTCTGATTATCGCTCCATTTCACCTTTTAAGATTTGACCTAACTTATTTATTTAGTGAATTGTCTACATATACACATATATACACATATTATCTTTGTTATTCTTATTGCCACCTGCATAAACCTTATTATCAATATTTTGTTATCATTATAACGATCGTTATTAACAACGTTCAAACCATTTGCCACATTATTATTATTATCGTATTTCCACTCTCCGTTGTCTGCAACAGAATGCGTATCTTAAATCTGCAGCTGTCCAGTCAACTGACAACTCCAATAAGTCGAATAAATCAGCTCAATCTTCAGCACGAAGACAAAGCAGTAAGTTCGACAGGGTGCTTCAACTAAACTCTTATCATAAACACCATAATTTTGAAAATACGTCTAATCATAAAATTCTAGATACTAACAGTTTGAACAGACATGAAGGTGTGATGTTAGATGACGCATAGGAAATCCTGATTAATAAATAAGAATGGATATGTATCACTAACTAATAATACTTGGTCAAAGTTCCTGACTGTCTATATCTAGTTATGTAGACGTTAAGACATTGTTTTACAACTGTTTACCCACACACATATACACGCTGTGTTTAAAGTGTTTAACAAAGTTAGACCAATATTTGTAAGTCCGAGGTCAAATTTTGATCGCAGCTCATACAGTTTTGTTTATTATACTTGTTAATACTTGTTTTATGACTCATGATTGGACAAAGTTTTTAAAAATAAGAGATGTTCCTTTTATATATAAACCTGTGTTATATTAATTTCGATTAATTTCCCTGAAGAAGTTCGGACCAGAATACCGTACGAAACTTTGGAATTACTCATTTCAATCTCGCGGAGATTTTACAAATATATTTTTTTACAAATGTCTACTTCTCACTCGGCGCCCAAATATTTTATAACTATTCTGTCAAATCTTGACTACAGTTCATTTGATTTATTATTATTATTTGATCCACAAAATCACCGTCATTGGTTAAATTTTTTTATATATAAGTCTATGTAAATTAGAGTAAAAGCCTGAAGAAGATCTAATTGAAATCAATACTGTTCGCTTATATGTCTTCTTCTAATCTTACAAATGAGAATATTTAAAGATTATCGCATTTCTCTCAACCCAATGGCACTTGTATTCTGTTAACTATAAAACAACACTATATCACTCGATTGTTCATTCACACTTCATCACATTTTTTCTGACTATACACCCTATGTAAATTTGATTGACTATGTTAACTAATGAACTATCGCCTCAACTTACACATGCACCCCCATACAGTTTCTGATATTATTTTCATTTGCCTTTATTGGCTATATGTACTCTATTACAAATAGTTTTATAACTGTAGAGCCTGAAGAAGAAGTTATCGAAAACAATTGTTCTCTAAAAATCTTGTTTTGATTTCAATATGGGGATTTTTCATTTGCTGTAATCTGTCAGTCTACGGAAAAATATATATATATAATTGTGCAGCGATGAAAATGAAATCGTCGAAATGAGGATTTTCTTCTCTGAAATCTTTGTTTGTAAGCATAAGCCCTAGCGATTAAGAAGTTTAATCCACCACCTACCTTTATGTGTTCAAAATCATTTCGTTATCACACTATACCTGCCTTTATGATAAACTTTGTTTCAATACTCCAGAAGAGATGTACTATTATCTCCCTTCTCCATTAGTATTTCCATCTTCAAGTTAAGTCTTTCAAATTGACCTATAACCATTCCCTCACAACCCTTTAACGTTCTATAATATTAGAAATTAATTGGTGGGTGGTAACTAGCAGGGGAATCCAAGATGCGTATTTCATTCTATTCAGGACTCGTATCCCAGCTGGATTTACCTGCATTCCCCTAGTCAGCGATAATGTTCCCATCGAGGCTCGAACCCAGTGCCCATAGTTTCAAATGCCAAAGCAATATCCACAAGATCACTTGGCCCACGGGTCATATGAATTATTTGATTCAATTTTAGGTTTTCCCTTCGACTGATTCCACCCGAAGTGCTCGCACTAAGGTTGACATGCCGACTTCTTTTGCGGATGCTTCGACGACATCATATTATATTATGATATAAACTGATTACTTGACAATTTTCCTTCCCCACATTGTTGTATGCAGAATCATCGCGTTCATCATCATACAAATACTACTTATTGTATCACCCTATCGCCAACTTGTAAGTAGTCTGTTATTCTACCTAAAAATCTATCTATTACTAGCTATTTCATCAGATATTATATTTTACAATGTTAAGAACCTGAAAAGAATTTATTCAAAAGATTACTCGTCATTCAGTCTGACAAAAAATCTGTTCAGCGAAATAGTTTTTTTTCAGTGACTTCATTTTAATGCTAACTGTATAACTTGAACCACAGGAACAGTTGAAATGGTATATGCATGTTGAAGAGCTAAGGTAAGGTTTGGTAAGACATCTTTGAGTTTCTGGGTGAACATTGGACGGCTACTGAGGGATAGACACAGACGTGCAGAGTAGAAAGTTTTCTTGATCGCCCTGGTTAGACATTGGGATAGAATCTCCACAGGAGTATCTCCCTTGAATTGGAGACGTAAAAAAAAAGGCGTTTTCTCCACAGTTGTCAGTTCGGATGACCTGCGTAGAGAAAGAACTCCAGGTAATCCGAGACAATCTAGGTGAGAACGGATATCCAGAGAAGTTCATTAAAGCCAGCATAGATTACAATACTTGTAAACATGAAGTGGAAACGGTGGAGAAAAAGCCTTTGCTTTTACGTCTCCAATTCAAGGGAGATACTCCTGCAGAGATTCTATCCCAATGTCTAACCAGGGCGATCAAAAAAACTTTCTACTCTGCACGTCTGTGTCTATCCCTCAGTAGCCGTCCAATGTTCACCCAGAAACTCAAAGATGTCTTACCAAACCTTACCTTAGCTCTTCTTCATGCATATACCGTTTCAACTGTTCCTGCGGTTCAAGTTATATAAGGCGCACGATTAGGCAGGTTCGTCTACGTCTTCGAAAACACTTACCAGCTTGGTTCAGCAGTGGGGAAACTGAGTGCATAAAAAGCTCGATCCTGTCACACTTGGTCGATACTGGACATCGCATCAGTGTCAACACAGCTTTTAGGGTTATATACCGAATTCCGAAGTCGTTATCACGTACAGTTTGCTTACACACATAGCTGAAGTTGTTGCGATAAGATCGACTAAACCGGAACTTTGCATCCAAATAGAACACGTTCAGACGAGTTCCTACCGTGGCCAAACTTGGATTGATGATTCTTCTTCTCAGTGAGAGTGCTCCTTCCCCTTAAATCTCTTGGTTTTTTCCCTTACTTTGCTTATTATTACAAATATTATTTTTACAGTTATTATTATTATTCGTTATAATTTATGCCCTTTATGCAAACATTCCCTCAATACTATTGAATTTTTTCATTAATACAGACTTATTAGTGATATTATCTGTTTTCTCAATATAATATGCCTCCACCTGTTTCATTTCACATATTCGTTATCTTACTATGAACCTCTCATTGCAGTCTTACTATCTCCTGTTTAACTCAGACCACTTTGTACTAGCCACCCACCTGACACCTTCTATAACCTTGAACTGATGTGTCAATTTTCCTACCTCACACTCTACAATTCTATTATGACTATTCACCACCATTGTCTCGCGTTTTACAATATTTTGTAATCGATTTCAGCGAACTAGCACAATGTTTGTCACACAAATATGACTATTTATTTTGACACCCGATAACTAATCTGTTACTCTACGTTAAAAAATGTATCCGCCGCATACCTGGCTATCTTTATTGTAACGACAATAAATACTTCATATTTTATAATTGTAAGAACCTGAAGAGGAGAAATTATTGAAAAGAATATTCTTCTTGGTTCAGATTGACTTTTAATTCATAATATGGGAATATTTCACACTATCAAAAGGTATCAAGTTGCACTAGAAATTGCTCAGATAATGTACACCTAGAATAGGAATAAAAGCAATAGAAATGATGTATTAATTGGGTGTATGTCATCTTTATTATTTGTGATGATAACTCTTCAACTGCTGTACTTCTGGAAAAACTTCATGGTTCTCACCCATCTATGTTTTCACCTCTTAGATGTTACGCTAAATAGAACCGATGACAGCATGTTGATAAGGAGGAATTACTGAAAGCCAACATTTACAGGACAGTATACTAACTTCAACAATTGGCTACCTCTTATCTCCACATCATACTCCAGAATTTGGCAAAATCTGCTCTATAAATGCAATCAACAGAGAACTAGAAAACCTTCGCACAACTCGCCTAAGTAATCGAAATCCTAGAAGGTTTATTGATAGAAAAATCAAGAGCGAAAGAAATCGTCCCCAGACAAATCACATTACCGAAGAAAACATTGTTTGTGAGTTTGGCGTTCAAAAGTGACACTATTACTGAAGTGATTAAAAGTTGTTTATCTAAATGTATTATTAGCTCTCTTTTTATGTAGCTGACTTACATTTAGTATTTACCAGCCGAAATATGATTTGACTGCGTCAAGGATACACTACCGCTAATCCCCACCTCTATATGCATGTACTCATTCACATGCTCCTGTGGAGCTGATAACGTTGGACACTTTAAGCGTGTTTGCCACAAACGAGTGGCTGAACACTACCAGGTTTGGTTAATGAAAGGTAAACACCGGACGACAAAGTCTTCAATTTGTAAACACCTTCTGGAATCAAGTCATTCAGCTCCACGTGATTAATCCTTAAAAGTTATCTACAGGACCAATTTCAACCACTCCGAAAGCTCACGTTTTCCCCATTTATGCACAGCCGAAGCTCTAGCTGTGCATGAACAGAAACCTGAACTATGTATACAGAAATGTTTAGTTAAACCCCTTTCTTTACCTTGTTATAGTAATGTTCCTTTATTTTATTCTTTTTACCAGTTGAATTTGTGCGTTGAAGTTTTTGTAGCGATTTGGTTAAGTTTTAGGGGTGGAGTTGCTAGCACCACACCCCAACCCTCCATCTTTATCCGAGCTTGAGACCGGCTAGAAAACTAGCGAGCCAGTAATCTAGCATTGCCTCAACTACAGGAAGAACGGACGAGGATGTCAAATAGAGCGAGAATCAGAAAGGCGAGAAACACATTCATCAACCTGAAACCAATCTGGAAGTCTTCGTCACTCAGCCAGCATCAACAACAAAATTCGGATTTTCAATACAAAGGTCAAGTCAGTTCTTCTATACGGATCAAAAACTTGGTGGGTCGCAAAGAATATTTCCAACAGGCTAACTTACACCTTTATCAACAACAACAGCTGTCTTCGCCGGCTCTATACTGAAGATCAGATGGCCGGCCGGAAAGAATCACCAACAAGGAACTATGGGAACAAACAAAACAAGCACCAGTCGCCCAACAAATATTCAGGAGAAAGTGGAGATGGATTGGACACTCACTCGCTGAGGAGGCCGCTGGGTGACATCGCGCGTCAGGCCATTGCTAGAGTGGAACCCGAAAAGGAAGCTGTGAGTGGGACGTCCAAGGAAGGGTCACATGGAGGAGATCGTGTGAAGAAGAGGAGTTGAAACAGTATGGACTAAAATGGATGCAGATGAAAAGTACAGCAGAAGACAGAAGCAAGTGGAGAGGTGCAGTTGAAGCCCTATTTTCCACTAGGAATCCAAGGGAACGATAATAATAATAACCAGTTGAATTCATTTCATTTCACTTCATCTTTGACGTATTTATTGTTGTCATAATCACACTGTTAATTTTTTTAGATAACACTTGATCTATAATTTTAAAATTTTTTATACCAGTTGACTTATTTAATAATGTTTAAAAGTTTTGTAATTCCTCCACTTTAACTCAACGCTCCCCCTTTAAATACATCATTTTAATTGCCTTTATTCTTATCCTATGTGTATATTGACTGAGCAATTTCTAGTGCCACTTAATGCTTTTTTTCCTTAATGCAAATATCTGTCTTACTGTTTTCGACATAGAACTTTGCACAAATGTGCGGCAGTTCAAGTCGCCACATTCCGTGTAGCACGCGAAGCAAGAGAAGAAAGTACAAGAAAAGCATAATAGAAACAGTGAGCAGAGGTGTGAGACAAAGGAGTAATAAAGAAAAACAAAACAGTTTCATTGAAGATCATAAGTCACAGGGAGTGGATGCATCTGCGCCACTGAGAACGGTTTTGAGCCATGTCACCAATTGTTTCCAACCATAGATTTTTACCGTCCCGAGGACCCCAGCCTGGAAGTCTACACCTTCCTACGTGGCTTAGACCAACTGTTGTGGATTTCATTGACTGATGCCAAGTTTTTGTTTGACCGCCGCTAGCTTTTTTCCAGCCTGACCCTATATCCGCTAACATAGCTCGTCGAGGGAGGCGATGGCTTGGCATACGTAACACATGTCCTAACCATCTCAGTCTTTGTAGCTTCACGACTTCGTCGATTGATTTCCCCTGTTTACCTAGAACTCTACGCCTAACCTCCATGTTGCTCACCTTATTATGCCACTTTACACGGGAAATAGAACGCAGGCACCTATGATCAAAGACAGCTAGCTAGTCTTTTCATGTCTTCCACTCTCAGTGGCCAGGTCTCACAACCATAAAGGAGGACGGAGCGGACTGATGAGCAGTACACCCGCCCTTTGGTCGATAGTCGAACATCTCGTCTACGCCAGAGTCGGCGTAAACTAACAAATGCGAAACGAGCCCCTTGTATTCGTGCTGAGATTTCGTCAGAGATCAGCCCGTTGGCACTGGCTGATGGTACTTCCCAAATAAGTGAAGCGGTCAACGTGCTCTACCACTTCACTTCCTATTTTTAAACTAGGCGTCGATGTAGTCCAGTCCTGTAACATCATCTTGCATTTGGCGGGAGCGAATCGCATGCCAAACATTCGTAGATTGCGGCTCAAGGTGTTTAGAAGACTCTGCATTTCGTCAGCGTCTTCGCCTAGAAGGACTATATCGTCTGCATATTCCAAGTCAACGAGATTATTCCCTGGTAGCAAGTCAATCCCTGAGTCGCTGAAGTCACCTAGGGTTAAGTCCATTAACACATCTATGATGAAGTTGAATAGAAAAGGAGATAATGGGCATCCTTGACGGACACCACTGGTCGTCATCAGTTCAGATGACAGCTCGCCGTAAGCCCTCACCTGGCTGTATGAGTACGAGTAGAGTGCCTTAATCAGTGCAATATATTTTCTTGGAATTCCCTTTACAGCCAAGCATCTCCAGAGAACTTCCCGATCGACAGAGTCGAATGCTGCCTTTAGGTCAAGAAATATAATGACTGTTGGACGCCGGTAGGAATGCCTATGTTCTAGAATCTGTCGGAGGGTGAAGATATGATCAATACACCCTCTTCCTGGTCTAAAGCCTGCCTGGCTCTCTCGTGTTTGTGCTTCCCGAGCACCACTCAGTCTACGCATGATTATTGAGCCTAAGACTTTAGATACTATATTAGTCAAGCTAATCCCTCTGTGATTATCACAGGAAGACTTGTCTCCCTTCTTGTATATGGGGATAATCAGTGACTTACACCAACCCGATGGGACTTCTTCTGATTCCCAGACGCTGCCTAGTACCTCAGTTAATCCGGACAGTAAGCTGTCTCCACCGTACTTAAATACCTCTGGAGTCATTCCATCAGGTCCCGCTGCTTTGCCTAGTTTCAGATTGGTGACAGCTTTAGTAACCTCAGTTAGTGACGGAGGACCTGTGTTTATATCCCATTCAGGGAGGTGTTGGATGCTCGGAAGGTTGAGCGTGGCTGTGGGCAAATTAAACTGCTCCTCATAATGCTCTTTCCAACGATCCAGTCGTCTATCCTGGGAGCTAATTATAGTGCCATTTTTTTCCGAGATTGTCTCACTGATGATTTGTCTTCTCCCACCCGTTTCCCTGATGAGTCCAAAGAGTTGCCTGGTGTTGCCTATCCTCGAAGCTTTCTCCATCTCTTTGGCTTTTGTCGCCCACCACTGTTCACGGTCCTTGCGGAGACTTTTCGTAAGTTTCCTCTTGTGCAGCTTTCGCTCCTCATTGAATTCGGAGCTCGCCGGAATAAGTCTTCTAGCATCTATCAGTTCGGATGAGGCGGTGGAGATCCAGTGGTTTTTACTCACCTTTGGGTTTACCTTATTCACAGCTTTTACAGCTGTATCTATGGCTGCCTGGATATTTTTCCAAGCTTCTTCAGGGTGAGCACAGCTGTCGAACACAGATATGTGTTTAGCTAGTTCTTCCTCAAATACGGATTTAGTTTCCTGATCGAGCTGGGGACGTGATGGTTTTACCGCCAGCTGTTTCCTACGTCCGTTCAGTCTTAAGCAGGCGATCCTATTAGCCTAGAACTGAGCATTCCTAATAAGACACGAGTAACCGAATATCCGTTAGTCGTAGAAGAAATTACTAGCATGGCAAAAGCCGCTGAACGTTCTGTCGAGCCCTCAACGAAAACTCATTCTGGACGAAACGTGAGATTCCCAGAACATCTTCACACCTGTATCGGATAACTGAGTGATACGACTCACTCGACTTTTATTCATTTGTGGCATTTATTTACTTTTTTCTTTCAGACACCCACCAATGTTTTTATACTGCATCCCGCAACACAAGTAAAAGGCTTTTCTATAACCGTACATGTTACACCCACTAAAATATTAGATATATACTCTTTTCGATGTTCTATTTTTCGCATTATTTCACTGAATGGTAGATGTGTATCATTCTTCAAACATTATTTTTGGTACATTTTCCTCAACAAGGTTCTCAGCATTTTTTTCTTTTATTTCAGGTGCGATGGGCACTTGACAAGAAGCAAAGGAAGCACGAAATACAACGGACAAACGTTAACGAAGTTAAGCACGTGTGTGCCAATTTCCTTACTTCTTTATAAGTACCAGGTCAATAAAAGTGACTAGTTACGAGCTTGACAGTAGTTCGAATACCTGGGTGGGATAAGCCATGCAACGTATTGAAGACGTTACGGCGATAGCTTTTAGGCACTATGGGGAGAGGAGTACTCGTGGAAACGTCACATAGAATAGTATCTCTTCCCATGCCTAAAGGTTACTTGGCTAGTTGCAGAGTTGTGTTTCGACAACTCATGTTAGAGCTCAGTATCTTCTCCTTAATGAGTAGACAGTTTCACAAAGTCTGTGCCATCTATTTGGGTGAGGGAACAAATGGGCGACAAGACATCTACCAGTGTTGTTCACTCCGGATACAAGGCGAATATTCAATGTAAGCCGTGATTCATGATTCTCTTGGTGAATACTTATCTGAAGTTGAGCTCAGAGAGTACGTCAGAGGTTTGTGGTGAGTGAAAATTATAAATTCACGATCCTCCACTGAATGTCGAAAATGACGTATAGCACAGTACATAGCCAGAAGTTCTTTACCAAATGTGCTGTACTTCGTGTCTGCTAATTGAAGGCGCCTCGAGAAACAGGTGAGTGGTTGCCACTCTTTGTTAACTAGTTGTTACAGAGCTGCGCCGATTGCGGTGTCTGATGCATCAACCGAGATACTTAACGGTGCCGTTGAATCCTGATACACTAAAGCGTGGCATCCGCAATAGATTTTTTAACATTTCGAGGAGACGCGCCGAGTCCGATGGACTTGTTATTTCCTCGAAGAAAGTCCGTTAATGGCTGAATCAGAGAGGCACAGTTGTGAACGAACAGTCAGTATTAACTTGCCAAGCCAGCAAAAGTGCGAAGACTTTTCACTGTTTGTGGCTCTGGAAAGTGCAGTATCGCCTCAACTTTACTAGCCAGTGAATGAATGCCTTTACCGTCAGTGGTGTGGCCCAGACAGTCGAGTGGGTCGACGCCTGTCTAATACTTTTGAATATTTAATGTTTACAACATGTAGGCGTAACCTTTCAAATGCCCAGTCCAAGTGTCTAAGGTGAGTTTCCACGTCTGGACTGGGAATGAGGCTGTCAATGTCGAGGTCTAACTACACTGGACTTCACACTGTCCTTGGAAGACTTTCAGAAACTATGCGTAATAACTAACACGAAAAAACGAATGCAAATTGCTGACTCAAGAACCGTTTATTCTTGCACCAATACAGAGCCAACCATTAGGGTTATTGTACACAAAGTCTAAGGATAAATGTTGTAACAATAAATCACAATAATACTTCTGATAGTTTTTCTCTGTCTTCCAACGAACAGCGAACGATGAGACGATGACTGCAGTAATGATGACTCCCGGCAAAATATAGAGTTGGGTTTGAGCAAACAACGACGAATTGATCGTTCAATCTTCAACTACAGTGACAATGACAGACAAGACAGATTGTGAAACGGTTATGTACTGCTGCTGAGTGGTTAATTAGAGTTTTCCCCGTCGCCAATTATGTTATGTACTCGTCGAGTAGTTAATAGTCCTGACGCTGAAAGAGGGAAATCAGAAGACCACCAGGTTTACGATGATACTTGTATTTTCCAGACAAGGAAAATATATGTCACACTAGTGTGTGAGTGAAATGGTACGTAGCGTAAGAAAAAGTGTGTGAACAAGAATACAAAACAAAAGTATATATGAAAATGGCTAATACACACGAACCAGTAAATAGCCAGTCTTAACATGATTGGTTGTAATGTCATGTGACAACAAGGTCAGACATGTTTATTTAGTTAGTGGACAGACAAAAGCATATTGTCAGTTATAATGGATGGAATATCGATCCATACACACATAGCAAAATAGAATAGACTGTCACAAACAAAACACACATCATGTGGATACATATCAGAAACCGCGTGTGACTTAACTGTTACATGGCTGGCTTGGTTGTACAATCACTTATAGTGAAGTGTAACTTGATCGATTTTTGTTAGGATGAATTCTTACCTGCTAGAGTGTGTAACAGTTTTTTTGTTAAATAATAACATGCATTTGCTAACTCGGAACTGCACCGGTTAACATCTGCTCCTGAGTTCACTGCTGAGAAGCTGTCTGGAATATTTTGAGATTTGAAATTTCAACCCAATTAACGTACAGTCAGTCTTTCTTTAACACAGCCTACGATCACTATTCATAGAATTAAAGGTTCTCAATTAACCATGATTAGATCAACTCATACTGCAGACACTAAAGAACCCTCAGCCATTTCATAAGTTTATCTGTCTACTTCATTTTGAAATCTGAATACAGTTTAACATTAAATATTGTTTATTAAGTTGAGATTCTAGTCCTGTTTGTGAACTTAGTGACAATATTTGGCTCGTTACCAGCTGTTTCGAATGAATCATTCGTCAGAATACTAAGGAACAAACTTTTCACCACCAAACTAACATACAAATGAGCATTCTCAGGAATATTGTTAAAAATAATCTCATGGTGAACATTTTGATTCAACAAATGTTTCAGGATAAACCTCTGTAAAAGCAGTGGAATGGCAATGATAAAATTGTATGGTGACGCAATAAAGCTTTGTGGCCTTTATTGAGTTTTATCAAGAAATCTAAACAGTCAGTTCTAGCTTTGATTCATTAAACAGGTTGAATCAGTGACCTTCAATTCTAAGACTTCAAAGCCTCACTATAGTTATCCACTTAAAAGTATTTAATGATGAACACTGTGCTCACAATTATGCCTTGTTGAATGCACATATATACATATCCTTCTTAATGTGTGTCTATGTGTGAAGAAAGTAAATGGACTATGACCAGTGAGTATCGATGATGGTGTTGATCAATTCGCTGAATAAAATTAAGATATATATATATGTGCGAAATCAATTTATTCTTTTCTAACTCATCAATTCGGCCTGAGGAGATTCTTTGTGTAAGTCAGTTACTCCTGTTTCCGTTTTCTTATTTTCTGTTTGTTGGATTCATTCTTGAATTGACCTGAGAAGCGTTTATCTCATGTGTATCTCAGTATCGTACTGACTGTCATCAAAATTGTAGCCCACAAAAGCTATCATGTAGCGATCTGAATTCTAGGAAACAATCTTCCCGTTCTACTGAAAAGCTAATGAGTTCTTCCATGAGTAACATACAGTCCAGAAATGTCATGACGATGTTTAAAAAAAATAGTCAAAGAAATAGCAATAAAATCAGAGGTGTTATTTAGTATTATTAAGCTTACCAAAGCAAAGAATTACCTCAGCGATTGCATTAGGTGACTATGCAGATCGGGGAATATTCCAGTATAACTCCGGTACTGTACAGCGAGATTAGTTAACCAAACCTCAACCGTGAGCTCTGCATGACAATCAAGTGGAGTATTCCTAGCAAGGTGTCTTTTGCGACTTGCTATCTCCTATTCAGTATGGAGGGAAAGGAGCTGTTGATAAAAGTGTGCAGTATTTATTTTATTATTGTTATTTCCTTTAATTCCTGTCTGTCTGTCTGTTTTCGTTTTCGACATAGAACTTTGCACAAATGTGCGGAAGTTCAAGTCGCCACACTCCGTGTAGCACGCGAAGCAAGAGAAGAAATTACAAGAAAAGACTAATAGAAACAGTGAGCAGAGTTGTGAGACAAAGGAGTAATAAAGAAATACAAAACAGTTTCATTGGAGATCATAAGTCACAGGGAGTGGATGCATCTGCGCCACTGAGAACGGTTTTCAGCCATGTCACCAATTGTTTCCAACCATAGATTTTTACCGTCCCGAGGACCCCAGCCTGGAAGTCTACACCTTCCTACGTGGCTTAGACCAACTGTTGTGGATTTCATTGACTGGTGAAGCCATGTTTTTGTTTGACCTCCGCTAGCTTTTTTCCAGCCTGACCCTATATCCGCTAACATAGCTCGTCGAGGGAGGCGATGGCTTGGCATACGTAACACATGTCCTAACTATCTCAGTCTTTGTAACTTCACAATTTCGTCGATTGATTTCCCCTGTTTACCTAGAACTCGACGCCTAACCTCCATGTTGCTCACCTTATTATACCACTTCACACGGGAGATAGAACGCAGGCACCTATGATCCAAGACAGCTAGCTAGTCTTTTCATGTCTTCCACTCTCAGTGGCCAGGTCTCACAGCCAGCCATAAAGGAGGACGGAGCGGACTGATGAGCAGTACACCCGCCCTTTGGTCGATAGTCGAACATCTCGTCTACGCCAGAGTCGGCGTAAACTAACAAATGCGAAACGAGCCCCTTGTATTCGTGCTGAGATTTCGTCAGAGATCGACCCGTTGGCACTAGCTGATGGTACTTCCCAAATAAGCGAAGCGGTCAACGTGGTCTAACACTTCACTTCCTATTTTTAAACTAGGCGTCGATGTAGTCCAGTCCTGTAACATCATCTTGCATTTGGCGGGAGCGAATCGCATGCCAAACATTCGTAGATTGCGGCTCAAGGTGTTTAGAAGACTCTGCATTTCGTCAGCGTCTTCGCCTAGAAGGACTATATCGTCTGCATATTCCAAGTCAACGAGATTATTCCCCGGTAGCAAGTCAATCCCTGAGTCGCTGAAGTCACTTAGGGTTAAGTCCATTAACACATCTATGATGAAGTTGAATAGAAAAGAAGATAATTTAATTCCTAGAGGAACATATGGATTCAGCTGCCCATCTCAATTGCCTTCGGTTTTCTGCCAACTTTTTCAACCCGCTCCAAGTCTGCCCACACGCTTTCATCTCCTCTCCATATGACCGCCTCCAAGTCAACCCACCGTGGGACGACAAACTCGCCGCTTCCCTTTCAGGTTCCACTCGAGCAATGACTTGTCTAGTGATGTCACTTGATGGTTTCCTCAGAGTATGGCCAATCCGCCTACCTCCATTTCTTCCTGCCTATTTGTTTCACAATCGGCTCCTGCTGAGTTGGTTGGCTCATTGCCAGAGATCCCTGTTGCTGATCTCTTCTGGCCGGCCATCTGATCTTGAGTATTGAGCGAAGACAACTGTTGATGAAGGTCTGAAGTTTGCTGGAGATACTCTTTATGACTCGCAGTGCAAGTCTCTTATCCGTATGGTGAGTAGCACTGACTGACTTCACATTGGAGTTGAAAATCCGGATCTTATTTTTGATGCTGAGTGCTGAGTGTTGACCTCCACACAGACTTGAGAGTAATCAAAGCTTGTCTTGCTTTACCGATTCTGGCTTTGATATCCTCGTCAGTTCCGTTAGCCTGTAGTTGAAATGATGCTTCCCAGGTAGGTGGGTAGGTAAAGGAGGTTGTTTCTTCAAGGTTCCTCCCATTTATGCTGGCTGATTATTGTCTGTTGTTGTTGTTGCTGTCGGTGTTGGCCAGGAATCTTCATCACCTCTGTTTTATCTGTGTTCACCTGAATTCCTGCCTGTCTTTGATGCTTCTTCTACTGTCAACTTGTTGCCTTTCACTTGCATACCTTCCAGTTTGTGGGAAATCAGAGATATATCATCAGTGAAATACAGATCCTCCAAGCTCTACTTTTGTGTGAGTCCATTTTATGCTTGTTTCGTCATTGCCCCACCCGCTGTCTGTCGCATTATCCAATCTACTGGAATCATGAAGATCATTGGTGATAGTAGGCAGCCTTGCCTCACTCCTGTCCTCACTTCGAAGGCTTCCGTAAGTTTCCCGTTGTGGATTACTTGTCATGCAGCATTGTCGTATAACTGTTGGATGAGATGTATAGCTGTCGATGGGAACCCTTGGTAGTAGCGAAGTAATTGCCAAATGACCTCTCGATCGACGCTGCGCTGTCGAAGGTCTTTTCATAGTCGATGAAGTTGAGTGATATAGAAAGGTTACTGCCATTCCAAGCTTTGCTCAATGATGATCCGTAGAGTGGCGATTTGATCAATACATGATTTGTTTCTCCTTAATCCGGCCTGTTCCGGTCGAAGTTTTTCATCCAGGTTGGCGTGTTTGATTCTCTCCAGGATGATGCGGCTTAGTATTTCGCTTGGGATGGACAGGAGCATAATTCCGTGCCAGTTTTTACATTGACTTAAGTCTCCTTTCTTTGGCAGTTTAAATAAGTATCCGTTCTTCCAATCCTCAGGTACTTTGCCCTCTTTCCGCACCTTCTCCAGCAATGGCGTCATCAAGTCCGCTGTTGTCTCTGGGTCCATTTTCAAAGCTTCTGCTGGGATTCCATCTGGTCCTGCTGCTTTTCCAGCTTTTAGCTTCTTGATTGCATTCAGGACTTCTGATTTCGTCGGGGGATCAATGTTCACTAGTAGTTCTGCTTCCATTGTTGGTATTGTTGGGCGCGTTGTAGGTGGCGGACGATTTAAAAGTCTTTTGAAGTGTTCAGCCCAGTGTTTTCTTTGCTCCACCTCTTTGGTGATTGACTTTCCATTGTCATCCTTTATTGGCTTAATCTGTGTCGAACTTTTGCCCGATAGGTACCTAGTTGTTTGGCAGAGTGTGGCGAGGTCTCCTTTGCCTGAAGTGCAGCTTGTTCTGCTTCACTTGCCATGGCTTCATAATTTTTTTCTTTTGTCTTCCCTGGCACTCTTCTTCACTCTCTTGTTCAGCGTATTGTAGCTTACATTCAACTCCTGATTTTGTTGCTCCCCTCACCAATAAGTTTAAGGCAATCAATTTAATTTATGAAATTCTAAAACAGTCAGAAGACGTAGATGATACTAAACGTGTAATGGTATTCGGGTATTATGATGACACACGTTCCTTTCATATACATTTATACAAAAAAATCTCAGAATCTCAAGTGTCGAAATTCATCGAATACGGGTGAAACTTTTCAATTTAAGGATGACAAATAAAGTGTGCGAAACATAAGAAGGTGAGAATATTGCTGGGTAAAAGTGTAAGGTATTTTCCAATTACGTTCAGAGTGATAACAAATAATATTTGAACATATAAAACCAGTTTAAACATATAATACACACCTGTTGTACTATTGGGTCTACGTCAATATTGTAATCATTTTTATAGCCTCTGTGAATGACATACTAGGCGATTGTCGACTTCTGGCAACTAACTCCAGAGTTAGTTAGCTTAGATGACTTGAAAATTCATTCACTAGTCGGAACATGTAGAAATCGATTTGTTGGACGTCTGACCACTTGTATGTGTGATTTGTCATGTATGGTGATAGGTGACAGTATTTCTTCTGATGATGTGACAGTTTACAGGACAAGGTGTATTTATCTTCTCCAATGAAATGAATTTAGCTGCATAGGAACTTCCACTGCTCTGTGTCTTCGTTTAGTGATGACGATTTGATAAACACCTTTGAAATGAAATGTGACATTAACGTCATATATATTGGTTGCTGACTAGATTGATGAAGGCGACCTACTGAGATTTATATTGCGTTGGATCGATTCTATAAGAAATCTATTATCTGATAATATTTTAGTATGGCTTCAAGCTTTTTATTCAGTGGTATCGTCTGAATGCATACACACTGACTCACACCATTTTAAACTGTCAAGACTGTCAAGCAAACATTACTTCAGAATTTCATCATGAGCTTACATTAGTTAGAGAACCACTGTAAAACCTGGGAGTACTGGACAGCTGTTTCGTCATCCTATTTTGGGACTCTTCAGCACTACGCACCCACCATAACTCGAACCGAGGACCTTCCGTTTACAAGGCGAGCTCGTAGACCATTAAGCCACTGTGACCCGATCCAATAGCCAGCCCGTGAATTCCAACTTCTGCCAATTCACGACAGCGCGACCGCTAGCCAATGTCTTCGGCGAGTATTTGTTCTCACACCCGACCCGCTGCACCCTACTGGTCATGACTTCCCACTGGAACCCAGGTAACTACCTACCTGAATAGGGCCAGTCGCCATTGAGCATCTCATTGGTATTTAAGTGTTGGTTTGTAGGGATTTGGTTGGTTTCAGGTGGGTGCGTACTGCTGAAGAGTCCCAAACTAGGACGAAACAGCTGTACAGTACTTACAGTCAGCTCATGATGAAATCCTGAAACCAACCAAATCCCTACAAACCAACACTTAAACATTATTTCCTTGAACACTTTCTGGCAACAAAACCGTACCGATAGTCACCGTGTAAACCCCTCAATTATTATTTTATCTCAATCGTGTTGTGTTAACATCGTTTTTTCCTTTGAAATTTCAGCACATCACGGTATGATCCTTTCCATAGCATCCTCTACGCATACAGCTCATAACAATCAGACAAAGCAAAGGGGTTTCGGAAGCATTTTTGTTTGGGTAGGGACATGATTATTTGCTCAATATATATATATATATATATATATATATATATATATATATTTGTGTGTTTGTAGTTCATCGTCGATTTGATTATCATGATACTCATGACAGTGGGTGCTGTCGTCTTGATTGATAAAATGTAGGATTAGATTAATATAGATTAAATAATATTACCTCTTTTAGACCTACAATAAAAGAATTCTTCAAACGTCATGACTATGTGATATACATTCTTCTGTAAGTTCTGCACTCAGTAATGATTACTATTTTTCGGTTTCTCCGTGGAATGCAATACCTCTGATTCACTTTTTTTTCTCCGCAGCCCTTTCTGAATAACTCCCCGGATTTCTATAAACCTTCATTTTCTGCTCACACAGTGTCATCCATCTGAGGAGTAAAACCGACTTGTTGTGGTCTGAAAGCAGGAAATAGATCATTTCGTTCTCCTGCATAGCTGATAATCATTCCTTGAGGCATGTACAGCCAGAGTACACCTCAAAGTAAGCAAAATGACGGCTAGATGTTGATCGATCCATGTGGATCTATTCAACAATGCTTCCATTAGAAACTCAAAATTGTTTCAACACTACCTACTGGCAACCATATAGGATAGATGGGTTTCTACTACAAAAAGAAGTAGTGAAGAACGAAGTGAGTTCACCAAAGTTAAACGTCAATAAGTGTCTAAGAATCAAGTAATTTTTTTTTGAAACAAGGTGGGTTCAAAAACCTTGTCCACAGTTCAGCCTTAGACTATCCCTGATATGATTATGAGTGGCAATTAATTGTGCTCAAAACGCCATCAGTAAACAATACTACATACCACTGTGAGACTTTATCAAAACAAATTTTACCCATAATGGAAGTATCCTTCATTCAGTCATATAAAAGATACGAAGGCGTTCAGCGAAGAGACTCTTTTCGGCGAATTCATTCACTGAGCTGTACAATCGCATATATATATATATAATTTTCATTGTGTGTGTGTGTACATTAGATTTATAAAGTTTAGATAATTATGTAATGTAAGTATTATTTGGCTTGGAGACAAACGTTAAGATTGAAAATAAAACAGAATTGATTAAGTGAATTGGATGACGTAATACAGTTGAGTAGAATTCAGAGTAGGTCAGGTTGGCAACAGTGTTAATGAGCGGTGGTTAAAATTAAATAAGGGTGGGGTTAGAGAATAATACAGTTGAAAATAAGTAAGTTCATCGGATGACGTAAAATAGTTGACTAGAAATTGGACGTGGGTCAAGTTAACAACATTGTTAATGAGGGTAGAGATTACAAAATGGTGGGGTAGAGAATAATATAAATGAAGATGTGAAATAATAAAATACAAAAGACAAAATAATACAATTAGTAAGACTGAAATTAACAAAGATTACGTCCATTGTAAATTTAATGAATGAACGAATTTCTTTTGTATGCAGAGTTCAGGATTTAGCAGATGAATTGCCATTGCTTCTGCGATGTGGAGAAGTTTGATCCGTACACTTTTAGCAAGATTGCCATGTATTCTGCGGATAACTTTGAAGTTTATTTCTGGTTTGACTTGGTGTCCAGAGTCGATCAAATGTTCAAGGATCGAGCTGCGGGGGCATCGGTTTTCTCCTTTATAAAACCATGAAAGTAAATGTTCGTTGACGCGTTTGGATAGCGAATGCTGAGTACGGCCGATATACCTGGCTCCACACGAGCAGGTGAATTGGTAGATGCACATAGATGAGATCCTTCATTCAGTCTAACAAAATTGCAGTAGCTAAACAAGACATTGCCAATGTTTCATATAATCACAAGGAAAAATAATGAGGATCAAGTCAACATATATGAAATTGTAAGCACAGTTGTATACAATCTAGAAGAAAGGCGAATAATTAGTTGAAACATCCAAATAATTACAAATATCGTGATAACATCGTGCATACGGGACTTTTCAAATAAGTATTCACTTACAGTATTAGGTCTCCTCTACACTCATCCTGTTTTGTTTTATTTGCTAGTGTGTTGTTGATTTGATTTGTTGTCTTTCCCAGTACTTAACATTGTACATTGATCAAAGCAATTTCGTCGCCATTTATATTTGACCCTACTCCTCCTACTTCACCAACACGCTTTACTCCGAAGATGTCGATGCACAGTTGATCATTGTCTGTTTTCTTCTATCTTCCTAAATTAAATAATTATACAGGTTTGTTCTTAAACCACCTGTAGAAACGTCTAATTTTTTGTTCTATTTGTTCTGTTGCCTGATGTAAATGTGTCCTTTGTAGTTCGGTGTTTCTGAGAGTTGAACCTGAATTTTTGTTCATCTTAGCCTTTTCCAAAAGTCTTCCAAATGACTTTGGAGGTCCAAGTCGTCACCTGCTTCTCCTCCCAATTTTGTCTCCAGATGGATACTTTGGCAAGTTCTTGAAATAGAGATCAGTTCTATCCGATTTTTGCTATGCCAGTCTAATGTGAAACATACTGACCTGTGAGTATCATTGAATAAAGAGAAGTCCCCATAGGGGTAGCTATTCTAGTTCTTATCTCTGAGTGCCTCTCAAACGAGGATTAGTTTTTAAGATTTGCTGTCTGCTCCTCATTTTGCATGCATATCACGCATTTCATTTCTGATATCTCCAACTGGGTTAACGGTGTGCTACTCCTTCACGTTTTCGGTAGAATGCATCCTTAATCTCTTGCTCTCCGTAGTATAGCATTGAATACATTTAACAATGTTTATATATTATATCTTTATTCTGTAAACCCAAAATAGATTGACTCACAATACATAACAACCTTCTAAGCTGTTAGTGAAATTATGATAACCATCTTCGCTTTATTCAATGTGTAAAACATGAGCACTGTGGTAGAAAGTAATTCCATATTAGTTTGTTTATTTTGAAATAGTATCATTTACTGGATGAAGTTTTGAACAAAATTTATTGTTCATAATCATATCAATTATAAACACACAACTTTGGAACTTGAGTTTTATGGTTTTCTTTGTTCTCTCCTATTTGCCGTCGTAGGGATAGTAGGATTTTCCAAATATGTGTGACAGGTGTTGAATCACTCCTATTACACGTATTTGCAGTTTACTCGATAAACAAAGCTTCTGTTATCAATCTTTCTCTCCACACTTTGACATTAGATCATAAAAATCTCATTTTATCCCATCCTTTTATACGGTTATGTGTAGTCGCTGAACTATTCTCTAGATTTCTTATCTTATTTGGGTCAACCAATCTAGATTTTGCTAAGTTTTTATGTTCAGCTAGTCTGACTGCCCCTGTTCTACTAGTTTGACCTATGTATTTGACCTCACTGACAATCATTCCAGCAGGATATCAGCTAAACTACACTGTTTTGTTTTAAAGGCTCCACAGGATCTTTTGACTGACAAAGTTTGTTTCTAATTCAGTTTGTGGGTATGAATGGCACTTTTATTCCTGCATAAGGTTTCCAAGTTTCCTTCATTTTATGGAATTACTGCTGATGATTTAGATTCCTCATTGTTGGTATTGTCATTATCCTGCGTATGTTTGGCATGCATATCATCAATAATATTACTAATACAATTATTATTATTATTCGTCGGCGACATTGAAGTAGATTTTAAATCACCAGTTTTCGATTAAGGCTTGAACATCCACTCTCCGTGCATGTCTAGCAATTCTATACCATGTTCTTTCATCCCGCTCGCAATCTCGAAACTCCTGACAGGCTTAATTGGCTGAGAGCATTGAACTACCATTTCATGTTACCATACTTACTTTAACAATCATCGAAAAAGAGATGCAGTAAGTGAACAGCTTTTCGAAAGCTTCTGTAAATTATTCATAGTCATGTGGAGATTCAAACACTAATCATATAATGAATAATGTCGAATAACTGTACACTGTCTGAGATGAATTATTGATATTTGTCAATTCATTTTAGATCAGTTAGTGGCGTCCTACTAATGGTAGTTATATTTGTGAGAAAAATTCAGTCGTACTATCTTGCTACTCGTATGGTGCTTGAAACTGTGGTAAGTTTCAATCTGATTTGATCTCACGTGGAAGCCACGGGTGTTGTAAGAATTCGCAAATGTCTGCGACAGCGGTTATGCATTGTTTCTTAGACCTAATTTCTCTCAACTGCTACATTTATGTTTACAGCAGAGTGTGGTTTGTATTTCCCACTAATTATGGCTTTGGCACTTTATTGGATTTGGACTGTTTCAACCTACCAAAATAATTCGTATCTCTCACTGCCATTTCGAGCATATTTATATATGTTTATATTCAACTGCTGTCACCCATTTTACGCTGTTTATATGAGATGGTAAAAGCTCTACGCAAACGGTGTGTATTCTTATCTTCTTGCATAACCAGTTCGGTGGTATCGTATTGTATCGTGACGTTGTTACTTGCCATTCAAAAGGTCGGAAATATTTAAGCGCAAAGTACATATTGTATATCCTGTCATATCACACATAACTGAAAACATTTCGCGATGTGAGGGTAGAAAATCCTACTTTCATGAAACACCATCATTAATGATGGTAAAATAATATCAAACTAATGAAGAAACTGAGCACAATCTGAAGGAAAGCGCCACTTGAATGCTGACAGATACATAGTGAAAACCTGCTTTGTTATCACTAGTTTACATGTAGTTCGCTAAGACAGCAGAGGACGTCATCATCTGAATTAAGCTTATAATTATATTCCCCGGAATATGGAATTCATATGAAGTCATCGGAAAGATGAAAAAAGAGCTTCGATTGCATCATGCATATTCATTCCAAACTCAGTTTTTTTTTTATGAACATGCATACATCGACTTTCAACCTTCCAAGTTACCTCTTCGGTATGTCTGAATCATTCCAAGAATAACTGAATTTTACCATCTTGGTGATAAATGAAGGACTATTACGGAATCCAAGTATGGCTATGATAAGTCCAGGATGCTTTTAACTTCACAAGAATATCGATACACCACAAAAGAATTAGTCCGTTATAACTCCTATTGGATAGCTTAAATAAATTGACGCGTCCTCCATCCACTAGGAAGTTATCACATTGCTGAAAGTATGCACTTGATTTCTTTATTTGTCAAGTAATCCTTATTAAATTTCTATGATAGGTTTTACTGTGGTCTGTGATCTTTGCTATTGTATTCCCATCAATTAAATGGTCAGATGCATTGATATCGCTGGGTACAACGATTACGATAACAATTTCGGTGGTCATTCTGAGTTGGAAATTATCACCATTGAATTGGAAGGGGTTTATCGTTTTCACTTCAATATCAATCGGCATTGCCGTTTTGGCCATTGTTGCAGCGATTTGTTATTACTTCTTCCACAGTAGAAACGACTTAAAAAGAAAGGTAAATTCATGTAGATGAAAAGTGAAATATTATGAAAAACTTATGAAATAAGATGAAATCTCTCTTTGATTTCCTTGTTATTTTTCTTGTTGAATAATATTTCTAAATTGAATGTGATATTATGGACCATACGAACAAATACTTACAGCTTGTTGGCGCTTAATTTAACATTGATGTTGTTTACACAATATGAATGGATATTGATTTGTTTCGTTACAATTTGTACAACTAAAGACAACATTGAAATGACATCGTAACAACAACAACCAAAGATATGACTGTGATGTAAATAAATAACTTCCCAAATTAGTCAGGTTTCATTTTGAAAACAGTTTTGAAATGATGAGCAAGTGATTGGTCGAGTATGTGACATACCTACACGTCATTCAATATGTGTTTATTAGTTGAGATTGTAAATTGCTTTCTCAGTGAAATGACGAATATTCATTACTACGGTAACATTGTTTATCGCCTTGGAAGCTATAGCGATTAAGTTGTCAAATAGCAGTAAACCTGAGTACTTTCGATTGTGAGTAATCAACTTTTCTACATTTCTTTTCAATTTAGATAAGCTGCTTTGCGATGGTTGTTTTAATCGAGCTATCTATAATCATTGTAAGTTTGTGATTTTGTCAGATCATTGATAGCAATTGAATTTACAGATAAATAATACGTAGGACATCAGGGTACTTGATAGTAATACACTGTCAGCTTAAGTCTTGTTATTACTCAGATAATCCTTTGTAACTCTCAAAATTACCAGGTAACATAATTATGACATGAACGAAATATATATAATTGATTCCAAACAGTATTCTTGGTACAAGTATGAAATTTTAAGAATGTGATACTGGTAGCCCATGTTTCTCAGGCTGATATTTATCCACATAATATGTGTGTTTGTTTTTGACAGTCTGTTATATTTTGCTATGTATATATGGATCGATATTCCATTATAATTGACAATATGTTTTTGTCTGTCCACTAACTAAACAAACATGTCTGACCTTGTTGTCACATGACATACATCATTACAACCAATCATGTTAAGACTGTCTATTGATTCGTTCATTTTTGAACATTCGCTCATACACTTGTGTGACATTGATTTTCCTTGTTGTTTGTGAAATACAAGTATCATCGTGAACCTGGTGGTTTTCTGATTTCCGCCTTCTTGCGTCAGGACTATTAATTACTCGACCAGTACATAACAATAATTTGGCGACGGGGAAAACTATGGATCCTTCTAAATTGGAATTACTGTTTGAAAAACAAATGAAATTAATGGAAATGTTCGTCAACCAACAGACTGGTCCAACTTCACCTTCAAGCAACTCGAATCATACCATGCCACCATCTGTCGACGGCATTGTGAATAGTATTTCACAGTTCAATTATAATCCGGATGCGAATGTCACTTTTGACACATGGTATCAACGATATGAGGATTTATTCACAGTTGATCTCGCCTCACAAGACGATGCTTGGAAGGTGCGAGTGTCATTACGTAAATTGGGTCCCGCAGAATATGACAGGTACTGCAACCTAATTTTACCCTAAAAACCACGTGACAAGTGTTTCGATGATACAATAAAGCTGCTGCATGAACATTTTGGAGACCACTCCTCATTATTCAGCATACGTTATCGTTTCCTCAAGCTGACAATGAATGAAAATGATGATTTCCTTACTCACGTTGGCACAGTCAACCGAGAATGTGAGAGATTTCGACTCAGGTCCTTAACAGATGATCAATTCAAAGCCTTGATTCTCATATGCAGTCTTCAATCTCCTCGTTTCACAGATATCCGAACTCGACTGCTCAATCAGCTAGAACAAAATCCTAAGTTAACATTACATGACATAGCTGATGAATATCAACGGCTGATTAATTTGCAGAAAGACACACACCTGGTCGAATCAACACCTTCGAGAAGCTCTGATATTGATGCATTACGAAAGAGCAAAAATCTCTCATCATTCAGTCCTGATCCACCTTCTAATGTTCCACGAAAGCCTACACATACTAGTCCAACCTCACAAAATACCGCAAAGAAGACCCCACCATCACAATGCTGGCATTGTGGTGCGTGGCACTTTGTAAAGTCTTGCCCATACAAAAATCATCGTTGTAGCAAGTGCAAAATCATCGGCCATAAAACTGGTTTTTGTCAGCCATGCAAACCCAGATATCCTAATCCAGCGAAAGCTCGACAAACTGTGGCTCCTAAATCCCCAAAAAGGTCAATGAGTCTAGTCGCAACCTGTCAAGTCACAACACCAGCTATTCGGAAATATCTTGATCTTCAGATGAATGGTCATGATGCACGTCTGCAGATAGATACCGCCTCTGATATTACTGTTATATCAGAGAAACTTTGGAATAATATTGGCAGACCACTTATGACAAATACTTTTCAGACTGCTGTCAGCGCCTGTGATGGGCGGCTCAAACTAATTGGTGAACTCAAATGTTCTGTTTCATTCCGCAATATCAAATTCACAGGAATTTGTTACGTCACCAAGAGTGATTTAAATCTTTTGGGATTTGATTGGTTCGATCGTTTACATCTGGCTGATGTCCCACTTAGTTCTTTATGCAACGCAGTCAACGATTTTGTTCAACGATGTTCAAAATGTCAACAATCAGCAAAACTACCCCATCAGCTACCTCCCGTACCGTGGCCACCAGCAGCCCATCCTTGGTTCAGAATTCATATTGATTTTGCTGGCCCTACAAATGGTGCATATTATTTAGTGGTGGTAGACGCTTTTTCTAAGTGGCCAGAATTTATACCAATGGTTTCGCCGACAACGTCTCAGACTCTCAAAGCTCTCACTAACATATTCTCCCGTCATGGCCTCCCAGAAACCATAGTTGCAGACAATGGTTCGCAGTTTACCTCTCATCAGTTTCAGCAGTTCTTTCCTCAAAATGCTATCGAGCATATGCTCCCACCGCCGTATCATCCTCAGTCAAACGGCCAAGCGGAACGTTTTGTCGACACTTTGAAGAGAGCCTTACTCAAAGCAGAGGGAGAGGGGACACCATTTGACATCATCCAAAAATTCTTGATGGTGTACCGTACAATGGCGAATGAGTCAACACAGAACAAGAAATCGCCGGCAGAAAATCTTTACGGACGCAAACTTAGATCGATTCACAACTCAATGTTACCACTGACACCAAAACGTGCCGACGCATCATTTCGGAAATAAAAAAATTTTGATGTTGGTGACCCTATCTATGTCCGCGACTATCGAGCAGGACATATACCTTGGAATAAAGTTTCCACCTCAGCACGACGTGGTCGAGTTATGTTTGACGTGAAAGTTGGTAATGATTTATGGACCCGTCACTACAATCAGTTGCATCCAAGAAATTCAAATATCCCAACCAGTACACAGTCATCTCTACCTCTGGATATACTCTTAGATACTTTTAACTTACCTACGACTGACAAAACAGAAAAGCGAAATTGCGCAGCCCAGACAACTCCAGACAAAGTAGAAGCCGCAAACTTAACAAGCAGATGAAGCAACAGACGTCGACAACAAACTGGACGGTTTCAGATAAACCCCAAGAAAGCATGCTATTAATCATCAATCTTCTCAAAAGGGGAGGTGATATGTATCCACATAATATGTGTGTTTGTTTTTGACAGTCTGTTATATTTTGCTATGTATATATGGATCGATATTCCATTATAATTGACAATATGTTTTTGTCTGTCCACTAACTAAACAAACATGTCTGACCTTGTTGTCACATGACATACATCATTACAACCAATCATGTTAAGACTGTCTATTGATTCGTTCATTTTTGAACATTCGCTCATACACTTGTGTGACATTGATTTTCCTTGTTGTTTGTGAAATACAAGTATCATCGTGAACCTGGTGGTTTTCTGATTTCCGCCTTCTTGCGTCAGGACTATTAATTACTCGACCAGTACATAACACAGGCCGACCACTGATATCAGTTGTGCGTCCGCGAAGAGTCGAATTTCGGTCTGTGTGCATGGTCGGTGAGATTCGTAAGCACACTGCCATCGATTCACATAGAAAGTTAACTAATACAAATATTGAACCCAATAGAACATAGGGACGGTTGACTGAGAAGAATATGTGAATTATCATCAATGCAAATGTCAGCTGTAAGTGATTTTTATGAATGAAGTTCTCTTGTAGGTGTGAAGAATATTCACTGTAATTGCAGTCTGTGCAGGATTTCTTATCCTCTTGCTATTTATTGCGTCTGCACTATACAGTTTGACAAATATGCATACAAATGTACCCTACCACAAAAAATTAATGCAGTCTGAATTGAGAGCTCAAAGCCTGTATGGTTCTCACCATATACGATTTTCTCTATAGATAAAACCACAAGGATGTTAAGAACACAGCTGAAAATAACAGCTTACTGCCATTTTGTCTGGAATTTCTACAAACCTTCGTAACTTTAAAAAGAAAATAAGTTCCCTTTATGAATTTAGATGAAGCAATAAGCAGACGTAATTTGTCTGAATCGTGTGATGTATTTGAGCAACACATTTCGAACAATCTGATCACACATGGATTTAAAATTAATATGAAATTAATAAAAAGTAAAGAGGTGAGAAAATAGTCTTAGGTCAAGTTAAAACAAGCCCTGGATGCAAAATTCCGACCGGAAGAAGCTGGATTCAGGAGAAACAAGTCATGTATTGATCAAATCGCCACACTACGGATCATCATTGGACAAAGCTTGGAATGGCAGTAACCTCTCTATATCACTCAACTTCATCGACTTTGAAAAGGCCTTCGATAGCGCAGCGTCGATCGAGAGTCGATTTGGCAACTACTTCGCTACTACCAAGGGGTCCCATCGACAATTATACACCTCATCCAACAGTTATACGACAATGCTGCATGCCAAGTAATCCACAACGGGAAACTTACGGAAGCCTTCGAAGTGAGGACGGGTGTGAGGCAAGGCTGTCTACTATCACCAATGATCTTCCTGATTGCAGTAGATTGGATAATGCGACAGACAGCGGGTGGGGCAATGAGGAAACAGGATAAGAGACTTGCACTGCGCGTCATAAAGAGCATCTCAAACAAACTTCAGATCTTCATTAACAGCTGTCTTCGCTCAATACTCAAGGTGAGATGACAGACCAGAAGAGATCGGTAACAGGGATCTCTGGGAGCCAAACAACTCAGCAGGAACCGATTGTGAAACAAATAGGCAGGAAGAAATGGAGATGGATTGGCGGCCATTCCTCGAGGAAACCATCAAGTGACATCACTAGACAAGTCATTGCTTGAGTGGAACCTGAAAGGGAAGCAGTGAGTTGGTCGTCCCACGGTGGGTTGACTTGGAGGCGGTCATATGAAAAGGAGATGAAAACGTGTGGGCAGACTTGGAGCGGGGTAAAAATTTGGCAGAAAACAGAAGGCAATGGAGATGGGCAGCTGAAGCCATATGTTCCTCTAGGAATTAAAGGATACAATAATAATAATAATACAAGTTAAAACGACATGTTGAAGGTCATATTAACAATGAACATCACTAAACAAAATAACAGAGGTAATAGTACATATGCTATGGTATCAAAGGAAATTTATCACGGAAGGCTTAGTATGATGATAAATTGTTTTTGAAAGCAAAAAGGTGACCTGAACTTTCTAATCCACAAACTCTAGGATACGCCCTAAACACGTTTTATAGATAAGTTTAAAATATGTGTTAACGTCAATTTCATGTCCTGTCTGCTCTATGATATGTTTCGCAATAGAGAAGCTAGCTGTCGTTTTCTCACCATTATTGGGTACTGAAGATCCCATTTGTTTCTGGAGCTATTTAGGAATATTCTCTGAAGCCCTTACCTGCAGAGATCGATCAGTCCTACTTATGTATGTGTGTCCACACGTACATTCAAATTTGGTTAATACAGTGGGATGTGACATCATTTATTCGCAGGTTCAAAGGGCTTAGATGGATGGATATATTGCCTTCAAATTCTCAATTATTATGATATTAGCTGCATAAAAAGCAGCGATCAGTCTTTGTCTAGTTATCAAGCTGTTATGATACCTCATATAGGGCAGCTTGATGTACACACCTTTCTTAGCGGCGAGTTGGAGAATGCGTCTTGGTGTTGTGACTACTTTATATCTCTTGATGAACTTGTCTGGATAACTGTTATCGACCAGAGTTTGTGTCAACTTTCTTTCTTCTTTATCAAGTGTGTCTACAGTGCATATTCGTTGGATTCTACTGAAGAGGCACCTAGCTGACTAAGGCTCTGTTGTACTGAACAGGGCAAAAACTGTGGTAATTAAGATACTGTCCTGTTCATGTAGGTTTTCTATAAATAGATCTGTTTATTGATCTATCAAGCCGTCGGCCAAGCAAAATGTCTAGGAAAGATAACACAATTATCTTCCTCTTCTATAGATGTAAGCGATATGCTATTCTGAACTTCATTCCTTCTATTTTAAATTGTGGTGGAAGAACAATACTTTCACGATTTAGACAAATTACGTCTTCTTATTGCTTTAGCGAAACGCATAATCTTGTTTCTATCTCTTCCTCAATTGACAGATCATGTTCACTTGTGTCAGTATCCACAAATGGCTGATGTGGTGGTTTGCACCTCAACCTACAGAATTTATTCTGGCTGTCGTGATTTGGTTTCTAATGCTAGGCCTCTTCACTGAAACGTATACTGGCATTACATCATGCTTACAGAAAGACAACAACAATAAACAGAAATCTGTTGTTGGAAGATACCCGTATTAACAGGTTAAATGTGTCCCTTTTTCTGGATTGTAGTGTGCTGTTGTGATTACGTACATTAATAAATTTCTGTGTTTTGTAAAATCAAAATTGTGTAAGCATCCAATGCACAAACAGAACAGAATAAGCCTATGTGGCTCCTTCTCACTTATCATTTTTACATTGACCATTGTCTTGAAAATGTAATTTGAATCTTTAGAATACTTTAATCATTTCCAAGCAAAAGGATTACCTTGTGAACGTTTGGAGGGTTGTCGTGTTAAGACTGTTCGCATATTTTGTTCCTACAGTGATTACAGTCATTCATTTCTCCGTTTACAATATCACAACAATCAACTATTGACGTAAGTAATCCACATAATCAATTAAGTAGGGTTCACTCAGATAGACACGTGTCCTCCTGTAATTTATTGAGAACCCACACATAAGAATGACTAATGTAATAATCTCGGCTGTGGTTACAACATTGAAAGATCACTTCAAACTACAGGAAACATTTCATGAGTGACTTTCCTTTGTTTGACCAGAACTGCAGGCAACCAGACGAACAGGATAACTATTCAGCCTAACTTTGGCCATTCATCGATATGTAGCGACAACGCCAAGGCTATTTCATCAGTCCTCATATGCAACTGGGCGAAAGATGTTGATGGCGGACTCTCACTCAAACTTCATGTATCCCTATCCTAAAATTGATCACTAGCCAGCAGATCACCAGACAATGGAACCGATGGGTCATTGGACTTACCTTCAGTGACTGAGCGATATGAGGGATGTCTTTGTAAGCTGAAAGTCCTGCGTTTTATCTGTTATGCATCGGTAGCACAGCGGTTTGGACTCTTGCCGATCATGCACATGGTCCTAGGTTCGGTCCTCTGCCGACGCTAATCTGATATCTATGATCGGCCTGCAAAATTTAGTCTACCGATATCACATGCTTAAAATTCCATACGCGCAACAAAAATACGGTGTGCAATCAAGCTGTAATCAAAAAAGTGGTGTGCGTGAAATGCTCAAAAACTCTCAGACGTCGACGACACATTCATCCGACACTCAAGGGTTTTCTGTGATGAGGTTGGTTCGCGATTAAAATAAAAATAAGTGAAATCCCTGCAAACCTATCAGTAGTCTCATTGTGTACTCGTTTAATATTGGTAAAGCGAATGAGACTCATTACTACAAATTTTCTTGAGATTTCAAACACGGAAACAGAAGGAACGATGAAACCATTATTACATATATTCTAGCTGCATAGGAATGTTCACTTAAATATCCGCCTTTTAACCTAACACAAACGGAATGATAGTAGATAGATGAAACTTTTTCTGATGTTTGTGTCCTTGACTGAAGTTTACCACAATGTGACGCTTAACAATTCAATATTCAGAAGTGACATTCCCGGTAGCAGGCCGGTCCCAGAAATAGCATGAAAATGGTTCCCTCTTGAGGTCTGCCAACACAATTCGTTGTTCAAATATTTTCTATTCCTCGGATAAAGCATACGGGAAAATGTACACATTTTTAGCAACTAATTCAAATATTATTTTTAAAATTTATTCGTATAGTAATTCGTTTTAACTAGGTGTAACGAATTATTGCAAACGAATGTACCAGGATAAAATCAATTCATTATTTATTTTGTGGATTCTTTCTACAACCCAAACAGGATTATGTAAATAAATAAATAAATAGATTGATTCTCATGGTACAGTACATGAGGGACGCCAGTTTACAGGCATCATCAAATTGTTACAGAAATAGAACCATATTATTCAGTCACATTTTACAATCGATAGCAAAATATGTTTAACATGTACACTGGAGATTATACATACACTTGATAAATGTTAATCCCAATAGTATAAAACATCCTTTTCACTTATGTACAATCATTTCTGTGCATAGTTGGAAAAATCCGCTAGATTGTCGGTGAGTGCAACACATCAGGAAATACAGAAGTATTGTCTTCGCATTAACAAAAAAAAACCAGGTCTTTGGTGGATGGGTTATAAGTGCCTGGGAAAAAAAATAAAGCTTGAAGTCAATTTTCCTACAATACTTTGTTGTGTGCAGAATCCTTGATTTATAGTTCATTGATGTGTTATTTTGAAATCAGTGATTTGTTTATATTTCATTTGATCTGCAATGTCATTGTCGGGAGTAAAATACATAAGCTTCGGAGGCATTAATTAATGGATTTCTACTGCTTGTGAGTATTTACTTCTCGTGAGGAGGGTTTTTCAATTTTAGTTGTTCCGACGAGAGTTTTGAATATTAACTGCTCAGCAACATTACGGATATAAGTTCATCACATTATCTTAGGAATAATGGGTTGTAGTCGGTGAGGCATATATGATGCCCAACGAGCGTACATCTGTCCATGTGATGTTGCGGTGAGTTATACCTTTTTCATGTTGTCGGTTTATGTCCATTTTATTCCACTTATTGTGTTGGGTAGAAGTTTTACAAACGAAACTTCTTGTCTGTTTGAGGGTAAATAGCTTAATTGTTAATGTTTTATCTAAAATTATAAATATAGGCAAAAACAACAGGTGTAGTATTTGAGCTTATACATTAAATGGACCTATTATTTCGGAGGCTGTCAGATAGGAACTAGGACTACTGTCGTTTGCAAACTCGTGTAGTTTGTCGTTAAGCTCTTTTTTGAATGAGGCCAATGTACCTGCTTGACGCATTTCCATTGGTAGTTTATTCCATATCTGTGCATACCTAATCAAGTAAAACTTTTGCCTGGTGGCTGTTTTACATTGTTCAATAGCTACTGTACCCTTGTGGTGGACCTTTCACTCGGTTAGCTCAGTTACCCAAATTCAAATAGAAAATAAAGTACCAAATCAGTTTAGTTACGGGAAGAACATATTAAAGTTCCGTTACTTGGGTTTACAAAGATCTAAAATCCACAATAAACGCAACAGACTCCAGAGGCTCTGCGGAAAGACTGCTCCAGTACTAATTCTCCAATGTTGACGTTGCCGGAGGTCGACCAAAGTACGTAGGAAGAATTACGGTGCTCCTGCAAACATTTGAGATAGAAAGCAGGTTGTTATAATTGATCGACGGCAGTTGAGATGGTGGAGAAGATGGAGAGTCGAAAGCAGAACTATATTCTCATTCAAAACCCGAGGTAAAGTTCAAAGTACAGAGTTTATGGTTAAAACAAAGTAGTGTACAATATGTTCATTATTTACATAGTAGTAAAATTTGGATAAGTTTATTTTTGAGGACTCCACACCCTTAGTGTGTCTTAGTTTGTAGCCATTGTCATCTGAAAATCGAGTGCCATTAGTAGAGGTAAAAACTATATCCTATGTTCCAACTTGATGAGGAAAAACTGGTCACAGCTATAAGTAATAGAAGTCTGAATTGGTGTTAACCGGTTAATTGTCAGGAATAAACAATTAGAGCTTGAAACGACTACCGTATAGTTTGAGTCTAACTGGGACTAAAACCACCAGCCGATGAAGATGCGGGTATATTCGCTTGAAGAGTCTCACAAAAGGTGCATTGAACATCCTGTATGTTTTGATGTGGTTGTGTTCTGTGAGCAGGTGGATGGTTGATTTGCGAAGCTTTCATCACCCTACTAGGTGACATCTTCAGCGCACACTTCAATCTGTTGAAGTGAGCTTTTAGATTTCTCCACGAGTTTATTAATCATCTCTCCTGGTGGGTGACCTTGGACGTGATTGGTTGTTTTTGTGTGTTCTCACAACTTCTAGGTTCCTTGTATTGGAACTGATAGTTTCTTTGACTTGAACTTTGACTCTTTGTGTGTGAGGTTTCTTTCTTATCGGTTGATATATTTTGTCTATCTCCATGTGTCTATCGATTGATGATTCACTGGAATACCAGGCTACGAGAAATTCTCTAGCATTCTTATTGTTCCCTCTGTCTAATATTTGAACGTTGCTCCAGTCGAATTAATGTCCGTGGTTGTCTGTGTGTAGTGATATGAGGGAGTGGATATCATGCCTCTTGACGGCTAGCTTATGTCCGTGGATACGAAGACGAAGGGGACGTCCACTTTGGCCGATGTAGTGTTTTTCGCAGTTGTTACAGTTTATTTTGTAGATGATGTTGGTTTTGTCTTCTTTCGCTGTTGAGTCTTTTGGTTGACATAGAATTGAGTGAAGTGACTTTGTTGGTTTGTGTACGACGTCAATTCCTAAAAGTTTGAAGAGTCTTGTAGTGATTTCTGAGATATCCTTTATATATGGTAAGGCGATTTTCTTTGTGTTTTCCTTGGGGGCTTTTGGTTTGATAGGTTGACTAAGGGGTATATGTCATTTCATGAAGCTACGTGGATATCCATTCATTTGGAAGACGTCCATTAGATATTTTTCTTCAATGTTCGTTAAGGTGGATTGGCTGCAATGAGTCCGTGCCCTCTTGAATAGTGTTTGTATGCAATTCCTTTTGTGTGTTATTGGATTGTTGCTGTTGTAATTCAGGATTTGGTCTGTGTGAGTTGATTTTCTATAAACCTGAGTTTCTAATTCCCCTTAGTAACCATAGCTCCTACAACTCCATCTGTCTCTTATCCTACTTCCCATTTAAGTTGTACAGGAACTTTGTTCAAATCAGCAGTAGCATTCATTCGCCCAATCTCATCATGATGAGCCGAAGACAAATGAGCACTATCATGACCATTGTCACAAATATCCAATATACAGATGTTTTTATGGTCAGATACATCAATTTCAACCATTTTATTTAGAGCAGTAGACAATTTGGGTTCTTCCCCATAAATCCTTAAAGGTTACATGCCTTTACTCTGACTAGTAATGACTTGTTAACTTATGGAGTCAGAACTAGACTCTGAACCTGTAACTCTCTTCTCCTGCACAAACTGCGGTGTCGTCTGTGACACTCTATTCAACAATGGGTTACCAGTTGCAACTACAGGCTTCTTCACTGCACCGTTATCGCCACACAATTCGGAGTCAGACCTGGATTTCACATTTAGCTTACCACTAAACTTGGTCACTTCTTCACAGTTCGCTTTTTTATGCACTTCTTGCAAACGTGTAAAACACAACGGCGTCTGTCTCGCAACTTGTTACCTATCTGTTGTGGATGTCCCGCGAAAGCTGTTACACTCACTTAGTTTATATGGACACCATAGACACCATAAAGCTTTCTCGATATCCACTTCTCTGAGACACTTTCGTCATAAATGATTGCGTTTCACCCTCAGACTGCTCTATTCCAGGGGTGGGATGCAATATACTGGCAAACTTGCTCATAGCTTGATTGACACTATCTTTTACCAGTTTCAGAATATCATCGAACTTTGGCTCAATACCTCCTTCTTCTATACGAGAGCTTATCTTCACCCACTTCCTTCGCAGTCGAGTAGGTAGGCGTCTCGCTATTACCTCTAGGACGGAACCTCAGTTCAAATCGCTTATGCGATTCATCGAAACCAACGTAGTCTTGTAGGTCATCAGATTGTCCAGAAACTCAGAGAGTGTCCTGGAGTCATCTTGTAATTGACCATCACTACCCTTAATAGCCTCGAATACATTCCTTACAATCATCGAAGGTCTCCCGAATATTAGATGCAGTATACTTATAGCCTCAGCGTAACCTTTGTTAGGGTCATGAACTTACAGCACTGTATAGCTCTTGCAGCAACTCCAGAGCAGTACCTCATCAAATAAATCAACTCCATTTCATTATTTAATAAAAAACCACTTAACATGATCTCAAACTCCTTTACAAACTATGGATAGTCAGCTGGGTTTCCGTCGAAACACCGAGTTTCAAATTTAGGCTTATTATCCTTAAACTGCGAAACATGGACAACAGACTCATCATGCTGAGCATCATACATATCATTACAATTAACAAGCGACTCATCATCATTTACATTCCTGCTTGCTTCTAAGACGATTCGTCCCTTCCTTAACTCAGGCATCATTGAAATTGACCAAAAATTCCAGAAAAGTTTTAGGTAAGTCTGACTCCGAATTGTGTGACGATAACGGTGCAGTGAAGAAGCCTGTAGTTGCAACTGGTAACCCATTGTTGAATAGAGTGTCACAGACGACACCGCAGTTTGTGCAGGAGAAGAGAGTTACAGGTTCAGAGTCTAGTTCTGACTCCATAAGTTAACAAGTCATTACTAGTCAGAGTAAAGGCATGTAACCTTTAAGGATTTATGGGGAAGAACCCAAATCATCCACTGCTGTTATTAAACATTTTGAAAATGATGAAGTCGATCAGATAGACAACGCTTAAGTGAATATTTGTGATAATGATCATGATACTGCATTTTTTCCTTAGCTGATCATGATGAGATTCGGGGGTTGACTACTTCTGCAGATTTGAACACAGGTTCTGTACAGCTTGAACGTGAATCAAAATAAAGACAGATGCAATTCCAAAAGGTTCGGATGCTTATGAGTCAGTCAGTGTAATTGATCGGCATGTAGCCCTGTAGTACCCCTATACCAACTGTAAACATGCTTTTTAATCTAATTTGTATTATTATTATTATTGTATCCTTTAGTTCCTAGAGGAACATAGGGCTTCAGCTGCGCACCTCCATTGACTTCGGTTTTCTGACAACTTTTTCACCCTGCTCCAGGTCTGTCCACATGCTTTCATCTCCTCCTCATGACCTCCTCCAAGTCACCCTTGGACGACCAACTCGCCGCCTCCCTTTCGGGTTCCACTCGAGGGCTTGTCTAGTGATGTCACTTGATGGTTTCCTCAGCGTATGGCCAATCCATCTCCATTTCTTTCTGCCTATTTGTTTCACAATCGGTTCCTGATTGGTTCGCTCCCAGAGATCCCTGTTGCTGATCTTTTCTGGCCATCTGATCTTGAGTATTGAGCGGAGACAGTTGTTAATGAAGGTTTGAAGTTTGTTTGAGATGCTCTTTATGACTCGCCAAGTCTCTGATCCGTATAGTAGCACTGACTTCACATTGGAGTTGAAAATCCGGATCTTATTTTTGATGCTGATTGCTGTTGACCTCCACACAGATTTGAGAGTAATGAAAGCTTGTCTTGCTTTTCCGATTCTGGCTTTGATGTCCTCGTCAGTTCCGCCTGTAGTTGAGACGATGCTTCCCAGGTAGGTGAAGGAGGTTGTTTCTTTCAGGTTCTTCCCATTTATGCTTATTGTGGTCTGTTGTTGTTGTTGATGTTGGCTAGGAATCTTCATCATCTCTGTTTTATCTATGTTCACGTGAAGTCCTATCTTTGATGCTTCTTCTGCCAACTTGTTACTTTTCACTTGCATATCTTCCAGTTTATGGGAAATCAGACATATATCATCGGCGAAATCCAGATCCTCCAAGTCTTTTGTGTCAGTCCATTTTATGCCTGTTCCCTCGTTGGTTGCCGTTGTCTGTCGCATTATCCAATCAATTGCAATCAGGAAGATCATTGGTGATAGTAGACAGCCTTGCCTCACTCCCGTCCTCACTTCGAAGGCTTCCGTAAGTTTCCCGTTGTGGATTACTTGGCATGCAGCATTGTCGTATAACTGTTGGATGAGGTGTATAATTGTCGATGGGACCCCGTAGTAGCGAAGTAGTTTCCAAATGACCTCTCGATCGACGCTGTCGAAGGCCTTTTCAAAGTCGATGAAGTTGAGATAGAGAGGTGACTGCCATTCCAAGCTTTGTTCAATGATGATCCGTAGAGTGGCGATTTGATCAATACATGATTTGTTTCTCCTGAATCCAGCCTGTTCCGGACGAAGTTTTTCATCTAGGGCTTGTTTGATTCTCTCCAGGATGATGCGACTTAGTATCTTGCTTGGAATGGACAGAAGCATAATTCCACGCCAGTTTTTACATTGACTTAAGTCTCCTTTCTTTGGAAGTTTGAATAAGTAACTGTTCTTCCAATCCTCGGGTACTTTGCCCTCTTTCCACACCTTCTCCAGTAGTGGTGTCATCAAGTCCGCTGTTGTCTCTGGGTCTATTTTCAAAGCCTCTGCTGGGATTCCATCTGGTCCCGGTGTTTTCCCAGTTTTAAGCATCTTGATTGCATTCAGGACTTCTGATTTCGTCGGGGGGTCAGTGTTCACTGGTAGTTCTGCTTCCGTTGTTGGTATTGCTGGACGTGTTGTAGGTGGCGGACGATTTAGAAGTCTTTTGAAGTGTTCAACCCAGTGCTTTCTCTGTTCCACCTCTTTGGTGATTGACTTTCCATTGTCGTCCTTTATTGGCTTAATCTGTGTCGAACGTTTGCCCGAAAGGTTCCTAGTTGTTTGGTAGAGTGTGGCGAGGTCTCCTTTGCCTGCAGCTTGTTCTGCTTCGTTTGCCATGGTTTCATAATATTTTCTTTTGTCTTCCCTGGCACTTTTCTTCACTCTTTTGTTCAGTGTATTGTAGCTTGCATTCAGCTCCTGTTTTTGTTGCTCGTCGTGCACTGGATAATCTTTTGCTTCACTGTCCTTCTCTCTTCTATTAGTTTCCAAGTGTCCGTAGTGAGCCACTGTTTGTCCTGTCTCTTTTTTCTGCCTAGAATTTCTATGCAGGTTTGGCTCCACACCGTTTTCAAGTTGTTCCAGTGCTTTTCAACGCCGACCTCTTCGCTAGTGTTGATTTGTGTCTCGGCTTTGTCCTTTATGCTTGCAATGAAGATGTCCTTTGTAGCCTGGTCCTTCAGCTTTTGAGTGTTGAACTTGGCTTGTGGTCTATCTGCAGCTCCTGATTCCCTGAAAGCTTTTAATTTGATTTGGATTGTCCCTTGTACGAGATAGTGGTCTGAGCCAACGTCTGCTCCTCTTCTTGCTTTTGTGTCCAGTAGGCTGCGCCTCCACTTCCTTGAGATTGAGATGAAGTCGATTTGGTTTTTGGTTTGCCCGTCTGGTGACACCCATGTAGCCTTGTGGATATCTTTGTGCTTGTATACACTGCCACCAATCACCAGTTCGTTGAAGGCGCAGAAGTCGGCGAAGAGTTCTCCGTTTTCATTCATTTCTCCTAGAGCTTCTCTACCCATGATGAGTTCCCTTCCCGTATTGTCTGGTCCCAGTTTGGCGTTCATGTCTCCCATTAGTATTTTCATGTCGCCAGCTGGAGTATTGTCCATTGTTGCCTGTAGTTGCCTGTAGAATTCTTCTTTCTTCTCGAGGTCTGCGTTGTTTGTGGGTGCATAACATTGTATGATTGACACTTTCCTTCCTTTGGAGTTGAACCTGGCGGTCATTATCCTGGACGAAATCGCCTCCCATTGTATCAGGGCTTTCGTTGCCGTTGGTGACATCATGATAGCCACGCCCTCGGTGTGCGTGTGGTTATCTTCTGGGTGACCGGAGTAGATCACTGACTCACCTGTTGACAATTTGGTGAGTCCACTCCCATTCCATCTGCTCTCACATATTCCCAGCACTTGTATTCCGTATCTTTTCATCTCGTTGGCGATCTGGGCAGCTTTCCAGTCTCGTACATAGTTCGGACGTTCCATGTTCCTACACAGACTTTTTCTTTTGGTGCAAGGAGGTTCACATACTGAAGTTTCTGTAGCAATTTTTGTTTACAGGGTGGGGTTGCTAGCCTCACGCCTGAGAAAAGAATGATTACATTAAGTAAAAGTTTAGAGAGAAGCAACTTTTTGGGTTGCTCCCCTCAAAATCAGAAAATAACGGACAAACAATGAGAACAACATCAACAAAGGAAACAGTTCACAGAAAAAAGGGCAAAAAGCGACGACAACTATACAATAAGACAACATGCAATATAGTTCAGTACATTTAACTAAAATGATATCTTAACCATAAACTCACTGACTTGGAGCAACTTGAACATATAAATCCAACAATATATACAATTATAGATGTGTTTATGTTTAAAAATTCCACAAATCCAAACAGTGAGTTATGTGTATTATCTGTCAATAAGATTGTATTTTTTGGATTCAGTGTTCGAAAGGTTAATAATTGTGATAATTTCCGCAAACACTTTGCATAAAATTTTAGAGTAATAAGAGATTTTATTTATGACCAAAATGTAGCGTAATAGTCGAAAAGCGCGCGCATTTTGTAATAATTTGTATACTTGTATTATATATGTACCGATTTTATATGTACTTCGCAAACATTCGCCAATTTTCTGTTGAATTTTACCTTGACACAATTTCGAATTTGACTACTGCTATAATACACTATCGTACTCTTCGCAAGTGTCTTTTGGTTTTACGTTGTGGGCGTCGAGTATCCACAACGTCTGCGCACATTAATGAAAGTGAAGGAGTATTAGAATATACGTGTACTCAAGTTTAGTCGAATGACGCACGCAACAAAATTGGTGAGCCTGACGACAAATTTCGACCCCGACGATAACTTGTTCACCACGACACATCATTACACTTGCTGGATTATTTATACCCTAACTTTATCGGATCTATATATATATATATATATATCAATATAATAGACATTTCGAACTCATTCTTGTGCTTTCTCATCGCACAACTTGCAGTAATCTGTGGTAAGCATCTGCATTGCATGTTTTTCTGAGTTTCCATATTCTTGGTGTGCATAAATTTTGCTATTTTGTTGCTGTTATACCATGTTTCTACGAATTCTAACATGTCTTCCAATACCTCTAATAACTTAGACCTGGGATCTGTTAGTACCATTTCTCTTAGTGTACCAGTTTTTAAGCCCAGAGACCCCCATCTTTGGTTTGCATGACTGGAACATTATTTCACTGCCAATAAGCTCACATCACAGACGGCTAAATTCGGCATTTTGAGTACAGTACTACCAGACGAAGTCGCTGAGCAGGTGCGACAATAAATAGTTCAACCCAGCACAGACGCTCCTTACGACAAGTTGAAGGAAGAGGTACTTCGATGCACTTCGCTTTTAGATAGGCAAGCACTCGATCGTTTGTTAAGCAATGTAGAGCTAGGTGATAAAACCCCATCGCAACTCATGAGGTATATGCGAAGCCTAGTAGCAGGAAGAGAAATCGATAAACGTCTCTTTTAACAAATCTGGCTGAGACGATTTCCTGCACACATTCAGCAAGTTCTTGCTTTCGGAGACAACGACACTGACATAGAAAAGCTCGCTAAAATCGCGGATCACATGTACGAGAGGTCAACACCTGTCAGCCACGTCTCGTAAACCGTCAATGCCCAGCTCTTGCTACGCTCGGGCTCACGCTGTTCCTTGAAGTTTCTCAGAAACGCTTAGTAATAACGGACGAAGAAACCAAAACACCAATTGGTGACTCGAGGATTCTTTGTTACATTAACATATAAATACTGTTAAAACTAAGGAATGTGAACAAACATTACAATAATAAATCACAATATTATTTCTGACGGTATTCTACTGACTTCTTTCTGAACAGCAACCGATGAGACGATGACTGTCGTATTGATGCCTCCGCGAAAATCGAGGAAGTTGGTTCTGAGCAAACAATCATAATTGATCGTTCAATCTTCAACTCCATTGACACTCTCCGGTAAATTACGGATCCATGCCTTTCTTCCATCGCGACCAATGCACGTTGACTTGGATGCCATTGCGAGAACCTGGGTCACACGGACAGAGTTGAAATGGAAAACAAACAGAAAAGCCAACACACCACTAGCATACCCACAGCACAATCTCACACATCAATGACAACATCCGCCTTCCGCTTAAAGGTGTCCTCTTGACACATTGTCTTGCAACACAATCGCCAATTGCTAGAATGACTCTTGCAGAATGCAAAGTGACCAAAGCATCACCTCATGATACTCCACGCACATCCTCGTATCTACTCACTACCAATTACCACTGAAATCGCTTATCACTCATTCTGCCTCAGTTCTAGTAACGGTGACGTATGCGAGCCTCAGTCGTTTACACTCTTTCTCCCCGGCGTGTGGGACCGCACCTAACAATTATCTCCGTTTGCATTTCATTCTCAGCAATAGCCTAGCCTCCCCGGCGTATACAACCCATCTGCTGTCTCTAACATCAATCAATTCATTCACGGATGTAGAAGACTCGAAACAACTTCAGAAGTAATCACGACGAAAATTTTAACAAAATTACGCAATAACAACAAGACACGAAAACAACAAGTAAACACAATGAATCCAAAAAGCACCAATTGATATGACACACCACACGTATATACAAATAGTACAAACAACCTCGCGGATCATGTCTTGGTGGAATTCCTTCGAAGAATTGCAGGACTTACACCAATACGCCTACAACCCTTCACAGGTTGACGATTGTAAGTTGTGGAATGTCCGGACACAAACAAGATTAACCAACAATTACATCAATTGGAACTCACACAATTATTTAACACAAACATATGTACAATCAACACATCAAATGTTGTGGATTCTGACACGACAAACTACCCTTGAAGAACCATAGGACTTACAGCAGTACGCCTACATTCCTTCTCAGGTTGATGATACAAGTCGAAGTCGTCCGGACACAAACAAAATTACCAACAGCTAGATGACAGATAATACCACTTCAGTATATACAACATGAACATATGTACAAAATCACACACCAAGCACATTGGACTGCTCATTGATGCGCTACCCTTTGAAGAACTGTAGGACTTACACCAGTACGCCTACAACCCTTCTCAGGTTGACGCCCTAGGTTGGAAAATCGTCGCAGAGTTCATTTGCTGATTTCCTTCTATCAGCTATATCCTTAAATCTGAACGGTAACACGCTCATGTCATTGTATCGTAGAACATAGATGACTAACAAACACACGACGTATCTGGTCAACCAAGCGTAGGCACAGAGTAATTTACACCAAAGATAATAGCATTCAAATAGTAACTTGAAACTAGAAATGCCTTTATTCGTGCAAGTCAATTTAACAATTACTCTCTCGTTTACATTTGGCTTATCCTCACTAAACTGAGCAATATCTTTCGTCTTTTCAAACGCACCAATTGTCAGTCTCGTCTCATAAACCGTTAATGCCCAGCTCTCGCTACGCTCGGGCCCACGCTGTTCCTTTGAGTTTCAGAAACGCTTAGTAATAACGGACGCAAAAACCAAAACACCGATCTGCTGCTTGTTATTTCTTTATTGTTACACCAACATATAAAAGGAATAAACGAACTAAGCAAACTAAGGTCTGTAAACAAATATTACAATAATAAATCGTTATGTTACTTCTGACGATGTTTCACTCTTCTTTCTGAACAGCGACCGATGAGACGATGACTGTCGTATTGATGCCTCCGCGAAAATTGGGGAAGTTGATTTTAAGCAAACAACCATGAATTGATCGTTCAATCTTCAACTCCATTGACACTCCCCGGCAAAAAGGGATCCAACCCTTTTTTCCTTCACGACCAATGCACGTTGACTTGGATGCCATTGCGAGAACCTGGGTCACACGGACAGAGCTGAAATGGAAAACAAACAGAAAAGCCAACACACCACTAGCATACCCACAGCACAATCTCACACATCAATGACGACCTGCGCCTCCAGATAGAGACCTCCTCTTGACATCTTGCAACACAGTCTCCACTTGCTAGAATGACTCTTGCAGAATGCAAAGTGACCATGGCAGCACCTCACGATACTCTACGCACATCCTCGTATCTACTCACTACCAATTACCACTGAAATCGCTTATCACTCATTCTGCCTCAGTTCTAGTAACGGTGACGTATGCGAGCCTCAGTCGTTTACACTCTTTCTCCCCGGCGTGTGGGACCGCACCTAACAATTATCTCCGTTTGCATTTCATTCTCAGCAATAGCCTAGCCTCCCCGGCGTATACGACCCATCTGCTGTCTCTAACATCAATCAATTCATTCATGGATGTAGAAGACTCGAAACAACTTCAGAAGTAATCACGACGAAAATTTTAACAAAATTACGCAATAACAACAAGACACGAAAACAACAAGTAAACACAATGAATCCAAAAAGCACCAATTGATATGACACACCACACGTATATACAAATAGTACAAACAACCTCGCGGATCATGTCTTGGTGGAATTCCTTCGAAGAATTGCAGGACTTACACCAATACGCCTACAACCCTTCACAGGTTGACGATTGTAAGTTGTGGAATGTCCGGACACAAACAAGATTAACCAACAATTACATCAATTGGAACTCACACAATTATTTAACACAAACATATGTACAATCAACACATCAAATGTTGTGGATTCTGACACGACAAACTACCCTTGAAGAACCATAGGACTTACAGCAGTACGCCTACATTCCTTCTCAGGTTGATGATACAAGTCGAAGTCGTCCGGACACAAACAAAATTACCAACAGCTAGATGACAGATAATACCACTTCAGTATATACAACATGAACATATGTACAAAATCACACACCAAGCACATTGGACTGCTCATTGATGCGCTACCCTTTGAAGAACTGTAGGACTTACACCAGTACGCCTACAACCCTTCTCAGGTTGACGCCCTAGGTTGGAAAATCGTCGCAGAGTTCATTTGCTGATTTCCTTCTATCAGCTATATCCTTAAATCTGAACGGTAACACGCTCATGTCATTGTATCGTAGAACATAGATGACTAACAAACACACGACGTATCTGGTCAACCAAGCGTAGGCACAGAGTAATTTACACCAAAGATAATAGCATTCAAATAGTAACTTGAAACTAGAAATGCCTTTATTCGTGCAAGTCAATTTAACAATTACTCTCTCGTTTACATTTGGCTTATCCTCACTAAACTGAGCAATATCTTTCGTCTTTTCAAACGCACCAATTGTCAGTCTCGTCTCATAAACCGTTAATGCCCAGCTCTCGCTACGCTCGGGCCCACGCTGTTCCTTTGAGTTTCAGAAACGCTTAGTAATAACGGACGCAAAAACCAAAACACCGATCTGCTGCTTGTTATTTCTTTATTGTTACACCAACATATAAAAGGAATAAACGAACTAAGCAAACTAAGGTCTGTAAACAAATATTACAATAATAAATCGTTATGTTACTTCTGACGATGTTTCACTCTTCTTTCTGAACAGCGACCGATGAGACGATGACTGTCGTATTGATGCCTCCGCGAAAATTGGGGAAGTTGATTTTAAGCAAACAACCATGAATTGATCGTTCAATCTTCAACTCCATTGACACTCCCCGGCAAAAAGGGATCCAACCCTTTTTTCCTTCACGACCAATGCACGTTGACTTGGATGCCATTGCGAGAACCTGGGTCACACGGACAGAGCTGAAATGGAAAACAAACAGAAAAGCCAACACACCACTAGCATACCCACAGCACAATCTCACACATCAATGACGACCTGCGCCTCCAGATAGAGACCTCCTCTTGACATCTTGCAACACAGTCTCCACTTGCTAGAATGACTCTTGCAGAATGCAAAGTGACCATGGCAGCACCTCACGATACTCTACGCACATCCTCGTATCTACTCACTACCAATTACCACTGAAATCGCTTATCACTCATTCTGCCTCAGTTCTAGTAACGGTGACGTATGCGAGCCTCAGTCGTTTACACTCTTTCTCCCCGGCGTGTGGGACCGCACCTAACAATTATCTCCGTTTGCATTTCATTCTCAGCAATAGCCTAGCCTCCCCGGCGTATACGACCCATCTGCTGTCCTTAACATCAATCAATTCATTCATGGATGTAGAAGACTCGAAACAACTTCAGAAGTAATCACGACGAAAATTTTAACAAAATTACGCAATAACAACAAGACACGAAAACAACAAGTAAACACAATGAATCCAAAAAGCACCAATTGATATGACACACCACACGTATATACAAATAGTACAAACAACCTCGCGGATCATGTCTTGGTGGAATTCCTTCGAAGAATTGCAGGACTTACACCAATACGCCTACAACCCTTCACAGGTTGACGATTGTAAGTTGTGGAATGTCCGGACACAAACAAGATTAACAAACAATTACATCAATTGGAACTCACACAATTATTTAACACAAACATATGTACAATCAACACATCAAATGTTGTGGATTCTGACACGACAAACTACCCTTGAAGAACCATAGGACTTACAGCAGTACGCCTACATTCCTTCTCAGGTTGATGATACAAGTCGAAGTCGTCCGGACACAAACAAAATTACCAACAGCTAGATGACAGATAATACCACTTCAGTATATACAACATGAACATATGTACAAAATCACACACCAAGCACATTGGACTGCTCATTGATGCGCTACCCTTTGAAGAACTGTAGGACTTACACCAGTACGCCTACAACCCTTCTCAGGTTGACGCCCTAGGTTGGAAAATCGTCGCAGAGTTCATTTGCTGATTTCCTTCTATCAGCTATATCCTTAAATCTGAACGGTAACACGCTCATGTCATTGTATCGTAGAACATAGATGACTAACAAACACACGACGTATCTGGTCAACCAAGCGTAGGCACAGAGTAATTTACACCAAAGATAATAGCATTCAAATAGTAACTTGAAACTAGAAATGCCTTTATTCGTGCAAGTCAATTTAACAATTACTCTCTCGTTTACATTTGGCTTATCCTCACTAAACTGAGCAATATCTTTCGTCTTTTCAAACGCACCAATTGTCAGTCTCGTCTCATAAACCGTTAATGCCCAGCTCTCGCTACGCTCGGGCCCACGCTGTTCCTTTGAGTTTCAGAAACGCTTAGTAATAACGGACGCAAAAACCAAAACACCGATCTGCTGCTTGTTATTTCTTTATTGTTACACCAACATATAAAAGGAATAAACGAACTAAGCAAACTAAGGTCTGTAAACAAATATTACAATAATAAATCGTTATGTTACTTCTGACGATGTTTCACTCTTCTTTCTGAACAGCGACCGATGAGACGATGACTGTCGTATTGATGCCTCCGCGAAAATTGGGGAAGTTGATTTTAAGCAAACAACCATGAATTGATCGTTCAATCTTCAACTCCATTGACACTCCCCGGCAAAAAGGGATCCAACCCTTTTTTCCTTCACGACCAATGCACGTTGACTTGGATGCCATTGCGAGAACCTGGGTCACACGGACAGAGCTGAAATGGAAAACAAACAGAAAAGCCAACACACCACTAGCATACCCACAGCACAATCTCACACATCAATGACGACCTGCGCCTCCAGATAGAGACCTCCTCTTGACATCTTGCAACACAGTCTCCACTTGCTAGAATGACTCTTGCAGAATGCAAAGTGACCATGGCAGCACCTCACGATACTCTACGCACATCCTCGTATCTACTCACTACCAATTACCACTGAAATCGCTTATCACTCATTCTGCCTCAGTTCTAGTAACGGTGACGTATGCGAGCCTCAGTCGTTTACACTCTTTCTCCCCGGCGTGTGGGACCGCACCTAACAATTATCTCCGTTTGCATTTCATTCTCAGCAATAGCCTAGCCTCCCCGGCGTATACGACCCATCTGCTGTCCTTAACATCAATCAATTCATTCATGGATGTAGAAGACTCGAAACAACTTCAGAAGTAATCACGACGAAAATTTTAACAAAATTACGCAATAACAACAAGACACGAAAACAACAAGTAAACACAATGAATCCAAAAAGCACCAATTGATATGACACACCACACGTATATACAAATAGTACAAACAACCTCGCGGATCATGTCTTGGTGGAATTCCTTCGAAGAATTGCAGGACTTACACCAATACGCCTACAACCCTTCACAGGTTGACGATTGTAAGTTGTGGAATGTCCGGACACAAACAAGATTAACAAACAATTACATCAATTGGAACTCACACAATTATTTAACACAAACATATGTACAATCAACACATCAAATGTTGTGGATTCTGACACGACAAACTACCCTTGAAGAACCATAGGACTTACAGCAGTACGCCTACATTCCTTCTCAGGTTGATGATACAAGTCGAAGTCGTCCGGACACAAACAAAATTACCAACAGCTAGATGACAGATAATACCACTTCAGTATATACAACATGAACATATGTACAAAATCATACACCAAGCACATTGGACTGCTCATTGATGCGCTACCCTTTGAAGAACTGTAGGACTTACACCAGTACGCCTACAACCCTTCTCAGGTTGACGCCCTAGGTTGGAAAATCGTCGCAGAGTTCATTTGCTGATTTCCTTCTATCAGCTATATCCTTAAATCTGAACGGTAACACGCTCATGTCATTGTATCGTAGAACATAGATGACTAACAAACACACGACGTATCTGGTCAACCAAGCGTAGGCACAGAGTAATTTACACCAAAGATAATAGCATTCAAATAGTAACTTGAAACTAGAAATGCCTTTATTCGTGCAAGTCAATTTAACAATTACTCTCTCGTTTACATTTGGCTTATCCTCACTAAACTGAGCAATATCTTTCGTCTTTTCAAACGCACCAATTGTCAGTCTCGTCTCATAAACCGTTAATGCCCAGCTCTCGCTACGCTCGGGCCCACGCTGTTCCTTTGAGTTTCAGAAACGCTTAGTAATAACGGACGCAAAAACCAAAACACCGATCTGCTGCTTGTTATTTCTTTATTGTTACACCAACATATAAAAGGAATAAACGAACTAAGCAAACTAAGGTCTGTAAACAAATATTACAATAATAAATCGTTATGTTACTTCTGACGATGTTTCACTCTTCTTTCTGAACAGCGACCGATGAGACGATGACTGTCGTATTGATGCCTCCGCGAAAATTGGGGAAGTTGATTTTAAGCAAACAACCATGAATTGATCGTTCAATCTTCAACTCCATTGACACTCCCCGGCAAAAAGGGATCCAACCCTTTTTTCCTTCACGACCAATGCACGTTGACTTGGATGCCATTGCGAGAACCTGGGTCACACGGACAGAGCTGAAATGGAAAACAAACAGAAAAGCCAACACACCACTAGCATACCCACAGCACAATCTCACACATCAATGACGACCTGCGCCTCCAGATAGAGACCTCCTCTTGACATCTTGCAACACAGTCTCCACTTGCTAGAATGACTCTTGCAGAATGCAAAGTGACCAAAGCATCACCTCATGATACTCCACGCACATCCTCGTATCTACTCACTACCAATTACCACTGAAATCGCTTATCACTCATTCTGCCTCAGTTCTAGTAACGGTGACGTATGCGAGCCTCAGTCGTTTACACTCTTTCTCCCCGGCGTGTGGGACCGCACCTAACAATTATCTCCGTTTGCATTTCATTCTCAGCAATAGCCTAGCCTCCCCGGCGTATACGACCCATCTGCTGTCCTTAACATCAATCAATTCATTCATGGATGTAGAAGACTCGAAACAACTTCAGAAGTAATCACGACGAAAATTTTAACAAAATTACGCAATAACAACAAGACACGAAAACAACAAGTAAACACAATGAATCCAAAAAGCACCAATTGACATGACACACCACACGTATATACAAATAGTACAAACAACCTCGCGGATCATGTCTTGGTGGAATTCCTTCGAAGAATTGCAGGACTTACACCAATACGCCTACAACCCTTCACAGGTTGACGATTGTAAGTTGTGGAATGTCCGGACACAAACAAGATTAACAAACAATTACATCAATTGGAACTCACACAATTATTTAACACAAACATATGTACAATCAACACATCAAATGTTGTGGATTCTGACACGACAAACTACCCTTGAAGAACCATAGGACTTACAGCAGTACGCCTACATTCCTTCTCAGGTTGATGATACAAGTCGAAGTCGTCCGGACACAAACAGAATTACCAACAGCTAGATGACAGATAATACCACTTCAGTATATACAATATGAACATATGTACAAAATCATACACCAAGCACATTGGACTGCTCATTGATGCGCTACCCTTTGAAGAACTGTAGGACTTACACCAGTACGCCTACAACCCTTCTCAGGTTGACGCCCTAGGTTGGAAAATCGTCGCAGAGTTCATTTGCTGATTTCCTTCTATCAGCTATATCCTTAAATCTGAACGGTAACACGCTCATGTCATTGTATCGTAGAACATAGATGACTAACAAACACACGACGTATCTGGTCAACCAAGCGTAGGCACAGAGTAATTTACACCAAAGATAATAGCATTCAAATAGTAACTTGAAACTAGAAATGCCTTTATTCGTGCAAGTCAATTTAACAATTACTCTCTCGTTTACATTTGGCTTATCCTCACTAAACTGAGCAATATCTTTCGTCTTTTCAAACGCACCAATTGTCAGTCTCGTCTCATAAACCGTTAATGCCCAGCTCTCGCTACGCTCGGGCCCACGCTGTTCCTTTGAGTTTCAGAAACGCTTAGTAATAACGGACGCAAAAACCAAAACACCGATCTGCTGCTTGTTATTTCTTTATTGTTACACCAACATATAAAAGGAATAAACGAACTAAGCAAACTAAGGTCTGTAAACAAATATTACAATAATAAATCGTTATGTTACTTCTGACGATGTTTCACTCTTCTTTCTGAACAGCGACCGATGAGACGATGACTGTCGTATTGATGCCTCCGCGAAAATTGGGGAAGTTGATTTTAAGCAAACAACCATGAATTGATCGTTCAATCTTCAACTCCATTGACACTCCCCGGCAAAAAGGGATCCAACCCTTTTTTCCTTCACGACCAATGCACGTTGACTTGGATGCCATTGCGAGAACCTGGGTCACACGGACAGAGCTGAAACGGAAAACAAACAGAAAAGCCAACACACCACTAGCATACCCACAGCACAATCTCACACATCAATGACGACCTGCGCCTCCAGATAGAGACCTCCTCTTGACATCTTGCAACACAGTCTCCACTTGCTAGAATGACTCTTGCAGAATGCAAAGTGACCATGGCAGCACCTCACGATACTCTACGCACATCCTCGTATCTACTCACTACCAATTACCACTGAAATCGCTTATCACTCATTCTGCCTCAGTTCTAGTAACGGTGACGTATGCGAGCCTCAGTCGTTTACACTCTTTCTCCCCGGCGTGTGGGACCGCACCTAACAATTATCTCCGTTTGCATTTCATTCTCAGCAATAGCCTAGCCTCCCCGGCGTATACGACCCATCTGCTGTCCTTAACATCAATCAATTCATTCATGGATGTAGAAGACTCGAAACAACTTCAGAAGTAATCACGACGAAAATTTTAACAAAATTACGCAATAACAACAAGACACGAAAACAACAAGTAAACACAATGAATCCAAAAAGCACCAATTGATATGACACACCACACGTATATACAAATAGTACAAACAACCTCGCGGATCATGTCTTGGTGGAATTCCTTCGAAGAATTGCAGGACTTACACCAATACGCCTACAACCCTTCACAGGTTGACGATTGTAAGTTGTGGAATGTCCGGACACAAACAAGATTAACAAACAATTACATCAATTGGAACTCACACAATTATTTAACACAAACATATGTACAATCAACACATCAAATGTTGTGGATTCTGACACGACAAACTACCCTTGAAGAACCATAGGACTTACAGCAGTACGCCTACATTCCTTCTCAGGTTGATGATACAAGTCGAAGTCGTGCGGACACAAACAGAATTACCAACAGCTAGATGACAGATAATACCACTTCAGTATATACAACATGAACATATGTACAAAATCATACACCAAGCACATTGGACTGCTCATTGATGCGCTACCCTTTGAAGAACTGTAGGACTTACACCAGTACGCCTACAACCCTTCTCAGGTTGACGCCCTAGGTTGGAAAATCGTCGCAGAGTTCATTTGCTGATTTCCTTCTATCAGCTATATCCTTAAATCTGAACGGTAACACGCTCATGTCATTGTATCGTAGAACATAGATGACTAACAAACACACGACGTATCTGGTCAACCAAGCGTAGGCACAGAGTAATTTACACCAAAGATAATAGCATTCAAATAGTAACTTGAAACTAGAAATGCCTTTATTCGTGCAAGTCAATTTAACAATTACTCTCTCGTTTACATTTGGCTTATCCTCACTAAACTGAGCAATATCTTTCGTCTTTTCAAACGCACCAATTGTCAGTCTCGTCTCATAAACCGTTAATGCCCAGCTCTCGCTACGCTCGGGCCCACGCTGTTCCTTTGAGTTTCAGAAACGCTTAGTAATAACGGACGCAAAAACCAAAACACCGATCTGCTGCTTGTTATTTCTTTATTGTTACACCAACATATAAAAGGAATAAACGAACTAAGCAAACTAAGGTCTGTAAACAAATATTACAATAATAAATCGTTATGTTACTTCTGACGATGTTTCACTCTTCTTTCTGAACAGCGACCGATGAGACGATGACTGTCGTATTGATGCCTCCGCGAAAATTGGGGAAGTTGATTTTAAGCAAACAACCATGAATTGATCGTTCAATCTTCAACTCCATTGACACTCCCCGGCAAAAAGGGATCCAACCCTTTTTTCCTTCACGACCAATGCACGTTGACTTGGATGCCATTGCGAGAACCTGGGTCACACGGACAGAGCTGAAACGGAAAACAAACAGAAAAGCCAACACACCACTAGCATACCCACAGCACAATCTCACACATCAATGACGACCTGCGCCTCCAGATAGAGACCTCCTCTTGACATCTTGCAACACAGTCTCCACTTGCTAGAATGACTCTTGCAGAATGCAAAGTGACCATGGCAGCACCTCACGATACTCTACGCACATCCTCGTATCTACTCACTACCAATTACCACTGAAATCGCTTATCACTCATTCTGCCTCAGTTCTAGTAACGGTGACGTATGCGAGCCTCAGTCGTTTACACTCTTTCTCCCCGGCGTGTGGGACCGCACCTAACAATTATCTCCGTTTGCATTTCATTCTCAGCAATAGCCTAGCCTCCCCGGCGTATACGACCCATCTGCTGTCCTTAACATCAATCAATTCATTCATGGATGTAGAAGACTCGAAACAACTTCAGAAGTAATCACGACGAAAATTTTAACAAAATTACGCAATAACAACAAGACACGAAAACAACAAGTAAACACAATGAATCCAAAAAGCACCAATTGATATGACACACCACACGTATATACAAATAGTACAAACAACCTCGCGGATCATGTCTTGGTGGAATTCCTTCGAAGAATTGCAGGACTTACACCAATACGCCTACAACCCTTCACAGGTTGACGATTGTAAGTTGTGGAATGTCCGGACACAAACAAGATTAACAAACAATTACATCAATTGGAACTCACACAATTATTTAACACAAACATATGTACAATCAACACATCAAATGTTGTGGATTCTGACACGACAAACTACCCTTGAAGAACCATAGGACTTACAGCAGTACGCCTACATTCCTTCTCAGGTTGATGATACAAGTCGAAGTCGTCCGGACACAAACAGAATTACCAACAGCTAGATGACAGATAATACCACTTCAGTATATACAATATGAACATATGTACAAAATCATACACCAAGCACATTGGACTGCTCATTGATGCGCTACCCTTTGAAGAACTGTAGGACTTACACCAGTACGCCTACAACCCTTCTCAGGTTGACGCCCTAGGTTGGAAAATCGTCGCAGAGTTCATTTACTAACTTCCTTCTATCAGCTATATCCTCAAATCTGAACGGCAACACGCTCATGTCATTGTATCGTAGAACATAGATGACCAACCAACACACGACATATCTCATCAACCAAGCGTAGGCAAAGAGTTATTTACACCAAAGATAATAACATTCAAATAGTAACTTGAAACTAGAAATGCCTTTATTCGTGCAAGTCAATTTAACAATTACTCTCTCGTTTACATTTGGCTTATCCTCACTAAACTGACCATTGATATTCGTCCTTTGAAACGAGCTGATAAAAGCATAGTCATTGCACAAGATACTTGAGTTGATGGGTGTCTGTTTCATTGTGGATGACAGCACTAACGACGACTGATTGATATCAGTTGATGAACTTAGCAGTGGATCAAAAGCTGTTGTTGCTCGCTTTTCAGAAATTTGTCTACCTGCAAGACCACCACCACTGCTGTCTTTTACTATCAGCTCAGGTTTAACACTAGCATCTGATGATAGGTGGGCTTCACTCTGATCAATTACACTGACGGTTTGACAAGTATGCATGCCTTCTGCAACTGCATTCAATTCTACTTCACGTTCAAGTTGTACGGAACATTTATTTAACTTAGCAGTAGTAGGCATTCCCTCCATTTCATCATGATCAACCAAAGACAAATCTGCACTATCATGATCGTTATCACAAATATTCAATTTACCGTCAAGTTCATCATTTTCAAACTCTTTAATAACAGAAGTAGACAATTTTGGTTCCTCCTCACAAATCAATAAAGGTTTTACATCTTCACTCTGACTAGTTATACTTTGTAAACTTTTGGAGTCAGAACTCCACTCTGAAGTAGTAACTCTATTCTGTGACACTCTATTCAGCAACGGCTTACCAGTTGCAACTACAGACTTCTTCACAACAACGTTATCGTCACACAATTCGGAGTCAGGCCTGGAGTTTACATTTAGCTTATCACTGAACTTGCTCACTGGTTCACAGTTCACTTCTGTATGCACCTCTTGCACACGTGTAAAACAAAGCCGTGTTTGTCTTGCATCTTGTAACTTATCTGTTGAGGATGTACTACGAAACCTGTTACACTCACTAGGTCTATATGTATTACTAGACATCATGGAGCCTTCTCGATATCCACCTCTCTGAGGCCCATTCATCATCAATGATTGCGTTTCACCCTCAGACTGCTCTATTCTAGGGGTGAGATCTAACAGACTGGAAAACTTGCTCATAGATTGATTGACACTAGTATTTACCAGTTTCAGGATATCATCAAATTTTGGCTCGATACCCTCATCCTCCATACGGGAGCTTATCTTCACCCACTTCCTTTGCAGTCGAGTAGGTAGGCGTCTTGCTATTACTTCTAGTATAAAACTCGAGTTGAGGTCACTCATTCGATTCATCGAAATCATTCCATTCTTGTAAATTAGCAAATTATCCAAAAACTCAGTAAGTGCCTTGGAGTCATCTTGAAGTTGACTGACGTTACCTTTGACAGCTTCGTATACGTTCCCTACAATCGTTGAAGGTCTTCCAAAGTTTTGACGTAATATGCTCATAGCCTCAGCGTATCCCTCATTAGGGAGCATGACCTTACAGCACTGTATAGCTCTTGCAGCATCTCCAGTGCAATATCTCATCAAATACATTAACTTCAATTCATCACTTAATAGAAAACTACTCAACATGATCTCAAACTCCTTTACACGGATTTCTCAAAAATAGATCCTGCGTTACTTGCCACTTCGACTTTTTCAACTGCATCACTAGTAGTCGCGAAGCGCGTAAGCTAGTCGTTGTTCTATACTTCGATATATCTAGGGCATTTGACATGGTATCTCACAGCATTCTCTTTGAGAAGCTGTACTCTTGTGGAATTCGCAACCCATTACTGAACTGGTTAAAATCATTTCTAAGCAACAGGGTACAAATAACCAAAGTTGGATCTGTATTGTCTCATCCTAGGCAGATCTCAAGTGGGGTCGTGCAAGGTAGTGTCCTAGGTCCACTTTTATTCACAGTCTACATCAGCAGCATTTGCAAGTGCTTCACCTTAGGCAAACCATTCCTATATGCTGACGACCTCAAAGTCGTCTACTCCTGCTACACTCATGAATTAAGCGATATGGTTACTAAAATACATCTTGAACTAAGTAGTCTCGCATCATGGTGTGCCGATTCCTGTCTCAATTTTAACATTGACAAATGCGGCTGGATTTGTATCGACAACAGTAACCTTGATCTAACTCTTGAAATAAATGGGCGAAAACTAGCTAAGCTCAACTCAGTCGTAGATCTCGGTATTAGATACTCTAGTAACCTAACGTTCGCTGAACAGACTGATTATGCCAGACGTAAAACGCGAAGGCTGATAGGATGCATAACACGCAATTTCTTTTGTTGTGAAACTAGGGTTTTATTATACAAAGTATGTGTCCGACCTTTCTTAGAATACTACCCGTTTATTCTTAGCGGACTAAGACAAAATGACAAGCTTAAATTAGAGGGAGTGCAACGGCAGTTTACCTCAAGAACTCTTGGTTTAGAAAGTGGTCTGTAATACCATGAGCGATGCGTGAGACTAAGATTAGAACCTCTCTGGAAAAGACGTCTTAAGCTAAACCTTATCTTCTACTATAAGCTAACTAATCTTCTCTTGCAGTCCTCCGAGCCAATAACTAAACCTACCGCTGTCATCAGTTACAATCTTAGAAATCATCACAACCTAGCTGCTATGGAGCACTGTCAGACTTACGTGCGGTACAACTTCTTCTTAAATAAGTTTTCAGTCATTTGGAATAGACTACCAGCTAATGTGTGCGATGCAAACACACTTCCAGTGTTCATCTCCTCAGTCACCAGACTACTCAAAGACGACAATGCACTTATACGTCTGACTCTTACACCTTCTTTTTCACCCTACATAGATATTTTAAGTTCTTTAAACGTCTAGTTACAACAAACTACAATTATAAATTTTAATATTATTGGAACTAGATGATAAACATTTCTACACAGGACAGTAATAATATTAGTTTACACATAATATAAAAGTTAGCATAACGGGACTAGTTAGTTTGTGCACAAAAATAACCACAGTTACTAAACAGAATATATATGTATATATTTATTAATCACTCCTTAAGGACTCCCGTTGCTTTCTTTTGCGTTGCTGTTGTTTGTCTTCTTTTTTCTCTCACCATTTCAGCTTCCATTTGACTTTTTGAATGAGAATGAATAATGTGGATATTTGACCATTTACAATGACAAATGATCTGCGAACATTATTGGTCCAGTATCTTTCAGTTGCCTGGTTAATAACGAATTAACTTTCTCCACGACGCAACCTGGATTACATTTGTGGAATATACTCCTATACCAATGGAAAAGTATCTATTTGTAATACAACGTCACGATTGTAGCTTATAACATAACTGATCGTATCTGTAAAAATAGCTTCCTTATTACCCAATTTGGATATAAATCAAATCAAAAATGAGATTCGGATTTGTACACACCCAAGTTATATTGAGGAATTACTTCAAGCTTTATTTTTTCCCAAGTATTTTTAATCCATCCAAAACTTACTTGGGTTTTTTTGTTAATGCGAAGACAATATTCCTATATCTCATGACGTGCTCCATTGAATGACTTGTTATATTGTGGAATAACTTCAAGCTTTATTTTTTCCCAAGTATTTTTAATCCATCCAAAACTTAATTGGGTTTTTTGTTAATGCGAAGTTATTATTCCTATATTTCATGACGTGCTCCATTGAATGACTGGTTATCATATTGTTCCCACAGACCTAAGACAAAAACGCCAGCAACCATGTAACTTAACTATAAACCAAATTTATGAAATTTATATAATGCTTATCCATGCCCGTATATTTGGTGTGTCCTACACAAGTAGGAAAAAATGTGTATTTTATTAAAACATTATTATTAATTATGATTGCTAATCGTATATGTAATTTATCACATTGTTGATGCCTGTAAACTGGCGTCTCTCATGTACAAAATGAGAATATACTATTATTATTATTATTATCATTACAAATTGTAAATAATCAGCCGGTTTCCATCGAAACACCGCGGTTCAAATTTAGGGAGTTTGACGTTCCTATTATCCCTGAACGGCGAAACAGTAACATCAACCATGTCATGCTTAACATCAGACACATCGTTACAATTAACAGACAAGTCACCATGACTTACTTTCCTGTTTGCATCCAAGACACTCTGTCCCTTCTTTGACCCAGGCATTGTTGAACTTGACCCAATTCCAAAAACGTTCCAGATATTGCTTGTTCAAAGAGGACTTGACCGGCACCAGGAAAGATAAACGGTGACCAACTGTCTGAATCCGGCAGAATCTGTTTCTACCGACGGAAACTTACTTCACCGTCAGAAACTGTCAGCCACGTCTCGTAAACCGTCAATGCCCAGCTCTTGCTACGCTCGGGCTCACGCTGTTCCTTGAAGTTTCTCAGAAACGCTTAGTAATAACGGACGAAGAAACCAAAACACCAATTGGTGACTCGAGGATTCTTTGCTACATTAACATATAAATACTGTTAAAACTAAGGTCTGTGAACAAACATTACAATAATAAATCACAATATTACTTCTGACGGTATTCTACTGACTTCTTTCTGAACAGCGACGGATGAGACGATGACTGTCGTATTGATGCCTCCGCGAAAATTGGGGAAGTTGGTTTTGAGCAAACAACCATGAATTGATCGTTCAATCTTCAACTACATTGACAACACCTCAATCTGTTGCTTCCACTAGCAGAATACCAGACACTCACGACAGGATACAGACTCTAGAACATAAAGTTGACGCCTTACTGAGTCAGTTAGCAACACTGACCACACGCACACGACCAAGCCGTTCTAGAAGCTCGTCTCGTCGACGTCTTTCTCGGTCACCTAGCACGTCGCGACATCACGATACTATTTGCTGGTACCACAGTAGTTACGGAAGCAATGCACGACGGTTTCGTTCACCTTGCAACCTTCAGGCTAAACCAAAAGATATATCGTCATGTATGAAAACTTCTACTGTTGACAATCTACGATCTAGCAGTCGTTTGTTTTATGCAACAGATAGAAATACCGGTACTACGTTCTTAGTCGACACAGGAGCAGAGTTTATTGTGCTTCCTCCGACTACGCAGGAATGTCAACATCTTGACCCTGCAGTTACGCTCCAAGCCGTTAATAAGTCTAATATTGTTACCAATGGAAGTAAACGAATGACTTTAGATTTTGGTCTGCAGAATACCTACACTTGGTCTTTCATCATCTCAGACGTTCCATCCCCAATCCTTGGTATAGATTTTCTACAGCAACACAAACTGCTAGTTGATCCGGTAAGCCCTAAGCTTCTAGACCCGCTCAATAAAAAGTACATCGCTGGTCTGTCTGTGTCTGTTTTCCACATAGAACTTTGCACAAATGTGCGGAAGTTCAAGTCGCCACATTCCGTGTAGCACGCGAAGCAAGAGAAGAAAGTACAAGAAAAGCATAATAGAAACAGTGAGCAAAGGTGTGAGACAAACGAGTAATAAAGGAAAACAAAACAGTTTCATTGGTGGAGATCATATGTCACAAGGAGTGGATGCATCTGCGATAGCCATTGAGAACGATTTTGAGCCATGTCACCAATTGTTTCCAACCATAGAGTTTTACCGTCCCGAGGACCCCAGCCTGGAAGTCTACACCTTCCTACGTGGGTTAGACCAACTGTTGTGGATTTCATTGACTGATGCCAAGTTTTTGTTTGACCGCCTCTAACTTTTTCCAGCCTGACTCTATATCCGCTAACATTGCTCGTCGAGGGAGGCGATGGCTTGGCATACGTGACACATCTCCTAACCATCTCAGTCTTTGCAGCTTCACGACTTCGTCGATAGATTTCCCCTGTTTACCTAGAACTCTACGCCTAACCTCAATGTTGCTCACCTTATAAAGCCACTTTATACGGGGAATAGAGAGCAGGCACCTATGATCAAAGACAGCTAGTCTTTTCATGTCTTCCACTCTCAGTGGCCAGGTCTCACAACCATAAAGGAGGACGGAGCGGACTGATGAGCAGTACACCCGCCCTTTGGTCGATAGTCGAACATCTTGTCTACGCCAGAGTCGGCGTAAACTGGCAAATGCGAAACGAGCCCCTTGTATTCGTGCTGAGATTTCGTCAGAGATCAGCCCGTTGGGGCTGATGGTACTTCCCAAATAAGTGAAGCGGTTAACGTGCTCTACCACTTCACTTCCTATTTTTAAACTAGGCGTCGATGTGGTCCAGTCCTGTAACATCATCTTGCATTTGGCGGGAGCGAATCGCATTCCAAACATTCGTAGATTGCAGGTCAAGGTGTTCAGAAGACTCTGCATTTTGTCAGCGTCTTCGCCTAGAAGGACTAAATCGTCTGCATATTCCAAGACAACGAGATTATTCCCCGGTAGCAAGTCAATCCCTGAGTTGCTGAAGTCACCTAGGGTTAAGTCCATTAACACATCTATGATGAAGTTGAATAGAAAAGGAGATAATGGGCATCCTTGACGGACACCACTGGTCGTCATCAGTTCAGATGACAGCTCGCCGTAAGCCCTCACCTGGCTGTATGAGTACGAGTAGAGTGCCTTAATCAGTGCAATATATTTTCTTGGAATTCCCTTTACAGCCAAGCATCTCCAGAGAACTTCCCGATCGACAGAGTCGAATGCTGCCTTTAGGTCAAGAAATATAATGACTGTTGGACGCCGGTAGGAATTCCTATGTTCTAGAATCTGTCGGAGGGTGAAGATATGATCAATATACCCTCTTCCTGGTCTAAAGCCTGCCTGGCTCTCTCGTGTTTGTGCTTCCCGAGCACCACTCAGTCTACGCATGATTATTGAGCCTAAGACTTTAGATACTATATTAGTCAAGCTAATCCCTCTGTGATTATCACAGGAAGACTTGTCTCCCTTCTTGTATATCGGGATAATCAGTGACTTACACCAACCCGATGGGACTTCTGATTCCCAGACGCTGCCTAGTACCTCAGTTAATCCGGACAGCAAGCTGTCTCCACCGTACTTAAATACCTCTGGAGTCATTCCATCAGGTCCCGCTGCTTTGCCTAGTTTCAGATTGGTGACAGCTTTAGTAACCTCAGTTAGTGACGGAGGACCTGTATCTATATCCCATTCAGGGAGGTGTTGGATGTTCGGCAGGTTGAGCGTGGCTGTGGGCAAATTAAACTGCTCCTCATAATGCTCTTTCCAACGATCCAGTCGTCTATCCTGTGAGCTAATTATAGTGCCATTTTTTTCCGAGATTGTCTCACTAATGATTTGTCTTCTCCCACCCGTTTTGCTGATGAGTCTAAACAGTTGCTTGGTGTTGCCTACCCTCGAAGCTTTCTCCATCTCTTTGGCTTTTGTCGCCCACCACTGTTCACGGTCCTTGCGGAGACTTTTCGTAAGTTTCCTCTTGTGCAGCTTTCGCTCCTCATTGAATTCGGAGCTCGCCGGAATAAGTCTTCTGGCATCTATCAGTTCGGATGAGGCGGTGGAGATCCAGTGGTTTTTACTCACCTTTGGGTTTACCTTATTCACAGCTTTTACAGCTGTATCTATGGCTGCCTGGATATTCTTCCAAGCTTCTTCAGGGTGAGCACAGCTGTCGAACACAGATATGTGTTTAGCTAGTTCTTCCTGAAATACGGATTTAGTTTCCTGATCGAGCTGGGGACGTGATGGTTTTACCGCCAGCTGTTTCCTACGTCCGTTCAGTCGTAAGCACACCCGAGCGCGGACCAGTGCATGGTCGGTATCTACGCACGTGTTCCAGAAGGAGCGACAGTCTCCTACCGACCCACGCCAACGATAGCGTGGTTCGATTGTTGAGACCCGAAAGATGGTGAACTATGCTTGCGAAGGTTGAAGCCAGAGGAAACTCTTGTGGAGGACCGTAGCGATTCTGACGTGCAAATCGATCGTATAACGTGAGTATAGTGGCGAAAGACTAATCGAACCATCTAGTAGCTGGTTCCCTCCGAAGTTTCCCTCAGGATAGCTGGCATTCTGAGATATAAACAGTTTTATCCGGTAAAGCGAATGATTAGAGGCATTGGGGAGAAAACATCCTCAACCTATTCTCAAACTTTAAATGGGTGAGAAGCTTAACTCGCTTAAATGGAGTTTTGCATTGAATGTGAGTGCCAAGTGGGCCATTTTTGGTAAGCAGAACTGGCACTGTGGGATGAACCAAACGTGCGGTTAAGGTGCCTAACGCGACGCTCATGAGATACCACAAAAGGTGTTGGTTGGTCCAGACAGCAGGACGGTGGCCGTGGAAGTCGGAAACCGCTAAGGAGTGTGTAACAACTCACCTGCCGAATCAACCAGCCCTGAAAATGGATGGCGCTCGAGCGTTGGACCTATACCGTACCGTTGCTGCAAGCTGGGCCTAAGCAGTGTGAGGGCAAGCTGACTTGGTCCAGGCACGGAGTGGCGGCGACGAGTAGGAGGGTCGCTGTGGCTAGCGGGAAGCCTCAGGCGTAAGCCTAGGTGAAGCAACCACAGGCGCAGATCTTGGTGGTAGTAGCAAATATTCAAGTGAGAACCTTGAAGGCCGAAGTGGAGAAGGGTTCCATGGGAACAGCAGTTGGCCATGGGTCAGGCGGTATGCTTCCAAGACCTGTGTGGATAAGCCAGACCGCATAGGAAGCCTGAAGGTAGTGTACACTAATATACGTAGTATCGGGAACAAATTTCACGAGCTAGGTGTATTAGTAGAAGACCTTAGCCCAGGTATTGTGGCCATTACTGAAACATGGCTGGTTTCTGGATTAGATGACACACCTGAGCTATGCGGATTTAGTTGCTTGCGCAGCGACAGAGTTAAGGGTCGTAGAGGTGGCGGGGTTGCTCTGTACATCAACAACTCCCTACATGTTCGTTCCGTGAAATCTGAAGCTCATGACAGTGGGACAGGTGAGGTAATTAGCTGTGAAGTAAGCTTTGCAACCGGCACTCTACTCATTGGAGTTCTGTATAGAAGTCCCTATTGTCAGTGTGATGACTTCATTTTAGATCACCTCAAACAATGGAGTAAACACAGTAGCTGTCTTATTCTAGGTGATTTTAATGCACCTCATATAGACTGGGTAGCTGTCACATCTCCAGGATCCGCTGATAAGTTTGACAGCCGGTTACTCTTGACAACCATGGAAAATGCCCTGACACAACATGTCTTAGGTAGTACAAGATTCGGTTCTACCCAAGGATCTTCCTTGCTGGACTTAGTGCTTACTCATGACAACGACGACGTGGATGGTCTAGTTATTCATCCACCTCTAGCAAACAGTGATCATGGGGTGTTAGATTTTAACTTAAGGGCTGGCAATTTAGTCAGTTTTCAACCCAAATCCCGGCCTAGTGTTTGGCATGCTGACATAGTGGCTATAAAGGAGCGTGCTTCAACTGCCGACTGGTCAGTCAACATTGTCTCATCCATTGAAGATGAATGGGATAGATTTAAGAATACACTTGAGAGGGTTACCACTGATCTCATCCCCTGGAGGGTTCCTAAAAGGCCAACAAATCGGCCACCATGGATAAATAGACAAGCTATAACACTCCTGAGACGGAGAAAAAGGTTCTGGAATCTCTTTGTTTCTACTGGGCTACAGCAGTTCCGGCTGAAATACTGTGAAACCAGAAACCAGTGTAAAACTTTGATCCACCAGTCAAGGATAGCTTACGAAACCCAGTTAGTTAAAAGTTCACCAGGCTGCCCAAAAAGACTCTTCTCATATATCAAGAGAAGAACACGTAAGAGTGATGCTATCCCACCTCTTATGCTTGAAGTTGACCAGACAAACATGGCTGAGGATAACTTGACTAAGGCTGAGGCTTTGTCCAAGCACTTTAGTCAAGTATTCTCTGATAATATTGATACCAGCTTTGTAAATTTTCCAGAAGGTAACTTGAAAATGGCACCCTTATACATTGGAAAGGATACTGTCCTAAAGTGGCTTCTAAGGCTCAATCCTGGTAAGTCCAGTGGCCCTGATGAACTCCACCCACGTATATTAACAGCATTGGCTGAAAGCATAGCCGAGCCGTTGTCGGTAATCTTCAATATGTCTCTGGACCAGTCTAAATGTCCAAGGGACTGGAAAGATGCCATCATTAGTCCGGTCTTCAAAACCGGATCTAGAAACTTAGTTCAGAACTATCGTCCTGTTAGTTTGACCAGTATTGTTGTTAAACTACTAGAAATAATAATTCGTGATGCTATCATTCAGTTCATTGAAGGGAACAAACTTTTCGCTGTGGAACAGCACGGTTTTAGAGCAGGTCATTCTTGCTTGACCAACCTTCTTTTGGCCAGAGAAAGTTGGGCGAGCTCAGCTGATGCTAATATACCGGTGGATGCCATATTCATAGACCTTAGCAAGGCGTTTGACAGGGTCTCTCATTCAGGTCTTCTAGTAAAGTTAGGTAGTCTGGGAATCAATAAAGTGGTTACCGACTGGATTCAAGACTTTCTAAAGGACAGAAGACAAAGAGTACGAGTTAACGGGGTTTTATCAACATGGGAATCGGTTAAGAGTGGCGTTCCTCAGAGTACAATTCTAGGCCCACTTCTTTTCCTGATTTATGTTAATGAGATTCCATCGGTAGTTAAGTCATCCTGCTTACTGTTTGCTGATGACATCAAGATGTGGAGGGCTTTGCACGATGACAGTGATCAACTTGCTTTGCAGGAAGATTTAAACTTGTTAAGTGATTGGTGTAAGCACTGGGCCTTGGAGATTAACTTAAGCAAGAGTGTAGTTATGCATGTATCTCATAGTCACGTGCACAATTACTCAGTGAATGGCATTACTCTCCCAGTGGTCACTAAGTACAAGGACTTGGGAGTGGTTGTGCAGCATGACTTGAAAACAGCAACAAACTGTAGAACTGCAGCCACTAAGGGTTTTCGAATGTTATGGGCCATACGCAAGGCTTTTGCGAACTTTGACGCTGATATATTTCGTATATTATATCCGACTTATATCAGACCTCATTTGGAATATGGGATCCAGGCAGCGAGCCCGTGTTTCAAATACGAAATAGACTTATTAGAAAGGGTGCAAAGAGTAGGAACTAAGCTAATAAAGGGTTTCTCAACCCTGTCATATGAGGAGAGGTTAAGTCGACTGGGTATATTTCCACTGTCATACAGACGACTTAGGGGTGACCTAATACTAGCATACCGTATCCTAAGAAATGATTTTGGAGCTAATTTATCTAAATTATTTCTTCCTTCTAGCACCAACCAATTGCGAGGACATCACCTCAAGGTTCAAAAACCACGGTTTAATCGTCTGCGTCTGGAGATCCGTTTTTCGCATCGAAATGTGAACCATTGGAAATCACTACCGGAACACGTCGTATCAGCGCCATCCGTTGATTCATTCAAGGCGAGATTGAACCTCCTGTATGCAATAAATCGAGAGGATTAACACATGCATATAGCCTACTATCCTAAATAAATTGTAAACTGTAAACTGATTAGCCGTGCATCATCGCTGAACTTGATGGTCACACGCACACCAGCATCTCCATATACTGACTTAGTAAATCAGTTCCCTGACCTTCTACAACCCTCTTTCCGAGCAGCAGAACTAAAGCATCAAGTGGTTCATCACATTAAAACCACTGGACCACTAGTTTTTGCACGTCATCCACGCCTTGACCCACATCGACTTAAAATCGCAAAAACAGAGTTCGATAAAATGTTAGAGCTTGGCATTATTCGACAATCCAACAGCTCTTGGTCTTCACTGCTGCACATGGTACCCAAAAAGTCTTCTGGTGAGATACTGCCGTGTGGGAATTATTGAGCCTTAAACAAGCAAATGGTATCTGATCGATACCCCATACCGCATATTCACGATTTCGTCAGCAACTTGCCAGAGGTTGAAATTTTCTCCAAAATCGACCTTATCAGACCGTACCATCATATTCCCATCCACCCGGATGATGTTCCAAAAACTGCTATCACCACGCCATTCGGCTTATACGAATTCGTACACATGCCTTTTGGGCTGATGAACGCCGCTCAGACATTTCAACGTCTCATCGATCAAGTACTCCGCGGCCTGCCCTTCGTCTACGCAAAATTGACGACTTACTAATTGCAAGTGCAGACGAAACCAAGCATGTGAAACATGTGAAGACGGTGTTTGAAAGACTTCAAAAATACGGCATGACTATCAATTTAGATAAATGAGAATTTGGCAAGAAATCACTGAAATTCCTCGGTCACTTGATTGACAATCAAAGAATTAGACCATTCCCCGAAGATGTACAAGCTATCAAAGACTATCCATTACCAGATTCTTTCAAGAAATTACGGCGATTTTCAGGTCTATTCAATTTTTACCGGCGTTTTATCCCGAACTGTGCTAGAGTTTTGCAACCGTTGACCGGCTACTTACGTAGATATAGTCGTCCATTCCATTTACCTGCAGAAGCTGTTAAAGCATTCGAAGCTGTTAAACAATCGTTAAATGACAAGACGCTCTTAGTCAGACGCCAGAATGACGACCCTGTCTCTCATGACAGATGCTTCAGATGTCGCCATTGGGGCAGTGTTACAACAGCAGGTACATGGCGAATGGCAACCCCCTGCGTTCTTTTCGAAACGACTGAATCCTACTCAATGTCGATAGTGCACCTTTGGAAGAGAGTTATTAGCTGTTTATTTAGCAATCAAGCACTTTCGACATATGCTGGAAGGTACACCTTTTAATGTCTTTACAGACCACAAAGCTCTAACGAAAGCCTTATCAGCAAAACAGGATAACTACTCTCCACGTGAACTACGACATCTCGAGTTTATATCCCAGTTCACCTCCGATCTGCGACACATGGAGGATAAAAACAATGAAGTGGCAGAAGCTTTATCACGTATGCACATTGATAACATTGTATGCCCAGACATCGACTACGAACATCTCTCAAACTTACAACGAGATAACGCCGAATTCAAAAAGATCATGTCTTCTAAAACAACATCTCTAAACCTCGAGGCAATTCCTTTTGGCACGACAAAAGTTATCTGCGACACCTCTACGGGTAAATATCGACCTTTCGTTCCAATAGCTATGAGACATATAGTATTCGAGAAGTTACATAACTTGTCGCATCCTGGTGTGAGCGCTACTGTCAAACTACCAGGAGAAAGATTTATCTGGCCGAACATTAACAGCGACGTTAAGAAGTGGACACGAAATTGCTTGCCCTGTCAAAGAGTCAAAATCAACCGGCACACCAAAGCACCACTTGGTCGCTTCCCTAACCCCGACTCTAGATTTGACCATGTACATGTAGACATAGTTGGTCCACTGCCTCCTTCCAATGGTTTCAACTGTATTTTAACTTGCATTGACAGATTTACTCGTTGGCCAGTAGCAGTTCCATTAATCGACGTCTCAGCTGAAGCCGCAGCTAAAGCTTTAGTTAAAAACTGGATAGCCAGCTTTGGTGTCCCATCAATTATCACTACAGACAGAGGTGCCCAGTTTGAAAGCCGACTTTTTGAACAACTAACCGAATTACTAGGCATTAAACGAATACGAACGACAGCGTATCATCCTAGTTCCAACGGTATGGTCGAACGATTTCATCGACAACTCAAAGCTGCGCTCGCTGCTTCTTTGACTCAAAATGACTGGTCAACCAAACTTCCACTGGTACTACTTGGTATGCGAGCTGCTGTAAAGAAGGATATTGGCTGCTGTGTTTCCGAACTAGTCTATGGAACAACATTACGATTACCAGGAGAATTTTTCACCCCGGGTAACGAAGTTCCACACGATATGACTGGTTACGCGCACCAGCTAAAACAGCACATGAAGGAGCTCAAGATATCACTTCCACGTCAGCAGGAACGAGTGTCATGTATCACGTCACAACTGACAGACTGTACTCACGTCTTAGTCAGGAGAGAAGGTGTACAACGACCACTTCAACCCGCTTATGATGGCCCATTCAAAGTTCTAAACAGAAACGCGAAAGTTATCGCGATAGAACGACTGAATAAAGCAGAAGCCATCAGTATCGACAGAGTCAAACCAGCGTTCCTCGACGATTTCGAAGTCAACGATAAGAACCAGCTGAACGACGTGCCAATACCTACATCCACACAAGCTTCAACATAGACAGAGAAGCCTGCGAAAACAACACGATCTGGTAGACGAGTCCATTGGCCTAAACGTTACGTGCAAGTCATCGAAATACAACTTACTACGAATTTTCCTTTTTATTATCTTTATTCGTAATTGTCATTTGACTACTAATTTAACTGATTAATATTTTGATACATAAATCATGTCACTACTATTTTAACATTGATCTTTCCGGTGTTATTACATTTAATCACATTTCGCTTATTATTCACGTATCGTTTTCGTCTACAGATCATCGGTCAATTTTATCGTTCCTTATATGTTCTATTATGAGTAGCAATCCTACTTTCCCCAGATTATCTCATTTATTATTGATGTTATTAACCGCTTTAAACTGCTCATTTTTCAGCTTAATAAATCGCCTTCTGTGTACTATCGCTGCTACGTGTTACGCTGACGCATGTTATTTTCGAACACTTAAATGTGTTTTTTATATTTCAGTGTTCTGGTGGTGGAGTTATGTAGTACCCCTATACCAACTGTAAACATGCTTTTTAATCTAATTTGTATACTTGCATTATATGTGTATACAGACCGATTTTATATGTACTTCGCAAATACTTGTCAATTCACTGTTGAATATTACCTTGACACAATTTGGAATTTGACTACTGCTTCAATACATATTTGTACTCTTCGCAAGTGTCTTTTGGTTTTACGTTGTGGGCGTCGAGTATCCACAACGTCTGCGCACATTAATGAAAGTGAAGGAGTATTAGAATATACGTGTACTCAAGTTTAGTCGAATAACACACGCAACAATGTCAACCCAAATTAATGTCATCATTGATACTTATTTGAAATTCACCATTTGAAATCTGCCCTAAAGACACCAACTCTGTTCATAGATCGCAAAACGCGAATAAAACTAAGGAAACTAAAAAGGAAATTTTATTTATACAAAGAATTTAATGCATTACACCTGATACACGAAATATTTAAAAATCTCGAGGAGAGACATAAAATGAAAGCACAAGTCGAGGAAAATAAAGCCCTAGAGGGCACCTCTAAAACCCAGGAACTCTGCAAAATCTTGCAAAAACGGTTGAAGAAGGGTGAAGAAAACAATATCAGTCATTTAGAACACGAAGATATAATTTATGATGATCCCCAGATCATTAGTGAACTCCTGAGTGAGTGGTTCTCCAATAACACCAAAGCACATCCGTCCCCAATTCTCGACATAACCTGCAAAAATAACAACAAGTTAGGTGAAATAAACTTTAATATACAAAATATAGCATCGGCGGTAAGGACATTAAAAGCTAACAGTAGTTGTGGGATAGACGATATACCATCCGTCATATACAAAAACGGTGGTACGGATATGATTGTATTATTACTTAGAATATTTAATATCTCACTAGTGACCGAAACCTACCCTGAAACTTGGAAAAACACATATATATTACCTAAGCATAAAGGAGGGGCCAAAACTAGTGCATGTAATTATAGGCCTATCAATATAACACCAGTCATATCAAGGATCATGGAGAAAGTAATCAAAGACCAAATGTCAGACTACTTTCTAAAACATAAACTCATCAACCTGTCACAACACGGATTCCTCAAGAAAAGATCTTGCGTCACTTGCCATATAGACTTTTTCAACGAAGTCACCTATAGAAGAGATAGGAGAGAGCTAGTGATTATCCTCTATTTCGATATAAGGAAAGCCTTCGACAGAGTCCCACATAGTCTGTTAGTCGGTAGGCTATGCTCACTGGGGATACGCAACCCCCTCTACAATTGGATAAAATCATTTCTGTATGACAGGAATCAGACAACTAAAGTTGGCTCAATGACCTCCAGACCTAGACCAATCAGCAGTGGTGTCATCCAGGGGAGTGTATTGGGACCCCTTCTTTTCATTATATACATAAACAGTATATGTGAATGTTTTAGTATAGGCAAGCCAATACTGTATGCAGATGACTTGAAGGTGACATATACCTGCACAAATACAGATATCGGCCCAACTATGAACTCCATACATGAAGAATTAGCAAAAATGGATAGATGGTGTGACACGTGGAAACTTGAGTTTAATGTTGAAAAGTGTGGATGGCTCTGCATAGGCTGTTCCAACCTTGACCTCAACCTAGCAATTCAGGGCCACAAAATCCCCAGACTCAAATCTGTACTAGACCTAGGACTGAAATATTCACACAATCTATCATTTTCAGAGCATATCTCGAATCAAGTGTCGAAATCACGAAGGCTTATTGGTTTCCTACTCAGGAACTTCTACAGAAACGAGTCCAGAATACTACTGTACAAGGTATGTGTGCGCCCACTCCTAGATTACTGCTCATTCATATTCAGCAGTACACGCATAGAAGACAAACTGAAAGTAGAAGGAGTACAGAGGTACTTCACGCGAAAAGTACTCGGAACCGATAACGGCACAAACTACTCTACCAGATGTGAAATCCTAGGACTAGAAACATTATGGTTAAGGCGACTGCGACTAAATCTGTTACTCTTCTATAAGCTTCTTAACCAAATAGTGTATACCCCTGCTAACTATACTCGGCCCTCAGGTAACACAGGATACAACCTTAGGCACACTAAAGGTACAGTGGCTATAGAACCATGTAAAACAGCCACCAGGCAAAAGTTTTTTTTGATTAGGTATGCCCAAATATGGAACAAACTACCTGAGAAAATACGACTAGCAAGCACATTGGCCTCCTTTGAAAAGGCACTTAATGACACACTAAGTGAGTTTGTAATTGATACCAATGGTAATTCCCATGTAAGAGTTTCAGAAATCATAGGCCCATTTAATGTATGAACTCAGAGACTACACCTGTTGTTTGTTTTGTCTCTATTTATAATTCCAGACAAAAAAGCAGCAGTCATGACAATAACACCCATTCAACCAAGAGTCGATCAAACTATGTCTACCTGATACAAAGGGCGAACCATAATCAACATACGAATGAAATATGAGAAAACAAGGTAGAAACTTACCGCAACACCACATGAAAAGATAAAAGTTACTTGGATATCATTTATAATCCACCAACTGGTCTCCTACCCAAAAAGAATGCGGCGATGTTTTATCCAAAAAGGCGAGGAAATACATAAACCCACAGCAGCTGTTGTTAACACTCAGTGGGGGTAGGAGCCAACAAAGTAATCCTTTCAAAGCACATGTATACTTCAAATGGGCACGGAGACTTTGTAGAATACGTCATAATCCAAATCACTGCCTCTACAGCGCAAATAAACCTGGATATCTATGATATAACGAAGACATGCTGAAAGCTGCATCTCAGATCAAGTTGACTCATTCCATGGTAATGATCTCCTCCTGCGTGCCTTATTCGACATATTGAATGGAATGGTTCGCAGTTATTCTGGTACTAGATCGAAAAGAATAAAAAATTCACCGGTTGCTGAATCAAAAATTAATTCCAAACCATTTATCCCATAATCACTCAAATTCCAGGAACGATCCAATTCTACCATTTAAAAAAGGTGGCGGACACGATGTAAATGAGAATTCATGATCTGAAATAAAGAAGCAACTGGTTTTCAACATTTTACTCAACTTACGAGTACAGTCCGCCATGCAGACACAAATGGCGCAAATGGAGAATTCTGGAATCGACCTCGGGACCATTTGATGCAGTAAAACAACCCGACATGACCTTATCTAATTTTCGCCTCCACGATCAAATTTCTTTCCTGTTATGAAACTACGATAAGACTGCTGCAAAAATGTAATAAATATATCACTGATCTCAACATAATACATCAATAAACTTCAAGCCATGGGTGCTGTTCACAACAAAGTTATATAAGAGAATTGACTTCAAGCTTTATTTTTCCCAGATATCTGTATTACATTCATGTGATGTCTGGGTTTTTTGTTAATGCGAAGACAATATTTCTATATCTCTTTATGTGCTACACAAACAGACTTTATAGCAGACTGTTCCGACTGACTTTGATGTCAGAAAGAACAACCAAACTGTAAGTCCATTATACATCAAATTATGTGTAATTTATATAATAACTTATCCATGCCTGTACAATAGGTATGTTCCTGCATAAACAGGAAGGAATATATTATTATTATTAAAACAATATTTATGCATGCCTATACAATTGGTGTACCCTACATAGCTAGGGAAAAAAATGTACTTTGTTATATTATCTTTACTAAATATGCTTATTAATATTATGTGTAAATTATCGAATTGATGATGCCTGTAAACTGGCGTCCCTCATGTAAAAAATGAGAATATATATTATTATTATTATTATTATTTCCTAAGTAAACTATGAGACTATGCATCATTCTCCTGGCCTTTGCATTTCACCCATTGATTTATCCTTGTTATTTGTCATTATCTCTGTTGAATGTATAATCTTAATATTCTTCTTAATGGGTGAGTGATGATATTGTTTTGTGAATTACCGACTGCGATTTCGCTTCGGTGACTCAAAGTTATTCTGGCCTTTGAATGTCTGCGAGTACTATATAATAATAATAATGTATATTCTCATGTAAACATATAAATTTACATCAAAATGCATGCCACTTTTACAGGCACGATCAAGTATGTTATAATGTCAAATCGTAGATTGTCTACAAGTTAATAATGTTTCAACAGTTAAATATTTGATACATATATATAATTACACTCATTGTCAGAACTAGGCTGTATAGTTATTGAATTGTACAATTGTCCTCCAGGTTGAGCGGGAAAATCGACTTCGTTTCGTTTTCATCCCGTGGTTGTCGGCATACGATAGCCAACCAAAATTGAGGTAAGTACAACGTTTACAAGGGATTGAAAGCTGTTTTAGAAAAGTAAAAGTGCTGAGGTGAATCATTAAATTGTAATGAAATAGGTAAGTGCAAGTATCATTAATAAATGCATTAATAAAGGAAACTCCCTAGGCTGACAACGTTCATTTGCAATGTATAATGCTACGCGTATATCTCGTACTATCATGATGTCCACTTTTGGTTTTAATAGATTTATCCTCAGTTGTGCCAGTTGTTTTTGTTTTATACCTTTTTGTGCATTTAGTGTACAACCGTACCCTTCAGAGAATAGGAATAGAATAAGTCATAAAGAGCTGTAAAATGTTAGGTTTAATGGAATACAATGAGGATCAAGTAAAGACGTTATTAGAAAATAAGTGAGACAAGATATTGTGAAGTGGTATTTAAAAATCAGACAATGGATAGCAAGTTAATTTATAAGATGCCCCATAAATCTGTGCAGATCCCGCGTGGTCGCATCTCAACAATAGGCTGAGCGAATGGTATATATTTAAAGGCAGAAGAATGATCTGTCAAGGCGTTCATTATTATCTTTTTCAAGATAAAGATCTAAGCCCTCATAAAAATCAGAAATATATCGAGCCTTCAAATTGTATATTGCTGTTCCTGCAGAATGGGGCGATTCACCTTAGTGACCTCCACCATATCTACTGATCAGCTAACGCCACCCTCCCTCCTTTTTTGATGTTAAGCTCTGAGACTATGATTATTATGGCTACCGCAAATATATTGCTTGGTACCAGACATGTTCGTACCTCATATTCCATCTCCCTAGCTTTCTTAATGAGTGCTTCCAATAGGTCTCCACGTACATCTTTATGAACATTATATATGTATGCATGCGTCCTAATGAACAGATTACTTTACAAGAAGTTAGAACCTTAAAGAATAAAAAGAATAGGTATTGAGAATAGTGAAGCAAGATTCAGCAGAACAATATAGTTAGGGATCAATGTAGGTAGTATGAACTGAAGGTAAGGTCGGTTGGCAGGACTTAGTGTACTAAATTATCATGACAGTCTTATATATAGTCAACATTTGACATTGCAAAGTAACCTGTCTACATATATTATAAAAAGATATTAACAGAACCAACAAAATTTCAGTATTTGTTTAACAATACTACAGAAGGGTAGTTGGCATTACAGGTAGTCGTAAAGTAAATCAATCTATGTATAATAAGAGCGTAGTCAGTGTCATAATTTGTATTATCAAAGAATACATGTGTAATAATTGTTGATAGAGTTTTGTTCCCACCTTGTTGAAAAAAGCCCACTTGTTTGTCCGGCAAATCTTACAGTTGATATTTTGTAACTAATATTGCCGTATAGTACTTTAGAGGGTGGCGGAATTCTCTTACACAGCCTCTAAATTATTCTCGCGTACCGAAAACAAAGCAAAAGCCAATAATTGATCGTCCAAACTTCGTGATATATTTTGGGACCAAAACAAGCCGTCAGACGAACGCTTAGCTAGCTAGTGATCGTGCACGTGACGCGACGGGGTACCAAATGGCGGGGATGCTTGACCGGAAGCCTTCATCTAAACAAGTCGACTTAAACAGTGGTGGTCAACATCCAATGAGTGATTGCGGTGGTCAATAATTTTGGGAGTTATTTACCGCTACAGCTCACTCCCTTCCCCTAGTGGGGTGGTGAGGATCCTAAGACAAAACCAGCCGGAAGTAAAAACTACTCGATGGTTCCCTTTCGGGTGAAAAAAATCTTCCGAGCGGCTTGGTGGCATGCCTACTGGTTTGTGAGCCTATGCTAATAGGGCGTTTGCACATAGCTTCCTTGTTGTTGTTCGTTTGATCCCGTGTTTCGTTTGTCTCCTGTCCAGTGCCCGTCGCACCTGGAAAAGAAAACAAGAACGCTACGAACCATGTCGAGGAAAATGTACCAAATCAGCTTTTTTTGTTTTAAAAAAAATGATGCGCATTTACTATACAGTAAAAATAATGCTAAGTTCAGAACATCGAAAAAAATACATCTAATTAATAGTTTTTCGTGCATGTTAAATGAACTGTTGAAAAAAAATTTACTTGTGTTCAATGATACTGCATATAAAAAAATTGATGCGTCAAAAAAATAGTTAGTACCACAAACGAATGAGTTGGGTGAATCACACGACTTCGTTAAGTCAAATAAGTGTTCAGATATTCTGGGAACCTTACGGTACGTCCAGAGCGGGTTTTCTTGGGAGGCTCGATAGAAGGTTCGGTAGCTGTCGCTGTGCTAGTGACTTCATCGATGTCTAAACGATCTTCTGTTACTTGTGGATTTTGGGGTACGTTGAGCTCTATGCTAATAGGATTACCCTCGAAGTAAGCCGGTTTCAGACGGTCAATGCTGACGGCTTCCTCGCGGCCTTTTTTGTCCAAGACAAAGAATTTATCAGAACCTTTATTTACTTTGTAAGGTCCGTCGTATGGAGGTTCCAAGGGTCTGCGCACAGAGTCGCGACGAACAAATACATGTGAAGAAGTTTTTAAACACGGGTGAACAAAAACATCAATGGACTGTGGACGAAGGGGAGCAGGTTTAACTGAACGCATTGCGTTTGTAAGCCTGCTGGCGTATGAAGCGTGATCTACCACTGGTGGGAATCTCGAGGGAGAAACAAATTCACCAGGCAGTCGCAGTGTCGTGCCATATACTAGCTCGGCTCTAGTACAACCAGTATCCGTTTTTAAGGAGTTTCGTATCCCTAGGAGAACTAACGGAAGGGATTCAGTCCAATGAGTGTTGTTTGCAGCTGACAAACCAGCTTTCAACTGTCTATGTAGACGTTCTACCATACCATTAGCTTGACGGCGGTAGGCTGTTGTTCGAAAACGCATGCAACCTATGATTTTAATTAGGGTGAAGAATAAGCCACTTTCGAATTGCCGCCCGCGATCAGTTGTTATGGAAGATGGACATCCGAAGTTTGCGATCCATCTTTCTACGAAGATGCGTGCGACTGTTTCAGCAGATACGTCCTTGATGGGTACTGCTTCCGGCCATCGTGTGAATCGATCGATGCAAGTTAAGATATAGGTACATCCGTGGGATTCAAGAAGGGGTCCAACCAAATCTATGTGGACGTGTTCAAAACGAGCGTCAGGGAGAAGAAAGGTGCCAAGTGGGCTTTTGGTGTGTCTCATCACCTTGCACTTTTGACAAGCTAAGCACGTGTGTGCCCATTCCCTTACTTATAATAATAATAATTTTTTATTTTCATATAAACATAAATTTACATGAAAATGCATGCCACTTTTACAGGCACGATCAAGTATGTTATAATGTCAAATCGTAGATTGTCTACAAGTTAATAATGTTTCAACAGTTAAATATTTGATACATATATATAATTACACTCATTGTCTGAACCAGGCTATATAGTTATTGAATTGTACAGTTGTCCTTCAGGTTGAGCGGGAAAATCGACTTCGTTTCGTTTTCATCCCGTGGTTGTCGGCATACGATAGCCAACCAAAATTGAGGTAAGTACAACGTTTACAAGGGATTGAAAGCTGTTTTAGAAAAGTAAAAGTGCTAAGGTGAAACATTAAAGTGTAACAGATTAAGTGAGTGAAATATATCATTATTAAACACATTTATATAGAAAACAGAATGGGGAAGTAATTAATCCTTAGGCCGACGACGTTCATTTGCAATGTATAATAGAACCAATATATTTTGTACTATCATGATGTCCACTTTTGGCTCTAATACAATTATTTTCAAGCCAGTTGTCTTTATTTCATGCTTTTTTGTCTATTTGGTGCACAGCCGTACCCTCCAGAGAATAGGAATAGAATAAGTCGAATCAAATTCATAAAGAGCTATAAAATGTTAGGTTTAATGGAATACAATGAGGATCAAGTAAAGACGTTATTAGAAAATAAGTGAGACAAGGTATTGTGAAGTGGTATTTAAAAATCAGACAATGGATAGCAAGTTAATTTATAAGATGCCCCATAAATCTGTGCAGATCCCGCGTGGTCGCATCTCAACAATAGGCTGAGCGAATGGTATATATTTAAAGGCAGAAGAATGATCTGTCAAGGCGTTCATTATTATCTTTTTCAAGATAAAGATCTAAGCCCTCATAAAAATCAGAAATATATCGAGCCTTCAAATTGTATATTGCTGTTCCTGCAGAATGGGGCGATTCACCTTAGTGACCCCCACCATATCTACTGATCAGCTAGCGCCACCCTCCCTTCTTTATTAATGCCAGGCCAACAAAACCGACTAGTTACGAGCTTGACAGTAGTTCGAATACCTGGGTGAGATAAGCCATGCAACGTATTGAAGACGTTACGGCGATAACTCTTAGGCACGATGGAGCGAGGAGTACTCGTGGAAATGTCACATAGAATAGTATCTCTTCCCATACCTAAGGGCTTCTCAGATAATTGTAGGGTTGTTTACGACAACTCATGTTGAAGCTCGGTATCTTCTTTTTGAAGACGAGCCAGTTTTACAAGGTCTATGCAGTCGTTTTGGGTGAGGGAACAAACGCGCGACAAGGCATCTGCCACATTGTTGTTTACTCCGGATACATCGCGAATATCTGATGTAAACTGTGAGACGTAATCCAGCTGTCGTGATTCCCTGGGTGAATACTTATCTGAAGGTGAGTTCAGAGAGTACGTCAGAGGTTTGTGATCAGTGAAAATTGTGAATTTCCGACCCTCTACTGAATGTCGAAAATGACGTCTAGCATAGTACATAGCCAGAAGTTCTCTGCCGAATGTGCTGTAATTCGTTTCAGCTAACTGAAGGCGCCTCGAGAAAAAGGCGAGTGGTTGCCACTCATTGTCAACTAGCTGTTGTAGAACTGCGCCGATTGCAGTGTTTGATGCATCAACCGAGATACTTAACGGTGCCGTTGGATCCTGATACATCAGAAGTGTGGCATTCGCAATAGCTTTTTTAACCAGGGTGAAAGCATTTCGAGCAGACGCGTCAAATTCTATGGACTTGTTATTCCCTCCAAGGAGGTCTGTCAATGGCTGAATCAGAGAGGCACAGTTGGGAATAAAGCGTCAATAATAACTTACTAGGCCACTAAAAGTGCGGAGACTTTTCACCGTCTGTGGCTCTGGAAAGTTCAGTATAGCCTCGAACTTAGTAGCCAGTGGGCGAATGACTTGCAGTCAATAGTGTGGCCCAGAAAGTCGAGTGGGTCAACACAGATTTGACACTTTTGAATATTAATGGTAACGCCATGCTGGCGAAACCTTTCAAACGCCAAGTCCAAGTGCCTAAGGTGAGATTCCTCGTCTGGACTGGCAATGAGGCAGTCGTCTAAGTATGCGTATACAAAGTCGGGACCGCGAAATACTTCATCAAAGAAGCGTTGGAATGTTTGGGCTGCATTTAATCTTATCTATCTTATCTAGAACTTTTCTGGAATTTTTGGTCAATTTCAATGATGCCTGGGTTAAGGAAGGGACGAATCGTCTTAGAAGCAAGCAGGAATGTAAGTGATGATGAGTTGCTTGTTAATTGTAATAATATGTATGATGCTCAGCATGATGAGTCTGTTGTCCATGTTTCGCAGTTTAAGGATAATAAGCCTAAATTTGAAACTCAGTGTTTCGACGGAAACCCAGCTGACTATCCACAGTTTGTAAAGGAGTTTGAGATCATGTTAAGTGGTTTTTTATTAAATAATGAAATGAAGTTAATGTATTTGATGAGATATTGCACTGAAGATGCTGCAAGAGCTATACAGTGCTGTAAGTTCATGACCCTAACGAAGGATACGCTGAGGCTATAAGTATACTGCGTCTAATATTCGGGAGACCTTCGATGATTGTAAGGAATGTATTCGAAGCTGTTAAGGGTAGTGGTGGTCAATTACAAGATGACTCCAAGGCACTCTCTGAGTTTCTGGATAATCTGATGACCTACAAGACTACGTTGGTTTCGATGAATCGCATAAGCGATTTGAACTGAGGTTCCGTCCTAGAGGTAATAGCGAGACGCCTACCTACTCGACTGCGAAGGAAGTGGGTGAAGATTAGCTCTCGTATAGAAGAAGGAGGTATTGAGCCAAAGTTCGATGATATTCTGAAACTGGTAAAAGATAGTGTCAATCAAGCTATGAGCAAGTTTGCCAGTATATTGCATCCCACCCCTGGAATAGAGCAGTCTGAGGGTGAAACGCAATCATTTATGACGAAAGTGTCTCAGAGAAGTGGATATCGAGAAAGCTTTATGGTGTCTATGGTGTCCATATAAACTAAGTGAGTGTAACAGCTTTCGCGGGACATCCACAACAGATAGGTAACAAGTTGCGAGACAGACGCCGTTGTGTTTTACACGTTTGCAAGAAGTGCATAAAAAAGCGAACTGTGAAGAAGTGACCAAGTTTAGTGGTAAGCTAAATGTGAAATCCAGGTCTGACTCCGAATTGTGTGGCGATAACGGTGCAGTGAAGAAGCCTGTAGTTGCAACTGGTAACCCATTGTTGAATAGAGTGTCACAGACGACACCGCAGTTTGTGCAGGAGAAGAGAGTTACAGGTTCAGAGTCTAGTTCTGACTCCATAAGTTAACAAGTCATTACTAGTCAGAGTAAAGGCATGTAACCTTTAAGGATTTATGGGGAAGAACCCAAATTGTCTACTGCTCTAAATAAAATGGTTGAAATTGATGTATCTGACCATAAAAACATCTGTATATTGGATATTTGTGACAATGGTCATGATAGTGCTCATTTGTCTTCGGCTCATCATGATGAGATTGGGCGAATGAATGCTACTGCTGATTTGAACAAAGTTCCTGTACAACTTAAATGGGAAGTAGGATAAGAGACAGATGGAGTTGTAGGAGCTATGGTTACTAAGGGGAATTAGAAACTCAGGTTTATAGAAAATCAACTCACACAGACCAAATCCTGAATTACAACAGCAACAATCCAATAACACACAAAAGGAATTGCATACAAACACTATTCAAGAGGGCACGGACTCATTGCAGCCAATCCACCTTAACGAACATTGAAGAAAAATATCTAATGGACGTCTTCCAAATGAATGGATATCCACGTAGCTTCATGAAATGACATATACCCCTTAGTCAACCTATCAAACCAAAAGCCCCCAAGGAAAACACAAAGAAAATCGCCTTACCATATATAAAGGATATCTCAGAAATCACTACAAGACTCTTCAAACTTTTAGGAATTGACGTCGTACACAAACCAACAAAGTCACTTCACTCAATTCTATGTCAACCAAAAGACTCAACAGCGAAAGAAGACAAAACCAACATCATCTACAAAATAAACTGTAACAACTGTGAAAAACACTACATCGGCCAAAGTGGACGTCCCCTTCGTCTTTGTATCCACGGACATAAGCTAGCCGTCAAGAGGCATGATATCCACTCCCTCATATCACTACACACAGACAACCACGGACATTAATTCGACTGGAGCAACGTTCAAATATTAGACAGAGGGAACAATAAGAATGCTAGAGAATTTCTCGTAGCCTGGTATTCCAGTGAATCATCAATCGATAGACACATGGAGATAGACAAAATATATCAACCGATAAGAAAGAAACCTCACACACAAAGAGTCAAAGTTCAAGTCAAAGAAACTATCAGTTCCAATACAAGGAACCTAGAAGTTGTGAGAACACACAAAAACAACCAATCACGTCCAAGGTCACCCACCAGGAGAGATGATTAATAAACTCGTGGAGAAATCTAAAAGCTCACTTCAACAGATTGAAGTGTGCGCTGAAGATGTCACCTAGTAGGGTGATGAAAGCTTCGCAAATCAACCATCCACCTGCTCACAGAACACAACCACATCAAAACATACAGGATGTTCAATGCACCTTTTGTGAGACTCTTCAAGCGAATATACCCGCATCTTCATCGGCTGGTGGTTTTAGTCCCAGTTAGACTCAAACTATACGGTAGTCGTTTCAAGCTCTAATTGTTTATTCCTGACAATTAACCGGTTAACACCAATTCAGACTTCTATTACTTATAGCTGTGACCAGTTTTTCCTCATCAAGTTGGAACATATAATCCTGTTTGCGTTGTAAGAAGAATCCACAAAGTAAATAATGAATTGATTTTATATTGGTACATTCGTTTGCAATAATTCTTTACACCTAGTTAAAACGAATAACTATACGAATAAATTTGAAAAATAATATTTGAATTACTTGCTAAAAATGTGTACATTTTCCCGTATGCTTTATCCGAGGAATAGAAAATATTTGAACAACGAATTGTGTTGGCAGATCTCAAGAGGGAACCATTTTCATGCTATTTCTGGGAGCGGCCTGCTACCGGGAATGTCCCTTCTGAATATTGAATTGTTAAGCGTTATATTGTGGTAAACTTCAGTCAAGGACACAAACATCAGAAAAAGTTTCATCTATCCACTATCATTCCGTTTGTGTTAGGTTAAAAGGCGGATATTTAAGTGAACATTCCTATGCAGCTAGAATAGATGTAATAATGGTTTCATCATTCCACACCATCCTTCTGTTTCCGTATTTGAAATCTCAAGAAAATGTGTAGTGCTGATGTGCTGAAAATTCCACACTGTACCACAAGTACTGTTTCTGGAATAAAGCGAAATTGTTATACTGAGTTTCATTCGCTTTACCAATATTAAACGAGTACACAATGAGACTACTGATAGGTTTGCAGGGATTTCACTTATTTTTATTTTAATCGCGAACCAACCTCATCATAGAAAACCCTTGAGTGTCGGATGAATGCGTCGTCGACGTCTGAGAGTTTTGAGCATTTCACGTACACCACATTTTGGATTACAGCTTGATTGCACACCGCATTTTTGTTACGCGTATGGAATTTTAAGCATGTGATATCGGTAGCCCAAATTTTGCAGGCCGACCATAGATATCAGATTAGCGTCGGCAGAGGACCGAACCTAGGACCATGTGCATGATCGGCAAGAGTCCAAACCGCTGTGCTACCGATGCATAACAGATAAAACGCAGGACTTTCAGCTTACAAAGACATCCCTCATATCGCTCAGTCACTGAAGGCACGTCCAATGACCCATCAGGTTCCATTGTCTAGTGATCTGCTGGCTAGTGATCAATTTTAGGATAGGGATACATGAAGTTTGAGTGAGAGTCCGCCATCAACATCTTTCTCCCAGTTGCATATGAGGACTGATGAAATAGCTTTGGCGTTGTCGCTACATATCGATGAATGGCCAAAGTTAGGCTGAATAGTTATCCTGTTCGTCTGGTTGCCTGCAGTTCTGGTCAAACAAAGGAAAGTCACTCATGAAATGTTTCCTGTAGGTTGAAGTGATCTTTCAATATTGTAACCACAGCCGAGATTATTACATTAGTCATTCTTATGTGTGGGTTCTCAATAAATTACAGGAGGACACGTGTCTATCTGAGTGAACCCTACTTAACTGATTATGTGGATTACTTACGTCAATAGTTGATTGTTGTGATATTGTAAACGGAGAAATGAATGACTGTAATCACTGTAGGAACAAAATATGCGAACAGTATTAACACGACAACCCTCCAAACGTTCACAAGACAATCCTTTTGCTTGGAAATGATTAAAGTATTCTAAAGATTCTAATCACATTTTGAAGACAATGGTCAATGTAAAAATGATAAGTGAGAAGGAGCCACATAGGCTTATTCTGTTCTGTTTGTGCATTGGATGCTTACACAATTTTGATTTTACAAAACACAGAAATTTATTAATTTACGTAATCACAACAGCACACTACAATCCAGAAAAAGGGACACATTTAACCTGTTGATACGGGTATCTTCCAACAACAGATTTCTGTTTATTGTTGTTGTCTTTCTGTAAGCATGATGTAATGCCAGTATACGTTTCAGTGAAGAGGCCTAGCATTAGAAACCAAATCACGACAGCCAGAATAAATTCTGTAGGTTGAGGTGCAAACCACCACATCAGCCATCTGTGGACACTGACACAAGTGAACATGATCTGTCAAGTGAGGAAGAGATAGAAACAAGATTATGCGTTTCGCTAAAGCAATAAGAAGACGTAATTTGTCTAAATCGTGAAAGTATTGTTCTTCCACCACAATTTAAAATAGAAGGAATGAAGTTCAGAATAGCATATCGCTTACATCTGTAGAAGAGGAAGATAATTGTGTTATCTTTCCTAGACATATTGCTTGGCCGACGGCTTGATGGGTCGATAAAAAGATGTATTTATAGAAAACCTACCTGGACAGGACAGTATCTTAATTACCACAGTTTCTGCCCTGTTCAGTACAACAGAGCCTTAGTCAGCTAGGTGCCTCTTCAGTAGAATCCAACGAATATGCACTGTAGACACACTTGATAAAGAAGAAAGAAAGTTGACACAAACTCTGGTCGATAACAGTTATCCAGACAAGTTCATCAAGAGATATAACGTAGTCAGAACACCAAGACGCATTCTCCAACTCGCCTCTAAGAAAGGCGTGTACATCAAGCTGCGCTACGCCTATATGATTCCTACATCATTCTGCGAACTGTAGTTATACATGCACACATAATGAATATTCAGGATTATTTATAACACAAACAGACTTTATAGCAGACTGTTCCGAATGACTCTAATGTCAGAAAAAACAACCAAGCTGTAAATTCATCATACGTCAAATTATGTGTAATTTATATAATAACTTATCCATGCCTGTACAATTGGTATGTTACTTCAAAAACAGGAAGAAATATATATATATACCGAAAATGTGGGTATTCAGTGAAAGCAAACAAAATGACACATATTTTAGATGCCCTCGCCTACCTGGTTACGACGATATCTAGGTAGTTCGAACCCGGAGCATTATTAGAAAATGTCGTAGTGTGTATTTAATCTAATTGAAATTCTTGGGAGTGAACATTGAACGTCGCAATTTTTTGTAGAATATAAATCAATTTCTCCCAAAATATGAGTATTTATTTTTACTTGTATCTGTGGATTTCATTGAATGTCAACAATCAAGACACCCCAAAAAAGTGGAGAAGCATGAATTCGATATCAACCATACTCTAAGATTCTTGCGACAGAAGTATGTGGTGCACAAAAGCTTGTCGGCAAATTTACGACCACGTACTGGTTGCCACCAAGCTGCAGAGGAATTTCGCTAAAGCCAATCAGCAAAATTTACTCAAAGCTTACTCGGTTTATGAGATGGCCATCGGATGAAACATATATTTAAACATCCCGCGCCAGAGATGACGCTTACAAACTCAAGAACCATATTAAAGAACAAATTTCAAGTACTGGTTTTGTAGGGATTGTGTTTGATTGGCTGGATGGTTTTTTTTCATTATCTGACATCAGTTATGGAACCATTGGAAAGCCTGGTAGTACTACGTAGCTGTTTTTACCAGTTTGGGACTCTTCGGCATTACGCGCCCATTGGGGTTCGGGCCCATAACCTTCTAGGTGCAAGGCGATCTCGTAAACCATTAGGCCACTGGGAATCAAATATAATGTCCCATGAGTTATAACTTGTACCAATTCACGACGTAGAGAGACCACTTCTCACTGTCTTCCCCGATGAGTAACCGCATCACCTTTAACAATTCTTAGGCAAATTCATCAAACAAGAAACAAATTAGCACAAAAACCACATCAAATGCATCTACTTGGACCAAACAACGCAATCTAGTTTAAATTCGAACCAATCAAACCGCGCAAATGGCGGTATGACAGAGAGGGTGGCACCACAACAACAAAATATGCCATCTAAATGCCTCTTTTCAAGAGTTTGAATGAGCTCGTATTATGGCCTGTGACACTCCGGTGGCTGTGAACTTGAAAGTGAGGTCAGCATGGGCAATTCCTGCGAAGTTGAAGATGTCGAACGACATACTCATCTTTCCCATGGAAGAAAAACAGACCCAAGGTTGCGGGTGCAGTGCTGTGAGTCCGGTTGTTTGAAATTCTTGACGTGTTCTGGAGCTTATTAAATATTAGATTCAATTAATTTATACTCAAGGGTTTTGTCTAAAGACTGTGTTGCATGGCTTGTCAGCCTTTGTGGCACTGATGTCACACACTACAGGAGTGTGACATTTGAACGTCCATGAGCCTAGTTTCTTTGCTGGAAATTCCTCTGCATTGCAATCGGTTCTACCATGTATTGCCATGAAATCGACATCTTTTCCTTTGCATTTTAGTTTGCAGCACGGAAGTTATGGTGATGTGCCTTCAGGCGATAGGTCCTCCATGCTAAGTAAGGGTAGACATTTCTTGAGGCGAATGATCACATTACCTGTCTGTGGCTTAGTCGGTCTACCTTATGCACTTTGAAGTTTGGGAGATCAGCTTCACTGTCTCTGACATAGGATGTGAGCCATGTTTCCACAGTAGTATTGAATTCTGGTTAGGTTCGTAACCCAAAAAAGAAATAGCTTCAAGTAGATTAGTCCGGGTTAAAGTTTATCTACAGGCTTTTGTAATGTATAACACATTAGAATTCGAAATTAACAAGAACGTGCGAAATTCACTCACTTTTCTAATTGCAAGTCTATGAATAGTCTTGCTTCAGTTAATGAAATAAGAATTGACTTCCGATTTTGAAAATTTTATATTCTATTTCTGTAAATAGGCCAAATTTTTGTTTACTGCATTGTCATTTTAGTATTGAAAATTGAGGAAAGCCTACCGGGATTTTGGAATTTCAGAATTGCGCTACAATGTGCGCTCTGAACTTGGATATAGGCTCTTTTGAAAGGCGATTCAATAAATTGTATGCAGACTGGGAGGTAATTCCAAAGACTTTTCTAATTAAAAAAATTCACCCCTTAGGACCCAAAAAGTCAATTGCATGATGTAGAATCTATAGCGCTCCCAGCAGGAAAAGTTGACAGTGTGTATGGGAAAACTTTGTCACTACATGTAAATTCTGAAGTTTTCCTAATATTACATATAGATGTGGCTTTTTGGATACGAACTGCAAGATACAATCATTGTGTTAAATAAACAGTCAATGGTTATATTGTGTGGGAAAAAGAAGCTGGATTTCTTACATCCCTTGGAAAATCGTCAGTTCGGTAAACACACAGTGGTCCTCATACCTAGGAACCCGGTAAGTGACATTCTGAATTTTATTTGGCTTAGGCTGACAAAGATAAGGCAGGTATAAAAAAGCTTATCGATTACCTGAAGATAAGTGGTAAGAGTGGTAAAGTGGGTCATTTGGCGAAGGATAAGTTTGTATCGGAGTTAACTGAAGCGTTCTCCGCTTCTCTGCGAGAGGAAAACTTCCAATTGGTTGATGTCTCAGGTGCTATTAGTGAAGTTTTGGCGGTTAAAGATGATGCAGAACTTGCGTTGTTGAAAAAGGCCTCTGATGTAACATGTGCAGTTTTCACCAAACACTTGAAAGAACAAATCATGGACGTTATTGATTCTGATAGAGTAAGTATAATCATTTTTCCAGTGCTTCTGTCCGAAAAATCAGAGTGTTTATAGTGTTTTTTTCATGCACATGTGTTGTATCAACTCGTGTCTTAGATGTCAATGAACTTCCTGGTTAGGCCTCTAGTCTTTTACACTATTCTCTTTAGTTTATTTACTCATGGAAATTCAGTATCTTGGATTGATCTTATAAGAAGCACTATAGTGCTTCGCCTCATAACACTTACTAGCACTTGATTTCCATTGGTAAACTTCGTTCAATTCCCCCTTCTATCATACTAGTAGTCCTTAAACAAATCTTTCCTGTTGATGTCTGTACAGAAATTCATTAACATTCCTTGTAACCTCAGGAAAGTCGAATATTCTATAAGAATCAGTAAGTGCAGAGTCAACGAGTATTTCGTTTTCTTCTCTATATCCATCTATCTAACCTCTGGTGTATTTGAAGATGAACCTCAAGGTCTGGAACTATGGTGCTTTAAGGAAGTCACTATATTCCCACAAAATTCTACAGTTAACCCATCATTGTTTGGCAGTTCACTGACTTAATACTAGTGTGATGCTTAGAGTTAGGTAGTTTTTTACTTATTTACAGCTTTTCACGTATCCTACTACAGCTGTGCAAAACAACTATTATGTAATGCCTGTAAAACGTGTATTCAAGCAGCAGCTGTGAACGAGACATTAGCATAACTGTAGAGTAGTACTGGTGTAGCAGAACTGTTTGTTTAGAAGAATGTTCAATTCAGGCATAAAATTTGTTCCTCTCCTGTTTCTTCTGTCTTCTTTTCATGCTCTCTGTATTTCTTCAAAAGTATATTCACTTCTCCCATGTGCGGCTTAATTCGTCACTTCACTATTTCACATTCTTGCTGAAGGCTTCACCAATATGGTGCTTAAAAGTTCTAGTAATTTGTGGAGGTTGTATCTGAAAGATTTGGAAAGGGTAAATAAGTGGATTGATTGTCCCCCATTACTAGTCTTCTTAGATTTTTAGATCATCGATAAGAATGTTATAGTTTATAATCTTTAGTCTAAACGATACTTAAGTGGTGAAGGTTTTACCCTGGATATTTGAATAAAACTGGTGTTGAGTCACAGTTGGTGCTTCAAACACCCCTTTTCGCGTTACAGAACTCAGTTTTTTTTAACTCAGTTGTCCGAAACAGATTTTCCATGTAAGCCACACTTATTGTGTAAAATCTGGTGTTACCGCCGGGTTACGAACCCGGGACCCATTGGCTGTATGCTTCTGTCTGTCTGAAAATCCATTCAAGCAGTGTCATGGCTTTAATGATACTTTCAACTAGTAGACTTAGGGTACAAATGTGACTACTTTGATTACTCCAGCCTGTGCAATTGTGTATTATTATCAGTTAGCACAACGGGTGTTGATAGGCTAGTATGCGCACACTCCACCACAGTTAACTGATTTTCGAATCCCAGTGGGTGCGTAATGCCGATGATTCCCAAACTAGGATGAAACAGCGGCTGTCCAATACTCCCTGGTTGTCAATGGTTCTCTAGCTAATATCAATCCGTGATCAACTCGTAAAAACATTACTAATTCATGAGCCATTGAATCGGATCCCAGTGACTGAATAGTATACGAGCTTGCCTTGTAACCGGAAAGTCCTGGGTTTGAACCCCGGGCAGTGGGTGCGTACTGTCAATGGTTCCCAAACTAGGATGAGACAGCTGTCCACTACTCGAGTACTGTTTTTCAACGGTTTTCTAACTGCTATCAATCCGTGATCAACTCGTAAAAATATAACTAACCCTTACAAACCAAAACTATAGAAAACAATTAACTACCTAACGAAAAGCATTAATTCTAAAGAGAGTGACTAGCTGTCTGTCTGTTTACGACATAGAACTTTGCATCGATGTGCAGCAGTTCAAGTCACCACACTCCCTCCTTGTAGCACACAAAGCAACAGAAGAAAGTACAAGAAATGCATAATAGAGACAGTAAACAGAGGTGTGAGACAAAGGAATAGTAGTAACGAAGAACAAAACAGTTTCATTGGAAATCATAAGTCACAAGGAGTGGATGCATCTGCACCAACCAGCCATTGAGAACGATGCGTTTGAGCCATATCACCAATTGTTTCCAACCATTGGTTTTAACCGTCCCGAGGACCCGACTCAACCAACCAGTCTACACCTTCCTACGTGGCTTAGACTAACTGTTGTAGATTTCAATGACTGGTGAAGCCATGTTTCGGTTTGACCGCCGCTGGCTAGCTCTTTTCCAGCCTGACCCTATATCCGCTAACATTGCTCGTTGAGGAAGGCGATGATTAGGTTAATATATATGCAACTGTAGTTCAGCAGTGTGTAGACAAACATTCACTATCTACAGGTTCAAATCCATTCCAAGTAAATTAAAAAAGAACTAATGGTTAATTACACGGTGGTAAATGTAACTGCTTCTAACATATTAAAATGTGTATAGTACTACTTGAATTTTATGACAATTCACTTTTACATCTATTGATTTCCATGATATGTTTTTGAATAAAGCGAGAACACAACAGGGCGTACAGAATAAAATAGGACTATCTGTTTATTTTGTCGGTTTCTTTCTCGTTAGTTTACAGACAGATACAATCATGCCAGTTATTGACAGGCGAATGCAAACAACACAATAAACAGTGCTCATAAATTACACTTATGTAGCTTGCGCACAGGAACTTCAAACCAAAAGAGGACGCTTGGGTTCAATGGCAAAATAGTTACGCAATAAGTACAAGAGGAGATATTTGATAAGATACCTAATAAACTAAGTAACGATGTGGTGATTTCATCTCTAATCATAGAAACAAGAGATAAGTAAGATTACACTATGGCGAACTGCGGATATTTTGCAAGCCAAAGATAATGTAATCATATAAAAGGCAAAAAGAGAGTAAGGAGAAACTAATAACTGCTTCTCTCAACACAAATCGGTTTTCAGACGTTTGTCATCTGAACTAGTGACAACTAGTGGTCTCCGTCAAGGATGCCCATTATCCCCTTTTCTATTCAACTTCATCATAGATGTACTAATGGACTTAACCCTAAGTGACTTCAGCGATTCACTTGCTACCAGGGAATAATATCGTTGACTTCGAATATGCAGACGATATAGTCCTACTAGGCGAAGACGCTGACCAAATGCAGAGTCTTCTGAACACCTTGAGCTGCAATCTACGAATGTTTGGCATGCGATTCGCTCCCGCCAAATGTAAGATGATGTTACAGGACTGGACTACATCGACGCCTAGTTTAGAAATAGGAAGTGAAGTGGTTGGTGGAGCACGTTGACCGCTTCACTTATTTGGGAAGTACCATCAGCCCCAACGGGCTGATCTCCGACGAAATCTCAGCACGAATACAGGGGGCTCGTTTCGCATTTGTTAGTTTACGCCGACTCTGGCGTAGACGAGATGTTCGACTATCGACCAAAGGGCGGGTGTGCTGCTCATCAGTCCGCTCCGTCCTCCTTTATGGCCGGCTGTGATACCTGGCCACTGAGAGTGGAAGACATGAAAAGACTAGCTAGCTGTCTTTGATCATAGGTGCCTGCGTTCTATCTCCCGTGTGAAGTGGTATAATAAGGTGAGCAATATTGAGGTTAGGCCTCGGTGGAGTGTTAGTGACATGTATCCATAAAAATTGTGTGTTTGTTTGACAGTCTGTTCTTGGTGATGTGTATCCGTATAAATTGTGTGTTTGTTTGACAGTCTGATATTTTGCTATGTATATATGGATCGATATTCCATTATGATTAGCCAATCATGTTAAGACTGTCTATTGATTTGTTCATTTTGAATATTCGCTCTCACACTTGTGTTCACACACTTGTTCGGACATTCATATATATTTTTGCTCTCACACACTTGTGTGACATATTGATTCTCCTTGTGTTTGGAAAATAGAAGTATCATCGCAAACCTAGTGGTCTTCTGATTTCCGTCTTCTTGCGTCAGGACTATTAAATTCTCGACTAGTACATAACAATAATTTGGCGACGAGTACATAACAGTTCGGTAAACAGGGGAAATCAATCGACGAGGTTGTGAAGTTACAAAGACTGAGATGGTTAGGCCATGTGTTACGTATGCCTGGCCATCACCTTCCTCGACAATGGGCAATGTTGGCTGACATAGGGTCAGGCTGGAAAAGAGCTAGCCAGCGGCGGTCAAACCGAAACATGGCTTCACCAGTCATTGAAATCTACAACAGTTAGTCTAAGCCACGTAGGAAGGTGTAGACTGGTTGGTTGAGTCGGGTCCTCGGGACGGTTAAAACCAATGGTTGGAAACAATTGGTGATATGGCTCAAACGCATCGTTCTCAATGGCTGGTTGGTGCAGATGCATCCACTCCTTGTGACTTATGATTTCCAATGAAACTGTTTTGTTCTTCGTTACTACTATTCCTTTGTCTCACACCTCTGTTTACTGTCTCTATTATGCATTTCTTGTACTTTCTTCTGTTGCTTTGTGTGCTACAAGGAGGGAGTGTGGTGACTTGAACTGCTGCACATCGATGCAAAGTTCTATGTCGAAAACAGACAGATATGGATTGTTATTACTCGTTCATGGAATCTGACTGTCCATTTTCCTTGATGTAATTAGCTCGACAGTGTTATTACTTGTGACAGTTGGGGTTCACATAAAGAACCATATAAGAGTATGCACGTGATACCTGTCTACAGTCCGTTCATTGTAATTTCTCATAGTAGTAGTATGTCTGTTAGTTAGATCACAGTCTAATACTATTTATTTTCATTTGTAGCTGGAAAGCCCTGAGTTCGTACCCCGCGGTGGGTGCGAACGGAAGAAAAGTCCCGAACTAGGACGAAACAGCTGTCCAGTACTCCCAGCTGCTTCTCCAGTAGTTAGTTCTCTTGTCGATATCAACTCATGTTGAAATCCTGTAACTATTTATATAAAAGTATTCTCTATTCTTTGTACATTGGGTTTTCGCATAGTGTTTCTTCATTATTGCATGTGTTTAGTAAACTACTTCCTTCTTTTCTAAAAATATTTTTCCATTATTTACTCCTATAGAAAGTAAAGCATGAAAAGCTTTCTAGTGATTGTCAAAATGCACTTCGTAATCCAACTTATCTATCAGGTTTAGATCCTGATCAGGTAGAAATGTGTTATGATCCAATTGTACAAAGTGGTGGAGCATATAATCTTAAATTTAGTATTGAAAGGTAAGTTTATTTTTTTTCATTTCTTTTGAGACTTGTTTCACATTACAGACAACCACAAAATTCTTTAGTTTTAAAATATATTTTTTGTGATTTTAATCACCGGCTGAGTTCGTCGGTGGCACAGCGGTTAAGAGACTCCCGCCGACTATGCACATAGGCCGGGGTGCGATTCCCGGCCGACGACGCACTCCTTTACTTCGCTAATCCAGGGGACTAAAATTTAAACCAAGTCTAATGCAAAATACCTCGGATTAGTTCTATATTCCGACCTTACTTGGTCATATCATAGCTAAACGATTTCTAAGAAAGTGTTTCGTCTAACCTACTACATTAAGAAACTCAGACTAACTGGAGTCACTCAATCTCTGCTTTCACAATTTGTCAACTCTCGTATCTTACCTATTCTACTTTACTGCTCCCCATTAATCTTTTCTGGGTTACTGAAAAAGGACTATACCATCCTGAGAAGGATGTTGAAGGTAGTTAGTAGGACTAGTGGTGTAAAACTCAGTCAACTCGTCACTACATTAGTAGAAAGGCATCTGAATCCATGCGAAAAATGGTCTAAAATCATACTTTCCCGCCCCCAACACCTCCTCTATTCCCAACTCTCTCCTTGCATCTCATCAGATAGAACCAGAAATCAGTACAAAATAATATATGCTCGTACAACCAAGTATAGGAACTCAACGATACCATATTTGGCCAGCCCGTGTTCTAAGTGAGACAGAGACGAGACAATGTTAAGCGTGAAACCTGTGACTTGCTTTGTTGTTAATAACATAATTTTGGCCCTTTTATTTCTCCCTTATACTCTTATTTGTACTCTATGGTGAACAACCTTCTTAGAAATACTTAGCTACCTAAAATTATTATCATTGGCTTACTTTTTTATTCCTTATTCTATTCCTTCTTTTGTGTATGTACTGTTTCCGACTATATTATCACCATAAGTATTACAAAATTATCCTGCCAATAACCGTCATGTAATATTAGTTTTGTGGTTGTTCTTTGTTCGGCACTATTTAACTGACAATCTTGTTTGTGAACGCCACTATCACCATCTTAAAAATTTTATATTATGCAGGATTACTCACACTGCCGCAACAAACACCGCATTAGTGCTGACAATTAAAAAAAACAACCTGAAATGTTTATTTTATGATTGTTTAGTGTAGTTCAATCAAATTAACTGATCATCTTGGCTATAAACATTCTTAAGAACATTTCATAACTTCTTGTAGGATTATAGCCGTTACTGTTCACCACGCATACACATATCATAGCTTCTGCTACTAAATACTGAAATATTTTTTCATTATTGGTGTTTATCCTCCATTCTACTTGGTATTTTTATTTGCATTTTTGTTATTTTTTGTGTTTCTTTTTGGATTTTTTAATATTTATGTTTTTGTAATGCTCCTTTTAAATGTCCGATGAAATTAGACGCAATATTGTAGATATGTGTGCTGAAAATTCCACACTGTACCTCTAGTACTGTTTCTGGAATAAAAGCAAAACTATTATTATTATTAAAAAAAGAATAATGATGGTAAAGAGGAAAGGTTTGGGCATGAGGCTGGCTAGCAACCCCATCCTGTAAAATTAAACACCACTGCTACAGAAACTTCAAGCCACTAGCTTGAAGGTGCCCTATGTTCCACTGGGAACGTGAAGGAAATACAAAAAGTCGTCAGGCTGAACAATGGTTGGATATATATCGATTATTGAAATGTATCAGATATTGTGTGTAGTATTCACTTATTGGTTATCAAAACATTGCTACAACTCACATGAATCTACAAAGTCAAATGCCACCGTTAGGTAAGGCAATACCGTTAAATATCAAACATCACTTTGTGTGTATAGGTTCCAAAACTTATCAAAGAGTGATCATTTCACTGTTAAACAGACGGGGAGAAACTCATCTTGTCTGTTCTCTGAGGTTTGTTGTCTTCAAGTTTCATCAATAACTAACAAATCTGGGAGATTATGAGTTAATTAACAATTTACACATATGCCGAAATCACGATATATATTTCACCGATTAGTATCCATTACAGGTTTGATTACGAGGTCAGTTAGAGAACCATTGGATTGCTGTTTCCTCCTGATTTGGGACTTTTCAGGAGTGTATGCTTCCACCGCGGTTTGAACACAAGACCTATGGAGTTACAGGACGAGCTCGTAAACCATTCAGCCACTGGAACCCAATCCACTGACTTATCACTTCCAGCTTCTTATAATTCGCTATATATTTGGCACAACCATCGGCTGGGGGTATGCACTGATGAAGAGTGTCGAGACTAGGACAAAACAGCTGTCCAGAACTTCTTGCTGGCTTTCCAGTGGTTCTCCAACTGATGTCAGCTCATGGCCAAGCCTGTGACTAATCAGATTCCTGCAAATCAACACTTGATGATTGGTATTCGTAGTTAGAGATCAGCCAATAGTTCATTGTGGATCGTTTAGGGTCAAGCACACCGTTGGCGTACTCGGTTCAGCTCAGCTCAAATAGACGAATCAGTTCCAACTGCCTGAATTCCAGTCACCTTTTTTACATGAAATGGTCATACCGTGTTGTAATAACATCCTTCATTTGCAACTACTATGCATACCGATTACTTCTATGTGCGCCCTGTTGTGTATGTTGTGCTTACTGTTAAACAGTTCACAAATTGTGCTCCAAATGTTTTGAGTCACCAAAGGAAATTGTGGTGAATTTTTTTTCTTACCTCAAGACTGTGTAATTTTCAAGTGATCGATTTTACACTGTGTTGAAACTATCTCTGAAAAATGTAATCTTGGTAACTCCAGTAATCAAAGTGTTACTGTTGATGATGTTCATTTGATTAGGTTGTTTTGATGAAATAAGTGCCTGACTTTATCATATCGAAACCCTTTCCTATTCAGTTGTAAAGAAATAACAGACAAGCTTTCTTCTCACATGACCTCCATGTCACCGTTGGACGCCCAGTTCATTTCCTATTCGGGTTCCACTCGAGTATCTGGTCTGATACCTGCTATCACTCAGCGGCCACCTCCACGTTAATCCGATCCATTTTGGCATATTCATTCGGCAATTGGTTGTTGGTTGGTTGCTTCTCAGAGTTCCGTGTTGCTTATCCTTTCCAGTTGGCTATCTAATCTTGAGTATGGAGTCATCAAAGGTAGCTGTTGATGAAAGTCTGCAGTGGCCTGTTGGAAATGCTTTTCGTAACTCACCAAGTGTCGAATTCATATAGAAGAACTCACTGACTTAACATTGATGTTGAAAGTCATACTGAGTGCTGGAGGTTTCCAAAGCGATTTCAGAGTGATGAAAGTGTGCCTCGCCTTTCCGAGCCTGATTTTGACATCTTTGACTCTGTGTAACTGAAATGATGCTGCCCACATAGATGAAGGAACTGACTTCTTTCAAATTTCTGTTGATAGTGATTGTTGGTGGTTGGCTATCTTCATCATCTGTCTTTTATATGCTTACCTGAAGTCTTTGCTGCCCACCTGCCTCTTCTGTCAACTTGTTGGTTTTCGAGTTCTTTTTGACATTAAATATAAATCAATTGCAAAGTCCATATCTTCTGGAGTCCTCTTACCGGTTGAACGCATTCCTGTTTTCGCCTCATAGTCCACCTGACAATTAGGAGGAGTATCATCGGTGATAGTAGGCAGTCAGCCTTTTCTTACTCGTGTCTTCACTTCAAAGGCTTCACTGAGTTTTCTGTTGTGGTCTGTCTGTCTGTTTTCGACATAGAACTTTGCACAAATGTGCGGAAGTTTAAGTCGCCACACTCCGTGTAGCACGCGAAGTAAGAGAAGAAAGTACAAGAAAAGCATAATAGAAACAGTGAGCAGAGGTGTGAGACAAAGGAGTAATAAAGAAAAACAAAACAGTTTCATTGGAGATCATAAGTCACAAGGAGTGGTCCACAACAGGAACCAGCTGATGTGTGTGATATTGTAACTTTTCAGGCAGTTGATGTAAAGTATGTTCTCTTGGCTAATACGAAATAAAAAATGTTCTAAAGATTTATAGGTCTGAATTTTAAAACTAAATTCCCCCTACCGAGTGCACTTGTAAACTTTCTAGTCAAATACACGAAATCATATTATTGTTATTATTATATCCTTTAATTCCTAGAGGAGCATAGGGCTTCAGCTGTGCATCTCCATTGCCTTCGGCTTTCCGCCAACTTTTTCACCCCGCTCCAAGTCTGCTCACATGCTTTCATCTCCTCTTCACATGACCTCCTCTAAGTCACCCTTGCATTGACGACCAACTCGACCAACTCCCTTTTGGGTTCCACTCGAGAGATGGCTTCTCTGGTGATGTCACTTGATGGTTTCCTCAGCGTGTGGCCAATCCATCTCCATTTCTTCCTGCCTATTTGTTTCACAATCGGTTCCTGCTGAGTTGGTTCGCTCATTGCCAGAGATCCCTGTTGCTGATCTTTTCTGGCCATCTGATCTTGAGTATTGAGCGAAGACAACTGTTAATGGTCTGAAGTTTGTTTGTTTCCTTAGAGTATGATCAATCGACCTTCATTTCTTCTTGCATATTTCTTGCACAGTTAGTTCCTGTTCGGTTGGTTCGTCGTTCCCAGAGATCCTTGTTGCTGATCTTTTCTGACCAGCCACCTGATCTTGAATAGTATTGAGCGAAAACAGCTATTGATGGAGGTCCCTAGTTCGTTCGAAGTGGCTTCCCTGACGCGGCGCCAAATCTCCCTGATCTGTATAGTAGCACTGACTTCACATCGGAGTTGAAAATCCAGATCTTATTTTTCATGCTGAGCAGTGATGATCTTCACACAGACTTGACAGTAATGAAAGCTCGCCTTGCTTTCCACATCCTCGCTTTGATATCCTCATCAGTTCCGTTCGCATGTAGTTGAAACGATGCTTCCCAGTTAGGTAGGTAGGTAAAGGAGGTTGTTTCTTTCATATTTCTCCCATATATGCTGGCTGATTGTTGTCCGTTGTTGCTATTGATGCTGCTCTTGGCCAGAAATCTTCATCACCTCTGTTTTCTCTATGTTCACCTGAAGACCTATCTTTGATGCTTCTTCTTCCAACTTGTTGCTCTTCACTTGCATATCTTCCGGTTTGTAGGAAATCAGACATATCTATGTTATCGGCGAAATGCAGATCCTCCAAGTTTTTTTTGGGGGGGGGATCTGTTTTAGACCTGTCACCTTGTTGCCCACTGTCTGTCGCATTATCCAGTCTACCGTAATCAGGAAATTGATCACTGGAGATAATGTAGGCAGCCTTGTTTCACTTTCGTCTGCACTTCGAAGGAACAAAATCATTTACCTGTTTATATCGCCATTGATCTAACAATGGAGTCAGTTGTATTTTTGCTAGTGATAATCATTGATCATGCTGTTAATTTTAAAACATTGTCTCTCCTACCTTGTTATTTTTTAGTGATTCACGCTCTTTACATTTTGGTACTATTATTTGCTGTTTGGGTGTACGTTATCAATCCTATTGTTCCAACATAATCCGTTCATTAATGGTGAATCCCACGGATGAACAATCAGCAAACTACACTTATCTACATGATCTCCTTGACTGGTGTATTGAACAGATTAAACCAGGTGAGTGATGTTTGTCTATCGATTTACTTCTTTTGTACGCATGTGTATGTATGTATGTGTGTCTCTTAAGACTCCAACTAGAAAACGACCTTCACCAACAACCAACCAATCAGAGTAAACAAGTGAAAGAATACTGAAGAGGATACCATTTTTAAATATCCTACAACGACACTTCCTAGTTTTTTTTATGGGATTAACTGTGACTGACTCCAGAGACTTAAGGATTAACTTTTTACCAGGAGTCAGTCTTGTTGACTTGGAGTAGGTTGATGACGTAGCCCTTAATTGAAGGCACTAATAGACATCTTGAGCAGAAATCTCCTAATATTTGACATGCGATTCTCTCCTGACAGATGTGTAAGATGCTGCTGCTGCTGCCTCTGCAGGGCTGGATTGCATCGACTCTCCTAGCCTAAAGATATGGAGTGAAGTGGTTGATAAGTGTGTTGACTAATTTACTTATTTGGGAAGTCACATCGGTTATAGTGGACTGATTACTGACGAAATATCAGCATGGGCATAAAAGGCTTGTTTGGCATTTGCCAACTTTTACCATCTCTGGCTATTGATCACAGGACATGTGTATTGCACAGCAGCAGTGCGCTCTGTCGTCCTTTATGACTGTGAGTGAGACATGGTCATTGCAAGTGGAAGACATTAAAAGTATCTGTGTTTTATCTCCCCTGTTAGGTCGTATAGTAAGGTGAGTAATATTGAGGTTAGGCGTCAGGTGCTAAGTAAGCTTCATAACTCCATCAATTGAAATGACTAGGACATATGTTGTGTATGTTGAACTGAACCTTCGCCTCGCTCAACCGACGAGCAGCAATGTTATCTGACTTGGGATGAATCAGGTTGGAAAAGAGTCAGCTAGTGGTGGCAGTGGTCAACCTAAAACCTGGAATCACTCCATGAAACTGACAATTATTTTGAATTATGTTACTAGTTCTTTTTCCCTCACATTTCTGCCTTTTTATCGTTCTTTTGGAATCTCTTTTTCAAAAGAATGGATACTGAACAAGGAGTACTCTTTTCGATAACCCCTTCATCATCAGGCTCTACAGTTATCTATTCATCCACTATAGTAAATAAATGAATGAATTAGTGTTATGAACAACATTAATGCTGTTTAAATACCATGGAATCAATAGTAATAATATCAATGAATTACATTTCAATAGCATCAACACTAAATAAGCTAATGTCAGAAAAATTAGGAAAGATAATTTTACAAATTCATGAATTTATAGTCTCTACTGTGAAGGCCAGGGCAATTGTAGCGGCTGAACTTGCTTCTTTTGAACACAGAGCAATAGCCTCTACTGTTTAGGAGCATGCAGTGTTTGAATAATTTTGGCAATTTATTAGGCACCTGGTAGATTATAGAGAAGGATTCTTCCACGCTGGCTTGGTGGTGACCTGTTGGCACCATCTTTGTCTTCCTTTATGTTCTACGTGAAGTGTGGCAACTTGAACTCTTGCGGAGCTTTTGTTGTTGAAACCGCTCAGTTTCTCTATCAGTTTAAATGCATGAATAATAATGGAAATGTCTACTTGTCTTTATGCTCAAAGTTTATTGGAATTTACTGCTGTTCAATTAATTAAGAGTGTAAACTCATTAACGCATTCCTCGGTCTACTGTGTATTTATGCTTTTTTTTTCTTTTATTGTAGGTGTTAAAATAGCCGATTTTTGTCAAGCTATCGCTGATAAAGTCTCCAGTGAACGTCCTAAATTAGCAGAGAATCTCTTACGTAATTATGGGTAAGTGTAGGTTTCCCCCCCCCTGACTACCACCGCATCATGCGCGCTATACCCTTCCCATATAATACAATCTTTGTTGATCAGTTTCATTGAATTTGTCAACAATTTTTACTCCCATTACTACTTATGCACTTTTTAAAAGTCATGGACAAATCTCGCAGGCTGAATAAAGTAGGTGGGAAGTGAGCTCGAATTGGGCACCAACACTACTGGTTAAAAATCGAGTTACACAGCTCCACAAATGACTGAAATGTATATTAACTAAGTAATTTGTTGAGTGTCCACATAGTTAATTTAGAACAAAAAGTAATTTAGAACGAACAATTGTCGTTTTCAGTAAATTCGTCTTCAGGTCCTACAATTTATAAATTCATTAATTTCAGCATATATAACCATTACCAACCAGTAAAGGTAAATTAAAATTAGGACTAGAAAGGACTAGACACGTCACATTAGTTAGTGACTAGTGTCCGATCAAAATATCCACTACAGTCCTACTGGAAGTCAATCGCGAGCCCGAACAGCTCAGTGATAACGTCTCTGACTGCCTGCCTGTCTGTCTGTTTTTGATATAGAATTTTGCACTGATGTGCGGCAGTTCAAGTCGCTACACTCCCTCCTTCGAGCACACAAAACAACAGAAGAAATTAGAAGAAGTGCATAACAGAGACAGTAAACAGATGTGTGAGACAAAGGAAGAGTAATAAAGAAGAACAAAACAGTTTCATTGGAAATCATAAGTCACAAGGAGTGGATGCATCTGCACCAACCAGCCATTGAGAACGATGCGTTTGAGCCATGTCACCAATTTTCTCCAGCCCTCATTGGTTTCTACCATCGCGATGACCCCAACCAGTCAGGGAGTCTACATCTCCCTACTTGAATGGATCAAACTAACTGTTGTGGATTTCATTGACTGGTGAAGCCATGTTTCGGTTTGACCGCCGTGGGCTAGCTCTTTTCCAGCCTGACCCTATATCAGCTAACATTGCCACCATTGTCGAGAAAGGCGATGACTAGGCATACGTAACACATGGCCTAACCATCTCAGTCGATGTAGCTTCACGACTTCGTCGATTGATTTCCCCTGTTTACCTAGAACTCTACGCCTAACTTCAATATTGCTCACCTTATTATACCACTTCACACGGGAGATAGAACGCAGGCACCTATGATCAAAGACAGCTAGCTAGTCTTTTCATGTCTTCCACTCTCAGTGGCCAGGTATCACAGCCGGCCATAAAGGAGGACGGAGCGGACTGATGAGCAGTACACCCGCTCTCTGGTCGGTAGTCGAACATCTCGTCTACGCCAGAGTCGGCGTAAACTAACAAATGCGAAACGAGCCCCTTGTATTCGTGCTGAGATTTCGTCAGAGATCAACCCGTTGGCACTGGCTGATGGTACTTCCCAAATAAGTGAAGCGGTCAACGTGCTCCATCAACCACTTCACTTCCTATTTCTAATCTAAGAGTCGGTGTAGTCCAGTCCTGTAACATCATCTTGCATTTGGCGAGAGCGAATCGCACGCGAAACACTCGTAGATTGCAGGTCAAGGTGTTTAGAAGACCGTGTCTGCATTTTGTCAGCGTCTTCGCCTAGTAGGACTATATCGTCTGCGTATTCTAAGTCAACGAGATTATTCCCTGGTAGCAAGTCAATCCCTGAGTCGCTGAAGTCACTTAGGGTTAAGTCCATTAGTACATCTATGATGAAGTTGAACAGAAAAGAGGATAATGGGCATCCTTGACGGACACCACTAGTTGTCACCAGTTCAGATGAAAACTTGTCGTAAGCCCTCACCTGGCTGTGTGAATACGAGTAGAGTGCCTTAATCAGTGCAATGTCTCTGACTGCAGTACTCATTGGGTGACGCAGGCTGGAATCTCAGAGAGATGGGACATGAGTTCCTTCAAGGCAGTTGCATATACGCCTTGCTGACTGACTGGTGAGTGCCAACCAACTAGCATGAAACCTAGGTCCTGACAAGGCTTTCTGTGACCGATTGCCTCCAACTGTCTAAATCAGAATTATGTCAGAAGGTATGTCGTCGTTGTAGTACAAGTACAGGGTGGAATAATAGCAGTCAGTTAGTTATTTTGCTTATCACTTAGACTGTGTATGATCTATAAGTACATGAGATGAAATGAGTACAGATTTCAAGGGTGAGACAAATAAATCAACTGATAGGATAGAAATGCTAGACGTTAGTTCAAGGGTGACAAATAATAATAGTAATAATGAAATAATAATGATGCTATGCTGGGAACATGAAAGTATTATTGGTGAACGATTATCTCAAGCTACAAAGATTCCAATAAAGTCGAATGAACAACATTGTGTATACCTAGAGTGATAGATACAGTATGAAAGAAAGGTCATGAAGTCGTAAAAGGTCTGAAATATAAGCACTTCCGCCAATGAAGCGAAGGAAAAAAAGAATCTTGGATTAATTTCGATTGTCATATTTTGTCACAAACTAAAATCAGTTGAAGCGATCCATTGATCATCACTAGGGAGGACACTGGACAATGGTTTCGTCCTTATTCTGGGACTCTTCATCAGTCCCCACCCGCGACCCCACCAGGGATTGAACCCGGGACCTTCAAGTTAAGAGATGAAGCTCCTTGACCATTCATTCACTTAGGATGAGATTCAATGACCGACGAACTCATACTTTGTCAATTCGTGAATATAGTACTGCCTTCTTCAAAACCTTCGATGAGTGAATCTACTCTTCGCGCTGCTTGATATTGTGTCCAGTGTCCCCTAGTGGTTCTCAATGTTCCATCTAACTGATGTTGATTCATCATGTAATTCTAATAGTTGAACGAAAAAGAGAAAAATATGGGATAGGAATTTCTAGTGCCAACGTTTTTGGAGGATTTGTTAACCTTAGTATATGAAGGCCAAAGTAAACACTGGATAGCACCCAGAGGTGCGGCAGGCCATCACAACTCCACCAACCTGTCTATGGTAATCATTAGTGAACATAAACTGAACATTCACTATGCAATTCAACGGTAGTTCCTTAACCCTTTCAAGTAGGATTCCTACTTCTATCTCTCTTTCTGTTTGTCACACACACATGGAACGTTGGTCACTGATAACGCTACATTCATCTTGGTTTATCTCAAGTTCTTATTAACCAATCATATTTCTAAATAAGATATAATTATAGAACCACTGAAAAACCTTGGAGTACTGGACAACTGTTTCGTCCTAGTTTGGGACTCTTCAGCAGTACGAAACGGCTGTCCAGTACTCCCAGGTGGTTTTCCAATGATTCTCCAACTGATGATGTCAGCTCATGATGAAATCCTCCATCCAATCAAAGTAAATCCCTACAAAATCAATACTTGAAAAGTATAAAAGTATATTTAAGTGGTTTACACACACACAATGATAAGTTTTTGTTATTGGCAATATTTCGTGCAAAATTACTACTGTCCATAATCAGCACACTAACTGTTGGAATTGTCTTTTTGAAAAAATTTCTAAATGATAACCAAAACTAACTTTACTTGTTCCACAATACACGTGATATAATTCTAATTTGCCTTTTAACTGACTGGTAGGTCTGTCTGTATGCGGAAATTAATCGATTTATAATTGTAGAGCCATGAGAAGAAGAATTAGGATATATTGAAAGCAACAGTTGTTCGCTCTAATTACTTTTTATTATCAAGGGTTAGTCTGTAGGGGGATTTGATTTGTTTTTTTTACAGCTTTAGCCAGGGATTGATATCGTCTAGGGAAGCATTGTAAACCGCCAGAGTGTACTGGATAGCTGTTTCGTCGTCTTAGGCAGTACCCACCTATGGGAGTTCGAACCCATCACCTTCCGGTTAAAAGTCAACCATTCAGCCGCTGGGACCCGATGCATCAATGGCGCATGAATTCTAACTTCTACCAATTTATGATTTTAACCTGACCACTGACCATCAGACACATTGTCTTCGTCGGGGAGTATTTGTCCTTGCACTCGACCTAGTGGACTCCACTAGTTATAATTTCTCACTACAACTGCAGACAACTTTGTGCTGTAGCCGTCAGTGTAAAGACTAAATTTATTCAGTTATGGTCTGATTTCAAGGAACCAATGTTTACGTTCTACTGTATGACCGACGAAACTTCATTGAAACGCACGCTAACACGAAACGATTATTCTCCAATATATTGGGGATCCTATTAGACAATAATAATAATAGCATTAAGACTCAAACTCACCTTAACAGTGCTGTGAGGCGGCTATACAGGCAATGTAGTTCATAAATACAAAACAAGTACTGTGAGAAAAAGTTAGTTAACAAAAGTTGAACTGTAGAAAGTACACCTTGTAATCAAGGAGAATATTCTCAATGAGCTGGAATCAAAAGCTCTACGCACAAGAATCACATACACCCAGCCTCCAACGCTTTCCTCAGGCAGTCCCCCCGGGACAGAATCATCTTCATTTTTCTCTAACAAACTCATATTGTTAAGTAACACATTGTCAGTGTACACACAATCACAAAGAGAAGTATTACTTACAATTAAAGATTAAACAAGAAAAAAGGCAAATAATAAAAATGTCAAAATCAACATGTGATGTGCACATGTCAATTAACGATACGTATAATAATTACAAAGTTAATTGAAACATCATGATAAGTATAACCTATTATGAATAGATTGTCAAGGAGGAATTTCTCAAACATTTTGTCCATTACAGTCAGTCACTGGCTAAGTGTCTGACAGATGTAAAGAAATATCTTATCGGACTAGGCATTTGACTTTCAAGCAAACCTATAAACCAAAGTGTGTGTGTGTGTGTGTGTGTGTGTGTACCGCTCAGCAATCCGTTCCGTCCAACTTTATGGCTGGTTGTGAGACCTGATCATTGAAAGTGGAAGACATGGAAAGCCTGGCTATTTGTCTTTGCTCGTAGGTGTCTGCGTTCTATCTCCCGTGTTACGTGGCATAATAGGGTGGGCAATATTGAGGTTAGGCATCGGTTGAGTGCTAGGTAAGGAGGGGGCAGGAAATCAATCGACGAGTCTGTGAATTTACATCGATTGAGATAGTTAGGACATGTGTCACATGTGCCTAGGCGTCCCCTTCCCCGAAGAGCGATGTTTGCTGACATAGGATCGATGAGGTTGAAAAAGAACCATTGGTGGTCAAGCGAAAACATGGTTTCACCAGTCAATGAAATCCACAACAGTTAGTTCAAGTTAGCCACGTAGGAAGATGTAGACTTCCTGGTTGGCGTCATCGGGATGGTAAAAACCAATAAAGGCTGGAGACAATCGGTGATATAGCTCTAAAGCGTCGTTCTCAATGGCTGGCGAAGATGCATTTAATCTTTGTGATTTGTCATATCCAATGAAACTATTGTTATAACTGTAGGGAATTCAATGAAGACGTTTTCACCTTATTCTGTCTGCGCCTGAACTAATCTGTCTATCTGCTCGTCGTACCTTCCGACTTAGTAAAGCACGCAAATATCAAAAGACAAAGGCTGGACTGTGACTGTGTATTGAAGTGCAACAACGATAAAGAAAGCCATGGTATTTATACATTTTACAATAACATGGACAGCTAACAGCATTTGAAATAATTTATCTTAATAGCCAATAACAAAGTGCGTGAGAGATGATAATATACCATATGTGCGAGGTTGACAGTCAGTAACAAAATGTGTGGGAATGATAATATACCATATATACAAAATTAGCAGTCACTACCAAAATATGTGGGATCCTATCAACTATATTATTCTTCCATATTACAATTTTTTCCGCCATACTTCTGTTTATTATCTCTGTGTTGAGTCTTTCTCTTTACTCTCTTCTCTTACTTTGTGTTTTACGTGGAGTGTGGCTGTACATCTGTGCCTAATTCTCTGCTGAAATTACACTTCTTGCTGTGATAGGCGCTACATATCACTAGCCTTTAACAAACCAATTGGTTTTTCATAGTCTCTACCGTTTATTAAGAATCTGAACAGTGTTGTACTATGAATTGTAATGTTGTGCATTATTCATAAATACACTCACAATTGAAATTATTCAAGTGTATTATGCTTCGTGCTTTTTTTTCTTTCTTTCTTTGCAGATTTGTAACGGGAATTGAATTTCGAGATAGTAATCTTCTGTTATCCAATAAATGCACATCGGCGTTTCGTAAAGGAATGACACTCAACTTTAACTTAGGTTTCCAGGTTAGTCACTTAGTTAGTCAGCTGTTGGTATTTTATTATACATATATTATTCTCTTGGGTTCCTACAGTCCTGTCTTAAGCTGGTTGGCTTCCCAGTTGCCCTCCTAAGCCTCCTCATCTCCTCCGGGAACGATCTCCTCAATGTCACACTCAGATTCACCCCCCCCAACTCACAGTCTCCTATTCGAGTCCCAGTCAAGTGTCTGGTCTTGACAACCAGTGTGACTCAGCGGTCTCCTCAGCATGTGTCCGTCCCGATCCATTTATCTATCTCCATCTCTATCTTCCTCAGCATCTTTGTTGAGCGATAGGTTCTTGGTTGCTTCGTTCCTAGAGTTCCTTCCCACCATCCGATTCTGAGTATGGAGCCAGCAAAAGCAGTGAACGTCTGCAGTAGCCAGTTGGAAATGTTTCTCGTGACTCACTCAGCAAGTCTCTAATCCGTATAGAAGAAGTGACTGACTTAACATTGGTGTTGAAAATCTGAATTTTGTTCTTATGCTTAATGCTGCAACAGGTCTCCAAACTGACTTCAGAGTGATAAAGGTCTGACTTGTCTTTCCAATCCTGTCTGGCTTTGATATCCTCTTGTGTGTACCACTTGTAGTTCAAACGATGCTGCTTACGTCAGGTGAGTGAAAGAAGTAACCTCTTTCAAATCTCTCCCCTTGACTGTGTTTGTTTGTTGCTGTTGTTGTTGTTGTCATCGTTGGCTGGTTATCTTCATCACTTCTGTTTCTTCTCTGTTCACCTAAAGTCCTATCTTCGCTACCTACCACTTCTGACAACTTATCGGTTTTCGCACGTAAATCTTCCGCGAGGTCTATCTGTCTGTCTGTTTTCGACATAGAATTTTGCACAAATGTGCGGAAGTTCAGGTCGCCACACTCCTTGTAGCACGCGAAGCAAGAGAAGAAAGTATAAGAAAAGCATAATAGAAACTGTGAGCAGAGGGGTGAGACAAAGGAGGAGTAATAACGAAGAATAAAACAGTTTCATTGGAGATCATAAGTCACAAGGAGTGGATGCATCTGCGCCACTGAGAACGATTTTGAGCCATGTCACCAATTGTTTCCAACCATAGATTTTTACCGTCCCGAGGACCCCAGCCTGGAAGTCTACACCTTCCTACGTGGCTTTAACTAACTGTTGTGGATTTCATTGACTGGTGCCAAGTTTTTGTTTGACCGCCGCTAGCTTTTTTCCAGCCTGACCCTATATCCGCTAACATTGCTCGTCGAGGGAGGCGATGGCTAGGCATACGTAACACATGTCCTAACCATCTCAGTCTTTGTAGCTTCACGGCTTCGTCGATAGATTTCCCCTGTTTACCTAGAACTCTACGCCTAACCTCAATGTTGCTCACCTTATTATGCCACTTTACACGGGAAATAGAACGCAGGCACCTATGATCAAAGACAGCTAGCTAGTCTTTTCATGTCTTCCACTCTCAGTGGCCAGGTCTCACAGCCGGCCATAAAGGAGGACGGAGCGGACTGATGAGCAGTACACCCGCTCTCTGGTCGGTAGTCGAACATCTCGTCTACGCCAGAGTCGGCGTAAACTGGCAAATGCGGAACGAGCCCCCTGTATCCGTGCTGAGATTTCGTCAGAGATCAGCCCGTTGGGGCTGATGGTACTTCCGCGAAGTGCCAACTTTCTAGAGTTTTCTTACCAGTCCAATCTATTCCCACCTTCTTGCTCCCCATAGTCTGCCACACGATCCATTCTACTACAGTTAAGAATATGATCGTTGATGGAAGACAGTCTTGCCTTACTCATATGTTCACTTCAAAGTCTTCTGTGAGTCCTCCGTTGTGGATCACTTGACGTGGGTCGCATTATCAAATAGCTGTTTAGTGAGGGTGATAAGGGTGTGAAACACTCCGTAGTGTCGAAGCAGTTTCTATATATATATATATATATATATATATATATATATATATAATAATTTTTCCTTCACGTTCCCAGTGGAACATAGGGCTCCAAGCTAGTGGCTTGAAGTTTCTGTAGCAGTGTTTAATTTTTACGGGATGGGGTTCCTAGCCTCATGCCCAACCTTTCCTCTTTACCAGCATTATTTCTGGCTCAGTGAGGTAAAGGAGTGCGCCGGCCGGGGCTCGAACCCCGGACCATATGCATGGTCGGCGAGCGTGCTAACCGCTATACCACCGACGCATATATATATATATATATATATATATATATATATATATAACAACATGGCTGCGAAAACGTGGAACCGATTCAAGCAGAAGCGCCATAACTGAGTACCTCGTCATCATTTGTCACAGCATCTCAACTGGACTCATCATTCAAAGTCATTTACAAGGTAAACAAAGATCTACGAAAGGCAGTGGGTTTTCAACCTCTTTTTACGCAAAGACGCCCTCGTTGTATGCATTTAAAAGCCAGAGGTGTGTGTGTTCAAAAGAAAATTAGTCCAGCTTTCATCCTACATTCACCATGGATTTGTCTGTCTGGATTCAACATAGAACTTGGCACCGAAGTGCACCATTTCGAGTTGCCACGTTCCCAATAGCACACAAAGGTAGACAAGAAGATGAGTGGAGAGAATCAATAGAGTTTGACAAGTATACGAGTGAAACAGAATGGGTAATGGTAGAAAGGAATATGAAAGATTACAGAGACTGAATACATCTGCGCTGTCATTGACAACGATTTTGAGCCATGTCACCTATTGTCTCGAGCCATTGATTCTTAGAGTCAGTCGCGAGGGCCCCAACCCGGAAGTCTGCATCTCCCTACTCTACTTGACTTAGTTTAACTGTCAAGGATTTCATGGATTGATGAGGCCATGTTTTTGTTTGGCCACCAATTACTCTTTTCCAACCTGCACCTATATCAGCTAGCTAGTAATGCCCGTCGGGGGAGGCGATGGTTAGGCATGCGCAGCACGCGACCTAGCCATCTCAATCTGTGTAACTTTATAGCCTCGTCGATTGATTTTCTCTCTTTGCCCAACACTCTACGCCTAACGTCAACATTACTTGACATAATAAGAGACTGATAAAGAAGGAAGGTTGGGCCAGGTGAGACTAACAACCCCACTTCGTAAAAATAAAATGCCATTGTTACTGTAAGTGTTCTAGCTGTAGTTGTAGCCTGAACCCCCCTGTGTTCCACTGGCGGGCAGGAACGTAAAGGAGTGAAGGAAGGATCACCTTTAATCTCCTCTGTTATTATATGGCATTAAATAAATGATAATTGTATCTGTATAAACTTATATATATATATATATATATATATATATATATATATATATATATATATATATATATATATATATATATATATATATATATATATATATAATATCCTGATAGACACTTTTCACGAATCCTATAAAAAGACTTCTTAAACTCATCGAAGACAACAGTGATTAATTCCATACGTGATATTTCGGTGTAAATTATTTTATATGTCTACAATATTTTTTTATGTCGTCGTACGTATTCTTCACAATATACTACGTGGTAAAGTCTTCTTGATATGATTACGTTCCTTCATAGCTGGATAGGGGTGGGTGGTGCAAAGTTGTGAACTCACTTTAAACGTAATCACAGGCATAGTTATCACTGTGATACTCAAAGATAAGATGCATACCTACATCTCACAGGAATTAATTTCAAAGAAATCCTTAAACCTTTGAAAGGCCTTCGACAAGGCAGTATTGATCTTGAAATAATTTGGAAACTCCTTTAACACTATGGCATGCCTCAACTCTTTATCAACCTCATTCAAAAGTTATGTGACAATGGTATGTGTCAGGTGATCCACAACGAAAAACTTAACAGGGAAGTTTGAAGTGAGGACAAGAGTAAGGCAAGGCTTTGTATAGCTAATATCATCGATGATATTCTTGATTGTGGTAGACTGGATTGTGTTGAAGGCTGTATGGCGTGAAGTGACATGGGTGGGTTGGGCAGAGCTTAATGCCTTCACTTATCTAGGAAGCCAGTATCGTTTCAACCACAAGCGAAACGGATGAAGATGTCAAAGCCGCCAACCAGGAACGGAAAGGTGAGGTACACCTTCCTCGGTCTAAAATCAGTTTGGAAATCTTCTGAAATCACCATAAAGAACAAGGTTTAGATTTTCAGCACCGATGTTAAGTCGGTCAACTCTTCTATATAGATCAGAAACTTGCAGTACACGTCATGAAAAGCATTTCCAACAGGTCACTGCAGACTTTAATCAACAACTGGCCTCCTTACTGGCTCCATATCGAAGATTGTATGACCAGTTGGAAAGAATTAGCAACAAGAAAATGTGGAAAAAACCAACGATTGGGAACCTTTTGTTGTTCAACAAATATGTGAAAGAAAATGGAAATGAATTGGGCGCACACAGAGAAAGAGGTCGGATGACATCGCACACCAGGAACTCGAATGGAGAACGACGAGTGATGTGTGAGTCTGAGGGTGACATGGTGGAAATGAGAGACTATGGGACACTCGTAGGCCCAGCTAAAGAGAACCTCAGAAAATAGAACAAATTTGAGATATGCTGTTTTGTGTGTGTGTCCCACTCAGAACTCAAGGGAACAATATTAATAATATTTATAGTAATAATAACAATAATCCCCAGGTGTTTCATTTCACTTTCTGTATTTTTTTTTACTTTGTTTATTTTCTAGAATTTAGTCAATAGTCTTGGTAAATCTCAAGCAGAGAAACAATATGCTCTTTGGTTAGGCGATGTACTAGCTGTTGGTGTTGGTGACAACGGTGAGAATACTGTGTACACTCTGACAGCTAAACGTCGTCCAAAATCGATTAGTTTATATATAAAAGAAGAAGAAGAGGAGGAAGAGGAAGACGACGTTGATGAAAATGATGACGGTGATGAATTGGTCGATGGGAAAAATACCTCTAAGTCAGCAAAGTCAAAAAGTACACGTTCATCGAATGGGACAAGTTCATTGGTGAATGCTAAGAAACAAGGCATGCCAAATGGTGATAGTGCAAGGAATACACAAGAATTATTAGGCAGAGGACATCGAAGGGCTATTGTTGATCAGAAAACACGAGTAAGCATGCATACATGTATATATATATATATATATATATATATATATATATATATATATCGCCGACCATGCGCATGGTCCGGGGTTCGATTCCCGGCCGACTCACTCCTTTACCTCGCTGAGCAGCCAGAAATAATGCTGTTAAAGAGGAAAGAAAGGTTGGGCATGAGGTGGCTAGCAACCCCATTCTGTAAAAATAAACACGACTGCTACTGAAACTTCAAGCCACTAGCTTGAAGCCTTATGTTCCACTCGGGAACGTGAAGAGAAAAAAATTATATATATATATATATATAAATTCGTTTTGTGTGATAATCTCTAATACTCTTTTCGTCCGGTTGAATGTATAGTACCATTGAAAGTTAGAATGCCTTGATCTATAAATACGAAGTCTTGAGATTTGTTAAGTATGCCGATGATCTAACTACTTCAATGTCTAATTATGGGTAAATTTTTGTTTTGATAAAGTCTCACAGGATTATACAGTAATGTTTACTGATGACCACGTTTCGAGCACAATTTATTACTGCTCATAATCATATCAAGGTACTCCTCACACGACTTCCTAACTTCATTTATACAGTTCCATTATTTTTCACTTTGATTTTCGCTTGATTTGATTGGTAGTAGTGTTTTCCATATTTCAGGTATGAGTGATGGCTCATTCCTATTGCATGTGTTTGGTGTAGACTCGATGAACAAGGATTCAGTAATCAACCTCTCTCTCAACCTATCTAGATTACTTTTTAGAATTTTAACCCTCTCCCACCCACTCTATTGTGTGGTTGTGTTAATGGATGTAGTGCAATGCGGTGCTGAGCTTTTTTCTAAATTACTTATCTTCTCGGGCGGGGTCAACTATTCTTACCTAAGCTAAATTCTTATGTTCTGACAGACAATCTGACTACCAGGTTTTCCATTGGTTCTCTAACTAATGTCAGCTCATGATGAAATCCTGAAACCAATCAAATCCCTACGAACCAACACTTGAATCTGACTACCCCTGACCTACTAGTTTGACCTATGTAGTTGACCTCACAGTCATTGCATGGTATTTTGTAAATTATATTATTTTGTCTAATTGGGTCAACTGGGTCCTTTAACCTACACAGCTTGTCCCTGAGTGAGTTTGTAGGTTTAAATGCCACCCTAATTCCTGCTTTATTTAGAATCCTACGTAGGGTTTCAGATGTCCCCTCTTTATATGGTATAACTGTGGATGACTTATATTCTCTCTTATTTATGTTATTATTACTAGTTTCACAATTATTTTTATTTTTCGTTTGGCCTTTTTGATCTTCCTAATGAATTTTATAGGATAGTTATTTAACACCAACGCTTCTTCTATCTGTTTTAATTCATCATTTAGGTCTTTTTTGTGCTACTTAGTGCCACTGCTCGGTTTGTTAAACACTTAACTAAGCCTGCCTTAACAGTCAACGGATGAGATGAATTAAAGTCTAAATATCTATTAGAATGCGTTGGTTTTCTATAAACACTAGTGTGTAGTTTGCCTTCTTCTATTCGTTTTATTTTACAATCTAACATAGCTAATTCTCCTTGTTCATTTTCTGATTCAAATGTGAATTTTATTCCCTCAACTTGTGAGTTTATATGTGTCAAGAAGCTAGAGATGTGTTCTGTTTTTAACACTGTGAAAGTGTCATCCACATATCTCCACCATATTTTCGGAGTAGGGTTAAATGTATTGAGGGCACTATTTTCCCAGCTGTCCATAAATATGTCTGCTACGATAGGGGATATTGGTGATCCATCCATTGCCAAACCTTCTGTTTGTCTATATATTTTGCCTTGGAATTTAAAGATAGTAGATGTGAGGCATAACTGAATCCCTAAAATAATTTGTTCAATGGACAGCTTTGTCCTATGATTGAGTTCAGGATCCGCAGTTAATTCTTTTTTAACTGCTTCTAAGGCCATATTGACTGGTATATTAGTATAAAGACTAGTTATATCAAAACTAACCATTTTTTCATCATTCTCTAGTTGAATGTCGTTTAGTTTATTTTTCATCTCATATGAATTAGTTAGTCTAGAATTTGAACGATTTCTAATGGAGCATAATATTAGAGCTAAGTGTTTTGATAATTCATACGTGGGGGTATTTCTAAAATCTACTATTGGTCTTATGGGGTAACCTGGCTTATGTATTTTAATAGTACCATATATTCTACTAGCATTATTAGTTTTAGGCATTAAATTAAACCATTTAGACTCACCCAGTGACGGCTTCATTCTGCGTATAAGTTCTGCTGTAGATTTCTTAACCTTATTCATTATTGTGTCTACAGGCTTCTTAATTTCTTCATATGGACCCGTTTGAATATGTTCAGTAACTTTTTTGATATAGTCAGATTTATCCAGAACTACGGTGGCGTTTCCTTTGTCAGCTTTTGTGATGACAATATTTTTTATCCTGTTTTAGACTAATTAAAGCTTCTCTTTCCGATTTTGTTAAGTTTGATTTTGTCTTCTTTTGATTTTTCAGAGTAAACGCACTTTGTTCTTGAACCTCTTCTGCTGTTATCTTATCTATTGAACATAATGCTACTTCTATGTTAGGAATGATATCTTCTGGTTTTAATTTACTAACTGTTACATTTAAATTTAGTCCTTTCTCAAGTACTTTTATCTCACTAGAGCTTACTTCCATTGATGAGAGGTTGGTCATCCACTTTGTTCTGTCGATAGAGGATGAAACATTGATATCAGTTTCATTTGTTGTGTTCTTTTCTTCTATTAGTTTGTTGAATTTTTTGATTTGTGTGGTTTTTGATTTTCTTAAGGCTGATTCTCTAACTTTTTCGGATGTTTCAACAACGATTGCATAATCTTTGTCATACTTACTTACTTACTTTACTTCGACTATCTCCTACGGGAGGATGAGCCGGCTTCATGAACGTCTCGAATCATCGCTGCCCAGGCGCGGTAATTTGTAAGAGAGTTCATGAAGTTTCATGGGAATTTGGTACGAGTGATATCCCCAGCATCGCTCGGCCTTTTGTTTGAGAGTGCAGCTCTAGCCTTCACACAGCCAAGTGTGACCTACAAGGCAGTAGGAGTGGAGTAAGGAGTCCACTATCCATTGGCAGCCGGTGACCGGAGTTCGGTTCATACGCCTTTTTGAATGGGGCCAGACATCCAGGACATCCAACAAGCCCTTTGTCCATACGTCTGCCGGTGAGCTCCAGTGAGCTTCATACGCCAGTCGTTGGAGGTTTGGAATCAGGGTTTAGCCATCTCCCCTAGACCGTCATCCAATGGACAGTCAACCCGGTGGAGAGCGCCGGGCATCCGCTTTCGCCCTCTCACTTTGGTGAGAAACACCTCCGCCACGTGAAGGCAGTGAGTAGGACTTCCTCAGGAGAGGCTATGTAAGACGCCCGGTCATATGGGAGCATTTCAAGAGGTGTGCGGAGGGGTGGCCAACCCGCAGCGCAAGACACCCACCCCCGACCATCCTGAGGCTTTGGAGGCATTGACCATACATTTGAGTTTTTCGATTTCATTTCGTATATTATTTAGTTTCATAGTAATTCGATGTAGTTCTTCTCTTAGACATAATCTACTTAGATGTTCAGCTGCTGATGTTATTTTTCTTGAAGTAATTGGAGTACGTAGACGTAAATATTTAGGAATAATATGATTTTTTAGACATCGACTGTTGAAAATCCGATGAAACGACAACAGTAAACATTACTGTATAACACTGTGAGACTTTATCAAAACAAAAATTTACCCATAATGGAATTATACTCTACCACAGTGCACAAGTTTTATTCTTATATCAATGATACTTCAATGTCTCTTAACTCCCAGCTTGAATGTACTAACTAAGATGAACAGCTTTCCATCAAGAATTAGCAAATGGTCTTCGTCTAACAGCCTTAAACTAAATCCTTCTAAATGTCAGGCTAAGAATATTTCGTCTGACATTATACATTAAGAAGTTAAGGCACTCACGCATTACTCAACCAATCCCTCCTCTTACAGTTTGTCAACTCGTGTATTTTACCTATTCTTCTTTACTGTTCACCCTTATTCTTTCCTGGATTGCTTAAAAAAGACTGTATCATACTTCGTAGAACTCTAAAGGCTGTCGGTCAGTAGGACGAGTGGTGGTATCCCATTGGGCAATATCGTTGTCATTGTCACTGATAGACACTTGATGTCATGCAACAAATTTGTTAAAGAAGTTTTTCAGGCTGTGAGCATCCACCGAAGCACCTGCAGCTACAACCTTGTATCTTTTCAAGTAAAACAAGAAGTCTTTTCAGAAGACTTTATGCACGTACGTCTAAGTATAAAAATTCCACTATACCATATTTGACGGCACGTACTTTATGTGATGAAAATAGTATCAGGCATGAACTAACTAACCTTCTTTGCACTACTAAATAAGCCATTTCCTCCACCCTTACAACATAAACCTTTATTGTTATTGTATTTCTTATATTTATAATCCTCTCAATTTTTTGTTTTTATATATTTATTTTTCGTAAGTGTGAACATCGTTTAAGCTGTGTTACCACTGTTAATATTGTATTTTCCCCCACTATACCATATCAACAGAACATTAGATTCAATACTCTATAGTAACATGCTAAAATTTCCAAACTGAATCGACAATACTGTTTGAAACAAACTCACTGTTATTGTCATTATTCATTCCGTCTTTGCATTTAGAGTGGAACACAAAAGACTTCAAGCTGGAGGTTTGAGGTTTCATTTAACTTTCCCTCTTAACTGACTTTATTGCCAGTTAAGGGCGAGGTTCAAGAGTGCGTCAGTGGGCTTTGGGATCGAGCCCTTGCGTGGTTAGTGAGCATCCCAGCATTACACCACTGACGTTGCCGTTGTACTGAATTTGTCGAGCCCATTTTCGCATATTGGCTCCTTTGAATTGATGCCTCAACATCATGTGGATTCATAATGAACTCAAAGCTACTTGTTTGGTGGAGTTGTCTAGCAGCAGTAGAATCTAGTTGGATACCTGTCAGCCGTAAAAGAGCTCTCATCATCTCGCTAGCCCATCGTACCAGAAGAATTTGCAGCGATGACTTTTTAGAAGAAGAGCTCCTATTTCTCAAAATTATCCTGGTTCAAAATGGATACCCACCGCGTTTCGTAGAGAAGGACATGAAACCAAGGACAAAAAGAGAAGAATACGCTTCAGTGCAAAAGAAGATACTCTATTTGAATCTGGAATTCAGGGGAGACCCAGCAGCAGATATCCTTAAGAGGAAAATCTACAATTCCCTGAAGAAGACTTTTCCGGCAGAAACTCTAAGAATGATATTCTCTAGCCGCCCACTACTTCGGAGCAATGGGAAGGACAGACTTCTGCATATGACCACTTCAATGTACATTTATCAGTTCACCTGCTCTTATCATCATATCCTGTCCTCTTATTGTTCTTAATTCAATTTTCTTCTCTATCCCTAATGTCTGTACACACATCTTTTTTTACCTATAGAGTGAACAAACTGCTGAAGAGAAACGTATGAGTCGTAGACGTGATTTATTCCAAGAATTGTTGACAAGTTCCACCAATCGTCTAACAGGATTAAAGACAGATACAAATGCTGATAAGAAAATGAAATCGAGTATTGCCTATAAGGGTGCTGGTCAAATGCCTAAGGAGGATGATGTACATAAATTGAGAATATTTGTTGGTAAGTGTTGTTCTAAGCAGGTTTCTATGTTGTATAATGTGTAAGTAACGATTGATCAGTATATTATGATTATTATTATCATTATTCCTCCAAAATGTTTTAATCTGATGCTCTCTAGTGTGATTACTGGCTACTAGGCGAAGTTGCCTAGAGTAAGTTCTAGTGAGACGTCGTCACCATGTCGGACTTGAGGACAACTACTCGTGGGCGGGTGATAGCGGTAAGAAAAAGTCAGGAATGAGTAGAAATTAGAATTCATGAGCTGACCATTGGATCGGGTCCTTTTGGCGCTGAATGGTGTACGAACTAGACTTGTAACTGGAAGCTCCTGTTTTGGAACCTCTATGGTGGGTGTAAAGGTACTGCAGATGACTCGCAGAGTAGGACGAAACATCTTTCCAATACTCCATGGTTTCTCAATGCTATTTTGATGACTTATGTCAGCTGGTGTTCAAACCTGTAACCAATCAAATCCTTGCAAGCCAACGCTTGATAGGTATTATATCAGAAAACTTAAAATCGTCTGAAGTTGTGCCAGTTGATTATTGTTATTGTTATTCTTCAATATCGACAAACCCTGTCATCTCCTGTGTATGTCAGTACATAGTCTTACGACTAAACTACAGTTGAGTAGTTAATGGTGTATGGGGTACACAGACCATTTTCATCCCCCCCCCCCTATTCACACCGCCAACAGTGTTGAATCTTAACAAATAGAAAACATTTATATTGAATCTAGAGAGAAGCTTTGAACTAATATACCTGTGGTGATATATCTTTGTATATGTCACATCGACACAAGTGTTGAAAGTTGTTCTGCTTGTATAATAACCTCAAACTTGGAGATTAGCGAAACTATCAGCCAAATAGTAAGATTGAGCAAAGGAATATGTATTCATGCATTTGGTTCGATAAAGAAAGGAAGACGAAATTCGCAGTATAAAATGATATCGTCATTCTATTACACAGGTTCTCATCAGCTGCACACCACTACCTGAAATTACAATGGTTACATAAATGATAGTAACATGCTTTAATATTTTAGTGGTAGTAGAGAAGAGATACTATAAAATTGACGCATCCAAAAGGAAAGAAGAATTACAATTTTAATTTAAAGTTTTCATCATCAATTTATATGCTTTTAAAGTTGAAAAGAGGGGGGGAGGAGTAAGACAGAAAACAGAAAAAAAATTGATTAACAAAAGAGTGTTAGCTTGTAGCTTGTTCACATAGCAACTTCGAAAAACAAAAGCGCCAACAGTTAATGAGATTAAGATTTGTTCAGTGAGTTGAGATCACTGAATTAGATGACGAATTAATGTAATCAAAATCAAAATTCAGTTACCAAGGTAGGGAGAGGTTAATCACACTCCCTTTCTGTATGCATAAGTCTGGTTTATGGAATATATATATATATATATATATATATATATATATATATATATATATATATATATATATATATATATATATATATTCTTTTCCAACTGATGCCTTATCATCGGTTCTATACTAATACCATAGTTTTTAACATCGAAAGAATTATCAGTTTTATGTGTCTGTTTGTCTGTCTGGATTCAACATAGAACTTGGCACCGAAGTGCACCAGTTCGAGTTGCCACGTTCCCAATAGCACACAAAGGTAGACAAGAAGATGAGTGAAGAGAATCAATACAGTCTGACAAGTATAAGAGTGAAACAGAATGGGTAATGGTAGAAAGGAATATGAAAGATTACAGAGACTGAATACATCTGCGCTGTCATTGACAAGGATTTTGAGCCATGTCACCTATTGTCTCCAGCCATTGATTCTTAGAGTCAGTCCCGGGGCCCCAACCCGGGAGTCTGCAACTCCCTACCTGACTCAGTTTAACTGTCAAGGATTTCATGGATTGATGCCTTGTTTTTGTTTGGCCACCAATTACTCTTTTCCAACCTGCACCTATATCAGCTAGCTAGTAATGTCCGCCGGGGGAGGCGATGGTTAGGCATGCGCACCACGTGACCTAGCCATCTCAGTCTGTGTAACTTTATAGCCTCGTCGATTGATTTTCCCTGTTTGCCCAACACTCTACGCCTAACGTCAACATTACTTACCTTGTGAAACCACCTAACGTGAGACAGAGATCGCAGACATCTATGATCGAAAGCTGTCAACCTTTTCATGTCTTCAACTCGTATTGGCCATGTTTTATGTGTACTGGGAACGGGGGTCGAATGGTAGTAAAATTAAAAGGTTTAAAAGTATCAAAGCACTTTAACTAATAAATGTTAGTAGCAATTGTCTCTAAGATTTTGAAGGAGGGGAGGGTTGAAAATAATTAATTACGGAATTCAAGATCGGCTGATTCATAGGCGGGGAGAAGGCGTTATCAGCAAGGTATTACTTAATGAAGAAGTTTTTTTAAAATAATGCTGACTAAGAAGAAGAGTCACATAAGAATACGAAGATGCAAAACAAGTAATTTGAATTGTTAGAATTGAAATCATAATACTTTTGATTGGACAGTAGTTAGTAATTAGTGTGATGTGTGTGTGTAGTCCTCTGTTTGGTGCAGACTGAATTCTATCAGTCAGTCACATTGACAATGGGACCAGCATTTAGGTGGCTCACCATCACTGTGCACTTTGAATAATTGATATATAAGATAGTTGGAGGCGATTGGCAGAGTCAAAAGACAGTTAATTACGAGAGGAGTGGAAAGTCGTTTCTAAAAACGTAATAAATATTATGTAGTTGGCTTGGCTATGGCCAAAGAAAGGAATTGCACGAATTTCTTTTTAACACAGAGATTCGACTTGTTTAAATGAATTCTAGTTGTCTTTACTGTATGTGTGTATCAAAGTTGTACTCGTAGAGCGCGCGCAAACGGTTGAGTGGAATACGCTTGATCAAGTGACTTTAAAAGCAATTTGATGTCTAGTGTCGACGAGATGAGATGTGCATGACTTTATTCGGACCTTTGCTAAAACAAGATGGAGGGGTGTAGAAACTCGACGATAAACTTGCGTGGTTGCACTCCCGTTTAATGTGACTGGTTCTTCAGGAGCGGTCGAACTGGTGTATACACACGGAAGAGGCGAAGCAGGGCAGTTTGTCTTGATTTATTGAACTAAGTATTGGTTGGCCAGTAGATATATACAGCATAAATTAACCTCATTGAAGGTCCTTCTTTGACGTTGTGATAAAATGTCATTATTAGCATTTCTCGTGAATCTCAGTCTTAGAACATAGGGAACATTGGGGCTATAAGTCTGAGTTTTAAAGTTTCAGTAACAGTGGTATTATTGCTCTTTTTGTGGGGTGATATTGCCAGCGTCATGTTCCAACGTTCCCACTCTACCTAGCAGCCTACTACCGCCTAAGGGAGGTTTAGGGTTATCAGTCGCTCATGGGAAATGACCCCCCCCGCCGACCCCACGTGCGTGGTTAGCGAGTATATACATAAGATTATATAGTATTCATTGGAGTCCTGTTTTCTTTCTCTCTCACTGTTCCTCTCTGATTTTTCCCTTTTGTGTAGATAAGAAGTACGAGACTGTTATTCTACCAATCTTCGGTTTACCGACACCATTTCATATTAGCACTATAAAAAATGTTTCAACATCTATTGAAGCCGATTATACCTATTTACGTATTAATTTTCATCATCCTGGTGTATTGGTCGGTGGAAAGGAATCATCTGGGTTCCAGGTGAGTATTATACATATATACTGTGATGTTTATTTGGATTTCTTGTGATACCAGGTGTGTATTTGGCGATCTCTTGGATTGCTAAGCATTTTATTTTTTTGTAGAACATCAGAGAATCACTCTTGAGAAGTCAGTCAATAACTCAAGCTTCAAAAGTTGGAGTCATCGTTTGAGGTGTATGGCTTATGCAATTAGGTTTTTAATTTCCAGCCGCTGAATTGGGTCAATGGTTCGAACGCTGCTCCGCCTAGTGAGGTTTTATGCAACCAGTACGGATACAGATTATTGTTGTTTGCGTTTGAAGACAAGTGACTGTTGTTGTGTATTGTGATTGTGTAATACATTCAGAAGTGACCAAGAGCACCTGTCTATCAACAACAACTGTAATATCTTTCATCAAAGAATACTATATAAGTTGCATGCGCTACACATATTGTAAGTAGTCATCTTAGTTATTATCAATAGGTTCTACAACATCCAGGATCCCGATCTTGACATGAACGAAAATTTCAACATTTCTACCCTTTGGAGAGTTGATTCATACCTAGGAATTTCTCGTTACCAGTCAAACTCGTATACCATTTAGCCACTGAGACGCGATCCAGTGGTCCATGAATTCCACCCTTACGAATTTGTGACTGTAACAGGAGACCATAAGCCAGTGTCATTGCGGAGTCTTTGTCTTCGCATCCCTCTGGACCTAATGGATGCCACTGTTCAGAAGTTAGTTAGCTTGTGGGATTCGATTTGTTTCAAGTTTGATCTCTGAATGATATCACTTAGTTAGAGAACCACTAAAAACTAGCATGGAGTACTAGACAATTGTTTCGTTTTAGTTTGAGGCACTACCCTCTGTTGTTTTCTGACAGATGAGCATCGTTAAGGAGACTTCGATAGTCAAGAATTGTGTTGACCAAAGAGTAGAATAGATCCGATTGTTTCACAATGCATTCGTCTAACTGGAAGATACTCGTTGAGTCAGCCTTTTGTGTAAGTAGGAATCAGTTTGTAAAGGTTGATAATAGTTTCAAAATAGTTAAAGTCGTCGAATTAGTTGAGAACTTGAACCTCTTCTTTCTTGATTCAAAAGTGGATGGTGATCAGGCCACTCATGACATTATTCATACTTCTGATCAGAAGGCACTGTGGATTCAAAGATCCTGTTTTTCTTCCTTCAGCACCTCCCCACCAACAACCACTTTGTCTCTTAACCACTTTGTCTTACCAGGCTGGGGTCCTCGGGACGGTTAAAACCAATTGTTGGAAACAATTGGTGATATGGCTCAAACGCATCGTTCTCAATGGTTGGTTGGTGCAGATGCATCCACTCCTTGTGACTTATGATTTCCAATGAAACTGTTTTGTTCTTCGTTACTACTATTCCTTTGTCTCACACCTCTGTTTACTGTCTCTATTATGCATTTCTTGTACTTTCTTCTGTTGTTTTGTGTGCCACAAGAAGGGAGTGTGGTGACTTGAACTTCCGCACATATGTGCAAAGTTCTATGTCGAAAACAGACAGACACAGACTTTGTCTCGTTATACACTTTATAAATTTGAATAAAGCACGAACAAGAGTGGTTTTTGCAGAATAAGATGTGTTACCGTCATAGTTTATTTCGTCGGCTTCTCATCAACTGCTTACAGCCTGAAGAAATGAATTCAGTTTATGTACAGAAAAATTTTAATATACACCTGCAAACGTTACAGTTATGTCAAGAGTGGAATGACAGAAGACGTTGGACTTGATGAGCAGTGTTCAGAAATTACACTTGATATAGCTTATACACACAGAAAGTTCAAGTTTAAACAAAAAATAAAAGCTTGGATACTATTGCGTGCGGCGGGGGGTAAATAACATGATTAGTAACTAATCCGTTGAGTAAGAATATGGTGTATTAAACTCAGGCCATATAAACACGAGGGCAACCGAATTACACTATGCCAAAGAGGAATGAGGTTAAGGTTGAAGATTTCGTAATCACATGAAGAGAGAGAGCGAGTGAAGACCTCCAGTTAACACGGTAAGGAAAGACTGATAACTACTTCTTTCCGAATGCATAAATCGGATTTCACGCGTTCGATCACGATTGCTTTAGGAAACTTGAGGAGAACTGAACTATTTAATCTATTGATAATTTTGGTTGGAAGGTTTCATAGTGAGCTGACATCAGTTAGAGAACCATTGGAAAACCTAGGAGTATTGGGCAGCTGTTTCTTTCTAGTTTGGGGCCCTTCACCAGAACGCACCTACCGCCAGGGTTCAAACCCAGGACCACATGACCCCCACAAAACCAATACTTGAAAATTGATCTGATGCTCACTAGCGACTGAGGTTCTAGTGGGAGGCCGTGACCAGTAAGGTGGAGCAGGTTGATGATGAGGCAGTAACTCATCGCAGAAGTGGTCGCACTATGTCATGAATTGATATAAGTTAGAATTCATGGGCTGGCCATTGGATCTCGGGTCCAAGCGGCTCAATAGTCTACGAGGTCGCTAGCCTTGTAACCAGCGAGTCATGGGTTCAAACTGCTGTGGTGGGTGAGCACTGCTGAAGAGTCCTAAGCTAGGACGTAGGAAACAGCAGCTGTCCAGTACTCCATGCAGATTTTCTAATGGTTCTCTAACTGATGTCAGCTCATGATGAAATCCTCAAACAAATCAACGGAAATTCCCTACAAAAAAATCAATACTTGAAAATATTGATAATTTTGACTGATTTCATGGTGTCCACCTTATGCACACCCGTATGAATTAGATGCCTGGCAATGGCATTCGATAGGTCCAATTGAAAAAAAGTAATATAATTTACCAAAAATACCTTAATGTAACTACTGTGTGGTCAATGGCATAATAGGTCATACTACTGTGGTAATATGATACGGAGGGTGTGTTCCAACGGATTCTCACATATTCCCACATTATATTATGCTTTTCTTGTACTTTCTTCTCTTGCTTCGCGTGCTACACGGAATGTGGCGACTTGAACTTCCGCACATTTGTGCAAAGTTCTATGTCGAAAACAGACAGACAGACAGACATGTGTGAAGGTCAACAGCACACTCAGCATGAAAAATAACATCCGGATTTTCAACGCCAATGTGAAGTCAGTGCTACTTTATGAATTAGAGACTTGGCGTGTCATGAAAAGCTCCTCAAACAAACTACAGACCTTCATTAACAGCTGTCTTAGCTCAATATTACTCAAGATCAGATAACCGGCCAGAAAAGATCAGCAACAGTGAGGGATCTCTGAGAGCGAACCAACCCAGCAGGAACCGATTGTGCAACAAATAGGCAGGAAGAAATGGAGGTGGATTGTGGGTGGCCATACTCTGAGGAAACCATCAAGTGACATCACTAGACAAGCCATTGCTCGAGTGGAACCCGAACGGGAAGTGGCGAGTTGGTCGTCCCACGGTGGGTTGACTTGGAGGAGGTCATATGAAGAGGAGATTAAAGCATGTGAGCAGACGTGGAGCCGGGTGGTGAAAACGTTGGCCGAGAACCCAACGCAATAGAGGTGTGCGGCTGAAACCCTATGTTCCTTTAGGAACTAAAGGATACAATAATAATAATAATATTCCCACAGTTCAATTATTGCATTAGCAACAGAATGCAGTTATATGTATTTGAACATTCTATTTCATATCGTTTAATGTAAACAAAAAATCACACGCTCCGTGATTGGTTAGAGAATATAAACTGTATACATTTATATAAATAGCGGTTTAATCAATGGAAAATATGCCTTAGCTTGTGTTTCTGGCCTTCTGCTGTTACACTACTAGTAGATCGGGTTCAATTAGATTATCAGAACATTGGGATTAAGCTAGACCTAGAATGATTGATCCTAATAAGTTAAATAACCTAGAAAAAGCATAATCATTGCATTCCATTCACTTGCATGCGATCACACAATAGGGTTAGTGGGTCGAGGTGAGAGTATTATAAAGTATTTATTATTTATTTATTTTAAGTTTATTATCTGTCTCTTTTCCACATAAAACTTTGCACATATGTGCGGCTGTTCAAGTCGCCACACTCCCTCCTTGTAGCACACAAATCAAGAGAAGAAAGTAGAGGAAATGCATAATAGAGACAGTAAACAGAGGTGTGAGACAAAGGAATAGTAGTAACGAAGAACAAAACAGTTTCATTGGAAATCATAAGTCACAAGGAGTGGATGCATCTGCACCAACCAGCCATTGAGAACGATGCGTTTGAGCCATATCACCAATTGTTTCCAACCATTGGTTCTAACCGTCCCGAGAACCCGAACCAACCAACCAGTCTACACCTTCCTACGTGGCTTAGACTAACTGTTGTAGATTTCATTGACTGGTGAAGCCATGTTTCGGTTTGACCGCCGTGGGCTAGCTCTTTTCCAGCCTGACCTTATATCCGCTAACATTGCTCGTCGAGGGAGGCGATGACTAGGCATCCGTAACACATGACCTAACCATCTCAGTCTATGTAATTTCACAGCCTCGTCGATTGATTTCCCCTCCCTCCTCACCTAGCACTCCACCGAGACCTAACCTCAATATTGCTCATCTTATTACACCACTGCACCCGGGAGATAGAGCGCAGACACCTATGATCAAAGACAGCTAATCTTTTCATGCCTTAAGTTTATTATAGCTTGATTTTACACATTGCTTTTGGTACAAGTATGGAATTTTAAGTCTGTGTCAATGGTGACCTAAATTTAGCAGGCCGACCATTAATATCAGGTGCGCATCGGCAGGGGATCGAACCCCGGAAGATGTGTATGGTTGGCGGGCGTCGTAATCGCTGTTCCGCTGACGCAATATGGTTAGGTGGAGGCAGACAGAGAGAGAGAAAGAAAGATTAATTACCGAATCTTTGTAAAACGAATCAACACCAAACCCCAGATAATGGAAAATTGCAGTATAATACAAGGGGTGAGGTCGGGTGGGGTGAATATATAAAGCAAATTTAAAAGTCATGTGATGAATAAACTAAGAGATATATGATTATTGAGTCACCATAAATTGTGCGCAAAACGTTATCTAGTTATATTAATACTATTTATCACTCTATTTTATATCAACTAAAGTCTATTGAATTTGTGCTTATCACACTTTATTACGTTATGCAATAACGCTTAATTTATGCTAAGATTATTTTCTTGTATTGAAATAAAGCATCCTTTTATTTCTCCATTCCTATTAACGTTTACATTTTAGAGTCCTGAATCTACTTATGTCAAAGAAATGACTTATCGTGCATCAAATATCCGTCGACATGGAGAAGTGACTATCCCTTCAACAAATTTAAATAATGCCTATCGAATTATTAAAGAAGTGTTGAAACGTTTCCGTTCACGTGAAGCTGAAGAAAAAGAGAGAGCTAATCTAGTCGAACAAGATGCCTTAGTGGTAGATCATGCAAAAGGGGCTTTCCGCTTGAAAGATTTATATATTCGTCCAAATTTGGCGTCGAAACGTGTAACAGGTAATTGGAATATTTTCTTTTTGGTTTAGTGGGATTTGTGGATATTTGGATTAATTTATTATCGATTTTTCGGTTTCGTCACAAACCAAATCAACATCAGTTAGATTGATTATTGATTGTCACCAGGAAGAACACTAGACAGATGTTTCCGCCTATTTTGGGACTATTTAGTAATGTACACTGATGACTCCTACCGGTACCAGGAATCGAACCTTGGGTATTCAGTTTACGTTACGAGACTGAAATCGTTGACCATTTAGCCACTTGGGCCAAAATTCATTGACCCGTATTTAATACAATTTGACAAATACAACCACGTTAATGATAGTTACCCATTTTGGTTGGATTAGTATAGAATAGATATAGTTAATTCATAGGCATAGAAGTCCAGCTTCCAGTCGTTGGGTTCTTTATTCGAATCCTTATACTGTTACATAATAAGTGTCCTTATAGCCTGGTACATCAACAATCTGATACGAGCGACTGGATTCCAACGAATACCAGGAAGCACTGAACAACCGTCGCTTCCTATTTCGGGACTTACTTACTTTACTTTACTTTACTTTACTTTACTTCGGGAGGATGAGCCGGCTTCATGAACATCTCGAATCATCGCGAGTTGACTGTAAGAGAGTTCGTGAAGTTTCATGGGAATTGGGTACGAGTGATGTCCCCAGCATCGCTTGGCCTTTGTTTGAGAGTGCAGCTCTAGCCTTTACACAACCAAGTGTGACCTACAAGGCAGTAGGAGTGGAGTAGGGAGTTCACTATCCATTGGCAGCCGGTGATCAGAGTCCGGCTCATACGCCTTTTTGAATGGGGCCAGACGTCCAGGACATCCAATAAGCCCTTTGTCCATACGTCTGCCGGTGAGCTTCATACGCCAGTCGTTGGAGGTTTGGAATCAGGGTTTGGCCATCTCCCCTAGACTGTCATCCAATGGACAGTCAACCCGGTGAAGAGCGCCGGGCATCCGCTTTTGCCCTCTCACTTCGTTGAAAAACACCTCCACCACGTGAAGGCAGTGAGTAGGACTTCCTCAGGAGAGGCTATGTAAGATGCCCGGTCATATGGGAGCATTTCAAGAGGTGTGCGGAGGGGTGGCTAACCCGCAGCGCAAGGCACCCACCCCCGACCATACTGAGGCTTTGGAGGCTCTTAGTGGTGATAAAAGAAAAAATATTTTTCTTGAATCCTGTGCCCAGTTATTAGTGTTTATAGTATACGCTAAAAGGAAGGCATGCCTCCGTGGCTTTTTGTCGACATCACAGCAGGCAGTTTTGTTACTGCATATTGTTATTATGCTTATTATTAGTAGTATTATTGTTGTTAATATTATCGTTATTTATAATTATTATTTGATTTAATTAGGCACCTTGGAGGCACATTCAAATGGTTTTCGTTTCACATCAGTTCGTGGTGATCAAGTTGACATATTGTATAATAATATTAAACATGCTTTCTACCAACCGTGTGATGGTGAAATGATTATTCTATTGCATTTTCACTTGAAGGTGAGCAAAAACTTTTGGTCGGATTGTATGGCTTATTTTGATAGGCGATTAAGTATACTAGATTATCAAAAAAATGGGGTTGGATTCGGATCCCACTTCCATCTAGGTCTGAGTGGGTAGTGTGGCTTTTAGTAGGCTGGCATATGGAAGACCTTTTGCCCAATGTCTGGAATGTCACTCTTCGTTTAACTTCAACCTCCAAAATACTATTCATTAGTTTGATGAGTTATATCGGACGGTTATTTTTAAAATGATGTCAATATATTACTAATACTACTTATTTAAAACACAGACTTGATACATTATAGGAGCCAAGAGATGTACCGCACAACACCATGTAGAGAAAATAGGCACAGAATGACTGAGTTACGTCATCCAGAAATCAAGCAAGCATTTATGTGGAGATCATTCAACATTCATCACTTTATTTAATTCAATTTTAGATTTTCCCGTCGATTGATTGGACCGAAGTCCTCGGTCTCAGGTTGACATGTCGCCTTATCCAGCAGATGCTTCGACGTTGACTAGGCATGTAATTACAGGTTAATTTGGCTGATTGTGACTAGTAGTGGAATCCAGCATCGCATTTCGTCCTGTTTGAGACTTGTTCATAAGCCGGATGTACTTGCATTCCGCAGGTACTGAGGCTCGAGCCCAGTGCGCATAGTTTCAAACGCCAAAGCGTTATCCACTAGAAGCATCTGCACAAGAAGCCGACATGTCAACCTGAGACCGAGCACTTCAGTCCAATTAACCGACGTAAAAACCTAAAATTGAATTAAATAATTAATATGCCCCCTTACAAATAAGTGGCTCTCGTGGCCCAAGTGGATAACGCCTTGGCGTTTGAAACTATGGGCATTGGGTTCGAGTCTCAGCGGTGGGAACATCATCACTCATTGAGGAATACCGGCACATCCAGCTGGGAGACGAGTGTCAAATAGGACGAAATGCACATCCTGGATTTCACTGCTAGTCACCATCCACTAATTAAATTCTTCACTTTATGTTACTTCATTAACTGCGATTCCCGGTCATATTGGATGACGTTTCGTATCATTGATCTGAACTATTTGTTGAGTCGTGATGTACCTGCCTACCAACTGGTGCTAACCTAACTCTGCAAATATCCTTCATCTCACGTCATGGGTTTATGACCACTCCATTTTTCCATCCAGTCTTAGGGTTAGAGAATAGCGCGAGTGGTATGGGAGCCTCTGGGATGATATTCGCGTCACACATTTGAGAAAAGATCAGATCCTGTTTTTTGTTTTACGTTTTCGGGTTTGTCTAACTGTATAGACAGTTCCTCTTGGCTAGTTACATTGTAACGACAGAAAACAATGGTCAATCAACAGATCGTTTATTGAGAAAATCAAGAGTTATTTACAGATTTTGATGTACATTATTGTCGACCGGGAAGCAACGTCTTCTGATTGGTTGTTTTCTTGCTGAAGGTTATTCCGCACTGGTTGTAGAACGTCTCTTGGAAAGTTAAGCCATATATCTACGGATCGTATTTGCACACGTTAATTCTGCGAAAACCGATAAACTGGTCGAAGAAGCAGCCGGCGAAGACAGAACTCCTGGTGAACATAGACAAAACGGTCACGAAAATAACCAGCCAACCAACCACAACAGCAACATCCAGCGTCAATCACCATCAATGGGAGGGAATTGAAAGAGGTTTCTTCATTCACTTATCTAGGGAGCATTGTCTCAACAAGAGGAACGGATAAGGATGTGAAATTGAGCGAGAATCGGGAAGGCGAGAAACACGTTCACCAACCTGAAACCAATCTGGAAATCTGTGTCACTCAGCCAGCATCAACAACAAATCCACTCGGATTTTCAATACAAACGTCAAGCCAGTCAGTTCTTCTATACGGATCAGAAACTTGGCGGGCGGGTCACAAAGAATTTCTCCAACAGCCGGTTGCAGACCTTTACCAACAACAACTGTCTTCGCTGGCTCTATACTGAAGATCAAGTGACCGGGCCTGAAAGAATCACCAACAAGAAACTATGGGAACAAACAAAACAAGAACCAATCGCCAACCAACAAATATGGAGAAAGTGGAGATGGATTGAACACTCACTCGCTGAGGAGGCCGCTGGGTGACATCGTGCATCAGGCTATTGCTTGAGTGGAACCCAAAAGGGAAGAGGCGAGTTGGTGCAAGGGTGACATGGTGGCGATCGTGTGAAGAAGAGTTGGAACAGTATGGACTAACATGGATGCAGGTGAAAAGTACAGCAGAAGGAAGACAGAAGTGGCAAGCGGAGACGTGCAGCAGTTGAAGCCCTATGTTCCACTAGGAACCCAAGGGAACAATATTAATAATAATTCTGATGTGATTGGTTAGTGATTTCCTCAAGGTTAAGCTTTGCTATTTTTTTATACTCATGATCACGATTCGGGACGTAAACAGAGACGTAAATTGCTGTCCACAATTTTTGGCTTACAGACAGCTCTCACCACAAAATATCACCTCATTTTTAACCGCTTTTTTTCTCTCCTTTTTCATAGAATGCTATAATGTATGGCAAGAAAAAGCATACAGATATCCAGTTCTATACAGAAGTTGGTGAATTGACAACAGATTTGAGTAAAACACACTCACGTATGCAAGATCGTGATGATTTAGAAGCTGAACAAATGGAACGTGAAATGCGTGAACAAATTAAACTAGCCTTTCGTTCATTTGTTGATCGTTCAGAGAATTTAGCTAAAAGATATGATTTAGAATTTGAAATACCATTCCGTGAATTAGGCTTTCATGGTTGTCCATTCCGGTAAGTGAATTGTGATGATGTATATAATGTTTTTGTTTGTCTTTTAATATTGACGATTATTTTGTTATCTTTTTTTGTGGGTAGTTCAGTGGTGATAGAATAACTCGCCAACTACACGGCGCCCCATGTGGTTAGGGATTCAGTACTCGGTTGACCGACACACTCTTGGAAACCTTGGTTAGTCGATAGTAGGCCCTGTGGTAAAGAGACAATGTTGAGCTCCGAAATAGAACGCTAAACGTCACAGAAATGATGATGAATGACAATGAAAAATCCTATCAGGGGATAGTTACTTGTCTGTGATAATGGCTGGTGTTTGCGTCTCAAATCGCGAATTATCAGACGTTGGAGTTCATGGACTATCGGATCGGGTTCTAGTGATTGAATGATCTATGAGCTCGCCGCCTTGTAACAGGAATATCATAGTTTGGAAACCCAGAAATTGGTGTGTGCTGTCGATGAGTGTTGAACTAGGACGAAACGGTTATCCCAGTACTCTCTCCTGATTCCCCAGAGGTTCTCTTACCGATGTCATCTCGTGACCAAATTTGTTGTGAATGTATAGTTATATTTTTTGGGGTTTGATGACATCGAAAACAACGAGAGGTAATGAGGTGGAAGGTTATGCGTTTATGTGCATGTGCCAGGATGTAAGTTAATTACCTCAAGGCAACTACATCAAAGAATATAAGGTAAACGTGGGCAACTTATGTCCTAGCCATGTCAATCGATGTAGTTTCACAACCTCATCTATTGGCTTACCTTCCTTACCTAACCTTAATATTACTCACAATATTGTACTGCTTAACATACTGTGTTAGGACGCAAGCATATGTGGTCAAATACACCTAGTCTTTTGATATCTTCCACTTTCAATGATCCTGTCTCAAAACCATGAAGGAGGATAGAACAAATCACTGTTCAATGCACATATCCTATCATCGATAGTTGGATATCACTTCTACGCTAAGGGTGCTTGCTTTGCTTTACTTCGGCTATCTCCTACGGGAGGATGAGCCGGCTTCATGAACCATGAAGTTTCATGGGAATTGGGTACGAGTGATGTCCCCGCTAAGGGTGACTTAAAACTGGCAAATGCCACACAAGCCTTTTTATATTCATGGATGAGATTCTGTCGACTTTCAGTTAGTCCATTGGGGCTGAATTAGCCAGCGCTACCCACCACTTCACATTCCTAATAAGTCCGACAGGGATGTCCACTTTCCCCATTTCTGTTTAACTTCATCATAGATATGCTAATGGAAGTATCCTTAACTGAACGTAGTGACTTAGGAATCGACTTGTTACCAGGGAATAATCTAATGGACTTAGAATATGCAGATGACATAGTCCTGTTAGGGGAGGATGCTGACAAAATGCAGAGTCTTCTGAACACCTTGAGCAGCAATCTTCGTATGTTTGGCATGCGATTCGCCCCTGCAAAATGTAAGATGCTGCTACAGGACTGGACGACGTCAACCCCTAACTTAGTGATAGGGAGTGAAGTGATAGAACATGTTGACCACTTCACCTATTTGGGAAGTTGTATTAGCACCAACGGACTGATTGGCGATGAAATCTCAGCACGGATCCGAAAAACTCGAGCTGCTTTCGCTGACTTACACCATCTCTGGCGTAGGCGTGACATCCGGTTATCAACCAAGGGACGTGTGTACTGCTCATCAGTTCGCTCCGTCCTTGTCTATGGCTCTGAAACATGGCCAATACGCGTTGAAGACATGAAAAGGTTGACTGCTTTCGATCATAGATGTCTGCGATCTCTGTCTCACGTTAGGTGGCATAATAAGGTAAGTAATGTTGACGTTAGGCGTAGAGTGTTGGGCAAAGAGGGAAAATCAATCGACGAGGTTATAAAGTTACATAGACTAAGATGGCTAGGTCACGTGGTGCGCATGCCTAACCACCGCCTCCCCCGACGGGCATTGTTAGCTGATATAGGTTCAGGTTGGAAAAGAGCCAGTGGTGGCCAAACAAAAACATGGCCTCATCAATCCATGAAATCCTTGACAGTTAAACTGAGTCAGGTAGGGAGATGCAGACTCCCGGGTTGGGGCCCTCGGGACTCTAGGAATCAATGGCTGGAGACAATAGGTGACATGGCTCAAAATCGTTGTCAATGGCGCAGATGTATTCAATCTCTGTAATCTTTCATATTCCTTTCTACCATTACCCATTCTGTTTCACTCTTATATTTGTCAAACTCTATAAATTCTCTTCACTCATCTTCTTGTCTACCTCTGTGTGCTATTTGGAAGGTGGCAACTCGAACTGCTGCACTTCGGTGCCAAGTTCTATGTTGAATCCAGACAGACAGACAGCACCCCTCTGCATAATTATAATAGATTGACAATGTATGCATAACATGACCAGGCCAGGTTAGCAATAGTAGCTGAAGTTGTGGGAATTTTATACCAAGTTCCAGCTGTTTTCACTGGATTGCTATGGCTTCTTCTGTGTTGAAGTATTAGGTTCGCAGTGTTTCTTTGTTGTTGATGTATTGGGTAAATGACAGATGGAAAAAGAAAGGATTCCTTATACAGCTACGTTTAGTAATTTAGTATAAAGACTGTTTACATCAAAGTTGACTGGTATGTTTCCTCATCTTCGTCTGTCTCAGTGTTACTTAAGTTGTGGCACTAATGCAAATAAGAATACATATATACTATTCTACCTTTCCACTTTTCACTTGTTGGTCTTGGTATTGTTACAAGAAACCGTTACAACACAAACGCCAGTATGTTTCTAAAATCCACAATCCGCCTTATCGGGGATACCCTTCTTTATGTGCAGTTTTATCGTACCATATATCCCAGGTATAAGTTGGGGGCACAACGTTAGAATGCTCGCCAATCACGCCTCATGTGAGCCGAGGTTCTACCCTTGGCCGACGAGGCACTCCTTTACCTCGCTAAGGTAGTAATAGGAGACTGGTAAAGAGGGAAAGTTGGACGTGAGTCTAGCAACTTCATCCTGTAAAAATAAATACCGCTGTTACCTTAACTTCAAGCCTCTAACTTGAAGCCCTACGTTCCACTGGGAATATAGATGAATAAAAATATATTAAGAAAAGATCCTTCTGAATTATGTGACCTTAAGACATCTATTTCTACCATCAGTCGAGTCGGTTGATCTCATCTGCTTTGATGAGGCCTTGATCTGTTAGCGACCGATAGAATTTCCCTACATATTATATATGACCATGTATATACATGTGTGAATTTGCCCTTTATATTGATTTGGCTGTTGTAGTCGCGTTCCTAATTTCTTATGCAAATACTTGACATATATATTAAATTAATTTTGTTGTTGTTTGATCAACGTTTATAAATTAAAACTAATCGCTCTATTTTTTTCAAATGCTTTTCAATCGTCATAAAAATCGTTTTAAGGGAAAATCCCTATGTTTAGAAATTCATATAACAAGGTCATTGTATTATTAAGATCTGGCCATGGGAGTGAGAGAGAGAGATCTCTTCCTCTGCTACATGTGTGTGGTAATGTTCGATCGATCATTTATCTTTCTGCTTCAATCGACACCAGGACAAAAGTTTCATCAGTTGAATTAAAGCATGTCTGAGATTCTCTTAGCTCCGTTTACAGTCAACAAACACTAGTCCCGTTCATCTTGGAACTTTTAGCTGCCATGTGGTGTGCGCTGTTGATAAGATCTATCAGTCGTTATATGAAGAAACTTTTCTTGGCGCAAAAATGTATCAAATAGTGGTGGAGTGGTAGATTTCACGTCAAAGAGAGGAAAGGAGCCAGTGTCTGATTCTTGTAGGTCAAATGGTAGATATCACTGGTTCCCTGTTGATCTTTTGCGACTATCAAGTTGTCATCACTGCTGCCTCCTGTGTAATTCAATGTTGGAATGCCCACCAACGACTCACATGGTCCAGCATTCGATTCCCGACGGACACACCGCTAAGCCTAGTCTAGACTGTATATAACCTGTAAAGGAGAAAAGTTTGGACATAAGACTAGCAACCTCCAAACCATCCATTGAAGCTTCCAAACTTGAAGCCTTATGCAGTATGTCGGGGAGTTAGAAACAGGACGAATAAAGGAGTATCAGTATTGCTACGAATGCATGGAATCACACTGCACTAATCTTATGTTTATCGTAAATAATCTGACCAATAGTTATTTTTATATTCAACACCTGGTTAGGTGCATGGCACAGTTAACATAAATTCTCATGTAATATTTTCATGTGGATTTGGCTGGTTCTGAGGTTGGCATTTTGTCACTAATTGACCCCCATTTAGTGGACAACTGAAAACCAGGATGTTCTGGACAATCGTTCTAGTTTGTTTTAATATGGTAAGCTTCAGTGGTACACCCCGACCAGGAATCGAATCTATAGACGAGGCGAGTATGTTGCCATTAAGGCATTACGTGAATTTTTCGTATAAGTTCACATATTACTACTACTACTACTACATTATATTACTACTTACGTGCCTCTATTTGACATTTGTACAGCAAGTCGTCTTTGAGGACAAATACTCACCAAAGGTGACATTGGCTAGTGGTTGTACTATGTCGTGAATTGGCAGAAGTTGGAATTCTTGGATTGGCGAGTCCCAGTGTCTTTTATTGCTCTTTGAGTTCACCTTGTAACCAAAAGGTCCTGGGTTTGAATCCCAGCGGGTATGTACTTCTGAAGGGTCCCAAATTAGGATGAAACAGCTATCCAGTATTCCCAACCGCTTTTCCAATGTTCCTCTAATCGATGTCAACTCATGATGAAATCCTGGAACCAATCAATCAATCAAATCCCTACAGACAAACACCTGAACACAATTGTAGTGTTCATTTTTATCTAAAATATGTCTTTCTTTTCATCTCAGAAAATGTATATATATATATTATTTTTTTCTCTCCCCTTTCTTCCTGACGTTCATTAGATCCACTGTACTCATGATGCCGACGAGTAGTGCACTGATGAGTGTTGTTGAATTGCCAGCATTTGTTGTCACTTTGGATGAAGTTGAATTTGTCATGCTGGAACGTGTCAGTCTATCAATTCGTACTTTTGATATGGTATTCGTCTTTAAAGATTATCATAAAAAACCAGCTATGATCAATTCAATTCCTAGTACAGCACTGGAATTAGTCAAAGAATGGTTACTGTAAGTGTGTTTATAACAACGATTTTTGTCTCTTTTTTATGTCAACCCCCCCCCTCCCCCTCCCCGCCACCCTTATAACATGTTCTGTTCTATTCCTAACCTGTGCGCGATTATTCCAGTCATAATGAAACATAATCGACATTTAAGTTCTAAAGAATTCAGAGATGTTTTGGTTCACCGGAATTAGAAGGCACCATTTTTGTGGTTACACCATCCCAAGTTCGTTTTGTGGTGGTGGTGGTGGTGGTTCCACTGTGTAGACATCAATTGGCCTCCATTGATTGCGTGGTGGATAAGAATTTCATGTACAGAATGCTAGTGTAATTTTACGTAATCATTGATCTAAGCATCCGACTATTTTAACCAATCAGTCGTAGGTTCGAGTCTTATTCTCTCTGTGTATAGTTGAGGCCTAAGAAACTGTGTTGTAGTATCATCAGTGCCATACATTAGGGGATATGCGTCTCATAGGCTGACCTAACAAGTAATCGAGTTAAAATGGGTAATGTCGAAAGCAGCTAGGATTGGAAAGACAAGATAGACATACATCACTCTGAATTCAATGTGGAAATCCGCTGCACCTCAGGATAGAGGACTAAAGTGTGATTTTTAACACCGGTTTTAAAGTTAGTCAGTGCTTCTGTGTGGTTTAGGGACTTGTCATACTTGCCACGAAAAGTATCTCCAAGAAGCTAGTGGAGACATTTGTCAACAGTTGCCTTCACATCATGCTGTATATCGGCAAAGTTAAACTTTATACACCACTAACAACCAATCAGCAAACGACCTTAAACGGACCAATCACATTAAAGAGGCATATATCATGAATGGAAACGTATATGTGTAGAAAAAAGCATAAAATAGAGAATAAAAAAGTTACACGGGATATCTTTCTCGAACAGGTGAGAGGAACATCTCCCAGTTTAGCATGGGACTGCCAATGGAGAAGTTACACCATATCCTGTACATATACTCATCCAAATGACCATAAATGAGATCCATTTATAGCCCTTATCCTATTTTTCAACCTGCCCCAAAATCCTTCAATAGAATTTGTATATGTCCTCGTAACGGGATCCACAAAATCACTTGAATGGTTGAGTCTATGATGAATATATCCCAGAGATGACAGCGAATTGTAGCCTTTCCACTCGTCGGTGTGTATAATTGCCCCCCGCTTAACAAGTCTGGTAATAATAGGTATAAGAGTAGTTGCTTTTCTATCCGCTATCCTTAGGGAGAGAAGCGACCTAGCGAAAAACGTTCCTACGAAATATTAAAATTATCAGCTTACTCTCTCTAGCGTTAGTAGGCTTCAAACATATAGCACAACGATGAACAAACCCATCAGTTGATTTGGTATAGCTTTTTAAAGTCATGATACCACCACACAAACGAATTCTCTCTTTCCGGAGTAACTCAAATCCAGGAAATACTGGAAAACGCTAACCTCCTCGAATTGCAACAATAGCCTTGTAAGGTCACGCATTAGAAATGAATCAAGCGCTATACAACATTGAACTGCGTTCGTGAACCTCATTGGATAATTAGACATCGTTCGTGAATCTCATTGGATAATTCGCTGATTGGTAGTTAGTGGTGTTGAAAGTTTAACTTCGCCTGTATATCAGATATATAATTTGAAACAATTAGCAACCAGTCAGGAACCCATCGTTCAGCGAGTATTCCGATAAAAATGGAGAGGGACCAGATGCACGCTGATGTCTGTCTGTCTGTCTTTGCACATTATGCGGCAGTTCAAGTCGCCACACTCCTTCCCTATAGCACACAAAGCAACAGAAGAAAGTAGAAGAAATTCATATTAGAGACAGTAAACAGAGGTGTGAGACAAAGGAAGAGTAGTAACGAAGAACAAAACAGTTTCATTGGAAATCATAAGTCACAAGGAGTGGATGCATCTACGCCAGCAGCCGTTGAGAACGATTTTGAGCCATATCACAAATTATTTCCATCCATTGGTTTTTATCGTCCCGAGGACCCCAACCAGGAAGTCTACACCTTCCTACGTGGCTTAAACAAACTTTTGTAGATTTCATTGACTGGTGAAGCCATGTTTTGGTTTGACCTCCGCTAGCTCTTTTCCAGCCTGGCCATTCCTATGTCAGCTAACATTGCCCGTTAATCGAGAAAGGCGATGACTAGGCATACGTCACACATGTCCTTACCATCTCAGTCTTTGTAACTTCACAACCTCGTCGATTGGTTTCCCCTGTTTACCTAGCACTCGACGCCTAACCTCAATATTGCTCACCTTATTATACCACTTCACACGGGAGATAGAACGCAAGCACCTATGATCAAAGACAGCTAGCTAGTCTTTTCATGTCTTCCACTCTCAGTGGCCAGGTCTCACAGCCGGCCATAAAGGAGGACGGAGCGGACTGATGAGCAGTACAACTGCCCTCTGGTCGATAGTCGAATATCTCGTCTACGCCAGAGACGGCGTAAACTGGCAAATGCGAAACGAGCCCCCTGTATCCGTGCCGAGATTTTGTCAGAGATCGACTCTTTGACACTGGTTGATGGTACTTCTCAAATAAGGGAAGCGGTCAACGTGCTCTACCACTTCACTCCCTATTTCTAAACTAGTAGTCAATGTAGTCCAGTCCTGTAACATCATCTAACATTTGAAAGAGGGAGCGAATCGCATGCCAAACATTCGTTGATTGCAGCTCAAGGTATTCAGAAAACTGCATTTTGTCAGCGTCCTCGCCTAGAGGGACTATATCGTCTGCACACTGATGAGGATAATGTTGGGTAATATACTGCGCTAGGTCAGACACTTGAATAGAACCCGAACGGGAAACAGCGAGTTTTGTGTCTGGGAGTAACATGGAGGAGATAAAACCTCATGGTTAATTGTACGGTCAACTAAAAGAGGATTAAAGAGGGTAGGACAAAATGAAGATGTAGTGTTGAAGCTCTATGGAAGAGTCATTGGAGTGAACACCAAATCATGTAAGTTGTAGTCGTTTCCAAAAGTCAAACTGACATTTCGAGTGATTTAGCTTAAAGCCATTTCCGATAAAAAGCTATTGATTTTGGAATGATCTAATCGTGAAATATGATCGACGTGGAAAAAGTCAAATACGCATAATTCGATTACTTAGCAAAATTGGCTTCATCAGGATAAGGCATACAAGAAAGAAACTTCACTTTGAAGGATACTGGCTAGTATAAATTATTACTAAGTAACCTCCTAGTTACTATCCTGCATGGATAGTATTCAGATACAGTAAGAATAAAAGATAAATATGATAATTAACTCCGCTTATCCTTATTTGTTTCTCTCTTTATTCTTTTTTCTCTCCAGATCATGTGATATCTTTTATGCTGAAGCAACTAAGTCGCTGAATTGGCCTAAACTAATGAAAACTATCCTTGATGATCCTGAAGGATTTGTTGAACAAGGTGGTTGGTCATTTGTTTCACCAGATGAAGTGAGTTACGCACATACACACATCCTTCTTTCAGTAATGTTTGTGTATTAATTAATGTTGTATAGTGTAATAAGCGGGAGGGAGTGTGTGCGTGTGTGTGTGTGGCTAATGTTTACACTGATCCAATCCCCCGACGAGGAGTTCTCTTTCTTTTTTGTAGTGATTATCACTGTAATTCTATCTCTTTCCTTACATGAATTAAACTCACTGACATTGTTTGTCCATTATATACTACTGATATTCATTGAAATGAGTAGGTGTATAGGACTTATAACAACCAGTAGTAAGTACTTCCTAGCCAGGTCAAGATGATCTATACACCGGACGATCGTTTCGCCAAGTTGGTGGATAAGCTCATCATCAGTTCAAACCACCCAATTTCTGACGGGATAGCTACTTGGGCGAACTGGTGTTACCATAAGTCAAATTCATTAGTGGCGTCTACACCTCCCCACGTGACTGGCTGACATAAACGAACTGTTGTGGACTGACAAAGCTATGTGTTTTCGTTTGACCACCATGTGCTAGGTGTTTTCCAATGTGATCCTGTGTTAATGGCTAACATTTGACTGTCGAGAAAGGCGATGGGGTTAGGTATGAGTGACGCACATACCCTGACCAATCTCAATCGATGTAACAAATCACAACCGCGTCGATTGATTTTTCCTCCTTGCTTTTAACACTCAATCGATGCCTAACTCCAATACTACTCATCCTTTTATACTAGCAAATATGGGGGATAAAACGCAGACACCTGTGATGGAAGACAGTTAGCCAGCCAGGCTTTTCTTGTCTTCCACTTTCAATGTCCATGTCCCACACACAAGCAGACATAATGGAGAATGGAGTAAACTAGTGAGCGGTATACACGTCCCGTGGTAGACGGCCAGGCGGATATCACATCTACTAAGCGAGAGATGGCAGACAAGTCTTCTGTACCCGTGGTGAGATTTTGTCAGTGATCAAACATCAGGCACTGGCTGGTGCAACTCCTCAGTTAAGTGAAGCAGTCAACACGTTCAACCACCCCTTCACTCCTGTCTATCTTTAGGCTAGAAGATAGCTGATGTATTTCAGCCCTATAGCATCGTGTTATATTCGACTCATAGACTGAAGCCATCAACTTTCAGTTATTCGTTGCTTATTTCAATCTCTGTCCAACTTATCTTCAAAAACTGGCTAGTTTCACAGGCTTATGGAAGGAAGACTAGAGTCCTCATAGGAGAATTTCGTTACCTCATGTCGTCATTACTCATTTCATCTTATTTCTTTTTAACTTATTTCTCTTTTCCTATGAAAAGGATGACGATGAGGATGAAGAAGACACTGAGGATGATGATGAAAATTATGCTCCATCAGAAAGTGAACTATCAGGTGATGGTGAGGAGGATGGCAGTGGTGCAGCCTCGTCCAGTGAAGAAGGCGATGATGATGAGGACTGGGAAGCTGAAGAGGATTCAGATGAGCCGGAGAGTTTAGATTCAGATGAATCAGAAGGCAAAGATTGGGATGAATTGGAAGAGGAGGCTAGAAAAGGTTGGTTGGTTGGTTTGTCACAAAATTTGAACTTATTTAACGTAGAAATTATGCTTTGATTTTGTCTTCCTATGTGATAAATTTTTTATTTTATAAGACCTTTTACTTATCTCCATCAGAGAGAGGGAGTAGGCTTTGCTGTGTATTTTTGAGTTTCCGAAAGTCTGGTGTATATACTGTTTCACCCTGGACGGCGGGGGATGGTGTTCCAGCGGTAGGAATGCATGCCAACTTACGCTGGTAGTAGTCCGGGATTCGATCCGCTGCGGACACACTCCTAAACCTCGCTTAACTGGTACAGTAAACCTGGAATGGGGGGAAATTTGAGCGTGGAGCTTGAAGTCACTCAGAACACAGAGGATTAAAATAATAAATAAATAAAAATCATATTAGAAGGCGATTATTCCTCCCGAAAGCTTAAAATCCTTCCATGTTAATAAAAACTTGTTTCAACACACCATTTAGCTGTGAAATTACAATTGACAAATGTGTACAAGGGCGAGAATAATTAAATAATGTAGATAAGCGAAAATGATTTTCAGGCCATATCATAGTCTGTAACCATTGATTCGTAGTATCTCGAGGACTATAGTCAGGCACTGTACACATCCGTCCGTGGTTGAATAACTAACAGTCAAAGACTTAATGGATTCAAGTTTGATCACGGATTTTCGTTACTCAAGGAACTAGGAAACGCTGAACAGTTGTGTTTTGTCTTAGATCTCCGCAGAGCCGCAGAAGACGATCTTTATTATCTCTTACCTGCGACCATGTAATCTCCACTGACCACCTAGATAACTCTCCTCTGCGTCTAAAGGCCTAACCTGCGCATTCAAGTCTCCAGCCAGCACTAGGATATCCCTCTGACACGTCTGTTTCAGGAGATCGCCCAATTGGTTGTAAAACTCATCCTTAATTTCATCCTGTTTTGCAATCCGTCGGTGCATAGGTTGCGACAGTAAATAGGCACCGCTTATCTGGCCTACCGCTTCTTACTCTTGTATATCCTTCCAGCCTCACAACACATAAATAACTGTCATTGGGGGTCCAGTCAAGTAATGCCGCTTCGCCCCTACTAGCGCCCTGGATAAACACAAATGGTACTTATTTTTTTTTATATTTTTGATTTACAGCTTGATTCCACACTGTATTTTTTAGTACAAGTATGGAATTTTCAGCATGGATATCGGTAGCCCAAATTTTGCAGGCCGACCATAGATATCAGGTGTGTGTCGGTGGAGGCTTGAACCTCGGACCATGTGCATGGTCGGCGAGAGTCCTAACCACTGTGCCACCGACACACGGTACGTGCTATTCGAACTCTCAGATGGAGAAGATATCCCGAACAATTCACAGGGATCTTGAATGCTGGTCTCCGAAATGCAGCAGCCATCATTAGCGAGGCTTTCCAATGTTCTCACCACACCTACCTGTTGTCTCCGATTTACCACCAGTATCCGAACATTGTAGGTGGGAAAAGTTTGAACGTGTCACGCGGTTTCAGGATATTTGTGTTGGGTGTTGCATTGGGGACAACCGTTTTACAGACTACTCACTAACATCTCAAAACGGCGCAGGTAGGCTAGCAATTAAGACATAGATGAATGGCTGGAGAAAGTGAAGACGCTAAAGATAGCTAAAGTAAAACAGGAGTCTATATATAAAAATAAAAGTAAGATTAGAAAGAGATGTGTTACTTGAAACATTATTATTGTTCGAGAGCATTAAGTTCCACTGACAATTTGTTGTTTCATTTCATTGATTGCGTGGGGGCTGAGATATACTGCCCGGACGCCAAGACCGAAACAGGTGGTTGTCTTAAGGGACGAACCTTTGACTTGGTATCTCATCCGCAAGGCAGCGGAGCTGCGTCCCTATGGTTGCCGGTGATCGACAGAGGTTCGCACGTCATTAGATTCGTTTGGATTCTAGAGCCCATGTGCCTCATAGCAACTGCTTTTAGTCTAACCACTATCCAAACAACCACCCCGGTATGTATGGTGGGACTTGCAGAAACACAAGTCCCAGCCAGTATAGCTTATTGAGTCATCGCGGTATGCAAGCCGGACCACCTCGACAACGTAGCAGTTGTCGACCGTGTAACATGTAAGATGACGTGCGTACCATATCTCCTCACTTAGCAATCTCTACCGAATCTTGATGTTACCCATCATAATATACTACTTAAAACGAGAGATAGAGCGTAAGCACCCTATTGTCGAAGACGGCTAACCTCGAACTTCACACAAAGTATGTTAAACAATAATCATTTACTTGTTACTAAGCATTAAAACGCTGTACATTGTTTTTTTTTATTATTTTTTGTGTTTTCCTTCCTGTCTAACAGAGGATGCTAAAAATGCTCTAATTGAAGAGACTGCTCCTAAAAAGCGTCCACATGGTCGTAGTCCATCACCAGCTGCAAAGAAGAAATCTCGTCATGATTCACCGAAAAAGAAGCATAAACATCGATAAAGAAAGAAAGCATTTTGGTCTAATATTAAATTCAACTGTCATTGCCGGTTACCATTGTCGTCATTGTTATCGTATAGTATGATTACACAATAACCATTATTACTATCATTAATATTATCATTATTATTGTTGTTATTATTATTACTCCTATAATAATAATAATTATTATTATTATTATTGATCTTAACTATGCATGTATGTCACGAAAGCATTTTACTATTCTTCTTTTCCCTCGTTTGGAATACTCGTCTTTTCCGAAGAATCCTACCCCCACCCCGCTCCCCGACGTCTTGCCTCCTTCTCTCTTCTCTTCCACATTGAATTCACTGTACAGAAGTGTGTGTGTGTGTGTTTATCGGGTTTTTGTGTGCACAACTTGTTCCATTCTTTTTTATTGTTAAGAAATAACCACTTTTAAAGATTCTATTAACATTTATTAAATAAATATAGATCATTCATGTGTATAAATCATTCACCCCACCTTCTTTACTTCACAACATATACATCACTCTCCTTTTGCACTGCTGAGTAGTGTATTATCGGGATTCCATACGTTCACGAATACAGATACAGAGTTTCTGTTGTCGTCGCGTGATTGTTGGACAGATGCACCAACTAATGCTAACCTACCATAGACTGGCTGATGACCATCGCTTCGCTTTTTCCATCCATCCTTTTCTTGGGATAGGGAACGTAGACCGGTATGGAATAGTGTGCGATTACATTACTAGCACATGTCCAAGCCACCGAAGCCGGTGTTTTCAGGTGGTGACACTCAACGAGTGCTGACTTCCACTGTCTTTAGACACATGATGGTGGATTTCTGAATTTTTCACACGATGATTCCATCGAACGCAACCAATTCAACAGAGACAGCGATGGTCAAATACGTACAGTCGCCTGACGTCGTCATCTTGCAGAGTTTAGGTGTGCTGATAGGTGTAGAGAAAGACAGCGTTCATTGAAGCACTGTAAGCATGGACATTTACAACCAGGCCAAGGTCGCGTCACACCCAGAGGTGGCTCCAATTAGCGTATGCCACCCTAGGTTTCATGATACAGTTGGAAATCTCGTCTGTCAAACCTCTGTCAGTAGTTACATAACTACCTAAATATACGAGTTTCTCGACAACTTCAAGCGGTTCACCTACAAAAGTGAATGCAGGTATAGGCTGCTGCCAATCTTGAAATAGTACTTGGCACTTAGATGTCACAATAGACTGCTCTATATATGTGACTGGTCTCCCACTGTTTGCTTAACTGGGTGGGTGTGTGGTGAAGAATCGTGTGACGTAAGTGTTCTACATACTGTGAACTGCAACTTTTGGAAAATGGTCAAGTCATAGCTGTATCAGTAGAGTATAACACTGTAGAAGAGAATGTCACCGGTATCGGAGGCTGATGTTGGTGGTCTTACTGGTTCCGGTGATTCTTTCGCTGAGGAGTCGAACACGAAGGGACTTGTTGGTTGTACATCTTACAGTATCATACACTCTGTCTTGGAAGAATGAGGGTTTTTGGAGGAGTACTCGTGTTTACTGTCCTTAGTGGAAAGAATTCGACAAAGTTATTGAAGCATTTAGTGTGCGTTCAAGACATCGCCTGGAATCAGAAGAAATCAAGTGCCTGCTCGAGAACAGTGGTAGTTATGCTTTCTACTTCTGTTATGGTATCTATCGCCTGAGAAGAATATTGGTACGAAATCCTTGAGGAGTCGTCGCGTTATTGCTCATGTTCTCACTTCTGATATTGCAATCGGAAAGGGAGGGTAAACAAAGTTCTCATGATTGTGAGCTTGTGTCAGTAGAGGTCAAACTATCATGTACACATAGTCTTCCAGTTATTCAGTATCCTAATTTTCAAAACTCACGTGTTGTGTCATTTAACAGACGATTATGTAGCTCTGGGGTTCTGGGCCCAAGATTGAGACTGCAACAAATAGTGGGGATTCCTGTGTAAAAGTTTCTTTTAGTACGGTCTCCCTTCTACGTGACTAGAAGATAACTTGGTGGACGCAGATTTTATTTGTTTCCAGTTTGATCATGGATCGATCACCAGTTAGAGAACCGGAGAGTACTGAACAGTCGTTTCGTCCTAGTTTGGGACTTCTCATCAGTACGCACCCACCACAGGGGTTCGAATCTAGGGCCTTCCCGTTACATGATAAGCTAGTAGAGCATTTAGCCACTGGGACCCGACTTACTAAATAATTCATAATTTTAGTGCGACCATCATTGGGGCACTTTGGGACTACTATGTGTCACTCAAGTAAGTTTTGGTTAGCTATCATACAGTAGAATGAGAAGACTGGTTTGCAGCTTTCAGACTACAACACATTGGCTTCGGTCATTACATATGTCATGACATGTATTAGTAATGCATTAGCTTGTACTGCTGTACCACTCATTGACATAATAGGAGTGTTAAGGAATTTAGTTCTAAACTAAGCAATTCATAAAACACATTCTGTGGGAAATTCCTCGATAGTAGTAGGTATGTCTTCCATGGTATCAATAAGCTATTGATGTTTGAATTTCCAGAAATGACTGTGATGACACACACACACTTTGTCAACAGAACAACGAGAAGACGTAGTTTGTCTGAAACGTGTAATGTGTATTTGCGCAATACATTTCGGACATTCTAACCACACACACACAAGTACCTGTCATACACATTTACATAAAAGACAACAGAGCATAAATGATTACAATATAGGTCAAATTGTCTACAGGTCAAGGTCACAAATAGGACGTAGGAAGATGTTTTAAGAATATGGGGTAAGCAAAAGAAAATAAGATGTGGGTGAAAATATATAATGAAGTAGATTAAACTTCGGTTCTAAAATTGAATTACCAAAACTGGTTTCTAGTAGTGACAGATAATTTTGAACACATGGAACAGGTTTAAGCCTTTTCGTGGCCAAGTCCTCAACGAGTTGAGTTTAAAGGCATTAATCCAAGCAATCTTGTGACCTGTCTTTATGATGTACTTTGCGATAGATGTTGTGATGTTGAACATCTTTCTCCAGGATTAGTTATTGTATGTGGTCAAAAATTACTTACCGAGTGTTACTTTGCAGGGATTTGATTGGTTACAGGCTTCAGCACAGGTTGATATCAGTTAGAAAACCAGCTGGAGAGCTGTTTCGTCCGTCAGGGTTCTAACCAAGAACCTTCCGATTATAGGGCTAGCTCATAGACGATTCATCCACTGGGACCAGGCTGGCGCCAGGTACATCACCAAATGGCAGAAGTTGAATTGGGTTTAAGTGGCTGAATTGTCTATGAGCCTGCAGGGTAACTAGAAGATCCTAAGTTCGAACCCCTGTGGTGGATGTACACTGCTGAGTAGTCCGAAACAGCTGCCCACTATTCCCTGCTTTCGATCAATGACTCTCTAACTGCTTCCAATCCATGATCAAATTCTGAAGGGAAAAATTATCCTTAAGTTCAAAAACTCCAGGGAAGTTGATCAGTTTTACCTCACCGTAAAAGCTAATAATTACGACAGATGGAAAATACAATACAGCGCTGTTTTAGTGATGAAACAAGTGTGGCCCACATAGCCCTTAGACATGAAATATACAGTTTATTCTGTATAGCTAGGTGAGAGACAACAAATTCCATAATGGCGGAGATTTTGATTGTGACAAAGTCTCACAGTGGTATCTATATTAGTATTTACTACTGATGACCACATTTCGAGCACAATTTAATACTGCTCATAATCATATCAAGTTACTCACAAAAAACCTTTATACTTCGTTTATATAATTCCATTATTTTCCATCTCTTAATTTGATTGTTAGTAGAATTTTCTCTCTGGTATTGGTGATGAGTCATTCCTATTGCACGTGTTGGGTGTAGACTCAATGAACAAGGATTCAGTAATCAACCCTTCTCTCCACCTACCTATATTACTTCTTAGAGTTGTAACTCTGTGTCACCCTATTGTGTGGTTGTGTGTTAATGCATGTAGTGCTGCAATTACTTATCTTCACGCGGTCAATCATTCTAACCTTAGTTAAATTATTGTGTTCTGACAATTTGACCATTCCCGACCTACTAGTTAGACTTATGTAATTGACTTAACTCACAGTAACATTACAAGGTATTTTGTAAATGATATTATTTTGTTTAATTGGCTCCACCGGCGCCTTTAGCCTACAGAGCTTGTCTCTGAATGAGTTTGTAGGTTTGAATGCCACCCTAATTCCTGCTTTATGAAGAATCTTACATGTAGTCTGTCTGTTTTCGACATAGAACTTTGCACAAATGTGCGGAAGTTCAAGTCGCCACATTCCGTGTAGCACGCGAAGCAAGAGAAGAAAGTACAAGAAAAGCATAATAGAAACAGTGAGCAGAGGTGTGAGACAAAGGAGGAGTAATAACGAAGAACAAAACAGTTTCATTGGAGATCATAAGTCACATGAAGTGGATGCATCTGCGCCACTGAGAACGATTTTGAGCCATGTCACCAATTGTTTCCAACCATTGGCTTTTACCGTCCCGAGGACCCCAACCAGTCAGGAAGTCTACACCTTCCTACGTGGCTTAGACCAACTGTTGTGGATTTCATTGACTGATGCCAAGTTTTTGTTTGACCTCCGCTAGCTTTTTTCCAGCCTGACCCTATATCCGCTAACATAGCTCGTCGAGGGAGGCGATGGCTTGGCATACGTCACACATGTCCTAACCATCTCAGTCTTTGTAGCTTCACGACTTCGTCGATTGATTTCCCCTGTTTACCTAGAACTCTGCGCCTAACCTCCATGTTGCTCACCTTATTATGCCACTTTACACGGAAATAGAACGCAGGCACCTATGATCAAAGACAGCTAGCTAGTCTTTTCATGTCTTCCACTCTCAGTGGCCAGGTCTCACATGTAGAGTCTCAGATGTTCCCTGCTTATATGGAAAAACTTTAGATGCCTTATATTCTTTCTTATTTGTGTTATCATTATTAGTTTCACTATTATTTTCAGCTTGCTTTTGACCTTTTCTGATCTTCCTAATGATTTTTTATAGGATAGTTAGTTATTTAACACCAATGTTTCTTCTTCTTTTTGTTTGTATTTCATCATTTAGGTCTATTTTTATACTACTTTGTGCTACTGCTTGGTTCGCTAGACACTTAACTAAGTCTGCCTTTACAGATAACGAAGGATGAGATGAATTAAAGTCTAAATATCTATTAGCTGAACGCGTTAGCTAATTTACAGTTTACCTTCTTCCGTTCATTTTATGTCACAATCTTATCATTATTATTATTGCTCCCTTGGGTTCCTAGTGGAACATAGGGCTTCAACTGCTGCACGTCTCTATTTGCTTCTGTCTTCTGCTGTACTTTTCGCCTGCATCCATGTTAGTCCATATTCTTTCAACTCCTCTTCACACGATCTCCTCCATGTCACCCTTGGACGTCCCACACGCCGCTTCCCTTTCGGGTTCCACTCGAGGGCTTGACGCGCGATGTCACCCAGCGGTCTCCTCAGCGAGTGTCCGATCCATCTCCACTTTCTCCTGCATATTTGTTGGTTGGCGATTGGTTCTTGTTTTGTTTGTTCCCATAATTCCTTGTTGGTGATTCTTTCCGGCCATCTGATCTTCAGTATAGAGCGAAGACAGTTGTTAATAAAGGTCTGCAACCTTTTGGAAATATTCTTTGTGACCCGCCCGCCAAGTTTCTGATCCGTATAGAAGAACTGACTGCTTGACGTTTGTATTGAAAATCCGAATTTTGTTGCTGATGCTGAGTGACGAAGATTTCCAGATTGGTTTCAGGTTGATGAATGTGTTTCTCGCCTTCCCGATTCTCTCTCGATTTGACATCCTTATTCGTTCCTCTTGTTGAGACAATGCTCCCTAGATAAGTGAATGAAGTAACCTCTTTCAAATCCCTCCCGTTGATGGTGATTGACGCTGGATGTTGCTGTTGTTGGTTGGTTATTTTCATAACCTCCGTCTTGTCTATGTTTACCTGGAGTCCTGTCTTCGCCGCTGCTTCTTCGACCAGTTTGTCGGTTTTCGCTTGTAAGTCTTCGATTTGTGAGTGACATCAAACATAAATCATCCACGCGCAAAATCCAGGTCTTCTAGGTTCTTCACGTCGGTCCAGGATATCCCTGTCTTCTCGTTTCCCACAGTCTGACGCATAATCCAGTCAGTCCACCACAATTAGGAATATCATTGGTGATAATAAGCACCCTTGTCTGACTCCTGTGTTTACTCCAAACGCCTCGCTGAGTTTTCCGTTGTGGATCACTTGACATGTGCCGTTGTCGTACAGCTGTTGAATAAGGTTGATGAATATTTGGGGTACGCCGTAGTACTCGAGTAATTTCCAAATTACTTCACAGTCAACGCTGTCGAAGGCCTTCTCAAAGTCTATAAAGTTGAGGTAGAGGTTTGATTGCCATTCCATGCTTTGTTCTGTGATGATGATGCGTAGAGTTGCAATTTGGTCAGTACATGATTTGCCTTTCCTGAATCCAGCTTGTTCTGGTCGGAGTTCTGTCTCCAGTGCGTCCTTTAATCTCTCCAGGATGATGCGACTCAGGATTTTACTTGGCGTCGATAGGAGCATGATTCCTCGCCAGTTCTTGCAGAGTGAGGCGTAAGTCGCCCTTCTTTGGTAGTTTCACGAGGTAACCTTTCCTCCAGTCAGTAGGCACCTTTCCCTCCTTCCAGACCTTTTGCAATAATGGAGTCAGCATGTCTGCTGTCGTCTCTGGGTCCGCTTTCAGTGCTTCAGGGGGTATTCCATCTGGTCCGGCTGCTTTTCCAGCTTTCAGAAGCTTGATTGCGTTCAAGACTTCAGCTCTCGTTGGAGGATTGGTGTCAACTTGCAGTTGTGTGCGCGCTGTTGTTGGTATTTCTGGACGGGTTGCAGGTGATGGTCGGTTCAAGAGTCCTTTGAAGTGATCCGCCCATTGTTTAATCTGTTTTTCTTCCTTGGTAATTGGGTTCCCTTGGCTGTCTTTTATAGGTTTCGCTTGTGTTGGTCTCTTCCCGGATAGAGATTTGGTTATCTGATATAGTGTCCTCAGGTCCCTTTTGCCTGCTGCCTTCTCAGCTTCAGTGGCCAGGTTGTCGTAGAATCGTCTTTTGTCCTTCCTAGCACTCTTCTTCACTTCTTTGTCCAGTGCTTTGTAAGTTGAGCTCAGCGTCTCCTTCTCCTGTCCGTCCTTGCATTGAATCATTTTCTCTTTCACCATTCTCCTCTCTTCTATTAATTTCCAAGTGTCCGTTGAGAGCCATTCCTTGTCTTGTCTCTTCTTTCTTCCTAGAACCGTTGAACACGTTTCGTTGAGAATCGCCTTCAGAGACTTCCAATGTTCTTCCACGCATGATTCTTCAGTGATGTCGCGTAGTGTTTCCTGCTTTGCTCTGACAGTTGCAGTGAAAGTGTCTTTTGTGGTTGTGTCCTTCAGTTTTTGAGTGTTGAACTTGCATTGTGGCCTATCCCCAGCTATCCTCGAGGCTTTTAGTTTCACCTTGAAAGTCCCTTGTACTAGATAGTGGTCTGAACCCACATCTGCTCCTCTCCTTGACCTTGTGTCCAGTAGGCTCCGTCTCCACTTTCTTGAAATTGAGATGAAGTCTATTTGGTTTTTGGTGTTTCCATCTGGTGAAATCCATGTCGTCTTGTGTATATCCTTGTGTTTGAACACACTACCGCCAATCACCAAATCATTGAAGGCGCAGAAGTCTGAGAAGAGTTCACCATTGTCGTTCATTTCGCCGAGGGCCTCACGACCCATGGTGAGTTCTCTTCCTGTGTTGTCTCCTCCCAGCTTCGCATTCATGTCGCCCATCAGGATTTTGATATCGCCATTTGGGACGTTGTCCATTATTGCTTGTAGTTGTCTGTAGAACGCCTCCTTCTCTTGTTCTGAGACGTTTGTAGGCGCATAGCATTGAATGACTGTAACTTTCCTTCCTTTTGAGTTGAACCTGGCTGTCATTATCCTGGAGGAGATTGGTTCCCACTGCATGAGAGCTTTGGTTGCTGTTGGCCACTCCCTCGGTGTGCTCATGGTTGTCCTCTAGGTGGCCGGAAAAGATTACTGTCTCTCCAGTAGGTAGTTGGCACCTTCCAGTTCCGTTCCATCTGCTTTCGCAGATTCCCAACACTTCTATTCTGTACCTTCTCATTTCAGCGGCTATCTGGGCAGCCTTTCCAGTTTCGTACATTGTACGAACATTCCAGGTACCCATCCTTACTTTTGCTTTCATCGAAAGAAGGCACATCGGCTGACTGGCTTCCCGAAGGCTTTCACCAGCCTGCGTCATTTCACTTCCCCGATTCCAGCGAAAAGTAAGGCTATTGCTTATGTTTTTAGAATTTTTAATATATTTATTCGTTGAAGTTTCTGTAGCGATTTGGTTGTTTTACAGGGGTGGAGTTGCTAGCACCACGCCCCAACCCTCCCTCTTTACCCGGGCTTGGGACCGGCGAGAAAACTAGTAAGCTAGTAGCCTAGCAAGCTGGTATCTGGCGTGGTTATGTCACAATAGCTAATTCTCCTTATTCACTTTCTGATTTAAATGTGAATTTTATTCCCTTTACTTTTGAGTTTATATGTGTCAGGAAGCAAGAGAGAGAGAGAGATGTTCTGTTTTTAACACTGGGAAAGTGCCATCCACATATCTCCACCATATTTTTGGAGTAGGATTAAATTTATTAATAGTCATGCTTTCCCAACTATCCATGAAGATATCTCCTATAATCAGGGATACTGGTAATCCATTCCATTGATAAATCCCCCCTGTTTCTCAATATATTTTGTCCTGGAATTTAAAGATAGTTGGCACAATCACACCACAGAGTAGGAGAGAGTTACAACTGTAAAAAGTATTATAGATAGGTCGAGAGAGAGAGAGAGATGTTGATTACTGAGTCTTTGTTCATCGAATCTACACCCAATACAACACATGAAATATGGATAATTCATCATCAACACCAGAAATACGGAAAATATACCTACTAATCATTATATCAAGAGATGAGAAATAATGGAATTAAAAGTCAATCTGAATAGAGAATATTCATTTCACAATAATTTCTCCTCTTCAGGTTCTTACAATAACAAAATATAATATTTATTGTCGTTACAATAATGATAGCCAGTTAGTTATGTGGCGGATACACTTTTTCAACGTCGAATAACAGATTAGCAGTTATGGGGTGTCAAAATAAATAGTCGTATTTGTGTGACAAACGTTGTGGTAGGCAGAAATCGATTACAAAATATTTCGGTGAAATGGGAGACAAGGTGGTGATTAATCATAATAAATTTGAAGAGTATAGGGTAGGAAAACTGACAAGACCGCACGATTAGGCAGGTTCGTCTACGGGTTCGTGAACATCTACCGGCTTGGCTCAGCAGGAGGGAGGAAATTAAGTGCATAAAAAGCTCAATCCTGTCACGCTTGGTCGATACTGGATATCGTCATCACCTACAGTTCGCTTACGTCTCCTACACAAATAGCTGAAGCTGTTGTAATAAGGTCTACTAAACCGGAACTTTGTAACCAAAAAGAACACGTCCAGTCTCTGTTCCTACCATGGCCAAACTTGGATTGATGATTCTTCTTCTCACAAAGCATGCTTCTTCCCCTAAACACTCTTGGTCTTTTTTCTTACTTCGCTTATTATTACAATTATTATTATTATTCGTCATAATTTATGCCCTTCATGCAAACATTCTCTCAGTACTATCGGATTTCCCATTTATAATATCCGGACTTTTTATTAGTGATATTATCTCTTTTCACAATATAATATGCCTCCACCTGTTTCATTTCACATAATCGTTATTTTATTATGAACCTCTCATTGCAGTCTTACTATCTCCTGTTTAGCACAGACCACTTTGTACTAGCCCTCACTCACCTGATACCTTTTATAACCTTGAACTAACTTGTCAATTTTCCTATCCCACACTCTACAAATCTGTTATGATTAATCACCACCATTGTCTCCCATTTCACCGAAATATTTTGTAATCGATTTCTGCCTAGAACAACGTTTGTCACGCAAATACGACTATTTATTTTGACACCCATAACTGCTAATCTGTTATTCTACGTTGAAAAAATGTATCCACCACATAACTAACAGGCTATCATTATTGTAACGACAATAAATATTATATTTTGTAATTGTAAGAACCTGAAGAGGAGAAATTATTGTGAAATGAATATTCTCTATTCAGATTGACTTTTAATTCATGATTTGAGAATATTTCACACCATTAATTAGTGGAATTAGTTATATAAAGGAAGTTTGAGAATTGGGTGAGTAACCCTGTATGATTATGAGCAGTAATAAATTGTGCTCGAAACATGGTCATCAGTAAATATTAATGAGTAGATAACACTGTGAAACTTAGTCAAAATAAAATGTTCTCCATAATGGAATTATACTCTACCACAGTGCACAAATTGTATTCTTATATCAGAATTGGAAGAAACCTTATCCATATAACTAAACTGATCATTTGTAAAATCAGTATTGATTGTTGCGAATTTATTCAGCTTCAGTTTTAGTGATGCAGTTACAACTGAAGCACAACATCTGGTAATATAATTCACATAGTAATCATAACAGTAATATAAAATGGACAAGGTTATATAATGATGGCTGTCCAATCAGACAAAAGAATGAATGTCCTTGAAGTGGCCAATCACGTCAAATCAAGTGAGAAAAACAGTGTGTAGTCACATGAAAAGCGTATGATTAGAAAAGTGTAGAAATTTTAAACACTACCCGTACTGTTCAATATCTCATTAAATAACTGCCAGCCCGAAGATTATTCCACGATTGGGACCAGATCCATGAATTTCAACCTGTTCCGATTCTCGATGTATAAATAGTGCAAACGCTAGACATTGTCATAGACGAGTAACTGCTCTCTCATCTGACTTGGTGTACCACACAGGTTAGAACTTCCCACTAGTGAGCATCAAATGTTGGTTTGCAAGGATTCGATTAGTTACAGGTTTGGTTGTAAACTGACATCATGCTACAAATATCGCGAATCGGTAGAAGTTGGAATTCATGAGCTGGTCACTGAATCGCGTCTCATTGGCTAAGTGTTTTAGGAGCTCTCCTTGTAACTGAGAGGTTCTGAGTCCAAACCTTGGTGGTTGGGTACTGTTGAAGAGTCCCAGATAAGGACGAAACAGCTGTCTGGCACTCCCTTATTTTCAGTAGTTCTCTAACTGTTGTTAGCTTGTGGTCAAACGTCAAACCCAATGAAATCCTTGCAAACTAACACTTAAAAACTCAATTTCTCATTTCTAAAAATTTTTTCATTCCTTAACGTTCCCTCTAGTGCAACATAAGGCTTCAGGCTAGGGGCTTGAAGTTTCGGTAGCTGTGGTGTTTTATTTTTTGCGGGATGGGGATGCTAGCCTTATATCTAACCTTAGCGAGATAAAGAAGTGCGTCGTCGGCCGGAAATCGGACCCCGGACTAAATGAGGCATGGTAGGCGAGCATTCTACCACCGTGCCACCGACGCACCAATTTCTTATCGGAGTATCCGCATTCGTATAAGCGACCATAATTTATGTTCAAGAGGTAAGGTTAGGAGATAGGGTTTTCTGGTAAGGATTCAAATATAGGCGCTTTTCTGGATTAATTCTATACCGTCCATCCTGAATAGCACCTGTTTTTAATATCAAGCTTGACTTCTTCGTTATAAGTGCATCATTATTTAAGCAAGCTTTGATTGGTCACTTCAAGGTAATTGGTGCTGTTGTTGGCTTGGAGTGTGATAAATTAACTTGACGGTAAAATTACATAAGACTTATTAGAATGTATGCGAATGTGAATGGGCAAAATATAAGTATGATTTGTAGTCGAGAAATGATGAATACGAAGCAATATCCTGTCCATTTCTGAGAAAATGTCCCTTCTGATCTTCTACACTAAAAAGTTAGAATGATCGGTTATCTATCAACCTCTGCTTTTACAATCAGATAACTCTTGCATCTTACCTGTTGTTCTTTAATGCTCCCTTCTGATCTTTTCTGGGTTGCTGAGAGAGAGGACTATGTCATATTGCTGAGGGTAGCAAAGATGGCTGTCAGTAGGACAATTGGTATGCCACTTTGTCAGCTCGTTACTAAAGTAGTTGACAGACACCTGAATTCATGTGAGAAGTGGTCTAAATCCATATTTTCTGACTCTCAACACCCTCTGTATTCACAACTCTCCCCTCACATCTTACCAGGTAAGACTAGAAGTCATTTTAAAAGATTGCATAATGGTGCAGCCAATCACGAAAACTCAACGGTACCCTCTTTGGCCGGTGTTCTATGTGGAAGAGATAGTGTTATGCGTGAAAACTAAAACTTACCATGTTATTAGCAAAATAATAGGCTCTTTTATGTTCTCTCCTTTTCGTAATCTACTGTCCTATATCCGTCAGGGATGCCCATTATCCCCATTCCCATTCAATTTCAACACAGATGTACCAATGGAATTAACCCTAACTCACTACAGGGATTGGCTTGCTACCAGGGAATAATCTCGTTGACTTAGAATATGCAGATGATATAGTCCTTCTAGGCGAGGACGTTGACAAAATGCAGTCTTCTGAACACCTTGAGCTGCAGTCTTCGAATGTTTGGCATGCGATTCACTCCCTCGGTCAAATGTAAGGTGATTCCACAGGAGTGGAGTACATTGACTCACTCTTGGCTTAGAAATAGGGAGTGAAGTGGTAGAGCACGTTGACCACTGCACTTATTTGGTAAGTTGCATCAGCCAACGCTAGCTGGTTGATCGTTGACAAAACTCAGCATGGACACAGGAGGCTCGTTTCGCATATGCTGATTTACGCCATCTCTGGTGTAGATGTGATATCTGGCTGTCTGTCGACCAAGGGGTGTGTGCACTGCTCATCAGTCCACTCCGTTCTCTTTTATGGCTGTGAGTGAGGCCATTGAGATTGGAGGATATGAAAAGGTTAGCTGATTTTGATTATAGGTGCTTGCACTTTATCTCCCGTATGAAGTGGTATAGGAGAGTGAGCAATACTGAAGTTTGGCGGCAAGTGTTAGGTAAGGAGGGAAAATCGATAGACGAGGCTGCGAAGTTACATCGACTGAGATGGTCAAGATATGTGTTACCCATGCCTAGTCATCGCCTTTCTCGACAATGGGCGATGTTAGCTGGCAAAGGGTCAGGCTGGAAAAGAGCTAGCGGTGATCAAACCAAAACATGGCACCAGTCAATGAAATCCACAACAGTTAGCCTAAGCCATGTAGGAAGGTGTAGACTTCCTGGTTGGGGTCCTCGGGACGATAAAAACCAATGGATGGAAATAATTTGTGATATGGCTCAAAATCGTTCTCAATGGTTGGTGCAGATGCATCCACTCTTTGTGACTTATGATTTCTAATGAAACTATATTGTTCTTCGTTATTACTATTCCTTTGTCTCACACCTCTGTTTACTGTCTCTATTATGCATTTCTTGTACTTTCTTCTGTTGCTTTGTGTGCTACAAGGAGTGAAGTGTGGCGACCTGAACTGATGTACATTGATGCAAAGTTCTATGTTGAAAACAGACAGGCAGATAGAGTAATCTATGGCGATATTTATTCGATTAACTTTTAACTTTACTGTCACTACAAATACTAAATAAGAACCGCCATTAATAATCTTGTAATATTATTTTTTATAGTTTGTTCTTCCTGTTGTCGACTATATTAGATGTAACAATATTGTACCAAATGCTGAGAATTTCGCAGTGTATCACATAAGTACTATTTTGGAATAAAGCAAATTATTACTTCCATTCTATAGACAAGACTTAACTGGGATGATCCCACCTGACCTATTGAAATCACTAGTCGAATAAAATGGCTTTCATACGGGAAACTGTACTACATAAGTAAACTTCTCTCTCGCCAAAATGATTTTGTACTGGTAAATAATTCCCTCAAGTTATTAGACTACAGCATTCAACACTCATCACTAAATGCTGAGCTTCAATGACTAAGTTGACTTGTTAAGCTGAAGGTTCACCATCAAACATCCGCGTCATTTGGAAGGTAGTCGTACTATCTTCAGTAGTTGGCGTACGATCTCTAGATGTTATGTTTGCTATCAAGTTTGCTTTATACAAACGTTAGTATTGGTCGTTTCAAATTAGCCTTTAATGAATTATAACGGAAAGTGTCCGCGTCGATTTCAGGAGATATATTTCGCCGTAGGGTAGAATCAGGGGAACTGACGCGTGTATTTATGTGGAAGTGATCAACAAAGACATGATGTTCTTCTAAGAGCATTTATCAATTTATCTGTGTTTCAAGATCCCATCTACTGAGCTTCCTTTGAATCTTAGACTCGTGAGCAGCATGTATTATATGACAGGGTATTTTTAAAAGTTCATTTGATAACTATTTTCATACATATTAGATAAGTTTATTTTAATAATCACACACAGTGGATAATGCAGTATTAACAACTTGATGACAAGGTTTCGAGTATAAATTACCGCTACTCATAATCATATCAATTGTGAAAACGTGTGACTAAATTGATATACTTATTAATTTATGCTTGAAACCTTGTCATCTAGTTGTGCATCATTATTGTGTAGGTTTAATAAAATAAACGTATCCAATATGGAATTACATTCCACCACCACAGGGCCCAAACTCTAACTACACTTACATTATGTTCACACATCTTTCCGGATATCCAGTTTTATAATGATAACCGACCCCATTTTCTATAGGGCCGTAAATCCAGACTGGATCAATTCGATAGAGAATACTGAAAGTAAAACAACAGCCCTTTTTATTTCTTAAATTTATTCTGGTTTAATATGTTGTTTAATCGATTTATTATTTGTAAGATATCAGCGTGAAGTAATCACAACGGAGTGATACTAATGTTTCCAGAGCTTCTGTCTGATGAGTTAGATAATCATCGCTTCTCGTAAATGTGACATCCTTTCGTGACGAATTCTACGCTGAATATAACCAGATCCTTATATCCCCAATGTCTGACCTTCTTATACATATTTTAAATGAATTATGAAGTGATTTTCGGGGACACATAACTTATCGATGAACAGAAAAAACAGGTAGTTCAATGAAGTAGCTTTCCCGGTGGATTCACCTTCTTTAGTTACGTAGTCACATTTATTTGCGATCTCTCACGAAACAGGATAGTAACAAAGGAGACTGGTTTTCATAATTATAGTTGCTAATTTCAGTCAGTACATTTCTAACGACAGAAGACAAGGGCCAGGCAACAGATCATTTATTGAGAAAATTAAGGAATGGTCATAGATTGTTATGTAGATTATTATTAACGTTATTGTTAGCAGAGAAGCAACGTCTTCTTATTGATTGTCTTCTTGCTGAAGGTTATTCTGCTATCTCTTTGTGGCCGTTTCTTAGAAAGTCAAGCAATATACCTAAGAATCGTATTTGCACACGTTAAGTCTGCTGTGACGGGTTGTTGAGTTCCTCATGGTTAGGCTTTGTCATTGTTTTTTTCTCATGACCCCGATTCGGGAAGTAAGCGCTGACGTAAACTGTTGTCTACGATTTGGGCTTGCAGACAGCTCTCACCACACATTTCTTCTTCTCCTTCTCCCCATTATCATTATTATTATTATTACCATGGGTTCCGAGTGAAATATGGCGCTTCTGCAACACATCAGCATTTGTCTTGTTCTCTTCATTCCTGTTTAGCTGACCTCACGATCAACCATAAGGTTTCATCTTCTCACTTTATCTCTTCCACATTACCCTCAAAACTTCTAACTTGCTGTTTCCGTTTTGGGATTCCACTTGAGGGTCTGGATGGTGTGCGCTGTTAATCATCGGTTTCTTCGGTGTTTGTCCAAGTCATCTCAACTTTCTTCGGCTTATTTGTTGATTGACAGCTGTTTGGTTAATTCATTCCAAGAGTTTGTTGTTGTTGCTAATTCTTCCTATTCGGCCATCTCATCTTCACTTTTGGATTGTGAGGGCGATTATTACTTCCCGGTTGCCCACACCGTGGAAGTTGGTTGCGTGACCGCAGAGCCCAGGGGACAACTGCTTGAGGCCGGTCACACGCGGCCTGTTTTAGTACGTTCTTTTTTGTTTGGTGTGTCTCAGTAGCAGATTTATCACTGCTGCCCTGTGACACGGCAGCAGGAAGCGCGATCGTTGTTAATCCGGGCTACGGCCGATCCGGCATGAAATTTTGTAATTTAGTATTGGACATGATGTTGGATTGGGTGCGTTCTATTTCCCGTGTAAAGTGGCATAATAAGGTGAGCAACATGGAGGTTAGGCGTAGAGTTCTAGTTAAACAGGGGAAATCAATCGACGAAGTCGTGAAGCTACAAAGACTGAGATGGTTAGGACATGTGTTACGTATGCCAAGCCATCGCCTCCCTCGACGAGCAATGTTAGCGGATATAGGGTCAGGCTGGAAAAAAGCTATCGGCGGTCAAACAAAAACTTGGCACCAGTCAATGAAATCCACAACAGTTGGTCTAAGCCACGTAGGAAGGTGTAGACTTCCAGGCTGGGGTCCTCGGGACGGTAAAAATCTATGGTTGGAAACAATTGGTGACATGGCTCAAAATCGTTCTCAACGGCTAGCGCAGATGCATCCACTTCATGTGACTTATGATCTCCAATGAAACTGTTTTGTTCTTCGTTATTACTCCTCCTTTGTCTCACACCTCTGCTCACTGTTTCTATTATGTTTTTCTTGTACTTTCTTCTCTTGCTTCGCCTGCTACACGGAATGTGGCGACTTGAACTTCCGCACATTTGTGCAAAGTTCTATGTCGAAAACAGACAGACAGACATCTTCACTTTGGCAGATATTTGATGCTTACTGAAAATGTTTTTCGTGACTCGCCAAGTCTCTGGAAAAGAAGAACTGTTATGACATAGGTATTTCATATCCGAAATTCGTTCTTCATTCTGATTGTAGAAAGTTTCCGCCTTTTCAGATTAATGAATATCTGCTTTGCCTTTCTCCAATCCTAGCTGTCTTCGATGTCCTCATTCGTGCCATTGCCTGTTGTTCAAACGCTGTTGTCTAGATAAGTGAAAGAGGCGACCTCCTTAAAAGTTATCCCGTCAATATTGACTAATCCTTCTCATTGTTGGTTGGTTATCTTCGTCACCTCCATCTTCCTAAAGTTTCCTTTGAAATCCTGTCTTCACTGCTCCTTCTGCTAACTTGCTAGTTAGTTTTCGCCTACAGATCTTCAAGTTTATTTGACACTACGCATAAATTGTCTGCGTACTCTAAATCTTCGAGAGTCTTTTTATCGGTTCTTTGTATTCTTATCTTCTGGCTTCCCACAGTCCGCTGCATAATCCAGTCCATCACCGTTAGAAATATCATTGTCAACAGTAAGCAGACTTGTCTTCAATTCAAAGTCTTCATTGAATTTTGTGTTGTGGATCACTTGGTATGTGGTAAAGTTATGAGTACTGCACTCCATAGAAGTGAAGCAGTTTCCAGATTACTTAAAAGGAGTTGAATAATTGTGTTAGATTTACACGGTGAGATAAATAATTTAATCAATTAATGGTAATCAGTATACGCATAGAAAGAAGGGAGAATGTGGTATTAAGGATGAGTACAAAAGAAACAAAAGAGTTGGAAAAAGTTTTGAAAATATAGTTAGTAAGAAGCAACATGGCCGTTACTATAATATTAGAATTAGCTGAATAATTTCCTCTTAAATGCAGAGGTTTGATTTCTCTAAATGAATGGCTAAAAATTCATCAATGCAGAGAAGATGAAATCACATCTCCATTGGCAAGTTTATCATCACTTTGAAGATAACTTTGATGGAGGAGTTTGTTGAGAGGGAATGACCAGTGTTCACAAACTGCTCAGTTATCTCAGTCCTCATCGACTCACTGATACCTTTCTGCAAACATGCAAGACAAGTGTTCTTGAACCCTTTTAAACAAGATACGCGTCAAACGATTAATATATCTGGCTCCATAGCAACAGGTGAAAAAATTGTATGTATGTAGGCTTATGGTTGTCTAACTCATGTTAACTATTGCTCGAACTTGAAGGAAATCAAATCTTTACAAACCGACTCTTGAAAATTAATCTGAAATACTTCGGTAACTAGATATAAGATATATATAGGTGGTATAATAAGCTGAGCAATATTGAGGTTAGGCATCGAGTGCTAGGTAAGGATGGAGGGGAAATCAATCGAGGAGGCTGTGAAATTACATCCACTGAGATGGTTGGGACCTGTGTTACGTATGCCTAGTCATCGCCTTTCTCGACAATGGGCGATGTTAGCTGACAAAGGGTCAGGCTGGAAAAGAGTTAGTGGCAGTCAAACCAAAACATGGCTTCACCAGTCAATGAAGTACACAACAGTTAGCCTAAGCCACGTAGGAAGATGTAGACGGTAAAAACCAATGAAGGCTGAAGACAATTGGTGACATGGCTCAAAATCGTTCTCAATGGCTGGTGCAGATGCATCCACCCCTTGTGACTTACGATTTCCAATGAAACTGTTTTGTTCTTCATCATTACTATTTCTTTGTCTGATATCCCTGTCTACTGTTTCTATTATGCACTTCTTCTACTTTCTTCTCTTGCTGTGTGCTACATGGAGTGTGGCGACTTAAACTGGTGCACATCGGTGCAGAGTTCTATGTCGAAAACAGACAAACAGATAGATATAGGACGAAGTTGCCTGTAGTTTTAATGAGAAGTCATGACCGGGCTTGAGAACAAATACCCTCTGAGGACATTAACTGGTGATCACACTAAACCCACGAACTGGCAGAAGTTGGAATTCATGAACTGATCATTTCATCGGATCCCAGTGACTGATTGGTTTACGACCTTGTCTTGTAGATGGAACGTTCAGGTTTCGAACCCTGGTGAATGGGTAATGCCAAAGAATCCCGAATAGGGAAGAAACAGATGTTCAGTACTTCTAAATTTTCCAGTGGTTCTCTAACTATTATGAGCTCGTGATTAAACTCGAATTTTAAAAAAAATCATGGAAAAAGACTCCTCTCTGAACTATTTTTATATAACCATTGATGTCATGCAGGGGTTATTCATGAATTTAAACGACAATTAGTTGTACTAATGAATTCTCTATTACAGTAGGCAAATTTGTTTCGCATAAGTTAAAAACAAGTTGGTGGAACAGAACAAATTATTCTTTTAGAAAAACCACCATAAAGTATGAAAAAATGAACTCTTAAATGCTTCTTAGAGCTTAATCTTATTTGTACTGTGAAGAATTTGGAACCACTTGCAAAAAAAGTATCAAGTCAAATTCATTGATAACAAAAAAACATACCTCACCAGATTGATAGTAATTTGAATTATTCTAATCGTATTTGCTAATACTTTTAAATGTTATAGTGTTCTAAGAGCTAGAAAATTTTATTAAAAAGCTTTCACCGTCTTGCTTCCCACTTCCTTAAGTCTAATTCTGGGTATTTCAGATAAATTTACAAAATGTTGTCACTAAGCTAGATAACTTGCTATCTCTACACAATTTCGTTTGATGATGTTAGATAGTTGAAACGTCATTTGGAGCGCCTCCAAATGCAGCCGTCGGCTCCATTCTCCAAGGGGACATTGTTTTCACTGACATCGTAGATACTAACTTGCTGAAAAGTACTGATAAGCATTAAACTTAGGCCCAATGCTTTCTCCTGGTTGGCATTAACCATCTGAATGTGTGGTGGACCTTTTACTCTGTTAGCGTAGTATCCCAAATTCAAATAGAAAATAAAGTACCAAATCAGTTTAGTTACTGGAAGAATATATTAAAGTTTCGTTACTTGGGTTTACAAAGTTCCAAAAGCCACAATAAACGTAATAGACTCCAGAGGCGCTGCGGGAAGACTGCTCCAGTACTAATTCTCCAATGTTGACGTTTCCGGAGGTCGACCAAAGTACGTAGGAAGAAACTACGGTGCTCCTGCAAAAATTTGTGATAGAAAACGGGTGATTAGAATTGACCGCCGGCAGTTGAGATGGTGGAGAAGATGGAGAGTCGAAGGCAGAACTATATTTTCATTCAAAACCCGAGGTAAATTTCAAAAGTACAGAGTTTATGGTTAAAACAAAGCAATGTACAATATGTTCATCTCTTACATAGTAGTAAAGATTGGATAAGTTTATTTTTGAGGAATCCACAAATGTAGTAGTTAGGTCAGATTGTAAGCACACATGTTTTGATGTCGTAAGGATATATAGTAATTCATTCAGTCGACAAAATTACAGCCAACACTATGAGCGTATCAAATTTGAAGGAATTCTATGAAGTAATATAAAACACTAAGGCCGAAAAAACACGTTTAAACATATTAAGAATAATTGGTAATACTGAACTCACTAGAAATAGTTCTTAATTGCCTACACACAGTTGACTAACATCACTTAGATCGTAGAGTCGTGCATACAATGTTGACTTATATCATACTGAAACGTGTGATAGATAAATGGAAGCTAATTTCTGGAGGCAAAATGGTATCAGTGACGAAGGCATTTCATTAAAAATGCTGTATTTGTAAAAGGCATCGATAACATACAGCTTCATATTTTCCCTCATACATTCTTTTCTCTCTCTCTCCACACCTTTGTTGTTGATTGCAGTATCCATACATCCGTTGTAGATGTTACGTCATGCCGGTTGCACCTGCTCAGTGTTAATTCGATGAACAAAGATCCTGTGATTAACTTCTCTCTCTGTCTTCATCCAACTATATGATTTGGTAATACTTTCAACTTTTCCCACCGTATTGTATGAAAACATGCAAGGGAATGCAATGGAATGGCCTAGTTGTTTTTAGAGATATTTAACTTATTAGGGTCAATCATTCTAGATTTGGCTAAATGTATAATCGGCCCATACAGACCAGTTTAAAGTATAGAATTCGCCTTGCAGTCATTGTACGGTATTTTCGGAATAATATTATTTTACTTGATTGGCTCTATTGGGTCTTTAAGCCGACAAAGCTCATCTGTGAGAAATTTGGTTAATTGGTTGGTTTACATGCCATCCTAATTCCAGCCTCGTTGAGAATTCTACGTAATGCGTCGTTCCTAGCACTTTTTTCAATCCTTTGTTCAGGGTGCTGTAGACAGTGCTCAGCTTCTTTTTACTGTCCACCATTCTCCCCTCCACTACTTACTTCCAGAGATCCGTACAGAACCACTGCGTGTTCTACCTTTTCTTCTTTCCTAAAACAGCTATGCAGGTTCCCTCCAAAATCAATTTCAGGGTGTTCCAATGTCTTTCTACGTACGTTTCCTTGAAGATTCTGTACAATGTCTCGAACGTTGCTCTGGTGACTGCAGTAAATGTGTCCCACGTAGTTGTCTCCCCCAATTTTTAGATGTTGAGCCTGAGTTGTGTCTGTCTCTAGCCTGTCTAATGGCTTTTAACTTGACCTTGGAGGTTCCTCACGCTAAATACTTGCCTGAGCTCTTATCTGCACCTCTTCTGAATTCCTTATCCTGCAGACTACGACTCCACTTTCTTCAGGTTACGATGAATTCTGCCTGATTTTTGTTATGTCTACTAAGTGAAATCTATGTTGCCTTATGTATATCTTTGTGTCTTCACACACTGCTTCCGATCACCAAATCACTGAAGACACGGAATTCTGCAAAGAGTTCTCCGTTCACATTCATTTGGCGGACAGCCTCTGGATCCATGAGGAGTTCTTTGCCTGTGACATCAGTTCCAAGTTAATATGTCACCCAATGAAGTTGCACTTTTGGATCTTATCTATTGGTGTTTGAAACTGTCTCAATTGGGTCTTCGCTGCATGTAGGCGGGTAGCCATGGACAACTGTAAATTTCCGTCAGGACGGACTAAATATATTTGTTAGCTTTAAAGTCCTGAGTGATACCATCAATTAGATACTAATTATTTATCTACGGTTTAGATTTGTGTTGATATGTGGAGGATAATTTACTTAAGATTGTGAATAATAAAACTGTTGTTGTAGTTGCCTCAGTTAAATCTGTCTTCTGTGTGTCGACCTCAGTGCGATAGAATATTTTTCAAGAGATCATTTGGCTGAAATGTCATCACTAGAGGACCATTCTAGTCAAGCTGGACTGCGACCGACGAAACACTAATACTCCATCACAACAATTTATTTCTTAGTTGAGTCTTGCTTTCATTATCCTCTAGGAGAATGATTCCAACTGTGTCAGTGTCTACGATGCTACTTTTGGCATCACGATATTCTCATCATTGGGGTGCATGTGTTTGTCGCCTAGGTGACCGAAGTAGATTTTCGACTCTCCAGTTGAAAACGTAAGGAGTCCAAATCCGTTCCACTTGTTTTCACTGATTTCCAGGACTTCCATACCCTAACTCCTCATTTTTATGTAATCTGAGTGGCCTTCACACCTCTGAAGATCGTGAGGATATTGCATATCTCTACGCTCCTTCAATGACTCCACCAACTTTGGCTGATTGTTTCCGGGTGATGTGTGTACTAGTTTGCCCAAAACAATCCATATTACTTCTAAAAGGCTTAAGGAACTTACAAATTGTGGTGACGACGTGAACCTGTTAAAATGCTATCATTACGTAATATATAGATTCCTCGAATTAAATGAAAACAAATCAAATGAGGACATTTCAGGACCGGAACGGGCCATTCTATTAGTTGGTGAAAGTTCAGGTAAGCACTGTCAAGGTGAAGAAAAGAGCTTGAAATCACAGAAGACTCCCTGGTAGTTTATTCTCGGGAAAGTATGCCACAAAACGAAATTCATCGTTTTCATGAAAAATAGTGGATCGTCATAATATTACCACTAAGAAATAATTTCTAATCACGCTACTTCGTTCCTGTGGGGCACAGAGACTGAAGTTTGAGGATAAAAGCTTCAGCAGCAATGATGTTGTTTTTATGGAATCAGGCTGGTGGCCTCACGCACAGCCTTCTCTCTTCACCAGGCTTACTGACCAATAGATGTGGCCTGGGACTGCATCGGCCGGGAGTCCAGCCCCGCATGAGTGCGTGGTTATAGGGCACCAACGCATGATCACAGGGAATAATAACAGCTGGCTTATTTGAAATTCTTAGTCCTAGTGTTGACTTCCGAAACACTTGAGTTATTCGTGTGCTGCACCTAGGATTGTGCTTTCACACACTAAAACTGAACTTTATACACTAATTTCTAGTTTGGTCCTTCCAGTTTTCGAAACTGTCTTCAAGACAGCAGCTGAATTGGTTTTTCGGAATCCAAGTTCTGCTAGGCTAAGAACTCGGCGTGATGTTAATATCACAATACCCATGACAAAGATGCAAAATTCCGTTATAAATCCTGCAGTTTTGGAAAAGACACCAATGCCACAGGAAACTACATCAATGACATATGCGCTTGCTTCACGCACGGGAAACCATTCATCTTTGCAGATGACCTAAAAGTAGCTTATACATTCCAACGTGATGACTTAGGGAACTTCGAGGATGTAGTACAGAAGGAATTAGATAAAATGGCTGCTTGGTCGTCCCTATGGAATCTCCAATTTAATCTGAACAAATGTGGCTGGATCTGCTTCGGTGCACCCTCAATTGACCTGAAATTAACGCTCCAATCTGCTAACCTAACAAGACTCCGAAGTGTCGTTGACCTAGGCTTGAGGTACTCTAGTGACTTGACATTCTCTGAGCAAGTAGCATCACAGACTAGAAAATCGAGGATGCTCTTAGGATGCATACTCAGGAACTTTCACGACAATGAAGCCAAGCTAATTCTGTACAAAACATGTGTCAGACCACTACTAGAATACTGTCCATTTATTATAAGCAGCACTCGCACACGCGACAAGCTAAGGATGGAAAGTATCCAACGATATTTTACCTCCAAACTACTTGGCTACGATTGTAAGAAAGACTACATCTCACGGTGCATGATCCTAAAACTCGACCCACTTAGGACAAGGTGACTTATTATAAACCTAATATTCTTCTTTAAGGTCCTTCACAAAATATCTTTCTCAGGTAACAGGGACATACAATTCGCACAGGAAGGTTCTTACGATCTGCGTAACCAAACTTGCACAGTGATAACTCATTCTTTTAGGTCAACACTCCGTGAAAACTTCTTCACAGTAATGTATTCTAAAATATGGAATAGCCTACCCCTAGATATCAGAACTTGCTCTTCGGTTACAAGCTTCAAACGCTCTCTATACAGACTGTTTCACTCTACAGATTATATTAATAAACTACTCCTAGAACGAATCAAGCACTAATCTACTACAGCACCTAAAAGACGCACTTCAACACCCTTAGCAATCTAAAAACTATAAATACACTAGCAGCATGGATGCATAAAGACATTGTACGGAACATACAGGATTAGTTTACCCTTAGAAATAGGACCTATCCCTCATTGTAACCTTCAAACGCTTGCTATGTAAACTGTTTTGTCCAAATGACTATCCCTACCAGAACCCATCACTTATTTCTAAAACGCATCAGTCATTAGAACAATAAAAACGCCCAGACTCATTAATACACATTATGACACTAAATAAACTCTAAGACTTCGCATAAATACGTGAAAACGCAGATACAATATAGAAAAATGTTTACTTAGGTATAATTCAGATAAACATTTATAAATGAATCATATATAATAATGTCCTTTTCATGTTCACATACTTTCTCTTTCTGGTATTTTGCTGCTCCTATTCATCTTCTGGTCGAGGTCGAACAACCCTGCATCTAAACTGAAATGAGGATTAATTCCAAACTGTCTATCTCATAACCACTCAAATTCCATGAACGATCCAATTCTACCATTTGAAGACGCTGGCGAACATGCTGTAAATGAGTATTCATGATCTGAAATGAAGAAGCAACTGGTTTTCAAACAGTTCTCAACATTTTTCTGAACTTTCGAATACAGTCCGCCATGCAGACACAAATGTGTAAGACACACAGACCACAGACACGACGGGTGGAGAAGAAGGCAAAGACGGTACGGAGGAAGCGTTTATTTAAAAGAAGCCGGACTCAAATTACCCGGGTACAAGTTAGTTATCGTCATTTATAACAAGCTTTGATAACTGGTCCTCCTCTTGCTCCAATGATGCCACATCACCGTTTCTTTCTGAAAAAGAGAAAAAAGAAACTTGTTTAGTGGCATTGTATCGGTTTCCATTGCATTACATCGCCTCCTCCCCTCTGGAGGCACTGTCCTCAGTGCCCGGTGGTGGTGTAGGGTATGCAACACCTCCATCGGGCGGCACCTCGACGTAGCTGGTTGCGGGCGGCGGTTGCGCGGGTGGAGACGGTTCCGTGACGGCTGCTGGATGATGTGGTTTCAGTTGATTATAATGTGCTGTGACTAGCTTCGCTTGAGGCCGTTGCAGATGCCGCAGGACATATGTAGTCGGGGGTCGATGCCGGACGATCTCATAGGGTCCTTGCCAGGGAGCGTAGAATTTGGGGCAGGAACCGGCCGGAACAGATGGTCGATGAAGCCAGACGTAATCGCCAAGCGAGTAAGTGGGGCCACGGGCAAATCGGTCGTAATTAGTCTTCTGTTGGTCGGACGAGGACTGTAGATGACGACGCGCCAGGTTGTAGGCGACCTCTAGGTGGTGGCGAAGATGTCGGACATAGGGAATGCAGTCGATTTTCTCGTATGGTAACAGCGGAGTTTGAATCTCGACTGGAAGACGGAGTTCCTGTCCGAACAATAGCATGGCTGGGGAAAAACCCGTCGATGAATGCATGGAAGATCGGTATGCCAGCAAACACTGGGGTAGGACCTCATCCCAGGTATTCTCCGGTGCGTTGCATAAGAAGGCACTGATGAGGTTCTTAATAGTTCTGTTAGTACGTTCAACGAGTCCATTACCCTGTGGGTGGTATGGCGTAGTATGGGTCTTCCGGATGCCAAAGGTATTGCAGATGTGAGCAAGAAGATAACTCTCGAATGCAGCGCCCTGGTCAGAGTGTAGATAAAGAGGGGCACCAAAACGGGACACCCAATTGTCTATGAACGCGCGGCCAATCGTTAAGGCATCTTGTTGTCGCAAGGGGACGGCTTCGCACCACTTGGTGAAGTAATCAACCATGACAAGTATATATCGATTGCCGCGTCTTGACGTTGTTATTGGCCCCATTACGTCTACCCCAACGCGATGATTAGGCGCCTCGGTAAGCATCGGGACTAACGGTGCTCGGGGGGATGCTTTGGGCTGTTTAATCTGCGCACACGTAGCACAGTTGCGGCAAAACTCAGTGACGTCGTGGTGAAGAAGTGGCCACCAAAAGCGTTGACGGACGGCGTGCTCGGTTTTTCGTTGGCCAGCGTGACCCAGCTGCTGGTGTACAAGACGTATTACCTCCGGGACTTTCAAACGTGGCACGAGAAGGCGAGGCGATGATGGCGGTTCGACTATGTACAAAACGTTATCAATCAGGCGTAGTATCCCCCACTTACCGCAGATGCATTTGGTTGCGTCAGACAGACTTTGTAGTTCTTTATTCGACGGTTTATCGTTCCCGTGAAGCTGTCGGGAGTAGACAGGTTGAATATCGGCGTCAGACGCCTGCAGTGCTGCCCAATCAACATCTAGACCTGTATTTAATATAGCATTCACCGGGGAAACATCAGGCGGCAGACGGGAAAGGGCGTCAGCGTTAGCGTGGCGGGTTCCAGGGCGGTATTCACAGGTAAAATCAAACTCTTGCAACCGCTCCTGCCAGCGAGCAACCTGGCCTTCAGGTTCGCGAAAGGTTTGCAGCCACTGCAGAGCACGATGGTCGGTGCGTGCTCGAAATGGGCGCCCAAGCAGATAATGACGAAAGTATTTGAGAAAGTGAACAAGAGCCAGCATCTCTCGGCGTGTCGTGGAATACCGAGTTTCACGTTTGTCGAGCTTACGGCTGGCATATGCGATAACCCGTTCGCGACCATCGGGTGCCACTTGGGAGAGGACGGCACCAATGGCAGTGGCACTTGCATCAGTATCTAAAATGAAGGGGCCAGCCGATGGAGACGTGTCAGGAAATGCGAGGATGGGTGATGACGTGAGGCGTCGCTTCAGCTCGTTGAAGGCATCTTGACATTCACTAGTCCATAAAAATTTCCGACCCTGTTCCGTTAAGCGATGTAGGGGTGATGCTAGGGTGGCAAACGCGGGGACGAAGCGACGATAGTACGACGCGAAACCCAAGAAGCTGCGAACGTCTTTGCTACACTTAGGTACAGCCCAGTCGGAGATGAGGCGAGTTTTCGCTGGATCTGTCTGGATGCCATCTGGGGAAATGCGGTGACCCAAGAAAATAACTTCTCGCTGAAGGAAGGTACACTTAGATGGTTTCAACTTTAAGCCCGCCGTGCGTAAGCGTTTAAAGACCGTACGTAGGTTCTCTATGTGTTCTTCTGGGGATTTTCCGTGGACAACGATGTCATCAAGATATATCAAACATTGTTGTGGAACTAACTTATCTAGGACAACTTGCATCAGCCGTTGAAAAGTGGCGGGGGCATTACACAAACCAAAGGGCATGGTGCGAAATTCATACAACCCAGTCGGAAGGATGAAGGCAGTCTTTGGGCAGTCGTCAGGGTGTACCTCAACTTGCCAGTACCCAGATGCTAAATCTAACGTGGAGAACCATTTCGAGCCACTCAGTGCGTCGAGAGTAGAGTCAATGCGAGGGATCGGGAAGGAATCACGTCTCGTCACGGCGTTCAACCTGCGGTAGTCGATACACATACGGAGGGATCCATCTTTTTTCTTAACTAACACAATAGGTGACGCCCATGGGGACGAGGAAGGTACGATGATCTTCTTGTCCAGCATGTCCTGTAACAAACGTTCTAGTTGGGGCTGATAATGCACCGGGATGCGTCTGGATGGCTGGCGCACCGGCGGATGGCTGCCGGTATCGATACGGTGCTTGACCACTCCAGTTCGTCCTGGATTAGCCCCATCATCAAACACATCTGCGAATACACCAATTAACTCTAGCATTCGCTCTCGGAGAGGCGCAGGGGCGGATGGGTCAACCGAGATTTGATTTAGGGTGGTAGATATTGGTACGCTTAACTCCGAAGAGGTCTGTTGTTGGGGTGTATACAACGCTACAGGAACGGAATCGATTGTGACGCGAGAATTGGGGATATCTATAAGGGTTTGGTGGGACGTCATGAAGTCTACTCCGAGGATGAGGTCCCATGTTATTTGCTTACAGATAAGGAACCGATGATGCACATTTAAGTCTCCCAGGCGCAGCTGTAGATCTGTAGCAGATCGAACTTCCAATTTAGCGCCGTTAGCCGTCGTCAAGGTATTATGTGCGGTTACTGGGGGTGAGTGCTGGGGCACGCGTCGAAGAAAGGCCGCCTTTACGAGCGAAACCGACGCACCAGTATCTAAGAGGACTTTAGAGGGTACACCATTAATATATCCCCATAACATCAAAGGTTGCGGTGACCGAGAATATGTAGACAGGTTAAAAATAGGGGACTTACTGCGGTCGGGCTGACGGTTGTGCCCGCACTTGCGGGCCTTCTTCCCGTATCGTTGGCAGTAGTAACATCCGCGCGTAGCATCCTCATTTGAACGCAGTTGGCTTCTGGAACGGTCACTGCGGACGGGAGTCGTGGTGGCTGCTGTGGGTACTGTTGGCAGTGGACATCGAGAGCTGCTGGGTGTAGGCGTGTAATCGTTCTCCGCGTCCATGAAATGGAGGATAATTTGCTGTAGTTCGACTGTGCTGGTCGGAAGCTGACGTCGTAGGTGTGTGCGCAGTTCTCCTGGCGTCATTCCCTCGACGAAGCGTGTGCATACTGCCTGATCTCGGCTGGGGAGGTCCTTGTGGCAGTCAAGGCCAGCTGCCAGGAGCTGGAGGGCATGGAGGTAGTCCAGGAAACTCTCCCCTGGTGATTGTCGACGGGAGTAGAATCTGAGCATAGTGTGCTGCGAGCTCCGTCTCAAGTTAAAGCATCGGTCTAATATCTCCCAGTTGGTGCGCATGGGGTTGGTGTTGCTGAACCCAGCCGCGTAAGCTAGAGCGTAGGCGTCGTCGGACAGGCTGTTGATGACGTGGATGAAATGATGACTTGCGGGGGCGATGTCGAGGAACGCCAGCATGCGGCTCTTCCAGCATGGATAATCTGAGGAAGGCTGGAACATGGGTGGGCGAGGAAGTGGCGGAATGCTTGGCAATGTGGGGGCACATTCCTCCGGAAAGAGCTTGGGAAGGGCATCTTGAGGATAATCTGCCATGTCTCGGCGTAAATAAGGCACCTCCGACACCAATTGTAAGACACACAGACCACAGACACGACGGGTGGAGAAGAAGGCAAAGACGGTACGGAGGAAGCGTTTATTTAAAGGAAGCCGGACTCAAATTACCCGGGTACAAGTTAGTTATCGTCATTTATAACAAGCTTTGATAACTGGTCCTCCTCTTGCTCCAATGATGCCACATCACCGTTTCTTTCTGAAAAAGAGAAAAAGAAACTTGTTTAGTGGCATTGTATCGGTTTCCATTGCATTACAAATGGAGCAAATGGAGAATTCTGGAGTCGACCTCGGCACCACTTGATGCAGTAAAACAACCCAACATGACCTTATCTAGTTTTCGTATCCACGATCAAATTTCTTTCCTGTTATAAAACTACGACAAGACTACTGAAAAAATGGAATAAATATATCACTGGTCTCAATATAATACATCAATAATCTTTAAGCCAAGGGTGCTGTTCACAACAAAGTTATGTAAGAGAATTGACTTCAAGCTTTATTTTTCCCAGATATTTGTATTACATTCATCTGATGTCTGGGTTTTTTGTTAATGCGAAGACAATATTTCTATATCTCTTTACGTGCTACACAAACAAACTTTATAGCAGACTGTTCCGACTGACTTTGATGTCAGAAAGAACAACCAAACTGTAAATCCAATATACATCAAATTTTGTGTAATTTATATAATAACTTATCCATGCCTGTACAATTGGTATGCTCCTGCATAAACAGGAAGAAATATATATTATTACTATCTCTTCGGAACGCATAGAGAGAAGAAGCAGGTAGTGGAAGTCACCACTTACATATACACCCGGTTGAAAATGGCTGGGAAGACGGCGTCATTCATATTGTCAATGTAGTTGAAGATTGAACGGTCAATTCATGGTTGGTTGCTCAAACCCAACTTCCCCATAATTTTTGCGCGTGATCAATCTGCCGGTCATCGTCTCATCGGTCGCTGTTCAGAAAGAACCTAAAGAACTCTCAGAAGTAATATCGTGATTTATTGTTGAAATATTTGTTCTTAGACATTAGTTTATTATGCTGCTGATATGTTGGTGTTAGAATAAAGAATTCTCGAGTCACCAATCGGTGTTTTAGTTTTTGCATCAGTTAGTACTAAGCGTTTCTGAAAGGCTTCGAGGGATAGCGAGAGGCCTGGCGCAGCAAGAGCTGGGCATTAACGGTTTTTGAGACGTGATTGACACATATTATGGATAAATTAAGATGGAAACGGTCTGCCTTTAACTTATAAGCTTCAAATAGAGAAACTATCACAGCTGCTGTGAGAGTGTGTACTTTTCTGAAAGCGAGTCTACATGAACCTGCTCAATGGATTTTCCTTTTCACTGACGTTATAAGGCCTATAATACTCATGCATGGACCTACTTAGTCCACAGACGCATGGCAGTGACCACTAGATGATATAGCCAAACTTTATGCCAACGGCATGGTAGATAAAGAATTTCCCCATTTCAACTGAACTTCGGTCATATCACTTTAAGCAATCAGTTAGTTTGTCCATGCTGATCGAGTCACACTGCTGAAGATTCGATTTTTGAAGAAAAAGAGGCAATTGCTGAGTTTTGGTGTGACTGTTTATCTCCATGTTCTCTTCGTTTTATCACTGATAAATACATTCTTGAACAGCTGCAAGAGAGTCAACAGCTAGTGTAGATGAACACGCAACAATCATGGAAGCTATTTCTAGACAAACCAACCTGAAAATGAACTTGAAGTATTGAAAGAAAAGTCACTAAGTGGTACCATGGAAGGTAACCGCTAACGCAGATTGTCAATGGAATTGAGCATTGAATGTTGGTTCATTGGCCTTGGTAGCCGTTGGTGGGCAACTCGAAGGCGCGAATGGTTCGATCGTGTACAAGTTCGACGAAGACGAACGAAAACGAATAAAAGTACATAATAATTTTGTATAAAACATTTGTTTATAGACTTGTATTATTCTCCGTTTTAATTGCCAAACAATATAACTTCCTTCTTACAATACTGGTGTTTTGGAGTTAAAGTCGAAGAAAGTATACAGTATTTATCGGTGTGGAGCGTCTTCATAACAGTAGGAACTTAGGGAAAAGCTCCCTGACACAAAACAAGCCATTTGTGGGTTAAGAAAAGTCACTATGTAGCCTAACCTTCAGCCAGTCACACACGGGTAATGAGAATTAAACATTTAACGATTTGGCCTCTATATCTAGTGACGTCGGGTAGCACATTTCAATAACAAAATAACCTGTGGCGTTAAAATCCCAGCTCTAATTCCACGTAACCTAAGACCTTCGAAGAGCTATACACTACCATATGCGAAATCTCGGTATTATCAGGCTATGGAATAGTCCATGGGTATTTCACGTGATACCCGGGCAGGGTAATCATAAGTGGCAATCCGGCGATGAGTACCAGTGCTTGAAGGCCACAAATGCCCGAAATCGCCACTCACTGCTGCATATTCAAGACTTAGTAGAGAATTTTTTGAATGCAAATGCCTTTTCAAAAGTCAAATTGGCCAAAAAGCACGGTCAAATATCGATGTCATCCAAAGATACATGTTGATGATTATACATATTGGGGAGACATTGAATGAACTTGTTTTTTCGAACCAGTTTCATGTTGGCTGAAGGCAATTGGTCCTACCATAGCTTAAAAGTCTGCTTGTCGGTACAAAACTGGAGCAATACGACCACAAATACTAATGTATATTACGCCGACGTTATTTGTAGACTTTTTCCGAGTGTTGGTAGTAACCAAGCGCAAATCACATGGGCACGGTGATGTTCAATCAACCTACTATATTAGCTTATACTTGGTTGACGAAGAAATCTCCGACTTACCTTCCATCTCCTAGTGCCACTTGCGTTGAAATCGAGTTAGTTATTAAATGCGTAAAATCGCATTCTAAGTCCCAGAGAGTTCTCTTCTATCGGCGGCAAATTTTCCCGATGCCGCTATCGATAGCTTCTAAAAACAACTATCACTGCGCTTATCTCGCCAATTGAACTACAAGATGCGGTTCAGTTGTTCAAATGCTTTACTGAGGAAGCACTTCGATCTCTGTAAATGCGTGGCTGGATAACTGCTCCATCACAAGTTAAGCCAGAGAAGCCCATAACTAATATGTGAACTTGGCCTACAACAGATTATGTAAATACGGTACGAAAAAGATTGTAAAATTTAAAACAGGAGCAGAGTCAGTCAACTTCCTTGAGCGTAACATACCCCAAAGTTAGAAGCAAACTCAACTTTTCAGATCCGAAAACCATAAACCGGTGCAAACATTATTGGCGTAGTAATTTCTTACTGACTGTTCACTTCCAGTTGCTGCGCTTTAACACGATGTCTGACGAACCTCCCTCTTTGGCATCCAACGGCACCTACAAGAGTCTCAGTTGTTGCATCCACTGGTTCAACAGGTTTAGTCTTATAACAAGTGGCCAGTAACCAATGCCAGCCACTTTTATTCATCTTGATATTGCTACAGATCATGGACACAGAGAAATATTTCCGTCAGGTAGCTTGCTGCTCTATGCTATCTATTAGGTCATTTTCGACAGTCCGTAGGGGTTCAGGAATCGCCATTTTCACAGCCTACAAGCCCCTCACATGTTCTTCTAATTAGACCTCCAAAACATTTCTTCAAGAGAGCTACACCAGTGAAATTACATTTCTCATTTTATCTAAGACATGCACCACATGTACCAAGCAGCTTTGGCTAATAGTACTATCTCAGACACATTGGCCTGTATCTCATGTTTACTCAAATGGCTTATGCCAACCTTGTGAAATTGGCTCACCTTCTAAGGGAAGCTGGTGTTCTCACAAAAAGATAATTTATTGCAGATATTTCAGGGTTATCCCTTGTCCAGCTATGTCTAAAAGTTTTCGACAACACTTTCAGTACATTAAACGATACATCTCGCCCCGGGCACCGATTTACGTCCAGGCTAATCACGCGTAGCTATTGCATGAATAAAGAAATAAAGCACTTGGCTCCTAAATGCATAGCTCACTGAAACTGCAATGTAGCAATGTGCAGCACGTAAAAAATTGGAACTGGTTAAGAGAAGAATCGACATCTGAAACCACTGGCTGAGAAGAGAGATTTTATGGATCAGATTTAGACGTACGTTGCTCAGAGGACATGATGGTTTTATTTGGCAAACTTTGACCTAGTTACGAATATTAGACCTAAAATGATACATAAAATATGTTTGCTTAACCTCTGACCTAAATTTATTTTGTGTCGGAGGTGTGTATGTATATTAGATGTGTTTCAGTCTTACCGAATTTTACTCGCGACCGCATGCTAGGGTTAGTCTCGCAATATTTCTTATTCTCGGTGATGTAGAATCTATTTGAGGAAGAATAGTCGTACTTCGCACTCACTCAAGCTAACTGATTTACTCCAGTATTATTCCACCTATGTATTTATCCATTCATCAAATACAGCCCCTTCCTCAATGCAATATACTTGCGCATGTCTTGACAGGCTTTGGTCGTTTTATCCGATTGCCGAAATCAGTTCCCTCCAGGATCTATCTGTTGAAGCAGTCAAATGCTCTTTCCTGGAAACGCAGACTGCTTATCTTGTGAAACAACTGGTAACCAGCGTCGATTCTGAAGTGACCAGTTGTTTCTAAATCGCACACACTTCGGAACAACAGTCTATCATTCTCAGGCAAATAGTATATCATAATAATAATAATAATAATAATATTCAGCACTGGATTAATTCACTCCGACCCACAAATCCACTCTCTGTCTTTCTTTCCCTTTTCTCTCACTATGATTTATATATGTCCAAACGAATCCGGTTCACTTTGGTTATTCATCCTTCTCAGCTATCTCAGATCCCCGTTTTTCTCCTCCAGTCACAGGGGTTACTGGAAAAATGCAAAACACTAGAAAAATACACACATGGGCACATGCGGAACTCCTTTGCATAGACCCTGTTAGATCAGACAGACGAATAAAGAGGCAGCGATTATCATCACACCTCTCAGAATGGTTTGTTATTGGTATAACCAATCGTTTTTGATATCCAGCTCTATCGTCGTGGGGTCTTGAAGATGTAAGTAAGGGGGAGGAGGAAGTGATCTGCAGAGCTAAATAATTTTCTTAAGCGCTCAGACTGCCACCTTCATCACCATTCAATATCCAGTTTTGGGTTTCACTTTTTAAGTTCACGCCTTCCTCGTGATAAGAGGATGGAGCATTTAAATCTCTTCCCATTATAATACCAGAGAGGCGACTTAATTTCGGCATGCCGTATATATAAGGGTGATTTAGGGATTGACTTTTCAAACCTTTTCTCTCCCTCTAAGATACATCTACTAGGTCGCCACAAGAAGGTACTCAGACTGAGGTCGAATAAAATGCGTGTGGAAGTGTCAGGGAGTGTTCAACGACAGGAACTTCTTAACTGATTCAATAGTAACACTTCTATTGGTTAACACTTTCTAAGAGAAACTAGATCTCTGCAGAGGTATATATCTCAAGGATAAGCACAGAAAAGAAGAGCCTTCTATCCTTATAATTTGAGTCTGAAATCGACTCGTTAGACTAAAGTTGGGAGGTCAAACATCCACAGTGTATCATATATCATTATATATCGAGACGTTTCGAATTCTACTATTGGAAAAGTTTCTGAAAGCATTATACAAGAGAAAGTAACGTAGATAAATAGTCCATAAGTGAAAAGACACGTCATTGTTATTGAACAAAACTGTTTGAATTAGTGATTTTAGTTGGCCTTTCAGAAGTGCAAACTTTAAGCTGAACGCTATATCGTCTCTTTGGTAACGGTGAGTGGCTATTTTATCACATGCAGAAGTTTGTTAGTCCCTACGAAAATCACTGTCCTTGTTTGATATTCATTATTATTTGTTAGTAAAAGTGGATTGATTTTACTCGAAATCTTAATAAAATGAATACCGTAGTTTCAAACCATAGTTCAGAAAATATTTTTCCTGAATTTCGTACTACTTTGTCGGTTATACACACTATTAGTCTGTCGGAAAAATTTTCCATGATCGCAATATATTTAAATCAGTCAAATGGAGTTCTTCAGAAGCAGAAATTATATTATTGTTATTACTATTGTTCCTTTGTCTTTCGATTTGCTCATAGGGCTTCAACAGCACATACCCACCTTGTCCTTTTCTATGTAACCCTCTCAAGTTGACTCTGCTATTGCCCATACTGTCTCATCTCCTGGAACGACCCCCTCCATGTTACTCTTGGACTACCCACTCGTCGTTTCCCTTTCGGGTTCCACTTGAGTCTTCGGCATGGCTGGCAATGTCATCTAACAGTCTACCTGGCGTGTGTTCAACCCGTCTCCATTTACTTCGGAATATTTTAAGAGCAGTAGGTCGTTGGTTGGTTTGTTCCCAGAGTTTTTTGTTGCTAATTCATTTTTGCTATTTGATCGTCATTATCGAGGCAACAAATTTGGTAGCTGTTGATAAAATTCCGCAGTAGCCTTTTTGAATAGCTTTTCGTGACTCGTATAGTTCCTGACCCATATAGAAAAATGACTTAAAATTTGTGTTGGAAATCCAAATCTCGTTCTTCATGCTGCTTTATTCAGATTCAGATTATAAAGATCGAAGGCTCTTGTTGCCTATGCTTATCCTTGAGATGTATATCTCTGCAGAGATCTATTTTCTCTTTAAAAGCGTCCACCGATGGAGCTGTTACTACTGAATCAGGTGAGGAGTCTCAGTCGTCGATCACTCTGTGAGAGAATCTAAAGTCCAAACTTATTTTATTCCATCTCGGTTTGAGCACCTTCTTCTGATGACCCCGTAAATGTATCCTAGAATGAGAGAAAAGGTTTGAAAGTTCAGTCGCTAAATTTTCCTTGAATATACGGTAATCCAAAATTAAGTCGCCTCTCCTTTGGTATTATAATGGGAAGAGATTTAAATGCTCCATCGTCATGTCATAAGGAAGGTGTGAGATACCACTAACTAATTTCGTTCATACCCTCTGTACTCTTTCCAGGGTATGTGCCTCCTTTTTGAAACATGGACTCGCCGCTTGTATGCAGTGCTCTAGGTGACGCCTGACATATATTCAATAGAGTACTTGGAACATGCTCTCGTCTAATCTTGTGAAAGACCTTCAAAGTGCCCATAACATTCGAAAAGCCCTCGCTGCGTCTCGATTACAGTTTGCCGTTGTTTTTAAGTCATGGCTAACAATAATTCTTAAGTCCTTTTGCTCCCTAACTTCTGGTAGTTCTGTGTTTCCCTCATGGAGTACGACGTGTCGATTTCAAGTAGATTCCAATAGGTGATTTTAGAGAAGTGAATGTCTGTCTTGACTTTCCGATTCTGGTTGATTTTTACATCTTCATTCGTTCCGTCGGCTTGTAGTTGAAACAGTGCTGGCTAGATAAGTGGAAGTTACCTCATTTAAATTTTCTCCTTTGTTGGTGATTGGTGCTTGCTGTTGGTTGGTTGGTTGGTTATTTTCATCACTTCCGTTTTCTCTATGTTTACTTGAAGTCCTATCTTTACTACTTCTTCTGCTAGTTTGTTGGATTAAATCCAGTCCAGTGTACTTCAAATTCAAAAGTACACTTAAATGTACTTTTGGATTTCGCAGGTATTATAAAATAAATGAGATGACAGATTGGTAATCTTAAATCATTATTAGCTTGGTTTCTCACGTTTTTCAAGTTTACATAAAAAGTTTGTGAACGTTAACCTGGTGACATTGGATTTAATATTTATTTAAATAAACAGAGATGGGGCGTAAAAATAGCTATAAGGAGATTTATAAATGTTCCATTTTCTGAGTTCACCCCATGGCGAATACATCTGTGCAATGATGGCGACCTCTAAGTCATTTCATCAAAAAACTTTCAAACATGATTCTTGTTATTGACAGAAGGCTTCTAGCCTGTATTAGTTCTTTGCTGCCAGTTATCCATGCGTATCTATACTCCTCTGAAACATGTCAATTAAAGTCACAGATTCCGTTTATTCTGGAATTTGTTTGCAAAGAATAGTGAGATGTTGGGGCACTCAGTACTCCAAAGTGTACAGTTCGTCTAGTGTGTCCTTACCACTTAATGGCTAGATCGCTCTACCTGCTATCAAATAAGAAACAGGGTCTTTGTATAGTCTCCTGGTGTAGTAAATGGAATATACCAGGGACCATGTGTGATCTTCATCTGAACTGCTGCCCGTATGTTAAAGCCGCATTTTAAACAAAGAACAGCTTCTTGAACGAAATTTTCGATTTAAGCCTAGCCATAAATGTGTATTGAGCTATTTTAGTAGACAGCGTATCCACCGCTTGAAAGGTTCGTAAGCTTCGAGCTACACCTATTATGTACTGTAGCTTTTAGTTCAAGAAATACTATATCAGCTGAGTTATTGTACTTCTGAATTGAATGGAATAATGTTCCTTCCGTAAGGTATGCACTGAAATGCGTGTTTCCCTTGCAATGGCTACGGACTTGGTCACTTTCATATGCAGCATACCTTTTGTTCAACTTAATAGGTCATTTAAGTGTATGTGTAGTTTATGCACATTGCTCAGATTTTCGGTGTGAATGATCATGGGAGATCTGGAGTGCGTAGTTAATCTATTGATGAAAGAAGCAGAAAAGGACCAATCATCCTATTTTCAATATCACCTCCTCTTGACAGTGAATTTTCTGACCCTAGTGAATAGACTTCTCTTGATTCCGAAAAGGTTCTAGCTTTGTGAACGACCTAATATGAGTCACTTTTTCAATTGCGTTATTGAGAAATGTAGGGGTTGTCTTCATAGATTTCTTGTTAACTTTAGACTTAAATATGCTTCCTCGTCATGAATCTTGCTAGGTGGAAGAAATTCGTATGGAAACCAAACTTTACTGTGGAATTCACAAGGTGAGGACCATACACATCTGGACAACCTAAACTGATATTTAGGTTAAACACTAGCACTTCTTGAAAGGTTTGCAAAGATCTCAAGTTAAATAAGCCGTTGGAATGAGAGAAGAGGCTAATTACTTTTATGACCATTAAATATATCCGAATTCACATAACTTGTCTACAATTTATGTAATATGCACAACACGAGTAGGGCTCAATTGTGCAATGAGTCTAGAATTCAATTCTAGGTTCAACTGCCTCGTTCCAGTCTTCAGTTTTCATGTGAATACAGTTGCATATTGCTTTTTTTGTATAATGGCACAGTGGTTAGGACTCCCGCCGACGATGCACATGGTCCGAGGTTCGATCCTCTGCTGACGCACACCTGATATCTATGGTCGGCCTGCAAAATTTGGGCTACCGCTATCACATGCTGAAAATTCCGTACATGTACCAAAAATACGGTGTGGCATCAAGTTGAAATCAAAATGAAATAAAATTTTCTTTATATTAATTATTAATTGGTCTTTTTTATAGGTATTCCGTAACTCCCAATATTTACAAAACTTTGTCATATATTTAATTGAGATAATGGTGGATTGTTTATCTCCTATCAAAATACAATATGCTGACTAATGTTGTAGAATTATCACCACAAACATTGGAAAAAGCTTATTCAGAATTGAATGAGCATCCACAATCACGTGACAATGCCATTGAAGAGTTAAGACATCGGATTCAACTACAAAGTAAGTCAACAATTCTTATCTCTTATTTAATATTTTAACTTAAATCAATAAAATATGATGATGAAATAGTTATATCTATCCAAACCAAGTTCACTTTTAGTAGTCTGAAAAAAATTGGTCATTGGGTATATGTAATATTCATTATTATTATAAAAAGACTTTGTATTTCTCAATGATTGAATGAAAAATAAAACGATGTTGTTGAATTTACTGACGTTTCACTAATTAATGCGGCTGCTGATAGCTTTATCAAAGTAGTAATATTAAACCAGTCTGTCTCTGTCTGCTTTCAACGTAGAACTTTGCACAAATGCGCAGCAATTGAAGTCGCCACACTTCACTCATTACACAAAGGAATGCAAAGTAGAGACAGAAAACGGAGATTTGAAGCAAAAGGAATAGTAATATCGAAGAACAATATAGGCTTTCTTATGGGGAGTATAAGTCACACGGAGTGGATGCATCTGCGCCAGCAGTTATTGAGAACACTTTTGAGCCTTCCGCGACAATGACCAATGTTAGCTGACATAGGATTAAATGAGGTTGGAAAAGATCCATCGATGGTCAAACCAGAAGCAATTACTGCAGTCAGTGTATCTTGTTGAGTCACTGCGATATTTACTCCCAAATATCATATGAATGTAGCAGCTATCTTTCGGTTAGAAAGGTTATTAAGCGAAGGTATACACTCTATAAAAATCTTCCGTACTCAGCATAAGGAACAAGATTCTCATTTCAAACACCAATGTGAAGTCGATTCTTTTATACAGGTCAGAAACTTGGCTGGCGTGTAATGGAAAGGATTTCCAACAGGTCACCGCGTTGGTAATACACTCATCGCCCTTCACATGGTCTGGGGTTCGACCCCCGGCTAAGCCAGTAACAAGACTGGTAAAGAAGAAAGGTTTAACATGAAACCAGCAACCCCATCCTGTAAAAATAAACACCACTGCTACCGAAACTTCAAGCCTCTAGCTTGAAGCCCTATGTTCCACTGCGGAACGTGAAGGAATAAAAAGAAAACTGCAGACTTTCATCAACAGCTCTCTTCGCTGGCTCCATACTGAAGATTAAATGACTGGCGAGAAAGAATAAGCATTAAAAAACTATGGGAAAAAACCAACAGGCGAGAGCCAATCGCTCAACAAATATACAGGAGAAAGTGGAAATGGAGATCGGGCATACATTGAAGAGGCAGCTGAATGAAATCGCACCCAATGCGGGCCATAACTCTAGTGGAATCTAAATGGGAAGCGAAAATTAGGTTGTCGGTGGCGAGGGTGACATGGAGGAGATTGTGTTGGAAGGTGGAGAAGGAGATAAGAGAGTTTGGCCAATGGTGAAGCCAGCCAGTCGAAGAAGACAGTAGAAAACAGAATAAAGTGGAAATGTATTGTCGAAGCCCTATGTTCCACTCAGAACGCAAGGGAATAATAATAATAATAATAGGTAATAATAATACACTCTATAATTCTACTTTCTCATACATATCAGTTAATTATACCATTTATAAAAATGGACTCACAAAGTAACTCATATGTCTGATATTATAGTTTACGTAATTCATTGTTATTGTTGTTGTTGTTGTTGTTATTGTTATTACTGCTAATGTTATTAGTTATAAAAAAGGACGGTACTATTAATGTTTTCATGATTGCTATCATGCTCAATAGTTTTATGTCTAATAACGAATGATTGTAATTGGTCAATTTGTATTCTTGTTATTATTATTATTATTATTGTTCAATGTCTACATGTCTAACAATTCACAAAGGATATACATACATACATAGGCAGTTGTCTAAATAGGCATGGTATTTGTCATAAGTGTCTTTGATAAACTGGACTATCTTTTTGTTTGGTTGTTCGGTTGTATGTCAAACTATACTCATCTCTATATTATCCATTGTCTTTGAATTGTCTTTGAGTAATGACAGGGTATCTCTCTCTCTCTCTCACTCTCTACGTAGTATGTGGAAAAATCAATTGGAAATGACAAAAAATATCTTTATGATTTTGATTCTATGGTGGTATTTAAACACAAAATTAGTCCAATAGAGACACAAAAGCAATGAGAAAAAATAGTAGGTTGATTGAGCAATAGCATTGTGGTGGTGTGTGATACAGACAATGTGCGAGACTGCTGCCCTTGTGTCAGTTAAACGCACCAACTCGTGGTGATTTACGCGCACCTTTGAATACATTGCCCCCTTCTCAATCACTCTTATCACCTCTAGTCTCGAAGAACAGAAAGAGGACACAGTATACCTTTTAAGACGTTTCTTCCGACGTCTCTCGGCGCGATGGTTTTTCCAGTATCCCAGTTTGTTGCATGCAAAACACTGATCTCTCCTCATGCGGCCATTTCACGCTGCAACTCTTCAATTTATTGCTCACATTGCTTGACTTTTGGTGGCTCTATTGTGGCAACCGTCTTGATTAATAGTTGCCTGGTCACCTTCGTGAGCTCCCCAATATCCAGTGGCTATACGGCGTGAATTAGGCATAGCTGTTGAGATATTTCTTCTTTCTTTACTTCGGCTATCTCCTACGGGAGGATGAGCCGGCTTCATGAACGTCTCGAATCATCGCTGCCCAGGCGCGGCAATTTGTAAGAGAGTTCATGTAGTTTCATGGGAATTTGGTACGAGTGATGTCCCCAGCGTCGCTCGTTGAGATATGTGTTCTGGAGTACTCTCCATAAACTGAAACGTTAACATTTGTGCCTGGGAATCTTCGTTGAGTGTTGGCAGCACGCAATGCAGTGGGGTTTTCAGGGTCAACACCAATACAAGAAGATAACCGTCAGCTCTTAGCTTCGTAATGTGAGACCTCTGCATCACCGGCTGTCTGTCCATCGGGCTGTCCAACTCCTCTTTTAAGCGCTTGCCCTTCTATTTGCCTCACTATCATATGCTGCCTTTGCTCGGCCTCTCAGCAGCGTTCCAAGTAAAAGCGTCTTCACTGACGGCTTTCGAACGCCATTTAACTTCGCAACAGCTTTGAAGTCCTTCCAGAAGATCCATATATCTCCTTCTTCAATAATTGTAGGCCATGGTATTTTCGTGTGTCGATGGCACAGCGGTAGAATGCTCGTCAACCACGCATGTGGTTCGGGGTTCAATCTCCGGCCGACAAACTCTTTTACCTGGTTGAGCCAGTAACAAGACTGGTAAAGAGGGAAGGTTGGGTGTGAGGCTATAGCAACCCCATCACGTAAAAGTAAACACCACTGCTACGGAAGCTTCAGGCTTCTAGCTTGAATCGAGACTGTGTCTTAAATAAATAATTAATAAATAAATAATAAATAATTAAATCAATTCTGATTGTAGACTGACTGAAATTAAACAGACAAGATATCGCTAGACTATTCAAATATGTATGCTAGAGAATAAATGTGTCCAAATACTAGTTTGTGTATAACTTCTGTATGTTTTGAATGACGTAATAACGTGTCGTTTACAGTCAACTGTGATTGTATATTACCTTAATTAACTAACTAAATTAATTAATTAACTTCAACTGATTGTGATCTTGGTGTCTCTAAGTTGACTATTAGATTAAGGATTGTTTGTGAATTGACAAGGTTTCTTTTTCTATCTGTCTGTCTGTCTGTCTGCCTGTCTATCTTTCTAGCTAGAAGTCAGTCCATCTATCCGTCTAACATTCTCACCTGTCTATCTATCTATCTATCTATCTATCTATCGATCTATTTACATGTCTACTGCTTGTTGTCCCCCATATTATGAAAATAAACAGGAAAGAATGTATTTAACCGATACATTACGTAAGACAATAAATAATACAACAATCATGAGGGTTTCTTTTTCCAATGTCGGCTGAATACATTTACCAATTTCAGAGTTAAGTAACCAGTGTGTTTCTTTCATGAACAAACTATGGTATAACTGAATAAATAAATAAATAAACCAGGTGTCAAGTGAGGGGGTCAGAAAGTAAAAACAATAAGACAAATTCTGGTAATACTTACTGATAACAAATAATAATGCTAAGTTGAAACTCTCAACCACTGGCTACACATTGATAATAGTTTTTTGATTGTAATTAATATTCCGAGTAGAACATAGGGCTTCAGTAGGATCGTATCTGTTTTAATCTGTTCTCAGAGGTCTTTTTGTCTTAGATGGCCACTGCGGTTCCTCGTCACACGAGCTCCTCCATGTTACCCTTGGATATACACCTGATTTATGGCTTTCCATTCGGACGCCTGGCTGGTGTGTAATGTAACTCAGAGGTCTTTTTAGCGCATGTCTAATCCATCCATCTATATTTTCTTCGTCGCACTTGTTGAACAGCTTGCTCTTTAAATCGTCGAACAGATAGATTAGATGGTGTGACCCAACCCTTACTCCTACAATTTGTTAACTTCCGTATTCTGCCTATTATTCTCTATTGTTCCCCCTTAGTTTTTCCTGGGCTATTGAAGAAAGACTATACCTTATTACGTAGGATGTTAAAGGTTGTCAGCAGGGGAAGCAATTTGCCACTTAGCCAGCTTGTTAATATTCTGGTCGACAGGCACATGGACTGATGTGAAAAATGGGCGAAATCCATTTTATCTGACTCACAACACCGTCTTCATTCACAACTCTCCCCATGTCTGTCTGTCTGGATTCAACATAGAACTTGGCACCGAAGTGCACCAGTTCGAGTTGCCACCTTCCAAATAGCACACAAAGGTAGACAAGAAGATGAGTGAAGAGAATCAATAGAGTTTGACAAATATAAGAGTGAAACAGAATGGGTAATGGTAGAAAGGAATATGAAAGATTACAGAGACTGAATACATCTGCGCTGTCATTGGCAACGATTTTGAGCCATGTCACCTATTGTCTCCAGCCATTGATTCCTAGAGTCCCGAGGGCCCCAACCCGGGAGTCTGCATCTCCCTACCTGACTCAGTTTAACTGTCAAGGATTTCATGGATTGATGAGGCCATGTTTTTGTTTGGCCACCACTGGCTCTTTTCCAACCTTCACCTATATCAGCTAGCAAAGCCCGTCGGGGGAGGCGTATCTCTTCAGGGAAAACCAGAAGCCTATATAGGAAACTATATGCCCGCACTGGTAAGTACAAAAACTCATCCATACCCTACCTAGCTCGTGTTCTGTGCGATAAAGAAAGCGTTATGGGCGTGAAACTTTTAACTTATTAAATAGTCAGTAGAACTAATGGATCTCGTCTTTCCAACTCACATCATTTACAGGTACAACGTTTTCTCTCTGCCATTTGTTTTCACTCATTCTGTATTTATTTTTGTCATGTGCCGTTTTGTTTCTCTCTTCCTTACAAACTCTACTTAAAACATTCTTGTTCGTTCTTTCACACTCTGTATATCTCGACCATTTTGCTATCGCTTATGCCAGTAAATATGCTAGTAGTATCTACTTTTCTAACACCTTCAAACACTCTGTTTAATTTTGGCTTTGCTACCGACATACTAATATGTCGTTGTCAAAACTGACTGAGATAACTTTAATCTATTTAGAACTTTATTTATTGTTAATGTACTAACTGGATGCAATATTATAGTAAAAATGCTGAGAATTCCATTCTGTATCACAAGTACACTGTTTTGGAATAAAGCTGTTATCTTAAAAAAAAAAAAGAAAAAGTCGCCTGCAGTGGGGAAATTTTTCTTTTTGACAAAGTCATCAACAAGGCTGAAAATGAGAAAGTTCTAGAAATATTTCCTGTCGAGGGGCAAATTATAATAAATATCAACACTATTATTATTGTTGGTTCCTGTAGTTCATAGAGGAAAATAGGTCTTCTGCTGCACGTCACCATCGTATTCGGTTATCCGCTAACGTTTTCACCACCCCGCCCCACATCTGCCCATATGAGATTTCATCTTCTCTTCGTATGACTTCCTTCTTCTCCATGTGAACCTCGCGCTGATGACCAACTCGCCGATTTCCCATGCGGCTTCCACACAAGCAATGACCTGGAGTGTGATGTCACTCACCTGATGATTTGTTTTCTCAGAGTATGGCCAATTCACCTCCATTTCTTCCTGCATATCTCTTGCACAATTGTTTCCTGCTGAGTTGGTTCGTCGTTCACTGAGATCCCTGTTTCTTATCTTTACTGGCCGGTTATCTGCTTTTGAGTAGTACCGACCGAAGACAGATGTTGGTATAGGTCTGTAGTAGTTCAAAGTGGTCTTCTTGACGCTCCAAGTCTCTGGTCCTTATAGTTATTAGCACTCACTTCACATTAGAGTTGAAAATCCAGATCTTGTTTTCATGCTGAATGCTGTTGATCTTCATACAGACTTGAGAGAAATGAAAGCTTTCCTTGATTTCCCGATTCTCGCTGCTTTGATATCCTCATCAGTTCTGTCGGCCTGTCGTTGAAAAGATACTTCCCAGGCGGGTAGATAGGTAGGTAGATAAAGGAGATTGTTTCTTTCAGGTTCCTCCCATTTATTCTAGCTGATTATTGTCTGTTGTTGTCACTATTGCTGTTGCCAAACTCAATGGAGACGGCAGGCTGAAGCCATATGTTCCTCTAGGAACTAAAGGAGACAATAAGAATAATGATATGACAATATTTAGCACGGGTTTTGTGCGCAGACAGAGTCAAATGTCAAAAAAATAACTTGTAAGTCTTTTAAATCAGTAGCTGAACTGCAAAAAGATTATTGTTAAGTGTATTACACATATATGTATATTATGCTACATACTTGTAATTTCAATAAAGCAAGAACAACAGTGTGGTTTGTGCAGAATAATATGGTACCATCGTTGTTTATTTCGTTGGCTTCTCATCAGCTGCTGCTTACAGCCTAAATAAATTATGAGGTTTAAGTACAGAAAAGTTTTAACATACTTACAATCTTTTCATGATGTCAGTTGACAGAAAGTTCCACAATCAGTAAATAGTGTTCAGAAAATTGCGCTTATATAGTTTTTACGCAGGCAGTTCAAGTTAAAACAAAATAAATGTATGTATACAATGAATGGTAAAGGAGTTACATAATAGAGATGAGATGTGCGTTAGATGCATAGTGACTAATAAATTAGGTAACAATGTACTGAGTTCAACTCAAATCACAGAAACAAGAGACAAGCAAAATTACAGATTATAAAAGCAGGGTGAGGTTAAAGACAAAGATTACGTAATCAGAGGAGAGAAAAAAAGACATCCAGTTACCAAGTGGGCAAGGAAAGATTAACAACTGCTTCTTTCTGAATACATAAATCTGGTTTTAAGCGTTTGATAGAAATTGCTTCGGCAAACTTGAGGAGAATGGAGCTCCTTCGTCTATTGGTAATTTTGAAGGATTTCTCTATTTCCACCTCATGATACGTGTCGAGGAGATGTCTGGTAATAGCGCTACTATAAGAATTTGTTCCCTTGAGACGTAGGCTTTTCGGCACATGTCCAGAAAATTAGAGGAATGCCCTTCCTTCTGTTCTCCCAATGTAACTGCTCCCACAGATACACGTATATCATGTACTCGTCGCCAAATTATTGTTATGTACTGGTCGAGAATTTAATAGTCCTGACGCAAGAAAGTCGGAAATCAGAAGACCACTGGGTTTGCGATGATACTTCTATTTTCCAAACACAAGGAGAATCAATATGTCACACAAATGTGTGAGAGCAATATATATATATATATATATATATATATATATGGATACATATCACCTCCCCTTTTGAGAAGATTGATGATTAGTAGGATGTTTTCCTGGGGGTTTATCTGGAACCTTTGAGCTTGTTGTTGACGTCTGTCTGCCTGTTGGGTTTGCGGCTTCGGCTTCGTCCGGAATCGTCTGATATTTTATGCTTCTTGACTGCGTTGCATAGAGAATTTAGTGGGACATCAGCCAGATGCAAACGATCGAACCAATCAAGTCCCAAAAGATTTAAATCACCCTTGGTGACGTAGCAGATTCCTCTGAATTTAATGTTACGGAAGGAAACAGAACATTTGAGTTCACCAATTAGTTTGAGCCGCCCACCACAGGCGCTGAGAAGAGTCTGGGAAGTATTTGTGATAGGTGGTCTGCCAATATCATTCCAAAGTTTCTCTGATATAACAGTAATATCAGAGGCCGTATCTAGCTGCAGATGTGCATCATGACCATTCATCTGAAGATCAAGATATTTCCGCATACCTGGTGTTGTGACTTGACAGGTTGCGACTAGACTCATTGACTTTTTGGGGATTTAGGACCAACAGTTTGTCGGGCTTTCGCTGTATTTTGATATCTGGGTTTGCGTGGCTGACAAAAACCATTTTTATGACCGATGATTTTGCACTTGCTGCAACGATGATTTTTGTATGGACAAGACTTTACAAAGTGCCACGCGCCACAATGCCAGCATGGTGATGGTGGGGTCTTCTTTGCAGTATTTTGTGAAGTTGGACGAGTATGTGTAGATTTACGCGGAACATTAGAAGAAGGTGGGTCAGGACTGGATGATGAGAGATTTTTGCTCTTTCGTAATGCATGAATATCAGAGCTTCTCGAAGGTGTTGATTCGACCAGGTGTGTGTCTTTCTGCAAATTAATCAGCCGTTGATATTCATCAGCTATGTCATGTAAAGTTAACTTAGGATTTTGTTCTAGCTGATTGAGCAGTCGAGTTCGGATATCTGTGAAACGAGGAGATTGAAGACTGCATGTGAGAATCAAGGCTTTGAATTGATCATCTGTTAAGGACCTGAGTCGAAATCTCTCACATTCTCGGTTGACTGTGCCAACGTGAGTAAGAAAATCATCATTTTCATTCATTGTCAGCTTGAGGAAACGATAACGTATGCTGAATAATGAGGAGTGGTCTCCAAAATGTTCACGCAGCAGCTTTATTGTATCATCGAAACACTTGTCACGTGGTTTTTGGGGTAAAATTAGGTTGCAGTACCTTTCATATTCTGCGGGACCCAATTTACGTAATAACACTCGCACCTTCCAAGCATCGTCTTGTGAGGCGAGATCAACTGTGTCAAAAGTGACATTCGCATCTGGATTATAATTGAACTGTGAAATACTATTCACAATGCTGTCGACAGATGGTAGCATGGTATGATTCTGATTGCTTGAAGGTGAAGCTGGACCAGTCTGTTTGTTAACGAACATTTCCATTTATTTCATTTGTTGTTCAAATAGTAATTCCAATTTAGAAGGATCCATAGTTTTCCCCGTCTCCAAATTATTATGAACTCGTCGCCTAATTATTGTTATGTACTGGTCGAGAATTTAATAGTCCTGACGCAAGAAAGTCGGAAATCAGAAGACCACTGGGTTTGCGATGATACTTCTATTTTCCAAACACAAGGAGAATCAATATGTCACACAAGTGTGTGAGAGCAATATATATATATATATATATATATATATATATATATATATATATATATATATATATATGGATACATATCAACATAAATATGTATATACAGTTGAAGTTAACATAAGAAGGGTATCCATCGACTTTTGACTGCACAAAAGAGCATGTTGTTCGATGGATGGGAACCAACTTAGCTGCAGGATAGGCTCTGGCTAGTGACGTTCTCAGTATTTTGTTGCCTATCGCTGCAATGTTTTCACCTTTAAAATCTTGTTTAATGAAGATAGGCATTTTATCAACTGTGATTTGTTTGATATTTGAGCCTTCATATCTTCCATATTTGTTAATGAATCTTTGAGGATAACCGTTGTTTTTTCAGCACCTTTTCGAGATTCGTAAATTCTTCCTCTAGTTTTGCTGCAGAGCATATTCTCCTCGCTCTATAGTACACAGAGCCTTAACTAGTGCTCGTTTATAGCTATTTGAACAAAAACTGTTAAAATATAAGTATTGTCCATTCCATGTGGGCTTTCGGTAGATTGACATCTGGAGACTACCATCTTCTAGGCGTTGTTGCATGGCGAAATGGCAAGGAAATGGAACTTTCCATCATTTTCATGTTCCATAGTAAATACAATATTTGGATGTGCGTTGTTGAATAGTCTGAGTAGGTAGGAGGCGTGACTTTCGTTGTTGCATACTACAAATGTGTCATCCATGACATATCGACAACAGGAAGTTGTTTGATCAATTGCATGCTTCAACTTTGTTTTCTCAAGGTCTGACATAAAGATATCTGCTAGTTCATTATGTTCCACCAACCTTCAGGCTTTTGTGATTTTAGGATTTCATCATGAGCTGACATTAGTTAGAGAACCATTGGAAAACCTGGGATGATGATGATGGAGTTGAATTGTTGCAATATGCATGAAAATATACTCTGAAAACTCCATTCTGTATAATTATCATTGTTTGAAAAATTAAGCGATTATTATAATTATTATTATTACATAAGAATGTAATTAATCCCTGTCATTTGATACCAATATGTGTTTCATCGAAGTAGAGTTCAAGTATGGATAATAATGGTGATCATAATAATTAATATTACCCACAATAGTATCAAGTGTCTATGCTTAAAAATCTTATTACATAAAGCGTGTAAAGCCTGATAACGAAAATACACTGTCTGAAGAGATATTCAACCAAAATGACACACCATTGCATCGACTAGAACCTGCATAGGAACTGGTGGGTTGAACGTTTCATAGTAACACATGGAGATGATCTCATGTAAAGCGGGAATAAAAGCCTATGGGTAGTGACACTGAGTCAACTAAAACGGAATGAAAAAGAACTGAGTACAATTCAAGTATATACTATGGCGTGTGCTACTGATACGCTTTATCAGTAGTATATACATATGAAAAGATATTCATCGGCGGGGGATGGGTGGGTGGGGGTGGGCATAAAACATTAAATAGCAGGGAGATATATTTGGTGTCAGAGAAAGCAAATGATACTGTGTTGCGGAGATATATGGGAGATCTGAAGGGAACAAAAAGCAGCACAATATGAGGGAAAGCCAGAAGTAGCACAACACGGAAGATGTGTGCAAATGCTACTTTGAAGATAAGGTGTACATCATCGAATTAAAACACCAACAAAGAACCATCATCAAAGAGCACAAGAAAATTCATCCTACCATACATGAGAAATATGTCTGAAATAACAGCTAGAATACTGAAACCCTTTCATATAGATATAGCACACAAGCCAGTCAAATCGCCTAATTCGATATTATGCAAACCGAAATATCCAACAGAAAAAGGAGATAAAATTAATAATATTATTTACAAAATAAATTGTATGAACTGTAACAAGCATTACATCGGCCAAAGTGGGCGTCCTCTTCGAATTAGAATCCAAGAACACAAATCAGCCGTGAAAAGACACTATATATATACCTTCATATCAATGCACATAGACAATTATGGACATCAGTTTGATTGAGATAATGTCGAAATCTTAGACAGAGGAAACACTAAAAGTACCAGGGAATTCCCAGAAGCCTGGTACTCAAACGAAAATGCTATTAACAAACACGTTGCTATAAACGAAATATACTAACTAATAAAAGTAACAAGATTTCATCATGAGCTGACATTGATTAGAGAACCATTGGAAAACCAGTCGGGGACTACTGGACAGCTGTTTCGTCATCCTAGTTTGGGACTCTTTAGCAGTACACACCCACCGGGATTCAAACCCAGGACCTTCAGGTTACAAGGTGGGCTAGCTTGTAGACCATTAAGCTACTGGGACCCGATTGAATGACCCATGAATTCTAACTTCTGCAAATTCACGATATAGCGCGACAGCTAGCCAATGTCTTCGGCGAGTATTTGTCCTCACACCCGACCTGCTGCACCCTACTGGTCACGACTTCCCACTGGGACCTCAGGTAACTACCTACCTGAATAGGGTAAGCCTCCAGTGAGTAAATCAGGTGACCAGAAAGTTAAATATCCAAGTCAATAGAAAATGGTCAATACATATGTAAAGATGGTTACCGGGAGACGCAATTATATCACTCATGAAGAAAATTTAAATCATTTCACTTTATGCTAAATACTGCGCTGAAGATGTTGTCCAGAAGGACGACGAAACCTTGGCAACAAAACCAACCAGCTCAGAGAACACTATTAATTACAAATCATCCACCTGAGCTACAAATCTTTTCCATTATTTCAATACCAAATTAAAAATAAACATTCCTTCACCAAGTCTTCGTCTTCTATCGTTACTCTGTCTGGATTCAACATAGAACTTGGCACCGAAGTGCACCAGTTCGAGTTGCCACGTTCCAAGTAGCACACAGAGGTAGACAAGAAGATGAGTGAAGAGAATCAATACAGTCTGACAAGTATAAGAGTGAAACAGAATGGGTAATGGTAGAAAGGAATATGAAAGATTACAGAGACTGAATACATCTGCGCTGTCATTGACAAGGATTTTGAGCCATGTCACCTATTGTCTCCAGCCATTGATTCCTAGAGTCCCGAGGGCCCCAACCCGGGAGTCTGCACCTCCCTACCTGACTCAGTTTAACTGTCAAGGATTTCATGGATTGATGAGGCCATGTTTTTGTTTGGCCACCCGCCACTTACTCTTTTCCAACCTGCACCTATATCAGCTAGCTAGCAATGCCCGTCGGGGGAGGCGATGGTTAGGCATGCGCAGCACGTGACCATCTATCGTTACATTACGTCTTGAACCTTTTAACCTACTCAGTACCCAAAGGGTGAATAATAATAATTATTATTATCATAATGGGAGCATTTCAGTTATTATTAACCCGTTATCGGTTGAATTCATATGATTCTGAATCTTAGAACTTGTAGACCATTTCCAATATAAAGCGAAATGTTTTGTCTCTAAATTATCCCAATTCGAACCCCGGTGGGTGCGCACCGGTGAAGAGTTCCAAGCTAGGCTTATGAAACAGCTGTCCACTACTCCTAGATTTTCCAATGGTTCTCTAACTGATGTTAGCTTATGATGAAATCCTTCAAGCAAATTAAAATTCACGGAAAGTACCCATCCAGACATGAATATAAGAACAAAAATGTTCAGCGAAAAGTCTCTTATTTCGGCGAATTCATTCGGATAGCTGTACAATCGCATTTATGTATAATTATTTTGTGTGTGTGTGTGTGTGTGTACATTAGGATTGTCAAACAAAAGTAAAAATGAGTTGGGATTACTGTTTGTGTCATCAAAACGTTTTAAAAATGTAATGAATAATCAAATTGTAACTAGGGGAGGGGGTGAAGATTGACAAGTATTGGCAAGGGTTGCTTAATATGAAATAGGATGTTAATGAAAGAGTATGGAGACAGGTGTACAAAATAAATTATGTAATAGGTAGAAAAGTGTAAGTAAAAGGTTGTTTAAGGGAAAGATTTTGCTAAGATGTCATACAAAAATTCAAAAAAAAAGCATTATTATAAAAAAGTAGGTGAATTTAGAATTATACCCAAAGTAGAAGGAGGGGCTAGAGAAGTTTCTTCTGCGTACGTAAATCAAAGTTTTATATCCGGATCGCTAAGGCCTCGACAATGAAGAGTATAAGGAAGCTTATTGTTTTCGGGAAGCTTCTTTTGACTTTGTAGATGACTGTATGTGTAAAACTTGGGCACATAGCGGTCGCGCTATGTTGTGAATTGGCAGAAGTTAGAATTCAAGGACCATTGGATCGGGTCCCAGTGGCTTAATGGTATACGAGCTCGCCTTGTAACCGGAAGGTCCTGGGTTCAAATCCCGGCGGGTGCGTACTGATGAAGAGTCCCAAACTAGGACGAAACAGTTGTCCAGTACTCCCAGGTTTTCCAATGGTTCTCTAACTAATGTCAGCTCATGATGAAATCCTGAAACCAATCAAATCCCTACAAACCAACACTTGAATTCCATATTAGTTTGCTTATTAGATGTAACACACAGTCAGTGAAACAGCAGTATTATTTACTGGATGACACCGTTTCGAACAGAATTTATTACTGTTCATAATCATATCACCAATTATAAATCACACGACTTGAAACTTGAGTTTTATAGTCTCCTTTGTCCTTTCCTATTTGTCGTCTTTGGGATAGTAGAATTTTCCAGATATCTGGGTGGACAGGTGTTGATTCATTCCTATTACATGTATTTGCAGTTGATTCGATAAAAAAGTTTCTGTTATCAATCTCTCCCTCCACCCTGTAACATTAGATTTTAAAACTGTCATCCTATCCTATAAACCAATTGCATGGTTGTGTGTAATTGCATGTGGTGCTATAGCTGAACAATCCTCTGGATTTCTTATCTTATTCGGGTCAACCAATCTAGATTTTGCTGCTAGGTTTTTATGTTCAGGTAGTCTGACTGCCTCTGTTCTACTAGTTTGACCTATGTATTTGATCTGACAATCACTGGGGGCAAGGTATTAGATAAACTAAACTGTTTTGTTTTAAAGGCTCCACAGAATCGATCCTTTAACTGACAAAGGTTATTTCTAGTTGAGTTTTTTGTGAGTTTGAATGCCAGTCACTTTTATTCCTGCCTGCCTTGTTAAGAATTTTGCGTAAGGTGGTTTCCGAGATTCCTTCCTTGTATGGGATTACTACTGATGATTTAGATTCCTTATTATTGATGTTGTTTTGCGCATATTTGACATGCATGTCGTCATTAAAATTATTATTTTTATTATTATTATTCTCACTATCACTACTAACATTATTTGTTTTATTTTTACAATTCCCTACATATTTCTTGACTAATTTATCAGGGTAATTATTAAGTCCGCGAAAAATACCCATTAAGACATTGAAATAAGAACAAATTAGTTCAGCGAAGAGTCTCTTTTCGTCGAAATCATTCTCTTAGCTGTACAGTCGCAAATATATACAATTAATTTTGTGTGTGTGTGTACATAAGGTTTGTCAAAATCAAAATCAAAATAACAGTTAGTGTGGGTTGTTGATTACATCATCGAAATAATCAAGAAATTAAATTGTGTGAATAGTAATCAAAGTTGTAACTAAGTGGGGTGAAAATTGGTAAGATGTGAGTAGGGTTGCGTAATATAGACATGTTTAGAAAGATTAGATGTTCGTGAAGGAGTATGGAGACAATTATGAAAATAAACTAGATAATAGGTGAAAAGATTGAATGGGTTAGTTACTAAAAATTATTATACGAATATTGCAAAAAAAAATGATAACAAAATGTTGATGACAGATGAACTTGAAATTAAACCCACGGTAGTAGGAGGAGGTGGAGATTTCAAGGCTTCTTTTATGTGTATCACTTCCTGTCTCAGATTTTCCTTGGTACTACTTAATAGTCACAAGATGGAGGCAGAGGTTGATAGCAGAAGCTTTGTTTATCGAATCAACTGCAAATACATGTAATACGAATGAATCAACACCTGTCCACCCAGATATCTGAAAAATTCTACTACCCGTACGATGACGAATAGGAGAAGACAAAGGAAACTATAAAACTCAAGTTTCAGAGTCGCGTGATTATAATTGGTGATATGATTATGAACAGTAATAAATTCTGTTCGAAACGGTGTCATCCAGTAAATAATAATACTGTTTCACTCACTGTGTGATACATCTAATAAACAAACTAATAAAGAATTTGTAGATGATTGTAGATGAATGAATTCTCCTTGCATATTGAGTGACCAGTGTTGAATATATTGTTCATTTATAACAGGATTGAATAAATCCCTCCTACAATTAATGAGTTACATAATTTGTTTGTTATTATTGAAAACTGTATGAGTTGGGGCTACTGTACAGAAGTCTTATGTGTTGCCATGCTTAATTTATTTATTTCCCCCACATGAAGGCCTTTGATAGTTTTTTTTACTCCTATACGTTCCTCGTGGAACATAGTGCTTTAAGCTAGAGTTCTAATCCACCACATTGTTGGAGGAGGATATTCCATTTGATTCTCAGGGGAATTTCTTATGGTTGGTTCTTTGGTTAGCTGATTTTCATGTATAGGCTTTATTTTGTACTTAAGAAACTCTTAGGGTGTAGTGCTGCCTAACGGCGTTTACTGGAGAGGATTTTACATTTTTGATATGTTATTAGGATTTAAAAATACCAAAGAGTTTATCACATGTAACTGTCTGTTTTCTAACGTAGCGTCATTTTTGAGACGGTGAGTCATTCGCAGAAGTTTGGTTAGCTAACTACGCAAAAGAACCGCATTGATTGGTTCCATCATGCATTTTAGACCGGAATACTTGGGGGTTTCGGTTGTTAGGACACAGTCAACATTGTAATTCTTGGAAGAAGTAATTCCAACCGAGAATTCTATAATTCCACAAACTGAAGTACTCTTATAATGTGTGACTTCTGCCAGAAAACTGGTGATTCCATTAAACAAATTCTCAAATTACAGTATACACAAACTCGATGTGAAATTTTACTGCAGTTTCCTTTTTTTACTGCCGTACGTTCCTCCCAGGGGAATATAGGGCTTCAATCTAGAGGCTTGAAGTTTTGGTAGCAGTGGTGCTTATTTTTACGGGATGGGTCGCTAGCCCCACATGCCCAGCCTTCTCTCTTTACCAGTCTTATTACTAATGACTTAGCGAGGTAAAGGAGTGCCTCGTTGGCGGAGGATCAAACCAGGAACGACATACGTTGTTGGTGGGCATTCTATCTCTGTCCCACCGATTCACTCCTTTGATACTACTGATAATATATAATGATAACCACACCTTCAATGCCCTCGTACTAACCGTCTGAACTCCATTCAGTTAACGACTTGATCAGCTCACTTCCACTTCTGTCATATACGAAGAGTACACAAACCTACAAAGTATCTTCCAGTAGTTCCTCAATCGAAAACTAATAAACAAACTATGATAGAAAAGTTTTTCTGTTAGCCGGGAAGTCATTATTTATTCATGCCATATTGTCATGACAACCTGATTTGACAGTATTTTATTCGTTTATTTATGGCTTAAATTCCTGGGTATTTATAAATATGATATACAGTGTATTTGTTTAATAAAGATTGTTGTTATCGTTGTCTCAGTGAAATCTGGCCTTAGTGTCTATCTCAGTGTGCCGGAGAAATTTTCAATTGATCAGTTGGTTATATTGTCGTGTGTCTGGAGACGTATTCTAGTCAATTTAGACAAAGCCCACCAAAAACGCAGTAACATTCCGTCATAATATACATTCCATATATTCTCATAATATCTTATTTCTTATACAATCTGAGCAGTCATGCCAACCTCAAATATGGTGGGGACATTCCATGTGCCCTTGTTTACTACGGCGGCATTCATCCATACTGACTTATCGGCTAAATTGTCTCCCTGAGGCTTCTGCCACCGCCTGCTTCTCGTGGTATCATCCTTCCTCAAGCTGTAGAGTCTTGACAAACCCTACCTCGGAATGACTTATGGCTTGCCTTGTAATCAGAGGTTCTAGGTTTGAATCCTGGTGCGCACACACTGATGAAGAGTCTCAGACTAAGACGAAACACTTGTTTAATTATCACTTGGTTTCGTGTTAGTCGGTGGTTAAACGGTAGAATACTCACCTGTTATGTGTTGAATGTGTTCTGGAGTCCGATCTCTAGCCGCTTATTTACTTCTAAACTTTGGTAAATCAGTAGTAGGCGCGATAAATTGGGAGAGTAGGCGGCAGGCTAACAAACACACCCAAAAAAAACGAAGTGAATAGCTTTTCTATAGTTGGTTTGTAAGGATTAGTTTTATTTTTATGAGTTGATCAAGGGTTGATATCAATTAGAGAACCATTGAAAACCCTCCAGGGAGTACTGGACGGTTAGCTGTTTCATCTATCTAGTTTGGGAATCATTGGTACCCAGTGGGGTTTGAATCCAGGACCTTCAAGTTACAAGGCAAATTCGTATACCATTGAGCCCACGAATTCTAACTTCTACCAATTCATGATTCAGCGTGACCCCACCCAATGTCGTTGGTGGGATATCCATCCCTAAACTTGACTGGATGAATCTCACTGGTCACGATTTCTCACTAGAACTCAGGAAACTCTGTCCTGGGTGCGTACTGCCGATGGTTCCCGAACTAGGCAGATGAAACAGATAACCGTCCAGTACTCTCTGGCGGGTTTTCAATGCTTCTCTAACTGATATCAATCCGTGATCAACTCGTAAAAATGAATAGCACCATTGGTACTGTAATTTCAAAGTCGGAGCTAGAAGCCTTATATTCCACTAGGAATGCTGAGGAATACAATAAAAGGTATATCTGCGTATAATGTCTTTATATAAGAAATAATGCATAATATGTAAACACACATACGCAGGGAGGACTCATCGATCTCTGCAATTAAGGGCTGACTTCAGAGCATATTCCTAAATGGCTCCAGAAACAAATGGAATCTTCAGAACCCATCAATGGTGAGAACATATTATAGAGACAGGACATATAACCGACGTTAACACATCTTTTAAACCTATCTATATAACGTGTTTGGGGCGTATTCTAAAGTTTGTGGAAGCAATTAGAAAGTTTAAACCACCTTTACGCGTTCAAAAACATTTCGTCATCATATTAAACCTTCCCTGGTAAATTTTGTTTTGATACTGTAGCAGATGTACTATTACCTCTGATATTTGGTTTAGTGGTCTTCATTGTTATTTTGACCTTGAATATATCCTTTTAAGTTGACCTAAGTCGATTTTCTCACCTCTTACCTCTTTATTAATTTCCAAAGAAATTACTAGCAGTAAGCGATGTACTTCTGTCCCATTTCTTAATGTTGACACTCTTAATAAGTCTTTCATACGCTCTTCTGTCGATATCCTTCCTAATGATACAAATCATACTGACAATAATTTTAGTGGTTTTAATACCCTTGATGTGCTTAAATGTCTCCGGTCTTTTAAGCCTTCCCAAAGCCTTGGTCCTGATGGCATACCTGCCATTGTCTTCAGGAATTGTGCTGATATTTTGTGTTACCCTCTTACTAGCATTTTTAATGCCTCTTTTTCCGGTAACGTTCTACCTTTTGCATGGAAAAACATTAAAATTATCCCCATACCAAAACCATCTTCTGGTACTCATATTAAATTTCGGCCTATTGCAATTACTTCTCCCTTTTTAAAATTGATGGAAAAATTACTTTTACTTCGTCTTGAACCCTCAGTAAAACCTATTAATTATCCTAAACAATTTGCATACAAACATGGTAGAAGTACCTTGGATGCTGCGGTTGTCTTATATCACAATGTTGTTTCTTGTTTAGACAAAGGTGCCAAATATATTCGTAGTGCTTTCTTAGACTACACATCTGCTTTCGACTCTGTACCTAGGGGGCTTTTATTAAATAAGCTTTCGTTGACACAAACAGGATCCTGGGCAAAGAGTTGGTTGCATTCTTATTTTTCTGATAGAATGCAGTATACTGTATATAATGGCAAATCTTCTTCTACCTCGCTTACAAAATCCGGCGTTCCACAAGGTGCCGTCCTCTCTCCTTTTCTTTTTTCTTTCTTCCTACATGATCTGCTTCATTCAAACGAAACTAAATTTGTCAAATATCCAGATGATCTGACGGTATCACTGCCTATCACTTTCGAGTTTGACTGCTCCAAACTTAATAGCTTTCTGTTGGACATCAACAAGTGGTCCAAGTCAAATGGTCTTATGTTAAATCCTTCCAAATGTCAGGTGCTTGACTTTACTTTCAAGCATCGACGTGACTTACTTGAACTAGTTAACTCTCATGATCCCTGTAGCATAGATGGCACGGAAATTGAAACCAAATCAAGTATTAAATACCTTGGACTAGTTTTTTCCTCTGACCTTTCATGGTCATCCCATATCTTATCTATCTCTAAGAAAATGTTTCGTCTTACCTTCTACATTAAAAAGTTAAGACAATCAGGTATCAACCAACCTTTAGTTTTGCAATTTTTAAACTCCTGTATTTTACCTATTGTACTCTATTGCTCTCCATTAATCTTTCCTGGACTTCTCAAAAAAGACTATATCATATTACGAAGAGTATTAAATGCTGTGAGTAGGGCTTGTGGTCTGCCACTGCGTGAGCTCGCCAATACTATAGTCGAGAGACACATGAATTCCTGTAGAAATTGGGCAAAGGCTGTACTGTCAGACCCCCTGCACTCCATTTTTCACAACTATCCCCTTGTATCTCATCAGGTAGGACGAGAAGTCAATATAAGAAGTTATATGCTGGTACCACTAAGTACAGAAATTCTAAAATACCCTATTTAGCCCGTATTTTATGTGATGAAGACTCTGTTAGACGTGAAACACATAAGTTACTATGTAATTAGCACATTGAATCGACCCTTTTATTGTTCATCTTTCTGTATTTTATGGTGTCACACTTTCTATCGTTTAATCATTACTCTGCTATTTTATTTTAGTTGGTATTACTATTATTACTACAATTTTGTACTTTATACATATTTTTCACCGTATTGCATACAGTATTTTGCTATGTAGCTGCTGTAACAATCGTTTTATTATTATTATGTAATGTGTATTTTTAATTTTTTGTCGTTTTTGAGTAAATTAGATGCAATATTGTACTGAATGCTGAAAATCCCTTGCTGTATCATTAGTACTGTTTTTGGAATAAAGCAAATTATCATTATCATTATTATATGTATTCCTATGACAAGTCCGTGTGTGATGGATCAGATTGTTCGAAATATGTTGCGCAAATGCATTACACTATTCAGACAAATTACGTCTTCTTATTGCGTTTTCTAAATTCATAAAGGGAACTAAGTGTTTTAAATATTTCATTATTATTATTATTTTATTATTATTATTTTGTTTTTTTATCAGGTTTACAAGGATGCCTTGATGATGGCTTCTTATTGAGGTTTCTTCGGGCTAAGAAATTTAATCGTGATAATGCATTAAGGCTGTATATAAACTATTATATCTTACGGCTACGTTATCCAGACGTATTTAATAATCTAACACCATCATTGGTGGAACATGTTTTTCGTGGTGGTGTTGTCTGCCGTCTACCACAATGTGATGCTGATGGTAGAGCGCTAATCTACTTTCAACCTGGTCTATGGAATCCAGCTGAATGGTCAACTAATGATATCTTTAGAGCAAATGTTCTAGTTATTGAAGAGTTATTATTGGTAAGTTTACCGTATGTATCATTGTGAATATATTTAGATATTATTTTTATATTAGATAATTCATTATTATTGTTCCCTTGGGTTCCTAGTGGAACATAGGACTTCAACTGCTGCACGTCTCAACTTGCTTCTGTCTTCCTTCTGCTGTACTTTTCACCTGAATCCATGTTAGTCCATACTGTTTCAACTCCTATTCACACGATCTCCTCCATGTCACCCACCCTTGCACTGACGTCCCACTCGCCGCTTCCCTTTCGGCTTGGTTCCACTCGAGCAATGGCCTGACGCGCGCGCGATGTCACCCAGCGGCCTCCCCAGCGAGTGTCCAATGTGTCATCTCCACTTTCTCCTGCATATTTGTTGTTTGGCGATTGCTTCTTGTTTTGTTTGTTTGTTCCTAGCCATAGTTTCTTGTTGGTGATTCTTTCCGGCCTGGCCATCTGATCTTCAGTATAGAGCCAGCGAACACAGTTGTTGAAAGTGGTCTGCAACAGGCTGTTGGAAATATTCTTTGTGACCCGCCCGACAAGTTCCTGATCCGTATAGAAGAACTGACTGACTTGACCTTGTTTGTATTGAAAATCCGACTGAATTTTGTTGTTGATGCTGGCTGAGTGACGAAGATTTCCAGATTGGTTTCAGTTGGTTGATGAATGTGTTTGTCGCTCGCCTTACCGATTCTCGCTCGATTTGACATCTTCATCCGTTACTCCTGTATTCGAGACAATGCTCCCTAGATCAGTGAGTGAATGAAGTAACCTCTTTCAAATCCCTCCCATTGATGGTGCTTGGCACTGGATGTTGATGCTGTTGTTGTTGTTGGCTGTTTATTTTCATAACCCCCATCTTGTCTATGCTCACCTGGAGTCTTGTCTTCGCCGGCTGCTTTTTCGACCAGTTTGTCGTTTTTCACTTGTAAGTCTTCGATTTTGTGACAGTGGCATCAAACACAAATCATCCACGCGCAAAATCCAGGTGTCCTAGGTTCTTCACGTCAGTTGTCCAGGAAATCTCTGTCTTCTCGTTTCCCACTGTCTGACGCATAATCCAGTCAGTCCACCACAATTAGGAATATCATTGGTGATAATAGGCAGGCAGCCTTGTCTGACTCCTGTGTTTACTCCAAAAACGCCTCGCTGAGTTTTCCGTTGTGGACCACTTGACATGTCCGTTGTCGTACAGCAGCTGTTGAATAAGGTTGATGAAGCCAAGGAGTATTAGATAATAATAATAGCAGTGGAAATTCGATAGTTTATAGTATGCATGCATTTCAAGAGTGAAGTTTCCTACATAAAGATTGACAGCTTTGTTGTTGAGGCGAGTCAGTGATAATTACGTAATGAAAGTTATTAAACGCAATGATTACAATTCACAACACTGGAAAACTATGATTTTCTACATACGTAGGAAGTTCAATGAAAATATGATGGTGTAACACAGTGAGTAGAACTAAACGTGCAACAGCAGAAGGCAAGACACGGTTATATTTTTTGAGCGATCGAACCACTATTTATATTTGTAAAGTTTATATTCTTTAACTAATTATTGAGCGTGTGACTTTGGTTTACATTAAACGACATGAAATAGAATGTTCAAATGTACATAGTATTTTGTTACTGATGCAGCACCGCAATTAAACCAAGGAGCTCAGAGAACACTATCAATTGAAAATAGTATTCTGTCTCTAACATCGTCCGTCGAGGAAGGCGATGACTAGGCATGTGTAACACATAGCCTAAATATCTCAATCGGTGTAACTTCACAATGTCAGCGACTGATCTCCCTTCTTACCCAGGACTCGACCGATGCCTCACCCCAATATTGCTCGCTTGGTTATACCACCACGTACCACGGGAGACAGGTAGTTAGCTTTTTAATGTCTTCCACTTTCAATGACTATATCTCACAGCCATAAAGGAGGACAGAGCTAACTGCTCAGAAGTACACATGCCCTTTTTTTGACAGCCAGCCGGATATCACATCTACTAAGCCAGATATAGCGTAATATTGATATAAGTGTAAAACTTTGGCAATGTGGTAGAGTATAACTCCATTATGGATAAGATTTTTATTTTTATAAATCACATAGTGTTGTGTAGTAATATTTACTGATGATGCTTCTAGCACAAATTATTTCTCATAATCATGATTATGGAGATACGGCGTAAGTTGGTGTATGCCGAATGAATCTTCTTTAGCTTTGCTGAGATTTCGTCAGCAATCAACTCTCAACTGTCGCTGGGATGATGCAACTCCTCAAATAAGTGGTTAACATGCTGTACCAGCTTACTGCCTGTCTTTAATCTAGGAATGAGTCGATGTAGTTGAATCCTGCAGCATCATCCTATATTTGACGGGAATGAATCGCATGCCAAACATTCGAAGATTGCTTCCAATGTGTTGAGAAGATTTGCATTTTGTCAGCGTCTTCACCTGGGAGACAGGACTATATCATCTGCATATTCTAAGTTAACGAGATTATTCCCTGGTGGTAACAAGTCAGTCTCTCAGTCGCTGAAGTCAGTTAGGGTTAAATCCATTTGACATAGTCCCTTCTTTCAGTTGTCCCAATGTTACTGCTCAGGGAGTTACACAGTTTTGGAGGTAAAATATGCGGTTTAGTTATCAATTTTTGACTGTACCAACGAGCAGAAGAGAGAGAGAGAGTGAGACTAGTTTCGCATATGGATACCTCCCAATCAGTGTGTCGCTTCAACCTTTATTTATCCCCATTCTCTTCCTATTTTTACTTTTCTTGATAAAAACATATGAAATTTGAAGGGATGGATTTCTAAACTAATTTCTGTTTACTCTCTGAATACCTGACCGATAGTTTCTACCTTGACGTGGTGGTCAGGCTTGCATATCGCAATGACCCAACAAGCTACACTGTTTGGAACTATTGTTCCTGCAGTTCCTACATGCCAGCAAGGTTGTTAGGATCGCAATTAGAATAAAAGCAATTACCGGAATAGTGTAAGAATTTTGTTTTTTATACTATGCTGGAAGTCTGTGGGTGAAGTTGTACTACTGAGGAACAGGGATGTAACAGTCACAGAAAGGTGTTTCCCTCAGATGACCAGCATACCAACCAGCTATGCTGTCTCTCTACTCTGGAGAAAGTGAAGGGGAGTTAGAAAAGATCGACACCAACAATTGTACATCCCGACTTACCCGTAACCGGCTGTAAGTCAACTAATACGGAATCGATCCAAGAAACCAGTTCATACATGCCATGTGTGACTGACCGGCCTCAAGCAGTTGTCTCCTGGGCTCTACGGTCACGCAACACCAAACTTCTTTCTGTTTCAAGTGCCCAAAGAAAGTCACTCTGTCAGTGATAGGGGAATCGCATTATCTATTCGTGTATTTGTCGTTTCATTATACTGATAGTCTAATTGTACTTCTGTGTATGTGTGTGTGTGTACATAATGTATTTCACCTTTCATTCTATGCTTTCTGATATGTAGTTTTGCTTTTCATCATATATGTAATGTATGTATGTAAATATAAAAAAAAACAACCGTTTTCAATAGTTCCTATTTTATATGTTTATAACACAGCATTCCTTTAGAGAATGAACTGTCCTCAGTGCATAATCAGCGCTCACGTGTATTTTGTGTTCTTTTTTGCTAATTAGTGAAAATGTTAGGCTGTTGTATATCCTGTACATGCTTATTCTTGTTATTTGGTCATTTTAGAAGGAGAAATATTTGTGCATACCAAATAACTAACATTTAATCTGTAGATTTCTCGTCTATTCTTTGTTGATATTAAAGTACATATCTAATAATAATAATAATTATATTATTACATATGTATGTGTGTATGTATCCTTTATGTAATACACTGTCTTTGACGCATTACTTCAATCTGATAGGTACTCATTCTGTTCACTGATAATGATAACGGTGATGACAATAATTCGTGTGTATTATTTATTGTAACTGACTAAGTTTCAACGAATGACTCTGTACAGAAGGGCACTACGGTTCAGTTTACCACATCTCATTATTATTATTATTAATATTACTTGGAGGATTTAATCATGAGCTGACATCAGTTAGAGAACCACTGGAAAACCTGGGAGTACTGGACAGCCGTTTCGTCCTAGTTTGGGACTCCTCAGCAGTACGCACCCACCGGGATTCGAACCCAGGACCTTCTGGTTACAAGGCGAGCTCGTAGACCATTGAGGAGTCCCAAACTAGGACGAAACGGCTGTCCAGTACTCCCAGGTTTTCCAGTGGTTCTCTAACTGATGTCAGCTCATGATTAAATCCTCCATGCAATCAAACAAAATCCCTAAAAAAACCAATTTTTGGAAATTAATATTACTGTTTCCTTGGGTTTCGAGTGGAACGTAGGGGCTCAACAACACACCTCCACTCTGTTCTGTTTTCTACTGTCCTCTTAAGCTGGCTAGCTCCACGATTGCCCATAATCTTCTATCTCCTCCTTACACGACTTTCTCTCTGTCAACCTCACAGCGATGCCACATTCGTCGTTTGCCATTCGTGTTCCATTCAAGCAACAGCCTGACCAGTGCACAGTATCATATGCTAGTTTCCTCAGTGTGCACCCAATCCATCTCCATTTTTTCCTACATATTTACTGAACGACAGATTCTTGGATAGTTTGTTCGCATACTTCCTTCTTACTAATTTTTTCCCATTGACCATTTGATCCTCATCGTAGGAGCCATCGTAGGCAACTGTTGATAAAAGTCTTAAGAGTGACCTGTTGGAAATCCTTTTCGTAGCCATGCTTGCCAAGTTTTTTGGCGCGTATACAAGAACTGACTGACTTCACAGTTTTGTTAAAAATCCGAGTTAGTGCAGAAGAGATCAAAACTGGTTTCAGGTCTTACCTTTGCGATTCTGGCTGGCTGGCTGGCTTTTACATCTTTATCCGTTCCACATGTATTTGAAACCATACTGTCTATTTAGATAAGTTGAGGAGGTAAGCTGTGTTAAATCTCTCCCGTTGATAGCAATTGATGCTGGTTATTGTCGCTGTTAGTTGGTCGGTTGTTTATCTTCATCACTTCCGTCTTCTCTGTGTCCAACTGCAGTCCTATTGTGGTGAGAGCAAGCTGCTAGCCCAATTGGTTGACACTAAGCTACGTTAATATGGGCCGTGAGAAAATATGAACAAGGCTGAGTCAACAACCAATCACAGCAAAGTTAACGTGGCAAAATATGATTCGCAGATAGAGAACTCTATTTGTCAAGGAATCCCGAAACAACCAATCAGAAGCCTGCGTTTGTCTGCATAATCTCTGATAAACAACCAATCAGACGACTGCGCTTGTCTATAATAATGTATGTGAAATATGTATAAATACGTGTTGATTTTCATAATAAAACGATCTGTTGCCTGGCCCTTGTCTTCTGTTGTTACACTATCATCGCCACATCTTTTGCTATTTTGTTGGTTTTCGCCTGTCTGTAAGTCTTTGAGTTTGTGTGACAATCAAACATGTACCATCCATGAAATCCTGATCTTCCAGAGTCTTCTTATCAGTCAATACAGCGCGTATTGCTGTCTTCTCACTCCCCATGCATAATTTGGCACATAGTCCAGTCCACCACAATCAGGTGGTGATAATAAGCAGCCCACTTGTCCTTATTCTTGTACTCACTTCAAAAGCTTCTCTTGACACCTAGCATTATCATATAGCCAGCTGTTGAATAAAGTCGATACTGATTTTGGACACACCATAATATTGAAGTAGTTTCCAAGTTACTTCGCGGTCTACGCTATCCAAAGCCTTTTCAAAATCAAGGAATTCGAAGTAGAGGTTTTACTGCCATTCTGTGCTTTATCCGATGATTATGATGATGAGAAGAGTTGTGATTTGATCTATGCATGATTTGCCTTTCATGAATCCAACTTGTCGGATTTGTAGCTCAGGTGGATGACTTTTGATGTAGTTGTGTTCTCTGAGCTGGATGGTGATTTTGCGAAGCTTTCATTGCCCTAGATATGATAGAGAAGATTTCATTGCCCTACCACACAATATCTTCAACGCATACTTCAATTTGAAGTGGTGGTCGAAACAAAACATGGATTCATCTATCAATGAAATCTACAACAATTAGTTTAAGCTAGCCACGTAGGAAGGTGTAGGCTTACTAGTCGGGGTCCTTGCGACAGTAAAAACCAATGAAAGCTGGAGCCATTTGGTGATATGGTTCAAACTTGGTGGAGCTGCGGCTACGACTACTGCCGACCATGTACATGGTCCGGGGTTCGATCCCCTACCGACGCACACCTGATATCTATGGTCGGCCTGCAAAATTTGGGCTACCGATATCCATGCTGAAAATTCCATACTTGTACCAAAAATACGGTGCGGAATCAAAGCTGTAATCAAAAACAAAAGTCGTCGTTCTCAATGGCGCAAATGCATCAATTCTTTGTGACTTTTAGTACCCAATAGAACCAATTGATCTTCGATATTAATATTCGTTTTGCCTCAGATCTCTGTTTAGTGTCACTACTTCGCATTTCTTTCTAATTTCTCTTGTTTTATGTGCTACATTAAGTGTGGCAACTCGAACTACTGCACATCGGTGAAAAGTTCTGTATAGCAAAAATATTCATTCACACATCTATAAAACACAAAATAATCGAGCAAAGAATTTTCTTTTCGATAAATTCCTCTTCCGACTCTACAATTATATATTTTATTTTTATTCTTGCATACAGCTTGATTCCACATTGTATTTTTAGTGCAAGTATGGAATTTTTAGTATGGATATCGGTAGCCCAAATTTTGCTGGCTGACCATAGATATCAGGTGTGCGTCGACAGGGGATTGAACCTCGGACCATGTGCATGGTCGGCGAGAGTCCTAACCAGTGTGCCACCGACGCACACAGAATATTCTAGATTAGTAATCAATAACAATATTAGTGTTTTTTAAATAATATCGATTTGTAAAGTAAGATCACAATGGAATCACAGTTCATTAAAGTTGCTTAAATTATAGTAATAATAAAGATATAATAGAGAATAGAATATCAACTAAAATTAGGAAAATCATTCAAACCTAGATGACCAAGATAATGATAATGTCTGAACTAACCTCTTTTGGATGCATAAATTAGGCTTGTTAATGTGGATCCCCACAGCCTCAGCAATATTTAGTAGTCGAACTCTTAAGGCAAAATTGAGATTTGTTGTTGGTATTCAGTGAATGACCCTGAAAGCATGGTTAAAGTCGATTTGTGTTCTATCTCCACAAGATGAGACAGAATAGCGCTGCGAATAGATTTTGTTTGTCCTTTGCTCAACCACACAGGGTGATATTCGGAAATTCGACGAGAAACACGCCTAAATGTACGGCCTATGTAACTGACTCCACGGAATATCCTGTGTATATAAACATGTATATAATTTTAGAGCTGGAAGAGGAATTTATCGATAAGAATATTCTTTGCTCGATTATTTTGCGTTTTATAGGAAAGTTCTGTGTTGCAACCAGTCAGTCAGTCAGTCAACTAACTAACTAACTAAATTGAGTTACTTGCACCTGTTTTAGTTATTATTGATGATTAGGCGAATACTGATTCTCACCGATAGCCACTACCTTAACGTAGTTATCGGAATGACATATATCCATAACTCAAAGGGATAAACTGTGTGGAATAAATTGTTTTCTGCTGAATATACTATCGTAAAAAGGTTGCTCTCATACCTGTTAGATTAATATCAGGTACTATACCATTGGCTAAATAGTTAACGAGCTTTCTTTGTAATCTGGAGATCCTGGATATAATTCCGCATCGGTGGTGCAGCAGTGGAGTGCTCGCCAATCACTCTGCCTCATGTGATCTGGGGCTGGATCTCCGGCTAATGTACTCCTAAACCAATCTCTCTCCGTTGGTAGTAAGCCTGGTGAAGAGGGAAGGCTGGACATGAGTCTAGAAACCCCACTGCATACAACAAAACCATTGCCACTGAAACTTTAAAGTTGAAGTTTGAAGCCCTACGTTCCACTTGGAATGCAAAGGAAGCCATCACAGTGTCGTCGTGTTGTGCAGCTTTTTACAAATAGGAATGTAACAGATTCCCGCTCTGGAGAAGGAGTGGGGAGGGGACTATACACTGGTACATTCTGACTCTTATCCCACAGTAGTTCGTAACTGGTAGGTAAGTTCTTCATACAGTTACAACTCCCTAAAGCACTTTAAAAGTAGTAGTAGTAGTTTGTTCAACATTCTAGCATTTCGATTTCCTGTGCAATAGTGTTTAAACAATTAAAGTTAAAATTATCGAACAACATCTAGTCACACTATTCTTCAATAGTTTTAGAAGAATATTGTTACGTGATAACGTGATACCGTGATTGTTATCAATAAAATCAGATAGAATATTCGATAATAAATAGTAGATAGTGAACTCACCAGTGAGAAATGAAAATATAACGTTGAGAGAGAGAGAGAGTTAAAACATGAAACAAATATCAAAATAGTAGCGTTACAACTGATAATTCCTAATATAGATACGGTACTAAAACATTACTTCAAATGAGACGTGTGTGTTGATGGTTCAATGGTAGGTATGCTCGCCAACCACGCATGTGGTCTCTGGACTTCAATTCCCAGCCTACGCACTCCCAAACTTCCCTAAGCCAATAAAGAGAGGGGGAAGATTGAAGATGAGGTTAGCAATCTCCACCCCATAAAAGTAAAGATCACTTTCACGGAAACTGTCAAGCTCAAGTTGAAGTGCTATCACGAACAGACATCAATTACAGAAGCATTAAATTCAATCAAATACTCATATTAGTGAGTGAATACGTCTGTTAAGTGTGTACTTTTATCTACGGATATAATATTGAGTTTGTAAGGTTTCTCATAATTCTGGCACTCAAAAGTGCATGTTTGTACATGATAGGAGATTAATTACCCTTTATCGTAATACTGTTACCTTGGAAAAAAACAGCTACGATGATTTGTGAATACGTTATCCTAGGGAATCTCATAGCAATCAATGCATTCTAGCCCTGGAATTGATTCAGAAAGTCAGTGAGATTGTCAGCTCATTATGTAGAGTGTCATAGATTGATTAAAGGATACCTGTATTGAATTAGCATTTGTTGATTTTTTTAATAATAACAATAATAGTCAGGTATTGGTTTGCAGGCATTTGACTGTTTGGTTACAGGATTTCACCATGAGCTGACATCAGTTAAAGAACCATTGGAAAACCAGCTGAGAATACTGGGCAGATGTTTCATCAGTCTAGTTTGGGACTCTTCATCAGTACGCACCACCCACCAAGGTTCGAGCCCAAGACTTTCTGGTTACAAGAGGAGCGAGCTCGTAGACCACTGAGCCACTGAGACCCGATCCAATGGCCAGCCCATAAACTTCAACTCTAGCTCATGATGAAATCCTGTAACCAATAATCATAGGATATATATGATTTTTCCTCCACGTTCCCAGTGGAATATAGGGCCTCAAGCTATTGGCTTGAAGTTTCTGTAGCAGTGATTAATTTTACAGGATGAGATTGCTAGCCTCATGCCCAACCTTTTCTCTTCATCAGCAATATTTCTGGCTTAGCAAGAAAAAAGAGTGCGTCGGTGGCCGGGAATCGAAGCCCAGACCATGTGCATGGTCGGCGAGCGTCCTAACCGCTGTACCACCGATGCATACTACTAATAATCATAATAATAGCTTTATTCAAAACAGTTTTTATGAAATGTACACATTCTCAGCAAAATGTATTATTATTGTATCCTTTAGTTCCTAGAGGAACATAGGGCTTCAGCTGCGCACCTCCATTGACTTCGGTTTTCTGACAACTTTTTCACCCTGCTCCAGGTCTGTCCACATGCTTTCATCTCCTCCTCGCATGACCTCCTCCAAGTCACCCTTGGACGACCAACTCGCCGCCTCCCTTTCGGGTTCCACTCGAGGGCTTGTCTAGTGATGTCACTTGATGGTTTCCTCAGCGTATGGCCAATCCATCTCCATTTCTTTCTGCCTATTTGTTTCACAATCGGTTCCTGATTGGTTCGCTCCCAGAGATCCCTGTTGCTGATCTTTTCTGGCCATCTGATCTTGAGTATTGAGCGGAGACAGTTGTTAATGAAGGTTTGAAGTTTGTTTGAGATGCTCTTTATGACTCGCCAAGTCTCTGATCCGTATAGTAGCACTGACTTCACATTGGAGTTGAAAATCCGGATCTTATTTTTGATGCTGATTGCTGTTGACCTCCACACAGATTTGAGAGTAATGAAAGCTTGTCTTGCTTTTCCGATTCTGGCTTTGATGTCCTCGTCAGTTCCGCCTGTAGTTGAGACGATGCTTCCCAGGTAGGTGAAGGAGGTTGTTTCTTTCAGGTTCTTCCCATTTATGCTTATTGTGGTCTGTTGTTGTTGTTGATGTTGGCTAGGAATCTTCATCATCTCTGTTTTATCTATGTTCACGTGAAGTCCTATCTTTGATGCTTCTTCTGCCAACTTGTTACTTTTCACTTGCATATCTTCCAGTTTATGGGAAATCAGACATATATCATCGGCGAAATCCAGATCCTCCAAGTCTTTTGTGTCAGTCCATTTTATGCCTGTTCCCTCGTTGGTTGCCGTTGTCTGTCGCATTATCCAATCAATTGCAATCAGGAAGATCATTGGTGATAGTAGACAGCCTTGCCTCACTCCCGTCCTCACTTCGAAGGCTTCCGTAAGTTTCCCGTTGTGGATTACTTGGCATGCAGCATTGTCGTATAACTGTTGGATGAGGTGTATAATTGTCGATGGGACCCCGTAGTAGCGAAGTAGTTTCCAAATGACCTCTCGATCGACGCTGTCGAAGGCCTTTTCAAAGTCGATGAAGTTGAGATAGAGAGGTGACTGCCATTCCAAGCTTTGTTCAATGATGATCCGTAGAGTGGCGATTTGATCAATACATGATTTGTTTCTCCTGAATCCAGCCTGTTCCGGACGAAGTTTTTCATCTAGGGCTTGTTTGATTCTCTCCAGGATGATGCGACTTAGTATCTTGCTTGGAATGGACAGAAGCATAATTCCACGCCAGTTTTTACATTGACTTAAGTCTCCTTTCTTTGGAAGTTTGAATAAGTAACTGTTCTTCCAATCCTCGGGTACTTTGCCCTCTTTCCACACCTTCTCCAGTAGTGGTGTCATCAAGTCCGCTGTTGTCTCTGGGTCTATTTTCAAAGCCTCTGCTGGGATTCCATCTGGTCCCGGTGTTTTCCCAGTTTTAAGCATCTTGATTGCATTCAGGACTTCTGATTTCGTCGGGGGGTCAGTGTTCACTGGTAGTTCTGCTTCCGTTGTTGGTATTGCTGGACGTGTTGTAGGTGGCGGACGATTTAGAAGTCTTTTGAAGTGTTCAACCCAGTGCTTTCTCTGTTCCACCTCTTTGGTGATTGACTTTCCATTGTCGTCCTTTATTGGCTTAATCTGTGTCGAACGTTTGCCCGAAAGGTTCCTAGTTGTTTGGTAGAGTGTGGCGAGGTCTCCTTTGCCTGCAGCTTGTTCTGCTTCGTTTGCCATGGTTTCATAATATTTTCTTTTGTCTTCCCTGGCACTTTTCTTCACTCTTTTGTTCAGTGTATTGTAGCTTGCATTCAGCTCCTGTTTTTGTTGCTCGTCGTGCACTGGATAATCTTTTGCTTCACTGTCCTTCTCTCTTCTATTAGTTTCCAAGTGTCCGTAGTGAGCCACTGTTTGTCCTGTCTCTTTTTTCTGCCTAGAATTTCTATGCAGGTTTGGCTCCACACCGTTTTCAAGTTGTTCCAGTGCTTTTCAACGCCGACCTCTTCGCTAGTGTTGATTTGTGTCTCGGCTTTGTCCTTTATGCTTGCAATGAAGATGTCCTTTGTAGCCTGGTCCTTCAGCTTTTGAGTGTTGAACTTGGCTTGTGGTCTATCTGCAGCTCCTGATTCCCTGAAAGCTTTTAATTTGATTTGGATTGTCCCTTGTACGAGATAGTGGTCTGAGCCAACGTCTGCTCCTCTTCTTGCTTTTGTGTCCAGTAGGCTGCGCCTCCACTTCCTTGAGATTGAGATGAAGTCGATTTGGTTTTTGGTTTGCCCGTCTGGTGACACCCATGTAGCCTTGTGGATATCTTTGTGCTTGTATACACTGCCACCAATCACCAGTTCGTTGAAGGCGCAGAAGTCGGCGAAGAGTTCTCCGTTTTCATTCATTTCTCCTAGAGCTTCTCTACCCATGATGAGTTCCCTTCCCGTATTGTCTGGTCCCAGTTTGGCGTTCATGTCTCCCATTAGTATTTTCATGTCGCCAGCTGGAGTATTGTCCATTGTTGCCTGTAGTTGCCTGTAGAATTCTTCTTTCTTCTCGAGGTCTGCGTTGTTTGTGGGTGCATAACATTGTATGATTGACACTTTCCTTCCTTTGGAGTTGAACCTGGCGGTCATTATCCTGGACGAAATCGCCTCCCATTGTATCAGGGCTTTCGTTGCCGTTGGTGACATCATGATAGCCACGCCCTCGGTGTGCGTGTGGTTATCTTCTGGGTGACCGGAGTAGATCACTGACTCACCTGTTGACAATTTGGTGAGTCCACTCCCATTCCATCTGCTCTCACATATTCCCAGCACTTGTATTCCGTATCTTTTCATCTCGTTGGCGATCTGGGCAGCTTTCCAGTCTCGTACATAGTTCGGACGTTCCATGTTCCTACACAGACTTTTTCTTTTGGTGCAAGGAGGTTCACATACTGAAGTTCTGTAGCAATTTTTGTTTACAGGGTGGGGTTGCTAGCCTCACGCCTGAGAAAAGAATGATTACATTAAGTAAAAGTTTAGAGAGAAGCAACTTTTTGGGTTGCTCCCCTCAAAATCAGAAAATAACGGACAAACAATGAGAACAACATCAACAAAGGAAACAGTTCACAGAAAAAAGGGCAAAAAGCGACGACAACTATACAATAAGACAACATGCAATATAGTTCAGTACAGTTAACTAAAATGATATCTTAACCATAAACTCACTGACTTGGAGCAACTTGAACATATAAATCCAACAATATATACAATTATAGATGTGTTTATGTTTAAAAATTCCACAAATCCAAACAGTGAGTTATGTGTATTATCTGTCAATAAGATTGTATTTTTTGGATTCAGTGTTCGAAAGGTTAATAATTGTGATAATTTCCGCAAACACTTTGCATAAAATTTTAGAGTAATAAGAGATTTTATTTATGACCAAAATGTAGCGTAATAGTCGAAAAGCGCGAATATAGAATTCAGCAAAATGTATTACATAATATTTTTTCTTCTTTGTTCAGTATCTTCAAGTAAAACAGAAATCGGTAGTAGAATCGCGTGATATGCCTTCTTCTGACTTTAAGTACAAGCCAATCGCTTATAATATTTCTGTTTTGAAATAATGGTAAAGATTTGTAGCTCAGATGCATGATATTGAATTATTTGTATTCTCTGAGCTGGTTGATTTAATTGCGAAGCTTTCTCCGTCTGTCTAGACAATATATTCAGTACTGAAGATGTAGAATCGAATCGTTTTTTCAGAATCCTTTTTTTTATAGAATACTTATTGCTGTTCGCTAAAACAGGATGCCGTCAACAATTACACACGTCATCCAAAGGCTGTATGAGAATGCTGCAGGCTAAGTAATTGACAACGGGAAACTCACGGTATCCTGCGAATTGAAAACGGGAGTATGATAAGGCTGCCTACTATCTCGAATGGTTTTCCTGATTGCGGTAGACTGGATAAATGCGATAGACAGCGAACAACAAGGAAACAGGTATCAAAGTGACCCACACAATAAAAATCTTGGAGGATCTGAACTTTGTCGATAATATATTATGTCTGATTTCCCACAAATTAGATGATATGCGAGTGAAAAGCAACAAATTGGCGATAGAAGCATCAAAGGTGGGACTTCAGGAGAACTTGAAGAAAACAGAGGTGATGATGAAGATTCTTGGCCAACAGTGACACCATTACTAATGTCTGTCTGTCTGTCTGTCTGTTTTCGACATAGAACTTTGCACAAATGTGCGGAAGTTCAAGTCGCCACATTCCGTGTAGCACGCGAAGCAAGAGAAGAAAGTATAAGAAAAGCATAATAGAAACAGTGAGCAGAGGTGTGAGACAAAGGAGTAATAAAGAAATACAAAACAGTTTCATTGAACATCATAAGTCACAGGGAGTGGATGCATCTGCGCCACTGAGAACGGTTTTGAGCCATGTCACCAATTGTTTCCAACCATAGATTTTTACCGTCCCGAGGACCCCAGCCTGGAAGTCTACACCTTCCTACGTGGCTAAGACCAACTGTTGTGGATTTCATTGATTGGTGCCAAGTTTTTGTTTGACCGCCGCTAGCTTTTTTCCAGCCTGACCCTATATCCGCTAACATTGCTCGTCGAGGGAGGCGATGGCTTGGCATACGTAACACATGTCCTAGCCATCTCAGTCTTTGTAACTTCACGACTTCGTCGATTGATTTCCCCTGTTTACCTAGAACTCTGCGCCTAACCTCAATGTTGCTCACCTTATTATGCCACTTTACACGGGAAATAGAGCGCAGGCACCTATGATCAAAGACAGCTAGTCTTTTCATGTCTTCCACTCTCAGTGGCCAGGTCTCACAGCCGGCCATAAAGGAGGACGGAGCGGACTGATGAGCAGTACACCCGCCCTTTGGTCGATAGTCGAACATCTCGTCTACGCCAGAGTCGGTGTAAACTAACAAATGCGAAACGAGCCCCTTGTATTCGTGCTGAGATTTCGTCAGAGATCAGCCCGTTGGGGCTGATGGTACTTCCCAAATAAGTGAAGCGGTCAACGTGCTCTACCACTTCACTTCCTATTTTTAAACTAGGCGTCGATGTAGTCCAGTCCTGTAACATCATCTTGCATTTGGCGGGAGCGAATCCCATCCCAAACATTCGTAGATTGCGGCTCAAGGTATACCATTACTAATAACAGACAACAGTCAGCATAAATGGTAGAGATCTTAAAGAAGCAACATCATTTACCTACCAAACGACCTGGAAAGCATCGTTTCAACTACAAGTGAACGGAACTGATGAAGATATCAAAGGGAGGTTCGCAAAAGCAAGACAAGATTTCCTTACTCTCAAGTCTGTGTGGAAATGAAGAGCATTCTGAATTAAAAATAAGATCCGGATGTTCAACTCCAATGTGAAGTCAGCGCTACTTACTATACGGATCAGAGACTTGGCACCGTGTCACGAAGCCCACTTCGAACAAACTACAAACTTTCATCAACAGCTGTCTTCGCTCAATACTACTAGAAGATAAGATGGCCGGCCAGAGAAGATCAGCAACAAGGATCTCTGCGAGTGAATCAATCAGGAACGAATTGTTCAAGAAATATGCAGGAACAAATGGAAGTGGATTGGTCATACTCTGAGGAGACCACCAACTAAGTGACATTACACGCCAGATTACTGCTCGAGTGGAACCCGAATGGGAGGCGGCGAGTTGGTCGTCATTGCCAGGGTGACATGGAGGAGAAGGTGATGCAAAGAGGAGATGAAAGCATGTAAGCAGACATAGAGCGAGATGACAAAAATGTTGGCGGATAACCGAACGCGATGGAGACGTACGGCTGAAACCTTATATTCCTTTAGGAATTAAAATAGACTAATAATATTGCTGTTCTTACTTTTTTTTTCTTTGTTAAGGTTTAATATTTCTCCCTCCGCTTTTATTTTCTAGTCTTCACCAGAAGTTCAAGTCCATGGAGTTGTAATACTAGTTAATTTAAATGGTTTTTCATGGAAACATGCATTCCATTTAATGTCTCCATGGTTTATACATCGTGCTGTAAATTTTCTACAAGGTTCCAGTCCTTTACGCGTTAAAGCTGTACATATTTTCCACAGTCCTTATATGTTTTCAAAAATCTATGCAGCTATGAAACCTTTATTAAAACCAAAAAATCAAGCCCGTGTAAGTTCACCTAATTTTTTTTAAATTATATTTTTGATTATTTTTGAAATATACAAATTTTGGTACAATATGGGAATGGGGGAGCATAAAGAGATGCGCTAAACAAAGTAAGCGCCAGCATGTTTGTTAAGAACAATCAGCACTCATCATATTACTGTAACGAAGTGGGGAGTTTTGGCCATATTTGATAGCGTATCGATCCCACTATTCTAACTACTTTTCGACTCCCTACTAAACAGGGACTCATGATATACTAACGTTTACTAATCTAACTACAAATATCCTTCATCTCACGACTCCAAGTTACAGGTTAACCACCTCTGCGCTTTTTCATTCAATTCCAGGACTAGCAAACACAGGCGTTGGTACAGAAGCCTCTAGGATGTCATTTGTAGAATATGTCAAGCCAGATGACAATACCCAATGAATAGGGACCTCCACACACACTGCCCCAGACCTGAGAATCACCTTCACGATGATGCCATTGGATGCATGCAATTCTATGAAAACACCAGTGTCTCATTTTCTGCGCGAGAGCTAGGATACTGCCTGGATGCGCAAACCTGAAGTAGGTGGTTGTCTTACGAAGCCGAATCCTGAGCCTTTGAGTGCTGATGATACTACAGCGTATGAAGAACAGATTAGAGTAGAAGAAGAGAATTCCCGGTGCATTGAATGAAAGCTTCGTAGTTCAACAAAAGAGGTACATCCCCACAAGCGAAACTCATCTCTCTATTGTTATACAGACCAATAATAAATGCGAGAATATTTTGCTCACTTAGAATATGTCAACTAGGAGATTTACTTTTGAGAATGGAAAAATTCTGTACTTTAATTGGGCACCAGGTAGTAAGTAGATAGCGTCATGTGTTCACTTCATGGTTTATCGTATACTTAAATCTATATGTCAACTTTGCAATATGTGGTGGTCACCATCCTAGGTGGCTCATCATCAAACTGCACTCTACATTGTGGTTATTAGATGGTTTCAGGTAATTGGACCTTGACTTTGTGCATATTGGTACTTGCCTACAATCTCGAAGGAATTCATGTCCCTTTTGAGATTCGAGCCCGAGTCACCCAGGGAGTGCTTCAGTTAGAGATGTTATCACTGAGCTATTTGGCCTCAACAATGGTGTCTCTTGTAGGACTGCACTGGATACATCGATTGGACACTAAGTAGTTAGTAGAGTCATCCGTCTAAGCCTTCGTTCGGTATAGACGAAGTACTTTGTGATCATGGTGACCACATTGCAAAATTGACTGTTGGAATTTAATCTGTACCAAACACAATACTATACGCATGACACCATTTGGCACCTAGTGTTCAATCAAAGTATCTATAACAGTCTTACAATAGGTCAATCGTGAGTCCGAATAGCTCAGTCTTGACACCTCTGCATGCGAGCGACAAATATCAGATAGGACATTAGTTCATTCAAGATTGCAGACGAGTACCATAGGGCAAGAAACCTACGTCCAAATCTTCCTGTCGATTGCCTCCAACTATCTAAAAACATTCTTTATTTGAGAGCAACCTACAGTTAAGTAAGAGTAAAAACCTGCAGAACTGTCATCTCCAAATAATCATTAACAATAGAAACACTGTCATCGTCGTGGAACCACTGAGTGATTGATTTGTTTCAATATAGAACTTTGCACAAATGTCCAGTACTTCAAGTCGCCATTCTCCAAGTACCACGCAAAGCAAGAGAAGAGAGTAAAGAGGGATAATTAACAGAAGTTTGAGTGAGGAAGAAAGACTTGTAATATCAAAGAAGAATAATAGAGTTTTACTGGATATAACAAATCACAAAGAGTGAATACATTTTCGCCATCTTCAAGAGCGATTTCGATTCATGTCAGAAATTGTCTCCTGCCTTTATTGGTTCTTACTGTTTCGGGGACCCTAACTAGTCAAAAAGTCTACACCTCTCCACGTGGCTGTCTGGCTGGCATAAACTAACTATTATGGATTTCTTTGGCTAATGATGCCATATTTTGGTTCGACCACCTCTAATTGGATCTTATATCAGCTAAAATTCCCTATCGGTCGAGGAAGGTGATGGTTAGGCATGTGTAACATATCTCCTGACCATCTTAATAGATGTAACTGTACAACCGTACCTAGCACTTGACCGATGCATCAAGAACTCAATAATTCTCACCTTATTACACAAACTAACACTGGAAATAGAACGCATACACTTATGATCAATGACAGCTAGTCAGCTTTCTAATGCATTCGACATTCGACGGACATAACTCACATCCATCCAAAGCCAGAATCGGAGAAGCAAGACAAGCTTTCATTACTCTTAAGTCTGTGTGGAGGTCAACACTCAGCACTCATCATCAAAAATAAGATCCGGATTTTCAACTCCAATGTAAAGTCAGTGTTACTATACGGATGAGAGACTTGCACTGCGCGTCACAAAGAGCGTCTCAAACAAACTACAGACTACTTCATTAAGAGTTGTCTTCGCTCAATACTTAAGATCAGATGTCCTGACAGAAAAGATCAGCAACAGGGATCTTTGGGAGCGAACCAACTCAACAGGAACCGACTGCGAAACAAATAGGCAGGAAGAAATGGAGATGGATTGGCTGGCCATACTCCGAGGAAACCATCAAGTGAGTGACATCACTAGACAAGCCATCGCTCCAGTGGAACCCGAAAAGGAAGCGGCGAGTTGGTCGTCCCACGGTGGGGTGACTTGGAGGAGGTCATTTGAGGAGGAGGAGATGAAGGTATGTGGGCAGACTTGGAGCGGGGTGAAAATGTTGGCAGAAAACCGAAGGCAATGGAGATGTGCAGCTGAATCCCTATATTCCTCTAGGAATTAAAGGATATAATAATAATAATAACTCACATCCATAAAGGAGGACGGAGGAAACTGCTGATATGCAGTCAACACATCCTTTGGTCGACAGTCAGCGCGACATCAAGTTTACTAAGCCAGAGAAATGGTATAAGTTGGCAACAAATTCACATCGATATTATAACGGATTCATGGATGAACGTAAATTCAAAAAAAAACTTCATACCAATAATATTAAACAACTAAGATATTATTAGTAAAAAGAAAAACCACATTTTTTCAACCTACACATAAATGTTTCTGTCAAAAATGAATCGTAACAATTGTAATAATAGAAATTATCTTGAACATTCTGTGTAAAAGATGGTATTTGATTTTCACCGAAAACTTTGATCAGGTGATTTAGATTAGATTCCATGTTGAAATGGTTTTTTTCTTTGGTTTCTTAATATTACGATGATACTTCAAAGAAAAAATATTTTTAATACACATGATGTATATGTTGTAGCTTATTGGATTATTCAAATGCACAGTATTCCTTCGCCAATGATCAATAAATAGAGAGATGTTGAGAAATGTGTGCTCAATTTGAATGGAGTGGTTTTTAAAGGAAAAAAAACAACTTATTATCCCTACGCATCACCATCACCATCGAACAAAGCATGGAATGGCAATCAAACCTTTCTGTATCTCAACTTTATAGACTTTGAGAAGATCTTCGACAGACAGCGTTGACCGTGAAGTAATTTGGAAACTACTCGAGTACTACGGCGTACAGTGCCTCAAATATTCATCAACCTTATTCAACAGCTGCTGTTCGACAACGGCACATGTCAAGTCATCCACAACGGAAAACTCAGCGAGGCGTTTTCGGAGTAAACACAGGAATCAGATAGTGGTGATTATTATCACCACTGATATTCCTAATTGTGGTGGACTGGATTATGCGTCAGACTGTGGGAAACGAGAAGACAGGGATATCCTGGACCGACGCGAAGAACCTAAAGGACTTGGATTTTGCGCGTGGATGATTTATGGTTGATGTGATGGTCACAAATCGAAGACTTACAAGCGAAAACCGACCGAAAAACTGGTCGAAGAAGCAGCCGGCGAAGGCAGAACTCCTGGTAAACATAGACAAAACGGAGGTTATGAAAATAGCCAACCAACAACAGCAACATCCAGCGTCAATTACCATCAACGGGAGGGATTTGAAAGAGGTTACTTCATTCACTCACTGATCTAGGGAGCATTGTCTCGAATACAGGAGTAACGGATGAAGATGTCAAATCGAGCGAGAATCGGTAAGGCGAGCGACAAACACATTCATCAACCAACTGAAACCAATCTGGAAATCTTCATCACTCAGCCAGCGTCAACAACAAAATTCCGTCGGATTTTCAATACAAACAAGGTCAAGTCAGTCAGTTCTTCTATACGGATCAGGAACTTGTCGGGCGGGTCACAAAGAATATTTCCAACAGCTTGTTGCAGACCTCTATCAACAACTGTGTTCGCTGGCTCTATACTCAAGATCAGATGGCCGGGCCGGAAAGAATCACCAACAAGAAACTATGGCTGGGAACAAACAAACAAAACAAGAAGCAATCGCCAAACAACAAATATGCAGGAGAAAGTGGAGATGACACATTGGACACTCGCTGATGAGGCCGCTGGATGACATTACGTGCGCGTCAGACCATTGCTCGAGTGGAACCAAGCCGAAAGGGAAGCGGCGAGTGGGACGTCAGTGCAAGGGTGGGTGACATAGAGGAGATCGTGTGAAGAGGAGTTGAAAGAGTATGGACTAACATGGATTCAGGTGAAAAGTACAGCAGAAGGAAGACAGAAGCAAGTGGAGACGTGCAGCAGTTGAAGTCCTATGTTTCACTAGGAACCCAAGGGGACAATAATAATAAGGATATCCTTATTGGATTTCGAATGGAATATAGGGCTTCAATAGTATATCTAGTGCGTCGGTGGATTAGTGGTTAGGACGCTCGTCGACCATGCACATGGTTCGGGGTTCAATCCCTGGCCGACGCACTCCTTTACCTCGCTAAGCCAGAAATAATACTGGTAAAGAGGTAAGGTTGGGTATGAGGCTAGCAACCCCATCCTGCAAAATAAACACTGCTACAGAAACTTCAAGCCACTAGCTTGGAGCCCTATGTTCCACTGGGGAACGTGAAGGAAAAAAAAAGTAGTATATCTTCGTTTTTATTCTGTCCTCAGAAGTTATCTTTAGCTGGCTGCTTAATTACCCTTTCATTTCCTTACACGGTCTTCTGAGTTTTTCCCATACGATTTCCACTGGAGGGTCTCTTCAGTCTCTTCTATATCTCCATTTACTTCTGCATGTTTGTCGAGCAATAGGTTCTTGGTTGGTTTGCTGCCACAGTGAGCTGTTGCTAATCCTTCCTGGCTATGCATCTAATCTTCAGTATGGAACGAACTCAGTCGTTGATGAAATCCTAGAGTCTGTTGGAAATTAGATGGTGGGGGGCAGTCGGCCACAGAAAGCCTTGCTTGACCTAGATTTTGTGCTTGCTGGATTGTACTCATCAGTCATCAAGGTGTACCTGCAACCTTGAAGAAACTCATGTCCATTCTGAGATTTGAATCCGCTCCATCCAGTGAGTTCTTCAGTCAGAGTCGTCACCATTGAGCTATTTGGTCTCAAGATTGGCCTCCTGTGACATTGTAATGGATATTTTGATTGGAAACTAGTTAGTAACTAGTGCGACGTGAGTGCCTAGTCTTTTGTTTGGTGCAGACTAAATTCCATCATCATGAGCTGACATTGGTTAAAGAACCACTGGAAAAGCTGGGAGTACTGGACAGCTGTTTCGCCCTAATCTGGGACTCTTCAGTAGTATGCGCCCACAACACGGGCTTCGAACCCAGGACCTTCTGGTAACAAGGCGAGCTCGTATACCATTAAGCCACTGGGACCCGATCCAACAGCCAACCCATGAATTCTAACTTCTTCCAATTCACGACATTGCGCAACCGCTAGCCAATGTCTTCGGCGAGTATTTGTCCTCACACCTGACCTGCTGCACCCTACTAGACGAAACAACCGTCCAGTACTCCCCGCCAGGTTTTCCAATGGTTCTACAACCAATGTCAGCTCATGATGAAGTCCTATAACCAATCAAATCCCAACAAACCAACACTTGAATAAATTCTATCAGTCAAATGAGCCACCTTGCTTGGTGGCTCACTATCACAGTGTACTGTGAACTGCTGTGATTAGATGGTTGGAGGATCAATCTCAAGCCCTTGGATAGCTCATTGGTAAAACCTCTAACTGAAGCACCTACTCGGTGATACAAGTTCGAATCTCAGAAGGGACATGAATTTCATGAAGATAACAATTACACCGTGTTGACTGGTGGGTGAGTGCAATCCGACAAGCACAAAATGTAGGTCCCAAAACGAACTGCCGATTGCCTCCAACTGTCTAATATCAACAATTTACAGTACCAGTACATTGGGATGGGAAACTTCCTAGCCTGTTGGCTACATTGCAAACGTCGTGACTGAAAGAATTTAGTTTGCATCGAACGAAAGACTAGACTTACAGACACTAATGAGTGAGTATCTAATCAAAGTATTTATTGAAAATGCTTTTTATGACACATTCACCAAGTATCTGACCCATTTAGAGGAAATAATTTAACATCAATGTTGAAAATCCCCACGTTGTTCTTTGAGCTTAGTAAAACATGTTTTCACACTGCTTTCGTGATCCTGGGCGGTTTTGATATCATCATCATCTGTGTAACGCCTGCTGTAGTAGTAGAAACGATGCTGTCTAGCCACATAAGTGAATGAAGTGATCTCTTTCAAATTTCTCCCATCAATGAAGAGTGGTGCTTGTTGTTGGGTTGGTTTTTTGGCTATCTCCAACACCTCCTTTGTCTCTTGTGTGTTCAGCTGAAGTCCTGTCTTCGCTGTTTCTTCTTCTTCCTCCTCCAATTTATTGGTTTTCAGCTGTCGATCTTCGAGCTTGTGTGGCACTAGACATGAATCGCCCCGTCCGTGAAATCCAAATCTACTCATAAATTAATAAAAGGGCGGATTTTTCGACTATTATGCAATCACCTATCATTCTGTACAAGTATAATCACTGTGCATCGGTGGCACAGTGGTTAGGACTCTCGCCGACCATGCACATAGTCCGGGGTTCGAGCCCACGCCGACGCACACCTGATATCTATGGTCGGCCTGCGAAATTTCGACTACCGATATCCACGCTGAAAATTCCATACTTGCACCAAAAATACAATGTGGAATCAAGCTGTAATCAAAAATAAATAAATAAATAAAATAAATCTATTAAACATCTTTTACAATGTGAAAAATAGGTGCAACTTAACACTTTTACGAGTTAGTAAATTGCTGCACAGAGAGTAGAGAACCACTTTATTTGCCTGTATAGGCTGCCACAAAACTGAAGTCCACCAATCTATAATGAGTGAATACTTTGACTAGGGAATATTGCACTCAGTTCATCAGTGTATAGAGTATCTATCTTAAATTGGTTGGTTGCATTGCATTTTGATTAGTAGTTATTGTATGGAAGGAGGTGCGCTTCATTGGGGTTTACATCAACTTCACTACACGTCTGCCTAGCCAGCCAACTGAGTTGTGCTATAAGGCGTCACATTGTGTGAATGTGTTGATAGCCTGGTACATGGTTCAGGTGCTATTATTATTATTCCTTTGGCTTCCGAGTGAAACGTTTTACGTCAGCAGCCTATCTCTATTTCACCCGGTTCTCTAGAGTCTTTTTTTAATAATTGGGTTCAACAATTCCCATTATCCTCTCCATGAAGTTATCTGTGTAGCGACTAAAATCGAAGTGTTTTCGTCTGAACGCAGAAGGCCAATGTTCTCATTCTACCGGGTGTATAAACAACCAGAACTTACTGGAGAGTTACACACAGTCACAAAATGCCCAACGACAGCTAAAAATACAGGCATTATTTTCCAAGAGTTGCTTTGTACAGATTTGGTTTGTTTTTCAAGTTTGACCACGGATCATTATCAGTTAGACGACCAATGAAAACTAGCAGAGAGTGTAACAACAGAAGACAAGGGCCAGGCAACAGATCGTTTATTGAGAAAATCAACACGTATTTATGTAGTTTCATGTACATTATAGCTTATTCAAGCAAACAAACACACTCTTCTGATTGGTTGTTTCTCACAGAAAATTGACCTTGCATCTCTTTGTGACTGTTTCTTGAATGTGAGATCATCTATATGTTAACTGTATCCGCCTACGCAAAGACGTTGTTCTCATTTTTCTCACGACCAATATTGAGGACATAAACATTGACGTTAATTACTGTCCACCGATTTTGACTAACAGCCTGCTCTCACCACAAGAGTACTGCAGAACTGTTTCCTGCTATTGTTGGGCACACCGGCAGGACACACCCACCGGGTTTGTAACCCAGTGACTGCCTACATCTCGGAGTTTCCTGGAGTTATAATGAGAAGTCGTCACCAGGGTGGGTTCACTCCTGTGGGGAGTTGGAGCAAACAGTCGCCGATTAAATTTGTTGGTGGTCGCGCTAAAATCATGAATTACTAGAAGTTAGAATTCATAGGCTGGCAGTTTAGTCGGGTCCTAGTGGCTGATTGGCATACCATCTTGCCTTGTAAGCGGAAGGTTGTGGGTTTGAAACCCAATGGATACGTACTGATTGAGTCCCACACTAGGACGAAACAGCTGTCCAATGACATTATTTACCGAAAATAACACATCAAAACTCAAAATTTCCTCAAAAATGCCATTAGGCATTTATACAGTCCAACGATTTCTCAAGTACAAAATAACTATCAAAATCAAAATTATATAACTAAAATTGAGCGGAAGAATATTCACAACAAGATGGCGTGAAAAACTCTGTCAGTAAGAATCACACACTAAGGACTTCCCGACGGACTAATCAAATTCGAAATTCTTACGGCGAACTTTGAACAACATCACAGTCGTAAAAGAACACATTGGCAACACTACCATACAACAGCAAACAGAAGTATTGAAATTAGGGATTAGGACAAGAACAAAGAGAAATAATCTATAAGGGTGGTGAGGGGATTAATAATATGCGAAATAATACAGTCTGTTAAGCATTTCCATATTGTACAAGTTCAGACATCGGGTGATGAAAATTTGCACGAGTGCCCAATACACAAATAAAATTAGAAATAAAATAATGAGAATAAATCCGTTCATTATCCCAAAGTATTGTATTTTATGACACCTTAGAAGTTAAACAAAAATAAAGTTCAACTCATAAGCTTTCAACAGTCGAGTAGTAGATACTTAAGAGTCAGTTAGTAGTGTGACATTTTTCAGCTGGACAGCGGTGAGGGGTGTCTTCAGTTGTGAAGAAAATGATGTTCCTGATACTAGCGTCAGTACAATTTGGCTGGAAGTTCACGAGTCTGTTGCGTTAACGAACTTTCCTGCCTGGCAGATTTGCAAGCCCACCGTTCTAATCACTATTCAGTACTGCCATGATGCGACACCACTGATACCCGATGTAAGGAAGAACGGAAGAAGGCGCAGTGTCTTAATGTCTTGAATCAACAACGAAAAGGCTTGACAGTAATTCAGCATTTATTTAAGTTTTAATTGACTTGGAGAGAGATAATAATTTCATTGAAAAGTTAAAACATTTAACGACCAATAGTTTTCAGTTGTCATAAAAAGTGGAAGGTGGGGGCAAATACAAACATTGAGGTACTGTGAATAAAAATAGTAGTAAACGTAAGCTTGTGGAGTGGTTGGATTTGGTCTTGTAGATGACTTTGAAGGATAAATCACATGCGGTTGAATAACCTGACTCCAGTATGTGTTCACATATTGAAAACTTTGTCGTTCTATGCTCACCTTTCATTAACCAAATTGGGTAGTGTTTAGCTGCGCGTTTACCGAGAACACGCTTACAACTTCCGAAGTAACCACCTCCACACGAGCATTTGAATGAGTATGTGCACACAGAGGTGGATATAGGCAGTAGTTTATCCTTACCGCGTTGTCGAATTATATTTCGGCTGGTAAATACTAAATGTAAGTCGGCTGCACAAAATCAGAGCGTTTAATATATTTAGATAAACAACTTTTAATGACTTCAGTGACAGTGTCTCCAGTTGAATTCGTTCCACGCCACTTCATCTTCACCGTCTATACTGTTATCATCACCATCGTACTGTTAAATTTTTAGACAATACTTGACCTAGAATTTTCAAAATCTTAATACCAGTTCACTTGTTTAATAATCTTTAAAAGTCTTGTAATTCATCCACTTCAACTTTACCTCCCTAATAGATCATTGTAATTATCTTTATTTTTATCATATATGCAATATTGATTGAGAAGGTAGTATTGATTTTTTTATGTTTTTGTAGATTATTATGCATAATGATTCCTTGGAAAGTCTTCATGCTGCTCTCCCTCCACATCTCCTGCCGTGTAACAGTGGTCTAGGTGGTACAGGACCACCAGTTCCATCACGTGTACGTTTGCCACTATTAATATTATTATTATTATCATTACTATTATCGTCATCTTGTTTCGAATTAAACACACTTCTTAGTCTATTCTTTTTAGCCTCTGAAATTTTCGGAGATTTCCGGAAAATAGGTCTTAGAAAGAATAACTCCATATCACGTTGGTGTTCTCTGCAACCCTCTTTAGTTGGTTCCAGGATTGACCATAGAGTCTTATCTCCTTTCACCATCTCTTCCAATGTTCATTCAAACTCACGCCTAAGTTGTCGTTTTGCATAAGAGTTTTATTCAAGTAATGGCCTGACACGCGATAGGAATCAATAGCCTCCTCAGTATGTGTCTGATTCATCTTTACATTCTTCAGGATATTTATTGGGTAATAGAGTCTTGATTGGCACGTTCACAGAGTTACCTGTTGTCTGTCATATTCCTGGCTGACCATCTGATCTTCAGTATGCAGCTTGTGAAAGCAGCCGTTGGTGAAAATTAGCGGTAGCCTGATAGAAAATGCCTTTCGTGACGCATCGAATCACCCCCCAGAACGACCTGGAAGCCCTAACTTAAAAGTATTATTGAAAATCTGAATTTTGTTCACTTATGCTGACTGCAGTACACTTCCAAGCGAGTTTCAGAGTAATGAACACTTCTCTTGCCTTTCCGTTCATGATTGGCTTTGACATCCACATCTGTACCATCTCCTGTAGTTGTGAAAGGATGTTTCCCAAATTGCCCTTATGCAACTTCCTCCCGCCTCTAGTGATTGATACTTGTTGCTGCTGTTGTTGTTGGTTAGTTGTCTTCGTCACTTCCATCTACTCGTCTATGTTCACTTGAAGTCCTGTCTTCGCTGCTGGCCTCTTCTGCCAGTTTGTTGGTTTCCGCCGGTGGAACTTTGAATTTATGCAACATTCAACATAAGTCCTCCGAGAAGCCTAAATCTTCTAGAGTGTTCTTATTGATCCAAAGTATTCCTGTCTCCTCGTTCTCCACCTGGGGTTTGTTGCATGGTAGTAAGCCCTGTAGTGAAAGAGAAGTTTGGGTAAGGGATTAGCAACCACACATCGTAAAAAAACTAAACGCCACTTTTATTAAAGCTTCAAAGCTAAAATTTCAAGCCCTTTGTTCCACAAAGAAAGCAAAGGATTACACTTCTTAAAAAGAAAGTCACCTTTCAGGTCAACAAAATAATCGATACCAATACCACCGTGGACTAATGGACGAGAAAATCTCTACACAAATGTATTTACAGAAAGGAAAGAATAGTGACATGGAAAGACGCGAAAGCGTTATAGATATAAAAGATTGCAGAGGTTGAATACATCTGTGCCGTTGAGTTAGAGCAATCTCCCAACAATGATTATTCCTAGCGTCTGCAGGGCCTCATCTAGTCGAACTACACCTTTTGACGTGAATTAGACTAACAGTCAAGAGTCTAACTTATATCTGCATCTCCACCTAGGAGAACAGTGCAATCCCCATAATCTGAGTCGACAAGACTGTACCCTGGTAACAAGTGAATCGCTAAGTCCCTAAAGGTCTGTCAGTGTCAATGCCATTAGTACATCTGTGAGGAAATTAAGCAAAAAATGTGGGTAGTCGGCATCCCTGATGCACACTACTGGTCATTGTCACAGATAAAAGCTCTATAAAATCTTACGTTGCTGCGTGATTTTGAGTAGAATGCCCGGATTAGTGCGATATACGTTTTCGGCACTTTCACCGATAAATATTCCCACACTATCTCTCGTTCGATGGAGTAGAATTCTACCTTTCAGGTCGAGAAGTCTGTCAAGTGTTATTTTATCATTTTTTAATCTCTGCGTTCCCAGTGGAACACTGAAGTTTAGCTCTTACCGGCTGGAGTTACTAGTCTCACGCCCCACCTCCCCTCTTTATCAGGCTTATTGCCTGAGATAGAACCCCTAACGGTTGTTCGACGCCAGTACGTATACTTATGTCCCCTAGAATTTGTTGAAGTGTGAAGACATGATCAATATACCCTTGTCATAGCCTAAAATCTGATTGATTTCCTTCTGAACACCACTCAGCCCACTCATGACTATTGAACCAAAACCTTTAGATATTATATTAGTTAAGTTGGGCGAATAATGAATGTCATGTCGTTTTCTTTTTGAACTGGCGCCATCTACTTTATCTAATGGTTATTAGGGCGTTTAAATAAATAGGCCAAAGTGTATATACCAACAGGATTTCATGAAAATCCAATTGTATGTGTTTAACTTTGGTACTTAGTGCCTCCTTTAATCCTCGACTACATTGCTCAGATATCAGTAGTAAGGCAGATTTTCTGTTAAAAGGTGTAACCCAGTTCAAGAATATACAATGCCAATGATAATATGTACGCCGGGAAACTTTTCTTTTAAAAAGCCTATAAAAAGTATAATTTGTCATTAAATCACTATAACAACGGACTAAAACTGCAAAATTTGCGGTGATATGCAATAAAGTTACTCGCTATACAAGTTTATCCCCCCATAAATACCTGTATTCCGTAGAATTCTATTCATTCTTAGTGTCATTATCAAAAATTCAAAACAATTAGTCCCCCCTTTTATAAATTTTAATAGCGTTAGTAGAAGACGGAGATTATCTGAAAAGTGTGATGTGATGTATTGGCGCTATACGTTTCGAACAATCTGATCACTCACACATTTACTTGTCAATTGAGTATATATATGGAAAAGTTAAATTAAACAAAGTGACAAAACACAAGGATTTAAGAATGATTAACACAACGTTTGGTAATCCATTCAAATGAGGATTACCAAGGTAAATTAAGAGTAATAACAAACTGTTTCTGAATACACAAGTGGGGCTTAAGTTTATGAATAGCTATAGCCTCAGTGTATTTCAGTAAACTCCCTTGACCGTTATTGTAGATGTATTAACATCAATCTTATGGTTCATCTTGATTAGATGTTCAGCTATAGACAAAGTTGGTAGTCTGACACCTGCATCTGTTGGCTTTTCACAGTTCATTTGTTTTTCTAGCCATTTCAGGATATGCGCTGCCATTACAGTCCAATAACAGTGTAAGAGAGACTTGGTGAAGTGTCTATTTAAGAGGATTCAGCGTATTTGCACGCCTGATGTTATAGACAAAGAAAACGAAATATTGATGGATACTCTTGTTGAAAATGGATATCCTTAAAAATTTTTAAACATCTTTAGAAGTCATTTAGTCTCTAAACGTACAATCCATACCGCCCCTAAGAAAACTGTTTTCATCAAATTACCATATAACGAGGAGATAAACGCTAGGATTTTGAGACAAAGGTTGAATTTGATCATCCGCAGAACCTATTATGCAGCCCAGCTTGTAATTGTGGCGAAAGTTAAAAGTATGCTCGACTGCAAACCTCAAAAGTGCACAAGTGATTATGTCACATCCCACACTATTTACTATTTTTCGTGTGTGTGGACACACATACATAAGGAGGAGTAATCGCGCTTTGCATGTTAGGGTGGGAGAGCATATCCCAAAATGGTTAGAAAAACAAATGAACTGTGAAAAGCCAATAGATGCAGATGTCAGACTACCAACTTCGTCTATAGCTGAACATCTAATCGAGATGTACCGTAAGGTTGATGTTTACTCAGCCTTTAAGGTCATCTATGAAAACGGTCAAGGGCGCCTATTGAAATACTCTGAGGCTATAGCTATTCATAAACATAAGCCCCCCTTATGTATTCAAAAACAGTTTGGTATTACTCTTAACCTACCTACCTTGGTAATCCTTATTTGATTGGATTGGATTACCAAACGTTGTGTTAATTATTCTTAAATCCTTGTGTTTTGTCACTTTGTTTAATTTAACTTTTCCATATATATACTCACTTGACAAGTAAATGTGTGAGTGATCAGATTGTTCGAAATGTATAGCGCCAATACATCACATGGTTTTTCAGATAATCTCCGTCTTCTAATAACTCTATCAAAATAAAGGTCTCATTATTATAACAATGATCACATATTTCGTTTATTCTCTTTTCTCAACCAACAGGAGTATATCAATGGTCTATTGGAATTAGAAGATTATTTCCTTGAAATGAATAAATATCCTTTTCATGTCGAAATTTCCTGATAAAAAAAGTTAACAAAAAAATAGAAATCAATCACTAATGCACAAATATTCATCTACCTACTTATTTTTTTGTTTTAATTGGTTATTTGTAATTTCAATTTTTTTGGCGGTCAATTTAAAATGCTTATTTATTTAAAAACTTGTTTTATTCATTTTGTTATACAAAAAAAACGTTATTCATCGCATTATTGATCACACGTTATGCGACACAGATATCTGACGTAAACTGATACCTATAATGCACTTTCCCTGCTTATTTTGCGTTCAATATTCAATGTGTTCAAATATTTCAATGTCGAATTGTAATATTGTAAGGCGTAATTTTTATTTTGGTTATTATACTCGAGTCTTTCATTCCTGATCATACAAAAAAGGAGACTAAAAAAAACGAAAAAGAATTTTTCAACTTTTCGTCAATTTTATTCTTTTCTTTCTTTTTCTCTTGTCATTCATTGTATTGATTCATGTCTTGTGTGTTATTTTATTGTAAAGAAGAGAAAACAGAAGATAATAAAATTGAAAATTTAACCGTTTTTTTGTTTTGAAAAAATAGGCGACGTTTCAGTTCTTAATCGATGATATCTGCGTTTCAGTGTTGTGGTGTGTAACCTAACCTGAAGTGAAGAAATACTAGTAACTGTAATAGCTTTATGCTGAAACAATGTTTATATAATGTACAGAGGTTTTAGCGGAGTTTATTCCGTACTACTTTCTGTCTTCGTCTACGAATGATTTTTGGAGAGTTGATTGATTGGTTACAGGATTTCATCATGAGCTGATATCAGTTAGAGAACCATTGGAAAATTTGTGGGGAGGAGTGGATAGCTGTTTCGTTCTAGTTTGGAACTCTTCATCATTACCCACCCACCGCAAGGGTTCGAACCCAGGACCACCTTCTGGTTACAAGATGAGCTAGCTCGTAGCCCATTAAGCCACTGACTGGGACCCGATCCAATAGCCAGTCCATGAATTCTAACTTCTGACAATTCACGACACAGCTCGACCGCTAGTCAGCTCATTATGAAATTCTGTAATCAAAAAAGGGGATTAGTTGACAGTAGATCGTATGACACAGTTCTGTCGTCTGACGTGAAGTGCAAACCAGTCCACTATGTTGATATCTCCTCTTTTTCTCCTTCTAGAAATACACGACGGTACTTTGTTGAATGCGAATTATAAAAGCCTCAGGAGTATATTTTGGTGGAGCAAGGATACCACTCAGGATCAGTTATCTCATGTATTTGGATAAGCTGCCGTCCATCCATCATGTCTGGTAGAAACTTGCGAATCAGCAGGTTGTAAATGTTTTAAATACCTCACCACAATAAACAATACTATTAGAGGTCATATTTTGCTAGATTTAAACAAATTGAATTTGGGAAATTATATACATAATATATTGATGGAGGATATTCAGTGGCCCGAGATTTCAGCAGGTGGCTTTCAAGTAGATTATAGGTTAATATAATACGGGATACAATATATACAACAGCTTAACCTGGGTTAGGTTAAACTCCGACTGTGGAAGAATTGCGACCACACTAAAGAACTTGAACAGAACAAGTCTAACGCGTCACTTGAGTTCAAAGTGTGGTGAGAGCTGGCTGGTAGCTAAGTTGGTAGACAGTAATTTACGTCAATGTTTACGACCCCAATATTGGTGGTAGTGAGAAAAATAAGAACAAAGACTGATTCAACAACCAAGCACAGCAGACTTGCGTAGGCGGATACAGTTAGCATGTAGATGATCTGACATTCAAGAAACAGTCACAAAGAGATGAAAGATTGCAATATACAAAAACAATCCCTATTTATGTTTTCTATATGAAAGACTAACGTTCAAAGAGAAACCACCAATCTGAAGACTGTGCTTTCTGCTAACAATAAGCCATAATAATGTACATGAAAATCTATATATATGTGTGTTGATTTCCTTAATAAACGATCTGTTGCCTGACCATTGTTTTCTGTTGTTACAAAAGTACTCTGCCTCTTGATTCAGATCAGATGTGTGTTGTAAGGAACTTACCTCTTAAATTGTTGGTGTAGACAAAGTATCCCTGTATTGTCCAGATGTGGAACTAATTAGAAGTCGAATAATTTGTTCTTGTCAAGGTGCGTCGGTGGCACAGTGGTTAGGACTCTCGCCGACCATGCACATGGTCCGGGGTTCGAGCCCGCGCCGGCGCACACCTGATATCTATGGTCAGCCTGCGAAATTTGGGCTACCGATATCCATGCTGAAAGTTCCATACTTGTACCAAAAATACAGTGTGGAATCAAGCTGTAAATCTAAAAAAAAAGTAGAGCTGTTCATTGGCTGATGGTTATATTCAATCGTAGGACATTTTTTCACCTGGTGATTAAAATATACCGTGAGAACCAAAGCTGATGATAAGGAGAATAGTGTCATCTCAACAGTTCAATGGTAACAGTAGTGTGAAGACACCGGATCGTGATCAGTTGATAAGAAGCCAACGATAGGTTTCTGAGTTCTATCTCACGTGTTAGACGATGTTAAATAGTGAGTAACACTGAGATTAGACGTCGGGTGCTAGGTAAGGAGGAGAAATCAATCGACGAGACGCATCTATTGACTTTAAAGGCTTCACTGAGTTTTCTGTTGTAAATGACCTGGCACATGGCATTGTCATATAGTTCATTGGTGTTAAAATACTAGACTTTCAGCCGAAATCTTTGTGCTAATTATTAATTTTCTGTGGGATTGTGAAATACACAAGTCTTCGTACACGCTTCGTCTTGCAACGCTTAGCAGCTGTCTGTTCGCTATATTAATTACTGAATACTTTTTAATGTACTGGAACCTCTCATCCTCATCCAAAGAGTATTGGACAACCTGATGGTGACGCTTACACAGAAGGATATACCGTCGAAGCATACCACATGAATTGTATCTCCGAATTATATTGTTAAATTTGTGGAAGTGAACTCAAGAAACTGTACTGGTTGGTAACTCTTTATACTCTACAATTGTTATATAACGTTTTAATATCATTCGCTAATTTGAACTTTTATTTAATAATTTCTGGATTTACTGTCTAGTACTACACAAGTTTAGATGGATGTCTCTGCCGCGTTTTCAAATCGCGTCAAGTTCATTTGAGAATTTATTATGTAATTCTTTCACCATTGAATCCAAGCCTTTATTCTCTTATTATTATTATTGGTCCATCTGAACTCCATCTGAATATTGCAACATAATCTTGCCGCAAAACTCCAAATGACCAAAATACCGTAAACGTTGAAAAAGCTCTTTAGTGATCACTATTCACCCTTTTTTCAACGCTGAATATGATTTTCTGAAGCTAAGCCTAAACGAGAATGATAATTTCAAAAGGTTGATTGGATAACGGCTAGAATAGTGAAACCGTCTGATATAGATGTAGCACACAAACCAGCTGAATCGCTTAATTCCATCTTATGCAAACCAAAAGATCCTATAGAAAAAGGAGATATAATTAACACCATTTACAAAATAAATTGTATGAACTGTAATAAACATTACATCGGCCAAAGTGGGCGTCCTCTTCGAATTAGAATCCAAGAACACAAATCAGCCATGAAAAGACACTATATATATACCTTCATATCAATGCACATAGACAATTATGGACATCAGTTTGATTGGGATAATGTCGAAATCTTAGACAGAGGAAACACCAAATGCGCCTGGGAATTCCTAGAAGCCTGATACTCAAACGAAAATGCTATTAATAAGCACGTTAATATAGATGAAGTATACCAACTAATAAAAAGTAAATCTGAACAAAGCAAGAACTACAGTTTTAGAAGAATAAAATGGTACCATCTTTTATTTCGTTGCCTTCTCGTCATCTGCTTACATGGCAAAGACATTATTAAATATATCTACCACAACAGTTTTAACATACTTGCCCACACAGAGTTCAGTTTAAACAAAAATCAATCGATCAATATACTCATACACTAAAAATATATACATATATAAATATGCAATATTAAACACTATTCCGAACAATAATAATCAAACACAATGGAAACTTTTAGCATTTCACATTCGGATGAAAGAGAGGTGAAATTATCCAGTTAACAGGGCAAAGAAAGGCTGATAACCGCTTCTTTCTGGACGCATAAATCAGGTTTCAGGCGCTTGATGGAAATGGCTTCAGCAAACTTAAGGAGAATTGAGCTATTTTGCTTATTGATAATTTTGAACGACTCTCCGACGTCCACCTCATGACCCGTGTCGAGAAGATGCCTGGTGATGGCACTGTTTAAAGCATTTGTTCCCTTTAAACGTAAGCTTTTTCGTACATGTTCAGAAAATCGTAGATATGCCCTTCTTCATTCTGTCCTTCCAATGTAACTGCTCCCGCAGATCAGGTGATCAGAAAGTTTAAAATCTCAATCAATAGAAAACGGTCAATACATGTCTAAAGATGGTTACCTGGAGACGCAATTATATCACTCATGAAGAAATTTAAATCATTTCACTTTATCCTAAATACTGCGCTGAAGATGTCGTTCAGAAAGACGACAAAAGCTCTACAACTACACCAACGAGCTCAGAGAACACTATTAATTGCAAATCATCCATCTGAGTTACAAATCTTTTCTATTATATGCGTTTAACTATGGTATTTAGTGTCTCCTTTAATCTTCCACTACAATGCTCAAATATCAGTAGTAAGGCAGATTTTCTGTTAAAAGGTGTAACCCAGTTCAAGAATATAGAATGCTATTGATAATATGTACGCCAGGAAAATTTTTCTTTCAAAAAGCCTATAAAAAGTATAATTGAACATTTGCATCAAAGAATGAACAGTTATTTGATCACTCTATAGATCGGGCTAAAAATAAACTTTAGTCATCTGATCTAAAGTTAGGTATATTTAATAATAATAATAATCCCCATGTGTTTTCAAGGTTATGCTACATAGCCATGCATTTTAACTTTCTATAATTTGCATAACGATAACAATAACAAAACATTATTAGTTTAATAAGTGTGATGAGTATTCACTTAGATTTGCTCATTTTCAGCTATTATGTAACAAACACTATTACATGATGTATTCGGATTTTTAGCGTCGAATGTGAGGGCAGTCAGTCAGTTCTTCTATACGGGTCAGAAAATCGGCCAGCGTACGTGTCACGAAAAAGATTTCTAACAAGCCACTGAAGACGTTTATCAACATCTGCCTGCTTCACTAGCTCCATACTGTAGATTAAATGGCAGTTTGGCTGACCAGAAAGATTTAGTAACAAGAAACTATGAGAACAAACCAACCAAGAGATGATCGCTCAACAAATATATATTAGAGAAAATCGAAATGGATTGGTGACACACTGAGGAGTCCGTTGAATGACACCATTTGTAGTGCAGGCCACCGCCAGAGTGGAGTCACGATAGGATGTGACGAGTTGATCATTGGTGCGACGGTGCCGCTGAGTAGATCTTATGGGGGGAGGAAGAGATGAGAGATTATGGTAAATCGAGGACAGCATAGAGAGTAGAACAAAGCGGAGATGTGTTGTTTAAGCTTATCTTCCACTCGGAACCCAAGGGAATAATAATAATAATAAAATAGCATTATTTCCTTGGGTTCCAAGTATAACATAGGGGTTCAACAGCACATCTTCATTTAATCTTGTTTTTCACAGCCTTTCCCAGTTGGCTGCGTGATTACACAAGGGACCAACTCCCAACTCTCTGTTTCCCACTCGGCTTCCAACAGTCTCCTCAGCCTGTATTCGACCAATTGTCATTTCCTCAGGATACATGTTGAGCACTAGGTTCTCAACGGATTCTTACTTAGGGTTCTTTATTGCTGATCCATTCCGATCGGCCATTTCGTCTTCAGTATCGAGAGAAGACAGCTATTGATTAAGGGTAAGAGGTAGCCTATTGGTAACGCTTTTCGTGAGACACCAAGCTTCTGAAGTATGTAAAATAATTGACTTAAAACTGGTGTTGGAAAACCCAAATTAGTTGTTTGTTCTGACTGCTCATTTCCACAATGATTTCAGGGTGATGAAGGTCTCTCGTAATTTTCTGATTCTGGTTGTTTTTTGGCGTCCTCACTCCTTCCAAAGCCTGTGGTTGAAATGATGCTGCCTATCAGGTAGGTTCAGGATAGTACATCCTTCAGATTTCTCTCATTGTTCTTGACTGGTATTTGTTGTTGGTGGTGATTGGGTGTCTTCGTCACCTCTGTCTTCTTTGTGTTCACTTGAGCTCTTGTCTTTGCTGCTTTTACAAGTAGATAGGCCTTTTATCGATACACAAAAATCGATATGTATTGGATTTCAAAAAATGAATAACATTCCCTAAAGTTGGTATGTCTTATTGGTTAAAGAATCAGAAAAGAATTAATCAGCTGTAATAACGATATCAGTAATAATAGATTATTCTCTGGACAACGTTTTCATTAATACGATTATTATTCGATTCTTGTATTTCCTGTGGAACATCCGGGGGTCAGCGGCATATCATCCTACCAATCATTTCTTTGTCATCATTTTCAGCTGCTACCACTGTGGTGAGAGCAGCCTGCTAGCCAACTGATTGACATTAATCTACGCCAATGTCTAGATCACTAATATTGGCCGTGAGAAAATATGAACAAGGCTGATTCAACAACCAATCACAGCAGACTTAAGCGTGGGCAGATATGATTCGCAGATAGATGGCTCCACTTTACGAGGAACTCGAAAACAACCACTCAGAAGACTGTGTTTGTCTACTTGGATAAGCTCTAATAATGTACATAAAATATATATAAATACGTGCTGATTTCCGTAATAAAATGATCTGTTGCCAGCCCTTGTCTTCTGTTGTTCCACCACGACTCTCTACTTTTTTTCATTTCCTCCTCATATCATGTTATCTGCGTTACCATCGGACTCACAGCCAACACAGTCGCCTCCTATTCCAGTTCTGTTTGATGGTCTGGAGTATGATGTCACTTGATAGCCTCCTCAGTATATGCTCACCCCATCTCCATTTCATTGGTTATATCTATTTGATAATAGATAATAATAATAGATTCTCTATCTGATTGTGTCTTTAAAATTAAATGCTTCGAATGTGATGTGATATACATCAGACAAACATCAACAGACAGAAATCAAAATCAGAAGGAATGAACACCGTAGAGCATCTCTTCGACCACCGAGAAATACAGTTAAACTAGAAAAACTTGAAAAATCATCAGCCATAGGTGGTCGTTTACACGCTATAGAATCAGACCACAAAATTGATTTTGACAATATTGAAATCATCATCCAGAAAAAGCATTTCAGAAGTCACAAAGAACGTCGCCTCATATCATCAGAAGCACTTCATATCAAATGGAATGCAAATTTTCTGAATAGGAATGATGAACTAAAACAGAATTTAACCTGGTTACAACACCTCGTCCCCCCCATGAGATAACAAAATCAACACAAATGTGATAAACAAGTTCACTATGTAAACACACACTGCTTTTGTATAATTTTACACACTGTTAAAATCCAACAATCTACTCAAGTGTTGGTTTGTAGGGATTTGATTGGTTTCAGGAGTCCCAAACTAGGACGAAACAGCTGTCCAGTACTCCCAGGTTTTCCAATGGTTCTCTAACTAATGTCAGCTCATGATGAAATCCTGAAATCCAACAATCTACACCTGATTTTATTATCTTTACCAATTGACCAACTTGATAACCAAAAATGCTCCCAGACTAATGAACGATGATCAAGTTAGTGAACTTTGTTTTGATATCATAACAGATGTACTTTGATATTTGGTTTTAATGATCTTCATTGTTATTTTGCCTTTCAATATGTCCTTTCAACTTGACCTCAGTAGTCTATTTTCTCACCCCTTAACTCTTTGTTATATATATATGCTGAGACTTTGTAAATTCTGGTTTAATAATACTTTGAGAAAGCTATTAGCAGCATTAAATAGCGAAACGTCAGTAAAAACAAGATTATCGTTTTGTGTTTCATTCATTGGGAAATACAAAGACGTTTTATAATAATGAATATCATATACCACCCAATGCCCAAATTTTTTTTCAAACCATTAAAAGTGAACTTGGTTTGCACATATAGAATCTTGGCCATCTAATCTTCAATATTGAGCTAGCAGGATATGGTATTGATCAAAGCTTGCAGCAGCGCGTCGGGAATGCTTTTGGCGAAAACAATTGTCAAATAAGATAAATCTGACATATTATGGTGAATGGAAAACTCGGCTAACTGGTAATCTTAAGCAAAAGCCAACGGAAGATGAGCATGTTTACTATGTGGGGTAAGTTTCTAAATTTTCGAACCTCACTAGACATTTTGAGATGAAGAGCAGAAACAGTGTGACGTTTATTAGATAGATGTAGGCTAAAAACCAATGGCTGGAGACTATTAATGGTAATGTGGTTCAAAGGCATTCATAGTAGGAACATTCAGATTCTAGCTGATTTTCCGCCAAATTATTGTCTCTCTCTCAGAAGCACACAAATTTGTTTGTTTCAGTTCCATTTGAATTTCTTTTCTCTACTTTTGTGCACTTTTCTGAAATGTCACAATTTCAATAGAGATGCACCTTCTCACCAAGCTCTTAATGAATTGATTGATAAGTCAATCAGACAGTCAGTAAATTTGTAACTAATCAAATTGTTGCAAGGCTAACGGTTGATAGTTATTCTGATATTCAACGGTGACTGCCTCTATACAGGGAATTACTTTGAACTCAAGTACTGAGGTTAACAACTGGCTGTCAACATATTTTCGACAGTCAGACATTCTTCTTGTTAAAAGGTAGTAACTAGAAGGGTCCATTGATTAAGACAAGAGATCAATGACTCCTCGATGCCATTTGGATGTTGGTTGTACTATGTATACATAGAGAATTGGTAGATGCCGGAATTCATAAACCTTTGGGACGAGTAACATTAGCTGGGTGGTGTACGAGGTCGTTTTTTAATCACCCCGATGGGTGATTACTCATGAAGAGTCCCAAACAAAGATGTACCATCTGTTGAGTACTCCCTGGATTACCAGTAGTTCTTTAACTGATATCAGATGGTGATCCATCCTTTCACCAATCAAATCGCTACGAAGCAGTACTTGGTACTTGTTCCATCCAAAAAAGAAATACCCAACTAAAATCGCTACATACTGAATGTGAAATGCAAATTTGCTTATAAACAGAAATACGTAGATGTTGACGATATTTCTTCGACCTGTATCCAGTACACAGCACATATGATCATAAGTTTCACTACACTGCACAAGAACATACATACATACAACAATAATTTTATGATTGATGCTGTTCGTTCAGCTGATTTTTCTGCACAAACACGCACTCATCCATACACAATTAACACTATTGCCATTTTCATCAATATCATCAATCATATGACTATTCTCAGAAGAATCTCTGAATAGGAGCTTTGATCAAATAAGCATCTTAATGTGTATAATATATGTAAGGTTTGAATTTTGTGCAGGGTTTAAATCACGATTAATTTTCTGAAGCAAACAGCTTAGATGTTATTAGAAGTGCTTTTCATTTGAACAAAGAAAAGACAATAAATTTAGCGGGATCATATGACGCCATCATTAATTTTTATTCTGTCAGAATGCCTCTTGTCAACTTCTTGCATAAAATCCTCCCATACTGTGATAATTTTGGTTAGATGATAACAGACGTTAATATTAATTAGGTAAATACACGATATCAGGGATTCAGCTGTGGAATTTTTACCTGCCACATAGGTAGTCCTAGTTCGATTACTGGTTGATGCACTCTATTTGTGTGTTTGTGGTTCAGTGGTACAATACTCGCCAAGGACGCCACCAGTGATCCCCTGTTTGGTCCTGAGTTGACACATTGTTAAATCTCACCTACCCAGTAGTAACCCTGGTAAACGGGGGAGGTTTGGTGTGACGCTAGAGACTCCATCCGGTAAATTATAAAAATAACAGCAGGTGTCAGTTTGCTTATCAGTATTCAGCGAAAAAGTTTAGGAGTATTTTACAATAAGGAACTGGACAACCACTGTCTCCTAATCCGGAATACTTCAACTGTACTCACGTCTGAATCCATTGAGGATAAAAACTAGAATCTTTGCGTCACTGTTGATCAATCAGACACTATTTAGGAATCCTATAGTTCATGAACTATAACTTCTGTTAATTTGTGAGCCAGTATCAACGGTGATTAACTCGGCAGACCCTATGTTATATTTGCACCGCTAACTGTTATGACGGTAATGAACTCAACTGATACGCTAATAAGCCTATTTGTCCTCTGTACCTTACGATTTACTAAGCCACGCATATATCAGAAGACAAAGGCTGGCTTGTCACTGTAAAATACTTTGTATTTCAGTAGATTGAATATTCCCATAATTTATTCAGAACAAAATATTTAGAGCGAACAATTAAGGTTTCAATAAATTCTTCTTTAGGCTCTACAATTATAAATCTATTAATGTAAGCATACAATAGCCAGTAAAGGCGAATTAGAATAATATCAGAAAGTGTATTGTGGAACAAGTACAAGATGGGATGGAACATTAGTTAGATAGTTTTTTTATATGCATGGTCAATGAGAACATGGGGCAAAATGAGATGAAGTAATTTAATTTAATGATGTGTTTACATATATAAAACCCGAAAGGGAAGCGGCGAGTTGGTTGTCAGCGCGAGGGCGACATGGAGGAGGTCATACGAAGACGACATGAAAGCATGTGGGCAGACTTGGAGTGGAGTATATATATATAAATATAGTCAATAGAAAATACAGGTTTTGAGAGTGAGTGTAATCAGGGTGTGTGAGACAATATGAAAATAAACCAACGAATGGGGCAGTCTAGACATTTTTTTTTGATTACAGCTTGATTCCACACTGTATTTTTGGTACAAGTATGGAATTTTCAGCGTGGATATCGGTAGCCCAAATTTCGCAGGCCGACCATAGATATCAGGTGTGCGTCGGCGAGGGCTCGAACCCCGGACCATGTGCGTGGTCGGCGAGAGTCCTAACCACTGTGCCACCGACGCACACATAAGTTCAAGGCTGAAAATGACAACAATAAGAATGTCCATTATAATATTTTTTCAAACCGTTAAAAGTAAACTTGGTTTGGACATATATAACAATAAGAATGATTGTAAAATAATAACGATGATATGGTGTAAAATTAAAATTAAATGTACTATTGGTGAATGATTTTCAAATAATAAAAGTGAATATAATGAAGTGGAATGAACAAGATTTTGTAAATACGATAACAAGGTAGAAAAATCACTACTTAAACCTAAGGTGGTAATAGAATTCATAAGAAAGGTCGTGAAAACATAAAAGTCGAAAATGAACGTTTGTCAATGAAACAGAGGAATAGAAGAAGGAAAAGAAAAGAAAATTGTGAAAAGAATTTATAGTGTTAATGGAGGATTTGTTGGCTTTATTGTAGGCCAAGGTACACATAAAGGTTGAACATACTTCTTCTGTATACAAAGAGTTGGTCTTCTGGTATTAATTGCAACCGCTTCAGCTACTGATAGAAGACGTAGTCGAGCTCCTCTAGATGAATTACTAGGAACGTGGTAAATAACTGAGAACCCCTGGTCAAGGTTTATTGGGTGTCCACTATCTACCAAGTAAGGTAAGACTGCACTATTTATGCATTCGGTTACTCCTTTACTCAACCATACAGGTACATGTTCACGTGCGCACATGGATGAAGCCCTCTGAGTACGGCCAATGTAACTAGCTCCACATGAGCAGTTGAATTCATAGATGCACATTGATGAGGCCATCTTCGGTAATTCATTCTTGACTTCTTGTGTGAGTACCAGTTTAGCTACAGGAAATGTTCTATCTACTGCTCTATTTGTTGGGATACAACACATATTCATACGTTTTCATTACTACAATACAGTTGCATCACAGCCGAAGGAATGAATTGCTCTTGTTGACTGTCGATTGCTATTCTGATCGGTTGACGATCCGACAAACACCAAGTTGAGACAAAAGATCATGAAGTGATCACACAATAAATCACAATATGCATGAGAAGTGATGGGTTCATATAGTAACAACTCCATGACAAGATAAATCACAAGAATCCTGAGAAAGGATGATATACCATTTTATGCTGGCTCTTATCACCACACCTACGACAAATTCTCACTGTAACCTCAAGATAACTATTCATCTAATTTCGATAATGTAACACTTAGTATGAACGTGTTTACTCAACTAACTGAATGTTGTGTATGCATCAGGAGATAGGCTTGTAAGACAGAAGGTGCATTTCCTTTGATTAAAGACTTTTCTTTTAAATGTACTGGCATCACAATGAATATTGGCGTTTCTACTAGGAATTGTGGACTAATTAATCCAAGCGTTAATCATTCTACATTCTAGCTACAAAAAAGTTACATGAATGTAAAAAAAAATATTCTCACAAGTACATGAACTTGGACACATAATAGTACGCTCACTTCGTCTAATACTACAGTTGACAGTCTAATCTGTATGTCAACATTTAGAAGAATTATTAAGGACTAACTGAAATTAAATGAGTTTTTACATGTTTACTTGCGAGCTGACATCAGTCAGAGAACCATTGGAAAACCAGCTAGGAGTATTTCGTAGCCGTTTCGCCCTAGTTTGTGATTCTTCAATTGTATGCAACCACTAGATTTTCGAACCCTAAACCATCCGATTATAGCTGGTAATAAAACTGGTAACCAGTCAAATCTCTCTGAACCAACATTGAAGAATTAATCTGATTCTCACTAGCCACTACGGACTACATGCAGGAATTTACCTGGAGTTCTAGTGAGAAGTCATAACCAGCAGAATTCAGCAACTCAGGTAAGAGGAAAGTTAATCGCCGATGACATTGCCTAAGGATTGTGTTGTGTATCAAGAACTGGCAGAAGTAGGAAGGCATGGGCCATGGAATCGGGTAGCAGTGTCTCAAGTGTTTAATGCACTCTTGGTACCCCGAAAGTCGCCTGTTTGATCCCTTATGATGTGTTTCGCTGAGGAGTTCCATAGTGGGACAAAACAACTGTCCAATACTCCTTGGTTTTCAATCGGTACTGTAATGATGTAAGCTCATGATCGAAACTGTAATAGATGAAAATACTGCAGGTGACAAATTGAAAATATAATTCCATTCTTCGTTAAAATTACCAATTATAAATCCTCAGATGTAACGTTAAACACCATAGAGACAATTGAAAACAGACTTTAAGGAATTCAATTTCCTCACCTCTCGAATGCGACACGTATAACTAGTTTAAGTCAGTGTAAATGGGTAGAATCACTACGGATGAACTTAATTCGAATACGAAGGATAAATAGTGACAAGTGCTTATATCACTCTAATGTAGCTAATACCACCAATCCGCATGATACAAATGGATTTTAGTTAATTCTAACTAATTCAGCAGAGATTGGAAATTCTAAAGGTGATGGATGATTTCAGGATCATATAAACTGCCGCTTATGTCCACCGCTATGTCCATATACTCACGCAAATGCTTGTATGGAGCTGATCACATTAGACATTATAAGCATGTTCTCCACAAGCGCGTAGCTGAACACTACCCGGTTTGGTTAATGAAACGTGAGTATAGGACGACAAAGTCTTCAGCCTGTGAACACCTCTCGGAGTCCGGTCTTTTAGCCCTATATATTTTATCCTTCAAAGTTATCTACAGGACCAAATCCAACATCTATAAAAGCTTACGTTTTCCCCATTTATGTACAGCCGAAGCTCTAGCTGTACATGGACAGAAACTTGAATTACGTGTTCAAAAACGTTTTGTTAAACCCCTTTCTTTACCTTGATAATAGTAATATTCTTTTATTTTATTCCATTTTACCACTTGAATTCATTCTACACCACTTCATCTTCACCGTCTTCAGTGTTATCAACATCATCACACTTAATTTTCTAGACAACACTTAACCTAGAATTTTCAAAATCTTTAATCTTTAAAAGTCTTGTCATTCATCCGCTTCAACTCTACCCACTTAATATATCATTTTAATTATCTTCATTCTTATCATATATGCAATAATAACTGAGCAATTTCTAGTGCCACTTAATGCCTTTCTGCATAATACAAATACGACTGTACAGTTACCCTGGAAATGAAGTCGCTGAAAATAAAAAGTATTTCTTCACTAAAAAAAACTGTGCTTTTCCTTATGAATTAATGGGTATATTTTGTTGTTCGAAAGACTCTAAGGACCCACCGATAGGGAAGGAACTAAGTGTATTTCGCGGTATTCTGTCAAGTTTACAGAAGCGACTGCAAATATTGGTACTCCAAAAAGCTGCATTCATAGTGGTGAACATTCAAAATTTTATTAGAAAATATTATAACGTAATCATATTTATCCGAATGATTGAACTCTAAAAACGCCATACACACCTAATTTCATCGATACCAAATGTAAATCCGTCTTACGGAACTCGAAAATAACATACCTTAACGCCTGTATTTCTTATTTGAACTAACAGACACTGAACTTATTTTTGATTGGACATTAGTCAGTAACTAGTGAAATGTAGATATGATAGAGAAGATTTGTAGCTCAGGTGGATAATTTTGATGTGGTTTTGTTCTCTGAGCTGGATGGTTAGTTTGCGAAGCTTTCATCACCTTACTGGGTGACATCTTCAGCGCATACTTCAATTTAAGTGAGCTTTTAGGTTTCTCCACGAGTTTATTAATCATTCCTCCTGGTGACCTTGGACGTGATTGGTTGTTTATGTGTGTTTTCACACCTTCTAGGTTACTTGTATTGGAACTGATTGTTTCTGTGACTTGAACTTTGACCCTTTGTGTGTGAAGTTTCTTTCTTATTGGTTGATAAATTTTGTCTATCTCGATGTGTCTATTGATTGATGATTCACTGGAATGCCAAGCTTCTAAAAATTCTCTAGCATTCTTGTTATTTCCTTTGTCTAATATTTGAACGTTGTCCCAGTCGAATTGATGTCCGTGGTTGTCTGTGTGTAGTGAAATGAGGGAGTGTATATCATGTCTTTTGACGGCTAGCTTATGTTCGTGGATACGAAGACGAAGGGGACGTCCACTTTGGCCAATGTAGTGTTTTTCGCAGTTGTTACAGTTTATTTTGTAGATGATGTTGGTTTTGTCTTCTTTCGCTGTTGAGTCTTTTGGTTGACATAGAATTGAGTGCAGCGACTTTGTTGGTTTGTGTACGACGTCAATTCCTAAAGGTTTGAAGAGTCTTGTAGTGATTTCTGAGATATCCTTTATATATGGTAAGGCGATTTTCTTTGTGTTTTCCTTGGTGGCTTTTGTTTTGGTAGGTTGGCTTGGGGGTATATGTCTCTTGATGAAATTCCGGGATATCCATTCTTTTGGAAGACGTCCATGAGATACTTTTCTTCAATTTTTCTTAAGGTGGGAGTGCTGCAGTGAGTCCTTGCTCTCTTGAATAGTGTTTGTATGCAGTTCCTTTTGTGTGCTATTGGGTTGTTGCTGTTGTAATTCAGTATTTGGTCTGTGTGAGTTGATTTCCTATAAACTTGAGTTTCTAATTCTCCTGTAGTTGTTCGCCTGACTAAGACGTCCAAAAATGGTATTTTGTTCTCGGATTCCTCTTCTCTTGTGAATTTGATGTCGTTGAAGACGTTGTTTATTAAGTTGTGAGTTTTGTCTAATTCGTTTCTTTTGATTATTACAAATGTGTCGTCGACGTAGCGTATCCAAATCTTGGGTTTGATCTTTGGTAGAATTATGTTTTCGAGTCTTTGCATCACTGCTTCTGCAATCAAACCTGATATTGGCGATCCCATGGGTGTTCCTTTGACTTGTTCATATATTTGGCCGTTGAATTGGAAGTATGTTGTTAGGCATAGATTTATGCATTCCATCCAGCTTGTGTGTTGCATTTTTGATTGTTGTGGAAGTTGTTCGTCGTTGCTAAGTAATTGCTCCATGGTTTCTTTTGCTAGTTTTTGTCCGATAGAGGTATATAATGCTGTCACGTCGAAGGATACCATTATTTCTTGTTCATCTATTTGGATGTCTCTGATTTTCTCTAGGAATTGGATAGCAGAGTTGATGGAGTGATCACAAGATTCCGTTAGGTGTTTTAGTTTTCTGTATAATTCCTTGGACAAATTATATGTTGGAGTTCCTGGGAGTGATACAATTGGTCGTAACGGGATATTTGCCTTGTGTATTTTGGGTCTGCCGTAGAATCGGGGTAGGACTGGTCCATTGGATTTCATTCGCCATTGGTCTTGTTTTGTGATCTGTCCAGTTTTGCTGAGCTTGTTAAAGCTCACTTCAAATTGAAGTATGCGCTGAAGATGTCACCCAGTAGGGCGATGAAGGCTTCGCAAACTAACCATCCAGCTTAGAGAACAAAACCACATCAAAACTAGTGAAATGTGTCTAGTCCTATCTTCGGTGTAGACTGAATTCTATCAGTCATGCTTGTAATGTGGCCACCATGCTAGGTGGCTCGCCATCACGGTTCACTTTGAATTGTTGGTATTAGATGGTTGGAAGCAATCAGCAGGAAGCTTTGTCGTGACCCAGGTTTCCTGCTAATTGGCACTCATCAGCAAGGTGTATCTGCAAACACCAAGGTACTCATGTCCCTTTTGAGATTCAAACTCGCGTCCCCCAGAGAGTGCTGCAGTGAGAGACGTTAGCATTGAGCTATTCAGGCTCACGATTGACCTCCTGTAGGACTGACTGTATTGGATATTTTCGATTGCACACTAGTCAGTAACTAGTGAAATGTGTCTAGTTCTATCTGAATTCTATCAATCGACCTTGCTAATTTGAGGATTATATATGAGATGTAATAAAGAAAAGACCCGATGATGTGAGGATTAAGATGTTGAAAATTTGAAAACCAACCGAATTTAATATAAAGTTTACTGGTTCACCGGAGAAATATGTCTTTAATTTATATAGTATAACTCTGTCTGACATTCAGATGCAAATCCTATCTCTAAGTCCTAAGTTCTGAAAACCTAGAACAAGTCTGTCATGCTGCATTGTTACTAGAAATACTTGTAAGCGTAATGCAGACAACGCCAAATGGTATCAAAAGAGCATAAAAGACAACTGAAGAAGCTCTTGACTAACAAGAATATAACACTAATTCGTCCTATCAATCCTGACTTCTGTGAAAAATCTCACAAAATCCATCTTGGAGTAATTTACTAACAAGCGTTGGCTGGAGCCATTCAGCTGTTCAGCAATTAGTTAGTTAGTTAGGGTACAAAATATTGATGCTTTGTGTGTCCTACACAGGGTGTTGTTTCATTTTTTGTTCCTTTACTTTCCCAGTGGAATATAGGACTTCAAGCTATAGCTTCGAAGTTTAAGTACCAGTGGTGTTTTTGACAAGGTGTGGTTGCTAGCCTGACGTCCAACCTTCCCTCTTTGTTGTGAATGTAACCGGCTAAGGGAGGTAAAGGTTTGCGCCGGTCAGGACTCGAATCCGAAACCACGGGCACGGTTGACCAGCAGTTTACCGCTGAACCACCGACATACAGAGGTTATTTAAACAGTAATGTAAATATATACTAAGCACTATTTAGAATTAATTTAAACGAAACTGATCAGATGAAAGTCTGTGCACTAAGACGTTACTTTTTAGTCTTGAAGTTAGTTAATTTCCAAGAAAAGAGTTCATGATCTCATTTGAAATCAATATATCGCAAAAGTAAAAAAGGACAGGTTGAATTTCCTTAGAACTAAAGTGGAATTTCATCATTTGTCAGAGGTATGTGGTTACAGAAGGCTTCTGCTTCAAAAGTTGCATTAACTCTAACATCCCGTAGACAAATTACATGCTGTTGGTAAGGCGGAACATTTCCGGAAGAGTGGCAATCCGTGTTCAATGGGGCTCTCAATTGAAATGTAATCTCTAACTAACTTCCGCACAGTTTGAATTTTTAAGGATATCTAATGATAATGATAATTTGCATTATTCCAAAAACAGTACTAATGATACAGCAAGAGATTTTCAGCATTCAGTACACTATTGCATCTAATTTACTCAAAAAAAAACGACAAAAAGTATAATAAAAACAAACATTACATAATAATAATAAAACGTTGTTATAGCAGCTACATAGCAAAATTCTGTATGCAATACGGAGAAAAATATGCATAAAGTATAAAATTGTAGTAGTAATAGTAATACCAACTAAAATAAAATAGCAGAGTAATAATTAAACAATAGAAAGTGTGATACCATAAAATACAGAAAGATGAACAATGAAAGGGTCGATTCACTGTGCTAATTACATAGTAACTTATGTGTTTCACGTCTAACAGAGTCTTCATCACATAAAATACGGGCTAAATAGGGTATTTTACAATTTCTGTACTTAGTGGCACCAGCATATAACTTCTTATATTGACTTTTCGTCTTACCTGATGAGATACAAGAGGATAGTTGTGACACCTAGGGTTCAGGGGGTCTGACTGTACAGCCTTTGCCCAATTTCTACAGGAATTCATATGTCTCTCGACTATAGTATTGGCGAGCTCACACAGTGGCAGACCACAAGCCCTACTCACAGCATTCAATACCCTTCGTAATATGATATAATCTTTTTTGAGAAGTCCAGGAAAGATTAATGGAGAGCAATAGAGTACAATAGGTAAAATACAGGAGTTTAAAAATTGCAAAACTAAAGATTGGTTGATACCTGATTGTCTTAACTTTTTAATGTAGAAGGTAAGATGAAACATTTTCTTAGAGATAGATAAGATGTGGGATGACCATGAAAGGTCAGAGGAAAGAACTAATCCAAGGTATTTATTGCTTGACTTGGTTTCAATTTCCGTGCCATCTATGCTACAAGCATCATGCGAACTAAGTAGTTCATGTGCGTCACGTCGATGCTTGAAAGTAAAGTCAAGTGCCTGACATTTGGAAGGATTTAACACAAGACCATTTGACTTAGACCACTTGTTGATGTCCAACAGAAGGCTATTAAGTTTGGAGCTGTCAGACTCGGAAGTGATAGGCAGTGATACAGTCTGATCATCTGCATTTAAACATATTTTAAAACATATCAGCTCTTAGATTCTTGGAGGAAATCTGCTGCACTTGGGTTTCGTAAGCAAGGGGTAACTGTAGTTTTGAAGGAACTCATATCCCTTCTGAGATTCGACCCTGTTTCAAACAGAACTGCATTCAATAACTTTGCCACTGAGCTATTCAGCCTCACTTCTGAACTACTAAAGGACTTTAATGGACCTACTATGGTGACCATATGTCAAACTTGACAGATAAAATTCATTCTGCACCAACCCAAAGACTAGAGGTGCCAATATTTTGAATTTCACCCATCATATTCTCATTTCAGTATTGCTGTTTTACCTAACAGTGCTAGTCTTTACACTCATCTCGTACAATTTCACTGATTATTCCAGCGATTGATTGCCCCGAGGACATTCTGTCAAATTGTTAGCTATGACCGTTATTTCTTATTTCACAATATGACAGTTCACCTCGTTTCCTCTCAATAGACCTTAAATGACCTTTAAATTATTTGCTGTTACAAAAGAAGGCTTATTTCTTGAAAGGAGGACAGTATGTCAATAAATTTATTCTAATTTGAAAAAGAAATTAGAATACTTTCTTTGAGAAAAAATCGATTTAAACCAACAAAGACTATAATGAAATCTTTAGATATTGTAACAACAGAAGACAAGGGCTGGCAACAGATCGTTTTATTATGAAAATCAACACGTATTTATACATATTTCACATACATTATTATAGCTTATGCAAGTAGACAAGCGCAGTCATCTGATTGGTTGTTTATCAGAAGTTAGGCAGACAAACGCAGGCTTCTGATTGGTTGTTTCGGGATTCCTCGACAAATAGAGTTCTCTATCTGCGAATCATATTTTGCCACGTTAACTTTGCTGTGATTGGTTGTTGAATCAGCCTTGCTCATATTTTCTCACGGCCTGCTCTCACCACAATATTACTTGTAAGGATGTTAGGCCGGGAAAACTTTCTTTGCTAGTCGTATTGAACAGCTCTGATTGGTTTATTCATGGCTTCATTTTTTGAGATCTTGTTATTAAATGATACTACATATACTCTGAATAAGGCAAGAACAACTATTTTTACAGAATAATATGGTGCTATCATCGTTTATGTCGTTGGTTTCTTATCAGCTGCTTGCTAACAGCCTACAGAAATTATTATGAAGTTCATGTACGGAAATAATTTCAACATACTTGCAAATTTCGTATGATGCCAGTTGAAAGGAGGTTCTAGACTTAGTAAGCAGTGCGCAGAAAATTACTCTGAGTTCACTTTTAAACGAAGTAAATTTGTGTATACAGTGGTAAAGGAGTTACGTAATAAAGAGGTGAGATACGTAAGATGGTGAGTAACTAATAAATTGGGTGACAATGTGCCGAGTTGTTTAACTCAAATCGTAGAAACAAGAGACAAGCATAATTACACTATATCGAACGGGGAAAGGTAAGATCAAAGCCAAAGATTACGTAATCAAATAAAGGACAGAGAGAATAACGACAATGAGTTACCAAGGTAAGGAAAGACTTATAACTGCTTCTTTCTGAATACATATATCGGGTTTCAGATGTCTCATATCGACTGCTTCGCCCAACTTGAGGAGAATTGAGCATTTTTGTCTACTGATAATTTTAAAGGATTTCGATACTTCCACCTCATGACCTGTATCAAGGAGTCGTCTGGTGAGGGCACTATTTTAAGTGTTTGTTCCTTTGAGGTGTAGGCTTTTTGGTACATGTTCAGTGTACATGTATGGCAGTGGTCATCATATACCATCATATCTTGAAGTACTATGAATGAATAACGGTGGTCCTCTTAGTTTAAAGCGTTCGTGGACAAATGATAGAAAGCTTTCCAACCACTTCGAAGATCCAAGTACAATTCTCAACTGATGCATTCATAAAACTCACCAAGGGAAGTTTAGGCATGAAACTAGAAATCCAACCAGATATTAAAACAAAACCACCCCTAATGAACTTCCAAAGATCGAAATTTACTCATATTTCTCACCAAGAATGTTAGATATGATAACCGAAAGACTTTTCAGCGAATTAATTTTCTTAGCTGTACCGAAAAGAGACTCTTCGCTGATGTACGTGTTTTGTTTTCATTAATGCCTGAATAGGGTTTACCCATGAACCGAAAGACTATCTGGAAACCGGTCAGATGGTTATAAAAGCAAATCAAGTATCAATCGGTCAATTCTGTCTAATAAACTATCAAATTGTAACAAATTTGTGATTATATTGTACAACTATGCCTTCCAATCATGAATATTTTTAATTCAATGACTTTATCGGACATTTTAAGATACACACTGCTCTTTACCGTTTATAAAAAGGTAATTATAAGTTTTTATGACAATGTCACATGTCAGCTAATCCACAACGGAAATCTCAGTGAGGCGCTCGAATTGAACATAGAAGTAAGAAAGGTCTGACTGCCTATTATCACTGATAATATTTTTAATTGTAGTGGAGTGTATTATGTGTCAGACTGTGCGTGGGACAGAGTAGACAGGAATACGTTGGACCACCGATAAAAAAGACTCAAGAGGATCTGGATATCGCGTATGGATGACTTTTGTCTAATGTTACACAAACTCGAAGACTTGCAGGCAAGCGAAAACCGACAAACCGTCTGAAGAAGCAACCAGAGAAAACAGGACTGCAGGTGATGAACATAAAGAAGACCGAGGTAATGAAGATAACCAACTGACCAACCAACAGCGACTGCAAACAGCGCCAATCACTGCCAACGGGAGAGATTTGAAACAGCACACATCCTCTACTTATCCAGGAAATATTATCAAAGATGTCAAAGCTAGGCAGCATCGGAAAGGCAAGATATGCCTTTATCAGCCTGAAACCAGTTCAGGAACCTTTCGCGTCAAGCTTCAGTACACAGAACAAGATCCGGATTTTCAAAAAAAAAGTGAAGTCAGTCAGTTCTTCTATATGGGTCAGAAACTTGTCGGGCGTGTGCGTCATGAAAAGGATTTCCAACAGGTCACACTGCAGATTCCAATGTGCGTAAAATTTATTTTTATAAAATCTCACAGTGTTATAATATTCACTGGTGAAGTTTCGAGCACAATCTATTGCTGATAGTCATATCAAAGTTCACAAGTTCTTTTCTTCAATCAAGGTCACTAGAGACTTATCTTCAGCTGCCCTATTCGTTGGCTCCATACTGTAGTTCAAATGGCTGGTAGGCACACACTGAGAAGACCGTTTAATGAAGTCGCACACTAGCCAGGTCATCTCTCGAATGGAATCCCAATGGGAAGAGATGACTACGTCGTCCTAGGCTGACATGGAGGAGATTGTGTGGGGCAGTTGGAGATGGGAGATTATAGTTGGTCATGAGCTCGGCCGAAGGACTATGTTCCACTCGAAACCCAAGAGAATGACAATAATAACAATAATAATAAATTATCAATATGAATATCACGAGGGAATGAAACAAGTAAAACAAATCAATTGAACATTGAAATGTTGTATACGCATGCTACAATATTTCATCTATTTGTTTTCTGTAGCACACATTCAAACAAGTAATCAGAAGGTAGGTTAATGAATAAAGCAAAATAGTACTAATAATAATAATAATACTAACGAGAATGAAGTACCAAAATGTCTTCCATGATGCATTGTATGAAAAAGTACGCATACATATTCTGTGAAGACGAAGAGAGATAGAAAAAGGCAGCCGATATCACGTGACAGTAGAAAACAAAAAAAACTGCGTATTTACAAAATCACATGACTCTCTTGTTTATTAGTTAATCTGTGGTATTTTCATTATGGCTAGTACATAAATAGATAGATAGATAGATGCACAGAGAGAGAGAGAGAGAGAGAGAGAGAAAGGAAGACTGAATTAAATGCTCTTTATTTTATTGCTTTCATCATCTTATTGTAATCATTAACTGTTATTAAATGTGTGACTTTCAAACTTCCCGCCATCATTCATTTCGGATGATGAAAATTCATTTTTGAGAAATTCAAACAATTATGGTAAAGTTAAATAATAGGGTCCCAAGGGATGGGAACGCATGAGTGACCTTGAGGCAGTCAGCTATAAAAATAAATGACTTTTGAAAAAGAGAAGACTTTCAGCGAAGAGAAACTCTTTTCGACGGCAAATTCATTGACATAGCTGTACACTCGCATTTATATATAAATATTATTTGTGTGTGTGTGTGTGTGTGTACATGAGGTTTGTCAAAATCAGATAATTGATCAGGTAATACAAGAATGATCTAATATAGAAACAAGGTTAATTGGACAGGAACTAAATTAAGGTTGAGTTAGTAAGTTAGATGACGTAATATGACTGACTAAAATGTTTCAACTTAGGTCAGGGTAGCAACAGAGGTAAGTACAGGTAGAGAGAGAGACTAAGCATAAGTGGGGTAGATAATAATGCCATTTAAATTAGAACAGTTCTAATACCTCTGTTGCCACCCTGACCTAAGTTAAAACATTTTAGTCAATTATTTTACGTCATCTAACTTACTGACTCAATCTTACATTAGTTGCTGTCCAATTAACCTTGTTTCTATATTAGATCATTCTTTTATTACCTGATCAATTATCTAATTTTGACAAACCTCATGTACACACACACACAAATAATTATATATAAACGCGATTGTACAGCTATGTGAATGAATTCGCCGAAAAGAGTCTCTTCGCTGAACGTCTTCTCTTTTTCATATGACTAAATGACTTTTGTACAAAAGCTGACGTTTATTTACAAGCAAAAATGCAGACAAAGCCACATTGAACAGGGTAGCGTTCTCTGATATGACTTAAAAATACGTCCCAATTATGATGAGGAGTATCATTTGCTAAGTTAAACCAATTGCTCTACATGTATTCACCGAAATGACTTAAGGTGAGCATGTTTTGTGACCCGTTTATCGATCTTTTCCTGTTTTGCAGTCTTTCCCGCAGAAGCCCTTGGTTGCATCAATATGGTTTCCAGTATGAAAATTGACGACTACTTAATGAAAAAAATGTGGATAATAAAACAAATTAAAATAAATAATACCAAATCTAAATCTATCCCTAACTGTAACTCTAACTATCACCCTAATCCTAACCCTAACCCTAATATCTACCTTAACCCTAATCCTATCCCTATACAGCTATGAACATGTAGCGGTAAATAATTCCCCAAAATTATTGACCACAGCAATCACTCATTGGATGCTGACCACCACTGTTTAAGTCGACTTGTTTAGCTGAAGGCTTCCGGTCAAGCATCCCTGCCATTTGGTACCTCGTCGTGTCACTTGCACGATCACTAGCTAGCTAAGCGTTCGTCTAACGGCTTGTTTTGGCTCCTAAATATATCGCTTGGTTTGGACGATCAATTATTGGCTTTTGCTTTGTCTTTGGTACGCGAGAATAAATTAATTAGAAGTTGTTGAACGAGATATCCGTCAACCTTTAAAAACACATTATGCAAACAGTACTTAAAACGTGATCTGGATGAAATTTTCTCCTTAGTTGATGAAAAGCGTTCATATTTGTGCTCTAGTAATGACAGGTATCCTTAGCCAAAGACTAACATGCGTTTAAGGTGAATGGAGCATTCTCATCCGTTGAGACGCTATTGCTTAACCTTGCAGTCTTTTTCAACTACCTTGAATACTGCCCATGAGTTGTCCTCTCCTCCATGTCATATACTGGGAACTACACCCAATTTGTTGTTTTTCATTCGAGTTTCATTTGTGCGCTTCATATTGCTCAAAGATCTCCTCAGCGAATGCCAAAACAGTCTGCATTTCCACATTCATATTTTTTGGGAGATAGGTCCTTGATTGAGTTGCTGCCAGAGTAACCTGTTGCTAATTCTCCCTAGCCGGCCATTTCGTCTTCACTCTGGAGGCCCAAAAGACAAGGGTTGATAAAAGCTTGCGGTAGCCTATTGGAAACGCTTTTTGCAACGCTCCAAATCTCTAACATATAAAGAAGACAAAAGAATTAAGCGAAGAAATATTTACTTTTCAATTAGATGCTCATTATACATATGGCATTTTTAACACAATACACAATATTTTTTTCTGTTCTGTCTCTTCATTAGTGTTATTTTGTCTTCTCAATTGTATTATTTTACACTGTCAACTTTCTTGTTCTTTAACCCCACCCGATTTAATTTGTACACCTCACTACCATTACCAACGCTCAATTTCTAGTCATTCATGTCACGTCATCCAATTTAATTGCTGAATTTTAGTCCTTATTTAAATGGCATTATTCTCTACCCCACTTATGCTTAGTCTCTCTCTCTACCTGTAATTACCTCTGTTGCTACCCTGACTTAAGTTGAAACATTTTAGTCAATCATATTACGTCATCTAACTTACTAACTCAATCTTACTTTAGTTGCTGTCCAATTAACCTTGTTTCTATATTAGATCATTCTTGTATTACCTGATCAATTATCCAATGTTGACAAACCTCATGTACACACACACACAAATATTTATATATAAATGCGATTGTACAGCTACGTGAATGGATTCGCCGTCGAAAAGAGTTTCTCTTCGCAAACGTCTTCTCTTTTGATGTGGGTTTGTTCTCTGAGCTGGATGGTTAGTTTGCGAAGCTTTCATCACCCTACTAGGCGACATCTTCAGCGCATACTTCAATTTGAAGTGAGCTTTTAGATTTCTCCACGAGTTTATTAGTCATCCCTCCTGTTGACCTTGGACGTGATTGGTTGTTTTTGTGTGTTTTCACACCTTCTAGGTGGCTACTTGTATTGGAACTGATAGTTTCTTTGACTTGAACTTTGACCCTTTGTGTGTGAAGTTTCTTTCTTATTGGTTGATAAATTTTGTCTATCTCGATGTGTCTATTGATTGATGATTCACTGGAATGCCATGAGATACTCGTGGACGTCTTCCAAAAGAATGGATATCCACGGAATTTCATCAAGAGACATACACCCCCAAGCCAACCTACCAAAGCAAAAGCCACCAAAGGAAAGCACAAAGAAAATCGCCTTACCATATATAAAGGATATCTCAGAAATCCCTACAAGACTCTTCAAACCTTTAGGAATTGACGTTGTACACAAACCAACAAAGTCGCTGCACTCAATTCTATGTCGACCAAAAGACTCAGCAGCGAAAGAAGATACAACTAACATCATCAACAAAATAAACTGTAAAAACTGCTAAAAACACTACATTGGTCAATGTGGACGTCCCCTTCGTCTTCGTAGCCACGAACATAAGCTAGCCGTCAAAAGACATGATATCCACTCCTCTCATTTCACTACACAAAGACAACCACGGACATCAATTCGACTGGGACAACCGGCGTTCAAATACTAGACAGAGGAAACAACAAGAGTGCTAGAGAATTTTTAGAAGCCTGTCTGGTATTCCAGTGAATCATCAATCAATAGACACATCGAGATAGACAAAATTTATCAACCGATAAGAAAGAAACTTCACACACAAAGGGTCAAAGTTCAAGTCAAAGAAACTATCAGTTCCAATACAAGTAACCTACAAAATCAACCAATCACGTCCAAGGTCACCAGGAGGGATGACTAATAAACTCGTGGAGAAATCTAAAAGCTCACTTCAAATTGAAGTATGCGCTGAAGATGTCACCCAGTAGGGTGATGAAAGCTTCGCAAACTAACCATCCAACTCAGAGAACACAACCACATCAAAAGCATCCACCTGAGCTACAAATCTTCTCTATCATATCTAACGTCTTGTCCTTTTCATACAACATTTTACCAATCAAGTTGCAATATGTCTGTCAGTATCAACATGTCAAGAGAGTGGGATTGATAATTAATGAAGAAAATTAACACACACAATTGAAAAGGTAAAATTGGTTACAACAAGAGGATTGCATAATATATAGTTATGGAAAAAATGAAGATTTCAGCGAGAGATGAGGATCTAATTAAAAACCCAAATATTTCTTCGCTCACTGCTTTTACTTTCTCAATGTCTAAATTGGGATTTGTTTTCTTCTCTGTTGACATTAAGAAGAACTGACTTAACACTGCTGTTGAAAATTCGAATCTTGTTCTTTATGCAGAGTACAGAAGGTTTTAGAGTGATGAAATTCTGCCTTGCCGTACACCTACTGGCTGCCATCGACTTAAAAGAAGTGACCTGTTTCAAATTTATCCCATTGATGATAGTGATTGATGCTTTTTGTTTTAATTGGTTGGTTATCCTTATCACCTTTGTCTTCTCTATATTCGCTTAAGAGGTTGAATCTTCGCTGCTTCTTCTGTCACCTTGTTGGTTTTCCCATCTAGCTGGTCATCGAATTTGCATGAAATTAGACATAAATCCTCCGCCAAGTCCAAATCTTCTAGAGTCTTCTTAGAGCTCCTTTCATACTGGCGGTTAGATCTTCAGTATCGAGGTCAGTCAGCAGTGACTTGTTAGAAATGCGTTTTACGACGATCCTGGTTGAAGCGATGTTGCCGCCCAGAGGAATGAAAGACACGACTTCCTACAGATTTTTCTAGTTTATAGGGTGATTGATATCTGCCATTATTAATTAGGTGTCTTCATTGAATCTACCTTCTATCTGCTCACTTGAATTCCCGTCTTCACTGTTATATGTTTTGATTCCCTAACCTGGATTTTTTGAAGATAATAAACCAGTTTGTAAACCATTTCAGAATTGGAGTACTGGGTAGATATCTCTTCACAACTCTTCAGCAGTAAGCACTTATCACCGTACCAGGAGTCAAACACAGAAACTTTTGGCTGAGAGATGGTCACGTTCACCGTTCCACCAGTGGTGCGGTAGACGTCCAGTGACCTATCACTTCTAATTTGTATCAATTCTCAATATTGTATTCGACTTGTATCATGAAAATCCAGGCTTCCATCACTGATACTGATAGGATCCGACATATTTTGGTATTGACTGTTTAATCTTGCATATATGGTATGTTATCATTCTCACACATTTTGGTATTTACTGTTAATCTTGTATATATGGTATATTATCATTCCCACACATTTTGTCATTGACTGTCAATCTCGCACATATGGTATATTATCATCTCTCACGCACTTTGTTATTGGCTATTAAGATCAATTATTTCAAATGCTGTTAGCTGTCCATATTGTTGTAAAATGTATAAATACCATGACTTTCTTTGTCGTTGTTGCACTTCAATACACAGTCACAGTTCAGCCTTTGTCTTTTGATATTTGCGTGCTTTACTAAATCGGAAGGTACGACAAGCAGATAGGCAGATTGGTTCAGGCGCAGACAGAGCAAGGTGAAAACGTCTTCATTCAATTCTCTACAGTTATAACAGATACCATCATGGGTGAGTACTGCTAAATTCATTTTGAAATCAACCAAGTCCCCACATACCCTATACTTATACACCAAATATATAACTTCTCTTATCGATCTTTAATCAACCTACTCTATTCGTTCATACATCAATTGTTCAAATTTCTGTAGCATATTTTGTTCTCGGGAATAACTGATATATCCACAGATTTCTCATGATCCTATACAGAATAAAGTTTGTAAATGTCAGAATATTTAGCGAAAATTCTACCGGTCAGTCAACAGATAAACTGGAGCAAAATAATCAGTGATCTTGTTTGATCGGTAATGACCATAAGTGGAACTCGTGTGTAACACGACTGACTGTATACAAGAAGTTACGTGAAGTTATAGTGAGAAGTCATGACCAGTGGGACCCAACAGTTACTCGCCTATAACACTGGCTGATGGTTGCACTACATAACACGAATTGGCGAAAATTGTAATTCATGAATGAGTGCGTCAGATTCCAGTGGCTGAATAGTCTACCAGCTTGCTTTGTGACTAGAAGGTCGTTGATTCGAACCCTGTTAGGTGCGTACTACCAAAGAGTCCTAAAATGGGACCAAACCACTGTTAATTACTCCCTGGTTGCCTAACGGTACTCTGACTGACGTCAGCTCATGATCAAACGTGTAATTAATTGATATGAATAATTGGCTTCAGTGACATAAAAGCAGCTTTCAAGATTATCCACTAAGGCTATCAGAGGTGAATAGTGAAACACTCTGAGATGATAGTCATTCATAAAAGTATGTGCTGGCTCTCTGTTCATATCCGATTAAGATGGTAAATATCCAGACTATGAATGCTACAAATTTCCTAGAACAGATTGAGCTAAGTTAGACTGAATCACTATAAAATTACTTATGTGAGGACGAATACACTTTGATAACGTTGGCTAGCGGTGACACTATATATACCAGAAATCAATATAAGTTAGAATCTTTCAGAAACCCTCAAATCAAAAATGGATACACAACTTGTTCCATCATCAAACGTCTAAAGAGAAAGAACGATTCTTCACGAAATTTTGATTTCCTACAGAACCAACAAATTGGAGGCCTGAAATTCAAAGAAGATACAATTAGTGAAGTTCTGTAAAGCTCTCTGTCAAGAGCAATTCGAAGAACATTTTTCACTGCATCTCTACATCTCACCTTATCCATACATGCTTTTGTTCACCAAAACGTCAAAAATAGGATCTTTGTGTTGGCAGCTTCAATTTGCATTTCCCAGTCAAGTGGAGATAACATAAACTATACCCTCATGACAATGTCTAGATGCGTTCATGAACACTTTCCAGCATGGTTGATAGAAGGAGAGCACGGGACGGTCAACAGTAGAATTCCGGTGCGCATTATTATTATTATTACTGAGCACAAAACATCAGAAGAGACTTCATTGAATCATACATAAAGTACGATCAGGCCGTTCGAAATTGATTTGCCCATGTCTTTGTCGAATTGTTGAAGTTTAAGGGAAAATCCTGAACTTTGTATCTTATCTAGCCTGTTTTAATGCCGTATCCTTAATTTCAAGTTTTGTTTTCCTGAACAACTGCAAAATTTACTCAATGTAGTCCTTTTAATTTTTAATTTTTTTTGATTTTCGTAATCCATTTTCTGTCATTTGTTTGGTAGTTTTCTATTTATTATTTCTGAATGACTAGTCGTCATTTAACTTATTAGCTGTCAGCCCTCTCCATTACATCAGCTTATTCACAACTTTTCAAACATTATTACCTCTCATACAATTTGATCTAGTTTGTTACCAACTGACAATGCACCTCTGATATGTATTGTCGATTAAATCTTGTATATGTAACCACCCCACCCCATCGCCCCCCCCCTCCGAAATAACTGTACAGCTCTGAAGTGAATTTACGAAAGAGGCCTCTTCGCTGACTCACGTGTTTTAAAACGGTTAGAATTCACTGGCTTTGGTATTGATTTCAGTAGCTAAATGATCAACAGGATTCTCCAATAACCTCAAGATTTGGGGTTTGATCCACAGTAAGATCATAGCTGCGTACTATGGAAGAGTCTCACATTTGGACGAATCATCTGTATTTTACTGCTCTGTAGACTATGTCAGTTCATAACTGAACTTAAAACTGCAATCCAGTTAACAGTATTCTACTAGGTAGGCAATTTTCCCATATATGTGACACAATTTCTTGTATTTATCTGATTTGCTTACCTAACACTCTCACCTTGTAGAGTCCAGGGTGAGGACAGTTGCTCCTGAGAGTCTGCCTCTATGACCGTCAGTTGCCGTTTATTATTCCTTTACGTTCCTGATGGAACATAGGGTTTCAAGTACGAGGCTTCAATTTTCGGTAGCAGCGGTTTTCTTATTTTTACAGGATGGGGTTTCTAGCCTCATGCTCAAACTTCCCTTATTACCAGTCTTGTTATTGGCTTAGCGAGGTAAAGCAGTGCCTCATCGAAAGAGGATCTAACCGCAGACCACCGACGCACCTTTTCGCCATATTAATTAATTATCTAGTTGCATACTTCAGAAATCACAGGGAATTCTCATTCTCATCCAAAAAATATTCAATAACCTATTTGGTAAAATCTACAGTGGAGAAAACGCTGTTGAAAGACACGACGTGAATTGTATCTGTCAACTATATTGTTAAATTTGTGGAAAGTGGACTTAATCCTACTGCAATACGACTCACTGCCATTGGCAGTTTCAGCTAATTCGTGAGTTTATTGTTTAGTTCCCCATAAATTTATTGTTTATATCAATACCACGCCTATACTCACATAGCTATCTTAGAGTGCGTATATATATTTTAACTTTTGTGATTTCACTTTTGTCTGCATTTATTCACCATGATATCCTCCCACAGATTCATATACGTTGTCTTGTAATAAGGATGATGAAGAGACGTACGACTGTGCAATCCGCGTGATTGTAGATCTTTATAGTTTTAATAACCCGAAAATCTCGTTTGCAGTCATTAAATCCGTATTCATGGCGAGAGGTATACGATCTCAATCTTCTAAGTAGTACTCGTGTGTAGTAGTAGCATTACCTATGGAAGTGATAACAGGAGTTGCTGATTAAATCGATGGTGTTCTCGAAGGTCATATGTATGCCATACTAAGTACGGCAGTGATTAAGAGAACGAGCCTGTCTGGTGAGCAGTGCAATCGACAGTTGATCACGATGAGTGACTCAGATACAAGAAGATCGTTTCAGCTGCTTCATCAACAGCTTATTGGAACATATAAGCTAGACGAAGCGATTTTAAAGCAAGTTGGGTTACGAAGATTGCCACGCAATATTCAACAAGTTTTAAGCATAGTATATAAGTCCTGCACTTAGAGGATTTATTGGACATGGCAGATGAAATAATCGAGGTATCCCTTAATGCCTCATTGTTCAACGTATCTGTATGTGGTTAGCCACCTCTGTCAACTATGTCTACAATAAAAATACCTGTGCTATCCATCTTTACAGCTGTGGTTGAACAAATGGCAGAATTGAAAGCAACTTTTTCCAATCTCCAAGTACAACATACTGGGTAACGGTATCGAAGATACTCAAAGATCTGAGACGCCTACAAGAAGCCATGGTGTAATAATAATAATCTACTTTATTCCAGAAACAATACTTATTATACAGAATGGAATTCTCAACATTTGTCACAATATTGCATCTGATTTACTCAAAATATAAGTAAAATTAAAACAAAATTAACCAGAGGAATTTGTCCACATTTACGATATAAAGTCAAAAATATCCGAAATACAGACTACGAATAATAAATGTAATAATAATACCAATGAGTTCGTTCCAAACAGTATTGTTGATTCAGTTTGAAAATTTTAGCATGTTATTGATTATTGAATCTAATGTGCTCTTGATATAGTATGGTGAGGGGAAAGATAATAAATAACAGTTATTACACAGCTTAAATGATGAAAAATTGCGAGGATTATAAATATTAGAAGAACATTAACAATAAGGCTTGATGTTGTAAGGGTGGAGAAAATGGTTTATTCACTAATGGAAAGAAGGTTAGTTAGTTCATGCCTAACACTATTTTCATCACACAAAGAACATGCCATATATGGTAAAGTGGAATATTTATACTTAGACGTACGTGCATAAAGTCTTCTGAAATGACTATTTGTTTTACCTGAGGAGACACAAGGTTGGAGCTGCGGGTGCTGTGGTGGATGCTCACAGTCTGACAAAATTCCTTTAGCAAATTTGATGCATGGCATCAAGTTGCTGTCATCAATGACGATGTCAACGATATGGCACAATGGGATACCACCACTCACCCTACTGACAGTCTTCAGAGTTCTGTGAAGTACGATATAGTCTATTTTAAGCAATCCCGGAATTTCCGACATAGAGCCACCCGATGTGCACTCTTGTGTATCTTCAATAGTAGTGAATCTTCCCAGTAAAACTCCCAGGCCATACTATAATATAGATGGTTATTTATGGCTATCACTCAAGTTGACTATTCTACGTGACAGATAATGACTACAGGCTTACTGTTCTTAGCAGATACAGGAGACGAAGTCAGTTGGGTCTTGGTTTTTGCAGACGATTCACATAGATTTTCATGTGATACATTTTTCATCGGTTACTTCTTGTACCTACAAGACACACAAAGCAACGGCATTAGTAACAAGACATTTCAAAGTCACTTAACTCAAAGAAAATTAAACATAGTCAAACAGACTATATTTATTCTCCCTGAGACTGACAGTATACAGAGACCTGACTGCAGCATTTTAACATCTGACATCAGCATTTAGATGACTTCACGTTGTCTGTGTGTGTGTGCGCGCTGTGTGAAATCACATGGAGCACAATGTATTGTCTTCTGTATAGACTGAGAACTGAATGGATCGATTAACAGTTCTGATGACTGAGCTGACCATAGTCACCATCATCACGTTTGTTTTTGATCAGAAATCCCCACAATAATTATTTTTTTTCTTTTTAATTTTATTTTACCAGTCACACGTGGTTTGTTGTTCTATTTTATTGTACAGTTTTGATAAACATTGAGAAGACGAAAAATTTCTACAAAAGCCAAACTACTTAAAAAGGTAAATTAGAGATGTGTATGTGATTTGTCGTGATTTTTTTAAAGCTGTATATAATGATTCAGGTATGGCTTCTCAAGTATTGATTTGTTGAGATTGAGTTTGATTAGTTACAGGATTTCACCACTAGCTGACATAGGAAGTTAGAGAAAAACAGCTGGGAGTAGTGGACAGCTGTTTCGTCAGCCTAGTTTGGGAATTTGCTTCAGCAGTACGCACCCACCACAGGGGTCCGAACCCAGGACTTTTTGATTACAAGGGGAGCTAGGTGATAGACCATTGAACCACTGGGAACAGATCCAATGGGCAGCCAAGGAATTCTAACTTCTGCCAGTTCACTATATAGTAAGACCGCCAACCAATGTCTCCGGCAAGTATTTGTCATCACACTCAACCTTCTGCACTCTACTGGTCACGACTTCCCACCAGAACCCCAAGTAACTACCTACCTGAATAGGGCCAGTCGCTAGTAAGCATCTGCCTAGCACTCCCAGGTTTTCTAATGGTACTCTAACCGATGTCAGCTCATGATGAAATCCTGTAACCAATCAACAACTGATGTTTTAATAACATTCATTTTTTTCAAATATTTAAATATTCTAATTATCACAGTTGGAACAAGACGTAAAGGCGAACGATGCTGTTGTCTTCAATTAGATCTTCTTAACGCTTTACTCTAATTTACATAGATTTTTATATAAAAATTAATTTAACCAATGACGGTGAGCTTTTGTGGAATAAATAATAATGATAATAAAGTGTCAAGTGTTTTGAACGTCAGTAATAACGATGATTGTAATGAAAGCAGAAATAATGACAATTCGGTTCATGCAGGTGAGGCAATAAGAACAACCAAGGCAGCAATATGTGTATATGTAGACAATTCAATCAATAAATAATTAGGTCACATCCTAAAAGTTATGTAATATTAAAAGGTGAAGTGTATAGATAGATAATCAGAGTTTTAATAAATATCATAAAAGTACTAAGGAAATGGAAAATAAGAGAGTGTGGGAGGGTTTTGATTGGAATTTACCTAGGCCATGACAGGGAGAGACAAAGCTAGAACAGACTTCTTTTGTTGTATGCGAAGAGGCTAGGATTGTTCTGTCGAATTCCTATAGTTCTGGCTATGTGTAAAAGGTGGGTTCGAATTCCGTTCGAAAAGCTCGATGAAATGAGATAGATAACTTTGAAGTCACTTCTTCTTCTGTCCTCCTGGTGACCACTACTGGATAAATTACCAAAGGCTACTTTTAGATACCGAATGCTCCAAACGTCAGAAGTCGTTGCGATTCGCTCTGTGTGTGCAAAAGAAACACTTCCACTCTATTGCTACATCTTTGTGTTCTGTGGAATTTTATGCATTTACTAAGCTCTGAAGTACTTTCCCTAATTTGTCTCATATTCGTACATACTGTCACTTACAGTCACCAAGAGGACAGAAGAAGAAGTGACTTCAAAGTTATCTATCTCATTTCATCGAGCTTTTCGAACGGAATTCGAACCCACCTTTTACACATAGCCAGAACTATAGGAATTCGACAGAACAATCCTAGCCTCTTCGCATACAACAAAAGAAGTCTGTTCTAGCTTTGTCTCTCCCTGTCATGGCCTAGGTAAATTCCAATCAAAACCCTCCCACACTCTCTTATTTTCCATTTCCTTAGTACTTTTATGATATTTATTAAAACTCTGATTATCTATCTATACACTTCACCTTTTAATATTACATAACTTTTAGGATGTGACCTAATTATTTATTGATTGAATTGTCTACATATACACATATTGCTGCCTTGGTTGTTCTTATTGCCTCACCTGCATGAACCGAATTGTCATTATTTCTGCTTTCATTACAATCATCGTTATTACTGACGTTCAAAACACTTGACACTTTATTATCATTATTATTTATTCCACAAAAGCTCACCGTCATTGGTTAAATTAATTTTTATATAAAAATCTATGTAAACTAGAGTAAAGCGTTATGAAGATCTAATTGAAGACAATAGTATCGTTCGCTTATATGTTTTGTTCTAATTCATTCAACACCCGGTAGATGAAAGAAAAAGCCTCTTTAAGGCTAACCTAGTTTTATTGTCTGTTTCTATGGGGTGATCTAATAAGGAAGAAGTTTTGTTGGTTTTAACAACAGCTTCATTTAGACATGCACTGGCAGAAGTTCCTGAGTATGACTAATTAAGTTCCTAAAGCTTTTACGTTCAATATTACTGGCTCCATAGGAGCAGTTTAACTAATACATACAATAAGAGATAGCTAACCAAGGTCTTTCATCTTTCCCTTTCAGAATCACAAGCAGTTGTGTGGAAGATATGGGCTTCAGCTTACTGGCATTACACTTTCTTTGGAACGAACTTTTCCTAACTTGTTAATAATTATTTCATTTGACATATTACCTTTGAGTTGTAGGGGTATATACAAAGGCTTTTTGTTAACAAATACAGAAGAATTGTTATCCACTCTCCTAGTCATGTATTTCATGATGAGCGTCTCAGGATAGCTGTTTTCATCAGTGAATTTGTCGTATGCATGTGGCGGTTCTTCTTCAATCGCATCTTCTGAACTAACACCTCTTAGTCTTTGGTTCAGGGTCTTAACCAAATTTCTTTTATACTGAAGAGAAACAAAACTGTGAAAATGTGCATACTTTTCTAATGTATATTCCGTTTTATACGACTGTCTGGTCTTATTGTCAGAAGGGTATCTAGAAAGGCCATTTTACTTTGAGGTTCTTCTTAACACGTGAATTTGATAGTTGAATGTACTTCATTGAATCGAGATGATATTTCATTCCCTTCCATATCATTTCCATACAGAATGAGTATATTATCCATAAATCGGCAATAGAATGAGAAATCCCTGATAAGTATCACTACTTTTAGTGTGCTAAGAGAGAAATCTGCTAGCATGAGACTACCCAAAGGAAAGCCCATTGTCACCCCATCAGCCTGTCTATAGAGCGCATCCATTCATGGTACACTTTCGTAACAATCCTTTAAGGATTTCTAATGAGTTTTCAATATTGATTGAGTTGTTCACAGTGGTAATTAATCGTTTCACTTAGAGGTTTAATTTGTGAAAAAAAGGTGTTACATCAAAAAATATCAGGGTTTTATCTTTGATGTTTATGTCTTTTATCCTCTCTGTGAACTCTTTATATAGACTTAATTTTCCTAAAATACTACATTTATTTTTACATTGCTGGTTGTATTTCTCTCTTCCCATTTGTGACCTTGGGATAATATTGATTTTTGTCCGTTATAATTAATCAATATAGTTGGTGTCTCTCAAGGTCATTCAAATCAAATATATATGCACAAACGTTACCAACCATTTTCACTGTTGATATGAGAAAGCAAAAGCTATCTACGCCAACGGTGTGTCTTCTTTTCTTGTATTCTTGCGTCGAGGTTTCAAAGGTATAGTATCGTGTCACTGTTGCTACTAATATTGATCAGAGCAGTTGAATAAGACAGATGACCTAGTCTATGAGGTTTTTGCGTCGGTGGCACAGCGGTAAGAACGCTCGCCGACCATGCACATGGCCCGGGGTTCGACCCCCGGCCACAGACGCACTCCTTTACCTCGCGAAGCCAGAAATAATGCTGGTAAAGAAGAAAGGTTGGGCGTGAGGCTAGCAACCCCATCCTGTAAAATTAATCACTGCTACAGAAACTTCAAGCCACTAGCTTGGAGCCCTATGTTCCACTGGGAACATGAAGGGAAAAAACAGATGTAGAGCAGTTGACTCGCGAATCTATTAGGCAGGAAATTCATCAGCGCAAACTACCGAGTGCATTGACGGTCATATCGGAATTAAGACACATCTTAAACACTATATTTTACCAGCTGTTCATAAAAGACTTTTAGAATGTTTGTCAAGCGTGTAGTTGAAACATGGTAGAGCGAAATGTACATGTCTAGAATTTGTCTTAACAGCACTCCAAGTTGATGTACTATAAGTAGGCCATACATTTTTAAGAGGCTTTTCCCACTAACTGGTAAATCCCTTCGTGAATACAAACCATCTAGAAGAATATCAAATACCAGTAGCTATCCATATCAGATGAGCTAGTCTCTGAGATCTTTGCGTCGGTGGCACAGTGGTTTGGACTCTCACTGACCAAGCACATGGTCCGCGGTTCGATCGCCGGCTAATGCACACCTTTTATTTACCTCCACATTCTTCTCCAAACGTAAATTTGATAGTTCAATGTACTTCGTTGAATTGGGATGTCATTTCGTTTCCGTACAAATCATTTTCATACAGGATGAATGTATTATTCACATATCGGCAGTAGAATGATGATTCTCTAATAAGGACCATTTTCTTGTAGGTTCAGAAAGAAATTTGCTAACATGGAACTGTCCATTGGAGAGCCCATCATCATCTTATCTGCCTGTCTATAGAGTTCACCGTCATATTTAAAATTCGCAGTCCTTTAAGGTCTTATACTGAGTTCCTGATATTTATTGAGTTGCTATTTATTTGTTCACAGAGGTAACTGACCGTTTCTGTTAGAAGTAAATTTGTGAAAAGGTGATACGTCCAAAAATATCATAGTTTTATCTTTGATGTTAATACCTTTTATTCTGTCTGTAAATTTTCTTATATAAACTTAATTTTCCTAAAATACTACATTTTTATTTTTATACTGTTAGTTGTATTTCCATCTCCCCTTTTATAACGTTGGAATCTTATTGATTGTTGAATGTTTTAATTAATCAATGTAGGTCATTTAAGGCAAAAATATATATATGCTTTTTGCGAGTTGGTCACGCATTGATATCAGTTAGAGAACCATTGAAAACCGATGAGTACTGGACAGCTGTTTCACCCACAGCCCTAGGTTCGAACCCAAGACCTTCCGGTTCCAAGGCAAGCTAGCTTGTATACCATTCAGCCACTGGGACCCAACTCCTCAGTGGTCAGTCAATGAATTCTAACTTCTACCATATCATGATTTAGCGCGACCCCAACCATTGTCGTTGGTGGGATATCCATCCTCACACGTGACCTCTGGATGGACGTCAATGGTCATCACTTCCCACTTGAACTCCAGGAAACTCCGTCCTCTGGCAAGTCACTAGCGAGCATAAGAATAATTTTCTATAGTTGGTTTGTGCCACTGTGCGTCGGTGGCACAGTGGTTAGGACTCTCGCTGACCATGCACATGGTCTGGGGTTGAGCCCTCGCCGACGCACACCTGATATCTATGGTCGGCCTGCAAAATTTGGGCTACCGATATCCACGCTGAAAATTCCATACTTGTACCAAAAATAACAGCTGTCCAGTACTCCCCAGTTTTCAATGGTTCTCTAACTGATATCAATCCATGATCAACTCATAAAAGCAAAATTAATCCTTACAAACGAACTATAGAAAATATATATGCACAAACGTTATCAAAAGTTTTCGCTGTTGATATGAGACAGTAAAAGCTCTCCAAGTCAGTGGTGTTTCTTTGTTCCCTTTATTCTTGTGTTGAGATTTGGAGGTATCTTATTGTGTCATTGTTGTTGCGAATAGTGATTAAAACAGTTGGCTCGCGAATGGAATACGTAGGAAATTCATTAGCGCAAACTACCGAGTGCATTGACGGTCATCTTGGAATTCAAACACATCTTACACACTATATATTATAAGCTAGTCATATGAGAGTTTTAGAATAGTTGCCAAGCATCTAGTTAAAACGTAGTTGGTCGAAATGTACATGTTTAGAATGTGTCTTTACAGCACTCCAAGTTGATGTACTATAGGTAGGCCGTATATTTTTTAAGAGGCTTTTCTTATTACATGGTAAATCTCTTCATGAATACAACTCATCTAGAAGAATATTAAAAAGTAGTAGCAATTAATATCGGGCGGACTGGTCTCGGCGTCGGTGACTAGGCGGATAGGACGCTCGCCAACTACGCACATGGTCCGGGTTTCAATCCCCGGCCGACACACACTTGATATTAATGGTAGGCTGACAGTTCCATAGTTGTACCGAAAATACTGTGTGGAATCGAGCTATAATAAAAAAAGGGGTAGGTCTAACAGCTTTGCCGACAGTAAAGACAACAAACTCTCCAAAAAAAGAATTGGCACTTAAAATTCCCATCCCATTTTCTCCACCTGTTTCCTTTGTTTGGTTAAAAAGCGTTTAAATTCACACATTTAACGACTTTATGACGTTCCTGTCCTATTTTGTCTATTACTAGCCTAGGTCTACGCAAGCAATCTTGTTCATTCCATATTATTAGATTCACTGCTACCTGATAATCGTTCTCCACATCATCGTTATAATTTAATCATCATAATTATTTGTTTGTCATGTGTTACCCTTGAACTTACGTCTAGTTTATCTTATTTGGCGGTTCATTTCTCTGTAGCGCGAGACCTAGGTATAAGGCTGTTATAATAAATAATAATTTTTTCTTCACGTTCCCAGTGGAACATAGGGCTCCAAGCTAGTGGCTTGAAGTTTCTGTAGCAGTGTTTAATTTTACAGGATGGGGTTGCTAGCCTCATGCCCAACCTTTCCTCTTTACCAGGATTATCTCTGGCTCGGTGAGGTAAAGGAGTGCGCCGGCCGGGGATCGAACCCCGGACCATATGCATGGTCGGCGAGCGTGCTAACCGCTATACCACCGATGCACTATAATTTTTACAGGATGGGGTTGCTAGCCTCATGCCTAACCTTTCCTCTTTACCAGGATTATTTCTGGCTCAGTGAGGTAAAGGAGTGCGCCGGCCGGGGATCGAACTCCGGACCATATGCATGGTAAGGCTGTTATACAGACCTAATTTTTCTAAAATGCTACATTTATCTTTACAGTGCTGTTTGTATCCCCCCCTCCCAACCTATAACACCGGAAACCTATTGGCAGTTAGCTGTTTTAACTTATCAATGTAATTACTGTCTCTCAAGGCCATTTAAAGCAAGTGTTTATACGCAATTGCCATCAACCCTATACGCTGTTGATTAGAAACAGTGAAAGCTATTACCAGACATCTGTTCGGCACGGGTCATGAGGCGGAAATCGAGAAATCCTTCAAAATTATTAATAGACGAAGGAGTTCCATTCTCCTCAAGTTTGCCAACCAAAAAGTAACTTCTATCAAACGCTTAAAACCAGATTTATGTGTTCCGAAAGAAGCAGTTGTTAGTCTTTCCTTGCCCACCTGGTAAATGGACGTATTTTTTCTCTCATCTGATTACGTAATCTTTGTCTTTAACCTCACCCTCCTTTTATAATCTGTAATTTTGCTAGCCTCTTGTTTTTATGATTTGAGTTGAACTCGGTACATTGTTACCTAATTTATTAGTCACTATGCATCTAACGCACATCTTATCTTCATTATGTAACTCCTTTACCATGATATGCATACATTTATTTATTTATTTTTTTAAACTTGAACTGCCTGTATAAAAACTATATAAGCGCAATTTTCTGAACACTATTTACTGATTGTGGAACTTTCTGTCAACTGACATCATGAAAAGATTGTAAGTATGTTAAAACTTTTCTGTACTTAAACCTCATAATTTATTTAGGCTGTAAGCAGCAGCTGATGAGAAGCCAACGAAATAAATGATGGTACCATATTATTCTGCACAAACCACTCTGTTGTTCTTGGTTTATTCAAAGCTTTCTATGTCAACAGTCGGTCTTCTTGCATCACTTGTTCAGTGGCAAAGTATCGTATTGTTGTTACTGCCAACAGTGATCAGAAGAGTAAGCCCAAAAATCAACCAGATGAGAAGTTTGTCAGAGCAAAATACCAAGTGTATTAACGGTTATAACAAAGGCTTCCTGCAGTATCCCCTTCAACCATCTAATAATAACAATTGGCAGTCCACCACGATGATGATAATGATGATGAGCCACTTAGCTTGTTAATGGCCACATTGCAAACTTGTGTCTGCACCGAACTAAAGACTAAACGCATAATAACTAATTACTTAAGTTTTCATTTTGCCCTCTCTTTTAAGACCTTTAATTTAAAACAAATAAAGTAGAGTTTCAATGTTCAATGTACATTTAAATGTACCATTGAACATTGAACACACACAAATAGTTTATTTATTAACTATATTTTATAATGACAACAGTCAGCTAAAAGATTTACAGTTGCATATGCATAAATATTACTTTTTCGAAAGACATATCTAGTGAGATCAGTTGGTTGAATCACAAAGTAATTATTATATTTAACAATAATGACAACATTGACACTATTTGCTTGAAAAGAATAATAGAGAGGGTGAACAAATAGTGACTACACAGTAAGTGAGTGAATGCGTGAATGAGGACGAAGTCATGAGAGGGATTGACACTTCCATCTTTGTCATTTCTGTCATTATTTGGTCAGGAAATATCACAGATAATTTAGGAGTACCGTAAAAGAAGGTTCCCTTGCTTACTCTATCTACCGCTCTCTCTCTCTCTCTCTCGCTGTGTCGATCACACATGGATAGAAAAACAGAGATATAGGAAGTTAATACATCATTACTTTTTAAAATAAAAAATAAATGAAATAAATAATTAAATAAAAAGTAATAAAGAAGTTAACTACACCAAAGAATAAGAATTAAATTAAAATAATAATAATAACATCCGTCAAAGATTAAAATTCATCAAAAGATTTCTAAAATACCGATTGAATAGAACTGATGATGTCATGGTTGGATAAAAGGAAAAACCAAACAAACTAAACTAGAAGATAGTCGGTTCACGAATAATTCCAGCTGGTATCATTGGACACGGTGGAGAACTAGCCGTTGGTGGATACTCTAAACGTTTACGTATATTCTGGATTTCTTCATAGATTTGTAATGCTTGACGTTTTCTCTGGGCATCATGACATAGTTGCGCAATTTGTTCTTCTAAGTTATGTAATATATTTCTGTAAAGAAACAATAAGAAGACGTAAGATGTAGAGGTGTTTAGTCATTTCTATTGTAGCGTTTTAAGTGTACCAGGATAACTGCTGGAAAACTCCCTACTAAACGATCTGTTTTGGCAATACTGATACCAACTGTCTGTGTGTCTGTTTTTGGCATAGAAGCTTGCACCGATGTGCAGCAGTTCAAGTCTCCGCACTCCATGTAGCACACAAAGCAAAAGTAGAAAGTAGAAGAAATGCATTATTATTATTATTATATCCTTTAATTCCTAGAGGAACATAGGGCTTCAGCCACGCGTCTCCATTCCCTTCAGTTTTCTGCCAACTTTTTCACCCAGCTCCAAGTCTGCCCACATCCTTGCATCTCCTCTTCATATGACCTCCTAATGGTCACCCTCACGCTGATGACCAACTCGCCGCTTCCCTTTCGGGTTCCACTCGAGTAATGGCTTGTCTAGTGATGTCACTTGATGGTTTCCTCAGAGTATGGCCAGCCAATCCACATCCATTTCTTCCTGCCTATTTGTTTCACAGTCGGTTCCTGCTGGGATGGTTGGCTCCCAGAGAACCCTATTGCTGACCTTTTCTGGCCGGCCATCTGATCTTGAGTATTGAGCGAAGACAACTGTTTTTAATGAAGGTCTGAAGTTTGTTTGAGATGCTCTTTATCACGAGCCATTCTCTGATCCGCATAGTGAGTAGCACCGACTAACTTTACATTGGAGTTGAAAATCCGGATCTTATATTTGATTCTGAGTGCTGTTGACTTCCACACAGACTTAAAAGTAATGAAAGCTTGTCTTGGTGTTCCGATTCTGGCTTTGATATCCTCGTCAGTTCCGCCTGTAGTTGAAACGATACTTCCCAGGTAGGTAAAGGATGTTGTTTCTTCCAGGTTCCTCCCATTTATGCTGATTGTTGTCTGTTGTTGTTGTTGCTGTTGATGTTGGCCAGGAATCTTCATCACCTCTGTTTTATCTATGTTCACTTGAAGTCCTATCTTTGATGCTTCTTCTGCCAACTTGTTACTTTTCACTTGCATATCTTCCAGTTTATGGGAAATCAGACATATATCATCGGCGAAATCCGGATCCTCCAAGTCTTCTGTGTCAGTCCATTTTATGCCTGTTTCCTCACTGCCCGTTGTCTGTCGCATTATCCAATCTATTGCAATCAGGAAGATCACCGGCGATAGTAAACAGCCTTGCCTTGCATAATAGAGACAGTAAACGGAGGTAAGAGACAAAGGAAGAGTAATGACGAAGAACAAAAAAGTTTCATTCGAAATCGCAAGTCACAAGGAGTGGATATAACACCACCAACCATTGAGAACGATTTTGAGCTATATCACCAACTGTTTCCAACCATTGGTTTTTACCGTGCCGACGACTCCAACCAGGAAGTCTACACCTTCCTACGTGGTTGGGTTAAACTAACCGTTGTGGATTTCATTGACTGATGCCATATTTTGGTTTGGACACCGTTAGCTCTTTCCAGTCTGACATTACCCTTCGAGGAAGGCGATTATGGTACCATTTTTCTCAGAGATTTTTTCACTTACTATTTGCCTTTTACCACCTGTTTCCATGATAAGCTTAAATAGTTATCTGTTGTTACCGATCGCCGATGCCTTTTCCATCTCTTTCACTTTCGTCGCTCACTCCTGTTCACGGTCGTTGCGAAGACTTCTTGTTAAATTTCGTTTGAGTAGCTTTCGCTCCTCATCATAATCGGAGCTCGACGGAATCAGTTTTCTTGCGTCAATCATTTTGGATGAGGTAATAGAGATACAATGGCTCTTACTAACTTTTGGTTTTAGCTTATTAACAGCTTTTGCAATTGTGTCCACAGCTAACTGTATATTGTGCCAGGCTACCTTAGCGGAAGTCCTGCTATCGACCTCAGACACTCGTCTCGCTATTTCTTCCTTAAATAGGGACTCAGTGTGTCGATCGAGTTGCGGACGTTACTATTTCACTACCATCAATTCCTTATGTCCTTGATACCTACTTGGATATTTTAGCGATTTCCGAAAATCCCCTTCCCCTACCTACGCTGCATACACCTGCTAACTTAACCCTTATTATTTGCCTTTTTTATTATCATCACTATTATTCCCTTGAGCTTTTTTATTGCAGCTTGATTTACACCGTATGTTTTGGTACAGGTATGGAATTTTCAGCATTTGATATCGGTAGCCCACATTTTGCAGGCCGACCATAGATAACAGGTGTGCGTCAGCAGAGGATCGAACTCTGGACCATGTGCATGATCGGCGAGAGTCATAACCGCTATGCTACCGACTCACATTCCCTTGAGTTTCCAGCGGAACATAGTGCTTCAGCAACACATCTTCACTTTGTTCTACTCTTTGCTATCCTCTTCAGCTGGGTCCACGACTGATCCTTTTCCTCTTTACACAATGTCCTCCATATCATCTCAGGATGACCCTTCAATCGTCTCCCACTGAGATTTCTCTCGAGCACTGATTTGTGCCACGTGCGATGCATTGAAGGTCTCCTCAACGTATGCACGACCCATTTCCATTTTCTCTTACAAATTTATTGAGCAATCAGCTATCATCTGTTGGTTTGTTCCACTGAAGAGTTACTTGTTGCGAATTTTTTCTGACCAGCCATCCGGTCATCTGATCCTCAGTATGGAGCCAGAAAAGATGACGGCTGTTGATAAAAGTCCACAGTGACCTATTGGAAATCTTTTTCGTAAAATGCTTGCCAAGTTTCTGATCCGTATAGAAGAACTAACTGACTTCACATTTTTGTTAAAAATTCGAATCTTGTTCTTTATGCTGAGGCGTAGTTCAGAAGATTTCCAAACTGATTTCACATTGATTATTTATTATTTTTTATTTTTGATTACAGCTTGATTCCACACTGTATTTTTGGTACAAGTATGGAATTTTCAGCGTGGATATCGGTAGCCCAAAATTCGCAGGCCGACCATAGATATCAAGTGTGCGTCGGCGTGGGCTCGAACCCCGGACCATGTGCATGGTCGGCGAGAGTCCTAACCACTGTGCCACCGATGCTGGCCTTGATATCTTCATCCGTGCTGTCATCTGTAGTTGAAACGATGCGGTCTACATAAGTGAAGGAAGTAACCTCTGTCAAATCTCTCCCGTTGATTGTGATTGCTGCTGGCTGTTGTTGTTGCTGCTGCTGATTGGTCGGTTGGTTATCTCCATCACCTCCTCCTCCCTCTTTTCTATGTTCATCTGGAGTCGTGTCTTCCCTGCCAGTCTCTGCAGCCAGTTTTTTTTTTGGTTTACGCCATTAAGTCTTTGAGTTTGGTTGACATTTGACATCAATCATCAGCGAAATCCAAATCTCCTTGAGTCTTCTGATCAGTCAGTGCAACCTATTCCTACCTGCTCGCTTCCCCTGCACAGTCTGATGCATAATGCAGTCCGCCATAAATAATAATAATATCACCGGTGATAATAAGCAGCCAGCCTTGTCTTACTCCTGTATTCACTTCGAACGCCTCACTGAGTTTTCCGTTGCGTATGATCTGGGACGTGACATTGTCATTATTTGTCGCCACCCTCTAAATTACTTTATGTTTGTCACCAATTCAGAGCTAAAATGCTCGTCAACCACGCATGTAGTCCAAGGTTTGAATCCCCGGCCAACGACACACACACACACACACACCTAAACCTCGCAAAGCTGATAAAGAGGGAAAGACTAACAACCTCACCCTGAAAAATAAACAGTACTGCTACTGAAAATTCTAATTCCTCTAGTTTGAAGCCCTATGTTCCCACTGAGAACGTAAACGAAGAAAATCAATAAATGGTAATAATAATAATACTGATTGAGACAGGTTTCTAAAGCGACAAAACAGGTTATTTAGCATATAAAATGATTTATAGAAAGTATAGGTCCTAGAAGGTGATGGAAAATTAGTGGAATTAATAATTAAATGAAAACATTACGCAATAGGGTGACAAATGTGGTGTATAATTTTTAACATAGTAAAATATATACTGAATTCAAATAATAAACATGACAAGTGAAATAACACCGGAAACTGTTTGAAATGATAATAATAATAATACTAACATTCATCTGTATATCTATACAGATTAAATAAACAACACGAAATAAATAAATAAATTATCAGGTGTTGGTTTTCAGGAAACTGATTGGCTACAGGCTTTATCACGAAGAATTACACTCGGAAAAAAATGGCACTATAATTAGCTCCCAGGATAGACGATTGGATCGCTGGAAAGAACACTTTGAGGGTAATTTAACTTGCCTACAGCCACACTGAACCTCCCCGACATCCAGAACACACCCGAATGGGATATAGACACTGGTCCGCCGTCTGTAAGTGAGGTCACAAAAGCTATCAGTAATTTGAAACGAGGCAAAGCGGCAGGACCCGACGGAATTATTCCGGAGGTGTTTAAATATGGGGGTGACATACTAGTTTGTAGATTAACTGAGGTACTAGGCAAAGTCTGGGAATCAGAGACAGTACCATCAGACTGGGGTAAGTCACTTATTATACCGATATTCAAGAAGGGAAACAAGTCCTCGTGTGATAATCATAGGGGGATCAGCCTAACGAACATAGTCTCTAAAATCCTAGGCTCAGTAATCATGCATAGACTAAGCAGAACTCGGGAGGAACAGACAAGGGAAAATCAAGCAGGCTTTAGACCAGGTAGAGGGTGCATAGATCATATCTTCACTCTTCGACAGATTCTAGAACATAGACACACTTTTCGGCGTCCAACAATTGTCATATTTCTTGACTTGAAGGCGGCCTTCGACTCCGTGGATCGAAAGGTACTATGGCAATGTCTGACTGTGAAGGGAGTGCCAAGAAAGTACATTGCACTAATCAAGGCACTCTATTCAAACTCACGTAGTCGTGTAAGGGCTTATGGGGAATTGTCATCTGAATTGGTAACAACCAGTGGTGTCCGACAGGGATGTCCACTTTCCCCATTTCTGTTTAACTTCATCATAGATATGCTAATGGAAGTATCCTTAACTGAACGTAATGACTTAGGAATCGACTTGTTACCAGGGAATAGTCTTATGGACTTAGAATATGCAGATGACATAGTCCTGTTAGGGGAGGATGCTGACAAAATGCAGAGTCTTCTGAACACCTTGAGCAGCAATCTTCGTATGTTTGGCATGCGATTCGCCCCTGCAAAATGTAAGATGCTGCTACAGGACTGGACCACGTCAACTCCTAACTTAGTGATAGGGAGTGAAGTGATAGAACATGTTGACCACTTCACCTATTTGGGAAGTTGTATTAGCACCAACGGACTGATTGGCGATGAAATCTCAGCACGGATCCGAAAAGCTCGAGCTGCTTTCGCTGACTTACACCATCTCTGGCGTAGGCGTGACATCCGGTTATCAACCAAGGGACGTGTGTACTGCTCATCAGTTCGCTCCGTCCTTCTCTATGGCTCTGAAACATGGCCAATACGCGTTGAAGACATGAAAAGGTTGACTGCTTTCGATCATAGATGTCTGCGATCTCTGTCTCACGTTAGGTGGTTTAATAAGGTAAGTAATGTTGACGTTAGGCGTAGAGTGTTGGGCAAAGAGGGAAAATCAATCGACGAGGCTATAAAGTTACATAGACTAAGATGGCTAGGTCACGTGCTGCGCATGCCTAACCACCGCCTCCCCCGACGGGCATTATAGCTAGCTGATATAGGTGCAGGTTGGAAAAGAGCCAGTGGTGGCCAAACAAAAACATGGCCTCATCAATCCATGAAATCCTTGACAGTTAAACTGAGTCAGGTAGGGAGATGCAGACTCCCGGGTTGGGGCCCTCGGGACTCTAGGAATCAATGGCTGGAGACAATAGGTGACATGGCTCAAAATCGTTGTCAATGGCCAGCGCAGATGTATTCAGTCTCTGTAATCTTTCATATTCCTTTCTACCATTACCCATTCTGTTTCACTCTTATACTTGTCAAACTCTATTAATTCTCTTCACTCATCTTCTTGTCTACCTTCGTGTGCTATTTGGAACGTGGCAACTCGAACTGGTGCACTTCGGTGCCAAGTTCTATGTTGAATCCAGACAGACAGACAGACAGACACTCACCGTTCACAGTAGATGGTTGTTGCGCTATGTATCACGAATTGGCAGAAGTTGATATTCATGGGCTGGCTCACCTTGTAACCGCAAGGTTCTGGATTCGAATCTAAATGGGTTCATGCACCTGAAGAGTCCCAAAATAGGACGAAGCAACTGTCCAGTAGCCTCTAGTTCTCCAATGGCTCTCTGACTGTTGTCAGCTTATGATAGAACCTAAAATAAGTAAATGTTTCCATCCCTTCGCTCTATTCTACACCTAAGGTAGAAATAAAGACTGTACATACTGCTTTTATACACAAATGTCTGATCCGAAATCATGAATAACCAAGGTTAACATGATCATTAAACGTTTGGGACGCAGAAAACGTGGTAGATCAGCAGTATTTCAATAAATTATCTTATGACCATTTTCATGATTAGGTGGGTGAAAAAAGTCGATCAAATTTTATGAAGAATAGAGCTTCTCAAACCCTTCCTTTCACCCTTGTAAAACCACGGTAAAATATGTTCTCGCATCTTTGTGGAAAGTGTTATTCATAAGGGTGCAACTTACATTACCACAATTATTATTACTATTATTATAAGTGGTATTCTCTATAGTTGGTATGTAAGGGTTAGTTATGTTTTTACGAGTTGATCACGGAATGATATCAGTTACAGAACCTTTGAAAATCAGCATCGGAGTACTGGGTAGTTGTTTTATCCTAGTTTCAGGAATCATCGCCAGTACCCACCCACTGCCTGGGGTTCGAACCCAGGACCTTCCTGTTACCAGGCAAACTCGTATACCATTAAGCCACTGAGACTGGCTCATAAATTCTAACTTCTACCAATTTGTGATTTAGTGCAACCTCAACCAAACTGATATCAATCCGTGATCAACTCGTAAAAATAAAAACTAACCCTTACAAACCAAACCCAAAAAAACAATTAATATGATGATCGCTAGTGACTTGCTACAGGATGGAGTTTCCTGGAGTTCAAGTAAGAAGTCCTGACCAGTGAGGTCCATGTAGATGTCACGTGTGAGGATGGATGTCCCACCAACAACATTGGTTGGGATACATATACTACTAACATTGTTTCAAAATAAGTAGTATAAGAAAATAGGGTAAAATAATTTTTTCTGAAAAAAAAGAGTAAATACATACCTTGATTTAGCTAGTTTCTCTTCTAATACATCTATACTATCACGTAATGCTGATACTTCTTCCAGTAGACCAATGTATGGAGCATCTTTAATATTTTCATTCCCTTGTCTATCATGACGTTTCTCCAGTCGAGTTTCAGCTAACTTTAAACTAGCTTTTTTAGCCCGGATAGTATCTTCTAAATTGCGTATATCTTTTAAGTGTTCATCTCTTTCTTTTTCAGTCTACAAAGAAGCAAGGAAGGAAGGAAGGAAAGAGGCATTTAAGAGCAACTGAGAAACAGGATAAATGCGTGTCCAATTACGTGGATTTACTGATGATTGACTTTTGACTGGAGTCTTTTTTTTTATCGCTGTTAATATTTCTACTGAAGTTTCTAAAAGAGACATATGTGAGTTTCGCTTGAAGAAGACATTTTTCACCAGCCTGTTTAACTGAGACAGTCAGGTGTGACCAAATATTTCAGTTGGAAACAAATACAGTCTTAAAAAACCACACAATGTTTAAAGTATGGTTTTTGTCAAATTGTAGCTTATTTCTAGTGGATTATGCCTGAGACTGTGCACTGAGAGAGCGAGAAGAATGGAATACACTGGATGACCGATGAGAAGACTCTACAAGATCTGGATTTCACGGATGATTTATGACTCATGTCACACAAAATTGAAGACTTGTAGGCAGGCGAAAACCAACAAACTGGCAGAAGTAGCAGACCGGCATCGAAGACAGGAATGGAGATGAACACAGAGAAAAGACGTAGGAGGTGATGAAAACAACCAACCAATCACAGCAACAACAACAACGAGCACCAATCACCATCAGTAGGCGACATTTGAAAGAGGTTATTTTCTTCACCTATCTAGACTGCATCGTTTCACATACAGAAGACAGCACTGATGAAGATGCTGAAACGAGAATTGGAAAGACAAGATATGTAACAACAGAAGACAAGGGCCAGGCAACAGATCGTTTTATTATGAAAATCAACACGTATTTATACATATTTCACATACATTATTATAGCTTATGCAAGTAGACAAGCGCAGTTATCTGATTGGTTGTTTATCAGAAGTTAGGCAGACAAACGCAGGCTTCTGATTGGTTGTTTAGGGATTCCTCGACAAATAGAGTTCTCTATCTGCGAATCATATCTTGCCACGTTAACTTTGCTGTGATTGGTTGTTGAATCAGCCTTGCTCATATTTTCTCACGGCCTGCTCTCACCACAGATACACTTTCATCAATCTGAAACCAGTTTTGAAATCTTCTACACTCCACCTCATAGTAAAGTACAAGATTCAGATTTTCAACACAAATGTGAAGTCAGCCAGTCAGTTTTAACTATACGTGTCAGAAACTTGGTGAGAATTTTACGTGAAGGATTTCCAACAGGTCACTGCAGACTTTTATCAACAGCTATCCACTTCGCTGCCTCCACACTAAAGATGAAATGGTCGGCCGGCTGATCAGAAAGAATTAGCAGCAAGCGAGCAACTCTGCAGTGGAACAAATCAACAGGCGATAGCCAATTGTTCACTAAATATGTAGGAGAAAATGTAGATGGATCAGGCATACGCCCCTTAGGAGGCCATTGAGTGACATAGCTCAAATAGACTCCCAATGGGAAGTGACGAGTGAGTTATCACATCGACGGTGACATGGAAGAGATCGTCTGGGGAGGAGAGGATGAGATGATACATTATGGTCAATTGTAGATTCACAGTTGAAGAGGATGGCAGAAAATAGAACAAAGTGGAGATGTGTTGTTAAAACACTATGTTCCACTCGGAACCCAAGGGAACAATGATAATGATATTGTAACAACAGAAGACAAGGGCCAGGCAACAGATCGTTTTATTATGAAAATCAACACGTATTTACACATATTTCACATACATTATTATAGCTTATGCAAGTAGACAAGCGCAGTCATCTGATTGGTTGTTTATCAGAAGTTAGGCAGACAAACGCAGTCATCTGATTGGTTGTTTCGGGATTCCTCGACAAATAGAGTTCTCTATCTGCGAATCATATTTTGCCACGTTAACTTTGTTGTGATTGGTTGTTGAATCAGCCTTTCTCATATTTTCTCACGGCCTGCTCTCACCACAATATAACCATATTTGGTGTAGACATGATATCTGCCTATTCATCAAAGGGTTTACTCTATCCTACTCTTTACGTCTATAAGACGCGGTAATTGGATGTGAGATGTCATACAATGATTCCCCTTTATAAATATGAACAAAGAAAGAAGAAACATTGGTGCAGAATAATCTGGATCCATTTTATTTCGTCAGTTCTCATCAGCTGCCTACAACCTGAATTTTTTTTAATAACAATAAAAAGTGTACAATTTTAACACACCTTTGCCCATTAGCAAGCACACTGTCAGAGCGTCATAGTAAAATAAAGCGTTGAGATTTACAGGGTGTCTAAAGTGTTACAATATATATATATATATCTTCGTAGAGAGAAGTTCCTTGAAAAAAATTTATTAACAGTTGTGTGGTTGAGGTGGTAACAAAAGAAAATTAGCAAAAGTTACGTAATTAGATGAGAGAAGGTCAAAATTTTACAATTTCGATGCACATAAGGTCAGATGAGAAGTTGGTGATCCAATATAGTGAGCAGAACTCAGAAGATATGAGATCTTTACTGTACCGCTCTGACAGTATACTTACTAATGCACAAAGGTTTGTTAAAATTGTACACTTTTTATTATTATTCAAAAATTCAGGTTATAGGCAGCTGATGAGAACCAACGAAATGAAATGGATCCAGATTATTCTGCGTCAATGTTTCTTCTTTCTTTGTTTGAATGTTGGCTGTATGAAGAGTCTAGTCGTCTTTGACTTCGCATATCTATGTTCGATCTCCAATGTTAGACAATTCAGTATGGTTAGTAGCAAACAGGTTAGGACTTAGAGTATCAGTTAAGGAGAAAAAGTCGATCAACGAAGTGTTATATAAACACCTAATTTTTCCAAGAATATTACATTTATTTCCACAGTACAGTGATATTTATATTTCCCACCATTTATAACCCCTGATTTCTATTGGCTGTTAGCTGTGTTGACTGATAAAATGTAGTCCATTTAAATCAAGTTCATTTAATCATATATTCCTGGAAATGCTGTCGAGTTTTCTTTCATCATTGACTCGAAACAGTAATAGCTCTCTTCTGAACGATGAATCTTCTCCTTTTCTTCTTTCCGATGGGTGTCAGTAGTATCGTGTAATGGTGGTTGTTGTTGTGACGGTTGATTAGGACAGTAGGCTTGCAAATCTACTAGTTAGTAAGTTCACTACCTTAAAAAGGCTAACAAACTACCAGGTTGTATTTGACTTTCATACTATGGCTAGGATGTATGCTGAGTATGTCAGGGTATCGTCTCCTTTGTCCAGTAATATTAACATTGCCTTCCTCGACGGGCAACGTTAGCTGACATAGGATGGATCAGGTTGGAGAAGAGAAAGCTAGTGGTCGTCAAACCAAAGCATAGCTTCATCAGTTAATGAAATCGTTAACAGTTAGTTTAAGTCACGCAGGAATGTGTAGACTTCCTGACTGGTTGGGGTCCTCAGGACGGTGAAAACCAATGAAGGCTGAAGACAATGGTTGATATGGCTCTAAATCGCCCTTCTCAATGGATGGCGCAGGTGCATCCACTCCTTGTGACTTATATTACCCAATAAAATTATATTGTTTTTCCATATTACCATTTTTTGGCCTCATATCTCTGTGTGCTGTCTCTATTTTGCATTTCTTTTTATCGTCTTCTCTTGGTTTGTGTGCTACATGGAGTGTGGCGACTTGAACTGCTGTCCACCGGTGCAAAGTTCTACGTTGAAACCTGTCAGTTAGTAGTGTTAACCAACATAAGAATGAGTTTATAAAAAAAAGTTAGAGGTAGTCAGGCCAAAACATAGCCATGTACAATGGTATGGTCTACCTGACTTGGAGCCTTGTGACATTGAGAACCAATGGCTTGAGATTATTGGTTATACATCTCAAAACTATTCTCAATGATGCAGTTGTATTCATTCTGTGTAATCTCTTAGATTCAATACACTCCCAGTAGCCTCCATGTAACTTCTTTCTTCTCTATGGCTTTAGGCATAACATTACAAAGTGTAGCAATTTGAACCAGTGCAAAGTTCCATATTGAAAATTTATTTTCAAGTGTCGGTTCGTAGGAATTTGATTGGTTGGTTACAGGATTTCATTATGAGCTGACATTGGTTAGAGAACCACCATTGGGAAACCACCTGGGAGTACTGGACGGTTGTTTCCTCAACGTAGTTTGAGACTCTCCATCAGTACCACCCACCCACCCCTAGGGTTCGAACTCAGGACCTTCTGGTTACAAGGCGAGCTAGTGTGTAGACCATTAAGCCACTGAGACCCAATCCAATGGCCAGCCCATGAATTCTAACTTCTGCCAATTCATGACATAGCGCGACATCCTAGCCAATGTCTTCCGTGGTGAGTATTTGTCCTCACACCCAACCTGCTGCATCCTACTGGTCACGACTTATCACTAGAACCACAGGGATCTATCTACCTAAATAGGGCAAGTTGCCAGTGAGCATCTCATTGATATTCAAGTGTTGGTTTGTAGGGATTTCATTGATTGGTTACAGGATTTCTTCATGAGCTGACATTGATTACAGAACCACTGGAACTGGTTAGGGGTCAAGCTATGTCGTGGATCGGCAGAAGTTCGAATTCAGGTGCTGGCCATTGGATTGGGTCCCAGCGGCCTAATGGTCTACGCGCTAGCTCGCCTTGTAACCAGAAGGTCCAGGGTTCGAACCCCTGTGGTGGGGGCGTACTGAAGAAGAGTTCCAGTACTCCCAGGTGGTTTTCCAATTGTTCTCTGCCTAATATCACCTGATGATGAAATCCTAAAAATGTATTTATTTCACTAATTAAAAATGAAATTCCAGTGTGATTTTCTTCTATAAAAAATCTAAACTATTCTAGTCACTATTTTTTTGACCTATATGACACCACAAATCACGTGAAGATTACCTGTAAATAGTGACTATGGTGGTTAATTGTAAGTAATAATTCTACAGTGTGTTAAATTCTTATACAGTGATACCTGACCTATTACTGATCTGAAAGATTATTCAACAACTCTCTCTCTCTTAAAATTTATTCAATAATCCACAGGGATGTTATTAAAGATGTTTGATGAATGTAAGAAAAGGGAAATTAGAACCTCCACAGAACTAGTCTACTCTCAGAAGGAAGATTGTTGGAACGGGCAATCATGAAGTCATTGATTCCTCTCCATAGGTACTACTGACATGATAACCAATGTTAGATAGTTTAGATTCGTTTATACATATATGGCTTAATTTTACAAGCTTTCTTAAATATATTTCAACACGTATTTTGTCTGATAGAGACTGTCATTCGGGTCGTCGTTCCTTCCAGTCCGACATTATTGTCTATCTTGGCATGGGGGATATCTCCAAGTGATCAGTTGGTTATAGTGTTGTGTTCTCGAGGCGCATCCTAGACAAGTTACAACCTACAATCACTCCCAGTCACAACAAATATTTAAAATCGGATGCGATTCATCTTTGTTAGAAGTAAGATGTTGCTACAAGACTATTCTGAGCTGACTCCTAGATTAAGGATAGTGAATGAAATAAGCGCGAATGTGAAAGTGAACACTTCAATTATTTGGGAAGTGACGTCAAACTTAACAGACTAATTGTTGACAAAATTTTACCACAGAGACAAAACGCCTGTTTGACGTTTGATAGCTTGCATCATTCTTTGCGTAGACATGTTAAGGGATACAATATGATCAGTGAAAATCAGATCAGGATTACAGTATCAGTTAAGGAGGATGAATCAATTAATCAGTTTGTGAAGTTAAATCAACTGAGTCATTTTAAGAAATCGCCTTCTCCATCAAGTAATGTGTTAGCTGACACAGAAGAGAGTTAGAATGGTCAAACCAAAACGTGGTATTAGTCTGTGAAATATTTAACTGTTGGTCTGATCCATATATGAACAGGCTGGGTGTCCCAGGACTGCTAGTAATTTATTCTGAAAAATAAGCTCATAAACAATACAGGATTTTCAGTAAGCGTTTCCTATTACAAGGTATTTATGCCTTGTGCAGAATCTTGAGGCAACGTAATAAACGATGATATATCAACTGGATGGATATTTTTACAAGTTTATTTGTGATGATAAGACTTGTTTCAAGTTTAGTCGCGGATTGATATCAGTCCGATAACCATTGACAATCGATGACATTGGTTGGTGTTATGTACTGGTCGAGAATTTAATAGTCCTGACGCAAGAAAGACGGAAATCAAAAGATTGCGACTAGACCTTGGGGATTTAGGACCAACAGTTTGTCGAGCTTTCGCTGGATTACGATATCTGAGTTTGCGTGGCTGGCAAAATCCATTTTTATGACCGATGATTTTGCACTTGCTGCAACGATGATATTTGTACGGACAAGACTTTACAAAGTGCCACGCACAACAATGCCAGCACGGTGATGGTGGGGTCTTCTTTGCAGTACTTTGTGAAGTTGGACGAGTATGTGTAGATTCCAGCGGAACATTAGAAGAAGGTGGGTCAGGAGTGGATGATGAGAGATTTTCGCTCTTTCGTAATGCATCAATATCAGAGCTTCTCGAAGGTGTTGATTCGACCAGGTGTGTGTCTTTCTGCAAATTAATCAGCCGTTGATATTCATCAGCTTTGTCATGTAATGTTAACTTGGGATTTTGTTCTAGCTGATTGAGCAGTCGAGTTCGGATATCTGTGAAACGAGGAGATTGAAGACTGCATATGAGAATCAAGGCTTTGAATTGATCATCTGTTAAGGACCTGAGTCGAAATCTCTCACATTCTCGGTTGACTTTGCCAACGTGAGTGAGAAAATCATCATTTTCATTCATTGTCAGCTTGAGGAAACGATAACGTATGCTGAATAATGAGGAGTGGTCTCCAAAATGTTCACGCAGCAGCTTTATTGTATCATCGAAACACTTGTCACGGGGTTTCTGGGGTAAAATTAGGTTGCAGTACCGTTCATATTCTGCCGGACCCAATTTACGTAATAACACTCGCACCTTCCAAGCATCGTCTTGTGAGGCGAGATCAACTGTGAATAAATCTTCATATCGTTGATACCATGTGTCAAAAGTGACATTCGCATCTGAATTATAATTGAACTGTGAAATACTGTTCACAATGCCGTCGACAGATGGTAGCATGGTATGATTCAGATTGCTTGAAGGTGAAGTTGGACCAGTCTGTTGGTTGACGAACATTTCCATTAATTTCATTTGTCGTCCAAGTGGTAATTCCAATTTAGAAGGATCCATAGTTTTCCCCGTCGCCAAATTATTGTTACGTACTCGTCGAGAATTTAATAGTCCTGACGCAAGAAAGACGGAAATCAGAAAACCACCAGGTTTGCGATGATACTTCTATTTTCCAAACACAAGGAGAATCAATATGTCACACAAGTGTGTGAGAGCAAAAATATATATAAATGTCCGAACAAGTGTGTGAGTGTATATTCAAAATGAACAAATCAATAGACAGTCTTAACGTGATTGGCTAATTATAATGGAATATCGATCCATATATACATAGCAAAATATATCAGACTGTCAAACAAACACACATATTATGTGGATATATATCAGTTGGTGATCATGCTAAAATCACGAATTCGTAGAATTCTTTATTACTCTTTTGTCTCACACCTCTGCTCACTGTTTCTATTATGCTTTTCTTGTACTTTCTTCTCTTGCTTCGCGTGCTACACGGAATGTGGCGACTTGAACTTCCGCACATTTGTGCAAAGTTCTATGTCGAAAACAGACAGACAGACAGAATTTAGAATTCATAGTCAAGTGGACCAGGTATTAGTGCCTGAAAACTTCACGAGCTTTCCTTCTGACCGAAAGGTCTTCGGTTTGAAACCCAATGGTGGGTACATAACGCCGATAAGTTCCAAACTATGGTGAAACAGCTGCTCAATACTTCCTGGTAGTTTTTAGAATGTTCCATAACCTTATATGAAGCGTTACTGCGTTATCCGAGACATGCTCTAATAATCTAAAGTGTTTCTTGTCCATTTCCGTCAGAAAATTTGTAGCAAAAGGTTGAAACCTATTTGAAAATATGCCTGAGTATAAATTGTGAATCTTAGACACAATTGTATGATTAAAACAGTATGAAATAGAGCGAACACTAAGCGTTTAAGTGCATAGAATGTTCAGGTAGGCCAGTGATTTCATATGCTAATTCTCTTGTCTTTTATCTTTTCCCTCTTTTCAACTTAATGCATCGCTCTGACAATCAAGAGACCTGCAGAAGACACTCTATTCACCTACACAATATACTACTTATGAATTTTTGTCAGTAGCAAATGCCACATCATTCTTCTTTAGGTTATTATTCTTACACATGTCTACCTCCGTTTATTATGTTTGTTTCATGAAGTCAATGAACATGAACTGTTACACTTTTCAGTGAAAAGTTCTAAGCTGAAAATTCAATTAGTCAGTTGGTCATTAACTTTGTTTGACATCACCCAGCAGACATAACCTGAGGGTTTTTTAATGGAAAACGATACATAATTCAATACAACTCGAGTAGATAACATGAAGTGGCTAAAAGAGACGTTGGAAGTGGAACTATGCCAGGCTGGAAGAAGTTAGCTTCAGGATGGAATCGCAGCTCTGGGCATCATAGAGTGGTAGTTAAATATCTATCTCAAATTCATAGACTTTGAAAAGGCCTTCAGCAACGTTGACGATGAAATCACTTGGAAACTACTTCAACACTAGGGAGTACACTGAACATGCATCCACCTCATTCAACAACTTTACGACAATACCACATATCAGGTGGTCCTTAAGGGAAAAATTAACGAAACCTTTGAAGTGAAGATGATATTTTTAATTGTGGTGAAATGGATTATGCTCCAGATTTACCGGAAGAGAAAAGACGGGAGGAATACAACGGAACGATAAGAAGAATCTGGAAGATCTAGGCTTTCGCAGACGATTTATATCTATTGTCACATAAATTTGAAGACTTGAAGGTGGAAGCCAACAAACTGGCTGCAGAGGCAATCAGCAAAGACAGGATTTCAGGGGAACACAGAGAAGAGGGAGGAAGAAGGTGATGAAGATAACCAACCAACCAACCAACTAACAGTGACAACAAACTGCACCAATCAAAATAAACAAGAGAAATTTGAAAGATGTCACTTCTTTTGTGGTGAGAGCAGGCTGCTAGCCGATTGGTTGACACTAATCTACGTTAATGTCTAGGTCACTAATATGGGCCGTGAGAAAATATGAACAAGGCTGATTCAACAACCAATCACAGCAATGTTAACGTGGCAAAATATGATTCGCAGATAGAGAACTCTATTTGTCAAGGAATCCCGAAACAACCAATCAGAAGCCTGCGTTTGTCTGCAACCAATCAGATGACTGCGCTTTTTCTACTTGCATAAGCTATAATAATGTATGTGAAATATATATAAATACGTGTTGATTTTCATAATAAAACGATCTGTTGCTTCCCCCTTGTCTTCTGTTGTTACACTTTCACTTACCTAGGGAGCATCGATTCAACTACAGGAAGGCAGTACGGATGAGGATTGTTAACACAAGAATCGAAAAGACAAGCACATCTCCATTACTCTGAAATCAATCAGTTTGGAAATCTGCTGCATTCAGAATAAACAACAAGATTCGAATTTCCAACACCAATGTTTCTTTATTTTCTCTTCAGGGGTCAGAAACTTAGCCCATCACAAAAAGCATTTTCAACATTCTACTGCAAACTGATATAAGTATATAACTTGGGCACTGTGGTGGTAGAGTATAACTCCATTATGGATAAGATTTTATTTTGATGAATCACACGGTGTTATACAGTAATATTTACTAATGCCTACGTTTCGAGCACATACTATTACTGCTCATAATCATATCAAAGCAATACTCACACAACTTTTTACATCATTTATATACCTACAAACTCACTCAGAGACAAGCACTGCAAACTAAAAGACCCAGTGAACCCATATCAGGTTCTAAAAATTGCGCTGAAGGTGCTATATCCAGAAGGACGACGAAAGCTCCGTATTTAAACCAACTATCTCATAAAACACTACTAACTGCAAATCATACACCTTAGCTATAAATATTCTCTACCAATTAGATTAAATCATATAATTTACCAAATGCCTTGCAATGACTGTGAGTTGTGTCAACTACATAGGTCAGACTAGGAGATAAAGAGTATTGAGATTATCAGAACACAAGAATTTAGCTAAGGTTAGAATGATTGATCCCATGAAGGTGAGTAATTTAGAGGGAAATAAAACTCAGAAAACGCACTGTATGCATTGATACACACAATGGCACAATAGAGTAGATGGGACTGAGCTAATATTCTAAAAGGTAATACGGGTAGGTGGAAAGAGAGAGAATGTGTGTGTGATTACAGAATCCTTATTCATTGAGGCTACGACAAACACATGCAATAGAAGTGACTCAAGGCAAATACCAGAGACATGGAAGATACTATTACCAGTCAAATCAGAATAGGATAATAAATAATCATGAAGTTCTATTTCAATTCACGTACATCATAACATTCTAACAAGTTACTTATTTTTACTGTAAAAATCACCTTATTTCCCATCTGATTCTATTTGACTGATTATTATTATTATTGTATCCTTTAGTTCCTAGAGGAACAGAGGGCTTCAGCTGCGCACCTCCACTGCCTTCGGTTTCCTGACAACTTTTTCACCCTGCTCCAGGTCTGTCCACATGCTTTCATCTCCTCCTCGCATGACCTTCTCCAAGTCACCCTCACACTGACGACCAACTCGCCGCCTCCCTTTCGGGTTCCACTCGAGCAATGGCTTGTCTAGTGATGTCACTTGATGGTTTCCTCAGCGTATGGCCAATCCATCTCCATTTCTTTCTGCCTATTTGTTTCACAATCGGTTCCTGCTGGGTTGGTTTGCTCATTGCCAGAGATCCCTGTTGCTGATATTTTCTGGCCATCTGATCTTGAGTATTGAGCGAAGACAACTGTTGTTAATGAAAGTCTGTAGTTTGTTTGAGGTGCTCTTTATGTCACGCTGGCCAAGTCTCTGATCCGTATAGTAGCACTGACTTCACATTGGAGTTGAAAATCCGGATCTTATTTTTGATGCTGAGTGCTGTTGACCTCCACACAGATTTGAGAGTAATGAAAGCTTGTCTTGCTTTTCCGATTCTGGCTTTGATGTCCTCGTCAGTTCCGCCTGTAGTTGAGACGATGCTTCCCAGGTAGGTGAAGGAGGTTGTTTCTTTCAGGTTCTTCTCACTTATGCTGATTGTTGTCTGTTGTTGTTGTTGCTGTTGATGTTGGCTAGGAATCTTCATCATCTCTGTTTTATCTATGTTCACGTGAAGTCCTATCTTTGATGCTTCTTCTGCCAACTTGTTACTTTTCACTTGCATATCTTCCAGTTTATGGGAAATCAGACATATATCATCGGCGAAACCCAATCCAGATCCTCCAAGTCTTTTGTGTCAGTCCACTTTATGCCTGTTTCCTCACTGCCCGTTGTCTGTCGCATTATCCAATCAATTGCAATCAGGAAGATCATTGGTGATAGTAGACAGCCTTGCCTCACTCCCGTCCTCACTTCGAAGGCTTCCGTAAGTTTCCCGTTGTGGATTACTTGGCATGCAGCATTGTCGTATAACTGTTGGATGAGATGTATAATTGTCGATGGGACCCCTTGGTAGTAGCGAAGTAGTTGCCAAATGACCTCTCGATCGACGCTGTGCTGTCGAAGGCCTTTTCAAAGTCGATGAAGTTGAGATAGAGAGGTTACTGCCATTCCAAGCTTTGTTCAATGATGATCCTTAGTGTGGCGATTTGATCAATACATGATTTGTTTCTCCTGAATCCGGCCTGTTCCGGACGAAGTTTTTCATCTAGGGCTTGTTTGATCCTCTCCAGGATGATGCGACTTAGTATCTTGCTTGGAATGGACTGATAACACTCATATTATTATTTCTGAATGTATATTATCCTATACTGATTTTTATTCAAATTTCTAATTATCAGTTCCACTTTATGTATATAAATGAAGCAAGAAAGTTGTACGAGTGAGCTGTTTGTTATGATTATGAGTGACAACAGTTTGTGCTTGAAACGTGGTCATCAGTAAATATATTACTGCATAAAACTGTGTGATTCATCAAAATAAAATCTTATGTATAATGAATCTACTGCAAACTTTCATAAACAGATGCCTTGACTGGCTCCGTTATCAAAATCAGATGGCTAGTTAGAAAGTATTATCAAACAGGAAACTCTATGAACGAACAAACAAACCAACAACAAAATTGTTCAACACATATACAGAAGAAAATAGAGATGGAATGGACACACACACACACACCACTGAGGAGATGGCTGAGTGACATAACGCGCCAGTCTGGTTCATTACTCGTTCTGGAACCCGAGTGGGAAACAGCAAGTTGGGAGTTTTACCAAGTGTGACATGGAAGAGATCGTTTGACGAGGAGGAGATGAAAGTTAATGGGTAATCGTATGGTCAGATTGTGGTGAGAGCAGGCTGCTAGCCGATTGGTTGACACTAATCTACGTTAATGTCTAGGTCACTAATATGGGCCGTGAGAAAATATGAACAAGGCTGATTCAACAACCAATCACAGCAATGTTAACGTGGCAAAATATGATTCGCAGATAGAGAACTCTATTTGTCAAGGAATCCCGAAACAACCAATCAGAAGCCTGCGTTTGTCTGCAACCAATCAGATGACTGCGCTTTTCCACTTTCATAAGCTATAATAATGTATGTGAAATATATATAAATACGTGTTGATTTTTATAATAAAACGATCTGTTGCTTCGCCCTTGTCTTCTGTTGTTACAAGATAAACAAGAACCTCAAAGAATAAGGTGAAATCGGACGCAAGGAAATAATGATAATAAATAAGAAAATAAAAAATATACGAATAATAATAATACCGAATAGTACTTACAGCCTTAAGTTGATATTCTACTTCACGTAATGCTCTTAGAGTATCATGTATTCTCATGCGTAATACACCATTGACTTGATCAGCTTGATTAGCCATACGATTCATTGCCATATGTAAACCATTATGTAATTTATGCAATAGATCACCACCTTTAAGAATAGCTGCTTTAGCATTGTCCAATGTTTTACGACTAATATCCTCCCATGTTTGTAAATCTAATGAACTGTACATTAAGATAGAGAGATAGACAGACAGACAGATAGGTAGATAGATGGATAGACAGACAAACAGACAGGTAAATCTAATTGGTGGATGGTGACTAGCAGTGGAACCCAGGATAACACGCATTTTCTCCTATTTGGGACTCGTTTCCCATTCCACGGTAAGTGATGATGTTCCCACCACCGAGTCTGGAACCCAGTGTTCCTAGTTTTGAACGCTAAAGCGTTATCCACTAGACCACTTGGACCACGGCAGCCACCTCTTGTGCAATAGGTCATATTAATTATTTACACCAGTTAACATTCCAAAATGGCTGAAACAGTAAATACCATCACCGGATACAACTACTGGTCCTAAAAATAGGCGTGTCCAACATCATTTATTACAAAGCACATAAATAGAGATGGGTCACAAAGTTGGTTTCAAGAATGTCTTTAAAACAAGTTTGGGTCTCATAAAAAGTCCTAAACCTCTTTCTTTGTTCAAAAATTATTTGGCATTACTTTGAAGCTACCTCGGTAGTCTAATTTTAGAACTACCGTTCAACCTAATTCATAATATTTCCACCCCGTTTTTCTCTTCTATTTTTTCTTATCGCGTATTCTAACGTCATCTCCCTACCTCGCCTTTGACCTCAACATGTAAACAGTTCGACCAAGTACTTCGGTTCAATCAATCGACGGGAAACTCGAAACTGAATTAAATAATGAATAAGACCCGTTGCACAAGAGGTGGCTACCGTGGCCCAAGTGGTCTAGTGGATAAAGCTTTGGCGTTTAAAACTATGGATACTGGGTTCGAGCCTCGTTGGCGGGAACACCATCACTCACTGGGGAATGTAGATGAATCCAGCTGGAAGACAAGTCCCAAGTGGGACGAAATGCACATCCTAGATTCCACAGCTAGCCACCATCCACCACTTTACTATATCGTAATCATTTATGCACTGTTCTCTCCCATATAAATGCTTATTACAAGTACTTGTATGACCCGCATGTTCGATGAATTACGTCTTCTTATTGTTCTGTCAAAATTCGTAAAGGGAAATGTGGAAATCTATTCACCTAAAGTGTATTTATGTCTATGTAATTTCATAAAAACTCTACAAATACCAACAATGGTATATCAAGGCAACTGACCATGAAGTCTTTGATTGTTACTTTCACAGCCAGGTAGAGGTATCGACTCCGCTAGGATTCTAATTATATATTACTATTATTTCCTTCAGTTCCTAGATGAATATACGGCTTCAGTCGCACGTCTTCATTCCCTTCGTTTCTCAGCCAACGTTTTCATCACCTGGCTCCACGTCTGTCCACATGCTTTCATCTCCTCTTCACATAACCAACCCCCTTCTCCTCCTCCATGTCACCCTCGCACTGATGACCAACTTGCCGCTTCACATTACGTCGGCTTCCACCCGAGCGATGGCCTAATGTGTAATGTCATTCACTTGATGGTTTGTTTTCTCAGAGTATGGCCAGTCCTCCTATATTTCTTCCTGCATATTTGGTGCAAAATCGGTTTCTGCTCGGTTGGTACATCGTCCACAGAGATCCCTCTGTGTTGCTGATCTTTTCTGGCCGGCTATCTGATCTTGAATAGTATTCAGCGAAGACAGCTGTTGATGAAGATCTGTAGTAGTAGTTCGAAGTGCTCTTCGTGACGCGGTGCCAATTCTCTGATCCGTATAGTAGCACTGATTTCATATTAGAGTTGAAAATTCGTATCTTGTTTTTCATGCTGAGTGCTGTTCATCTTCACACAGACTTGAGGATTCTAGCGACACTAAGAATCAATATATGAAGACTATTGATTTTTTTATTATAGCTTGATTCCACACTGTATTTTCGGTACAAGTATGGAATTTTTAGCATGTGATATCAGTAGCCCAAATTTAGCAGGCCGACCATTGGTATCGAGTATGCGTCGGCAGGAGGTGGAACCTCTGGAAGCAATTCTCACTGGCACAGATGCGTTCACTCTTTGGGATCTCAGAAATCTATAAAATCGTTATTATTCTCTACATATTTATTTATCTCTCCCGTATATTTTTATTTATTGCAGATTTACTACATTCCTTTCCTAAGATATATGAATAAAACTTGTGCACTGTGGGAGAGTGTAATTCCATTATGGGTAAACTTCGTTTTGATAAAGTCTCACAGTGTTATACAGTAATGTTTACTAATGACGTTTCGAGCACAATTTATTGCTCATGTTTTCGGGTGTAGATTCGATGAACAAGGATTCAATTAGACAAAATCATATATATATACATGAATTAGCAGAAGTTAGAATTAAGGAACCATTGGATCGGGTCCCAGTGGCTCAATAGTCTACGAGGTCACTTGCCTTGTAACCAGAAGGTTCAGGGTTCGAACCCCTGCGGTGGGTGCGTACTGATGAAGAGTCCCAAACTAGTCTGACGAAACAGCTGTCCAGTACTCCCAGGTGATTTTCCAATGGTTTTCTAATTGATGTCAGCTCATGATGAAATCCTCCATACAATCAAAATAATATAATTTAGAAAATACCCTGCAATGATTGTGGTTGAGGTCAACTACATAGGTCAAACTATCAGGTCAGGGAAGGGGTGGTCAGATTATCAGAACATAAGAATTTAGCTAAGGTAAGAATGGTTGATCCCACCGGTGAAGATAAGTAATTTAGAAAAACGCTCAGCAATTGCAATGCATGCATTAACACACAACCACGCAATAGCATGGTGGGAGAGGGTTAAATTCTAAAAAGTAATCTAGGTAGGTGGAGAGAGAGGTTGATTACTGTATCCTGACTAGTTCATAGAGTCTACACCAAACACATGCAACAGGAATGACTCATCACTCATACCTGAAATATAGAAAATACTGCTACCAATCAAATCAAGTGAAAAATAATGGAACTATATAAATGAAGTTAGGAAGTCGTATGATTACCTTGATATGATTATGAGCAGTAATAAATTGTGCTCGAAACGTGGTCATCAGTAAACATTACTGTATAATCCTGTGAGACTTTATCAAAACAAAATTTACCCAAAATGGAATTCCCTTCCTCTATGTTTATTATCTTTATGTGTACTTTCATACAGTCCGGGTGGCAACTTGAACTCTTAGATATCTGTGCAAAGTCAGACGATGAAAATATGTTTCAGTTCATTAGTCCACTACTTTGCCAACAGCAAGAAGTTGGATGAATGCGAAAAAGGGAAGTAAATGAATACTGGAAGAAGATAGTTCACGGTCACTTATATCAGTAGCTTCTGATTACGATAACATTCAAGGCAGAGAAGAAGCCATCGACATGGTCAGACACATATTGATGAATAATGTGCATACACTCATGGTCTCTCTCACATACACATACATACATACACACACTTTGAATAACTAGCTTACTCACTTCTCTGGTAATCGATCATAAAATGGTTTGTAACCAACACCAGATGACTTTTCATTCATATTGTATGCATCAATATCAATATGCATTGCATCATTTTTATTAGCAATATCTGAATAAAAGGCCTTGGCTGCATTACTCATTTCATTGAGCATATGAAATGCGTCATCAATTTGTAATTGAAGATCTTTTTTTAAATCTATCAGTAAAGCACGTTCCTTAATTATTAAAACAAAAAGAAACAAAACAAAAAAAGATAGTGACCAAATAATAATCAATATTAAGCAATAATTGTATAGCCAATTTTGCAACCTTTTCCTTGTTTTAATTTATCAAAAGCAGCTACTGAACATTTAAAAAATAAAGGCGGGAAAATCGATTATTTGAAAATTTAAATTAAACAGTCTCATATTACTTTGGTAAGTGAATCAACTCCTCGAGTAAAATGTACACTAGTATAGTTAATATTAACAGTTATTAGAAAATCAGTTAGGACTGAGACGAAAATCTTAATCAGAACTGAAACCTAATTATTTTAAATGCCCAAGCATTATCCTCTGAGCTAAATGAGCCACGATAGATATATTTTTTGTCTGTAGGTACTTTGAAAATCCATTACGGTCCCTTTTAGCAGATATTTATATGTCGTACATTGAGAATTTATCGGAGGATTTAATCGAAAATGTGACACTTTATAGAAGGTATGTACATGATATCGTAATCATAAGTGATGAATCTTGTTCTGCCACCTCAATTTTAAATCGAATGAAGGAAGTTCAGAATAGCATATTACTTACATCTGTGGAAGAGGAAGATAAGTGTTTATCTTTCTTAGACATATCACTTAGTCAACTGACGGCTTGATAGATCAATAAACAGATCTATTTATAGAGGACGGTATCTTAGTTACCACAGTTTCTGCCCTGTTTGGTACAAAAAAGCCTTAGTAAGGTGCCTCTTCATTAGAATCCAACGAATATCCACTGAAGACAAACTTGATGAGGAAGAAAGGAAACTGACACAAACTCTGGTTGATAACAATTATCCAGACAAGTTTATCTGGAGATACAAAGTAGTCAGAAAACCAAGACCCATTCTCCAACTCGCCGCTAAGAAAGACGTGTACATCAAGCTATTGTATATGGGTGATGACAGCAGATTGACAACTAGACAAAGATTGAACGCTGTTGTAGTTACAGAAGACCTTATATGCAGCTAATATCAGTAATAAATGAGAATGTGAAGCCAGTATATTCATCCATCTAAACCCTTAGAACTTGTGAAAACTGATGTCACATCCTCCCACTGTATTTACCAATTTGAATGTACGTGTGACCACACATACATAGGGAGGACTCATCGATCTCTGCAAATAGGGCTGGCTTCAGAAGCAAATAGAATCCTCAGAACCCTTTAATGATGAGAACAGACGACCTAGCTCCTCTATTGCGAAACATATTATAGAGGAGACAGGACATAAAATTGATGTTTACACATTGTTTAAACCTATAAATCCATAAAACATGTTTGGGGCGTATCTTAAAGTTTGTGGAAGCCGTAGCTGAAAATTATGAAGTTGAAACCAGCTTTATGCGTTCAAAGCAACAATTTGTCATCACATTAAACCTTCCTTCCTTCCTTCATAAACTTTGTTTTGATACCAGACAGGGTAGATGTACTATTACCTCTGCTATTTGGTTTAGTGGTCTTCACGGTTATTTTGACCTTCAATATGTCCTTTCAACTTGACTTAAGTCTATTTTCTCACCTCTTAACTCTTTATTAATTTCATATATTTTCCTATGACAAGTCCGTGTGTCATCAGATTGTTCGAAATCTATTGCACAAATACACATTACACGATTCAGACAAATTACGTCTTCTTATTGCATTATCTAAATTCATAAAGGGAACTAACTGTTTTAAACTGTGAAAATTGTAAAATGTGTCAAGAAAATAAAGTCTTCTGTCAAATAAGCATCTATGTTAACGATGATATATCACCCGAAAAAATTATCTTTTCGACGATTCATTTTCAAAAACTGCTGTGTAATCGTATTTACATTTAACGAAGAATTCGTAAGACCAATAATCAAATACTGACAAATTCATCAACTAACATGTGAGAGAAACACCTCTGTCATCGAAAATCACAACTATTCGTGAGAAAACTCTCTTCATGGACGTGGAGTTCAAAATGTGACACTGGAACGGAAATCCTTCGGTACCAACTTTCTAAATGTCTGCAGAAGGAGACATTTCATGCGGCCACCTTACAAATCAGATTCCCCAGCAAAATCCTTACCTAGTCAAGTGTGTTAAGGCTTTCGGCCACCCCAGCGTGTATTTATCAGGTTATTTGTTTCAGGGGAACACAACTTCAATTCCGCAAACGCATTCTGCAACACTATGCAGCCTCTGTAGTCAGAGGAGAAAAGAAGAATACGAGTAGCTCCACCGTCGAACGCCTTGTCAACTCTGGAAATTGAGCACCCTCTCATGACTGACTCACAATGCTATACACAGTTCCTCATTACCTCACGTAAGGACTTCGAATATGCCACTGTATGCCGCTGTATTTTGATATCTGAGTTTGCGTGGCTGGCAAAATCCATTTTTATGACCAATGATTTTGCACTTGCTGCAACGATGATTTTTGTATGGACAGGACTTTACAAAGTGCCAAGCGCCACAATGCCAGCATGGTGATGGTGGGGTCTTCTTTGCAGTATTTTGTGAAGTTGGACGAGTATGTGTAGATTTACGCGGAACATTAGAAGAAGTAGGTGGGTTAGGACTGGATGATGAGAGATTTTTGCTCTTTCGTAATGCATCAATATCAGAGCTTCTCGAAGGTGTTGATTCGACCAGGTGTGTGTCTTTCTGCAAATTAATCAGCCGTTGATATTCATCACCTATGTCATGTAATGTTAACTTGGGATTTTGTTCCAGCTGATCGAGCAGTCGAGTTCGGATATCTGTGAAACGAGGAGATTGAAGACTGCATATGAGAATCAAGGCTTTGAATTGGCCACCTGTTAAGGACCTGAGTCGAAATCTCTCACATTCTCGGTTGACTGTGCCAACGTGAGTAAGAAAATCATCATTTTCATTCATTGTCAGCTTGAGGAAACGATAACGTATGCTGAATAATGAGGAGTGGTCTCCAAAATGTTCACGCAGCAGCTTTATTGTATCATCGAAACACTTGTCACGTGGTTTTGGGGGTAAAATTAGGTTGCAGTACCTCTCATATTCTGCGGGACCCAATTTACGTAATAACACTCGCACCTTCCAAGCATCGTCTTGTGAGGCGAGATCAACAGTGAATAAATCCTCATATCGTTGATACCATGTGTCAAAAGTGACATTCGCATCTGGATTATAATTGAACTCTGAAATACTATTCACAATTCCGTCGACAGATGGTAGCATGGTATGATTCAGATTGCTTGAAGGTGAAGTTGGACCAGTCTGTTGGTTGACGAACATTTCCATTAATTTCATTTGTCGTTCAAACAATAATTCCAATTTAGAAGGATCCATAGTTTTCCCCGTCGCCAAATTGTTATGTTGCTGCTGCTGAGTGGTTAATAGTAATTTTCCCCGTCGCCAAATTGTTATTCACTCGTCACCAAATTATTGCTATGTACTGGTCGAGAATTTAATAGTCCTGACGCAAGAAAGACGGAAATCAGAAGACCACTAGGTTTGCAATGATACTTCTATATTCCAAACACCAGGAGAATCAAATATATCACACAAGTATGTGAGAGCAAAATATATATGAATGTCCGAACAAGTGAGTGAACAAATCAATAGACAGTCTTAACATGATTGGCTAATTATAATGGAGTATCGATCCATATATACATAGCGAAATATAACAGACTGTCAAACAACACACATATTATATGGATATATGTCACCAAGACCAGACTGTCAACAAACACACATACTATATATAATATAAGGGGAATATACATTGTTAAAGGAGACAGGTTCATCAAAGTGAAATGGTCACAGACTAAGCGAGCAAACAGAAAGAGAGACCACCATACATATATATATATATATATATATATATATATATAGATGCATATCAGTTTGCAAAATTAGGTTTGGTCTTACGTAATCAAAAGAGTTGACAACTACTAATTAGCTGAGTAATAAATTCTCGTTTGGAAATGGTTGACATTGGAGGATAAGAGAACAAAAGATTGAAGATGAATTGCTCAAAATAAATAGCGGACGACATAGAATTAAGTATACAGCTATTCAGAAAGGCATCAGCCGAAGAGAAAAAGGAAAAAGAAGAAAAAGTGCAACAACAGAAGGCAAAACACGGAAGCCAAGGCATATTTTCAAATGATCAAATGGCTGTTTATATATCTACAGTTTATATTCGTTAACCAATCACTGAGCGTGTGATTTGGGCTTACATCAAACGACAAGAAATAGAATATTCCAATAAATATATCGTATTCTGTTGTTAATGCCGATTTGAACTGTGGGAACATGTGAGAATAACATTCCTTTGGCACACATTGTCTGTATCACACCAACACAATACTACTAAAGCCATGGGGATACAAGAGACTGGAAGAGAAAACTTTTCTGAACACAAAGTTTAGGTTTTCTTTTAAGGACCTCTAGAGCTTCAGCTGTATGAAAGACATCTAGATGAAATCCTTTCTAACCGCTTTGTCGTACTTTGTATATGATTTTGAAAGAGGTCTCTGCTTATGTTGCTTGATAGAAGGAATCATATGTTCTATAACTTAGCTGTTGACAGTTCTACGTTCTCGTTTTAACAACCATGTTGATGAGGGTTTATGGGCGTGTCGAGACAATGTCCTGCTGGTACGAGAGCGGGTGAAATGGTGAATACACATTAAAGTTGCCAATAGTTGAATCTTGTCTATGACGTTTTGTTGAATAGCAACATGTGTAGAAGAGGTGAGACGAAGAGATGCAACAAAGAACGATGAGAATCTACAGTATATGCATTGAAGACGCATTGAGTAAGGAATCGAAATCATTCAGATAACTTCTAATGCCAGTCATTTCTAAATGATTATTCATTACTCAGCTAATTAGTTGTCAACCCTTTTGATTATGTAAGACAATTCCTAATTTTTCACACGTAGAATTTTCAAGAGTTGGTTTGTAGGGATTTGATTTTTTTTTCACGTTTGACTGCGGGTTGATATCAGTTAGAGAACCTTTGTAAACCAGGGAGTACTAGACAGTTGTTTGGTCCTAGTGTGGGGTTCATCTGGAATACTTACCCACCGGGCTACAGGATGTGGTTCCCTGGGGGGGTGTCCATCCTATCGGCGTGAGGAAAAACACTCGCCGATGACATTTGTAAGTGGTCGCGCTAAAATCACGAATCGGTAGGAGTTAAAATTCATGGGATGGCTAGTGAGGAGTCGAGTCTCAGTGGCTGAATAGTCTGCGAGCTTTCCTTGTAACCGGAAGGTCCTGGGTTTGAAATCTGATGGTTGCGTTCTGTCGATGAGTCCCAGACCGAGACGAAACAGCGTAAAATACTCCGTGTTGGTTTTCACTGGTTCTCTAATTGATATCGTTCTGTGGTCCAACCAGATGCCTTTCTGTCTTTGCATATATGAATTCTTCTGAAGTGAAAGATGATATGTATCTATATATATGTGTGTGTGTGTATGGTGGTCTCTCTTTCTGTTGCTCTCTTAGTCTGTGACCATTTCACTTTGATGAACCTGTCTCCTTTAACAATGTATATTCCCCTTATATTATAAATAATATGTGTGTTTGTTGACAGTCTGTTCTTGGTGACATATATCCATATAATATGTGTGTTGTTTGACAGTCTGTTATATTTCTCTACGTATATATGGATCGATACTCCATTATAATTAGCCAATCACGTTAAGACTGTCTATTGATTTGTTCATTTTGAATATCCGCTCACACACTTGTTCGGACATTCATATATATTTTGCTCTCACACACTTGTGTGACTTTGATTCTCCTGGTGTTTGGAAAATAGAAGTATCATCGCAAACCTAGTGGTCTTCTGATTTCCGTCTTTCTTGCGTCAGGACTATTAAATTCTCGACCAGTACATAGCACTAACTTGGCGACGAGTGCATAACACAAACATAGTTACCAGATACTCACCTTGGTTTACTTAGACAATTCATAATTCATATTCTCCATCCATACATTAATGAAAGGAACAGAACAAGTGGTGTTCAGCAATGAAGCTCTCTTTTCTGTGAATTCAACCACTAAACTGTAAAATCCCATTTATACGTGATCTCTTTTTGATGTTGTTGTGTTCTATGAGCTAGCTGGATGGTTTATTTACGAAGCTTTCATTTCCGGTATTTGAACGGACATCATTTTGGCTGGGACAAACGACGTTCAAATATTAGACAGAGCAAACACCGAGAATGCTAGAGGATTTTTTTTAGTAACCTGGTATTCCAGTGAATCGTTAATCAATAGACACGCTGACACAGACAAAATTCACCAATCGACAAGGGGAAAATCTCACATACACACAAAGGATCAAACTTCAGGTCAAGGAAGCAATCAACCCCATACTACCAATATAAGTAACCTAGAGGGTGTGAAAACACACAAAAACAACCAATCATCAGGCCAGATGACTAGTAAACTCGTGAAGAAATCTAAAAGTTCCCTTCAATTCAAACTGAAGCATGCACTGATGATATCGACCAGTATGAGGGAAATAATGAAAGCTTGGCAAATTAACTATTCAGCTTAGAAAACAAAACTACATCAAAATCATCCACCAGAGCTACAAATCTTCTCCATCTAATCTATATGACTGCATCCTTTAGAACTACGAACTAACCGACAGCCTATTACCCAACAAATCTGCTGAAGGCAGTATGGATGAATAGGACACACGCTGAAGAGACCGTTGGGTGCGCTAGACCCTGTAATTAGACCGTATTGTGAAATAACGAGTTAGGTATTGGTACAAGGGTGGCATGGAGGAGGTTGTGTGATGAGAAGCTAAGAGTCTATGAGCAATCGTGCAGCCAGATGAAGAAAACTTTCAGAGGACAGGAACAATTGGAGACGTCCTGTTGAAGCCTTGTGTTCCACTCAGAACCCAGGGGAATAATTATATTATAACAATGATAACTTTATTATGCTTAGAGTCCCTTAAGACTTCCATTTATGACTTCAATTAAGTTACACTTACCTATTTTCTGTGCCCCTGTGCCGAGGTAGAATGCTGTCTAACCATATCACCTCACATGATCGGAGGTTCAATCCCCGGTCCATGCACTCCTTCACCTCACTTATCCAGCAGTAATCCTGGCAATGAGGGAAAGTTGAGAGTAAAACTAGCAACCCTACACCCATTGCTATTGAAACTTCAAAAAAACTCAAATTTGAAGCTCCTCGTGTTCTACTGAGAACTCAAAAGAATAAAATAAGTAATGATGATGACAGTGATAATGGAAATGAATTGTCTGTCTGTCTGTGTTTCGAAATAGAAATTTGCACATATGTGCACCAGTTCAAGTCGCCACACTCCCTCCTTGTAGCACACAAAGCAACAGAAGAAAGTACAAGAAATGCATATTAGAGACAGTAAACAGAGGTGTGGGACAAAGGAAGAGTTATAACGAAGAACAAAACAGTTTCATTGGAAATCGTAAGTCACAAGGAGTGGATGCATCTGCGCTAGCCGTTGAGAACGATTTTGAGTCATATCACTAATTGTTTCCGACCATTGGTTTTTACCGTCCTGAGGAACCCAACCAGGAAGTCTACACCTTCCTACGTGGCTTAGACTGACTGTTGTAGATTTCATTGACTGGTGCCATGTTTTGGTTTGACCACCGTTGGCTCTTTTCCAGCCTCACCAATCCTATGTCAGCTAACATTGCCCATTGTCGAGAAAGGCGATGACTAGGCATACGTAACACATGTCCTAACCATTTCAGTCGATGTAACTTCACAACCTCGTCAATTGATCTCCCCTCCTTACCTAACATTCAACCGATGCCTAACAGCAATATTGCTCATCTTATTATACCACTGCACACGGGAGATAGAACGCAGGCACCTATGATCAAAGACAGCTAATCTTTTCATGTCTTCCACTCTCAATGGCCAGGTCTCCCTCACAGCCATAAAGAAGGACAGAGTGGACTGATGAGCAGTACACCCACCCTTTGTTCGATAGCCAGCCAAATATCACTTATACGCCAAAGACAGTGTAAACTGGCATTTGCGAAACTAGCCCTCTATATCCGTGCTGAAATTTCGTCAGAGATCAACCCGTTGGGGCTGATGGTACTTCCCAAGTAAGTGAAGCGGTCAACGAGCTCTACCACTTCACTTCCTATTTCTAATCTAAGAGTGGGTGTAGTCCAGTCCTGTACCATCATCTTTCATTTGCCGGGAGCAAATCGCATGCCAAACATTCGTAGATTGCAGCTCAAGGTGTTTAGAAGACTCTGCTGGATTTTGACAGCGTCCTCGCCTAGAAGGACTATATCATCTGCATGTTCTAAGTCAACGAGATCATTCCCTGGTAGCAAGTCAATTCCTGAGTCGCTGAAGTGAGTTAGAGTTAAGTCCATTAGTATATCTATGATGAAGTTGAATAGAAATGGGGATAATGGGCATCCTTGTATAATGCTTACTTTATTCAATTCCTGAAACACTGGATCATCAATATTTTCACCATTTCGTCTACGATCTAAATTTGTCAATGATTCTGTATTAACACCCAGTGTGTCATTCAGTTTAACTATAAATTCTTCTGTCACGTGTTTAGCATCCCGTAAATGTGTCATACGTTCTTTAAGTCGATTCAACTGATTGATCAATTCATCGCGCCATTGACGTACAGTCCAAATACGATCAGATAGACGATTATTTGTATCTAATTGATCATATCTAATTGACAAAAAATAAAATAAAAGCATTTATATGTTTGACTATACTGGCATCTGTTTAATTCTTGAAATACATAACGGTAATGATAATCATGAAATAATTTCAAAAGTGCCTGACAGATCTGTATTAGCTTTATCCACGAATTATATGAATGGACCATCACCTCCAACTCACCCAGAAATGCACCACTAACAACAACAACAACACGCACAGAACTGCCTTCCTCCAACGAAAGCAGAAATCCTGAATGCGATCAAATTACTGAAAGCCAACAGGGAAAACAGTAGGACCAGACGGAATTCCCCACTCCCAATGCACTGAAAACAGACCCAGAGACTGTGACAGATGTGCTCACGCCATTATTGCAAAAGGTTTGGAAGGAAAGAAAGATACCTTCCGACTGGAAGTAAGGCTACCTCGTCAAACGGTCAAAAAAGGGCGACCCAGTTAGGCCTTTGCAAGAACTGACGTGGAATCATGTTGTTGTCCACTCACACCAAGTAAAATAATAAGTCGCATCACCCTGGAGGGAATAAAGGATGCACTGGATACAGAACTCCGCTCCACCGACCAGAACAAGCCAAATTCAAGAAGATTTAATCATGTACTGATCGAATCGCAAATCTATGCCTTAGTATCATCGAACAAAGCATAGAATGGCAGTCAAACCTCTACCTAAACAACTTCAACGACTTCGAAAAGGCTTTAGACATCGTTGACCGAGAAGTAGGGTGGAAACTAATTCAACACTAAGAAGTACCTCAAGTCTTTATCAACTCCATTCAACAAATGGCTATATGACAATGCCACGTGTCAGTAGTCCACAACGGAAAACTCAGCGAAGAGTTTGAAGTCAGAGATAAGACAAGACTGTCTGCTTATTATCACCGACGATATTCTGAATTGTAGTGCAATGGATTTTACGTCAGACTGTATGCTGGAAGCCAGAAAACAGAAATACACTGCACTGACCGATAAGAAGACTCTATAAGATCTGCATTTCGTGTGTGGATGATATATGTCTGATGTTACACAAGCTCAAAGACTTACAGACAGGCGAAAACCAACAAACTGGCTGAAGAGGCAGCAAAGACAGGACTTCAGGTGAACACATAGGGAAGACGGAAGTGATGAGAATAACCAACGAACCTCAACAACAACAACAATCAACACCAATCACTATCAACGGGAGAGATTTGAAAGAGGTTACTTCTTTCACCTATCTAGACCGCATCATTTCAACTGCAGGTGACAGCACGAATGAAAATATCAAGGCGAGCCAGAATCGGAAAAGCGAGATACACCTTCATCAATGTGATATCAGTTTGGAAATCTTCAGCACTCTACCTCAGCATAAAGAACAAGATACGGATTTTCAACACAAATGTGAAATCAGTCAGTTCTTCTATACGGGTCAGAAACTTGACTAGCGTGTCATGAAAGTGATATCCAATAGGTCACTGCAGACTTCTATCAACAGCTGCCTTCGATGGCTCCATATTGAAGATTAAATGGCCGGTCGGCTTGCCAGAAAGACCTAGCAACTCTTCAGTGGAACAAACCAACCAAGATCCGATCGCACAACAATAATCTAGGAGATAAATGGAGTTGAATCAGGCATACATTCAGGAAACCGTCGAATAATATCACGGATACTGCAGGTTGTTGCTCCAGTGGAATCCAAATGGAAAGCGACGAGTGGGTCGTCAATGCGAGGGTGACATGGAGGAGATCATGTGAAGAGGAGATGAAAGATTATGATTAATCGTGGACCCATCTGAAGAAGACGGCATAAAAAACAGGACAAAGTGGAGATGTATTGTCGAAACCCTAAGCGCTTCACTCGCGGAACCCAAGGGAATAAAAACAAATGTGGAAACGTTACATGCCATATGGTTCATAAATGAAAGCTTAGTACAGTCTTCTTAGTGAAAACCAACATGAATAAAACAAGGCTGTCCGCTTATTATCACTGATAATATTTCTGTTATTATGGATATTATCTATCATTTCAGCTATGCATAGAATAAATGCAGAAAGTATTCTGCAACTACTTATAACAATATTAAGTAGTACTTGACTATTTTATTAGCATTCCATTTGAAAAACTAATGATATGAAACTAATTTTCATTATGATTCGTATGAAAAAAGATACCTTTCTTAACTTCCATAGTTTTTCTTGAGAAAAACCTTGATTAATGAAATTCTAATTCACCTAATGAAGTAAGCACACTACACCTTTGAGCGGAAAGACTAAAGGACGCTCTGGATGCAGAACAAGCTAGATTCAGGAAAATTAATCATGTACTCATCAAATGGTAATTCTATGCATCTTCCTCGAACAAAGCATAGAATAGTAGTCAAATTTCAATCTTAACAACTTCATCGACTTTGAAAAGACCTTCGACACGGCCTACCGATAAGTAATTTAGAAACTCCTTCAACATTAGGGAGTACCCCAAATCTTTATCAAACTCACTGAAAAACCATATGACAATGACACGCTCTAGGTGGTCTATGGCAGAAAATGCAACAAAGCCTTTGAAGTCAATACAGAAGTAAGACAAGGCTACTGACTACTCTCACCAACGATATTCCTAACTGTGATGGACTGCATCATGTGACAGACCATGGAAAGGGAGCGAGTACACTGAAATACGTTGGGCTGATAAGAAGACTCCAGGTGGTCTGGGTTTCGTGAATGGTTTATGTCTAAGATCATATAAAGTTGAAAATCTACAGGACTCTAGGTAAACATAGAGAAGAGGTAGGAGGTGATGAAGATAACCCACCGACCAATCAGCAGCAACAACAACAGCCAGCACCAATCACAATCAACAAGAGAAATTTGAAAGATGTCACTTCTTTCACTTATTTCTAGGCAGCATCAATTCAACTACAGATGGATGGATGAGGCTGTTAAAACTAAAATAGGAAAAGTGAAACAGACCTCCATCACTCTGAAATCAGTTTGGAAATTTGCCGCGCTCAGTATAAAGAAAGAAATTCAGAACTCCAACACCAATATTAAGTCAGCTCTTTATTATACGGGTCAGAAACTTGGCGCGTCACAAAAAGCATTCCCAACTGGTTACTGCAGATTTTCATCCAAAGTCGCCTTCAAATGATGCATACTGAAGACCATATGTGTAGCTGGAAAGGATCAGTGACACTGTGTCGGTGGCACGGTGGTTAGGATTCTCGCCAACCATGCACATGGACCGAGGTTTGATCCCCTACCGACGCACATCCGATATCTATGGTCGGCCTGCAAAATTTGGGCTCCCGATATCCATGCTGAAAATTCCATACTTGTACCGAAAATACAGTGTGGAATTAAGCTGTAATCAAAAAAATAAAAATAAAAAATCCTGCGAACACATCAATCGGTAACCTATTACTCAACAAATACATCGAAGAAAATGGAGACAAATTAGACACATGCTGAAGAGACTGGTCAATGGCATCGCGAGTAAAGCGGGTATACAGACACTTATTCGCCATTGGTTGGTAATACATAAAAATATTCCCTAGTCAATAACAGTAACAGTAATAATAATGGCGACATGCCCGAAAGGCATACACAGAATGATGACATCAACAATAAGGAAATTAAATCATCAGTAATACTTCCATGCAAAGAAGGTACCTCGGAAACCTTATCTCGGAGAATTCTTAACAATACAGGCAGGAATAAAAGTGGCATTCAAAACCCACAAAAACTCAATTCGAAACAAACTTTGTCGGTCAAAGTATCCCGAGGAGTCCACCAAATAATATAATTTAGTTAATTTATTACCCTGAGATGATCTTCAGGTCAGATACATAGGTCAAAGTAGAGAACGGGATCAGTCAGATCAGTGAAGCCCAATAATCAAGTAATATCTAGATTAGTTAACTCTAACAAGATAAGAAAATTAAAAAGTAGCTCGGCTATAGCACTGTAATACAATTTCACACAACCATAGAGTAGGATGGGATAAGATGGCAGTCCTTAACTCTAATCTAACAAGGTGGAGAGAAAGATCGATGGCAGAAGCTTCATTTATCGAATCAACTAAAATTACGTGCAACAGAAGTGATTCAACATCTGTTCCGACCATTTGGAAAATTCCACTTACCCTACTATGAATAAGTGAAGGGATAGATAAAAATAGAAAACGGAATTTTCAAAGTTGTTTAGTCATAATTCACATGATTATGAACAATAGTAAACTGCTGTATTCGAAACATCGTCACTCACTGTGTGATATATCTAATAAACAATTTAATGTAGAATAAGCAAAGTCTACAGCCTCCACAGAATAAATTGTTTTCAAGTTTAACACATCGCATAACTTTTTCAAACACTACAAAGACATTTTAGTATCATAATAATAATAATAAATGTATATTGTAGATCGAGGGACAAGATATCCTGTGTTTCGATGTGTGTATGCATATGTGTGTGTGTTAAGGAGGATATAACAAGTAAAACTTACTTTGTCTTAATATCCGTTTCAATACGTGTTGCTCTGACTAACTGTCTATGATCATAGGACAGATTTCTTGAGTCTTCAGCTGCTCTCCCTTCAGCATGTAGATTTTCAAACCAACTAGGATAAGTCCCTTTAATATCCGGTTTTGTAGCAGTTGCCATATTTAAAAAGTGCTTTAATTGCCTAAGAAGGTCAGATAGTTTCAATTCTAAAATATATAAATAAAAAGAATACATCAAGCAAAATAGAAATCCAGTGCTTTTTTGACACGAACTATACATTCCCATTATAGATTAATCATGGATGAATATTACTACGATAGAATATACTTTTTTATTCCTTTACGTTTTCCCAGTAGAACATAGGGGGCTTCAAGCTAGAGACTTGAAGTTTCTGTAGCAGTGGTGTTTATTTTTACGGGATGTGGCTGCTAGTCCCATGCCCAACCTTCCATCTTCAGCAGTCTTATTACTGGCTTAGTAAGCGAGGTAAAGGAGTGAGTCATCAGCCGGGGATCGAACCCTACAACACGATAGAATACAAGTTTTTATTCAGCCTTTAGTAAGGGTTTACAACTTCAAAGGCCTAAAACCTTCACTAAACTTCTTTTATTTTATATTGCTCAATAAGATATAAAATTCCAAATTCATGAAACAAAAAATATTCCCCAACTGGATGCCTTTTCATTACACGAAACACAACGAGAGATGATAAAAAGTCGTATTTATAGTTATCAGAACAAACTCATCTAAGATTACAAAACTTCCCTCAATCACTCCGCTTGGTGTAACTGCAAAAATTTTTTCACAATTAAAACTATCAACTCAGCTATGATGAGTTTCTTAAACCACCAGATAGGCCTCGTGAAGGTTACGCCCAAAACATTTACAAATATATATATGTGTGTTATTTAAGCCTTGCCCCTGAGTCTCTCAACATGCGGATTGACAGAACTTGGAATTCATAGGCCGTCGTATCGTGTCCCGGTGGCTGAATGGTCTAAGAGTTTGCCTTGAGACCTGAGGGTTATGGGTTCGAAAACCGGTAGGTGCATACTGATGAAGAGTTCCAAACTTGTACTCCCTGCTGTCGGCTCATAATCAAACCTGTATCCAATCGAATCCCTGCAAACTAACACCTAAAAACTTTAAATGAGGCTGTTTAGTCAAAAATAAGATGAGATAACAATCTGTAAAGTTTCTAATTGCCGTTCTGCGTCGTAAGGGAAGTTTTCAGCCGGTTTATTAATGTCCTTCAGTAATGTCAACATTCTGCGACTAGACTGTCGAAGCGGAGTGTACTCACAAGGTTCACTGATTTGGTCTGATATGCAAAAATACCAGGTGCAGTACTGATAATGTAAAGTTAGTTGTATATGAATTAATCTCATAACAGTGTAAGGCTTACACTGCTCTCACACTATAAACACTGAGATTTTATGAAAGCAGTAGGAAAGCTTATTGACATAAGACCTTACACTGTGGGTAGTAAACCCACATATCCGAAACTTTTTCACATACACACATACACACCTAAACTCGGTGTTAAATGAAATTCAGCTGACTTAGGAGTGACGGAATGAATAAAGAGGCCTGCCCAAGTCGAAATGCGAAATGGAATGAGGCGGTAGGCTTTAGTTTGGATACACTCTTTTGCCGCAAACCCTTCTAGCAGATACATTTTATCGCATCTTCCCCAGCAAATTTTGATGAAGGCTTTCTTTTAAGCCTAAACAAAAAGGGCAAGGCTTCTGTTACCAAACATGAAACATAAGACAAACAATGCAATACAATTCCTCAGAATTCCGTAAAATTTTTATAAGAACTGTCAATGAAATGAATAACGATGTGAGCAATAATTACAATACAAGCAAGAAAGATTTCACAGTCTCCACACGTTTACTCACTTAGAGAAAGAATACTAGAAAATTTACGTAGGGTTCCTGTGAAATATGGAATATACATCCTCAAGTCCCCTTAAACCAAGATCGTATGAGCGGGAATACCCTAAAGTTCTAATAACAGTGAGGCAAGTTATATAGATATAAGTGGTCGGTAGGGATGCAGAATGATCGACGTGTCTATTCCAGAGACATAAAAATGAGAATGACATTTATACTTATATCAGATCCCACAATGATGGTGAACTAGATTTTTGGTTGTCTTTAACAGTCCAATAAACAATGAGAATACTTATTATTCAAAAGACAAGGTTATGATTACTGAGTAACAATATTTCAGGGAAATGACTGCATTCCTAAAAGTTCAAAAACGGTAGGAGGTTAGATATAGCAATCCTAGCGTCATGTCTGTCTGTCTGTCTGTTTTCGACATAGAACTTTGCACAAATGTGCGGCTGTTCACGTCGCCGTGTAGCACGCGAAGCAAGAGAAGAAAGTACAAGAAAAGCATAATAGAAACAGTGAGCATAGGTGTGAGACAAAGGAGTAATAAAGAAAAACAAAGCAGTTTCATTGGAAATCATAAGTCACAAGGAGTGGATGCATCTGCGCCACTGAGAACGATTTTGAGCCGTCACCAATTGTTTCCAACCATAGACTTTTACCGTCCCGAGGACCCCAGCCTGGAAGTCTACACCTTCCTACGTGGCTGGCTTAAGCTAACTGTTGTGGATTTCATTGACTGGTGCCAAGTTTTTGTTTGACCGCCTCTAACTTTTTCCAGCCTGACTCTATATCCGCTAACATTGCTCGTCGAGGGAGGCGATGGCTTGGCATACGTGACACATCTCCTAACCATCTCAGTCTTTGCAGCTTCACGACTTCGTCGATAGATTTCCCCTGTTTACCTAGAACTCTACGCCTAACCTCAATGTTGCTCACCTTATAAAGCCACTTTATACGGGGAATAGAGAGCAGGCACCTATGATCAAAGACAGCTAGTCTTTTCATGTCTTCCACTCTCAGTGGCCAGGTCTCACAACCATAAAGGAGGACGGAGCGGACTGATGAGCAGTACACCCGCCCTTTGGTCGATAGTCGAACATCTTGTCTACGCCAGAGTCGGCGTAAACTGGCAAATGCGAAACGAGCCCCTTGTATTCGTGCTGAGATTTCGTCAGAGATCAGCCCGTTGGGGCTGATGGTACTTCCCAAATAAGTGAAGCGGTTAACGTGCTCTACCACTTCACTTCCTATTTTTAAACTAGGCGTCGATGTAGTCCAGTCCTGTAACGTCATGTATAAGTAAGTAGATCTTCTAAACTCTTCTCATGGCAAAAATTAAACAGACTAATGTTCCACTGCATGTGCTAAGTTTTGCAATGAAATTTTCGAGGGGGACTAAATTTACATAATGACATGAAGTTATAAAAATAAAGGCATCAAGGCAAATAAATGTTCTTCAAAAAGACAGAACAAAACTTATTTCTCTGTTGCAAAATGAGTGTGCCAAGCAGTCGCAATCAAGTCACGGTCAGTCAATATTATACGTTTAAGTACTTGGATGTCAGTTATATGCAGTGTACCGAATGAAAAATGGTGGAAACTTCCCTAGGAAGCGTTAATTCCATTGCATTTATTAGAGTTAAATCTGGCTTAACAATATATGAAATAGTCCATTGATTACACCAAGGCTATTTGTCAACATTACTCCAATTTAATTCAAAACGTTTTACATTGTCACAGCTGTGACAATCGCACTAAAGAGTTAGGCTGTTTTGGCAGCCCACGAAACGGACATTTTTCGGCTAATTATCCCCATTTACCTCATACTGCAAGGAAACCCCATGATATAATATAGCGAAATTCGAAACTACAAAGATTCCTAATTAATTTCCTGTGAAAATCCTTATCAAAAAATCATTATTCAGTAAACACCAAGTTTACGGACAGTCTATTGTCATTAGCTGGTAAGCATGCTTGATTTGTCTTCAAATGGAACATTTAAAAACAAACGACTGATACCAAAGAAATTTCGCGATTTGGAAGGTGGTAAAAATTAATAATCAATCTCTTTCACATCAAATGTGGCCTAGAGACAGATGAATAAACACCATTAGGTATATAATCAATAAGTTTGGAAATAGGTGTCTACGAAAAATCGTATTTCTTAGTAGCTTGCTCTATACTACATCACCTGGTCACTGAAATTACCGGAGTAAACAATATTACAGTTTCCCTATCAGCTATATTTTTCTGATTTCAGTAAGACAGGAAATGAAACACTACGTAGTGTGGTGGTCATATATATATATATGGATATATATATATATATATATATATATATATATATATATATATATATACGATTTTTCTCGTATTTGTCGGATTGGTTAGATATATCTACCACGAGCAACTAATAAATACTGGTTAGCGGATGCATACAGTAAACTAGGGTGAAGCAAGTGATGTGAGAGAAATTCTGAACGACCAATGTAAATACATCTTTTTCTTACTTATCCCATCTGCAGACAATTTCCCGCTTACTTATACGTCACAAAATTTACACATCACTCAAAAATAGCCTTATTTGTATTCGCAATCACTCTACCGTGAGTGGCGGTATTTACTCTGGGAGAAAATGGGTCACAACAACTACAAATGGACAAAACATAGGTAATTGGATTTTACTTTTAAAATCCTCGGCTAGTTGAATATCCGCCTCAGTTGCCACGATAACGCAGTGGTTTTAAACACACTAAAGTTTCATTTGGGGGTTTTTAATGATTTCGCCTATATATACACTTTTTTAACTTCGTTTTGTGTCTTGAGTGTTGTTGGGGTTTTTTAGAAGGCGAAAATAATCTGAAGCGACAGCACAACAGCATCCTGGATGCACTTCTTGATCTTATTGTTTAGGCTTTTACCAAAATATTAGGAACTTTAATAAAAACATGCCTGCTCCACGAACTCAGTGGTAAAGCTTGAAAGAATATTATTCTCCGACATAACTATTAATCACTTTTCTTTGTGAATGGCTCATTTTCAGATGCAATAGAGTTAGAATTAATACACTTCCCGTAAAAGATTAGTGGATATGGTGTTTCTTGGCTTCTTCATATACCATTTCTGTCCAAAGTGACCTATAATCTGCCCGCAATTATAAAATTTTCGCGACGCGTTCCTCAGTCTGATAATCAGTATAATTCCTGAAATTTCAGGCATTACATTTAGAAAACTCAGGCCAATCATCGAAATGTGTAGACTACCTTACTGTTCCATAGCACGACAACCAGCAGTAACTGTAGAATCTTCAGTATTAATGGTGGGGCTTTGCCTAAAACTTATGTATGGAGTTGTTGATTGAATAAATGGGGAAAAAGAAGCCGTCAAGACCACAGCTTAAGTGGATTTTGTCTCTGTGTTCTCCAAGAGAAATAGCATGTTGTTTGTGTCACTGCGGTAATCCGAGTGCTGAAATACCCAGCAACTATATTCATGAATTCATATTAATCTATACCCTCAATATCTAAATCCCAATTAGCAAAGAATTATATGACGCCCGCCGACCATGCAGGTGGTCTGGGGTTCGGTCCCTGGTCCACGCACACCTTATATCTATGGTCAACTTACTAAATTGGGCTAACTATATCACGTGCTGAAAATTCCATACTTAAATCGAAAATACTGCGTTTAATCAGGCTCTAATCTTCTCTCTGGCGGTACTTTCAAAATTGGTGACATTTTTGCAGGGAGTGAGGATATAGGCCGACACCAGGTGTTATCGCGCAATGCCATCGGTTACCGCGCTCACGTCAACAGACGTTATAATCACCTATTTTTTTGGAAATAGATTATATTTGACTAGTTTTAGACTTATGTAGCCGGATGGCAGTATTTTGCTGTATTTTGTTCTTAGTAGAGCGTAAAATTGTATATTATAGCTCGGACGAATTATCAATGAAGAAGTCACCCTTTTTAAGAAAGTTCGCATAGAAAGACTATTATTTGCATTATAGTGCGTTGAGGGTTTGTTTATTTTCCAGTTGTTTCAGATCTTAAGGTTGTAAATATACTGCAGTCAATGGCTGTTGTCATTCCAGTGAATCTATGAGAATCTGGCCTATGAAAGATAAATAGCATGCAGACATAGGTTAGATGTGTGCTTTGAACATGTTAAACTTTTCTGTTATCATCCGGGATGACTGAAATATTCCATAACACATTGACGACATTATGCGATGAATGAGACAGGCTGCTGAATTTCCTGGTTATTATATCTATTTAGATGAAGTTCCTAGTTAAAAGTGCTTGGGCGAAGATGTGACAATAGTTTAATTGACATTTGCACATGGAATTTCACAAGGCCTTAATTGCTCAGTGCATGAAATGGCATCAGAGTATATTGACATCAGTGTTCATTGTGTCTGGAAGAATAGTATAAATAGTCCTTCTCAAATGTCAGAGTACTTAAAATTAGTACCAGATTTATGTCGATTAGTAGCTGGCGGCTGTGTCGTACAACTACTACACCTGTTACATAGGTTATATCAATCTTAAAAATTATTTTGCTTCACATCACTAAGATATTGTGAGATCCTTAATGACTTAATTGTGGCTATGAAAGATGTGGAAGATGCACTTATGGCTCATATATTTAACGCAGTTATTATTAGACAAGTTATCTGTAAGCAACTTGTGATGTTCTGAATACTGCAAACTGTTGATAAGAAACTGCATTAAAGGAAAAAATGCTGAACAGCTAGAAAATACTACTACAGTTTCGTTGGTTGTTACCTTTAGCATTTGTAACTCATTATTCCAAAGCTGCGATTGACGCCAAACCATCCATGGTACCCCACAGGCCCTATTGAAATTTGTGAGACATCTTACATGTCAGGTTGTCTTCCATATTATAAGGTTGCAGATCTTTCAATTTACCTCTCACTGAAGTATCACTTATTTACTTCACTATGGTCTTTTCATTTGTGCACTATTACACTGCATTTTATGTTAACTGGATATGCCTTTATGCTTACAGTCTATTTGCTTTTATTAGAAACACAACAACAGCAGTGTTGGAACAAAGCTGTATTTTCATAGAAAACATCATATTTTCTATCCTTACACCAATATGGTTGGCATTAAACATTGCAGATGTATACTCACATTCCAACGACATAGCACTTAGCCAAATGTACGGTGTTCATTATTAAGGGTTTACAATTTAACTCTTATAATTCATGATACTTCACGATTGCAGTTTATAACATAACTTATTGCGCCTGTAGAAATGACATGCATTCATTGTAAACATTGGTTTAAACGAAATTTGAAATTATTACTATATGCTTGCTGCTATCCTTTAGAAGAGGAATAATGTGTGTTGCAGTGAAAACCCCAGAATAATGATGTCATTACCAAAGAATGAGAAAGGAAAATAAACCATTTTCAGCAAAGGTAGGCAGATATAAATCGTTTACCTTTAATATTACTTCTTCCTTACTTCAGCTATTTAAAAAACACTTTGTTTACTTATTTGTAGATATCTGGTAACGTCAATCACCCCAGTCACAGAGATTCGACATTGCACAAATTATTCCGACAATCGACTGCGTAAACACATTTGCTTGTTATTATTTTTTCATTAAATACATTTAATATCCTGCTTACCAGACCTTTCTTATTATATCTGAGTTTAGATGTATTTGTCATGATGACTAGGTGCAGACATGACTTATTAATAAGAACTGACGAAGTAATTGGTGGCATATTTTAGTGTAAGCTAAATCTAAATACGATTGTTAAAGCTCAACGAATTCAATAATTCTTCTGATGTAGAGTTGAATTTACGCTACATGTCAACAGCCTTAGTCATATGGATTGACATCACGCTTTAAGTGAAACATTAGTAATGCAATACTTTCGAATACACGTAACCGTATAAGAACAGGGACTCGAATGCAGTGCCTAAGGTATGCCTACTATTGTCCCTAAAGACTTGTATATGACTATGATACTTATGCACGTTAGCTAACTGAAATACTTATAATTTAACACGTATGCTGACCGACATCGTTCCTACACAATTACACTTACGTATTGTTAGTAGTGAAAGTCCTAGAGAGCACCGGTCTAGCATGCCGTGCTCACAAAGTGAACACATGAATTGAAAGACAACAAAATTTACATGAAAATTTTATTTTCATTATGACAAAAATTTAGTTTATTTACATATTAAGAACACGATTGATTCCTGCGATTACTCCGTCTGCATAAGTATTGGCAAACACTTCTCCAAATTTGTCATTAATTCTGTCCATACCCGCATTGATAATCTTCTTTTTGGTATCGTATATGTTACTTCGATTTCGAGGGATAACTGCTGTTTTTTTTTTTTTTTTTTTTTTTTTTTTTTTTTTTTTTTTTTTTTTTTTTTTTTTTTTTTTTTTGTTAACTACAAAAGGTGGAACAAAAAAAGTTAAGATAACTATGAACTGATTATTACATTACATTATACATTAAAAACGTAGTCATAAAAACGCAAATATACCTGTGAAATACGGCTTTCTTAAGTGGACCAAAAGCAAGTGTCGGCAGGGGTACCGACAGGTCTGAAGTGTAAAGCACGTGCAGGTGCAAGCACTCAGATCAACCTGCACTGTTTTCCCATTTTCTTTGAAAAATACATAATCAACGGATTCGAACTCAACAGTAGCCCATCGTCGCAATTGGTATTCACGTATTACCTTCCTCGCGGCGTATGGTGTAAGCAACCGTATAATTGGGATTAAACTTTGTGAACAGGGATACGTGAAGCATCGTGATTGAGCAATATTCGCCTCCTGCTGTATTATTGAAAAACTTCGTTTATGCCATTTATACACCTTTAGCATACTTTTATGCAGACTATCAGATCTTTGCAAAAACCGTTTCATCTGCTTGTGGGAACTCTCGACACGATTATTTGTATCGTTCCCAAAAGTCAGCACGTTATCTCTGAAACAGGCCGCCCACAATTCTCGTCGATGCATCCAACGACGTTGTAGATATTGACTGACATTAGCATCCAATCTGCTAATAACTCTGAAGTAGAAATTAAATCTGCAAAATGAGAACAATAGAGGCATTACTCTGATCTCCTTTTACACTGCACTAGACGGCATAAGTAGTTCTTCACAATGGGATTTCTTGTCTACGAATAAAATGTAAAGTATGTTTTTTTTTTTTTTTTTTTTTTTTTTTTTTTTTTTTTTTTTTTTTTTTTTTTTTTTTTTTTTTTTTTTTTTTTTTTTTTTTTTTTTTTTTTTTTTTTTTTTTTTTTTTTTTTTTTTTTTTTTTTTTTTTTTTTTTTTTTTTTTTTTTTTTTTTTTTTTTTTTTTTTTTTTTTTTTTTTTTTTTTTTTTTTTTTTTTTTTTTTTTTTTTTTTTTTTTTTTTTTTTTTTTTTTTTTTTTTTTTTTTTTTTTTTTTTTTTTTTTTTTTTTTTTTTTTTTTTTTTTTTTTTTTTTAATTGGTAAACTTACTTCCCCTTATTCGTATTATACGTCGAGTCGATACCAACAACTTCAGGGAACTGTTTATACAATTTCATTTGCTCATAAGTTGCAAAACAAATTCTTGTTAGTGAATTCCTGATCGGTTCATCGGAATAATACTCCATTAACTTCCCACGGGATTTTAGGAATTCAAAAATGTCACGACGACTCGAAATACCTTAAGTATGTAACAAGTACGTCAACGTTACCTTTATTCACTGCGGCTTTCATATTTTTAACGTCAATGCGAGTTATATCCTTGTTGTACTTCTCCTTAACATGCATTATTATTTCATCGGATGAGTGGGATTGCTGAAGAAGTGGTTCAATATTTTCTTTCTCTTCAACTGTTAGTCGTCTATACCATGGGTCATTCTGCATGTACACCCTGCTGCATGGATGGTTATGCACCATATTGTGGGAAGCAATTATGTATTCACTATGATGCAAAACCACGCGAAATGAAGACGAGCAATTGCAACATTTAGACCTGCAATATTCATGAAACCATATTACACTTCTTCTTACGACTTGTTTTTCAATTTCAATCCAGGTCTTGTACGATTCACTCCAAAAGTGCATTTAAAACCAACATAAGCGTACTTAAACCTGGCATCCGGCATCGTTTTGCTGCAATTATGAACATAGTGAGTGTAGGATAACTACACTGTTAGCATTATATGACTTCCTCACTTTTTGAAATTCTGCTAATGACTTCTCAAATTCATCCCAGCTGAAGAAACGCTTTCCAAGTATGTATTCAGCAAAAATTCCACTTAAATCTGTGCTCCTGTCACTCGAATTGACTACCTGCAACGGCCTAAAATAAAGTTATCAATTAGGATCCATCTATGTCACAACTATTCCAACATAAATCGTAAAAAAACAACATTGAAATACAGGGATGATCGATAACCATCAAGAAAATGCCGCACGTATAACCTAAATTACAGAAAAACACAAGAACCCACCGGTTCGTTGACATCGCAAGCAACCAATAGACCAAACAACGAATTGCCCGACAAATAATGCCTAGTACATGCACATACAAAGAAAAACAAAGCGTTACAATAGTTTCATACACGTTTACAGTAATCAAATATGCTGGCAAACGACGCAAACACAACCATGCAAATACAGCACCCGACAGCACGCACCCAAGGACAATTCAAACTCCAATTGACCGCCACCATTCTAGCCAATGAAAGACGAAAAAAAATTAGTCGCGGAAAATATAACACGAGACAACGTATATACTCACCCTTTTGCAGGCGTTTGCTCTGAAATTTATTTACTGCTTATTGTCATATAATTCTTGAAATTATGGTCCAAATCTCTAAAAAACGTGTTCGTAGAAACACAATTGTTTTAGATAGTGGCTCAAATTCGGTTATAACTGCATTACCGCCGTTTAATACAGTATCAACTACTAGCTCTCAAAATGGTTTGAGTGCAGATCTCACTCCTGTGATACAGGTGAAAGATGTTCTGTTAGAGAACTCTGAGTTCTGTAAACTAAACCTCCTTTTGAAAGATATGCAGAGGCAAGTAAGTGAAATTCAGAAAAAATTAGATCAGTTTGATAGTATGTCACTGCCAATCTCAAATACCACGGAGAGCCGTTCTGATATTGGCCAGGTTAAGTGTTTACTGGATGTAACTCAAAATAAGCTTTTGAATTTAGACCCAATAGCCTGTCTTTTAAAAAGGCATCCTAAAATATCTCCAGACAACCTAAATAAAGCTGAAAATCTGATTGACTGCTTGGCTACGGAGGTGATGAAGCGTATAACCTCTTCTCACCAAGCTATAGTTTACAACGTCCCAGATTCTCTGCCCCTGAAAACTGTAAGACACAAAATCCTGATTTGTTGCGGCATGGCTAGTGTTCCATGTGAATGCAAACGACTTCGTAAAAAGTCTAACCAGGCTAATTGCCCAATCATTTTTAAATTCAGTAATTCCCTTGATGCTAGTAAGTTTACTAAATGTCAGGATCACTTAAGACTGAATAGCAGTTATAAGTCTATAACCGTAGCTCAGGATAAAACACCGTGTCAGCGCAGAATAATGCGTAGTAATAACCTGGTCACCTCCTCTAGCTTTGATTTACCAAAAAAGGATCGTGCACAGCAACAGACACCTAGTGCTGAAACTAGCATTCAGCAAACTACACAACAACCACACTGCCAATGGAACTAGGAACTGATTTAGATACCAGTACCCCTGTAAATAAAGCCTCATCGAAAGATGTTAAAATGACTAGAACTTCTGCAAGTTGTTCTAAGAAATTTCCCCCCAAACGTAGTAACCTCACCACGATGAACAAATTTCGCAGGGTTGAGACTAATGATGGGGAAGAATACTTTGTATTCAATAAGCCTGCTGAGAGTAAGAATGCCAACAAACCATCACTTGTTACGAAAAACTCCTCTCGAAACATAAGTATTCTGGAGGTGTTCCGCATGCTCCACCTTATAGAAAGTCAGGCTCCAAGACTCCTAAAGTCTTGCAGCCAAAGCACCTTCCTTCACAATTCCCTTTAAGTTATAAAAACAACCCGAAGGTGTATACCGGTATGACGAATAGCAGTTGGATGGGTAGACCTTTGATGCTATGCCTTTTAACCGTCAACCTAGGCCCAACCTGTACTACCCTTATATCCAGGAACACATGGTAAATTTTCCAGGTGTCCCGAATCACTGGTACGACCCATGGCACCTAGGACCACCTCATTGCACACCAACCCGATGTACAGACACCCAGTCCGACCTCCTTTTCATAAATTCTTGCGGTGCTGACGCACAAATAGATTTAGGTTATGGTGACATTTTAAGCCAGTTTGTAGTATCCCGTGACTTATTCACGATATTGCTAATTAATGCACGTTCCTTAATCAATAAGATATCTGAACTAAGGACATTATTATTAGTCGCCAAGCCTACTGTAGCTCTGATTACTGAGTCATGGTGCTCATCCTCTGTACTTGATGTGCATATAGGTATCGATGATTACACTGTACACCGTGCAAACAGAGATTGCAAGCGTGGTGGAGGATGTCTCATATATATACATAGCTCATTTGTAGTCAGTAAGGTGGAAGATGAAACAATGAATAATGTACCTGACTCACTCTGGGTTGTCTTACATGGAGATAAGTACAAACTTCTCATAGGCTGTGTTTATCGAGCACCAAGCTCAACAAAAGAAACTGATGCGTTATTAGCTAAATCGTTTGCACACGCATCCTCGTTTAGTGCTAATTACAAAATAATTGCAGGGGACTTCAATCTTCCAGAAGTCAATTGGCTAACTAGTTCCGGCCCCCAACGCTTCGACGAATTACTTGCCACTATAGACTGTTATGGATGGCAACAACACGTCCAGACACCTACTCGTGGTGACAACATGTTGGACCTTGTTTTTTGTCATGACACAATCCCAGTATCCACGTATGTTGGTAATAGATTTTCCAGTAGTGACCATAGAATGGTACTCTGCTCTCTGCCTTTCTCACCACTAAATACAGGAAACAAACAAGACTCAGGAAGCACAATATGTCGTAGTTACAAATATACAGACTGGGGATTAGTCCAAGAACTTATTCGACTCTGTCAATGGGATGACTATTTTACCACTGACTCCCTGGAGGCCTTAGTAACCCTGTTTTACAGGAATGTTACCCTTTGTCTAGATACAGTTGCTCCAAAGAAAATAGTGAAATTAAGTAGACACCGAACTGAATATATTCCAAGGGCACACCGTAATAAGTTAAGGAAGCTGAAGAAACAGTACTATTCCACTAAGGACATATCACTATTGCTCTCAATCCACGAGTCTCTTGAATCTATCAAGCGCCTACGCTCTCAAAAGGACCTCGACGAAGAGTTAACGGCACTTGAAAGTACCTCCAAAGTTTATAACTTAACGGCACTTCTTAAAAAACGAATGCAGTCGGCGAGGGAAATCCCATACTTACTTCACGACAAAGTAATCTACAATGAACCTGCCACTATCTGTGAACTCTTCAGTGATTGGTTTGCAAACTTTAGTTTAGAAACACATATGCCTGGTGAAACCGCCCCCTTACTATCTCTTCCCTTGAAAGCATTGTGTTCACTAATCAGTTAATAGTACAAGCAATTAAAAGCCTTAAACCTTCCACTAGTACGGGACCGGATGGCCTCGCTTCGATAATTTTCAAAAACAGTGGGTGTGATATACCCTGTTACTTCTTAAATTCTTCTCAATATCTATGGACACTGGCACTTACCCTAGTGAGTGGAAAACTAGCTTCATAATTCCACATTACAAATCTGGTGATAGGGCAAACGTCCGCAATTACAGACCCATAAATATAACCCCAGTTATCTCACGAATCATGGAGAAAGTTGTAAAAGATCAATTGTCAGACTACCTAATTAGGGAAGATCTTGTTACAAGGTCTCAACACGGATTTCTCAAAAATAGATCCTGCGTTACTTGCCACTTCGACTTTTTCAACTGCATCACTAGTAGTCGCGAAGCACGTAAGCTAGTCGTTGTTCTCTACTTCGATATATCTAGGGCATTTGACATGGTATCTCACAGTATTCTCTTTGAGAAGCTGTACTCTTGTGGAATTCGCAACCCATTACTGAACTGGTTAAAATCATTTCTAAGCAACAGGGTACAAATAACCAAAGTTGGATCTGTATTGTCTCATCCTAGGCAGATCTCAAGTGGGGTCGTGCAAGGTAGTGTCCTAGGTCCACTTTTATTCACAGTTACATTAACAGCATTTGCAAGTGCTTCACCTCAGGTAAACCATTCCTATATGCTGACGACCTCAAAGTCGTCTACTCCTGCTACACTCATGAATTAAGCGATATGGTTACTAAAATACATCTTGAACTAAGTAGCCTTGCAACGTGGTGTGCTGAATCCTGTCTAAATTTTAACATTGACAAATGCGGCTGGATTTGTATCGGCAACAGTAACCTTGATCTAACTCTTGAAATAAATGGGCGAAAACTAGCTAAGCTCAACTCAGTCGTAGATCTCGGTATTAGATACTCTAGTAACCTAACGTTCGCTGAACAGACTGATTATGCCAGACGTAAAACGCGAAGGCTGATAGGATGCATAACACGCAATTTCTTTTGTTGTGAAACTAGGGTTTTATTATACAAAGTATGTGTCCGACCTATCTTAGAATACTGCCCGTTTATTCTTAGCGGACTAAGACAAAATGACAAGCTTAAATTAGAGGGAGTGCAACGGCAGTTTACCTCAAGAACTCTTGGTTTAGAAAGTGGTCTGGAATACCATGAGCGATGCGAAAGACTAAGATTAGAACCCCTCTGGAAAAGACGCCTTAAGCTAAACCTTATCTTTTACTATAAGCTAACTAATCTTCTCTTGCATTCCTCCGAGCCAATAACTAAACCTACCGCTGTCATCAGTTACAATCTTAGAAATCATCACAACCTAGCTGCTATAGAGCACTGTCAGACTTACGTGCGGTACAACTTCTTCTTAAATAAGTTTTCAGTCATTTGGAATAGACTACCAGCTAATGTGCGCGATGCAAACACACTTCCAGTGTTCATCTCCTCAGTCACCAGACTGCTCAAAGATGACAATGCACTTTTACTCTGACTCTTACACCTTCTTTTTCACCCTACATAGATATTTTAAGTTCTTTAAACGTGTAGTTACAACAAACTACAATTATAAATTTTAATATTATTGGAACTAGATGATTAACATTTCTACACAGGACAGTAATATTAGTTCACACATAATATAAAAGTTAGCATAACGGGACTAGTTAGTTTGTGTACCAAAATAACCACAGTTACTAAACAGAATATATATGTATATATTTATTAATCACTCCTTAAGGACTCCCGTTGCTTTCTTTTGCGTTGCTGTTGTTTGTCTTCTTTTTTCTCTCACCATTTCAGCTTCCATTTGACTTTTTGAATGAGAATGAATAATGTGGATATTTGACCATTTACAATGACAAATGATCTGCAAACATTATTGGTCCCGTATCTTTCAGTTGCCTGGTTAATAACGAATTAACTTTCTCCACGACGCAACCTGGATTACATTTGTGGAATATACTCTTATACCAATGGAAAAGTATCAATTTGTAATACAACGTCACGATTGTAGCTTATAACATAACTGATCGTATCTGTAAAAATAGCTTCCTTATTACCCAATTTGGATATAAATCAAATCAAAAATGAGATTCGGATTTGTACACACCCAAGTTATATTGAGGAATTACTTCAAGCTTTATTTTTTCCCAAGTATTTTTAATCCATCCAAAACTTACTTGGGTTTTTTTGTTAATGCGAAGACAATATTCCTATATTTCATGATGTGCTCCATTGAATGACTTGTTATATTGTGGAATAACTTCAAGCTTTATTTTTTCCCAAGTATTTTTAATCCATCCAAAACTTACTTGGGTTTTTTTGTTAATGCGAAGTCAATATTCCTATATTTCATGACGTGCTCCATTGAATGACTGGTTATCATATTGTTCCCACAAACCAAAGACAAAAACGTCACAAACCATGCAATTTAACCATGAACCGAATTTATGAAATTTAAATAGTGCTTATCCATGCCTGTACATTTGGTGTGTCCTACACAGGTAGGAAAAAATGTGTATTTTATTAAAACATTATTATTAAGTATAATTGTTAATCGTATGTGTAATTTATCATATTGATGATGCCTGTAAACTGGCGTCCCTCATGTACAAAATGAGAATATACTATTATTTAAAATAAATTAGGTAGATTTGGAGCATCCCCTTCGTTCATTATATGCCGACTTCTTCGTAGCACATCTGTAATCAAATCCTTTAAAGCCATCTGTAAATCACCCCAAAGTCTTTGAGCGCTATATGAATGAGATATTTTCATTGCGATAAATGGTAATGATGACTTGCATGAAATTCTCGACATATTGTACACCATTTGTCAACCTGGTGGCCATCTTCTCTACTAGCTGATAGTATGCAGCCTAGTGGAGAAGACGAACCACCGATAAGTGTGTCTTCGAGTTTGTGACTAATGTGTATTAGACATCTACTCAAGAAAGACATTTGAGTTTACACCCACTTTTTAAATATTATTCTTCCTGGTACAAATTACTTAAGGCTGTTGCGTGGCTGACACGATATATTACGTATTTAAAGGTCATGCACCTTTCAGGATACAATAATATGAATGTGGGACCTTTGAGAATCGAAGATATCAGAAATGCGGAGTTAGCGATTTTGAGGGCTGATAAGTGAGAAGCGTGGGGTGAGTGAGCCAAGGGGGATAGTACCGATTTCGCAGATTTCAAGGTTTAGTTAGATGAATTATCTCCGATAGTTTCCGAATGGATCGCTAGCGTTGGTAGACGTCTATAAATGTTAGAATCGTCATATGAGACCGGTCGTCCAGCCTTATTTCCTCGCTACCATCCAGTCACTGATCTCATTATAAGACACCACCACGTTCTTGAAGGTCATGTGAGTCCTTCACAAGTACTACCAAGTATTCGATGTAAGTTTTGGATAGTAAAGAGTGGAAATTCTGTCAGTAAAATAATTGATAAGTGTATGGAATGTAAACTACCGAATGCTCGCTTGGCACAGCAGATGACGCCACCACTCCCAGTGTGGCAAGTTTCTGAAAGGAATTATCCATTCGAGTACGTCGGAGGGGATTTTTTCGGACCTATTATGGTGAAGAGAGCAAGAACCCTATTTAAAAGATATGGATGCTTATTCACCTGCTTCAAAATGAGAGCTGTGCACATTGAGATGGTTCATACGTTAACTAATGAATCATTCGTCCGACAAATACGCAGATTTACAAATTGCCCAGGTGCACCGATAATGATCAGCGAGAGAGGGACTAAATTGGCTCGTTGTAATGGCGAGCTTAAAGATAATTTCGAAGTTCCGAAACCAGAGCTCATCAACAGCTATTATAAATGTAGTTGAAGATTGGACAATCAATTCATGGTTGTTTGCTCAAAACCAACTTCCCCAGTTTTCGCGGAGCCATCAATACACCAGTCATCGTCTCATCGGTCGCTGTTCAGAAAGAAGTCAGGAGAAAACCGTCAGAAGTAATATTGTGATTTATTATTGTAATATTTGTTCATAGACCTTAGTTTTAAAGCTCAGTTTTAAAGTTGGCTATATGTTGGTGTTACAATAAAGAATTCTCGAGTCGCCAATCGGTGTTTTGGTTTTTGCGTTCGTTATTACTAAGCCTTTCTGAGAAACTTCAAGGAACAGCGTTAGTCTCAGCGTAGCATGAGCTGGGCATTGACGGTTTACGAGACGTGGCTGACAGTTATTGTAAAGAAACATTGAGTGTCACTTCAACCCACCACATGCCAGCCACAGATGTGGGCTATGGAAAAGACTTATAGGAGTTATTAAGCGTATTTTAAGCTCCATAATCAAAAACCAAAGTTCTAATGACGAAATGTTGGAGACATTTCTTTGTGTAGATGAACGAATACTAAATGACCAGCCACTATTACATGTGAGGGACGACGTCGAGGATTTCAATGTGTTGACTCCAAATAAATTATTGTTATTGAGAGGTGACCCTGGCATAGAGGACTTGAGTGCACAGATATATAATATGTTCATAAAGATGCACGTGGAGACCTGTTGGAAGCACTCACTAAGAAAGCTAAGGAGATGGAATATGGGGTACGAACATGTCTGGTACCAAGCAATATATCTGCGGTAGCCATAATAATCATAGTCTCAGAGCCTAACATCAAAAAAGCAGGGAGGGTGGCGCTAGCTGATCAGTAGATATGGTGGTGGTCACTAAGATGAATTACCCCATTCTGCAGGAACAGCAATATGCAATTTGAAGGCTCGTAATATTTCTAATTTTTATGAGGGCTTAGATCTTTATCTTGAAAAAGATAACAGTGAACGCCTTGACCGATCATGCCTCTACTTTTAAATATATACCATTCGCTCAGCCTATTGCTGAGTTGCGACCACGTGGGATCTGCACAGATTTATGGGGCATCTTATAAATTAACTTGCTATCCATCGTCAGATCTTTAAATGCCACTTCACAATATCTTGTCTCACTTATTTTCTAATAACGTCTTTACTTGATCCCCATCATATTCCATTAAACCTAACATTTTATAGCCCTATATGAATTTGATTCGACTTATTCTATTCCTATTCTCTGGAGGGTACGGTTGTGCACCAAATAGAAAAAAAGACATGAAATAAAAACGACTGGCTTGAAAATAATTGTGTTAAAGCCAAAAGTGGACATCATGATAGTATGAAATATATTGGTTCTATTATACATTGCAAATGAACGTTGTTGGCCTAAGGATTAATTACTTCCCCATTCTGTTTTCTATATAAATGTGTTTATTAGTGATATATTTCACTCACTTAATCTGTTACACTTTAATGTTTCACCTTAGCACTTTTACTTTTCTATAACAGCTTTTAATCCCTTGTAAACGTTGCACTTACCTCAATATTGGTTGGTTATCGTATGCCTACAACCACGGGATGAAAACGAAACGAAGTCAGTTTTCCCGCTCAACCTGGAGGACAACTGTACAATTCAATAACTATACGGCCTGGTTCAGACAATGAGTGTAATTATATATATGTAACAAATATTTAACTGTTGAAACATTATTAACTTGTAGACAATCTACGATTTGACATTATAGCATACTTGATCGTCCCTGTAAAAATGGCATGCATTTTCATGTAAATTTATGTTTATATGAAAACAAAATTATTATTATTAAAACTGCGTGAGTCTCAGCGTAACAAGAGCTGGGTATTGACGGTTTGCGAGACTTGGCTGACAGTGCCACCGGTTTTGTTGGTATGATTTAGGGGCATATTTTCCTTATCTCTACCAATGAACTTATGGCTAGGAGGGTACAGTGGAGAATTTCGGGGGTTTCAACTTTGGTTCTGGGGTTATATAGTGGCATTTTAGATTCTGCAGTGATGGGTGGTATGGTTTTATTATTTATTTGGTTACAGTCTAGTGGCCTTTCGGATGGTGTTGCACTCTGATGGGATATTTCTGTGTGTTTTGAGAGGGGTGATGCGGTGGGGTCTACTGTATCTTTCACAGGGTTTGGAATAATGGCTGCTTGCAATGTCCTATTACCTATTTCACAATTAGTCTTAGTGAGATAATTGTATGCGCGCCTTTCTATAACTGTTTTTTCCACCCCGACCTTTATATGTTTGTAGTTTCTGGCTTGCGATAGGGTGTGTTGGGAGTGGATGAATTTTCTGGTCTCTGCCAGTGTTTCGAACTGAAAACGAATAGGACAACACTTCTCATGTTGACTCTTCTTCAGCCTATAGCACTTAGTCTTGGAGTTAGGCATTTTCGCCTCACTAAGTAAGATGCGCTGTACCTTTTTTAGTGCCTCATTGTCCGGAATGTTGTAGACAATAGCACTCAGTTTTGCGTCGAGTCGTTTTGTTACTTCTGTGGTAACGAAGTTAGTGAGGTTATCTACCTTAGTTACCGATTCTGTGTCAAGCTTGTTAAGGTTTACAGTTTTCATGAGGATAGTTAGAGGTGTCAGTTCACAGACCTGCCATCTGATATCGCTGATCTGATCTGATAATTTGGATGTCTCGGTATTGGTTTCGATGTTTCCAGCATTTACTGACTTACTGTTTTTTATTTCCCTTAACTCAGCCTTAAGTTCTCCTATAGACAACTTTAGAAGTTCTATTTCTGAAGATAGTACTGAAAAAGAACTTGATGGCTGGAGTTTCTCCATAAGCACATAAGGTGAAGGGAGGGGTTCTGTATGAGCAGAGGGTACTGAATTTTTTATTATTATTATTGTATCCTTTAGTTCCTAGAGGAACATAGGGCTTCAGCTGCGCACCTCCATTGACTTCGGTTTTCTGACAACTTTTTCACCCTGCTCCAGGTCTGCCCACATGCTTTCATCTCCTCTTCACATGACCTCCTCCAAGTCACCCTTGGACGACCAACTCGCCGCCTCCCTTTCGGGTTCCACTCGAGGGCTTGTCTAGTGATGTCACTTGATGGTTTCCTCAGCGTATGGCCAATCCATCTCCATTTCTTTCTGCCTATTTGTTTCACAATCGGTTCCTGATTGGTTCGCTCCCAGAGATCCCTGTTGCTGATCTTTTCTGGCCATCTGATCTTGAGTATTGAGCGGAGACAGTTGTTAATGAAGGTTTGAAGTTTGTTTGAGATGCTCTTTATGACTCGCCAAGTCTCTGATCCGTATAGTAGCACTGACTTCACATTGGAGTTGAAAATCCGGATCTTATTTTTGATGCTGATTGCTGTTGACCTCCACACAGATTTGAGAGTAATGAAAGCTTGTCTTGCTTTTCCGATTCTGGCTTTGATGTCTTCGTCAGTTCCGCCTGTAGTTGAGACGATGCTTCCCAGGTAGGTGAAGGAGGTTGTTTCTTTCAGGTTCTTCCCATTTATGCTTATTGTGGTCTGTTGTTGCTGTTGATGTTGGCAAGGAATCTTCATCATCTCTGTTTTATCTATGTTCACGTGAAGTCCTATCTTTGATGCTTCTTCTGCCAACTTGTTACTTTTCATTTGCATATCTTCCAGTTTATGGGAAATCAGACATATATCATCGGCGAAATCCAGATCCTCCAAGTCTTTTGTGTCAGTCCATTTTATGCCTGTTCCCTCGTTGGTTGCCGTTGTCTGTCGCATTATCCAATCAATTGCAATCAGGAAGATCATTGGTGATAGTAGACAGCCTTGCCTCACTCCCGTCCTCACTTCGAAGGCTTCCGTAAGTTTCCCGTTGTGGATTACTTGGCATGCAGCATTGTCGTATAACTGTTGGATGAGGTGTATAATTGTCGATGGGACCCCGTAGTAGCGAAGTAGTTTCCAAATGACCTCTCGATCGACGCTGTCGAAGGCCTTTTCAAAGTCGATGAAGTTGAGATAGAGAGGTGACTGCCATTCCAAGCTTTGTTCAATGATGATCCGTAGAGTGGCGATTTGATCAATACATGATTTGTTTCTCCTGAATCCAGCCTGTTCCGGACGAAGTTTTTCATCTAGGGCTTGTTTGATTCTCTCCAGGATGATGCGACTTAGTATCTTGCTTGGAATGGACAGAAGCATAATTCCACGCCAGTTTTTACATTGACTTAAGTCTCCTTTCTTTGGAAGTTTGAATAAGTAACTGTTCTTCCAATCCTCGGGTACTTTGCCCTCTTTCCACACCTTCTCCAGTAGTGGTGTCATCAAGTCCGCTGTTGTCTCTGGGTCTATTTTCAAAGCCTCTGCTGGGATTCCATCTGGTCCCGGTGTTTTCCCAGTTTTAAGCATCTTGATTGCATTCAGGACTTCTGATTTCGTCGGGGGGTCAGTGTTCACTGGTAGTTCTGCTTCCGTTGTTGGTATTGCTGGACGTGTTGTAGGTGGCGGACGATTTAGAAGTCTTTTGAAGTGTTCAACCCAGTGCTTTCTCTGTTCCACCTCTTTGGTGATTGACTTTCCATTGTCGTCCTTTATTGGCTTAATCTGTGTCGAACGTTTGCCCGATAGGTGCCTAGTTGTTTGGTAGAGTGTGGCGAGGTCTCCTTTGCCTGCAGCTTGTTCTGCTTCGTTTGCCATGGTTTCATAATATTTTCTTTTGTCTTCCCTGGCGCTTTTCTTCACTCTTTTGTTCAGTGTATTGTAGCTTGCATTCAGCTCCTGTTTTTGTTGCTCGTCCGTGCACTGGATAATCTTTTGCTTCACTGTCCTTCTCTCTTCTATTAGTTTCCAAGTGTCCGTAGTGAGCCACTGTTTGTCCTGTCTCTTTTTTCTGCCTAGAATTTCTATGCAGGTTTGGCTCCACACCGTTTTCAAGTTGTTCCAGTGCTTTTCAACGCCGACCTCTTCGCTAGTGTTGATTTGTGTCTCGGCTTTGTCCTTTATGCTTGCAATGAAGATGTCCTTTGTAGCCTGGTCCTTCAGCTTTTGAGTGTTGAACTTGGCTTGTGGTCTATCTGCAGCTCCTGATTCCCTGAAAGCTTTTAATTTGATTTGGATTGTCCCTTGTACGAGATAGTGGTCTGAGCCAACGTCTGCTCCTCTTCTTGCTTTTGTGTCCAGTAGGCTGCGCCTCCACTTCCTTGAGATTGAGATGAAGTCGATTTGGTTTTTGGTTTGCCCGTCTGGTGACACCCATGTAGCCTTGTGGATATCTTTGTGCTTGTATACACTGCCACCAATCACCAGTTCGTTGAAGGCGCAGAAGTCGGCGAAGAGTTCTCCGTTTTCATTCATTTCTCCTAGAGCTTCTCTACCCATGATGAGTTCCCTTCCCGTATTGTCTGGTCCCAGTTTGGCGTTCATGTCTCCCATTAGTATTTTCATGTCGCCAGCTGGAGTATTGTCCATTGTTGCCTGTAGTTGCCTGTAGAATTCTTCTTTCTTCTCGAGGTCTGCGTTGTTTGTGGGTGCATAACATTGTATGATTGACACTTTCCTTCCTTTGGAGTTGAACCTGGCGGTCATTATCCTGGACGAAATCGCCTCCCATTGTATCAGGGCTTTCGTTGCCGTTGGTGACATCATGATAGCCACGCCCTCGGTGTGCGTGTGGTTATCTTCTGGGTGACCGGAGTAGATCACTGACTCACCTGTTGACAATTTGGTGAGTCCACTCCCATTCCATCTGCTCTCACATATTCCCAGCACTTGTATTCCGTATCTTTTCATCTCGTTGGCGATCTGGGCAGCTTTTCCAGTCTCGTACATAGTTCGAACGTTCCATGTTCCTACACAGACTTTTTCTTTTGGTGCAAGGAGGTTCAGCATACTGAAGATTCTGTAGCAATTTTTGTTTACAGGGTGGGGTTGCTAGCCTCACGCCTGAGAAAAGAATGATTACATTAAGTAAAAGTTTAGAGAGAAGCAACTTTTTGGGTTGCTCCCCTCAAAATCAGAAAATAACGGACAAACAATGAGAACAACATCAACAAAGGAAACAGTTCACAGAAAAAAGGGCAAAAAGCGACGACAACTATACAATAAGACAACATGCAATATAGTTCAGTACATGTAACTAAAATGATATCTTAACCATAAACTCACTGACTTGGAGCAACTTGAACATATAAATCCAACAATATATACAATTATAGATGTGTTTATGTTTAAAAATTCCACAAATCCAAACAGTGAGTTATGTGTATTATCTGTCAATAAGATTGTATTTTTTGGATTCAGTGTTCGAAAGGTTAATAATTGTGATAATTTCCGCAAACACTTTGCATAAAATTTTAGAGTAATAAGATATTTTATTTATGACCAAAATGTAGCGTAATAGTCGAAAAGTTGGAGTAGTGCTAATACTAGCTGTCAGTACAGTTTTATCCTCAGTTCCAGCTCGACGTTTACGGCATACAAGTGAGTTATGTGACTCATTATAGCCGTTTGTAGGGGGTGTGTTGCTTGATGTAGCGATCAAGGACGTTAAATCAGACACCAGTTTTTCAGGGGATTGGGTTCGTTGCTTTTTACTTTGATTAACCATAACTATTAGAAATGAGAGTTAGAGGTTACAAGTATGGAAGTAGTATAGTACTTGTGCAAGTTTTACAACAAGATAAATTTTATGTAACGAATCACGTAAAAATGTGACGCAAACGTTGAAAATACCGCGATACAGAGTCGACACAGAGTTGATATGACACACCATACATATGTACAAACAGTACACATAACCTCGCAGGTTATGTCTCGATGTAATTCCTTTGAAGAATCGCAGGACTTACAGTAGTAAGCCTGCAACCCCACTGAGGTCGACGATTCTAAATTGGAAAATCGTCAAGTTGTGCATTGTCTGACTCTCGACTCTCAGCACCTTCCAGCAGAAACAGCTTCCTAATAACTCACACCAACATGTCACCACTTTTTCTCACCTCGAACGTTCACACCTGCCCATCAGCACCAGGAGTACCTTTCCTACCACTCCCAAAGACATCTGCCTGTGGCACATTTATCTGCTAATAGGACTATATCACCGGACTTCAATTTTCCGCACTTTTTCCACTTATCTCCTGTTTCCAGTGTTAGAACATAATAATATTATATATTTCTTCCTGTTTATGCAGGAACATACCAATTGTACAGGCATGGATAAGTTATTATATAAATTACACATAATTTGATATATGATGAATTTACAGTTTGGTTGTTCTTTCTGACATCAAAGTCAGTCGGAACAGTCTGCCATAACGTCTGTTTGTGTAGCACATAAAGAGATATAGAAATATTGTCTTCGCATTAACAAAAAACCCAGACATCAGATGAATGTAATACAGATATCTGGGAAAAATAAAGCTTGAAGTCAATTCTCCTATATAACTTTGTTGTGAACAGCACCCTAGACTTACTCTTTTAAAAATCTTTCCCAAAATATATATTTCATGTACCTGACCTGTTTCCATCTTTTAATCGTAGGTATTCGTTCCACACTCAAGTCCTCTATGCCAGGGTCACCTCTCAATAACAATAATTTATTTGGAGTCAACACATTGAAATCCTCGACGTCGTCCCTCACATGTAATAGTGGCTGGTCATTTAGTATTCGTTCATCTACACAAAGAAATGTCTCCAACATTTCGTCATTAGAACTTTGGTTTTTGATTATGGAGCTTAAAATACGCTTAATAACTCCTATAAGTCTTTTCCATAGCCCACATCTGTGGCTGGCATGTGGTGGGTTGAAGTGACACTCAATGTTTCTTTACAATAACTGTCAGCCACGTCTCGTAAACCGTCAGTGCCCAGCTCATGCTACGCTGAGACTAACGCTGTTCCTTGAAGTTTCTCAGAAAGGCTTAGTAATAACGAACGCAAAAACCAAAACACCGATTGGCGACTCGAGAATTCTTTATTGTAACACCAACATATAGCCAACTTTAAAACTGAGCTTTAAAACTAAGGTCTATGAACAAATATTACAATAATAAATCACAATATTACTTCTGACGGTTTTCTCCTGACTTCTTTCTGAACAGCGACCGATGAGACGATGACTGGAGTATTGATGGCTCCGCGAAAATTGGGGAAGTTGGTTTTGAGCAAACAACCATGAATTGATCGTTCAATCTTCAACTCCATTGACACTCCCCGGAAAAAATCGGATCCATCCCATTTTTCCTTCACGACCAATACACGTTGACTTGGATGCCATTGCGAGAACCTGGGTCACACGGACAGAGCTGAAATGGAAAACAAACAGAAAAGCCAACACACCACAAGCATACTCACAGCACAATCTCACACATCGATGACGAAATAGCTGATAGAGGGAAGTCAGCAAATGAACTCTGCGACGATTTTCCAACCTAGGGCATCAACCTGAGAAGGGTTTTTGGGCGTACTGGTGTCGTCCTACAGTTCTTCAAAGGGTAGTGCATCAGAGAGCAGTCCAATGTGCTGGGTGTGTGATTTTGTACATATGTTCATACTGTATATACTGAATTGGTATCATCTTTCTTCTGTCTGTTGGTAAATCTGTTTGTGTCCGGACGACTTCCACTTGGATCATCAACCTGAGAAGGAATGTAGGCGTACTGCTGTAAGTCCTACAGTTCTTCAAGGGTAGTTTGTCGTGCCAGAACCCACAACATTTGATGTATTGATTGTACATATGTTCGTGTTAAATAGTTTTGTGAGCTCCAATTATTGTAATTGTTGGTTAGTCTTGACTGTGTCCGGACATTCTACAACTTACAATCGTCAACGTGAGAAGGGATGCAGGCGTACTGGTGTAAGTCCTGCGATTCTTCAAAGGAATTACATCGAGACGTAATCTGCGAGGTCATGTGTACTGTTTGTACATATGTGTGGTGTGTCATGTCAACTAGTGTTTTTGGATTCACTGTGTTTACTTGTTGTTTTCGTACTTTATTGTTATTGCATAATTATGCTAAATAATAATAATAGTTCTATTTCTCGAACAGAAACCAGCTATTTTTACAGGCGTGAACATACGTACACTTATCAAAACTTATAGAATATATAATATGATTTGTTAATATATAAACAAGTTGGTAACTGTTAAATGTGAGAGAAACATTTAAAATGAAGTGTACAAATAAGGCCATTCTCTATCGCGGTACGTTCAACGTTTGCGTCACATTTTTACGTGATTCGTTACATAAAATTTATCTTGTTGTAAAACTTGCACAAGTACTATACTACTTCCATACTTGTAACCTCTAACTCTCATTTCTAATAGTTATGGTTAATCAAAGTAAAAAGCAACGAACCCAATCCCCTGTAAAACTGGTGTCTGATTTAACGTCCTTGATTGCTACATCAAGCAACACACCCCCTACAAACGGCTATAATGAGTCACATAACTCACTTGTATGCCGTAAACGTCGAGCTGGAACTGAGGATAAAACTGTACTGACAGCTAGTATTAGCACTACTCCAAAAAATTCAGTACCCTCTGCTCATACAGAACCCCTCCCTTCACCTTATGTGCTTATGGAGAAACTCCAGCCATCAAGTTCTTTTTCAGTACTATCTTCAGAAATAGAACTTCTAAAGTTGTCTATAGGAGAACTTAAGGCTGAGTTAAGGGAAATAAAAAACAGTAAGTCAGTAAATGCTGGAAACATCGAAACCAATACCGAGACATCCAAATTATCAGATCAGATCAGCGATATCAGATGGCAGGTCTGTGAACTGACACCTCTAACTATCCTCATGAAAACTGTAAACCTTAACAAGCTTGACACAGAATCGGTAACTAAGGTAGATAACCTCACTAACTTCGTTACCACAGAAGTAACAAAACGACTCGACGCAAAACTGAGTGCTATTGTCTACAACATTCCGGACAATGAGGCACTAAAAAAGGTACAGCGCATCTTACTTAGTGAGGCGAAAATGCCTAACTCCAAGACTAAGTGCTATAGGCTGAAGAAGAGTCAACATGAGAAGTGTTGTCCTATTCGTTTTCAGTTCGAAACACTGGCAGAGACCAGAAAATTCATCCACTCCCAACACACCCTATCGCAAGCCAGAAACTACAAACATATAAAGGTCGGGGTGGAAAAAACAGTTATAGAAAGGCGCGCATACAATTATCTCACTAAGACTAATTGTGAAATAGGTAATAGGACATTGCAAGCAGCCATTATTCCAAACCCTGTGAAAGATACAGTAGACCCCACCGCATCACCCCTCTCAAAACACACAGAAATATCCCATCAGAGTGCAACACCATCCGAAAGGCCACTAGACTGTAACCAAATAAATAATAAAACCATACCACCCATCACTGCAGAATCTAAAATGCCACTATATAACCCCAGAACCAAAGTTGAAACCCCCCGAAATTCTCCACTGTACCCTCCTAGCCATAAGTTCATTGGTAGAGATAAGGAAAATATGCCCCTAAATCATACCAACAAAAACAGTGGCAGCTTTAATAAACCCACACTCCCCACGGTTAATAGTATTAGCACTCACAGCGTGCTAAATCGCACGGTGGCACACACTAATATCCAATGTCACAACGATGTCACCCCAAATAGTTCAAGTGGTAATAGTCAGACCTCGGTTACCAACAACTCAGGGTCTTCAGAGTATGGCACACAAACAAATTTCGACCGGATATATAGTACAAGTCTGCTGGGAACTAACCCAAAATGCAGTACACACGAAACCCACACAAGGACACAACTAGCATCAAACAATAGGTGGAATAATAAACCATGGTCATCACAAGGATCCAATCATTTTTTATCCCCCGCGTCCCTGTCAGCGTTGAAAAAACAGCTGGTAGGGATGTTAACACTCCTAAACCACTAGTGCTGGCTTCCTCCTTGCATGAAAACAGGAACGGACTAGTGCACCCGTATCCATTAGGCACACTTGACACCTGCACAAGTATAGGTCAAATAAAGAATTCTACCCACTCCTGTAACCTGACAAAAAATAAAAATTCCTCGGTCTATAGCAAATCCAGTACTCCAACTCTTAATTCTTCACCGAAAACAGCACACACCAACTCGGTAGACATAGGTGAGCATGATGCTGGAACTCATCTTAACATAGGATCGTCATGTCCAGCAGAACTACTGGGTGCTGAACCATATTCGGGGCTGACGAACGAACTTAAATACTTCAAATGCTACTTCAACTCTCATCTTTACCTAATCCTCATAAATGCTAGATCTGTTCTAAATAAATTGCCGATGCTCAGAGCACTCACAGTAATATACAAACACCCTGTAATTGTCATCAGTGAATCTTGGTGTCATTCGGACATCCTGTGTCAATGGAGTTGAAGATTGAACGATCAATTCTTGGTTGTTTGCCCAAAATCAACTTCCCCAATTTTCGCGGAGGCATCAATACGACAGTCATCGTCTCATCGGTCGCTGTTCAGAAAGAAGAGTGAAACATCGTCAGAAGTAATCTTATGATTTATTATTGTAATATTTGTTTACAGACCTTAGTTGCTTAGTTCGTTTATCCCATTTATATGTTGGTGTAACAATAAAGAAATAACAAGCAGCAGATCGGTGTTTTGGTTATTTCGTCCGCTATAACTAAGCGTTTCTGAAATCTTCAAGGAACAGCGTGGGCCCGAGCGTAGCGAGAGCTGGGCATTAACGGTTTATGAGACGTGGCTGACAGTTTCTGACGATAGAAACAGATCTGGCGGATTGAAACAGTTGGTGAAAGTTTGGATAGTCGCCGTTCATTTTTCCTGGTGCCGGTCAAGTCCTCTTTGAACAAGCAATATCTGGAACGCTTTTGGAATTGAGTCAAGTTCAACAATGCCTGGGTCAAAGAAGGGACAGAGTGTCTTCGATGCAAACAGGAAAGTAAGTCATGGTGACTTGTCTGTTAATTGTAACGATGTGTCTGATGTTAAGCATGACATGGTTGATGTTACTGTTTCGCCGTTCAGGGATGATAGGTACATCAAACTCCCTAAATTAGAACCACGGTGTTTTGATGGAAACCCGGCCGATTATTTACAATTTGTAAAGGAGTTTGAGATCATGCTGAGTAGTTTTCTATTAACTGATGAAATGAAGTTAATGTATTTGATGAGATATTGCACTGGAGATGCTGCAAGAGCTATACAGTGCTGTACGTTTATGAAGCCAAACGAGGGCTACTACGAGGCTCTGAGCATATTACGTCAAAGGTTTGGAAGACCTTCGATGATTGCAGGGAAATTATTCGAGGCGGTTAAGGGTAATGGTGGTCAATTACAGGATGACTCCCAGGCACTCACTGAGTTTTTGGATAATTTGCTAATTTACAAGAATGGAATGATTTCGATGAATCGAATGAGTGACCTCAACTCGAGTTTTATACTATAAGTAATAGCAAGACGTCTACCTACTCGACTGCAAAGGAAGTGGGTGAAGATAAGCTCCCGTATGGAGGATGAGGGTATCGAGCTAAAGTTTGATGATATCCTGAAACTGGTAAAAGATAGTGTCAATCAATCTATGAGCAAGTTTTCCAGTCTGTTAGATCTCACCCCTAGAATAGAGCAGTCTGAGGGTAAAACGCAATCATTGATGACGAATAGGCCTCAGAGAGGTGGATATCGAGAAGGCTCCATGATGTCTAGTAATGCATATAGACCTAATGAGTGTAACAGGTTTCGTAGTACATCCTCAACAGATAAGTTACAAGATGCAAGACAAACACGGTTTTGTTTTACACGTGTGCAAGAGGTGCATACAGAAGTGAACTGTGAACCAGTGAGCAAGTTCAGTGATAAGCTAAATGTGAAATCAAGGTCTGACTCCGAATTGTGTGACGATAACGGTGCGGTGAAGAAGTCTGTATTTGCAACTGGTAAGCCGTTGTTGAATAAAGTGTCACAGAATAGAGTTGCTGCTTCAGAGTGCAGTTCTGACCCTACAAGTTTACAAAGTATAACTAGTCAGAGTGAAGTTATAAAACCTTTAATGATTTGTGAGGAGGAACCAAAATTGTCTACTTCTGTTATTAAAGAGTTTGAAAATTATGAAGTTGACGGTAAAGTGAATATTCGTGATAATGATCATGATAGTGCAGATTTGTCCTTGGTTGATCATGATGAAATGGGGGGAATGCCTACTACTGCTAAGTTAAATAAAGGTTCTGTACAACTACAACGTGAAGTAGAATTGAACGCAGATGCAGTTCCAAAAGGTGTGCATACTTGTGAGACCGTCAGTGTAGTTGATCAGCGTGTAGCCCACCTATCATCAGATGATAGTGCTAAACCCGAACTAGTAGTGAAAGACAGCAGTGGTGGTAATCTTGCAGTTGGACAAATATCTGAAAGCCGAACAAGAACAGCTTCTGATCCACCACTAAGTTCATCACCTTGTGTCACTCAGTCATCGTTGGTGCTGTCATCCACAATGAAACAGACACCCATCAACTCAAGTATCTTGTGCAATGACTATGCTAGTATCAGTTCGTTTGAGAGGACGAATATCAATGGTCAGTTTAGTGTGGATAAGCCAAGTGTAAAGGAGAGAGTTATTGTTAAATTGACTTGCATGAATAAAGGCATTTCTAGTTTCAAGTTGCTATTTGAATGCTATTATCTTTGGTGTAAATTACTCTGTTTCTACACTTGGTTGATGAGATATGTCGTGTGTTTGTTGGTCATCTATATTCTACGATACAATGACATGGGCGTGTTGCCGTTCAGATTTGAGGATATAGCTGATAGAAGGAAGTTAGCAAATGAACTCTGCGACGATTTTCCAACCTAGGGCGTCAACCTGAGAAGGGTTGTAGGCGTACTGGTGTAAGTCCTACAGTTCTTCAAAGGGTAGTTTGTCATGCCGGAATCCACAACATTTGATGTAGTGATTGTACATATGTTTGTGTTAAATAGTTGTGTGAGTTCCAATTATCGAAATTGTTGGTTAATCTTGTTTGTTTCCGGACATTCCACAACTTACAATCGTCAACCTGTGAAGGGTTGTAGGCGTACTGGTGTAAGTCCTGCAATTCTTCAAAGGAATTCCACCAAGAGATGATCGGCGAGGTTGTTTGTACTATTTGTATATACGTGTGGTGTGTCATATCAATTGGTGTATTTTGGATTCATTGTGTTTACTTGTTGTTTTCGTGTCTTGTTGTTATTGCGTAAATTTGTTAAAATTTTCGTCGTGATTATTTCTGAAGTTGTTTCGAGTCTTCTACATCCATGAATGAATTGATTGATGTTAAGGACAGCAGATGGGTCGTATACGCCGGGGAGGCTAGGCTATTGCTGAGAACGAAATGCACACGGAGATAATTGTTAGCTGCGGTCACACACGCCGGGGAGAAAGAGTGTACACGACTGAGGCTCGCATGCGTCACCGCTACTAGAACTGAGGCAGAATGAGTGACAAGCGATTTCAGTGATAATTGATAGTGAATAGAAAAGAGGATGCTTGAAGAGTATCATGAGGTGGTGCTATGGTCACGTTGCATTCTGCAAGAGTCATTCTAGTAAGTGGCGATTGTGTTGCAAGATGTCAAGAGGAGGTCTCTGTCTGGAGGGGCAGGTCGTCATTGATGTGTGAGATTCTGCTGTGAGTATGCTTGTGGTGTGTTGGCTTTTCTGTTTGTTTTCCATTTCAGCTCTGTCCGTGTGACCCAGGTTCTCGCAATGGCATCCAAGTCAACGTGTATTGGTCGTGAAGGAAAAATGGGATGGATCCGATTTTTTCCGGGGAGTGTCAATGGAGTTGAAGATTGAACGATCAATTCTTGGTTGTTTGCCCAAAATCAACTTCCCCAATTTTCGCGGAGGCATCAATACGACAGTCATCGTCTCATCGGTCGCTGTTCAGAAAGAAGAGTGAAACATCGTCAGAAGTAATCTTATGATTTATTATTGTAATATTTGTTTACAGACCTTAGTTGCTTAGTTCGTTTATCCCATTTATATGTTGGTGTAACAATAAAGAAATAACAAGCAGCAGATCGGTGTTTTGGTTATTTCGTCCGCTATAACTAAGCGTTTCTGAAATCTTCAAGGAACAGCGTGGGCCCGAGCGTAGCGAGAGCTGGGCATTAACGGTTTATGAGACGTGGCTGACAGTTTCTGACGATAGAAACAGATCTGGCGGATTGAAACAGTTGGTGAAAGTTTGGATAGTCGCCGTTCATTTTTCCTGGTGCCGGTCAAGTCCTCTTTGAACAAGCAATATCTGGAACGCTTTTGGAATTGAGTCAAGTTCAACAATGCCTGGGTCAAAGAAGGGACAGAGTGTCTTCGATGCAAACAGGAAAGTAAGTCATGGTGACTTGTCTGTTAATTGTAACGATGTGTCTGATGTTAAGCATGACATGGTTGATGTTACTGTTTCGCCGTTCAGGGATGATAGGTACATCAAACTCCCTAAATTAGAACCACGGTGTTTTGATGGAAACCCGGCCGATTATTTACAATTTGTAAAGGAGTTTGAGATCATGCTGAGTAGTTTTCTATTAACTGATGAAATGAAGTTAATGTATTTGATGAGATATTGCACTGGAGATGCTGCAAGAGCTATACAGTGCTGTACGTTTATGAAGCCAAACGAGGGCTACTACGAGGCTCTGAGCATATTACGTCAAAGGTTTGGAAGACCTTCGATGATTGCAGGGAAATTATTCGAGGCGGTTAAGGGTAATGGTGGTCAATTACAGGATGACTCCCAGGCACTCACTGAGTTTTTGGATAATTTGCTAATTTACAAGAATGGAATGATTTCGATGAATCGAATGAGTGACCTCAACTCGAGTTTTATACTATAAGTAATAGCAAGACGTCTACCTACTCGACTGCAAAGGAAGTGGGTGAAGATAGGCTCCCGTATGGAGGATGAGGGTATCGAGCTAAAGTTTGATGATATCCTGAAACTGGTAAAAGATAGTGTCAATCAATCTATGAGCAAGTTTTCCAGTCTGTTAGATCTCACCCCTAGAATAGAGCAGTCTGAGGGTAAAACGCAATCATTGATGACGAATAGGCCTCAGAGAGGTGGATATCGAGAAGGCTCCATGATGTCTAGTAATGCATATAGACCTAATGAGTGTAACAGGTTTCGTAGTACATCCTCAACAGATAAGTTACAAGATGCAAGACAAACACGGTTTTGTTTTACACGTGTGCAAGAGGTGCATACAGAAGTGAACTGTGAACCAGTGAGCAAGTTCAGTGATAAGCTAAATGTGAAATCAAGGTCTGACTCCGAATTGTGTGACGATAACGGTGCGGTGAAGAAGTCTGTATTTGCAACTGGTAAGCCGTTGTTGAATAAAGTGTCACAGAATAGAGTTGCTGCTTCAGAGTGCAGTTCTGACCCTACAAGTTTACAAAGTATAACTAGTCAGAGTGAAGTTATAAAACCTTTAATGATTTGTGAGGAGGAACCAAAATTGTCTACTTCTGTTATTAAAGAGTTTGAAAATTATGAAGTTGACGGTAAAGTGAATATTCGTGATAATGATCATGATAGTGCAGATTTGTCCTTGGTTGATCATGATGAAATGGGGGGAATGCCTACTACTGCTAAGTTAAATAAAGGTTCTGTACAACTACAACGTGAAGTAGAATTGAACGCAGATGCAGTTCCAAAAGGTGTGCATACTTGTGAGACCGTCAGTGTAGTTGATCAGCGTGTAGCCCACCTATCATCAGATGATAGTGCTAAACCCGAACTAGTAGTGAAAGACAGCAGTGGTGGTAATCTTGCAGTTGGACAAATATCTGAAAGCCGAACAAGAACAGCTTCTGATCCACCACTAAGTTCATCACCTTGTGTCACTCAGTCATCGTTGGTGCTGTCATCCACAATGAAACAGACACCCATCAACTCAAGTATCTTGTGCAATGACTATGCTAGTATCAGTTCGTTTGAGAGGACGAATATCAATGGTCAGTTTAGTGTGGATAAGCCAAGTGTAAAGGAGAGAGTTATTGTTAAATTGACTTGCATGAATAAAGGCATTTCTAGTTTCAAGTTGCTATTTGAATGCTATTATCTTTGGTGTAAATTACTCTGTTTCTACACTTGGTTGATGAGATATGTCGTGTGTTTGTTGGTCATCTATATTCTACGATACAATGACATGGGCGTGTTGCCGTTCAGATTTGAGGATATAGCTGATAGAAGGAAGTTAGCAAATGAACTCTGCGACGATTTTCCAACCTAGGGCGTCAACCTGAGAAGGGTTGTAGGCGTACTGGTGTAAGTCCTACAGTTCTTCAAAGGGTAGTTTGTCATGCCGGAATCCACAACATTTGATGTAGTGATTGTACATATGTTTGTGTTAAATAGTTGTGTGAGTTCCAATTATCGAAATTGTTGGTTAATCTTGTTTGTTTCCGGACATTCCACAACTTACAATCGTCAACCTGTGAAGGGTTGTAGGCGTACTGGTGTAAGTCCTGCAATTCTTCAAAGGAATTCCACCAAGAGATGATCGGCGAGGTTGTTTGTACTATTTGTATATACGTGTGGTGTGTCATATCAATTGGTGTATTTTGGATTCATTGTGTTTACTTGTTGTTTTCGTGTCTTGTTGTTATTGCGTAAATTTGTTAAAATTTTCGTCGTGATTATTTCTGAAGTTGTTTCGAGTCTTCTACATCCATGAATGAATTGATTGATGTTAAGGACAGCAGATGGGTCGTATACGCCGGGGAGGCTAGGCTATTGCTGAGAACGAAATGCACACGGAGATAATTGTTAGCTGCGGTCACACACGCCGGGGAGAAAGAGTGTACACGACTGAGGCTCGCATGCGTCACCGCTACTAGAACTGAGGCAGAATGAGTGACAAGCGATTTCAGTGATAATTGATAGTGAATAGAAAAGAGGATGCTTGAAGAGTATCATGAGGTGGTGCTATGGTCACGTTGCATTCTGCAAGAGTCATTCTAGTAAGTGGCGATTGTGTTGCAAGATGTCAAGAGGAGGTCTCTGTCTGGAGGGGCAGGTCGTCATTGATGTGTGAGATTCTGCTGTGAGTATGCTTGTGGTGTGTTGGCTTTTCTGTTTGTTTTCCATTTCAGCTCTGTCCGTGTGACCCAGGTTCTCGCAATGGCATCCAAGTCAACGTGTATTGGTCGTGAAGGAAAAATGGGATGGATCCGATTTTTTCCGGGGAGTGTCAATGGAGTTGAAGATTGAACGATCAATTCTTGGTTGTTTGCCCAAAATCAACTTCCCCAATTTTCGCGGAGGCATCAATACGACAGTCATCGTCTCATCGGTCGCTGTTCAGAAAGAAGAGTGAAACATCGTCAGAAGTAATCTTATGATTTATTATTGTAATATTTGTTTACAGACCTTAGTTGCTTAGTTCGTTTATCCCATTTATATGTTGGTGTAACAATAAAGAAATAACAAGCAGCAGATCGGTGTTTTGGTTATTTCGTCCGCTATAACTAAGCGTTTCTGAAATCTTCAAGGAACAGCGTGGGCCCGAGCGTAGCGAGAGCTGGGCATTAACGGTTTATGAGACGTGGCTGACAGTTTCTGACGATAGAAACAGATCTGGCGGATTGAAACAGTTGGTGAAAGTTTGGATAGTCGCCGTTCATTTTTCCTGGTGCCGGTCAAGTCCTCTTTGAACAAGCAATATCTGGAACGCTTTTGGAATTGAGTCAAGTTCAACAATGCCTGGGTCAAAGAAGGGACAGAGTGTCTTCGATGCAAACAGGAAAGTAAGTCATGGTGACTTGTCTGTTAATTGTAACGATGTGTCTGATGTTAAGCATGACATGGTTGATGTTACTGTTTCGCCGTTCAGGGATGATAGGTACATCAAACTCCCTAAATTAGAACCACGGTGTTTTGATGGAAACCCGGCCGATTATTTACAATTTGTAAAGGAGTTTGAGATCATGCTGAGTAGTTTTCTATTAACTGATGAAATGAAGTTAATGTATTTGATGAGATATTGCACTGGAGATGCTGCAAGAGCTATACAGTGCTGTACGTTTATGAAGCCAAACGAGGGCTACTACGAGGCTCTGAGCATATTACGTCAAAGGTTTGGAAGACCTTCGATGATTGCAGGGAAATTATTCGAGGCGGTTAAGGGTAATGGTGGTCAATTACAGGATGACTCCCAGGCACTCACTGAGTTTTTGGATAATTTGCTAATTTACAAGAATGGAATGATTTCGATGAATCGAATGAGTGACCTCAACTCGAGTTTTATACTATAAGTAATAGCAAGACGTCTACCTACTCGACTGCAAAGGAAGTGGGTGAAGATAAGCTCCCGTATGGAGGATGAGGGTATCGAGCTAAAGTTTGATGATATCCTGAAACTGGTAAAAGATAGTGTCAATCAATCTATGAGCAAGTTTTCCAGTCTGTTAGATCTCACCCCTAGAATAGAGCAGTCTGAGGGTAAAACGCAATCATTGATGACGAATAGGCCTCAGAGAGGTGGATATCGAGAAGGCTCCATGATGTCTAGTAATGCATATAGACCTAATGAGTGTAACAGGTTTCGTAGTACATCCTCAACAGATAAGTTACAAGATGCAAGACAAACACGGTTTTGTTTTACACGTGTGCAAGAGGTGCATACAGAAGTGAACTGTGAACCAGTGAGCAAGTTCAGTGATAAGCTAAATGTGAAATCAAGGTCTGACTCCGAATTGTGTGACGATAACGGTGCGGTGAAGAAGTCTGTATTTGCAACTGGTAAGCCGTTGTTGAATAAAGTGTCACAGAATAGAGTTGCTGCTTCAGAGTGCAGTTCTGACCCTACAAGTTTACAAAGTATAACTAGTCAGAGTGAAGTTATAAAACCTTTAATGATTTGTGAGGAGGAACCAAAATTGTCTACTTCTGTTATTAAAGAGTTTGAAAATTATGAAGTTGACGGTAAAGTGAATATTCGTGATAATGATCATGATAGTGCAGATTTGTCCTTGGTTGATCATGATGAAATGGGGGAAATGCCTACTACTGCTAAGTTAAATAAAGGTTCTGTACAACTACAACGTGAAGTAGAATTGAACGCAGATGCAGTTCCAAAAGGTGTGCATACTTGTGAGACCGTCAGTGTAGTTGATCAGCGTGTAGCCCACCTATCATCAGATGATAGTGCTAAACCCGAACTAGTAGTGAAAGACAGCAGTGGTGGTAATCTTGCAGTTGGACAAATATCTGAAAGCCGAACAAGAACAGCTTCTGATCCACCACTAAGTTCATCACCTTGTGTCACTCAGTCATCGTTGGTGCTGTCATCCACAATGAAACAGACACCCATCAACTCAAGTATCTTGTGCAATGACTATGCTAGTATCAGTTCGTTTGAGAGGACGAATATCAATGGTCAGTTTAGTGTGGATAAGCCAAGTGTAAAGGAGAGAGTTATTGTTAAATTGACTTGCATGAATAAAGGCATTTCTAGTTTCAAGTTGCTATTTGAATGCTATTATCTTTGGTGTAAATTACTCTGTTTCTACACTTGGTTGATGAGATATGTCGTGTGTTTGTTGGTCATCTATATTCTACGATACAATGACATGGGCGTGTTGCCGTTCAGATTTGAGGATATAGCTGATAGAAGGAAGTTAGCAAATGAACTCTGCGACGATTTTCCAACCTAGGGCGTCAACCTGAGAAGGGTTGTAGGCGTACTGGTGTAAGTCCTACAGTTCTTCAAAGGGTAGTTTGTCATGCCGGAATCCACAACATTTGATGTAGTGATTGTACATATGTTTGTGTTAAATAGTTGTGTGAGTTCCAATTATCGAAATTGTTGGTTAATCTTGTTTGTTTCCGGACATTCCACAACTTACAATCGTCAACCTGTGAAGGGTTGTAGGCGTACTGGTGTAAGTCCTGCAATTCTTCAAAGGAATTCCACCAAGAGATGATCGGCGAGGTTGTTTGTACTATTTGTATATACGTGTGGTGTGTCATATCAATTGGTGTATTTTGGATTCATTGTGTTTACTTGTTGTTTTCGTGTCTTGTTGTTATTGCGTAAATTTGTTAAAATTTTCGTCGTGATTATTTCTGAAGTTGTTTCGAGTCTTCTACATCCATGAATGAATTGATTGATGTTAAGGACAGCAGATGGGTCGTATACGCCGGGGAGGCTAGGCTATTGCTGAGAACGAAATGCACACGGAGATAATTGTTAGCTGCGGTCACACACGCCGGGGAGAAAGAGTGTACACGACTGAGGCTCGCATGCGTCACCGCTACTAGAACTGAGGCAGAATGAGTGACAAGCGATTTCAGTGATAATTGATAGTGAATAGAAAAGAGGATGCTTGAAGAGTATCATGAGGTGGTGCTATGGTCACGTTGCATTCTGCAAGAGTCATTCTAGTAAGTGGCGATTGTGTTGCAAGATGTCAAGAGGAGGTCTCTGTCTGGAGGGGCAGGTCGTCATTGATGTGTGAGATTCTGCTGTGAGTATGCTTGTGGTGTGTTGGCTTTTCTGTTTGTTTTCCATTTCAGCTCTGTCCGTGTGACCCAGGTTCTCGCAATGGCATCCAAGTCAACGTGTATTGGTCGTGAAGGAAAAATGGGATGGATCCGATTTTTTCCGGGGAGTGTCAATGGAGTTGAAGATTGAACGATCAATTCTTGGTTGTTTGCCCAAAATCAACTTCCCCAATTTTCGCGGAGGCATCAATACGACAGTCATCGTCTCATCGGTCGCTGTTCAGAAAGAAGAGTGAAACATCGTCAGAAGTAATCTTATGATTTATTATTGTAATATTTGTTTACAGACCTTAGTTGCTTAGTTCGTTTATCCCATTTATATGTTGGTGTAACAATAAAGAAATAACAAGCAGCAGATCGGTGTTTTGGTTATTTCGTCCGCTATAACTAAGCGTTTCTGAAATCTTCAAGGAACAGCGTGGGCCCGAGCGTAGCGAGAGCTGGGCATTAACGGTTTATGAGACGTGGCTGACAGTTTCTGACGATAGAAACAGATCTGGCGGATTGAAACAGTTGGTGAAAGTTTGGATAGTCGCCGTTCATTTTTCCTGGTGCCGGTCAAGTCCTCTTTGAACAAGCAATATCTGGAACGCTTTTGGAATTGAGTCAAGTTCAACAATGCCTGGGTCAAAGAAGGGACAGAGTGTCTTCGATGCAAACAGGAAAGTAAGTCATGGTGACTTGTCTGTTAATTGTAACGATGTGTCTGATGTTAAGCATGACATGGTTGATGTTACTGTTTCGCCGTTCAGGGATGATAGGTACATCAAACTCCCTAAATTAGAACCACGGTGTTTTGATGGAAACCCGGCCGATTATTTACAATTTGTAAAGGAGTTTGAGATCATGCTGAGTAGTTTTCTATTAACTGATGAAATGAAGTTAATGTATTTGATGAGATATTGCACTGGAGATGCTGCAAGAGCTATACAGTGCTGTACGTTTATGAAGCCAAAAGAGGGCTACTACGAGGCTCTGAGCATATTACGTCAAAGGTTTGGAAGACCTTCGATGATTGCAGGGAAATTATTCGAGGGGGTTAAGGGTAATGGTGGTCAATTACAGGATGACTCCCAGGCACTCACTGAGTTTTTGGATAATTTGCTAATTTACAAGAATGGAATGATTTCGATGAATCGAATGAGTGACCTCAACTCGAGTTTTATACTATAAGTAATAGCAAGACGTCTACCTACTCGACTGCAAAGGAAGTGGGTGAAGATAAGCTCCCGTATGGAGGATGAGGGTATCGAGCTAAAGTTTGATGATATCCTGAAACTGGTAAAAGATAGTGTCAATCAATCTATGAGCAAGTTTTCCAGTCTGTTAGATCTCACCCCTAGAATAGAGCAGTCTGAGGGTAAAACGCAATCATTGATGACGAATAGGCCTCAGAGAGGTGGATATCGAGAAGGCTCCATGATGTCTAGTAATGCATATAGACCTAATGAGTGTAACAGGTTTCGTAGTACATCCTCAACAGATAAGTTACAAGATGCAAGACAAACACGGTTTTGTTTTACACGTGTGCAAGAGGTGCATACAGAAGTGAACTGTGAACCAGTGAGCAAGTTCAGTGATAAGCTAAATGTGAAATCAAGGTCTGACTCCGAATTGTGTGACGATAACGGTGCGGTGAAGAAGTCTGTATTTGCAACTGGTAAGCCGTTGTTGAATAAAGTGTCACAGAATAGAGTTGCTGCTTCAGAGTGCAGTTCTGACCCTACAAGTTTACAAAGTATAACTAGTCAGAGTGAAGTTATAAAACCTTTAATGATTTGTGAGGAGGAACCAAAATTGTCTACTTCTGTTATTAAAGAGTTTGAAAATTATGAAGTTGACGGTAAAGTGAATATTCGTGATAATGATCATGATAGTGCAGATTTGTCCTTGGTTGATCATGATGAAATGGGGGAATGCCTACTACTGCTATTGCCGATGCTCAGAGCACTCACAGTAATATACAAACCCCCTGTAATTGTCATCACTGAATCTTGGTGTCATTCGAACATCCTGGATGAAGAAATAAGCTTAGATAACTACACACACTTTCGGTGTGACAGGGAAGGTGGTAAGGGAGGGGGTTGTCTCATGTACTTTCTGAATGCACTTACTGTATCACAGCTAGAAAGTAGTACACTTAACATGCCTGAGACTCTATGGGTTAATGTACACTTAAATAACGTAACAGCATTAATTGGATGCTCCTACAGAGCACCTGGCACCTTTAGTAATTACGAGACCCAACTCATTAATACTCTGGAGCAATTATCCGACTTACAATACGATCATAAGATCCTATGTGGGGACTTTAACTTACCTGAAATCAACTGGGATATACCCACAGGTCCAACTAAATTTGATAAGTTCTTAGACACACTGGATATACTTGGCTGGAAACAAACTGTCACTACTCCCACAAGAGGTAACAACGTACTAGACTTAATCTTCTGCCACAATATAAGCCCCCTTTCAACGCTAGTAGGTTCTGAGTTCCCAGGGAGCGACCACAAAACAGTAATGTGTGCACTGCCAATTCCGCTGAGTAGCAATGCATCTCATACCTCCACTTCACAACAAGTAATATATAGGAACTATAGTAAGGCAAACTGGGCCTTAGTTGAATCGATGCTAAGATCCTCCAAATGGGATGAATACTTCACTACTGATGACCTATCGAGAGCCCTAACCATCTTCTACCATAACTCAAACATATGCTTAGATGCTGTCATTCCACTCCAAACACTAAAGGTTTCCCCACACAGAAAGTCATTCATAAAACCAAAGGATCGTAAGAAACTGAAGAAACTCTCAACAAGTTACTTCAAACACCACGACTTTGGCACTCTAGGTCTAATACTTAAAACCCTTAGCTCCATCACACAAGCTCAAGATTTCCGTATGAGAAAGGAAGAACGCATCGCAGTAGCCAGTCCTGCTAGAGTGTATGCACTCACAGAAATCTTAAGGAAGCGAATGAATCGCAAAAATCACAGCATTTCTCTCCTCATAGACAAAGGCAGGCTATGCACTAACTCTGCAGACATATGTGAACTATTCAACAAAACGTTTGCAGGTAACTACCTTAAGCCCTCAGTCCAGCTACTCGATATACACCCTATTACTAAAATGGCACAAACTCCATCTGTACTCACACCAAACCAAATTAGCACTGTTCAATTCACTTACGCTGACATTAACCAAACTATAAGAACCCTCAAAAGTTCAAAAGGTTTCGGTACCGACGGTATATCATCTTACTTCTATAAATATGGTGGCCCTGACATTCCTCTACTACTGCTTAAAATATTCACAATGTCCCTAGAAACCCAAACTTACCCTGACATATGGAAGACAACATTCATTATGCCTAAACACAAATCTGGCTCGAAAACTGAAGTCAGTAACTACCGGCCAATCAATATCACACCTATAGCATCTAGAATCATGGAGAGACTAGTCAAAGATAACTTAATCAAACATATGCTTAGCTGCAACATCATAAGTCCGAACCAACATGGATTCCTGAAATCCAGATCATGTTTAACATGTCACCTAGACTTCTTCAATTTTGTAACCAGCAGTCGTGACAGACGGCAACTAGTACTTGTCATCTACTTTGACATTTCTAAGGCATTTGACCGTGTTGACCATTTACTGCTAACAAATAAACTGAACTCCTTAGGAATACGTGACCCATTATTAGGATGGCTTAAATCATTCCTTAACAATAGGTCCCAAATAGTTAAACTCGGGTCTGCAACCTCCAAACCTAGCCCTATCACTTCTGGTGTAGTACAAGGTAGTGTCATTGGACCCCTCCTATTTACACTATACATCAATGACATATGCGCTTGCTTCACGCACGGGAAACCATTCATCTTTGCAGATGACCTAAAAGTAGCTTATACATTCCAACGTGATGACTTAGGGAACTTCGAGAATGTAGTACAGAAGGAATTAGATAAAATGGCTGCTTGGTCGTCCCTATGGAATCTCCAATTTAATCTGAACAAATGTGGCTGGATCTGCTTCGGTGCACCCTCAATTGACCTGAAATTAACGCTCCAATCTGCTAACCTAACAAGACTCCGAAGTGTCGTTGACCTAGGCTTGAGGTACTCTAGTGACTTGACATTCTCAGAGCAAGTAGCATCACAGACTAGAAAATCGAGGATGCTCTTAGGATGCATACTCAGGAACTTTCACGACAATGAAGCCAAGCTAATTCTGTACAAAACATGTGTCAGACCACTACTAGAATACTGTCCATTTATTATAAGCAGCACTCGCACACGCGACAAGCTAAGGATGGAAAGTATCCAACGATATTTTACCTCAAAACTGCTTGGCTACGATTGTAAGAAAGACTACATCTCACGGTGCATGATCCTAAAACTCGACCCACTTTGGACAAGGCGACTTATTATAAACCTAATATTCTTCTTTAAGGTCCTTCACAAAATATCATTCTCAGGTAACAGGGACATACAATTCGCACAGGAAGGTTCTTACGATCTGCGTAACCAAACTTCCACAGTGACAACTCATTCTTTTAAGTCAACACTCCGTGAAAACTTCTTCACAGTCATGTATTCTAAAATATGGAATAGCCTACCCCTATATGTCAGAACTTGCTCTTCGGTTACAAGCTTCAAACGCTCTCTATACAGACTGTTTCACTCTACTGATTATATTAATAAACTATTTACTCCTAGAACGAATCAAGCACTAATCTACTACAGCACCTAAAAGACGCACTTCAACACCCTTAGCAATCTTTAAACTATAAATAAACTAGCAGCATGGATGCATAAAGACATAGTACGGAACATACAGGATTAGTTTACCCTTAGAAATAGGACCTATCCCTCATTGTAACCTTCAAACGCTTGCTATATAAACTGTTTTGTCCAAATGACTATCCCTACCAGAACCCATCACTTATTTCTAAAACGCATCAGTCATTAGAACACTAAAACGCTCAGACTCATTAATACACATTATGACATTAAATAAACTCTAAGACTTCGCATAAATACGTGAAAACAAATACAATATAGAAAAATGTTTACTTAAGTATAATATACAATTAAGATAAACATTTATAAATGCATAATATATAAATGTCCTTTTCATGTTCACATACTTTCTCTTTCTGGTATTTTGCTGCTCCTATTCATCTTCTGGTCGAGGTCGAACAACCCTGCATCTAAACTGAAATGAGGATTAATTCCAAACCGTCTATCTCATAACCACTCAAATTCCATGAACGATCCAATTCTACCATTTGAAGACGCTGGCGAACATGCTGTAAATGAGTATTCATGATCTGAAATGAAGAAGCAACTGGTTTTCAAACAGTTTTCAACATTTTACTCAACTTACGAATACAGTCCGCCATGCAGACACAAATGGAGCAAATGGAGAATTCTGGAATCGACCTCGGCACCATTTGATGCAGTAAAACAACCCAACATGACCTTATCTAGTTTTCGTATCCACGATCAAATTTCTTTCCTGTTATAAAACTACGATAAGACTACTGAAAAAATGGAATAAATATATCACTGATCTCAACATAATACATCAATAATCTTTAAGCCAAGGGTGCTGTTCACAACAAAGTTATATAGGAGAATTGACTTCAAGCTTTATTTTTCCCAGATATCTGTATTACATTCATCTGATGTCTGGGTTTTTTGTTAATGCGAAGACAATATTTCTATATCTCTTTATGTGCTACACAAACAGACTTTATAGCAGACTGTTCCGACTGACTTTGATGTCAGAAAGAACAACCAAACTGTAAATTCATCATACATCAAATTATGTGTAATTTATATAATAACTTATCCATGCCTGTACAATTGGTATGTTCCTGCATAAACAGGAAGAAATATATATATAGCGTCAAATCTAAACAGTGATTGAAAAAATACATGTCAATTTCACGCGGGAATTATAAATGATTGCGTTAGTTGAGGAAGGTAATTAGCAGTTCTGTACAGGTGCTGACGTGATTCATAGGAGATGCAGAATAAAAATTACTTGTCAGCAAATGATTCATAAAGTGTTTCAAAGTCTATTAAACATTAAATTCACCTGTAAGTACACCATATTTGTGACATTTCCAGTTGTTTATGAGACCGACTTTGAACTTGTTAGCAGATTTTATAATATCGGTGATCCCGTTATTCACCAGATGAGCTAGCAATATCACTAATGAGTGGAGAATAGCGGCGCTGTATGTTTGAAAAGAGAAGAAGAAACAAGAAAACCGGCAGACAGGTGCAGAAGTATATAAAAGGTGTTAATAATTCAAAATATATAACAGGCATGGGTCCATCATTTTTTGTTATGTTTTTTTTTCAAGAAATATTATTTTCCCGATATTTTACAGTCTTTTCTGCGAACAATTAGTTTAAAGTGAAAGACAGGTGATAATTTCACCTACTTATGTAGGTTGAAAAGGAGTTAAACACAAAAGTCAGAGTGCGTGAGCTATGTAAAAGAAAAGTGAAGGCCTAATAATATCTGTTTTTCCGAAGCATACAGTTAGGTGTCCTTCTGAAGTAGCGGACTCAAACCATTTACTTTCATTCGGGAGTTTGTATCCAAACTTTGGCTTTAGGTAATTTTCAACTTCTATTTCTTTTTTATTATTATTTTTTATTTTTACTTCTTTTATTTATTCTCATTTTGCAGAAGCCATTCGAACTTAGGAGCCTTAGTAATAGAGTGCTGTCCCACAGATAAGGGTGGTTCTCATATGTCCCCACCATCATATCCGCTGACCAGCAGTCACCACCCTCCCACCTTTTTTGTGCAAGGCCCTGGCGGAATGCATCAATTTTTTAATTACTTTTTTATTTTATTATTTTTTAAAATTTCTGTTGCAATATGCCACAAACGTTTTTTCCAAATATTCGTCGACTCACTCAAAATCATGGTATGAGTGACTAATTTCAGAAGAACATCATGTATGTTTCGTCTGTTACAGCATTTTGGAGAAGAAAAATGTAGGGAAAATTGACTATCGGAGTCTACATTTTAGATATAAACAAATGTAGTTTAGAAAATCAAGGAATAATCCTGCAGCATTGAGCAAATAAATAGTAGAAAGTTATAATATTATCAGGGATACATGCAAAAATATTTGAAATAAATATTTTAAATTTAAGGCTGATTAGAAATAAGTGGCTACGGTTGTGAAAACAATCATAATGAAAGTAGTGTCAAACATAGAGTTCACAGATTTCGGGAGCTAACAGTGGGTGTCAGAGGAGTGCCGTATTAGATCTCTAATTTTTAGTTTGCCACATACCCCTTCTAACCCGTTGTCAATGGAGTTGAAGATTGAACGATCAATTCATGGTTGTTTGCTCAAACCAACTTCCCCAATTTTCGCGGAGGCATCAATACGACAGTCATCGTCTCATCGGTCGCTGTTCAGAAAGAAGAGTGAAACATCGTCAGAAGTAATCTTATAATTTATTATTGTAATATTTGTTCACAGACCCTAGTAAAAACATTATTTTTATATGTTGGTGTTACAATAAAGAATTCTCGAGTGGCCAATCGGTCTTTTGGTTTTTCGTCCGTTATTACTAAGCGTTTCTGAAAAACTGCAAGGAACAGCGTGGGCCCGAGCGTAGCAAGAGCTGGGCATTAACGGTTTATGAGACGTGGCTGACAGTTTCTGATGGTAGAAACAGATCTGGCCGATTCAAACAGTTAGTGAAAGTTTGGATAGTCGCCGTTCATTTTTCCTGGTGCCGGTCAAGTCCTCTTTGAACAAGCAATATCTGGAACGCTTTTGGAATTGAGTCAAGTTCAACAATGCCTGGGTCAAAGAAGGGACAGAGTGTCTTCGATGCAAACAGGAAAGTAAGTCATGGTGACTTGTCTGTTAATTGTAACGATGTGTCTGATGTTAAGCATGACATGGTTGATGTTACTGTTTCACCGTTCAGGGATAATAGGAACATCAAACTCCCTAAATTAGAACCACGGTGTTTTGATGGAAACCCGGCTGATTATTTACAATTTGTAAAGGAGTTTGAGATCATGCTGAGTGGTATTTTATTAAGTGATGAAATGGAATTGATGTATTTGTTGAGGTATTGCACTGGAGATGCTTCTAGAGCTATACAGTGATGTGAGCTCATGCCTCCTAATGACGGATACGCAGAGGCTATGGGCATACTACGTCAAAGGTTTGGAAGACCTTCGATGATTGTAGGGAAATTATTCGAGGCTGTTAAGTGTAATGGTGGTCAATTACAGGATGACTCCAAGGCACTTACTGAGTTTTTAGATAATCTTATGACTTATAAGAATACCTTGATTTCGATGAGTTGTATGAGTGACCTCAACTCGAATTATATACTAGAAGTAATAGCAAGACGTCTACCTACTCGACTGCAAAGGAAGTGGGTGAAGATAAGCTCCCGTATGGAGGATGAGGGTATCGAGCTAAAGTTTGATGATATCCTGAAACTGGTAAAAGATAGTGTCAATCAATCTATGAGCAAGTTTTCCAGTCTGTTAGATCTCACCCCTAGAATAGAGCAGTCTGAGGGTAAAACGCAATCATTGATGACGAATAGGCCTCAGAGAGGTGGATATCGAGAAGGCTCCATGATGTCTAGTAATGCATATAGACCTAATGAGTGTAACAGGTTTCGTAGTACATCCTCAACAGATAAGTTACAAGATGCAAGACAAACACGGTTTTGTTTTACACGTGTGCAAGAGGTGCATACAGAAGTGAACTGTGAACCAGTGAGCAAGTTCAGTGATAAGCTAAATGTGAAATCAAGGTCTGACTCCGAATTGTGTGACGATAACGGTGCGGTGAAGAAGTCTGTATTTGCAACTGGTAAGCCGTTGTTGAATAAAGTGTCACAGAATAGAGTTGCTGCTTCAGAGTGCAGTTCTGACCCTACAAGTTTACAAAGTATAACTAGTCAGAGTGAAGTTATAAAACCTTTAATGATTTGTGAGGAGGAACCAAAATTGTCTACTTCTGTTATTAAAGAGTTTGAAAATTATGAAGTTGACGGTAAAGTGAATATTCGTGATAATGATCATGATAGTGCAGATTTGTCCTTGGTTGATCATGATGAAATGGGGGGAATGCCTACTACTGCTAAGTTAAATAAAGGTTCTGTACAACTACAACGTGAAGTAGAATTGAACGCAGATGCAGTTCCAAAAGGTGTGCATACTTGTGAGACCGTCAGTGTAGTTGATCAGCGTGTAGCCCACCTATCATCAGATGATAGTGCTAAACCCGAACTAGTAGTGAAAGACAGCAGTGGTGGTAATCTTGCAGTTGGACAAATATCTGAAAGCCGAACAAGAACAGCTTCTGATCCACCACTAAGTTCATCACCTTGTGTCACTCAGTCATCGTTGGTGCTGTCATCCACAATGAAACAGACACCCATCAACTCAAGTATCTTGTGCAATGACTATGCTAGTATCAGTTCGTTTGAGAGGACGAATATCAATGGTCAGTTTAGTGTGGATAAGCCAAGTGTAAAGGAGAGAGTTATTGTTAAATTGACTTGCATGAATAAAGGCATTTCTAGTTTCAAGTTGCTATTTGAATGCTATTATCTTTGGTGTAAATTACTCTGTTTCTACACTTGGTTGATGAGATATGTCGTGTGTTTGTTGGTCATCTATATTCTACGATACAATGACATGGGCGTGTTGCCGTTCAGATTTGAGGATATAGCTGATAGAAGGAAGTTAGCAAATGAACTCTGCGACGATTTTCCAACCTAGGGCGTCAACCTGAGAAGGGTTGTAGGCGTACTGGTGTAAGTCCTACAGTTCTTCAAAGGGTAGTGCATCAGAGAGCAGTCCAATGTGCTGGGTGTGCGATTTTGTACATATGTTCATACTGTATATACTGAATTGGTGTCATCTTTCTTCTGTCTGTTGGTAAATCTGTTTGTGTCCGGACGACTTCCACTTGGATCATCAACCTGAGAAGGAATGTAGGCGTACTGCTGTAAGTCCTACAGTTCTTCAAGGGTAGTTTGTCGTGCCAGAACCCACAACATTTGATGTATTGATTGTACATATGTTCGTGTTAAATAGTTTTGTGAGCTCCAATTATTGTAATTGTTGGTTAGTCTTGACTGTGTCCGGACATTCTACAACTTACAATCGTCAACGTGAGAAGGGATGCAGGCATACTGCTGTAAGTCCTGCGATTCTTCAAAAGAATTACATCGAGACGTAATCTGCGAGGTCATGTGTACTGTTTGCACATATGTGTGGTGTGTCATGTCAACTATTGTTTTTGGATTCACTGTGTTTACCTGTTGTTTTCGTACTTTATTGTTACTGCATGATTTCGCTATATTTTTCGTCGTGCTTACTTCTGAAGTTGTTTCTTGTCTTTCACATCCGTGAATGAATTGATTGATGTTAAAGACAGCAGATGGGTCGTATACGCCGAGGAGGCCATTGCTGAGAATGACATACACACGGAGATAATTGTTAGCTGTGGTCACACACGCCGGGGAGCGAGAGTGTAGACGACCGAGGTTTCCACACGTCACCGTTACTAGAACTGAGGCCGAATGAGTGGCAAGCGATTGCAGTGGTAATTGGTAGTGATTAGATTCGAGGATGTGCGTAGAGTATCATGAGGTGGTGCTATGGTCACGTTGCATTCTGCAAGAGTCATTCTAGTAAGTGGCGATTGTGTTGCAAGATGTCAAGAGGAGGTCTCTGTCTGGAGGCGCAGGTCGTCATTGATGTGTGAGATTCTGCTGTGAGTATGCTTGTGGTGTGTTGGCTTTTCTGTTTGTTTTCCATTTCAGCTCTGTCCGTGTGACCCAGGTTCTCGCAATGGCATCCAAGTCAACGTGCATTGGTCGTGAAGGAAAAAAGGATGGATCCGATTTTTTCCGGGGAGTGTCAATGGAGTTGAAGATTGAACGATCAATTCATGGTTGTTTGCTCAAACCAACTTCCCCAATTTTCGCGGAGGCATCAATACGACAGTCATCGTCTCATCGGTCGCTGTTCAGAAAGAAGAGTGAAACATCGTCAGAAGTAATCTTATGATTTATTATTGTAATATTTGTTCACAGACCCTAGTAAAAACATTATTTTTATATGTTGGTGTTACAATAAAGAATTCTCGAGTGGCCAATCGGTCTTTTGGTTTTTCGTCCGTTATTACTAAGCGTTTCTGAAAAACTGCAAGGAACAGCGTGGGCCCGAGCGTAGCAAGAGCTGGGCATTAACGGTTTATGAGACGTGGCTGACACCCGTTGTTCATGAAATATTTGTTCAACAGAGATGAGAAAGTTTTTGGGGTAGGACTGTTTCTAATTTCAGTTGGAAGACGGTTCCAATTACAACGGTATCTCACAGTGAAAGAGTTTGATCTGTATTTTGTGTGACAGCGGGGGACTTTAAAAGATGAAGATTTATTTCTCAGGTTATATTTCTTAGGTGAACTGAAAGTAAAGTCATTGTGGGGGAAATATATAAGCCCTTTAGCAATCCTAAATGTAAGTTTTAGGTTGAACTTCAGTCGTCTAACCCATAAGGGTTCCAAGTCGAATAGATTACATCTGGCGTAGTATGAAATGCAAAGATTTTCACCTACTAGACGTTTAGTAAACGCTCTTTGTAGACTTTCTAATTTGCATCTGTCTTTTACGGAGACACTGTCCATGATAGGGGGACAAAATTCAAGTAAGGGCCTTACGCACAACTTGTACAGCATAATTTTGGATTCACTGGTCTTAAAGTTTCGGAATAAAATTCCAAAGAGCCTTTTGACCTTTGATGCTTGTAATTTAACATATTCCGTCAGGCTAAATTCTGGAGTGTATTTCAGACCCAAGTCTGTTGTAAGCGGCAGACGAGGAATATGTTTGTTGTGTAGGGAGATGGAAAGTTCAGATGAAATGCTTTTGGAGCATAGCACACCACATTTTTCAACGTTAAACTTCATTTTCCATGTGTTACACCATAATTGGACGCTATCACTATCATCTTGAATCCTAATAAATACACATGACACTTCATTTCTGAGTGAGTGATACACTATTTCGATGTCATCGGCAAATAGGAATGGTCTGCCATGTTTAATAACGTCACAAATATCATTGAAATATAACAGGAATAGCAGTGGACCTAGGACACTACCTTGTATAACTCCACTTGTTATCCGAACGGGGTTGGATGAGTGGGAACCTAGCCTGACCATTTGCATCCAGTTGCTTAGAAACGAACTGAGCCAGCTTAACGATGAACCTTGGATCCCATATGACTGGACTTTTGATATTAACAGTCGGTGGCTTACAGTGTCAAAGGCTTTACTAAGATCTAAGTATACGATAACTGTGATCATACTGGAATCTTTAAGTTGTGAGATGTGGTCGAAAAATTGTAAGTGGCATGTCGTGCAAGAACGTGACTTCATGAAACCATGTTGATAAGCAGTGATAAGTTTCTTTTGAGAGAGGAAGTCAAAAATGGCACTTTTCACGATCTTTTCCAGAACCCTTGAAATAACAGAAGTTAGGTTAATGGGTCTGTAACTCATGACACTTGAACGGGAGCCTGACTTGTACCTAAGGGTAATGTGCGTGGTTTTCCATGCCTCTGGATATAATAATAATTTTATTTTCATATAAACATAAATTTACATGAAAATGCCTGCCATTTTTACAGGGACGATCAAGTATGCTATAATGTCAAATCGTAGATTGTCTACAAGTTAATAATGTTTCAACAGTTAAATATTTGTTACATATATATAATTACACTCATTGTCTGAACCAGGCCGTATAGTTATTGAATTGTACAGTTGTCCTCCAGGTTGAGCGGGAAAACTGACTTCGTTTCGTTTTCATCCCGTGGTTGTAGGCATACGATAACCAACCAATATTGAGGTAAGTGCAACGTTTACAAGGGATTAAAAGCTGTTATAGAAAAGTAAAAGTGCTAAGGTGAAACATTAAAGTGTAACAGATTAAGTGAGTGAAATATATCACTAATAAACACATTTATATAGAAAACAGAATGGGGAAGTAATTAATCCTTAGGCCAACAACGTTCATTTGCAATGTATAATAGAACCAATATATTTCATACTATCATGATGTCCACTTTTGGCTTTAACACAATTATTTTCAAGCCAGTCGTTTTTATTTCATGTCTTTTTTTCTATTTGGTGCACAACCGTACCCTCCAGAGAATAGGAATAGAATAAGTCGAATCAAATTCATATAGGGCTATAAAATGTTAGGTTTAATGGAATATGATGGGGATCAAGTAAAGACGTTATTAGAAAATAAGTGAGACAAGATATTGTGAAGTGGCATTTAAAGATCTGACGATGGATAGCAAGTTAATTTATAAGATGCCCCATAAATCTGTGCAAATCCCGCGTGGTCGCATCTCAACAATAGGCTGAGCGAATGGTATATATTTAAAAGTAGAGGCATGATCGGTCAAGGCGTTCACTGTTATCTTTTTCAAGATAAAGATCTAAGCCCTCATAAAAATTAGAAATATCACGAGCCTTCAAATTGCATATTGCTGTTCCTGCAGAATGGGGTAATTCATCTTAGTGACCACCACCATATCTACTGATCAGCTAGCGCCACCCTCCCTCCTTTTTTGATGTTAGGCTCTGAGACTATGATTATTATGGCTACCGCAGATATATTGCTCGGTACCAGACATGTTCGTACCCCATATTCCATCTCCTTAGCTTTCTTAGTGAGTGCTTCCAACAGGTCTCCACGTGCATCTTTATGAACATATTATATATGTGTACATGCATCCTAATGAACAGATTACTTTATAAGAAGTTAAAACCTTAAAGAGTGAAACGAATAGGTATTGTGAATAGTGGAGCAAGATTTAGCAGAACACTATAGTTAAGGTTCAATTTAGGTAGTATGGACTGAAGGTAAGGTCGGTTGGCAGGACTTAGTGTACTAAATTTTCATGACAGTCTTATATATAGTAAACATCTGACATTGCAAAGTAACGTGTCTAGACATATTATAAAAAGATATTAACACAGAACCAACAAAATTTTGGCATTTTTTAACAATACTGCAGTGTGTGTATACTGAAGAATGGTGGTTAGTCTACAGGGAGCCGTAGAGTAAATCAAACCATATATGATAAGAGTATAATCAATAATATAATTCGTATATATATGTTCCAGTTGATAGAGAGGTGGAAAACAATTTAAGAAATAGAATAGGGATGTCTTCGCCACCGTATTTTAAAAAAGTTGAGGGAATCATATCAGGACCTGGGTTGTTTGACCTTTTAAGAGAAGTGATTGCTTTCTTAATATTATCTAGAGAAAAGCTGATAATTTCTAAGGTTTTTTGTGAACGTACAGGAAATAGAGGTTGTGGCAACGTATTATCATCATAGGTATATGACTGTGAGAAATAGGAGTTTAGAAGCTCACAAATTATTTTAGGGTCACTAGCAGTTTCACCATTTTTTAAAATGAATTGTATGTCCGTTTTAAGGGAGTTTAACCTTTTGCGATAAAGCCTACAGATTGCAGTGTATTTAGAGCTATCTTTAAGAGCTGCATGTTCTTGTCTGAGTAGGGCTTTGTCGTTATTTTGTTTCAAAGCTAGGTAAATGTTCTGTATATTTAGAAGACATGAGAAGTCGTTTTCTCTGTGGTACTGTCGGTACAGCTTTCGCAGCTTAGCCTTTACTTTTATAGGAATGAAATTCTTTATGTTGTCTCTTGGGTTCTCTTTACATTTAGGAACAAGATTATCAAAGCAAATAGATACATTCTGGTAAAAGGCTAGTAGGATAGTGTCTAGGTTGCTATTAGAAAAGAAAAGATCCCAGTCTAAGCTTCTAATGAAGGAGTTAGATACGTCCCACCTAGCTTTTCCGAAGCACATGAATGTCTTGCTCAGGGTAGAGCGTTTTGATGAGTGGAGCTTGGTATCAAGAGTGCAGATTACGGTGTTGTGGTCACTACCAGGAAATGGTTGGCTGATGTCTGTGGTAGATAAGGCGATGTCTTTCAAGAAAACCAAGTCCAGTATATTTTGGTTTCGGGTGGGCCTTAGAATACTTTGTGTCCACCCACATAACTCAACTGCATCTAAGAACTTGCTGTAGCGGAGAGGAGCACTGATGGGCTCCCATGAAACTTCTGGCATGTTAAAATCACCTCCAATCACTCTATAAGTAAAGTTTAATTTCGAAGTGTAATGGAAGGCTGCAGTTATCTGGCTTAGCAGTTCACTGTCGTGGTTGGGTGGGCGATAGATGCAACCTAATAGTAGGGTTTGCTGTTTATTTATGTAGAGTGTCACCCATAATGTATCGCATATATCCAGGTTGGGGTCATCATAGTGCACAGCTCTGCAGTCAGATTTAACATAGATAATGCATCCTCCACCCCTCCCGACTGATCTGTTCTTCCTGAAAAATGAGTAACCTTCGCAGTGAAAGAAATCATCATTTATTTCACTTGTGCACCAAGCTTCAGTGATCATTAGTGCTGTAGGTTGGCTAATCAGTAGTAGGGATTGGACGTACGCCATTTTGTTTACAGCTGACCTGGCATTATGTTAGGATTAGCTGAGTCATATCTTAAGATTTTAGCCATGTCTTGAAGTAGCTGGTGATGAGATTCAATCATAGTGTCCTCAGACGACAATGAAATATCTATGTCTGTAGATGCCCTAGGAAAGCTCGAAGTGCAAAGGGGGTCAGTTATATTTCCGTGTTCAAGTAAGTTCGGACGTAAAGAAGATTGGCTATCAGAAGAAAAGGATATAGAGGGTTTTTGACGAAGAAGAGAATTGTCTGAGTCATGTAAGGTGAGCTCTAGGCAGTAATTAGGCATTGCTGTATGAGCTGTCATATCTATATTGGGGGACGAAACCTGTGGAGAGTGGTGAGCATTTGTAGTATGTTTGAGGTCATGTTGTGAACCTGAATAAAAAATGGTAATGTCGTTTCAGTAAAAGCGCTGATCGCTGGATGGTCAGTCCCGTTGAGTATGGGCATGTAAATAGGTGGAGGTGGTCTACCAAGCAAGCTAAACTGACTCGAATTGTTGCGATTTACGTCACCACTATTCGACGTCCTATAGTTAAGTGTATCAATCTTTCGGTTTACAGTGGTGCGGGGGTTTACTTTTTTGGACAGGTAGCTACGAGGTTCGGGTTGTGTTTTACGTTTTTTATCCCTTTCGGCTTTGTGAGTATTTGTTTCTGGACAGAGGTGTGTTATCGAACTGTGAGCATCTGAATTAGTGTGTGGCAATAGTCTCTTATTATGCATTGTCTTTGTGGACGAACTGGTAGCCCCACTTTTCAACTTCCTGGAATTAAGACTGCTTGGATTGGGGAATACTGGGTGTGATGTACTGCAGTTTGTCACCGGGGTACAGGGATCGTTATTAGAGGAGTCTAGATCTACGGTGGATTTCCTTCTTAGTCTACAGTTGTACACCGAACCATTTTCGGACCTTATATTTTCACGCAAGTTCGTTTCCGAATGCGATGTGCTTTGTACAGAAAGGTTCGCACCCCTTCGCTCTACCTCAAAAGAATTGTGGGTGCTCAGGGGTGTTGTAAAGGAGCTGGGATTCACGGTTTTAGAATCGGTCATATGAGTCATTCTTTGGATAGGCGTTTTGTCACGAGCTAACTTAGTCGTGTAGTAACGCGTATTTTTTAGTAGTGTTTGCCTACTGTAAAAGATGTCAGCATTAAAGGACGAGTCAAATTTCAACACAAGTGGGCAAGATTTGTTTTTCTGAGACTTTCTTAGTCGATGGCAGCTGCATGGGACGTTATTCATAGAGCATGCATTCAAAAGAGTGCTTTTGACCTTACTGATCTGTGCATTATCCGGTATGTTATACACAATTATGTTCTTTTCGCGCACTACACGTTGATATACTTCAGTTGCAACGTAGTTTATCAGGTTTGCGGTTTGTGGTAACTTTCTAGGTGAAGTACTACTACTGCCGGTTTCATTACTCAGTGCCAGTCTTGAGATCTTAACTTCAAGCCCCCTAATTATAGAAAATAGTTCTTCGATTTTATCTTCACAACTAGATGTGAAACAAAAAACTGGATTAGTGATAGGAGCAAAAATGTTTGCCTTCTAATTCTTATCACAAGACGATTTGCAGGTGTCTACGAGGCCTAGATCATTACATGTAGTATCACTGTGTATACCATCCATGATGTTGTTTACTACGCAAGCAGGTGAGGGGAGTTTAATGTCCGTACTTGACGTGTCTACCGCAGCAGGCCTATATTTAGTTGTTAAATCAACAGATGTGGTGCTCTCACTTCCTACAGGCCTACTTATTCTGTTTGGTTTGAATTTTTACTGGGATGTGAAGCAGACAGTAGAGTTAGACGCTTAGTTTGGACCATTGGCATTTAGTACAAAGTTAAATTTCTTAATTATAAGAGAATGAGTAATGTGTCTGTAAGGTCTGTTTTAGAGTGTTGGGGATTTAAACTGTCTAGTTCTGTATGCAATTAACAGTTTAAACGAATAAAAATACCGAAATGGAATATTAAGATACCCTATACAAATACTGTAAATGCGAAGATGCTGTAAAAGTAGCATTTAGATGGGCACTATCTATAACGGATAATTTTAAACGTGAAAGTTATATTCATGAATAATTCCCATTCGAACATTAGTAGACAGAAGACAAGTAATTCAGCGAAGAGTCTCTTTTCGGAGGATTCATTTTCATAGCTGTACAATCGCATATATATGGTTATTTTGTGTGTGTGCGTGTGTGTATACATTAAATTTGCCAAACGAAAATACAATTAGTAAGTTCAGATGAATTGGATGTTGATAAGAGGATAGCAACAAAAGTGATGAGTTGTCAAAAACGATTGTTAAAGAGGAGTAAGTTCAGGTGAATTGGGTGTTCATATAAGAGGATAGTAACAAAAGTGATGAGTTGTCATAAATGATTGTTAAATAAGAGTTACGTAATGGCATGAATAGTTTGATGAATGAGTTGTGCTCAGGGTGTACATGGAAACAAAATAATATACAGAATTACACAAGGGTTTTAAGTTAGAAAAATAAGCATACAAACAGAAGTAGGGTCAAATCAAACAAACAAAGAAAAGTTAGGTCAAATCAACGGAGTTGTTACCAGACGAGTAGAAGTGGTTGGATAATTTTCTTTTGTATGCATAGTTCTGGTTCCACCAACTGGATGGATAGGGCTTCTGCGATGCAAAGAAGACGGAATCGTGCTGTCTTTGGAAGGTTGTTCTTCACTTTGTAGATTACTTTGAAGGAGGCGTTCGTTGAGATGGAATGACCAGTGTTGACGAGATGTTCGATTATTGCACTCCTTATATGGCCATTATTTCCTTTCTGTAGCCACGCTGGATAGTGTTCTTTGACCCCTTCCGGTGATATAGTCCTAGTAGCAGATAAATGTAAGATTGTACATATGTTCGTGTTAAATAGTTTTGTGAGCTCCAATTATTGTAATTGTTGGTTAGTCTTGACTGTGTCCGGACATTCTACAACTTACAATCGTCAACGTGAGAAGGGATGCAGGCATACTGCTGTAAGTCCTGCGATTCTTCAAAAGAATTACATCGAGACGTAATCTGCGAGGTCATGTGTACTGTTTGCACATATGTGTGGTGTGTCATGTCAACTATTGTTTTTGGATTCACTGTGTTTACCTGTTGTTTTCGTACTTTATTGTTACTGCATGATTTCGCTATATTTTTCGTCGTGCTTACTTCTGAAGTTGTTTCTTGTCTTTCACATCCGTGAATGAATTGATTGATGTTAAAGACAGCAGATGGGTCGTATACGCCGAGGAGGCCATTGCTGAGAATGACATACACACGGAGATAATTGTTAGCTGTGGTCACACACGCCGGGGAGCGAGAGTGTAGACGACCGAGGTTTCCACACGTCACCGTTACTAGAACTGAGGCCGAATGAGTGGCAAGCGATTGCAGTGGTAATTGGTAGTGATTAGATTCGAGGATGTGCGTAGAGTATCATGAGGTGCTGCTATGGTCACGTTGCATTCTGCAAGAGTCATTCTAGCAAGTGGCGATTTTGTTGCAAGATAATAAATGAATGAATGAATTTTTTCTCATATTACAGTACATGAGGGACGCTAGTTTACAGGCATCGTCAAATTGTTACAAAAAGAGGACCATATAATTCACTCACAATTTACAGGCGGTAGCAAGATGTGCTTTACATGTTCGATGAAGTTTATACATTCACTTGATAATTGTTAATCCCAGTTGTATAAAACAGGTTTTTCACCTATGTACCATCATTTCTGTGCACAGTTGGAAAAATCTGCTAGATTGTCAATGAGTGCAACATATCAGGAAATACATAAGTATTGTCTTCGCATTAATGAAAAAACCAGGTCTTCGGTGGATGTATTATAGGTACCTGGGAAAAAAATAAAGTTTGAAGTCAATTTTCGTACATTACTTTGTTGTGTGCAGAATCCTTGAATTATAGTTCATTGATGTGTTATTTTGAAATCAGTGATATGTCTATCTCATTTGATCTGCAATGTCATTGTTGGGAGTAAAATACATAAGCTTTAGACGCATTAATTAATGGATTTCTACTGCTTGTGGTTATTTTCTTCGCATGAGGAAGGTTGATGAATTTCACCTGTTCCGACGGGAGTTGAGCGTATTAATTGCTCAGAAACATGAATATAAGTTCATCACATTATCTTAGGAAAGGTGGGCTGTAGTTAGTGAGGTATATATGGTGCCCAACGAGTGTACATCTGTCCATGTGATGTTGTGGTGAGTTATACCTTTTTCATGTTGTCGGTTTATGTCCATTTTATTCTACTTATTGTGTTGGGTAGAAGTTTTACAAACGAAATTTCTTGTCTGTTTGACTGTACGCATCTTAACCGTTAATGTTTTATCTAAAATTATAAATGTAGGCAAAAATCGGCAGGTGTAGTATTTGAGCTTATACATTAAATGGACCTATAATTTCGGAAACCCTCAGATAGGAACTAGAACAACTATCGTTTGAAAACTCTTGTAGTTTATCATTAAGCAACTTCTCGAAAGAGGCCAATGCACTTGCTTGACGCATTTCCATTGGTAGTTTATTCCATCTCTGTGCATGCCTAATCAAGTAAAACTTTTACCTGGTAGCTGTTTTACATTGTTCGATAGCTACTGTATCCTTAGTGTGTCTTATTTTGTAGCCATTATCATGTGAAAGTCAAGTGCCATTAGTAGAGGTAAAAACTAAGTGGTTTGGAAGCCCATAGTAAAGTGTTCAGTTTAGTCTCAGGCGTCTTAGCCATAGTGTTTCTAATCCTAGGGTATCACATATAGTGCAGTAGTTCGCACCATTTTCGGTTCCAAGTAATTTTAACGTGAAGTACCTCTGCACTCCCTCGACTTTCAATTTGTTCTCTGTGCATATACTGCTGTACATGAATGAACAGTAACCAAATAAAGGACGCACACAAACCTTGTACAACAGAATTCTGGACTCATTTCTGTGGAAGTTCCCAAATAGAAAGCCGATAAGTCTGCGTAACTTTGACACTTGTTTGGAGATATGTTCAGAAAGTGATAAGTCATGTGAATATTTCAGTCCTAGGTCCAGTACAGATTCCATTCGTAGAAGTGCATGGCCTTGAATTGTCAGGCCGAGTTCTAAATTTTTGCAACCTATGCAGAGTCAGCCACATTTTTCGACATTAAACTGGAGTTGCCAGGTGTCACACCAAGAGGATGCCTTTAACTGGAGGGCGTAGGTCGTCGTCGACGGGTGAGATTGTGCTGTGGGTGTGTTTTGCTGTTTGTTTTCCATTTCAGCTCTGCCCGTGTGATCCAGGTTCTCGCACTGGCATACAAGTCAACGTGTATTAGTCGTGATAAACGAAAGGGATGGACCCCTTTTTTGCCGTGAAATGTCAATGTAGTTGAAGAATAAACGATCAATTCATGGTTGTTTACTCAGAACCAACTCCATATCTTGGTGGGAGTCACCGATGCTGCAGTCATAGTTCCACAGTTCGCTGTTCGTTAGAAGACGGAGAAATACTATCAGAAATATTACTGTGATCAATTGTTATTACATTTATCCTTAGACTTTGTATAATAAACTTATTGTTGGTTCCATAGTGGTGCAGGAATAAAGAATCCTCGAGTCACCAATCTGTGTTCTGTTTTTTCGCGTCGGTTATCGCACACTATTGCTGAAGGTCTTCTAAGGACAGCGTTAAGTCCAGTGGAGTTAGACCAGGTTAGTGACATACGATCTGATGTGATTGTGAGGCGCCCGCAGACCTTAAGTGGCTGTTATTTTCTACCACTGTAAATGGAGGATATTAAGTCTTAAATAGTTTCAAATATTGCAGGAAAAGGTTTTGCGTTTTTGGAGCAAACCACGCGAAGAAAGGCTGAGAAAACCACTTTCTTTTAAAAACAAGCCGTTTCTGAATTAGAGAGACCTAACGACCACCCAAAAGGGCGCGAAGAGGTGAAAGTCTGAAGAGTGAATGGCTGGATCCACTGATATCAAGCAGGTTCGCTCTTTTGCTTATGTAAATTCTGGAGCTCGACTCTTTCGGAAATCTTAGAAGAATAGCTCACCAGGGGGCGAAGACCCGGGTGCACTGCCACTTCTTTCCACTATGAATTTGCTGTCCCTGGAACTCCTTACGGGCAGAGGCAGATATGGCACTATCTGCGAACACCTTTAAACGAAGGCCGGACAATCACGCAGCGGCAAAAGGATTGAGTCCAAGTGGGCTATCCCCATTCATGGGTAGACAACTAAATTCGTCGTTTCACCTTTTTTGATTGTAGCTTGACTCCATACAGTATTTTGGTACAAACATGGAATTTTCAGCATGTGATATCGGTAGCCCAAATTTTGCACTCCAACCGTAGATATCAGGTGTGCGTCGGCCGGAGATTGAACCCCGGACCATGTGCATGGTCTGTGAGAGTCATAACCGCTGTGCCACCGAGGCACTTTACATACATTACATTCTCCCCCGTCTTACTCTCCTGACCACTCCAACTACTACACTTACAGTTTTATTGCTACTATTATTATTGATATTATACATATATATTTATATGCGTATATATTTCAACTTCAAATTTAATTGGCTGTCTGTTATTACGTCTTCTTTGGTTCATTTTCCGTCTTTTAGTCTGAATAACCCACATTGATTATCTGTTATTATTATTATTATCATCATTATTATCTCTTTTCCTTTGCCAACGATAATTGAGGACTAACTGGTGAAATTTTAAACTCCATTCATGGTAGTAACAAAGTCTTAACACACCGCATACTACAAACATGTGCGTCGGTGGCACAGTGGTTAGGACTCTCGCCGACCATGCACATGGTCCGGGGTTCGAGCCAACGCCGACGCACTCTTGATATCTATGGTCGGCCTGCGAATTTTGGGCTACCGATATCCACGCTGAAAATTCCACACTTGTTCCAAAAATACGGTTTGGAATCAAGCTGTAATCAAAAATAAAAATAAATAAATAATCCCAGCACCACTCCTTTTAGAGTCATCCAAAGCTACCGCAGCCGAGTGATGAGACGGAATATTCAAAATTTTATCGAAAATCAGAAACATTTACCTCACAATCAATAAGTGAGCACAAAAAAATCAAATTGGTGAAAACGATATTGGATATTGGAAGGCGCGTAGTTTTAGTAAAACGTTACATCGCTAGGGTTGGTCGAATTTTCATGTTACTTTTGTTCCATGACTGCGTCAGCTACTTAAACGTGGTTAAAACCTAAGGCTTCACTTAAAAACATTGTGCCAAACAATCCACGAAGCTTTGAAATTTGTTCGTCATAACCTGTTTTACTTGAGTTGAATTAAAACATTTTCTAACATGTCATAAATTAGAGTCCAGTTGCATAATTGATCTACTAATTATATGAAGACCATGGCGTTCGATTACATTAGATGTGGCTGTATAGAATTCATAAGCCTACCAAGTTAAACTTAAGGCACCACTGGGTACCAGCTGGTACCTAATGGAGCGCGACCACACCACTGATCAAGTTAGTAAAACCTGGTAAATAACATTGTATTCATAGATAAAATGTACTTAAGAGGGTTTTATGTCATTAAATAGGATATTTGATAGGCTTCCGGTTTGTTTTGGGAAAGACAGTTAATATAAAAAAATTTTAAAAATTTAGGCTAAAGTGCGTTCAGGATCATCTGTTCATTGGTACTTACTAATGCTTAGAGCTCAACACTCCCCGTAAGCCCCACAAACAATTGAATGCAATGCCGCTGTAACTCTCACACACCCCCTAATAAACAATCCGGGACTTTGGGGAAAACGGCGATACTATGTCATATTTCTCGAAATTTTTGGCACTAATTTGCCTCAGAATTCATTCAAAATTTCGTGTTTGGAAATGATTTTTCTGTTTATTTGTTCCATACTCCATAATACACGCCCACGAGTTGATGCATTATTTACTGTCCGGTTTCTCATAAGACATACCTACGTGTTAGGGGGGGATTTTAGCAAACGTACGGTGTAATAAAAGATCAATATGTACGTTACAAAACATATTTAGCTTAATAAAGCTGTAGCAACACAGTAGGTTTTTACATTTCCAATAATTTTAGCCCTCAATATATTTCTCACTACTTCAAGTTTCCTTGCATGAAAAATATAAATAACATAATCTTTTACTATATTTCAAAATCCTGTCGCCGAAAAATAACAATCGGGTAATATGTTCTTTTAATTGTTTGTGCTCTATACGAAGTCTCTGTAGCTTCCCATATCTTTTATGTACTGTCTGAAATAAAATTATGGAAGAAGATTAAATTGGAATTTTCTTCAAATAGTTTCACAAAGTGAAGGGACTCTAAGTCCTAGTTGCATATATTATCCCTATACGATGTATTTCATGCCAATTTCTAATTTAATGACAGAATTTCGCCTAACTTGCGGTGACAAATCAAAGATGTCCGATAACGTTTAAATAACATACGTAATACGAAGTAGACAAAGTGATAAGTAACTTCAAATCAGTGTTCATTTATGGTGAATTTAATGCATAAACTCAAATCATAGAAATCCATAGTCATTCTCCCAAAATATTTCTTGGAGTTAGTACTCATTCTCAATTAATTGAATAACATTTCCTGATATCCATTATATTGATTTCAATATGATAACAACAACATAAAGTACTAAATAAGTCTAATGCCTTCAATTAAACGATTGTCTTAAACTGTCTCAGCTTGTATTCTGTTATATCTAAATGAGTGGCTTGAAGTGCTCAGGTTTTACTTACAAAGATATGATCAAGTGGTGTATTAGGGAAGTTTTCTAAAAATTATTTCCTCTTCAAAATACTAGTGAAGCTAAAATATAACTGCCACCATGGTCGACTGTGAGTCAATAAAAGTCGCAAAATTACTATAGACTGTAATATTCTGACACTCGTTTATATTTTTGATTATTTTCCTTAATCTACCTCAAAATCTCAATCTCAGAATACAAATTATCCTGTCAAGCTCCCTCTGTATATGCATATTTTAGTAACTAATCCATTATTCACACAGTAGTTAAGTATTTAATTAGGCAAATCCAAAGCAGGTGTAAGTTATTTGGATTATACTGTATATCTTATTGGTCATCCGTCATGTACCAGGGTGGCTGGTTTAATTTAAATTTTGCCAAAATACTATTGAAAACTATTTATTACAAGAGAACATACATTCCTACTAAAGAAAGCTTATCTTGTGGGAAATCAGCTTTCTTCACATACACTATTAGTGCAGTGATGTGTGTAGGACAAAACGTTCGACTTATTAATATGACTTATTTATATGACTTCCTGTATAGAACCAGTCGCTAGTGAGCATCAGATTAACTTTCGTGTTAGTCGGGACCAATCAAATCCTTGCAAACCAACAGCTGATAAGTCGTATGTGTTTGTAGATATACAGAGTCGATTTTATATCGACGTTTTCATGGATTCATCACTTAAAATTTTTACACATATATGCCATCAAGATACTTCAGTCTAACATATTAGTTAAGATTTGTTAGTTGCGAAAAAAAACTTTTCCACAGAAATTAGTTGATACAGCACTTTTTGAACCTCATTTTCTTGTGGATTCGAAATAATATAAAAATAAGCAAGACAAGTAGTTTAGCAAACAGTATGTCTTCAGCGAATTCACCGATAGCGCTACGGGAAAAAATAGGCATATAGATTATATGCATCTTTGCCATCGACAACGATTTTGAACCACCTCACCAACAGTTTCCAACCAATGTTTCTTAGCATCTTGACGACGCCAGTCAGGCACATCACAACCCCCCTACGTAGCTCCAACCAAGAGTCAAGAGAGATTGATTCCGTGAATGTGAGGCATGGTACTGTTGATTGAATAAGGGGCGGTAGTGACTTCCATCTTGGAAAAAAAAACTTATTTTGATAAAGCCACACAGTGTTATACAGTAATATTTACTGATGACAACGTTTCGAGCACAATTTATTGCTGATAATCATACCTCCATGCGATTACAAGCAATAAATTGTGCGCGAAACGTCATCAGTATATATCACTGTATAACAGTGTGATTTTATCAAAATAAATTGTATATGTGATGGAATTATCCCCTAGCACAGTGCCCAAGTTTTATTATTATTTCAATGATTACAGTGACATTTGTAAAAAATTATATTTATAAAATCTCAGCGATATTGAAATGAGTAATTCTAACGTTTCGTTCGGCAATATGGTCCGAGCTTCTTCAAGGAAATTAATCGTAATTACCATAACAGAGGTTTATATAAAAGGAACATCTTTTGTTTTTAAAAACTGTTCAATCATGAGTCGTAAAACAAATATCATTAAGTAAGTATAATAAACAAAATTGTATGAGGTGTGATCAAAATTTGACCTCGGACTTAAAAATATTGGTCTAAATTTGTTATACACATTAAACACAGTGTGTATGTGTGTGTGTGTGTGTGGGTGAACAGTTGTAAACAATTTCTTAACGTCTCCATAAGTAGATATAGACAGTCAGGAACTTTGACCAAGTATTATTAATTAGTGATACATATCCATTCTTATTTATTAATCAGGATTTCCTATACGCCAGCTAACATCACACCTTCATGTCTGTTCAAACTGTAAGTATCTAGAATTTTATGATTAGACGTATTTTCAAAATTATGGTGTTTAGGATTAGCGTTTAGTTGAAGCACCCTGTCAAACTTATTACTTTGTCTTCTTTCTGAAAATTGAGCTGCTTTATTCGACCTACTGGAGTTGTCAGGTAACCTTGGTGAACTGGTTGCGACTAATAGTTCTGTACATATATATGTCCAAACGAAGTTCATTTCTCTATTTAATTCTAATAGCCTCATCAAATATTACTAATTAAAACAATTAGTCCCTCTGATAAATTTGAATAAGACATTTAGAAGACAAATTTCACCAGATGATATCTTCATTTCGTAGTTTCTCTACAACCAACCGCTTTACAACTAGCATGGCTGGTTCACAATAATCAAATAAAATAAAATGCATTACAATTATTCACTTATATAAAACAATAGTACATACTAATGACCAATCATATTTAAATAGGTCAAATAGTCGTCCATGTTAGGCGACATTAATTGAAGTCAATTGTTTTTTTTGTACTCATAGTTTAGGATGTATGCGATGATTAATCCAAAGTGCTTCCATCACCTTCAATAACTTTGAATTATAATTATGTGAAATAATTGTGAAACAGTCATTAATATGTCTGTCATTCTGTTTTCGACATAGAACTTTGCATATATGTGCACCAGTTCAAGTTGCCACACTCCCTCCATGTAGCACACAAAGCAAGAGAAGAAAGTAGAAGAAATGCATATTAGAGACAGTAAACAGAGGTGTGAGACAAAGGAAGAGTAATAACGAAGAACAAAACAGTTTCATTGGAAATCACAGGGAGTGGATGCATCTGCGCCACTGAGAATGATTTTGAGCCATGTCACCAATTATTTCTAACCATTGGTTTTTTATCGTCCCGAGGAGTCATTAATATTGATTTTGTGACCTGACACTAAGTGTTTTGCAATGAATGATGCTGGATTTCCATTGAAATTAACTGTATAGGGATTTTCTATGTGTTTTAATAACCATTTTGGAACATGTTCTTTTCGACGACATTCGAACATTCTATTGGTTCTACCTATATAAGTGTCACCGCAACTTCAGATAAACTTGTGGATACAGTTTGAAGTAGAGTCTACAGAATTTCGTTCTTTAATCGTAGGTTCAGGGATGGAGAATGTTCGAGATGTGAGGGAAAGAGATGCGGCGTAGAATGTACGTCTAATGGCTGACCGAAGTCTTTCAGGTGTCAACTGCATAATCTGGTTACCCTTGAATGGTAGGTTAGTGAAGATAGCTTTTTCTGGTACAGAAGCTGTCTTTTCTAAATGCGGTCTATCCTTAGTGTGACAATTGATAAAGTTTTTTGGATAACCATCTCAATCGGTGTAACTTCACAGCCTCGTTGATTGATCTCCCCTCCTTACCTAGCACTCGACCGATGCATAACCTCAATATTGCTCACCTTATTATACCACTTCACACGAAAGATAGAATACAGTCACCAATGCTTATATGTAGTAACTTAATCACAGTCCTTCAGCATGAGGTGCTGTTTACATTATCAAGTGGGTCTATTGGTAAAGATAACAAAACCATGTGTAAACTTTGGATTTGATATGTGTATTAAATTACAAAAAACAGAATGTGTTTACATAGTGAAAAAATTGCTTATCACATTTATGTTGATTTTGTCACTCCATGGGTTCGTGTGTGTATGTATGTGTGTGTGGGTGTGTCTGTTGGAACCAGGTCAAATTCTATCTTAGTCTGTCATTCTTATTCAAACAAATTCGATTCTATTTATTATGAAGTGCTTTTGATGTGCGATGTTCTTTGTGATTTCTGAAATTTTTTTTCTCTGAATGATTTCAATATTGCTAAAAATCAATTTTTTGGTCTGATTTTATAGTATATAGACGTATTACTGGCAATTTTTCAGGCTGTTCTAATTTGATTGGATTTCTCAGCGATAGAATAGAGGCGCTATGGGGTTCATTTCTTCTTGTCTGGTTTTCTGGTATTTTATTTATTTATTTAAACGCAGAAAAAAACTTGGTACAATATGGCACCAAGAAAGAATCGCCACACAAGTTGTGTGAGGGCGGAGATACTGCCCGGGCGCCCAGACCGAAGCAGGTGGTTTTATTAGGGGACCAACCCCGAGCCTTTGACTTGGAGTCTAATCCGCAAGGCAGCGGAGCAGCGTTAGGAGCTGCATTCCCATGGTTTCCGGTGACCCATATAGGTCCATACACCATTTGATCCGATTGGATACTGGAGCTCATGTACCCCATGGTAACTGCTTTTAGTCTGACCGCTTTCAAAACAACCTTCCTGACATGGTAGGACCTTCAGGGACATGAGTCCCAGCCAATTTAGCTTGTTGGGTCACTGCGGTATTGAAGCCCGACCACCACGGCAAGGTAGCAATTGTCGGCCGGGGGTTTTCTGGTTTTAAGCACATAATTTTTGTAGACAAACATTGCGAATCCTTTGACATTTAGTCGTTTACATAGACAATTTTGCTTCTTAGTGTGTCTGCTGGTGTATCTATTGTCTGTCTGTCTGTTTTCGACATAGAACTTTCCACCGATATACGCCAGTTCAAGTCTCCACACTCTCTTCGTGTACCACAAAAAGCAAGAGAAGAAAGTAGAAGAAATGCATATTAGAGACAGTAAACAGAGGTGTGAGACAAAGGAATAGTAATAACGAAGAACAATATAGTTTCATTGGAAATCATAAGTCACAAGGCGTGGATGCATCTGCGCCATTGAGAACGACCACTTTGAGCCATATCACCAATAGTTTCCAGCCATTGGCTTTTACCATCCGGAGGACCCCAACCAGTCAGGAAGTCTATACCTTCCTACATCACTGGCTTACACTAACTGTTGTATTTTCATTGGCTGATGAAGCCATGTTTTTGTTTCACCTCCGCTAGCTTTTTTCCAGCTTGACCGTATGTCAGCTAACATTGCCCATCAGTCGAGGAAGACGATGACTAGGCATACGTCGTAACACATGTCCTAACCATTTCAGTCTATGTAACTTCACAGCCTCGTCAATTGATTGATCGATCAATTGAGTACTCTTCTGATATTGTCTAACGTTTTTGATCCATATGAGGTCTGTATTTTGTATTCATAAATTTAGAGATGAAACACAATTCGTTAACCTTATACTGGTTACTTATAAAGATAAATTTTACATGTAATTTAATTCAATTTAAATACTACCCCGTTTGCCTAACCAATGATAATTGCCGTTTGTGCTTATGATTACTAGTGATTGACAGTTTTCTAAGTATGATTAGGCTTCAGTTTTCTTGAATTAATTTTCCATACTTATTGACTGAGGATAGAAGGATTTTGAAACCAATATTAATCCTTTCCTAGTAAATTTCTGTGCTTGTCCGAACCCTTTTTGAATAAATTAATTGAGGGTACTGACACCGCTTCTTCTTGGAGTTGACTCTAAGAGTTGATGACTCAGTATGAGAACTAATACCCCAGATCAAAATAGTTTATCCTTGGCTTGTGAACTCTCCGGTTATGTCCTCTAAGGTGTTCTGACCTGGTGGTAAGGAAAAAAGAAAATAGGTCAGATGCATAGTCAGTATTCAAAATTTTAAACATTGTAATGAGATCTCTCTGTCTGTCTACGGTATGACAGAGAGAAGAGATTGAAAATTCCTAATCTTCCTGAATATGCTAAATTAGTCATGCTAAGAATCATACATGTTGCCTTCCTTTTAACCCTTTCTACAATGTGTCCCTTTTAAGACAAGGACTGGTTCTCTGGTTACAGTTTTCCATTCTTGACCTCACCAGCGAAGATGTATATAAGAAGGTGAACATACCTTTGGTGATCCTAATAATAATTACCCAGACAAATTATTCAGGAAGTATGTAGGTGGATGTAAAAATAAAATTATTAATAATAATAGTAGTGATACTGGTAATAATAATAATAGTAATATTAATGACGACATGTATGTCAAACATGCACAGAATAATGACAACATCAACAACAGGGAATATAAATCATCAGTAGTAATTCCATACAAAGAAGGAACCTCGGAAACCTCACACAGAATTCTTAACAATACAGGCAGGAATAAAAGTGGTATTCAAACCCACAAACTCAATTAGAAATAAGCTTTGTCGGTTAAAGTATCCTGTGGAGCCAATTAAACAAAACTATTTAGTTTTGGTTCTGGAAATAAAGTTTAGACCTCTTGCTATCACCTCTCCTTTTTTGAAACTAATGGAGAAATTATTGCTACTAAAACTTGTTCCCTCCCTAAGCTTCTGAAATGATCCAAAGCAGTTTGCTTACAAAAAGGGTAGAAGTACTTTAGACGCTGCTGCTGTGTTTCATCACAACATTGTATCCTTCTTAGACAAAAGGGCCAAGTATGTCCGTTGTACATTCTTTGATTACACATCTGCTTTCGACTTTGTACCTAGAGGCCTTTTGTTAAACAAGCTTAGCCTTATACAAACTAAGTCCTGGGCTATCAACTGGCTGCACTCTTACTTCTCTAATAGGATGCAGTACACGACATATAATGGTGTATATTCCTCTGCTTTGTTTACTGAAGCTGGAGTTCCTCAGGGTGCAGTTCTCTCTTCATTTCTCTTTTCCTTCTTCTTACATGACTTACCTCTTCCAGACGAAATCAACTTCGTCAAATATGCAGACGACCTGACTGTTCCGCTTCCCGTTAAATCTCAGTCAGACTGTTTGAAATCAAACAGCTTCCTGTCGGACGTCAGTCAGTGGTCTAAACTAAATGGCCTCATGCTGAATCCCTCAAAATGCCAGACTATTGACTTCTCCTTTAGACATAAACGAGATTTATAAACACTGGTAAGTACTCATGAAGCCTATAGCATTAAGGGGACTAAAATTGAAACTAAGTCTGATGCAAAGTACCTCGGACTAGTTCTATATTCCGACCTTACTTGGTCATCTCATATCCAAACGATTTCTAAGAAAGTGTTCTGTCTAGCCTACTACATTAAGAAACTTACACTATCTGGAATCACCCAACCTCTACTTTCACAATTTGTCAACTCTCGTATCTTACCTATTCTACTTTACTGCTCCCCATTAGTCTTTCCTCGATCACTGAAAAAGGACTATACCATCCCGAGAAGGATGTTGAAGGTAGTTAGTAGGACTAGTGGTGAAAACTCAGTCAGCTCGTCACTACATTAGTAGAAAGGCATCTGAATCCACGCGAAAAATGGTCTAAAATCATACTCCCTGACCCCTAACATCCCTTCTATTCCCAACTGTCTCCTTGCATCTTTTTCATCAGGTAAAACCAGAAATCAGTACAAAATAATATATGCTCGTACAAACAAGTATAGGAACTCAACGACACCATATTTGGCCCGTGTTCTAAGTGATGGAGACAATGTTAAGAGCGAAACCTATGACTTGCTTTGTTGATAACATAATTTTGGCTCTTTTATTTTTTTTTTTTTCTCTCTTATTTGTATTCTATAATGAACACCTTTTTTAAACATACTTAACTACCTAAATTTATTAACATTGGCTTACTTTTTTGTGCTTTACTCTATTCCTTCTTTTGTGTATCTACTGGTTCTGAGTATAATTGCACTATGAGTATTACAAAATTGTCCCGTCATTAACCTTCGTGTAATATTAGTTTTGTGGTTGTTTTTTTATTCGGAAATATTAACTCTTGGTTGTGAATGCCACTATTACTTTTTTTTTTTTTTTTTTTTTTTTTTTATTACTCACTCTACAACTACAAACACCGCATTAGAGCTGACAATAAAAAAAACTGAAATGTTTATTTTCTGATTGTTTAATGTTGTTTCAATCAAATTAACTGATCATCATGGCGATAAACATTCTCAATATCATTTCATAACTTCTTGTATGATTATAGCTATTACTGTTCACCACGCATAAATATATCATAGCTTCCACTATCCAATACTGAGATATTATTTATTATTGTTGTTTATTTTTTCTACTTGTTACATTTTTGTTTTATTTTTTTTTTTGTTTTTTGTTGTTGTTTTTTTTAATATTTATTTTTTGAAATACTCCTTTTAAATGTGCGATGAAATTAGATGCAATATTGTAGATATGTGCTGAGAACTCCACAGTATACCACTAGTACTGTTTCTATAATAAAGCAAATTATTATTACTATTATTATCCTATGAAGCCAATTAAACAAAATAATTTAATTTATCTAATACCCTGCCTGACTGCAATGTTTGTCAGGTCAAATACATAGGTCAGGGTAGTAGAACAGAGACAGTCAGACTAGCCGAGCATAAAAAATGTAGCAGCAAAATCTAGATTAGTTGACTTGAATAAGATAAGAAATCTAGAGAATAATTCAGCTATGGCACTCACTACATGGAATTATACACAACCAACCATACAATAGGATGGGGGTAAGATGACAGTTTTAAAATCTAACCGATATAACAGGGTGGAGGAAGAGATTAATAACGGAAGCTTTGCTTATCGAATCGACTGCAAACCCGTGTAATAGGAATGATTCAACACCTGTCTCAGATATCTAGAAAATTCTACTACCCCTACGACGACGACAAATAGGAGAAGACAAAGAAAACTGAAAAACTCAAGTTTCGAAGTTGTGTGATTATAATTGATGATATGACTATGAACAATAAATAAATTGTGTTCGAAACTTTGTCATTCAGGCAGTAAATAATACTGTTTCATAGCTGTGTGATATATCTAATAAACAAACTAATATGGAATTACTTACTACCACAGTGCCCAAGTCTTAGATATATATTAATAGATCTAAATAAGTCTGAGTTGATGAGAGTGTTATTCCCACTAATAATGATAATAATAATAATAATTTCCTTTATTCCAAAACAGCACTTGTGATACAGAATCGAATTCTCAGCATTTATTTTACTACAGTATTGCATCCAGTTTGCACATTAACAATAAATAAAATTCTACATAAACTATGGGTAATCTCAGTTAGTTATGATAACAACATATTAGCATGTCGGTAGTAAAACCGAAATTGAACAGAGTGTTTGAAGGTGTTAGAAAAGTAGATACTACCAGCATATTTACTGTCGTAAGCGGTAAGAAAAAGGTCTAGATATACAGAGTGTGAAAGAACGAAGAAGAATGTTTTAAGTAGAGTTTGTAAGGAAGAGAGAAACGTAACAGCACATAACAAAAAAAATGATAAATCATATGAGTTGGGAAGGCGTGATCCAGTTGTTATACTGACTATTTAATAAGTTATAGGTATCACGCCTATAATGCTTCCTTTATCACACAGAACACGAGCTAAGTAGGGTGTGTTTGAGTTTGTGTACTTGCTAGTGCGAGTATATATAGTTTTCTATATAGGCTTCTGGTCTGCCTGCCTGATGAGATAGATACAAGGGGAGAGTTGTGAATGAAAGAGGGTGGTGTGAGTTAGATAAAATGGATTTTTCACATGAGTCCAAGTGTCTGTCGACCAGAATATTAACAAGCTAGTTAAGTGGCACGTTGCTTACCTTGCTAACAACCTTTAACATTCTACGTAATAAGGTATAGTCCTTCTTCAGTAGCCCTGGAAAAACTTATGGGGAACAATAGAGAATAATAGGCAAAGTGGGAGAGTTAACGAATTGTAGGAGTAAGGGTTGGGTTGTACCAGAATGTCTTAACTTTTTGATGTAGAAGGTAAGATGGAATATTTTCTTAGAAATCATCAAGATATGAGACGACCAGGAAAGATCAGAAGATAGAATGACGCCTATGTATTTAATTTCCAACTTCAGTGCCATCAATGTTGCACACCTCGTGAGTGCTGACCAGTTTGTTTAGGTCAGATTTATGCCTAAAGGTGAAATTGACTGTTTGGCATTTGGAGGGATATAAGGTTAGACGGTTTTCCTTGGACCACTGGCTGATTTCTGATAAAAAGCCATTTAGTTTGGAGCAGTCACTTTGACATTTGATAGGCAAAGATGCAGTCAGACCGTCAGCATATTTAACAAAATTAATGTCATTTGAAGATGGTGGTAAGTCAAGTAGAAAGAAAGAAAGAAAAGAAAAGTGGGGAGAGTACAGCACCTTGGAGGACACCAGCTTCAGTGAGCACAGCAGGGGAGGTGTATTTACCTTTGTATACAGTGTACTGCATTCTGTTTGAGAAATATAGGAATGCAACCAGTTTGTGACCCAGGACAGGACTAGTTCCTAGGAGCTGATGCTTGCATATCCAATGCATGTAGGGTTGCGCATTTCGCTACATTGATCTTTCTCTTTCATCTCATTCAGAGTTGTTTGTTTTCTTTTCTGTTTCGCTTCTTGCAGATTTACTTCATGCCAATTTGCTTATAATCATCCTACGTGTGTGTGTGAAAGTATGTAATCACTAATCGACATCAAGGTTTCCAATATGACAATGATGACGCTGTACATTTGATATCTCTGTGAACACTGCGATCTCTCTTCTTTTTTGTCGTCGTTTGATCACCGAAATGCCGATATTTAATCCTAAAACAGTGACTAACTTTTTAACCTATGAAAAAGAAGAAAAAGTTGGCTTCCTGTGGAAAAAACGTTCAGAACAGAAAAAGGCCTACAAACGAAGATATTTTATCCTATGTGGAAATATTTTAGCCTATTTTGATAAAAAATTGGATAAAGAACCACTGGGGATAATATTTTTAGACTGTCATATTGTTGAAATGTTGGATGATTTAAAAATGGCTATCCGTTTCAGAGGTCCAGGGGAATTATGCCGTAGTTATATTTTGAAGGGGGAGACAGCTGAGGAGATAGAGGTAAGTGCATTTATAATTATTAATAATAATAATAATAGTGTGTGTGTGTGAGTGAGTGAGTGTATTGGTTTTTCTGTGAAGATGAATTCAGCACTATGGGATCACGCTTCTGGACTTCGATCCACTTATTGAAGTTTGAAAAACTATGTAGTATTATAAGCGTTTACACAATAATTGTGTGGGGGGGGGACTCATAACAAATTCCGTGGAAATTCAAGTGGTTGTTAAGTGACGTTTTATTGGTGGTTCCTCTTCATCATAATGTCTTTGTCTTTTTTCACGACAACATCACATACCTCCTTGTATTTATTTATTTATTTTTTTCCTTCACGTTCCCAGTGGAACATAGGGCCTCAAGCTAGTGGCTTGAAGTTTCTGTAGAAGTGTTTATTTTTACAGGATGGGGTTGCTAGCCTCATGCCCAACCTTTCCTCTTTACCAGCATTATTTCTGGCTTAGTGAGGTAAAGGAGTGCGTCTGTGGCCGGGGATCGAACCCCGGACCATGCGCATGGTCGGCGAGCGTCCTAACCTCTGTGCCATCGACGCAAAAAAACCGGCAACACCCGGTATTCCCAGCTGGTCATCCATGCAAGCACTAACCTGGCCCAACCTGGCTTAACTTCGGTGATCGGACGAGAACCGGTGCTTTCAACGTGGTATGGTCGCCGACCGTTGTATTTATAATTCATTCTATTTAAATACCACTTGAATGTGTTTCATACATTTTAGGGCTTCATCAGTCATGGATTCACAGTTTTACAAACTCGTCTACTCTTGAGGTTTTCCATCGGCTTTAAATTTACTTGGAGGCTTTGTGAAATAGATGTAATTTACCAGCAGGTATATATAGACAGTTGTGTGTCGGTGGTTCAGTGCTAGACTGAATACTTATTGGTCTAAGCACTCGGCTTTTATCCAGTGGGACCCAGCTTTAAATCTCACTGCGCCTATTTCAGGTTGGGCCACTCAGTAGTACCATCAGGCGTCACACGATATTTGTGTGGCTCTTAGTTTGGTACATAATGAAATAAGATGACAGTTTTAAAATCTTATGTCACTGGGTTTGAGGGAGGGAGAGATTGATAACAGAAGCTTTGTTTATCGAATCAACTGCAAACACGTGTAATAGGAATGATTCAACCCGGTCCAGCTGGATATCTGGAAAATTCTACTACCCCAACGACGACAAATAGGAGAACAAAGAAAACTATAAAACTCAAGTTTCGAAGTTGTGTGATTATAATTGATGATATGATTATGAACAATAAATAAATTTTGTTCGAAACTTTGTCATTCAGGCAGTGAATAATACTGTTTTACTGTATGATACATCTAATAAACAAACTAATATGGAATTACTTACTACCACAGTGCCCAAGTTTTACACATGTATAAACCTCGTCTACTTTACTAGCTGATTATTTATTATTTTTCATTAATTCCTTGGGTTCCGCGTAGAACTTTGGGATTCAGCAGTACATCTCGGTCGCATCCTGTTCCTCCCAGTCCTATTCAGCTAGCCCTACGATTTCCTACTTACTTTCTTCTTCTCCTCACACAATCTCTTCCGTGTCACCCTTGAATGGACGCCCAAATAACTGTTTCCTAATCGGATTACACTCCTGGGCCCAGAGCACGATGTCATCCAACGGTCTCCTCATCGTATGTCCGATTCATCTCCATTTTGTTCTCGGAATATTCGTCAGCTAATAGGGTTCTTGATCGCTTCGTTCCTACCCACACTGTTTTGTTTCTAATTCTTCCTGGCCAACCATCTTATCTTCAGTATGGAGCATCGAAAGGCTTTGGGAATGCTTTTGGTGATACGCTTAGTTTCGGACCCGTAATGGAGCATTGACTAATTTAACAGTAGTGTTAAAAACCCCAATTGTGTTCTTTTTGCTGAGTACAGAAGATTTCAAAACTGATTTCAAAGTGATGATAGTCTGTCTTGTCTTTCCAATCCGACCTTTCACACGTTCATCCGTGCTGTCTGTCTGCATTTTAAACGATCCTGACTAGATAAGTGCAAGAAGTGACTACCTTCAAATTTACCCCGGCATTAGTGATTGGTGCTGGTTTTTGTCACTGTTGGTTGCTTATCTTCATTATTTTCGTCTTCTCTATGTTTGATTAAAGTCCTGTTTACTGTGCTGCTTCAGCTAATTCGTTGATCGTCGCCTGTTAATCTTTGAGTTTGTGTGACATTGGACACAAATTGTTCACGAGGTCCAGAACTTCTAGAATCTTCTTATCGGTGGTCTAGAGTATTCTTGTCTCATCGCTCCCCATAGTCTACTGATAGTAGTAAACACGGTGAAGAGCGAAGGTCTGGTGTGAGGCTAGCAAACCCTACCCCATAAAAATATGTCCCATCGAATGTTACTCTGAGTCTTTGTCGACATAATGATGAAACTTTAGCAATCACCGATGAGCCATTTAGTTAACTAAAACTCATTGGACATTAACTTTTTAAATACCAGTGGTGAACTGATGTTAGTTAGAGAGCCATTGAAAACCAACAAGAAGTACTGGACATCTGTTTTGTTCTCCTTAGTTTCGGACTCTTCAGAAGTATCCACCCATAAACTTGTGAAACCGGGGATCGAAGCAAGGACCTTCAGGTTACACACGGCCTAGTCCGTTGAGGTGTCAGCCGCTTGGATTTCTTCAGGGTATGAAAAATTCCTATTTTGTATAATTAAGGATATATAAGTCAGCAACAAAGAGAACCCCTCTTCTTATAACTTCACTTCAAAGCTGCTATACAGCTATTATTTAGGGGATTTATATATACATACAATGTTTACTTGACAACAAAAGTCCGAGGTTACTATCAGTTACTAATTAACAAAGTTAGATAAAAGTGTGTAAGTAACAGCAACGTTCGAAGAAGTGAGAATAATCTTACATAATCAAGGTGGGAAAGCAAGGCAAGCTTTCACTGCTCTCAAGTACTTGTGGAAATCAACAGTACTCAGCAGGAGAAAGTAAGATGCGGATTTTCAACTCCAATGTGAAGTCAGTGCTACTATACGGATCAGAGATTTGGTGCCGCGTCACGAAGGGCACTTCTAACTACCACTACTACTACTACTACTACCACAGACCTCCATCAACAGCTGTTTTCACTCAATACTACTGAAGATCAGATGGCCGGCCAGAAAAGATCAACAACAGGGATCTCTGGCAATGAACCAACGAACCAACTCAGCGGGAACCAATTGTGCAAGAAATATGCAGGAAGAAATGGAAGTATATTGATTGGCCATACTCTAAGAAAACAAACCATAAATTGACATCACACCCCACGCTGTTGCTCGAGTGGAAGCCGAATAGGAAGTGGTGAGCTGGTCGTCAGTGCGAGGATGACATGTAGGAGAAAGAGGAAGCAAGTAATGTGAAGAGGAGAAGGATTCATGTAGGCAGACGTGGAGCCAGATGATGATAAAGTTGGCGGGGAACCGAACGTAATGGAGACGTGTGGCTGAAGCTCTGTGTTCCTCTGGTAACTAAATGAGACAATAATAATAATAATCAAGATGGTTGACAGCTGATTAGTTAACTGATGAATTATTGTTTGGAAATAATCGATTAGAAACAAGAGAACCAAGGATTGACAATGAGTTGCAAAACACGAAAATAATAATAAAATGGACTACGCACAGCTGATTTTACACTTACTCAGGAAAACAAAAAGAGAGAAACAAATTAGCACTAACGTAACGGTAGAAGACGGGGGACTTGGTACACCTTATCTTCAACGCACTATTTGCACAGATCTTCCGTGTTGTACTACTTCTGGCCTTCGCTCAGATTGTATCTCTTTGTGTTTCTTTCACAGCTCTCATGTATCTCCTCAACGGTGTATCATTTGCTTTCTCTGACATCAAATCTATCTCCTTGCTATTTGATGTTTTTATGCCGATGAACGTCTCTTTATATACTACTAGTAAATCTTACCAATAGCACACGTCACACTAACTTCATGGTAGTGAAAAAGCCCAAATAAAAAGCTTCAGAATACAAAGTTCGAGTTTCTCCCTATAGATTGCTAAAGCTTTGACTGAATGAAGAAGATGGTAGCAAAATCCTCTCGAACGCCTTGTTCGTACGTAGTATATGACTTTGAAAGTAGTCTGCGCTGATAACAGCATGACCAGAAGTAATAATACCCTCCAGAATTGAGCTGTTGACTATTCTTTCTGCATCCTCCTTTTTCACAACTTTACTGGGAAGTGTTCATGGGTGCGCCTAGACAATGTTGTCAAAAATAAAAGTACAACCAAGCTGTTCGATAGGATTTCGTCTACATCTTCATGTAGCTGAAGCCTTAGCAATCCGTCAAGAAGAGAGAACCCTGAACTTTGTGTTCAGAAAGGTTTTCTTATCTATCCTCTTTTACTATATCGTGGCCTTGGTGTGAATTTTTATTCTGGTGGGTATTTGTATGATAAATTCTATCTAGTCCCGTCTTAGATGGTTGGAGGCAATCGGCAGGAAGCCTTGCCGGCACCTAGGTTTCGTGCTAATTGGCACTCACCAGTCAGCAAGGCATATCTGCAACCTTGAAAGAACAACTCATGTCCCTTCTGAAATTTAAACCCGTGTCGCCCAGTGAGTGCTGCAGTCAGAGACGTTTCCACTGAGCTATTCGGGCTCACAATTGATCTCTTGTAGGATTGACTGTACTGGATACTTTGATGGGACACTAGTACCTAGTGTGATATATCCTAGTCCTTTCTTCGGTGCAGACTGATTGTGCATCGTGATAGCGAGCTATCTAGAATGGTAGCCACATTTCAAACCTGATTGATAGAATTCAGTCTGCACCAAAGAAAGGACTCTAGACATATGACACTAGTTACTAGTGTGCAATCAAACTGGTCCCGTTGTATCAGGGTTGAGAGAGAGATTAATAACGGAAGCTTTGTTTATCGAATCAACTGCAAACACGTGTAATAGGAATGATTCAACACCGGTCCAGCCGGATATCTGGAAAATTCTACTACCCCTACGACGACGACAAATAGGAGAAGAGAGAAAACTGATTATGAACAGTAATGAATTGTGTTCGAAACTTTGGGATTCAGGCAGTAGATAATACTGTTTCACTCTGTTTGTGATATATCTAATTAACAAATTAATATGGAATTACTTACTACCACAGTGCCCAAGTTGTACATATATATTAATATAACTTATGGTCTTCCTGTACGAAGACTTATCAATAAACTCACTCGACTTTCACAAACTGAAGCAAGATATGAATTTTTTTTTTGATTTACAGCTTGATTTCACACTGTATTTTTGGTACAAGTATGGAATTTTCAGCATGGATATCGGTAGCCCAAATGTTGCAGGCCGACCATAGATATCAGGTGTGCGCCGGCGTGGGCTCGAACCCCGGACCATGTGCATGGTCGGCGAGAGTCCTAACCACTGTGCCACCGAAAATCATCGTATTTTCAACATTCGATGCTTGAAAAATGAAATCATTCCAAAATACCTACGTCTACAAGCTCCAGTTCCGATAGACAAAGTTAGAAGCAGAATAGAATGTCTACGAAAATTATGCCTTAAAGAAGAGATCCATGAAATTGTTAAAAGGTTGCAACATATCAGATGTGAAATTGAGCAATTAAAACAAAAGCTTAAGGGAATAGTTACCATTGTGGATTATGATCTTATAACACAGTTCTCTAGTAATGCGAAATCAGCAACTTTCAAAAAGTCAAAAAATAGTCAAATCAAAAAGTTCAACAAATTACTAGAGGAGAAATCTTCATCTCAGAACGATAAAGTCAACAATCCAAAGTCAACGGCGATCGATAAAACAAAGTGGATTACCAATCTCTCAACACATATATTAAGTCCTACGGAAATAAGGGTTTTAGAAAAGGGACTAAATTTCGATGTAGTGGTATACAAGCTGAAACTTGAGGATGTCATCCCTAAAATGGCAATAGCACTATGTGGGATAGATAAAACAACGGCTGACGAAGTATGAACACAATGTGCACTAACATTAAAACGACAAAAACGTGAAAAGCATAACTTGACAAAACCAGAGATAGAAGCCCTGAAACACCTTAAGAATAAGAAAGAAGCACAAAGTCAGACAAAGGAAATGCAACAGTAATATTAGACAAATCAGACTGTTTGGACAAGGCGTATACTCACATAAAAACAGGACTATGTGAGGAAATTAATAAATCAATAGACCCCATCCAGGCATTAATGAAAACAAAACACGTAGGTCAGCGAAGAGTCTCTTTTCGGCGAATTCATTTTCTTAGCCGTACAATCGCAAATATATATATGTGTTGTTTTGTATGTATGTGTACATTAAGTTTTTCAAACAAAATTACAATTGGTTAAGGTTACTTTTAACTAAACAGGTGAAGGTTGGTAATACAAGTCAAGAAAATTAAGTGTTAATGAAACTAGGGTAGCAACAAAGGTGATGAGTTGTCACAAACAGTTATTAAAAGAAGTTATGTAATAATAATATGAATGGTTTGATGAGTGAGTTTTACTCATGATGCACATAGAAACAAAGTAGCTGATACGAAATTATGTAAGAGATCTAAGTGAATACAAGAATTATAAGCAATTAAAGAACATGTAAAGAAACAAAATGAAGTTATCAAAATAAAAATAAAAACTCAAAACAAATCAAAACGTTGTTACCATGAGAGTAGAAGTGGTTGAGTGATCTTCTTTCGTATGCACAGCTCAGGTTTTTCCATGTGAATGACTAGAGCTTCAACTACTACCCTAGTTTCATTAACACTTAATTTTCTTGACTTGTATTACCAACCTTCCGACCGAAAGCTGCTACCTTGACGTGGTGGTCGGGCTTGAACACCGCAATGACCTAATCAAGCTATACTGGCTGAGACTTATGTCTCTTGAGGTTCTACCATGCCAGGCAGGTTGTTTGGATAGCGGTTAAACAAAAAGCAGCTACCCAATCCAACATCATGTCCAATACAAAATTACAAAATTTCATGCCGGATCGGCCGTGGCCCGGATTAACAACGACCGCGCTTCCTGCTGCCGTGTCACAGGGCGGGAGTGATAAATCTGCTACTGAGACACACCAAACAAAAAAGAACGAACAAAAACAGGCCGCGTGTGACCGGCCTCAAGCAGTTGTCCCCTGGGCTCTGCGGTCACGCAACCAACTTCCACGGTGTGGGCAGCCGGGAAGTAACAATCGCCCTCACAATCCGAAATGCACACGAAACCTCTCTATTACTCACTCATCTTTGTCTTCATCTTCATCTCTATCATCTTGCCTTCCTTCCACTGATGCAACTCCTCGACTTGATAGCTCTCCACTTCCTCTCCACTCTGCGTCCACTAAAAACGATGGAAGCCAAAAAACCACCACCGACAGCCTCTTAAAGCCGCGCCACCAATTTCATATAGGAGCTCTTAATGTTAGGACACTTTGCCAAATAGGACAACAAGCATCACTAGCCAAGACCCTGGCATCACGAGCCATTGATGTATGCTGTGTTTCAGAAACACGCATACAAGACCCAAGTGTGGTTATTCACCTAACCCCACCTGGCCAACAGGTTGAATCTGCAAAATTCACCTTGAGGGTGTCAGGAGATGCCACAGCTAGTTCACGAGGATTAGCTGGCGTAGGGATAGCTTTGAGTACTAGGGCAGAAAAGACATTGCTTGACTGGATCCCGGTAGATAGCCGAATGTGTGCTGTCCGCCTGAACGGATCAGTAAGAAGGAGGAAGGACTGCACTACTCGCCGATGCCTTTTCGTAATCTCCGCCTACGCCCCCACTGACTGCAGTTCAGATGAAACGAAGGATGAGTTCTACCAAAAGCTGTCTAGTTTGGTGGAAAGGCTAAACGCTCAGACATAGTCGTTCTAGCTGGTGACTTTAACGCTCAAGTAGGGAAATTGTGTCAATCTGAGAAGGATGTCGGTGGCACCTATGGAGTTCCGTGCCAGCGAACCGACAACGGTGACCGTCTCCTACAGTTCTGCTCTGATAATCATTTGTTTCTTGTAAGCACTAACTTTAAACACAAGGAGAGACACTGTTTGACTTGGAGACCCCCTTCATCAAACCAACGCTGGACACAAATAGACCACATAGCAATAAGCTATCGTTGGCGTGGGTCGGTAGGAGATTGTCGCTCCTTCTGGAACACGTGCGTAGATACCGACCATGCACTGGTCCGCGCTCGGGTGTGCTTACGACTGAACGGACGTAGGAAACAGCTGGCGGTAAAACCATCACGTCCCCAGCTCGATCAGGAAACTAAATCCGTATTTGAGGAAGAACTAGCTAAACACATATCTGTGTTCGACAGCTGTGCTCACCCTGAAGAAGCTTGGAAAAATATCCAGGCAGCCATAGATACAGCTGTAAAAGCTGTGAATAAGGTAAACCCAAAGGTGAGTAAAAACCACTGGATCTCCACCGCCTCATCCGAACTGATAGATGCTAGAAGACTTATTCCGGCGAGCTCCGAATTCAATGAGGAGCGAAAGCTGCACAAGAGGAAACTTACGAAAAGTCTCCGCAAGGACCGTGAACAGTGGTGGGCGACAAAAGCCAAAGAGATGGAGAAAGCTTTGAGGATAGGCAACACCAGGCAACTCTTTGGACTCATCAGGGAAACGGGTGGGAGAAGACAAATCATTAGTGAGACAATCTCGGAAAAAAATGGCACTATAATTAGCTCACAGGATAGACGACTGGATCGTTGGAAAGAGCATTATGAGGAGCAGTTTAATTTGCCCACAGCCACGCTCAACCTTCCGAGCATCCAACACCTCCCTGAATGGGATATAGACACAGGTCCTCCGTCACTAACTGAGGTTACTAAAGCTGTCACCAATCTGAAACTAGGCAAAGCAGCGGGACCTGATGGAATGACTCCAGAGGTATTTAAGTACGGTGGAGACAGCTTACTGTCCGGATTAACTGAGGTACTAGGCAGCGTCTGGGAATCAGAAGAAGTCCCATCGGGTTGGTGTAAGTCACTGATTATCCCCATATACAAGAAGGGAGACAAGTCTTCCTGTGATAATCACAGAGGGATTAGCTTGACTAATATAGTATCTAAAGTCTTAGGCTCAATAATCATGCGTAGACTGAGTGGTGCTCGGGAAGCACAAACACGAGAGAGCCAGGCAGGCTTTAGACCAGGAAGAGGGTGTATTGATCATATCTTCACCCTCCGACAGATTCTAGAACATAGGCATTCCTACCGGCGTCCAACAGTCATTATATTTCTTGACCTAAAGGCAGCATTCGACTCTGTCGATCGGGAAGTTCTCTGGAGATGCTTGGCTGTAAAGGGAATTCCAAGAAAATATATTGCACTGATTAAGGCACTCTACTCGTACTCATACAGCCAGGTGAGGGCTTACGGCGAGCTGTCATCTGAACTGATGACGACCAGTGGTGTCCGTCAAGGATGCCCATTATCTCCTTTTCTATTCAACTTCATCATAGATGTGTTAATGGACTTAACCCTAGGTGACTTCAGCGACTCAGGGATTGACTTGCTACCGGGAATAATCTCGTTGACTTGGAATATGCAGACGATATAGTCCTTCTAGGCGAAGACGCTGACGAAATGCAGAGTCTTCTAAACACCTTGAGCCGCAATCTACGAATGTTTGGCATGCGATTCGCTCCCGCCAAATGCAAGATGATGTTACAGGACTGGACTACATCGACGCCTAGTTTAAAAATAGGAAGTGAAGTGGTAGAGCACGTTGACCGCTTCACTTATTTGGGAAGTACCATCAGCCCCAACGGGCTGATCTCTGACGAAATCTCAGCACGAATACAAGGGGCTCGTTTCGCATTTGTTAGTTTACGCCGACTCTGGCGTAGACGAGATGTTCGACTATCGACCAAAGGGCGGGTGTACTGCTCATCAGTCCGCTCCGTCCTCCTTTATGGTTGTGAGACCTGGCCACTGAGAGTGGAAGACATGAAAAGACTAGCTGTCTTTGATCATAGGTGCCTGCGTTCTATTTCCCGTGTAAAGTGGCATAATAAGGTGAGCAACATGGAGGTTAGGCGTAGAGTTCTAGGTAAACAGGGGAAATCAATCGACGAAGTCGTGAAGCTACAAAGACTGAGATGGTTAGGACATGTGTTACGTATGCCAAGCCATCGCCTCCCTCGACGAGCAATGTTAGCGGATATAGGGTCAGGCTGGAAAAAAGCTAGCGGCGGTCAAACAAAAACTTGGCATCAGTCAATGAAATCCACAACAGTTGGTCTAAGCCACGTAGGAAGGTGTAGACTTCCAGGCTGGGGTCCTCGGGACGGTAAAAATCTATGGTTGGAAACAATTGGTGACATGGCTCAAAATCGTTCTCAGTGGCGCAGATGCATCCACTCCTTGTGACTTATGATCTTCAATGAAACTGTTTTGTATTTCTTTATTACTCCTTTGTCTCACACCTCTGCTCACTGTTTCTATTATGCTTTTCTTGTACTTTCTTCTCTTGCTTCGCGTGCTACACGGAATGTGGCGACTTGAACTTCCGCACATTTGTGCAAAGTTCTATGTCGAAAACAGACAGACAGACAGACCAACCTTCACCTGTTTAGTTAAAAGTAACCTTAACCAATTGTAATTTTGTTTGAAAAACTTAATGTACACATACATACAAAACAACACATATATATATTTGCGATTGTACGGCTAAGAAAATGAATTCGCCGAAAAGAGACTCTTCGCTGACCTACGTGTTTTGCTTTCATTAAATCAATAGACACCGTTATAAAATAAAGTTAAGAAATCCACAGTGGATTTTATACGCCGAATGTAACCGTTTCTAAATGAGTCTAAATGGTTGAATTTACACATATATTAAGAGTCCTTTTTTATATATATTTATTTTTGTAATCCCTTTATTCTCTCGTTTTTATTCAACTATTTCCAAAAAATTATTGACCACTGTATAGTTTTGAAGTAAAGTTACCTACCACCGTTGTTAATTCAACCACTGGCACTAGCGCGCTAAATCACGAATTGATAGAAGTTAGAATTCATACACTGTCCATTGAATCAAGTCCAGCCCAGTGGCTGAATGGTATACGAGCTAGCTTGCCTTGTAACCAGAAGGTTCTGGGCTGGAACCCCTGTAGTGTGGGTGCATACTGCCGATGATTCCCAGAACTAGGCAGACGAAACAGCTGTCCAGTACTCCCAGCTGTGGTTTTCAATAGTTCTTCTCTAACATTATGTCAATCCGTGGTCACACTCGTAAAAAAAGGAAATAAATCTAATCCTTACAAACCAAACTCTTAACAATGTCGAATAATTTAATTTGTGGATGGTGACTAGCAGTGGAATCCTGGATGCGTATTTCGTCCTATTTGGGACTCGTCTCCCAGCCGGATGTACTTGCATTTCTCAGTGAGGGACGAAATGCGCGTTATCCTGCCTGGATTCCACTGCTAGTCACTATCATCTACAAATTAAAATCTAATTAAATGCACAGACATCGTCGAAGGAAGCATCTGCACAAGAAGCCAACAGACATGTCAACCTGAGATGGAGCACTTCGGTCCAATCAATATCGACGGGGAAAATCTCAAATTCAATTAAGTGTCGAATAAGTCGATGAGTTATAATTTCTACTGATTTTTGGTATATATGTAGACGTTCACCGCGCCAGTCATACTTGTCACCGGTGACAAGTGTCTGCCCTAATTCATATCCAAGTTGGCAATTTATTTCGCGTTTTAATTTATCCATTATACTAATCTCTCTCTGTCTCTCTCTCTGCTTGTCTCTTCTCTCATAGGATTGGATGCGTGCTATCAGTCGATGTAGTATTGAATATATAACATTAACATTGGAAGATTTAGAAGATCACTACAAAGCATTGAGTACAGTAAAACAAGCCTCATCATCTGTTAGTAATAATAAATCTCCATCCCTTGGCGGTAGTAATAATTCATCTTTTTCATTAACTAAAACATCATCAATATTTTCAAAACGACGTTCAAATCCATTTAATAATAATAATAATCGAAGTAACAGTACAAGTAGTACTACAACTAATTCTCCTCCAATCATTTCTGATGTTCCTACATCTACTCCTTTAACAAATAATCAATCAGATAAACAATTATCCAAGACGAATTCATCACAGAATAGTAACTCTTTATTAAATCAATCGAAAAAGTCACCACCCCCTCAACCTGCTCGTCCACCACCACCGCCACCCCCACAAGCACGACCACAACCACCCTCTCTGACACATACTCAGTGGTTATTAACACAGAATTGGGAACAGCTGAATGCTTCATTGAAAGCAGAATTTCTTAAATCTAATGGTGATGATAATGAAAATCAAACAAGTGATTCCAAAAATAGCAACATCAACAGCAACAAGACAATAACTGACCATGTAAATTAGACTATGTTGAACAACCACCTCTCTCCCCTCGCCTACAGTTTCAACTGCCCTACGTTCCTTATTCTTCTTCTTGCCTTTGTGATATATTTCTGCCTTACCACACCTTATTAAAATGGCAATTTTATGTAAATACCACCCAATTGGATTTCATTTATTCTCTGATTGAGTTGACATTTCAATTGACGAACGTTTCATTGTCAAGTTAGACTTCATATTCAATACTGATGGCGATTGATAAATATCCATATCACTCCTACTTCCCAACTCTTCTCCTTTCGGATTTGTTTTGCTGCATAAACTGTTTTCTCTCTGTCTCTCACCACTATTGTTTGTTTAAAATGCTTAAAATAAATAAGTAAATGATGCGCGCCTTATTTAAATCTTGCATACAATAGGAAGTATTGATTGATTGATTGATTTTTTCTTGAATAACAGTAAAACACAGCTGATTGGTTAAGATGGTTGGTTGGTTCATTTCTACTTCGTTTATTATTTTTATTTGTACCAAATAATTTCAAGTAATTCACCAACACCATTAATAATTACTGATAAAAAAAAAATAGACAACTGACTTTAACACTTTTTGTTCCTTTTACTTTAACTGTTTATATTAATAAATATAATTTATGATTATTGATGTCATTGAAGATGTTGTTTATTAAAAAGTTGTGAGTTTTATTATCTAACTCGTTTCTTTTGATTATTACAAATGTGTCGTCGACGTAGCGTGTGTCTAAATCTTGGGTTTGATCTTTGGTTTGGTAGAATTATGTTTTCGAACCCCTTGGCATCACTCACTGCTTCTGCAATCAAATCTGATATTGCCGATCCATCCCATGGTTGTTCCTTTGACTTGTTCATATATTTGGTCGTTGAATTGGAAGTATGTTGTTAGGCATAGGTTTATGCATTCCATCCAGCTTGTGTGTGTTGCATTTTTGGTTGTTGTGCAAGTGGGTGTTCGTCGTTGCTAAGTAATTGCTCTATGGTTTATTTTGCTAGTTTTTGTCCGATTGAGGTATATAATGCTGGGACGTCGAAGGATACCATTATTTTTTGTTCATCTATTTGGATACCTCTGATTTTCTCTAGGAATTGGATAGCAGAGTTGATGGAGTGATCACAAGACTCCGTTAGGTGTTTTAGTTTTCTGTATAATTCTTTGGATAAATTATATGTTGGAGTTCCTGGGAGTGATACAATTGGTCGTAACAGGATATTTGGCTTGTGTATTTTGGGTCTTCCGTAGAATAGGAGTAGGACTAGTCCATTGGATTTCATTCGCCATTGGTCTTGTTTTGTGATCTGTCCAGTTTTGGTGAGCTTGTTTAAGGTCCTTCGGATGCGGTTATCCACTTTTTGTATGGGATTTGTTGGGAGTTGTTGATATACATCCTCTTCTTTGAGTAGTTCTTCAGCTTTCTTGGTGTATTCTTCTCTGTCCATGACTATTGTTGTTCTTCCTTTATCGGCTGGTAGAATGACGATGTCCTTCCTACTTTTCAGCTTTTTGAGCGCGTTTAGTTCTTGAGAATTGAGTTGTGTGTGTTGTTTTTTCTGTTTGAACATTGGTACAATTGTTTGGCGTATCTCTTCCTGTGTTTCCTCGTTCAAGTTTGATGATTTGAGTAATGATTCAAAGGCAGCGAAGAAATCAGTTTTCGAAGCATTTCCGGTGTTGTAGAGTTTAATACTTTTTGTAGTAGTAGTTGTTGTTCCATTTTTGATAGTGGTTCTTTTGATAGGTAGGTTGATTACTCAGTCTATAGATGTATTGTCTAGTTGTTGTTTTCTAATCTTGGCTAGTTTGGCTTTGAGGACTCTTCATCTTTGTTCTCTGTGTTTTCTACTTGACAATGTAATTGCGGTGATCAGCGCTGACAGGTGTTCCTGGTTGAGGGTTTTCTCTAGTTTTTTTTCTTTTTGGACATCTATTATTTGTTCATATTTGTTGATCCGATAATGTGCGTCTGTAATCATTAATTTCATCATTCGTCTTCCACATTGTTGTTGGTTAGTACATATGAGTTCTTGTGGTGTTACTTGTTGAAAATCAATATCTCTGGCTGTCTGTCTTTCTCTCTCCTGAGTTGAAAGGAGTATTTTTAAGGTGTCACTTCATCGACTCCCAGCTTAAATTTAGAGGGGAGTGAAGTGGTGGCAGAGCGTCTTGACCACTTCATTAATTCGGGGAGTTGCATCAGTCTCAATGGTCTGACTGATTTGGGGACGAAATCTTAGCATGAATACAGCAGTTCTGTATGGCACTTAACAACCTGCGTCATCTTTGGCGTAGACGTGATATCAGGCTATCGACCAAAGAATGTTTTCCTTTATGACTGTGAACGACACATGGCTATTAAAAGTGGGAAATATGTGAAGGCTGGATGTATTCGACCACAAATATATGCTGTCTATCTTCCATGTTAGGGTGAGTAATATTTAGGTTAGGCATGGAGTGTTATGTAAGGAGGGTAAGTAGGTTAATCGATGAGGTTGTATAGGTGAATCGATTGAGATGGCTGGGATATGCACGTTGTGCATGCCTGGCTGTAGCTTTCCTCGACGGCGTGTTAGCTGACATAAGATCGATAAGGTTTGAAAAGAGGTAGTGGTGGTCAAACAAAAAGATGGCTTCATCAGTCAGTGAAATCCATAACACAGTTAGTTCGAGCCATTCAATTAGGGAGGTGTAAACTTCCTGGTTAGGTTTCTCACACCCTCAACTAGAGCAGAACACTGGCCCTCTATTTAAGGAAGAAGTAGAGAAACGAATATCTGAGGTTGACAGCAACACTCCTCCTGAGGAAACCTGGCACAACATATAGTTAGCTGTAGACACAGCTATAAAGACTTTTAATAAGCTAAAACCAAAAGTTAGTAAGAGCCACTGGATTACTACTACCTCATCCGAACTGATGAAGGCAAGAAGACTTTTTCCGGTAAGCTCCGATGATGAGGAGCGAAAGCTTCTCAAATGCAAACTAAGAAGAAGTCTTCGCAGCGACCGTGGAACTTCGTTATAAGTAAGTCACACAGCGCGCGCCAGCCTAGACACTCGAGTGGAATCTGTATGGGAAACAGCTAGTTAGGCGTCATTTCAAAGGTGATATAGAGGAGATCGTGTGAGAAGGAGATGAAACCATATTGGCAGGAGTGAAGCCAATTAAAGAGCACTGCGCATAGAAAAGGATGCAACGAAGATTTACTGTCGAAGCTCCAAGTCCCATTGGGAATCTAAGGGAGTTTTTATGATGGAATTTATTAGACAAAATACATGATATATCATATTTAAAAAAACTCAAGAATTGAAGTCACAAATAAATAAATAAATCTGATTGGTTCTATGACATAGTAATTTCTCAGGAAACTAAGCCATATATGAACAAATTGAAAAATATCCAATCAGGTAATCATGTCATTGCATGCATAAATCATGACTTCATGGCTAACATAAAAACTTATAAGTCGAAACACCTCCCTTTCATTAGTTATCGATTGGTAAACAACTAGGGGTCTGTATACTCTCCATCTATGCTAGAAATAATAAGCCTTGATGTACTTAGTATATCTTTTAGCTCATGAAAATTTCTCCAATCCTTTAGTAGATTTCTTCATACACTTATTCGCCATTTATGAATTCTAATAAAGCAAGTACAAGTGTAGTTTGTACAGAATAAGATGGTACCATCATTGTTTGTTTCGTCTACTTCTCATCAGATACTTACAATCTAAAGAAATGAATTAAGGTTATGCACAGAATAATCTCAGACATACTGTCAGTTTTCTCATGATGTTCAGAGTTCAAGTTTAAACATAATAAATCAATATATACATTCACTGACAATAATAACAATAACAATCATTTTATTCACAACAATAATAAATTATACAGAATGGAGTTGTCAACGTTACTTAATCAAATAAAGGAGAGAATGATAACATCTAGTTATCAGAGCTAGAAAGGACTGATATCTGCTTCCTTCTGAATACATAAATCGTGTCTTAGGTGTTTGAAAGAGATTGATTGCTTCAGTAAACTTGAGGAGAATTGAACTCTTTTGCTTATTGATAATTTCGAAGCATGTTACGATGTCCGCCTCATGACCCGTGTTCAAGGAGATGCCTGGCGATGGCACTATTGAAAGCATTCCCTCCCTTTGAGACGTAGAGTTTTTGATACGTGTTCAGAGAATCTGAGGTATGCTATTCTTCCAGTACTCTCAATGTAACTGCTCAAGAGGCAATCGCTCAACAAATATGTAGGAGAAAGTGGAGATGGATGAGGGAATACGTTAAAGAGGCTGTGGAATGATATAGCGCGTAGTGTAGGCTATCGCTCGAGTGGAATCCGGATGGGGAAATAATGGGTAAGGTGTCGTTTTAAAGTTGATATGGAGAAGATTGTGTTAGAATGAGGTGAGAGAGTATGGGGAATCGTGGACTCAGAGGTGGAGGATATCTCCAACATATTCTATTTCGTAATGTGTTGCTGAGGCACTATGTTCCACTTGGAACCCAAAGGAATAATAATAAAATTATACTTACATAATGCTACAGACAACGGGCAATGAGGAAACAGGCATAAAATGGACTCACACAAAGAACTTGGAGGATCTGGACCTCGTCGATGATATATGTCTGATTTCCCACAAACTGGAAGATATGCAAATGAAAAGCAACAAGCTGACAGAAGAAGCATCCAGAGGAGATAGGACTTCAAGTGAAAATAGATAAAACAGAGGTGATGATGAAGATTCCTGGCCAACACCAACAACAACAACAATCAGCCAGCATAAATGGGAGGAACCTGAAAGAAACAATCTCAGGTGGATGATTTTGATGTGGTTTTGTTCTCTGAGCTGGATGGTTAATTTGCGAAGCTGGCTGAAGATGTCACCCAGTAGGGTGATGAAAGCATCGCAAATTAACCATCCAGATCAGAGAACAAAACCACATCAGAAACAACCTCCTCTACCTACCTACCTGGGAAGCATCGTTTCAACTACAGGCCGACGGAACTGACGAGGATATCAAAGCCAGAATTGGAAAAGCAAGACAAGCTTTCACTACTCTCAAGTCTGTGTGGAACTCAACAGAACTACTCACCATCAAAAATAAGATCCGGATTTTCAACTCCAATGTGAAGCTAGTCAGTGCTACTATACGCATCAGAGACCTAGCGCGTCATAAAGAGCATCTCAAACAAACTTCAGACATTCATTAACAATTGTCTTCCCCCAATACTACTCAAGATCAAATGGCCGGCCAGAAAAGATCAGCAACAGGGATCTCTAGCAGTGAGCGAACCAACCCAGCAGGAACCGATTGTGCAACAAATAAGCAGGAAGAAATGGAGATGGATTGGCTAGCCATACTCTGAGGAAACCATCAAGTGAGTGACATCACTAGAAAAGCCATTGCTCGAGTGGAACTGAACCGAATGGGAAGCGGCGAGTTGGTCGTGCCACGGTGGGGTGACTTGGAGGAGGTCGTGTGAAGAGGAGATGAAAGCATGTGGGCAGACTTGGAGCCTGGTGATGAAAAAGTTGGCAGAAAACTGAAGGCAATGGAGACGTGTGGCTGAAGCCCTATGTTCCTCTAGGAATTAAAGGATATAATAATAATAATAATTACATTACTAATTACTAATGTAATTGCCCCCTCAGACACATTTGAATTTGTATACACGGTTAGATTACCATTCATAGGACGTCTCCTACAACACAACTATATTTAAGAAGATAACTTTTTCAACATTTTCTGTTTAGTGTACACCACTGAAGTTATTGGCGATATTACCTGGTACAGGATGGCATACTCGTAATGAAGGATTTAAATGATATCATCACCAGATAAAAGAAAGCTAGCTTGATACGTTTCCATTTGTTAGATTTTCGTTACAGACCAGCATCAGTTAGAGATATCATTGATTGTCACGACGGGGCAAAAAAAAGACACTTGTTTCGTCCCAGTCTGGGACTCTTCAGAAGTACGAACCCATAACCCTGCTAAAGATCGAACCCAGGAAATTCAGGTTGCCAGACCACATTTGTTGACTATTCAGCCACTTGGACCAGCAGATTTCAACGAGCCTTTAATTCTAACCTGTAACGTCTTGCTGTGGTTATTATTATCAAATGATTAGGACCAAATCTATTTAGACAGAAATGGACTTTGGTGAATTTTGCAATATTTCGGTGATTAAGGTTACATAACAAAAGTATACAATTTTATTACATCATCTCATTTCGTGTTTAAGAAATTTCATTATTTCTTCTGAACTCTCTCTCTACTCAGCCTACCTTACTGTTTTGTCATTCTATAAAAACTTGCTTTCTGTAGTTTAGTATTATTGTTATGTTGGGTTCCCAGTGGAAAATAGGGCTTCAACAGCATGTCTTCACTCTCTTTAACTTTCTGATGTCCTCTTTAGCTGGGCGAAGAATTGACTACAACCTCTCATCTTCTCCTTGCACCGTCGCCTCCATGTCATCCTCGATGTGACGACTCACTTGTCGCTTCTCATTTGGATTCTACTCGAGCAACAGGCTGCAGTGTGCGTGATGTCATTCGACGATCTTCCCAATGTATCCATGTTCATTTTCTCTTACATATTTTCTGAGCAATCTGTTCTTGGTTGGTTTGTTCATTGCCACAGTTTCTTGTTGGTAATTCTTTCTGGCCAGCCACTTAATCTTTAGTATGGAGCCAGTCATGGGTGGGGTTAGTTTTTGACGAAAGTCCGAAACTGCCTGTTGGAAATGCCTTCCGTGAGTTATTATTCTTGTTGGGAATCTGAATCTCGTAGTGTAGTGAGTTTAGGAGATTTTCAGACTGTTTTCACAGTGATGAAGGTGTACACTGCCTTTGCGATTCTGATTTTGACATCCTTATCCGTGCTGTCTGTTGGTTGTTGAAATGATGCTGTCTGGATAAGTTAAGGAAGTAACCTGTGTCAAATTCCTCCCGATGACGGCGATAGGTGCTAGTTGTTGTGGCTGTTGCTTGGTTGGTTATCTTCACTACCTCCTCCCTGTTCACTGTGTTCACCTGGAGTCCTATCTTCTCTATCAGTCTCTTCCGTCAATTTGCTAGTTTTCACCTGGAATTTTTAGACTTTGTGTGACATTTAAACACATATTATCTGCGAAATCTAGATCTCCTATAGTCTTCTTATCTTTCCAGTTTATAAAAATAACAATAACAATTTCGCTTTATTCCAGAAACGGTACTTGTGGTACAGTGTGGAATTTTCAGCACATATCTACAATATTGCATCTAATTTCATCGTACATTTAAAAGGAGTATTATAAAAAAAAATATTTAAAAAAACAAAAAAAAAACAATAACAACAAAAAACCAAAAAAGAAACACAGAAATAACAAAAAAAAATGCAATAAAAATACCACAACCAGTAATTTTTCTAAAAAGTTTCCATATGTTTTCTGATGTTTTACAAGATAGTATTGTTTGATTATAAATGTTGTTTAGTCTCTTGATTTCAGATTTAATTTGGGTGTTTATCTTCTTAAGACCAGATTTATTCTTTGTCTTGTACAGCTTCTCTTTTTCTCTACGAAGTTTTTTGAGATGAGGGGAAGCGAAATGATCCATTCTTTTGAAAATTATCTGTTTTGGACAGCATATATCAAGACAGAATTTAAGATAGTCAGTCAAATTGGAAATAGTATCATCCAGTTTGTGTTCGTTGAAAAGTTCCCAGTTAGTGTCATTTAGCATGCATCTTAGTTTGAGCATATTTTCTTGTGAGTAACACCTTTCTTGTGTTTTCTTGGACAGATTTGAGAAGATATTAAAGTGAGATCTGCTGTATATCTTAGGTAATATCCGAATAATACAATGATCTGAGTTCATGATAGGAGCACGTCGGCGTACTTCATATAATTCCTCATCATTAATGAACACTAGGTCAAGGATTTTATCAAGTCGAGTAGGGAATTTAACAATATTGGCATGACCTAATGATACGAGGAAAGAACAATCACAGCAGTTAAAATCTCCTGTGACAACTGATAAAGAGTTTTCAATATGTGTAACGGCGAATTCAGTGAATTCATCAGCAAAATCAGATAGATCAGATGCAGAACAGCCAGGAGTAACATAAATGTTAGAGATGAAGACGTATTTAAACTTGGATAAGTGTTTCGGGCGGCATTTGACCGTTATACAATCAATAAAGTCATTAGAGTAAGAAAAACATACGTTATTTGAAGTTGACCATTGAGAATGAATGAAAGTTGCAACACCTCCACCTCTTTTCTTTCTGGAGCATAGTCGATCTTGTCTAAACAATGTAAAACCATTTAGGGAAACCAGATTGTCATCATAGAGTTCATGGAGCCATGTTTCTTGTAATGCAACAATCGCCGTATTGTGATAAGTATCAGATGATAAGAGAGACTGGAGATGCATAATTTTGTTGGGAAGTGAACGGCAGTTTGAAGTGACAATAGCAGGAATGGTTGTACGATATAAAGATGTCTGTTTAAGTGCACGCTGCCAGCCAGCGTGATGTTTTCTCTTAGATTTATTAGATGCATTATTAGTTGCATGAAAATCATATAGTTTAAAACGTTTAATGAATGAATTACTGTATTTTATGCGATTTGCGATCATATTTTATTAAAATTAGGAATGAAAACATGACTTATTAGATGCAATATGTAGATACAGAAAAAAAGGTAGCCCAGATGTCAAACAGGCCGTCTTCTCACTCCCCATGCACAGTCTGATGCATAATCCGGTCCACCACAATTCGAAATATTATCGATGATCGTAGGGTTCTTGGTAATTACCTCTTCACTTATATTGCTGTGCTCTTTCTGGTTAAACTTCGTTTCTACTCAAAAAATTTCGAACTTTATTCTCAAGAGTATTGATTTAATTATTCTTTAAATAGTCAGTCCTTTTATCTCTTAATAATTTAACAATTTATGTCATTCTAGACTTATGTTACTATTAGTTCCAATCAACTTCTCCATGTTATCAGCGTGTAAAAAGTATGTTCAAATCTCTGATGTAATTTATACTTTTCGTATTGTTCAGGTTGTGGCCAGTTAAGGAGAATCCTCGATATAATAACAAAATATTAACTCTTATTATTGTCCTGGTACACATTTGTCGTTCATTTTTTGTTTAAGGCATTAAGTCACGTTGTGTCATGAACTCACTGAAGAGGCGGAACATGTGATTATTATTATTACTGTTATTGTCTCCTTTGGTTCCTAGAGGAACATAGGTCTTCAGCCACACGTCTCCATTACGTTCGATTCTCTATCAGCGTTTTTATCACCTGGCTACACGTCTACCTACATGCTTTCCTCTCCTCTTCACATCACCTCCTCCCCCTCCTCCCCCGCCTACATGTCACTCTCGCACTGACTACCAACTCGTCACTTCCCATTCGGCTTCCACTCGAGTAATATCTTCGCATATGATGTCACTGACTTGATAATTTGTTTTCTCAGAGTATCTCCAATCCACCTACATTCCGTCAAAAATATTTCTTTCACAATCGGTTCCTGCTCGGTCGGTTCGTCGCTCCCAGAGATCCCTGTTGTTGACCTTTTTTGGCTGGCCATCTGATCCTGCGTAGTATTGAGCGAAGACAGCTGTTGATGAAGGTTTGTAGTTTGTTCGAAGTGGTCTTCGTGACGCGCAACCAAGTACATGATCCGTACAGTAAGTGACACTGACTTCATATTGGGGTTGAAAATCCAGATCTCATTTTTCATGTTGAGTGCTGTTGACACCCACACAGACTTGAGAGTAATGAATGCTTGCTTTGCTTTTCACATCTCCATTTTGATATCCTCATCAGTTCCGTCTGCCTGCAGTTGAAACTATGCTTCCCAGGTAGGTAGGTAAAGCAGGTTGCTTCTTTCAGATTTTGCCCATTTGTGCTGATTGTTTTCTATTGTTGTTCTTATGGTTGTTGCTGTTGGCCAGGAGTCATCATCATCATCTGTTTTCTCTGTGTTCACCTGAGGTCCTATCTTCTCTGGATGCTTCCTCTATCGTCAACTTGTTGCTTTTCATCAGTTTCATATCTTCCAGACATATATATTTTATCGGCTAAATGCAGATCCTCCATGTTTTTGTTTTGGATAGGTCTACTTTATAGGTCCTGTCTCCTCGTTACCCGCTATCTGTCGCTTTATGCTATCCACCCGAATCAGGAAAATCATTGGAAAGGGGAATGATAATGTTCTTTATACAAGAACTGAGTGTCTTGAGATCGATGTGTCATCATACCTTGTATGCGAAGCATTACAAATTTATACAAAACAAATGACGAATATATGATCAAATTTTTCTAATCACAAAAGCATAATCTTAAGTAATTAAAGTTCTCAAACATTTTGGAGAATGTAACAATTTTCATTTTACTGATTGTATCTGATTTTAGGACAAATGATACCCTTTAAAAATCTATTCACTCAATAGGTTTCATGTGAGATGAATAGGATACTCATGATACAACGTGAGGCCACTTTATCAAGAACAAGAATACATGAATTCAACTAGTAATCAATATTTAACTCAACTGATCAGAAACATTATTGAGCTTTTCTTTCTCTCAAACAGGCTGAAATACAAACTGCACACACTCATTTACCATGTGAGATGAACATTATTATTATTATTATTACTGTTCCCTTGACTTTTGAGTGGAATATAGGGCTTCAACAACAAATCTCCACTTTTTTCTATTCTCTGCTGTCGTCTTCACTTGAGTCTATGATTGTCAATAATCTCCTACCTCCTCCAACCCACATGATCTCCATGTCACCCTTGTAGCTACGACCCACTTGTCACTTCCTATTGGGATCGTACTCGAGTCATGGCCTAGCTGTTTCGCAATGTCATTCGACAGTCTCCTGACTGTACGCCTGACACATCTCCATTTTCTCAGGCGATCAGCTCTCGCCTGTTGGTTTGTCCCCGCAGTTTCTTGTTGCTTATTCTTTCTGGCCATTTAATCTTCACTACCCAGAGGAGGCAGGTGTTGATGAAAGTCTGCAGTGACCTGTTGAAAATCCTTTTTGTGACACACTAAGTTTCTGACCCGTATACAAGGACCAACGTGACACTAGTGTTAAAAATGTGAATTAATAAATGACAAATTCAGCGAAGAAAATCTTCTTGATCGTCAAAATCATCTTCAGAGGCTGGCTGTACAGTCGTATTTATACTTACAAAAATATATAGTGGTCTGTTATTGCGTAATGGGGAATGACATAATTGATATAATTACTCAGAAGTGGCTTTAGAAGTGAAAATTAAAAGTTGTAAATTACGTAGTACTCAACGGCACAAAGATAGAAATTCGATAAGGTGAAAATTGCTGTTGAGTTAGAATAACGGTGGTAGTTGAGTGTCAATTTAACTTTAGTCTTAACCTCTTCACTAGTCGTTCCCCGTAAAAAATTTTTTGCTTTTTTCCTTTTGCTTTTTTAATTTTACTTTCAGTTTGGTTTTGATTTAATAATTAATTCACTATTATCACTCTAATATGTCCCTATGCGGTGAGAGCAGGCCGTGAGAAAATATGAGCAAGGCTGATTCAACAACCAATCACAGCAAAGTTAACGTGGCAAAATATGATTCGCAGATAGAGAACTCTATTTGTCGAGGAATCCCGAAACAACCAATCAGAAGCCTGCGTTTGTCTGCCTAACTTCTGATAAACAACCAATCAGATGACTGCGCTTGTCTATAATAATGTATGTGAAATATGTATAAATACGTGTTGATTTTCATAATAAAACGATCTGTTGCCTGGCCCTTGTCTTCTGTTGTTACACCTATTGTACATTTTCACACCCTTTTCACACTTGTTAAATTGACACTCAACTGCCTTTATTCTCACTCAACAGCAATTTTCACCATATCAAATTTCTCTCTTTGTGCCGTTGAGGACCACGTAATTTACAACTTTTAATTTTCACTTCTAAAGCCACTTCTGAGTAATTTTACCAATTATGTCACCTCCTATTACTCAATAATAGATCACCGTATATTTTTGTAAGTATAAATACGACTGTACAGCCAGCCTCTGAAGATGATTTTGACGATCAAGAAGATTTTCTTCGCTGAATTTGTCTTTTATTTTCTTCATGACCCAATGGGTATTTTCGGTGAAATTACGAATCTTTTTCTTTATGCTGAGTTCAAAATATTTCCCTGCCTAGTTAACTAGCTTGCTAAAATTCTATTTCAATTCAAACACATCACAACATTCTAACAAGTAACTTATTATGACTATAAAAAAAAACACTCGTATAAAACACTCGTATTTCCCATATAATTGTAATGGGTCAATAACACTCGTACTATTATTTCTGAATGGACATTATCTCACATTGGTTTCTAATTCAATATCTAATCCATTCTACACATGCATATAAATGAAAGAAGGAAGTTGTGTGAGTAATGCCTTGATATGATTATGAGTGGCAATAGTTTGTGCTCGAAACGTCATCAGTTAATATAACTGTACAACACTGTGTGTAATTTATCAAAATAAAATCTTATCCATAATGGAGTTATACTCTACCACAGTGCCCAAGTTCTATACTTATATTAACTAGCTTGCTAGTTTTGTAGCCGGTCCCAAGACTGAGTTAACAGGGAGGGTTCGGCGTGTGGTTAGCTGGCCAACACCACAAAATCTAAGAAACCGCCAGAGAAACTTCAACGCATAAAACGCTGGAATCGGCAGGGTGAAATGACGCAACAGGCTGGTGAAAGCGTTTAGAAAACCAGTCAGACATCCAGTGTGCCTCCTCTCGATGAAAGCGAGAATAAGAATGGGAAGGTGGAATGTCCGTACAATCTACGAGACTGGGAAGGCTATCTAGGTAGCCAAAGAAACGCGAAGATATGGCGTAGAAATATTGAATATATCGATTGCAGATAGAATGGATGCGGAGATGAACATATTCTGATTTATTATTACTGATTTTATCTCTTCTCTCATTTGATATGACTTCACCTCAGTGAATTTTTGCGAAAAGTAAATCAATTTAGAGGTGGCTAGGATATGTGTTGCGCATGTCAAGCCATCGCCCCGCTCGACGAGCAACGTTAACTGACATAGGATGGATCAAGTTGGAAAAGAGTTAGCTATAGTGGTGGTCAAACTAAAGCTTGGAATCAGTTCAGAATATCTTTGATAATTAGTTTGAATCAGCTATATAGGGAGGTGTCGGCTGTCTGGTTGAGTTCCTAGGGATTCTAAGAACCAATGGCTGGAGACTATTGATGTTAATTTCAATCAATTACTTCTTGTTGTAAACGCGTAAAAAGCATGTTCAAGTCTCTAATATAATTAAGGATGAAATAGAAGGCAATCAACAAAATTGTGTGTACCAGAACAATTGTGGCCATAGCGGCGCTGCAGTATATGTAGGAGAAACTTCCTGACAGGTACTTACCTGTCTGGAGCATAAACGATGTCCAAAGGTGGTACCAAAAACCTCTGCGGATTTGAAGAATCTAAAAAACAAATCAGTGATTGCACTGGACAAAAGATAGATTCTGATAAGACCAAGATCCTACAGAAAGGTATTGGTTCATATACAGAAAGACTGACTGCAGAAGCCCAAATGGTTTGAACAGGAGTGAAGGTGTAATGTTAGCTGATGCATGCAAGTTCTGATTAATAAATAAATAAAAATGGATATCCATCCTTAATCTGTCATAGTTGGCTAGATTTTCTTATGGAGAGGCTAAAAATAATTTACAATCCCCCTAGATCTCTGTGTACAGAAAAAGTTCGTTCAACCCCTCCAACTTTCATGGTCTTAATCCCTCTATGCTTAAGTATGGTAATCCCCAATCATATTTGGCTCTACCAATTTTTCATTTTGTCTATTCAGTTTGTATACTCTTCGTTTAGTACGTCAATTGTTACTATTACTACTCTCACTTTGAACTGTCCCCGGTGTTATTTCACTTGTTCCACTTGTCATTCTAAATCAATTCTTTTTTATTTTTTTTTGGTTACAGCTTGATTCCACACTGTATTTTTGGTACAAGTACGGAAGTTTCAGCATGGATATCAGTAGCCCAAATTTTGCAGGCCGACCATAGATATCAGGTGTGCGTCGGCAGGAGATTGAACCTCGGACCATGTGCATGATCGGCGAGACTCCTAACCACTGTGCCACCGACGCACAACGTTAAATTCTATGCTATCAAATTTCACACAATATTACATAACGTTTTTATTTTATTCGATTTGTCTACTAATCCTGTAATTGCACATCCTTTTTCAAGTTCTATCCATCCTATGAATTATTCTATATATGACATTAATTTGCTTTGCCACTTGACATTTAACAATGAGTATAATCACAAACATTTTAGTTTTTTAATTGCATTTCATACTACTATTATTATTATTGTTTTATGCATTCACACCTAAGATTCAATTCCCTCACCGGATATAACTTCTTTAAATACCATACACATATACGATTGTAAGGCTTGATGATAAATTCGTTGTTGAAAAGAGTCTCTTCGCTGAATCACTCGTTTTGATTTTTCCAGATGTTACAATGGGAATTTCCCATGATTTTATCAAGGTTAAACTTTGGGATTATTTCCTAACCACAACGTAAGCTACATCCAGATGTGACAAATAAACACCTCTTCTTCTTTAGCCATTGACTTAAAATATTGTTTTCAATTCTAGCTACTTCATATCAATCTTAGCCTATATACTACTAATAAATTTTGTCAATAGTATACGCCACACTATTACTACTACCACACCTTCCGGACATCCATCTAGTAACCATCAACCAGCTGGAGATTGATATTAAGGTTATAAATACTAAATGAGGTGAGCAATGTGAAATCAGTGCTACTCACTATGCGGATCAGAGACTTGCACTGCGCCTCATAAAGAGCATCTCAAACAAACCACAGACCTTCATTAACAGTTGTCTTCGCTCAATACTACTCAAGATCAAATGGCCTGCCAGAAAAGATCAGCAACAGGGATCTCTGGCAATGAGCGAACCAGCCCAGCAGGAATCAATTGTGCAACAAATAGGCAGGAAGAAATAGAGATGGATTGGTTAGCCATACTCTGAGGAAACAAACCATCAGGTGACATCACTAGACAAGCCATTGCTCGAGTGGAACTGAATCGAATGGGAAGCGGCGAGTTGGTCGTCAGTGTGGGGGTGACTTAGAGGAGGTCATGTGAAGAGGAGATGAAAGCATGTTGGGAGACTTTGAGTGGGGTGAAAAAGTTGGCAGAAAACAGAAGGCAATGGAGACGTGTGGCTGAAGCCCTATATTCCTCTAGGAATTAAAGGATACAATAATAATAATAAATGAGGTAAGCACATTCTCAAGATAAATTAATAGTGATGCTCAGCTACCCTAAAGACCTGAAAGTGTGCTCTGTTTAAAATCGATTTTTACTCTCTCTCTCTATTTTTACAACAGTAAAATCACACATGAAATCAAGACCAGTTTCTGTCTCTCTCTGTAATAAATCGAAGAGATAGTAGAGTGTTACACCCTTGAATAAAAATTATCAAATAAAGACCAAATATAGACAAAAAGGCTGCGCAGTAGACGAAAAGAAGTGATTAACAAATCAGCCTTGAGTTAATGGATCCAGGTACCAGAATAATAAGAGAAGAGAGTTTCAACAGGGTTCTATGCCTCTGATATGAGACTAACATCTTTTTTATTTTCAGCAGGAATGGATCGATTAATATCAAATCAATAAATTTTACTTAATTGTAATTTTTAAAATGAGACTACATGAGTTATTTCTATTTCACTAAAGCCATTTCGTTTCTAGTATTGATTGGATATGATGGAGAAGATTTGTATCTTAGATGGATGATTTTGATGTGGTTGTTTTCTCTGAGCTGGCTGGATAGTTAATTTGTGAGGCTTTCATCGCCCCCTACTAGGCAACATCTTCAGCGAATACTTCAGTTTGATTAAGTGAGCTTTTAGATTTCTCCACGAGTTTATTAGTCATGTCTCTGGGTGACCACCTTGAACGTGATTGGTTGTTTTTGTGTGTTTCACACCCTCCATGCTACTTGGATTCCTGTTGGTGTCGATTGTTTCCTTCACCTAAAGTTTGACCCCTTTGTGTGTGAGATTTCCTTCTTATCGGTTGATAAATTTTGTCTATCTTGATGTGTCTATTGATTGATGATTCACTAGAATGCCAAGCTTCTAAAAATTCTCTAGCATTCTTGATGTTGTTTCCTCTGTCTAATATTCGAACGTTGTCCCAGTTGAGCCAGGTCAACGAAACAATCAGTTCCAATACAAGTCGCCTAGAAGGTGTAAAAACACACAAAACAACTAATCACTTTCAAGGTGGTCACCCAGAGAGATGATTAATAAACTCGTGGTGAAATCTAAAAGCTCACTTCACCAAATTGAAGTATTCGCTGAAGATGTTGCCTAGTAGGGGGCGATGAAAGCTTCTCAAATTAACTATCCAGCTAGCTCAGAGAACACAATCACATCAAAATACTTGACGGAGTTGGGTAGAATTCAACTAAAATTTAACGAGTTAACTTAACAACAGTGGTAATAAGGAATGGTGAACTAATAGGGGATGGGGGAATAAAATAAGACAATTAAGAAACAAAAGAAAAAAACGACTTATTTGGTGTTAAGATAGACCAGGTCCAATGTACACCGAATGACGGAGCAAACTTCTTTTGTATGCAGAGTTTAGGATTTAACATATGAATCACCATTGCTTCTACGGTTTGAAGAAGTTTGATAAGTACTCTTTTAGTGAGATCCTCACGTATTCTGTAGATAACTTTGAAGTTACTTTGTGGGTTAGCTTGGTGTTCAGATTCTATCAGGTGTTCCAGGATAGAGCTGTGGTCAGGGTGATCTTTTTTCTCCTTTATAAAACCATGAGTGTAAGTGTTCGATGATACGTTTGGACAGCAAACGCCGATATACCTAACTCCACACGAGCAGGTGAATTGATAGATGAACATTGATTAGGCTGGTCAACAGTGGTAGCTTATCCTTCATGTTCATACAAATCATCGGTTACGTAGAGAAAATTAGTCGGAGTGCAACCTCGAAAAAGGTCTCCTTAAGTGGATGATAAAGACGAATTTTCAATATTTCTACCGATGAGTCTCCGTTGAATTGTAGATTGAAGGGAAGACGCTTTTTGAAAGCAGAAAGTGCGGGCGGTTTAAGTGGTTTAGGTTTCATGGATTTTGTGATGAAACGTTTTGGATAGCCACTTTTGAAGAGGATTCTTTTCACGGTGTTCAGTTCCTCTTCCATAATGTCAAGGCTGCAAATGTTGCGGATTCTGTGGCTCAGTGAACGGACAAGGTTTCTTTATGTACCGACCAACCATGGGTTGTCAGTTCCATATTGGATTTCTGCCCCATCTTGTTCACGTCTTGTTAATTGGATCTCCAGAGAAAGTATTTTTGTGCCAGACTCCTTCTTTGAATTGAACTGAATTACAGGGTGGCAGCTACTGATTTATTCGCGTAGCTTACAGACAATAACCTCTGACCTGTGTTAGCAATTAATATTACACGAACAAACTCCTCAATTTCAGTAAATCAAGAAAGCTTATAGGACAATATTTAGATGAAATTTATTATCATAACTGATAGACATATCATCTGCATACCTTTTGTGCAAAAAATTGCTTTCAATGATTGATATTAACAGACCATTTTCCAAACTTACCACAAAAATATCTGCAAGTACAGACTTACTGGTGCTTCCATACCTACTTCAACTTGCTGTTTCCACCTTACATCACCGAATTTGAAATGGAAATTCACAGTCCATCTAATTAGAAGTTCTTTTAACCTAAGTGTCGAAATTCCGATATTCAAGTGTTTGTCTTCCAAGTATTTGTGGCAAATCGTCTCCGTAATCAGGATATCTTTGTTCTACAAGTTTTCAATAGTTGCTAACCAGCGATCAAATTAACAAGTGAAGCCGAAACTGAACAAAAAATATTTTTTCTAGACATTCGACTAGCAGAGAAGACTGGTGGTACTTTGAACAGATTAGTATATAGAAAACCTACGTGGAGCCTATGGATGACAAACTTTTAAATTTGGGTACCCATAAGTTGCAAGCGGAACCTAATAATAACTCTTATGACAAGGATCCAAAGAATCTACAGTTCTGAGTAGATAGGTGAAGTGATTGCTCTTTTTTGTGGAGGACACTAAATGAGCATGGCTACTCTCTACGCTTCACATACGAACACATCAAATTCGAAAAAGATCAAATTTGCAGAGGGCATCAAATTTCATATGTTTTACTGGAGCGATTACAGACAAACTTCAACCAAAGGTATGTATACCGAGAGACAGCATGATTAATCTCTCAATCCCTTAACAACTACCCTGTAATTTTGATTACATTGACTGTATTATTATCCATATTATTGGTTTCAGGCCACAGTTCTGATTTCACTTTTCTTAGCTTTAATTTTATTGAATCGTTAGATGATTTTATAAGCCAGTAGTGTTTATTGTTTTTGTTTGTATGGAGGATTTAATCATGAGTTGACATCAGTTAGAGAACCACTGGAAAACCTGGGAGTACTGGACAGCTGTTTCGTCCTAGTTTGGGACTCCTCATCAGTACGCACCCACCGGGGTTAGAACACAGGACCTTCTGGTTACAAGGCGAGCTCGTAGACCATTGAGCCACTGGGACCCAATCCAATGGTTCTTGTTGTTTTTGTGTCTTCTCCTTCCCCTTATTTTCTACTTTTTAGTGCATATAAATCGATAATGACATGAAATAAAGTAATGATGGTGCTTACTGTACTCTTTTGTAGTTGAGTTGAGAAGTAGCTCCCACACTAATCACTATCAATGGGAAAAATTTGGAAGAGGTTACTTCATTCACCTATCTAGGAAGCCAGCATAGTTTCAACTACAGGCAGACGAAACATGTGAGGATGTCGAAACCATAATCAGAAAGGCGAGTTACACCCTCACCATTCTGAAATCGGTTTGGAAATATTCTGAACTTTACCTCAGCAAAAACAACAAGATTCGAATTTTCAACACAAATGTGAAGTCAGTCAGTCAATCAGGCCTTTTATGTGGGTCAGAAACTTGTATCGTTCGCCGATCACGAAATACATTTCCGACAGGCCACTGCAGTTTTTTATCAACAACTGCCCACTTCTTTGGCTTCAAATTGAAGATCAGATGGCGGGTCAGAAAGACTCAGCAACATGAAAATAGGCGAAAAAACTAACCGAGTATCTATTACTCAACAAATATGTAGAAGAAAACGGAATTGTGTTGGACACTCACTGAAGAGACTGTAGAATGACATAAAGCGCCAGCCAGGACATCACTTAAGTGTGACCCGAGTGAGAGATAACGAGTGCGCACCATTTCGAGGGTTACATGAGAGAGATCATATAAGGAGGAAATGAGAGATTATGGGAGATCGTATAGTTAGCTGAAGAGAGCAGCAGAAAATAAGACAAAGTGGAGATGCGTTTTTGAAGCTCTATGTTACACCCAGGATCACATAAGAACAAGACGGATTGTAGTAGTACGTTTATAACATCAGAATAGCTGAAATCTGAACAGAGTTTAGCATTATTGTGCATAAATCCACAATTCAATTAGTTTTATATTTGTCAAACAAACTCAGACATACAATAGTAACAAAGGTACAATTAAACATGATCAGCTAAAGGAAATTCTACAGCCTGTTGGGGACACTTTCTTTGACGTGCTGCACAAGTTTCTGACCCATAAAGAAGAAGTGACTGACTCAACGAATCTTGCTCTTTATGCTGAGTTAATGCAGAAGATTTTCAAGCTAATATCAGACTAATAAAAGTCTGTCTTCCGCTTCCAATCCTTGCTGGTTTTGACATCTTTATCTGCCTGTAATTGAAATGATGATCCTTTATATAAGTGAAAGAGGGATGACTTCCATCAGATTTCTCACGTTGATAAAGATTTTTGCTTCATGTTGTTGTAGATCGGTGGGTATCTTCATCACTTCTGTCTTCTCTATGTCCACTTGAAGTCCTGTCTTCGCTGCAAGCCTCTTCTGTCAACTTGTTGGTTTTCCCCTGTAGATCTCTGGCTTTTTGTGACATCAGAAATAAATCATCCGCAAAGTCTAGGCCTTCTGGAGTGTTCTTTTTAGTCAAGTGTGTGTCTGTCTCAACGATTGCCTGGTTTATCAAGTAGCTGAAGTTTATAGACTTCCTATAATTCCAACTGTATTCACATTTTAAGAAAAATGGCATACTCTTATTTATAAGTGAAAACAGCCAAATACCTTCTGTAGCGAAATATCCCCAGGACTATGGAGACTAATACTGACAGTGTTGAGTCAGTTACCTTTGTTGGAAAAATTCACACAATCCAGGGGTTTTCCACCATTCCAATCTATAAACCAAATCTTTGTTCACATAATAGAATGTTGTTTTTTTGAGTTACAGCCATATTCTGATTAGAGAAAATTAGTCTACCTAAACCCTAAGTTAAACCCTGTTTATGAGGTCTAACAAGTATATTGTCTTCCAATAGGTGGGCAGATTTATATCTTCATTGTGATAAGGCATATTCGGCCGAAAAAACTGGCTTTGACGTAAACATTAACCAAACTTTAGTGAACTGTTTATGGATTAACCATAGTATCCTTAACCATCTAACATCTAATGATCCAATCCTTTGGGATGTCAGTTACAAGATGATAAATTTACTGGTGAAGCTTTTGATTTTAACACTATGCATAGGAGGTGCTCAAATCATGGAAAGAGAATAAGTGCTTTCCTTAAATAGGGTAAATATGCCCAGCTGATGATTTACGTTCTATTGATGAATCCATCTTAAAATCCAATTGACTTTTATTTCACAGGAATTTAATGTGAGACAGCGCAACGAGAACTGTGGTGTCGAATAATTGGGAGGATAGTATGAATCAACAGTCGACTATGCTCTGCTTTCTATAGTCGACAAGATTCCTTAATTATTCTTTTCTAGCGTTCTTTAATGTGCATCGGTGGCATAGCGGTAGAATGCTCATCAACCACGCATAAGGTTCAGGTTTCGATCCGGGGCCAACGAACTCTTTTCACACGCTAAGATCATAATAAGACTAGCAAAGAGGGAGTGTTGGGCATGAGGCTGGCAACCCCATCCCATAAAAATAAAAACCACTGCTATAGGAACTTCAAAGCCTCAGCTGGAAGCCCAATGTTCCACTAGGAAAGTAAAGGAATAGGATTTTTAAAAAGTGTTCTTTAAAGTTTGAAACTAAAATGTGGACGTTTCGTTATCATAACATATAGGTTAACCAAAGCGCATTTCACGTATGTGTTATTTTCAGTAAAATTCATGTGCATTACTTTTAACAGAAGTCAGGCAATTAAGCTGAAACTTTGTTCATTCTCACTATTGTTTAGTGTTTTTGAATAAAGGAAAAACAACGGTTTGTGCGGAATAAGATGGTAGCATCCTAAGTTAATTGTAATCGTGTATACAAATTTACATGTACCTGCGGGAGCAGTTACACTGGGAGAACAGAAACAAGCGCACACCATCGACTTTCTGAAGGTGTGTCAGAAAGCCTACGTCTCAAGGGAACAAACGCTTTCAACAGTTGTATTCCCAGGCATCTCTTGGTACTTCTCAAAAGCTGAACATCCTGAAATCATTTATGATTATAGACAGACAATATCATTCTTCTCTCCTCAAGTTTGACATGAAATTTTCAACCAAAAGCATAAAATCCGACTGCTACGTTGAGAAAGAAGCAGTTATCAGTCTTTCTTTGCTTTGGTAAGTGAATGTCTTTACTTTCTACTCTTATTTGATTACGCAATCTTCGGCTTTAACCTCTCCGCCTTCACTAAAGTGTAATTTTCCTTGTCTTTTGTTTCTCTGATTTCACTTGAAATCAACATATCGCTTCTCTGTAACAACAGAAGACAAGGGCCAGGCAACAGATCGTTTAATGAGGAAATCAACACGTATTTATATAGTTTCATGTACATCATTATAGCTTATTCAAGCAGATAAACACAGTCTTCTGATTGGTTGTTTCTCACAGAAAATTAACCTTGCATTTCTTTGTGACTGTTTCTTGAATGTCAGATCATCTATATGTTAACTGTATCCGCCTACGCAAAATCTGCTGTGGTTGGTTGTTGAATCAGTCTTTGTTCATATTTTTCTCACGACCAATATTGGGGACATAAACACTGACGTAAAATACTGTCTAACAATTTTGGCTAGTAGCCCGCTCTCACCACAACTCGACTCGTTAGTTACCCATTATCTTGTCAACCTTGTATCATTATTGTCTATCTATTGACAGTGTATCCAGTATTTTTGTCTGAACTCGAACTCTATGCACATGACGTTGTATGTAAGTGTAATTTCTGAGCACTGCTTATTAAGTTTGAAGTTTCCTGTTTTAATCAGTGACATTATGTAACATTTGAAAGTATATTAAAAATTATTGTATACATAAACTTAGTATTTTCTTTAGTTTGGACGCATCTCGTGAGAAGCACACGAAATAAACACCAATAGTACTACCATATTCTGCATAAACTGTTGTTCTTGCTTTATTCAAATGTATCTTGCTTTACTAGACTTTGCGCTAATGATTTAATTTCGAGATCTGTTTGTGGCTGAGTTGTCGCAGAGTAGTTTCCTCCACGAACCATGTCTCATTAGAGTCTGGAAGTCCACAACTGCGATTACTCACTATTGTGGTTATGTCTATCCTCCCAGTAGCTTAATGGTCTACGGTAACCAGGAGTTCCTGGGTTCGAAATCCAAAGGATGCGTAATGATGTAAAGTCTCTAACTAGGAGGAAACAGCTCACCAGTACTTCCAGGTTTTCCAATAGTACTCTAACTTTAAAACAATTAGTTCCCTTTATGAATTTAGACAAAGCAATAAGAAGACGTAATTTGTCTGAATCGTGTAATGTATTTGCGCAACACATTTCGAACAATCTGATCACACACGGACTTGTCATAGGAATGTCTGTATATATAAAATTAATAAAGAGGTAAGAGGTGAGAAAAATAGACTTAGGTCAAGTTAAAAGGACATATTCAAGGTCAAAATAAAATGAAGACCACTAAACCAAATAGCAGAGATAATAGTACATCTGCTATGGTATCAAACAAAACAAAATTTACCAAGGAAGGTTTAATGTGATGACAAATTGTTTTTGAACGCATAAAGGTGTCTTGAACTTTCTAATTGCTAGCTAGGGCTTCTACAAACTTTAGGATACGCCCCAAACACGTTTTATAGATAGGTTTAAAAGATCTGTTAACATCAATTTTATGACCTGTCTCTATAATATGTTTCGCAATAGAAGAGCTAGGTCTCCTATTCTCACCGTTAATAGGTTCTGATGATTCCATTTGTTTCTGGAGCCATTTTGGAATATGCTCTGAAGCCAGCCCTTACTTGCAGAGATAGATGAGTCCTCCCTATGTATGTGTGTCCACACGTACATTCAAATTGGTAAATACAGTGGGATGTGACGTCACTTTTCGCATGTTCGAAGGGCTTAGATAGATATAATGGCTTTACATTCTCTAATATTATGATATTAGCTGCATAAAAAGTCTTTTTAACAGCAGCGTTCAGCCTTTGTCTAGTTATCAAGCTGCTTTGATGTCCCATATAGGGTAGCTTGATGTACACGTCTTTCTTAGGGCGAGTTGGAGAGTGGGTCTTGGTGTTCTGACTACTTTTTATCTCCTGATGAACTTGTCTGGATAATTGTTATCAACCAGAGTTTGTGTCAACATTCTTTCTTCTTCATCAAGCGTGTCTTCAGTGCATATTCGTCGGATTCTACTGAAAAGGCACCTAAGTACTCTAACTGGTGTCAGCTCATCATGAAATCCTCCATCCAGTCAAACTAAATACCTACAAAAACCAATACTTGTAAACCCTTCAGTAAGTGATAGTTTTATAAGGTGATCATCTCTTGTCTTGTAGTCAGTGAGTCAGCATCCAGCGTCCTCCTTCTATTAGAGGTTAGCGATAAATCCTGATCACAAATCAATGTCACTCATGCGTAATTATTTTCTTAACTCACATGATTAATCTCACTATTCACAACTTTTCGTTGTGATTCTGAAAAATCCCTCTTGATGCTCACCAACAGTTAGTATTCGAGTGCAATTCAACTGAGAAGTTTTATAAGAAATTAGTTATTTGACGAGTGACGAGTGGCAAATCATCACGAAACCTAGGTCCCAGGTAGCGCAGGTAGCCGCAGAAATGAGAAGATATAGAATAGAAGTGTTGGGAATCTGCGAGAGCAGATGGAACGGAACTGGGAGGTGTCAGCTACCAACTGGAGAGGCAGTAATCTATTTCGAACACTCAGAGGACAATCACGAGCACATCGAGAGAGTGACTATCACGATGTCACCAACACCAACCAAAGCTCTCATGCAGTGGGAACCAACCGCCTTCAGGATAATAACAGCCAGGTTCAACTCAAAAAGAAGGAAGGTTACAACCATTCAATGCTATGCGCCTACAAACATCTCAGAACAAGAGAAGAAGGAGGCTTTCTACAGACAACTACAAACAGTAATGGACAACGTCCCAAATGGTGATATCAAAATCCTGATGGGCGACATGAGTGCGAAGCTGTGAGGAGACAATACAGGAAGAGAACCCACCATGGGTCACGAGGCCCTCGGTGAAATGAACGACAATGGTAGAAATGGTTAGAATAAATTAATTTTACCAGGATAACACGTAATTAAATTTGAAGTGGTCAGAAAAAATAATAAAATAATCTGGATAACTATAATTTTTATAATTTTAAACGTTTAGGAGGAGAGGGCGAAGTAGTCCGGTTTACACCTTCATGTAACGACGGCCACGGTAAGGAAAGCGGATGTACAAATTTCTTCTGAACACACAGGCTTGGCTTCTTCAGGTGGATTCACAGTGCGTATTGTTGTGTATTGTAATAAAAATGCTATATATATATATATATATATGTATATATATATATATATATATATATATATATATATATATATATATTAGAGCCAGAAATGAGGATCTAACTGAAAAGTAAATATTTGTTTGCTCAGTCTTTCTGTTTCATAAATAAAATGCATGCTAAAACTTTGCATCATCATCATTGAACAAGTCATAGAATGGCGGGCAAACGTCTACCTCACTTCCATCAACTTTGAAAAGTCCTTCAGCAGTGTACCATTGACTACGAAGTGATTTAGAAACTACCTCAACACCACGGCGTGAAGTGCTGTAAATATTTATCAACCTCATTCAACAGCTGGCTATATGACATTGACATGTGTCAGATGATCAGCAGCAAAAAAAGGCAAAGCGAGGCGTTTGAAGTGAAGACAGAATAGAGTAGGACAAGGATGTGTTGGTTACTGTCGCAAATGACATTACTGATTGTGGTGGACTGGATTATGTGGAAGAGGATTGTGGGGAGCGAGAAGGCAGGAATACACTGCACTGACCGACAAGAAGACTCGGTGAGATCTGGATTTCGCCAAATGATTTATATCTAATTTCACAAATAATCGAAGGCCAGTAGGCAGGTGGCAACCAACAAAGTGTGCAGAAGAAGCAAGCAGTGAATACAGGTCTCCCGACCGAAAGCTGCTACCTTGTCGTGGTGGTCGGGCTTGAACACCGCAATGACCTAATCAAGCTATACTGGCTGAGACTTATGTCTCTTGAGGTTCTACCATGCCAGGCAGGTTGTTTGTATAGCGGTTAAACAAAAAGCAGCTACCCCATCCAATACCATGATTCAAACAAATTCACAAAATTTCATGCCGGATCGGCCGTGGCCCGGATTAACAACGACCGCGCTTCCTGCTGCCGTGTCACAGAGCGGGAGTGATAAGTATGCTACTGAGGCACACCAAACAAAAGAGAACGAACCCTAGGTCCCAGCAAGGCTTCCTTTGATCGATTACCTCCAAACATCTAATATCATCAAATCAATGTGTACCGTGATGGTGAGCTACCTAGTGGAATGGTGATCACATTGCAAACCTGTGGTGGACCTTTCACTCGGTTAGCTCAGTTACCCAAATTCAAACAGAAAATAAAGTACCAAATCAGTTTAGTTACGGGAAGAATGTATTAAAGTTTGGTTACTTGGGTTTACAAAGATCCAAAGTCCACAATAAACGTAATAGACTCCAGATGCTGCGGGAAGACTGCTCCAGTACTAATTCTCCAATGTTGACGTTGCTGGAGGTCGACCAAAGTACGTAGGAAGAACTACGGTTCTCCTGAAAAAATTTGAGATAAAAAGCAGGTGATTAAAATTGATCGACGGCAGTTGAGATGGTGGAGAAGACGGAGAGTCGAAGGCAGAATTATATATTTATTCAAAACCCGAGGTAAAGTTCAAAGTACAGAGTTTATGGTTAAAACAAAGTGGTGTACAATATGTTCATTATTTACATAGTAGTAAAATTTGGATAAGTTTATTTTTGAGGACTCCACAAACCTGACTGACTAAGAGAATTCAGTCTGCACCAAAAGAAAGGACTACCATACACATAACACTAGTCACTAACTAGCGTCCAATCAAAATTGGTTAGTTCCCTAGACTTTCTTGACAAGAATTTATGCGAATATCGATATGATTTTCGGTTGTGTACATAAACTTAATTCATCTCTTTTGGCTTCAAGTAGTAAACAATGATGGTATCTTCTTATTCTGCACAAACCATCGATTATGATTAATTCAAATTCATATAAAAGAGCAGGTGTGTATGAATATGTTTATTTTATATATGATTATTCCCTAGGGTTCCGACTGGAAAATATGACTTGCAGAACGCATCTCCACTTTTTTTTATTTTCTGCTGCTTTCTTTAGCTGACTCCACGATTTCCGATAATCTGTCGTCTCCTCCTCATACGATCTCCTTCATGTCACCGTCGAATTGTTGCCCCACTCATGGTCTCTCACCCGGGTCCCACTCGACCGATGGCCTGGCTGGAGTGCAATGTCATTCGACAGTCTCCTCAGTGTGTGTCCAACCCACCTCAATTTTCTTCTAGATATTTGTTGAGCAATAGGTACTTGGTTAGTCTGTTCCCCTGCTTTCTTGTCGCTAATTCTTTCTGGCCGGCCATGTGATCTTCCATATGAAGCGGGTGAAGTGGGCAGCTGTTGATGAAAGACTGCAATGGCCTGTTCGAAATGCGTTTCGTGATTGGCGCAGAATGCAAGTTTCTGACCCATATAGATGAACTTTACAATTGTGTTGAAAATCCAAATCTTGTTGTTTGCGCTGAACTAGCGTGCAGAAGATTTCCCCAGACTAGTTTCAGGCTGATGTAGTTGTGCCTTGCCTTTCGATCTTCGTTGGCTTTGACATCCTCATCAAATCTCTTCCATTGATGGTCATTGCCGCTGCTGGTTGTTGTTATTTGTTGGTTAGTCAGTTGGTTGTCTTCATCACCCTGCCTTTTCTATGTTCACCTCGCGTCCTGTCTTCTCTGCCTACCTGCTTCTTCAGCCAGTTTTTCAGTTTTCGCCTGCAAGTCTTCTAGTTTGTGTAACATTTAACATAAAGTATTCGCGAAATCCAGATATTCTAAAGTCTTCTATTGTCGGTCAGTGGAACGTATTCCTGATTTCTGACTCCTAAGCACAGTCTGACGCATAATCCAGTTCACTACGATTAGGACTATCATCTATGGTAATACCAGGGAGTGAGCCTTATCTTACTCCTGTATTCACTTCGAACGCCCCACCGAGTTTTCCGTTGTGGATCACCTGACACCTGGTAAGCATTGTCATATAGCCAGCTATTGAATGAGATTGTTAAAGATTTTGGCACTTCACGCCGTAGTGTTGAAGTGGTTTCCAAATTACTTCGTGGTGGTCAATGCTGCTCTGTCGAAAGCCTTTCCGCATCCGATGAAGTTTAATGTGTGAATTTATCACATAAAATCTGTTTGAGAAACCAGGAGTATTTTACAGTCAACTTTTTCTTTTTTTAATAAGGAATAAGAAGCTATTAGATTATGAGAATTCAGTGCACAATTAACAATCGTTTTTATCGCATACCTGCTTTCATCAATTGCATCAAATGCCAATGGTATTAAGTTTGGTAAAATGTTTCTTGAAAGTATTAGACTACTTATACTTTAATAGTAGCTTGATTTTATGAAGAAAGTTCTTTCATTGCAATCTAATTTGGGTAATTTCAAAGGGGGCCATAAGACATTCGTCATTTCTATTTAAGTTTTATAACACAAGTGATTCGTATCCTTGAATGTCTTTCAGGATTTGTCTCTGCCTTAATTTAAACAGCTTCTGCCCAGTCAGGTATAGATGAGCACTGGTGAAGACGTTGATCTGCAGAGTGAAGCAGACATGTTTAATGGATATATTAGACAGTTAATTCATATTATTTGACAAATACGTGTAAGAAAATGGCTGCCAACAAAGTGTCATTAACAGATACGACAAGAAATAATGTGAAAATCCGGATATAGCTAAAGTCAGCAAGATACCGGTTTTCGTTCAGTCTTACTTCATGAAAATGATAAGTAATCGCTTAAGTATAGCACTGACGAAGATGTATCCAACAGCAAAACCAGTCTCTTTACCCGGAACGCCCTGCTCTTTGGTAAAGTCAAAAATCGATAACCAACCGTCTTATTTCACCGCTAAATGTGTTAATGTGGGATCAATTATCTCCGGGAGAACAGAAAGAAGGAGTTATTTAGGGTTTTTTGAACATGTACCAAAGAGGTTTCGACTAAAAAGATAGAACAGTTTGAACTCGTCAGTTACCAGACAGACGATAGACACAATACATCGAGTAGGCCCATTTGGAGGGGGGAGAACTCAAAATAATTAACAGACGAAACAGCCCAAGTCTTCTTTGGTTTACTGAAGCTATCAGAACCAAATGACTGAAACCTGATTGATGTGTTCAAAATAAATCCGTCTTGGGACTTGAATTACACTAGTAACTTTCTCTTTGGTAACGCTGTGTCTTCGAATTTCATTATTTTGTTTCACACGTACCTACTCAGTTCTTTGTTTGACATTCAAATAAGACCTGAATGTTGGTCCTCTGAATTTTAATCCCTATATTACATGATCATCTTTTCATTGAACTTCCCACAGGCTAAAAGTTTGATTCTCAAATTTTATGAGTTCTAATTACTGTATTTTATTATCCCTGACTACGCAGTTTGTTCCACAGTGACTTTCTTACCAGAAGAATCCGCACTAAGTGAGGGACTGATTCATAGTGTAATAAATAAAATATAGAAAAAAGATCCCCATTTAGACATTTATACAAACAGAAAAATTGAGCGAAGAAATATTTACTTTTCAATTAGATCTTCATCTCTGGCTCTACTCTAATATATGAAGCATTTTAATTACAATACAACAGTTTGCCAATCAAGTGGCGATATGTTTGTCAACAATAATTAGTCAGTGTCAAAATGTCAATGCGACGGGTGATAATTAACGCAGAAAATCAATACACATTTAAAAAGTAGAAATGGTTATTTATTTATTTATTATTCCCTTGGTTTCCTAGTGGAACATAGGGCTTCAACTGCACGTCTCCAATTCCCACTTCTGTCTTCTGCTGTAATTTTCACCTGTATCCATGTTAGTCCATACTGTTTCAACTCCTCTTCACACGATCTCCTCCATGTCACCTTTGCACTGACGTCCCACTCGCCGCTTCCCTTTCGGGTTCCACCGGAGCAATAGCCTGACGCGTGATTTCACCCAGTGGCCTCCTCAGCGAGTGTCCAATGTGTCATTTCCACTTCCTCCTGCATATTTGTTGGCTGGCGATTGGTTCTTGTTTTGTTTCTTCCTAGTCACCCGATGTGCCTTCTTTCGATGAAAGCAAAAATAAGGATGGGGACGTAGAATGTTCATACAATGTACGAAACTGGAAAGGCTGCGCAGGTAGCCGCAGAAATGAGAAGATATAGAATAGAAGTGTTGGGAATCTGCGAGAGCAGATGGAACGGAACTGGGAGGTGTCAGCTACCAACTGGAGAGGCAGTAATCTATTTCGAACACTCAGAGGACAATCACGAGCACATCGAGAGAGTGACTATCACGATGTCACCAACACCAACCAAAGCTCTCATGCAGTGGGAACCAACCGCCTTCAGGATAATAACAGCCAGGTTCAACTCAAAAAGAAGGAAGGTTACAACCATTCAATGCTATGCGCCTACAAACATCTCAGAACAAGAGAAGAAGGAGGCTTTCTACAGACAACTACAAACAGTAATGGACAACGTCCCAAATGGTGATATCAAAATCCTGATGGGCGACATGAGTGCGAAGCTGTGAGGAGACAATACAGGAAGAGAACCCACCATGGGTCACGAGGCCCTCGGTGAAATGAACGACAATGGTAGAAATGGTTAGAATAAATTAATTTTACCAGGATAACACGTAATTAAATTTGAAGTGGTCAGAAAAAATAATAAAATAATCTGGATAACTATAATTTTTATAATTTTAAACGTTTAGGAGGAGAGGGCGAAGTAGTCCGGTTTACACCTTCATGTAACGACGGCCACGGTAAGGAAAGCGGATGTACAAATTTCTTCTGAACACACAGGCTTGGCTTCTTCAGGTGGATTCACAGTGCGTATTGTTGTGTATTGTAATAAAAATGCTATATATATATATATATATTGTATATATATATATATATATATATATATATATATATATATATATATATATATATATATATATATATATATTAGAGCCAGAAATGAGGATCTAACTGAAAAGTAAATATTTGTTTGCTCAGTCTTTCTGTTTCATAAATAAAATGCATGCTAAAACTTTGCATCATCATCATTGAACTAGTCATAGAATGGCGGGCAAACGTCTACCTCACTTCCATCAACTTTGAAAAGTCCTTCAGCAGTGTACCATTGACTACGAAGTGATTTAGAAACTACCTCAACACCACGGCGTGAAGTGCTGTAAATATTTATCAACCTCATTCAACAGCTGGCTATATGACATTGACATGTGTCAGATGATCAGCAGCAAAAAAAGGCAAAGCGAGGCGTTTGAAGTGAAGACAGAATAGAGTAGGACAAGGATGTGTTGGTTACTGTCGCAAATGACATTACTGATTGTGGTGGACTGGATTATGTGGAAGAGGATTGTGGGGAGCGAGAAGGCAGGAATACACTGCACTGACCGACAAGAAGACTCGGTGAGATCTGGATTTCGCCAAATGATTTATATCTAATTTCACAAATAATCGAAGGCCAGTAGGCAGGTGGCAACCAACAAAGTGTGCAGAAGAAGCAAGCAGTGAATACAGGTCTCCCGACCGAAAGCTGCTACCTTGTCGTGGTGGTCGGGCTTGAACACCGCAATGACCTAATCAAGCTATACTGGCTGAGACTTATGTCTCTTGAGGTTCTACCATGCCAGGCAGGTTGTTTGGATAGCGGTTAAACAAAAAGCAGCTACCCCATCCAATACCATGATTCAAACAAATTCACAAAATTTCATGCCGGATCGGCCGTGGCCCGGATTAACAACGACCGCGCTTCCTGCTGCCGTGTCACAGGGCGGGAGTGATAAGTATGCTACTGAGGCACACCAAACAAAAGAGAACGAACAAAAACAGGCCGCGTGTGACCGGCCTCAAGCAGTTGTCCCCTGGGCTCTGCGGTCACGCAACCAACTTCCACGGTGTGGGCAGCCGGGAAGTAACAAACGCCCTCACAATCCGAAATGCACACAAAACCTCTCTAATCCTCACTTATCTTTGTCTTCATCTCTATTACCTTGCCTTCCTCCCACTGATGCAACTCCTCTACTTGATGGCTCCTCACTCCCTCTTCACTGTGTCCACTAAAAACGACGGAAGCCAAAAAACCACCACCGATAGTCTCTTAAAGCCACGCCACCAATTTCATATAGGAGCTCTTAATGTTAGGACACTTTGCCAAATAGGACAACAAGCATCACTAGCTAAGACCCTGGCATCATGAGCCATTGATGTATGTTGTGTTTCAGAAACACGCATACAAGACCCAAGTGTGGTTATTCACCTAACCCCACCTGGCCAACAGGTTGAATCTGCAAAATTCACCTTGAGGGTGTCAGGAGATGCCACAGCTAGTTCACGAGGATTAGCTGGCGTAGGGATAGCTTTGAGTACTAGGGCAGAAAAGACATTACTTGACTGGATCCCAGTAGATAGCCGAATGTGTGCTGTCCGTCTGAACGGATCAGTAAGAAGGAGAAAGGACTGCACTACTCGCCGATGCCTTTTCGTAATCTCCGCCTACGCCCCCACTGACTGCAGTTCAGATGAAACGAAGGATGAGTTCTACCAAAAGCTGTCTAGTTTGGTGCGAAAGGCTAAACGCTCAGATATAGTCGTTCTAGCTGGTGACTTTAATGCTCAAGTAGGGAAATTGTGTCAATCTGAGAAGGTTATCGGTGGCACCTATGGAGTTCCGGTGACCGTCTCCTACAGTTCTGTTCAGATAATCATTTGTTTCTTGTAAGCACTAACTTTAAACACAAGGAGAGACACTGTTTAACCTGGCGACCCCCATCATCAAACCAACGCTGGACACAAATAGACCACATAGCAATAAGCTATCGTTGGCGTGGGTCGGTAGGAGATTGTCGCTCCTTCTGGAACACGTGTGTAGATACCGACCACGCACTGGTCCGCGCTCGGGTGTGCTTACGACTGAACGGACGTAGGAAACAGCTGGCGGTAAAACCATCACGTCCCCAGCTCGATCAGGAAACTAAATCCGTATTTGAGGAAGAACTAGCTAAACGCATATCTGAGTTCGACAGCTGTGCTCACCCTGGAGAAGCCTGGAAGAATATTCAGTCAGCTATAGATACAGCTGTAAAAGCTGTGAATAAGGCAAATCCAAAGGTGAGTAAAAACCACTGGATTTCGACTGCCTCATCCGAACTGATAGATGCTAGAAGACTTATTCCGGCGAGCTCCGAATTCAATGAGGAGCGAAAGCTGCACAAGAGGAAACTTACGAAAAGTCTCCGCAAGGACCGTGAACAGTGGTGGGCGACAAAGGCCAAAGAGATGGAAAAAGCTTCGAGGATAGGCAACACTAGGCAACTCTTTAGACTCATCAGGGAAACGGGGGGAGAAGGCAAATCATAAGTGAGACAATCTCTGAAAAAAATGGCACTATAATTAGCTCTCAGGATAGACGCCTTGAACGCTGGAAAGAACACTTTGAGGACAATTTAACTTGCCTACAGCCACGCTCAACCTTCCGAGAATCCAACACCTCCCGAATGGGATATAGACACTGGTCCGCCGTCTGTAAGTGAGGTCACAAAAGCTATCAGTAATTTGAAACGAGGCAAAGCGGCAGGACCCGACGGAATTATTCCGGAGGTGTTTAAATATGGGGGTGACATACTAGTTTGTAGATTAACTGAGGTACTAGGCAAAGTCTGGGAATCAGAGACAGTGCCATCAGACTGGGGTAAGTCACTTATTATACCGATATTCAAGAAGGGAAACAAGTCCTCGTGTGATAATCATAGGGGGATCAGCCTAACGAACATAGTCTCTAAAATCCTAGGCTCAGTAATCATGCATAGACTAAGCAGAACTCGGGAGGAACAGACAAGGGAAAATCAAGCAGGCTTTAGACCAGGTAGAGGGTGCATAGATCATATCTTCACTCTTCGACAGATTCTAGAACATAGACACACTTTTCGGCGTCCAACAATTGTCATATTTCTTGACTTGAAGGCGGCCTTCGACTCCGTGGATCGAAAGGTACTATGGCAATGTCTGACTGTGAAGGGAGTGCCAAGAAAGTACATTGCACTAATCAAGGCACTCTATTCAAACTCACGTAGTCGTGTAAGGGCTTATGGGGAATTGTCATCTGAATTGGTAACAACCAGTGGTGTCCGACAGGGATGTCCACTTTCCCCATTTCTGTTTAACTTCATCATAGATATGCTAATGGAAGTATCCTTAACTGAACGTAACGATTTAGGAATCGACTTGTTACCAGGGAATAGTCTTATGGACTTAGAATATGCAGATGACATAGTCCTGTTAGGGGAGGATGCTGACAAAATGCAGAGTCTTCTGAACACCTTGAGCAGCAATCTTCGTATGTTTGGCATGCGATTCGCCCCTACAAAATGTAAGATGCTGCTACAGGACTGGACGCCGTCAACCCCTAACTTAGTGATAGGGAGTGAAGTGATAGAACATGTTGACCACTTCACCTACTTGGGAAGTTGTATTAGCACCAACGGACTGATTGGCGATGAAATCTCAGCACGGATCCGAAAAGCTCGAGCTGCTTTCGCTGACTTACACCATCTCTGGCGTGACATCCGGTTATCAACCAAGGGACGTGTGTACTGCTCATCAGTTCGCTCCGTCCTTCTCTATGGCTCTGAAACATGGCCAATACGCGTTGAAGACATGAAAAGGTTGACTGCTTTCGATCATAGATGTCTGCGATCTCTGTCTCACGTTAGGTGGTTTAATAAGGTAAGTAATGTTGACGTTAGGCGTAGAGTGTTGGGCAAAGAGGGAAAATCAATCGACGAGGCTATAAAGTTACATAGACTAAGATGGCTAGGTCACGTGCTGCGCATGCCTAACCATCGCCTCCCCCGACGGGCATTTAGCTAGCTGATATAGGTTCAGGTTGGAAAAGAGCCAGTGGTGGCCAAACAAAAACATGGCCTCATCAATCCATGAAATCCTTGACAGTTAAACTGAGTCAGGTAGGGAGATGCAGACTTCCGGGTTGGGGCCCTCGGGACTGACTCTAGGAATCAATGGCTGGAGACAATAGGTGACATGGCTCAAAATCGTTGTCAATGACAGCGCAGATGTATTCAGTCTCTGTAATCTTTCATATTCCTTTCTACCATTACCCATTCTGTTTCACTCTTATACTTGTCAAACTCTATTGATTTTCTTCACTCATCTTCTTGTCTACCTCTGTGTGCTATTTGGAACGTGGCAACTCGAACTGGTGCACTTCGGTGCCAAGTTCTATGTTGAATCCAGACAGACAGACAAATATAGAAAAGACAGAGGTGATGAAGTTAACCAACACGAATCAGTATCAACGAGAGATATTTAACAGAGGTTGCATCATTCACTTATCTAGGCAGCCAACATCGTTTCAAATACAGACAACGGAACGGATGAGGATTCCAAAGCCAATCAGAACCGAAAAGGTAACTTATGCCTTCATCAATCTGAAGTCAGTTTGGAAATCTTCTGAACTCCACCTCAGATTAAAGAACAGACAGTCAGTTCTCCCATATAGGTCAGAAAGAGGGAGTAGTTCCTTTTTTACTTATATTTGAATGGTGGGTAATTTCTTTGATGAAAACTTGAGGATATTGGCAAAAAAACTGTGCAATTGATGTTTTCTGTTTCCGAGTAAATTGAGAAAAGCAGCTGACACATTGAGTGAGGGTAGAATGGGAAAAAGTGAACAAGATGTTGGTATTTTCCAGTGTGTTACGCCCATATTTCATCCGTTCGAAAATAGCCATTTTGCCAACACTTTGCCCATGTGCAGTCCCCGAGTGTTATTCTGTCTGTCTGTCTGTCTGGATTCAACATAGAACATGGCACCCAAGTGCAGCAGTTCGAGTTGCCACCTTCCAAATAGCACACAGAGGTAGACAAGAAGATGAGTGACGAGAATCAATAGAGTTTGACAAGTATAAGAGCGAATCAGAATGGGTAATGGTAGAAAGGAATATGAAAGATTACAGAGACTGAATACATCTGCGCTGTCATTGACAACGATTTTGAGCCATGTCACCTATTGTCTCCAGCCATTGATTCCTAGAGTCCCGAGGGCCACAACCCGGGAGTCTGCATCTCCCTCCCTACCTGACTCAGTTTAACTGTCAAGGATTTCATGGATTGATGAGGCCATGTTTTTGTTTGGCCACCACTGGCTCTTTTCCAACCTGAACCTATATCAGCTAGCTAGCAATGCCCGTCGGGGAGGCGGTGGTTAGGCATGCGCAGCACGTGACCTAGCCATCTTAGTCTATGTAACTTTATAGCCTCGTCGATTGATTTTCCCTGTTTGCCCAACACTCTACGCCTAACGTCAACATTACTTACCTTGTGAAACCACCTAACGAGTATTATTTTCGAATAAAAAGATGCTATTGTAAAATATTTTATCTAACTGTCTGCTGTAGAATTTTATCAACGTCTGCCAGCTTCGGTGACTCCGTAAAGAAGATCAGATGGCTGGTCGTGAAGAATTAGCATCAACAAACTCTGGCAGTCAATCAAGAGTCGATTGTTCGACAAATATGTAGAAGAAAATGAAGGTGGACCAGACACACACTAAGGAAGCCGTTGAGCGACACCACACACCAGCCATACCATCGTTTGAGTGGAACGTGAATGAGAAACAACGAATTTTGCTTAGTTGAGAAGGTGACGTGGAGGATACCGTGTGAGGAGAAGACAAATAATGATGATGATAATAATAATAGTAATGATTTGCTTTATTCCACAAGAGTACTTATGATACAGTATGGAATCCTTAGCATTTCGTATAATATTACATTCAGTTTACCCAACAACGGCGACGAAAAAAGAAAAAATACACTTACAGGGAACAATTCTCCTAAATTGATAACATCCATCAACTTTCAGCTTCAGCAGAAACAGTAGGGTCAGATTGATATAGAAATGTAAAATGATAAGAACTATAATAGTAATATTAGTATTTTTCAAAAGAATGGATACTGAACAAAGAATACTCTTTTCGATAACCTCTTCTTCATCAGGCCCTACATTTATACATAAATTATAGCGAATAAATGAATTAGTGTTATGCACAACAACATTAATGTTGCTGTTTAAATAACGCCGGATCAATAATATGATTGATAGATTACAGCTCAATAGCGTCAACATAACAATAAACTGAATGTCAGAAAAACTAGGAAAGATAATATTACAAATTCATGAATTTATAGTCTCTACTGGGAGCATTGTCTCAACTACAGGAGGAGCGGACGAGGATGTCAAATCGGGTGAGAATCAGGAAGGCGAGCGACAAACACATTCATCAACCTGAAATCAATCTGGAAATCTTCGTCACTCAGCCAGCATCACCAACAAAATTCGGATTTTCAATACAAACGTAAAGTCAGTCAGTTCTTCTATACGAATCAGAAACTTGGCGGGTTGGTCACAAAGAATATTTCCAAAAGGTTGCAGACTTTTATTAACAACTGTCTTCGCTCTATACTGAAGATCAGATGGCCGCGCCGGAAAGAATCACCAACAAGGAATTATGGGAACAAACAAAGCAAGAACCAATTGCCCAACAAATATGCAGGAGAAAGTGGAGATGGATCGGCCATTCGCTGAGGAGACCGCTGGGTGGGTGATATCGCGCGTCAGGCCATCGCTCGAGTGGAACCAGGCCGAAAGGGAAGCGGCGTGTGGGACGTCAGTGGAAGAGTGACATGGAGGAGATCGTGTGAAGATTAGTTGAAATAATATGGACTAACCTGGATGCAGGCGAAAAGTATAGCAGAAGACAGAAGAAAATGGAGACGTGCAGTTGAAGCCCTATGTTCCACTAGGAACCCAAGGGAGCAATAATAATAATAATAGTCTCTAATGAAGGCTGGCCAGAACAGTGGTAGTGGTTGGCTGGACTCGCTTCTTTTGAACACAGAGCATTGGTTGTTTGAGGCGAATTGCAATAGCCCTTGCTGTTTGGAGCATGTGGTGCTTCGGTGATTTTGGCAATTTATTAGGCACCCGGTAGATTATAGAGAAGAATTATTCCACACTGGCTGGCTTTGTGGCAAGCCGGTTTGCACCAGATGGTCGAACTACACCTTTACATAGCCATACTTGGAGATGTTCTCGTGCGAACACGAAAAATCAAGTTCCTAGAGCAACGGCCAATATAACTCGCTCCACCACAAGCACAGTTGCAGTTGAATTGGTAGGTACAATTTGAAGTGGCTAGCTAGTCTAGGTACTTCATCTTTCAGTCGAGGTAGCACCATCGGTCGTGTAGAGAATAAGAAGTGTAGTTCGTCAGCAATAACAGTTTTTTGATCTGATTTTTTTAATTTCCATGTAATTATCTCCTTTGGTATATCGCCCTTGAATTGTAGTCGTATATAAAGTGGCTTCTTGTTTACAGATAGTGAGTGCTCCTTTTCAGCTTTCTTTATCATGTGTTTCTTGATAAATTTGTCCGGATAGCTATTTTCGATCAATCAAATTATCATATACAATGTTTAATTCATCTTCAATTACTTTTTCTGAGCATAAAGCTCTAACTCTGTGGCTGAGGGTTTTCACTAAGCTATAAGATAAAGGGGATAGTGAGTGTTACCATAAAATTACAGATATGAGGGAATAACTGAGGCTTTTTTGTTATGCTAATTACACAGTAAGTCGTAAGTTTCATGTTTAAGACTATCCTCATCATACAGACTATGGCCACGTCAAATAGGGTATCGTTGATGTTTTATACTTGGCTCTGAGAGGTAGCGTATAATCTTCTGTACTGACTTCTAGTCCTGCCTGATAATGAGATACAAGTTGGGGAGAGTTTTGAATACAGAGAGATAGTGGAGAGGGCCAAAGAAGACTGCAGACAATAGAAGCAAAATAGAGATGTGTTACTGGAAGCCTCTGTTCCACTCGGAATCCAGTGGAAGAATAATGCATCATATATACACATCATAAATATAAAAATAGTAAATTAAAAAGTCACTCAATGTTTAGTCAATCAATCCTATTTTAAGTTATATCTTTTGAAATGACCTTTATTTCTCAATTCCCAAAGATCGATTGCCTGACTGACTGACTGATTGGTTGCTTGTTGATTTGATTGACTGATTTAAAATCAGCCAATAATCAATTAGGTCGATTCTTCCTTTTAACTGTAATATGACAATGAACTATCCAATCAGCTTACTTGTATCGATGTAGGTCAAATATACATAGCTTACTTTTGTGGGAATATTTCTTTTCTGGGGAAATATTATCAGATCCACAATGAAATATTAGGACATAGTTAGAAGAGTGTTCATTATAAATTATTTAAATTAATCCCAGCGTGTTAAGAAAATCAAAACAAGATTTTGCTGAACGTTTCGCCGTATAAGCCACAGCTTCTTCAGAATAGTGTTATTTGTGCGAATACATCAGTCTGGCCATCTAGTTAGTGTATATGTGCGGTGATCGAAATCTCGCTTGGATAAGTGTCATCCAGAGCCTATTTCATCACTGCAGAAGATCATATTTATTTAATAGGCTGGTCAGTAAGTAGTGGATCTCAGTGCTTTGCTTGACTTACCTTCTACATAAAGGGAACTCATCTCTTCCCTCGTTATAATATTCCGATTCACAAGACCGCCAATGCCAATCACAGTACTATTGGTGACTTCTAAAACAGCTTTCTAGTCGCAGATGTTAGAAGCTGATATGGCCATCACCAGAACTTAACTGGTAGTTTACGAGTTCTATGTGATATTATTATTGTTGTTCCCATGGGTTCCAGGTAGGACATAGGGCTTCAAAAGCACACCTCCACTTTGTTCTATTCTCTTAGGTCTTCTTTAGCTAGCCCCACGACTGCCCATAGCCTGTCAACTCCTCCTCCGCAGCTGATCTCCTCGATATAACGACTCACTTATCCTTTCCCATCCAGGTTCCACTCAAGTGATGGCCTGGCTGATGCGCGAAGTCATTCGACAGTCTCCTCAATGTGTGTCCAATCAATTTCCATTTCCTTCTAAATATCTGTTGAGCACTAGGTACTTGGTTAGTTTGTTCCACCAGTTTCTTGTTGTTAATTCTTTCCGACAAGCCACCTGATCTTCAATATCAAGTCGATGAAGGCGGCTGTTGATAAAAATCTCCTGCAAACTGTCAGAAATGGTTTCGGTGATGCACTGGCCATGTCTCTATAAAAGAACTGACTGACTGACTGACTTGACGTTTGTGTTGAAAATTCGAATTTTGTTGTTTATGCTGAGGTGGAGTACAGAAGACTTCCAGACTGATTTCAGAGTAGTGAAAGTATACCTTTCCTTTCCGACTCTGGCTTCAACATCCTGATACGCTAGGTCTCCTGTAGTTGAAAAGATGCTGACTTCCTATATAAGTGAAGGAGTTCCATGTACTAACGATCTTTCCTACCTGGTAGATTTGCGTGCCCACTGTTGTAATCACCATTCGCCATGATTATCATTACGACATGGGATACTACCGACTCGTGAATCAATAAAAACGGAAACAAAGAAGACAGACCACTGATGTGACAGAAAGCTTTTACTATCTCGAATCAAACGGTGAAAGGGTGTACAAAAAATTCCACATACATATATTCGCTTTTAGACAACTTTGAGAGACACTAGTTTCATTGATAAGTTAAAACAGTTAACAGCCAATAGAATTCAGCCACCATACATTGCGGGGAGGGAAATACAAACGTTGCGGTCCTGTAAATAAAATAGTAGTAGCTTGAGGCATTTTTATTCCTCCTACAGAATTCAATATACTGAATTCAAGTGATGGTTTGTAGGGATTTGATTGGTTTCAGAATTTCATCATGAGCTGACATTAGTTAGAGAACCATTGGAAACTTGGGAGTACTGGACAGCTGTTTCGTCCTAGTTTGGGACTCTTCAGCAGTACGCTGCTGATGCTCACTGGCGACTTGCCCTATTCAGGTAGTTAGTTATCTGGGGTTCTAGTGAGAAGTCGTGACTAGTAGGGTACAGCAGGTCGGGTATGAGGACAAATACTCGCCAAAGACATTGGCTAGGGGTCGCGCCATGTCGTGAATTGGCAGAAGTTAGAATTCGCGGGCTGGCCATTGGATCGGATCCCAGTGGCTTAATGGTATACGAGCTCGCCTTGTAACCAGAAGGACCTGGGTTTGAACCATGGCGGTAGGTGCGTACTGATGAATATTCCCAAACTAGGATGACGAAACAACTGTCCAGTACTCCTAGGTTCTCCAATGGTTCTCTAACTAATGTCAGCTCATGATGAAATTCTGAAATCAATATACTGTAACTGAAGATAAATCTTCTTCTGCTCTACTTACTGAAGCTGAAGTAATTCAAGATGCTGTCCTCTCTCCAGCGGTTTCTTGCTTCTTCTTCTTACATGACTTACCTCTATCGGAGGAAGCCAACTTCGTTAAATACGCTGGCTATGTGACTGTCTCGCTACTAGTTACGTTCCAACTTGACATTTTCAGACTTAATAGACTTTTGTGGGATATCAGTCACTGGTTTAAGCTAAATGGTCTCATGCTAAATCCCTCTACATGTTGGACAGTTAATCTCACCTTCAGATATTAACGTGATCTCTAAGAACTCGTCTGTTTGCAAGATGCTTGCAGCATACAGGGCACTGAAACAGAAACTAACTTCCATCTTATAACCTTTCTTGGTCATCCTATATCTTGGTCCATTTGCCCCTCTACATTAAGAAGTTAAGACAATCAAGTAGGTATCACTCAACGTCTACTTTCATAGTCTGTTAACTCTTGCATCTTGCTTATTGTACTTCTTTTGCTATTCCCCCCTCAGTCTCTCCTGTAATACTCAAAAACGACTTTTTCATATTGCACAGGATATCAGAGATAGTTATCATTAGGGCAAGTGGTGTGCCACATAGCCAGCTGGTAACTACTGTTGTGTATATTACATTTTATATTTTATTATAGCTTGACTCCACACCGTATTTTTGATACAAGTGTGGAATTTTCAGCACGTGATATTGGTAGGGCAAATTTAGCTGACCAACTATTGATATCAGGTGTGTGTCGGTCGGGGATCAAACCGCTGACCATACGCATGGTTGGCGAGAGTCCTTACCACTGTGACACCGACGCACTAAACATTATGACAGCTGGGCGCATGCCTACAGCACACAGTGTTCTTCAAACCTTGCATACAACCATTAAATCGCGTACTATCCCATCGCCTTTGGCGGACCAGAGCATATGACAGGTTAGGTACATCCGAAATCGTATAAGAAATGGTCAAAATCCATATTGCCGGGCCCTCAACACCATCTCTATTCACAAATCTCTCCACCTTGTATCTCATCAGGTAGGCCCAGAAGTCATTATGACTCATTAATACCATATTTGGCCAGAGTTCTGTCTGACAGAGATAATGTTAGGCGTAAAATACGATTTACTATGTGATTAACAAAACAGTTGACTCTTTTGTTCTCTCCTATTTATAATCTACGGTGAGCCTACTTCACTTATAATTTTAGCTATTAACATCGCTATCATCACTTTAAGCTTTTTATACACTTTTGACTATACAGTCAATGTTAATACCAAAAATCCCATTATGCGCAAAATTTATTTTGATAAAGTCTCACAGTATTATACCGTAATATTTACTGATGATGTCGTTTCAAGCACAATTTATGCCTGCTCATAATCACATCAAGGTACTCACACAACTTTCTAACTTCGTTTATATAATTCCATTATTTCCCATCGCTCGACTTGATTACTAGTAGTATTTTCCATATTTCCGGTATGAGTGATGAATCATTCCTATTGCATGTATCGGGTGTAGAGTCGATGAACCAGGATTCAGTAATCAACCTCTCTCGCTGTCCACCTACTTAGATTACTTTTTAGAATTTTAACTCTCTCCCACCCAGCTTATTGTGTGGTCGTGTGTTAACGCATGCAGTGCAATTGCTGAGCTTTTTTCTAAATTACTTATCTTCTCGAGATCAAGAATTCTTACTTTAGCCAAATTGTTTTGTTCCAACAATCTGACTAATCCCGACCTACTAGTTTTACCTATGCAGTTGACCTCACTCACAGTCATTATAAGGTTTTTTTTCCCTTCACGTTCCGCAGTGGAACATAGGGCTTCAAGCTAGTGGCTTGAAGTTTCTGTAGTAGTGTTTATTTTACAGGATGGGGTTGCTAGCCTCATGACCAACCTTTCCTCTTTACCAGCATTTTTTCTGGCTTAGCGAAGTAAAGGGGTGCGTCTGTGGCCGGGGATCGAACCCCTGACCATGTGCATGGTCGGCGAGCGTCCTAACCGCTATGCCACCGACGCACGATATGATTATGAGCAGGTATAAATTGTGCTTGAAACGACATCATCAGTGAACATTACAGTATAACACTGTGAGACTTTATCAAAATAAATTTTACCGATAATGGAATTATACTCTACCACAGAGCCCACGTTTTATTCTTATATCAATTCATACCAAAAAGCTGGGATTACCGATCCCGTAATATAATTAGTTTTTGAAGCGTTGGTTTGTAGGGATTTGATTGATTCCAGGATTTCATCATGAGCTGACATCAGTTAGAGAACCATTGGAGAACCTAGGAGTACTGGACAGTTGTTTCGTCCTAGTTTGGGAATATTAATCAGTACGCACCTACAGCCATGGTTCAAACCCAGGTCCTTCTGGTTACAAGGCGAGCTCGTATACCATTAAGCCACTGGGATCCGATCCAATGGCCAGCCCGTGAATTCTAACTTCTGCCAATTCACGACATAGCGCGATCCTTAGCCAATGTCTTTGGCGAGTATTTGTCCTCATACCCGACCTGCTGTACCCTACTAGTCACGACTTCTCACTAGAACCCCAGATAACTAACTGCCTGGATAGGGCAAGTCACTAGTGAGCATCTCATTGATATTTAAGTATCGGTTTGTAGGGATTTGATTATTTTTTTATTTTGCTATTGCTGAGTAAATGAGATGCGATAATGTTGTATGAAATGCTGAGAATTCCAAACTGTATCATTAGTGCTACAGTTTTGGAATAAAGCAAATTAATACGATTATTATTATTAGTTGTACTTAACAGAAGTCAACAAAACTCACTTAACTGACTCTTAAAGATTAGTATCAAATTACAGCACATGGTGATAGTGTTACATCATCGATGGGATTTGGTAACTATATTGCACATTTAGTTGATAGAATTTGGGATGGAGAGTGCTTAGGATCAGACAGGTATATTGATTAACAAGTCAATGCAAGATATGTTTATATATATTTTCAGACATATCAATTATGACATTTTATGGGGGTAAATAATCACTCAGACTGTAAATGATGCTATCAAAGTTATGTGTAACAGTTTCAGGGATGGTGATGAAATATTAAGTTGACTATGATTGCGCAAAATGGTTATTGTGAGGTGAAAATGCTGGGATAATAATTGCTGCTTTATTCCAGACACTGCCTTCGATACAATGTGGAATTTTCACAGCATGTAATGTAATACCGTATCCAAATTTTCTCTATACATAATCTGTAGGCGGAAAAACTAAGACGGCATTTACACTTATTAATAAGAATATGAATATGCAATTAAAAATTAAGTGGAAATACTAACAAGAGTTAATTAATGAAAAGTGGCGTTTACTTACTGTCTCGAGGTTAGTTAGTAGCGTGATACCTTACACCTTTCTCAGAAAGTAAAAGGACTGTTAAATAAGATATCATAGAGGTTTTGTACTTAGTCATAAGAGTAAAATATGAAGAGGTTGCTCAGAGTCCGACAAGATGATGACTATTTTATAATTATTGTTTCCTTTGGTTCCTAGAGTAACATAGGGCCTCAGGCGCACGTCTCTATCCCCTTCGGTTCATCACTAACGTTTTCATCATATGGCTCCACGTCTGCACACATGTTTTCATCTCCTCTTCGCATCACACCCCATTCCTCCATGTCAACTTACCACTTCCCTTTCGGGTTCCACATAAGCAATGGTCTGGTGTGTGATCTCACTCACTTGATGGTTTGTCTTCTCAGAGTATGGCCAATCCTCCTCCATTTCTTTCTGCTTAATTCTTGTACAATTGGTTAATGCTCGGTTGGTTCGTTATTTCGTTCCCAGAGATCCCTCCGTGTTCCTGATCTTTTCTGGCCTGATATTTGATCTTGATTACTATTGAGGGAAAGTATCTGTTGATGAAGGCATGTAGTTTGTTCAACGTGGACTTCGTGACTCGGCGTCATATCTCTGATCCGTATAGTAGCACGGACTTCATATTAGAGTTAAGAATCCGGATCTTATTTTTTATGTTGAGTGCTTAATGTCGATCTCCACACCGACTTGAGAGTAATGAAAACTTGCCTTGCTTCCCCAGTCCTCGCTTTGGTATCCTCATCAGTTCCGTCCGCCTGTAGTTGAAACGATGCTTCCCAGGTAGGTAGGTAGGAAAGTAGGCATGTGGAAAGGTATGCATGTAAGTAGGTATGTAGGTAAAGAAAGCTGCTTCTTTCAGATTTCTCCCATTTATGCTGATTGTTGTAGGTTGTAGATATGATAGAGAAGATTTGTAGCTCAGGTGGATGGTTTTGATGTGGTTGTGTTCTCTGAGCTGGATAGTTGATTTGCGAAGCTTTCATCACCCTACTAAGTGACATCTTCAGCGCATACTTCAATTTCATGAAATGAGCTTTTAGATTTCTCCACGAGTTTATTAATCATCTCTTCTGGTGACCTTGTCTGTTGTCGCCTCTGTCGTTGTTGGCCAGAAATCTTCATCATCACCTCTATTTTCTCTATGTTCACCTGAAATCCTATCTTTGATGCTTCCTCTGTCACCAACTTGTTGCTTCTCATCACTTGCATGTCTTCCATTTTGTGGAAAATCAGACAAATATCATCGGCAAAGTCCAAATATTCTAAGTTTTTTGTGTGGGCCCATTTTACGCCTGTTTACTCGTTGCCCACTCTCTGTTGGATTATCCAGTCTACTGCAATCAGGAAATTAATCACTGGTGATAGTAGGCAGCCAGCTTGTCTTACTCCCGTCTTAACTTCTGAGGATTCCGTGGCTTGCTCGTTCTGGATTACCTGACATGCAGCATTGTCGTACAATTGTTAGATAAGATGTATAATCGTTGGCGGCACCCCGAAATAGCGAAGTGGTAATTTCCAGATCACCATTCGATCGACACTGTCGAAAGCCTTTTCTTGTATGAGGTCTATTGTCTGTCTGCAACAGCACCAACAAGTTAGTTTAGTGGCACTCCACTCACACTACGGACAGCTTTTGGTACCCTTCACAGTGTAACAGAGTAGTATTTCCATTATAGATAAGATTTCATTTTGACAAATCGCACAGTGTTTACAGTTATATGAACTGATGACGTTTCGAGCACAAACTATTGCCACTCATAATCATATCAAGTTACTCACACAACTTTGATCTCTCATTTATATACATGTGTGGAATGGATTAGATATTGGATTAAAAATCAATGTGAGATAATGTACATTCAGAAATAATCGTACGAGTGTTGTTGATCAATTGCAATTAGATGGGAAAATTGGACGAGTGTTTTTACAGTCATAATAAGCTGCTTGTTAGAATGTGTTTGAATTGAAATAGAATTTTAAGATTATTTATTATCTTCTTCTGGTTTGACTGATGGCATTAATACGAGTGTTATTGATCTACTATAATCAGATGGAAGATACGACGAGTCTTTTAATAGTCATAATATTTTTTTTGTTAGGATGTTGTGATGTGTTTGAATCGAAATAGAATTTTAATATTATTTATCACCCTCTTCTGATTTGACCTGCGGTAATAATATCTTCCATATCTCTGGTATTTGCATTGAGTCATTTTTGTTGCATGTGTTGGGTGTGGACTCGATAAATAAGGATTCCGTAATCAACCTCTCTCTCCACCTACCTATATCACTTTTTAGAACTTTAACCCTATCCCACCCTATTGTGTGGTTGTTTGTTATTGCATGAAGTGCAATAGCTGAGCTTTTTTCTAAATTACTTATCTTTTTAGGGTCAATCACTCTTACCTTAGCTAAATTCTTATGTTCTGTTAATCTGACTATCCCTGACCTACTAGTTTGACCTATGTAGTTGACCTCACAGTTATTGCAGGGTATTTTGTAAATTATATTATTTTGTTTAATTGGATCCACCGGGTCTTTTAGCCTACAGAGCTTGTCTCTGAGTGAGTTTGTAGGTTTGAATGCCACCCTAATTCCTGCTTTATTAAGAATCCTACGTAGGGCCTCAGATGTGCTTTCCTTATATGGTATAACAGTGGATAACTTATATTCTTTCTTATTTGTGTTATCATTAATAGTTTCACCATTATTTTTATTTTGCTTTTGGTTTTTGGTGACAAAGGAAACGCCACCGTAGTTCTGAATAAATCTGACTATATCAGGAAAGTCAGTGAACATATTGAAACGGGTCCATATGAGGAAATTAAGAAGTCTGTAGATGCAATAATGAATAAGGTAAAGAAATCTTTAGCGGAATTAATACGGAGAATGAAGCCGTCACTGGGTGAGTCTAAATGGTTTACTTTAATGCCTAAAACTAATAATACTAGTAGAATATATGGTACTATTAAAATACATAAACCAGGTTACCCCATAAGACCAATAGTAGATTTTAGAAATACTCCCAATTATGAATTATCAAAACACATAGCTCTAATACTTTGTCCCATTAAAAATCGCTCAAACTCTAGACTAACTAATTCATATGAGATGAAAAGTAAGCTAAATGACATTCAACTAGAGAATGATGAAAAAATGGTTAGTTTTGATATAACTAGTCTTTACACTAATATACCAGTCATTATGGCCTTAGAAGCAGTTAAAAAAGAACTAACTGCGGATCCTGAACTGAATCATAGGACAGAGCTGCCCATTGAACAAATTATGTTAGGGATTCAGTTATGTCTCACATCTACCATCTTTAAGTTCCAAGGCAAAATATATAAACAAACAGAGGGTGTAGCAATGGGATCACCAATATCCCCTATTGTAGCAGACATATTTATGGACAGCTGGGAAAGTAGTGCTCTTAATACGTTTAACCCCACTCCAAAAATATGGTGGAGATATGTGGATGACACTTTCACGGTGTTAAAAACAGAACATATCTCTAGCTTCCTGACACATATAAACTCACAAGTAGAAGGAATTAAATTCACATTTGAATCAGAAAATGAACTAGGAGAATTAGCTATGTTAGATTGTAAAATAAAACGAATAGAAGAAGGCAAACTACACACTAGTGTTTATAGAAAACCAACGCATTCTAATAGATATTTAGACTTTAATTCGTCTCATCCGTTAACTGTTAAGGCAGGCTTAGTAAAGTGTCTAACAAATCGAGCCATAGCACTAAGTAGCACAAAAAAGGACCTAAATGATGAAATAAAACAGATAGAAGAAGCGTTGGTGTTGAATAACTATCCTATAAAATTCATTAGGAAGATCACTAAAAACCAAAAGCAAAATAAAAATAATTGTGAAACTAGTAATAATAACACAAATAAGAAAGAATATAAGTCATCCACTGTTATACCATATAAGGAAAGCACATCTGAGGCCCTACGTAGGATTCTTAATAAAGCAGGAATTAGGGTGGCATTCAAACCTACAAACTCACTCAGAGACAAGCTCTGTAGGCTAAAAGACCCGGTGGATCCAATTAAACAAAATAATATAATTTACAAAATACCCTGCAATAACTGTGAGGTCAACTACATAGGTCAAACTAGTAGGTCAGGGATAGTCAGATTAACAGAACATAAGAATTTAGCTAAGGTAAGAATGGTTGACCCTAAAAAGATAAGTAATTTAGAAAAAAGCTCAGCTATTGCACTTCATGCAATAACAAACAACCACACAATAGGGTGGGATAGGGTTAAAATTCTAAAAAGTAATATAGCTAGGTGGAGAGAGAGGTTGATTACGGAATCCTTATTTATCGAGTCCACACCCAACACATGCAACAAAAATGACTCAATGCAAATACCAGAGATATGGAAGATATTATTACCGCAGGTCAAATCAGAAGAGGGTAATAAATAATATTAAAATTCTATTTCGATTCAAACACATCACAACATCCTAACAAAAAACTTATTATGACTATTAAAACACTCGTCGTATCTTCCATCTGATTATAGTAGATCAATAACACTCGTATTAATGCCATCAGTCAAACCAGAAGAAGATAATAAATAATCTTAAAATTCTATTTCAATTCAAACACATTCTAACAAGCAGCTTATTATGACTGTAAAAACACTCGTCCAATTTTCCCATCTAATTGCAATTGATCAACAACACTCGTACGATTATTTCTGAATGTACATTATCTCACATTGATTTTTAATCCAATATCTAATCCATTCCACACATGTATATAAATGAGAGATCAAAGTTGTGTGAGTAACTTGATATGATTATGAGCAATAGTTTGTGCTCGAAACGTCATCAGTTCATATAACTGTAAACACTGTGCGATTTGTCAAAATGAAATCTTATCTATAATGGAAATACTACTCTGTTACACTGTGAAGGGTACCAAAAGCTGTCCGTAGTGTGAGTGGAGTGCCACTAAACTAACTTGTTGGTGCTGTTGCAGACAGACAATAGACCTCATACAAGAAAAGGCTTTCGACAGTGTCGATCGAATGGTGATCTGGAAATTACCACTTCGCTATTTCGGGGTGCCGCCAACGATTATACATCTTATCTAACAATTGTACGACAATGCTGCATGTCAGGTAATCCAGAACGAGCAAGCCACGGAATCCTCAGAAGTTAAGACGGGAGTAAGACAAGCTGGCTGCCTACTATCACCAGTGATTAATTTCCTGATTGCAGTAGACTGGATAATCCAACAGAGAGTGGGCAACGAGTAAACAGGCGTAAAATGGGCCCACACAAAAAACTTAGAATATTTGGACTTTGCCGATGATATTTGTCTGATTTTCCACAAAATGGAAGACATGCAAGTGATGAGAAGCAACAAGTTGGTGACAGAGGAAGCATCAAAGATAGGATTTCAGGTGAACATAGAGAAAATAGAGGTGATGATGAAGATTTCTGGCCAACAACGACAGAGGCGACAACAGACAAGGTCACCAGAAGAGATGATTAATAAACTCGTGGAGAAATCTAAAAGCTCATTTCATGAAATTGAAGTATGCGCTGAAGATGTCACTTAGTAGGGTGATGAAAGCTTCGCAAATCAACTATCCAGCTCAGAGAACACAACCACATCAAAACCATCCACCTGAGCTACAAATCTTCTCTATCATATCTACAACCTACAACAATCAGCATAAATGGGAGAAATCTGAAAGAAGCAGCTTTCTTTACCTACATACCTACTTACATGCATACCTTTCCACATGCCTACTTTCCTACCTACCTACCTGGGAAGCATCGTTTCAACTACAGGTGAACGGAGGTGATGAGGATACCAAAGCGAGGATTGGGGAAGCAAGGCAAGTTTTCATTACTCTCAAGTCGGTGTGGAGATCGACATTAAGCACTCAACATAAAAATAAGACCCGGATTTTTAACTCTAACATGAAGTCGGTGCTACTATACAGATCAGAGATATGACGCCGCGTTACGAAGTCCACGTTGAACAAACTACATACCTTCATCAACAGGCCTCCGAAGTGAACTGGATTTTGGGAGATACACAGTTTATTTTCTCCAGGAATGAATTGTGTAGATCCCGTTTTAGTACTACAAAAGTATCATCCACATATCTTAACCATTCTACACTTAGTTTGGTTACCTTTACCTATTCTCGAACTTGACAACCAAAAATAACCCCAGATTAACGAACGATGATCAAGTTAGTAAACTTTATTTTGATATAATAACAGATATACTATTACCTTTGATATTTGGTTTGAACGATCTTCATTGTTATTTTGACTTTCAATATGTCCTTTTAAGTTGAACTAAGTCTATATTTTTCTCACCCCCTAATTCTTTGTTATATATATGCTGAGATTTTGTAAATTCCGGTTTAATAATACTTTGAGAAAGCTATTAGCATTAAATAGCGAAACGTCAGTAAAAACAATCTCGTTTTGTTTTTTCATTCATTGGGAAATACAAAAAACCTCTATTATAATGAATATCATATACCCAATGCCCAAATTTTTTCAAACCGTTAAAAGTGAACTTGGTTTGGATATATATAATCTAATTAAAAACCGGATTACTCTATCGAAGCATAAATGTAACTTTTATAATCATCGTATTTTCAATTTACGCTGTCTGCAAAGTGGAATTATTCCCAAATCACTACTTGTTAAACCTCCTGAATATTCACACAAATCCATACTTGCTGCAAATCATACCTCCAAAGTATTTTTACGAGAACGTATACATATATGCAACATCAAACTTGAATCTTATCGAATGAGAATCAAAAATATAGATGACTGCTTAACATTACTTGTTACAAATCATATCTATGAATCCTTTCAAAAATTGTTCAATGAACGAGAATCTCATTTTCATAATGTCACTAAAAGAAGACATATACAAAAATTCTCAAAACTCAAAGAAAAGAAACAACCAAAGAAAACCTCAACAAATGATATGGGGAATATTAGAGCCATACATAACATGTCAGACAAGATACTAACCGAAAATGAAATCTCATTACTACAGAAAGGTTTGAATTTCAATATAACTAGAAAGCCATTATCGGTCCAGGAAATAGCACCTATGATTGAACCTGCTCTACAACAACTCACCAATGAAGAATCACAATCTGCTCGTCAAAAGATATCACACATATTAATGACACAACGAAACATAACATCTAATCTCACCAAACAAGAATATGAAGCCTTAAGAAATTTGAAGAAAGACAAAAGCATCGTCATAACGAAAGCCGACAAGGGGAACGTCACTGTGATAATGAACAGAACGGATTATGAAAAGAAAGCGATTGAACACCTATCTGAAGGACCATACTTACTCATTGAAGAGAAGAAGAAATCCGCCGAATTCAACAAAATGAAACTAAATACAAACAGACTACTTCAAGAAATGAAACCCAAAATTGGAAATTCGCTCTGGTTTACACTAAAACCAAAATCTTATATACCTTCAAGATTCTACGGTCAACCAAAGATACATAAACCCACAGTCCCACTAAGACCAGTGATAGATTTCACCAACTCACCAACATACAACCTTTCTAAATACTTACTCTCGATACTACAACCACTACAAAAGGACACTCAAAATATTGTAAAAAATTCATATGATTTCAAATCCCAAATAGAACACCGAGAAATTGATAAAGAAGACATTATGGTAAGCTATGATATTAACTCACTATATACTAGCATCCCTATTACCGAAAGTCTTGACATCATTTCCAGTCTACTAGAATCAGATACAACGCTATCACAAAGATGTCCACTGGACACCAGTGAAATAATTAAGAGCTTAAAATTCTGTCTGGAAAGTAATTATTTTACATTCAAAGGGAGTTTATATAGACAGACAAATGGTGTTGCTATGGGTTCACCAGTCTCCCCAATAGTCGCCGATCTTTACATGAATAAATTCGAAAATAATATCTTTTCAAACATACTCACTCCTAAAATATGGTTAAGATATGTGGATGATACTTTTGTAGTACTAAAACGGGATCTACACAATTCATTCCTGGAGAAAATAAACTGTGTATCTCCCAAAATCCAGTTCACTTCGGAGGCAGAATCAGACATCGGTGAACTTCCATTTCTAGACTGCCTAGTTAAGAGAAAGGAAAACGGACATTTTAGTATATCCATATTCAGGAAGAAAACCCACTCCAACAAATATTTAGACTTCAAATCATCACACCCCATCAGCGCAAAGATTTCAGTTGTTTCAAGTCTTCTTAGACGAGCACACTCCCTGATAACAGATGAGCAAGAAAAAGAAGAAGAAATTTCAAACATCACTAAAACTCTCAAGCAAAACAACTACCCAACGAACTTCATCAACAAAATCAACACAAACATTAAGTATGGCCGAAAATGCATTCCGAAAACATGGACTTCAACAGTCGTCATTCCATATAGAGCAGAGACATCAGACGATATCAGAAGAGTACTTAATCAACTCGACATTAGAGTTTTCTTCAAAACATCGGACACACTTCAAAACAACCTTGTCCATATAAAAGACCAAATCCCGAAAGATTCTCTATCTAATTGTGTCTACAAAATAAAATGCTCGGAATGTGATGCGATCTACATCGGACAAACATCTCGAGAAATCAAAATCAGAAGAAATGAACACCGTAGAGCTTCTCTTCGACCACCAAGAAATCCAGTTGAACTGGAAAAACTTCAAAAATCATCAGCCATAGGTCTACATGCTATAGAATCAGGCCACAAAATTGATTTTGATAATATTGAAATAATCCAGAAAAACTTCAGAAACCACAAAGAACGTCTAATATCAGAAGCACTTCATATCAAGTGGAATCCAAATTGCCTGAATAGGAATGATGGACTGAAACAGAATCTAACCTGGCTACAACACCCTCCCCCATGAAGTAGCAAAATCAACGCAAATGTGGTGAGCAAGTTCACTATGTAAACGCACACTACTTTCATAATTCTACACACTGACAAAATCCAACAATCTACACTTGGTTTTACTATCTTTACCAGTTCGCTAACTTGACAACAAAAAACGACCCAGACTGATGAATGATGATCAAGTATTTCACAGCCTACACTTAGTTTAGTTACCTTTACCTACTCCCCAACATGACAACCAAAATGACCTCATACTGACGAACGATAATCAAGTATTTCACATTCTACACTTAGTTTGGTTACCTTTACCTATTCTCGAACTTGACAACCAAAAATAACCCCAGAGTAACGAACGATGATCAAGTTAGTAAACTTTATTTTGATATAATAACAGATATACTATTATTGAATTGAATTTTTGATTTTCCCGTCGATTGATTGGACCGAAGTGCTCGGTCTCAGGTTGACATGTCGGCTCCTTGTGCAGATACTTCGACGATGTCTGGGCATTTAGTTAGTATACAATTGGTGGATGGTGGCTAGCAGTGGAATCCAGGATGCGCATTTCGTCCTATTTGGGACTCGTCAGCTGGATGTACCTGCATTTCTCAGTGAGTGATGATGCTCCCACTGAGGCTCGAACCCAGTACCCATAGTTTCAAACGCCAAAGCGTTATCCACTAGACCACTTGGGCCACGAGAGCCACCTCTTGTGCGACGGGTCATATTAATTATTGAATTGAATTTTTGATTTTCCCGTCGATTGATTGGACCGAAGTGCTCGGTCTCAGGTTGACATGTCGGCTCCTTGTGCAGATGCTTCGACGATGTCTGGGCATTTAGTTAGTATACAATTGGTGGATGGTGGCTAGCAGTGGAATCCAGGATGCGCATTTCGTCCTATTTGGGACTGGGTTCGAGCCTCAGTGGGAACATCATCACTCACTGAGAAATGCAGGTACATCCAGCTGACGAGTCCCAAATAGGACGAAATGCGCATCCTGGATTCCACTGCTAGCCACCATCCACCAATTAGATATACTATTACCTTTGATATTTGGTTTGAACGATCTTCATTGTTATTTTGACTTTCAATATGTCCTTTTAAGTTGAACTAAGTCTATACTTTTCTCACCCCCTAATTCTTTGTTATATATATGCTGAGATTTTGTAAATTCCGGTTTAATAATACTTTGAGAAAGCTATTAGCATTAAATAGCGAAACGTCAGTAAAAACAATCTCGTTTTGTTTTTTCATTCATTGGGAAATACAAAAAACCTTTATTATAATGCGCCTTTAAGGTCATCTATAAAAACGGCCAAGGGCGTTTACTGAAATACGCTGAGGCTATAGCTATTCATAGACTTAAGCCCCCCCCTTGTGTGTTCAAAAACAGTTTGTCATTACTCTTAACCTACCTTGGTAATCCTTATTTGATTGGATTACCAAACGTTTGTGTTAATTATTCTTAATTCCGTTTTCTCTCACTTTGTTTAATTTAACCTTTCTATATATATTGACTTGACAAGTAAATGTGTGATCAGATTGTTCGAAATGTATAGCGCTAATACATCACATTTTTCAGATAGTCTCCGTCTTCTAATAACGCTATCAAAATATTACAAGAATTGCAAACAGAGTAATATCAATAGTAATAGTTATAATAATAACAATAATAATAATAGTGTTGAAGTGAGTTAAGATAATCTTACTGATAAATGATAGTTTTAAATGAATCAAGTATAATAATAATATGAGTTAGAATAATAAGTAAAACGTATTACCATGGTAGATTCAGAGTGACGACCATCTCTTTTTGTACACAGAGACCTGGTTTATAAACTTGAATTGCACAAGCCTCCGCAATTGCAAGTATCTTCTTGTTTCTTTGTTTGCTGACAATGGTGAATGACTTGACCGCGTCGATATCATGTCCGTAATCCACAAGATGTTTTGTTATTGAGGATTTTGGGACTTTGCATCCATCTGTTTTCAGCCATTTTGGCAAATGTTCCATCATGCGAGTAGACAATCACCTTTCTGTACGACCTATGTATTTGCTTCCTCAAACACACTCAAATCGATATACACAGTTTGAAGTGTCCAGTTGCCAATCCGTGTACTGATTGTCAAATCTGTTGAGATAAACTTGACGGAATTGGTAGACAAAGTGGATTATTCAAAAGGAAATATATGAATACCCTGGAATACATCCTTCGAACACACTATTGTTATTATTAGTATTCCCTTGGGTGCAGAGTGGAACATAGACCTTAGACAACACATCTTCCCTTTCTTCTGTTTTCCTCTGACTTCTTCACCTGTGTTCATGACTGAGCATAATCTGTCGTCTCCTCCTCCATGTCACCCTCTAAGTGACGACCCTCTGTTCGCTTGTTAATTCTCTCTGATCATCCATTTGATCCTCAATATGGAGTCAGTGAAGGTGACTGTTGATAAAGGTCTCCACTAGCCTACTGGAAATGCTTTTCGTGTCGCATTAGCTAAGTTTCTGCTCCATATAGTAGAAGTGACTGACTGACTGACTTGACGTTTGTGTTGAAATTTCGAATGTTGTTTTTTATGCTGAGATGGAGTTCAGAAGACTTCCAGACTGATTTCAAAGTGGTGAAGGTGTATCTTGCCTTTCACATTCTGGTTGGTTTTGACACCCATATCAGTTGTGCCACCTGCATTTGAAATATTGCTAGCTTCCTAGATAAATGAAGGGAGTAACCCTTTCAAATCTCTCCCAGTGATGGTGATTGGTACTGTTTGTTGTTGCTGCTGGTTGTGTGGTTTCTGCCACTGGAACATTAGTGAAGAGACAGGCGCCATCTGGGCAGACCATTTTTTTATCTGCTAACTGAATCAACATTAACATAGACAAGATGGAGGTTATGAAAATAAACAACCAACCAACAACAACAGCAACATCCAGCGCCAATCACCATCAATGGGAGGGATTTGAGAGAGGTTACTTCATTCACTCACTGATCTAGGGAGCACTGTCTCAAATACACGCAGTCGGAACGGACGAGGACGTCAAATCGAGCGAGAATCGGGAAGGCGAGCGACAAACACATTCATCAACCTGAAACAACCAATCTGGAAATCTTCGTCAACAACAAAATTCGGAAGGATTCTGATATGTATCCACATATATATATTTATGTGTGTGTGTGCATGTTGGTCTCTCTTTCTGTTTGCTCGGTTAGTCTGTGACCACTTCACTTGTATGGACTTGTCTCCTTTAATAATGTGTATTCTCCTTATATTATATTATATATAATATGAGTGTTTGTTGACAGTCCGTTGCTTGGTGACATATATCCATATATGTTTGTTGGCATGTCTGCTATATTCGCTATGTATAATTGGATCGACACTCCATTATAATTAGCCATTCATGTTAAGACTGTCTAATGATTTTTCCCACGCTTGTCTGAATTATTTATATATATTCGCATTCACAATCTGTGTGAACTACTTTACTTTACAACTACTTTACTTACTTACCACTTTGGTTTGAGACCATTTATTTTCGTCTCCTTGTGTTTGGACAATAGAAGTATCATCGCAAACCTAGTGGTCTTCTGATTTCCGCCTTCTCGCGTCAGGACTATTAATTTCTCGACCAGTCCATAACAATAATTCAGCGACGAGTACATAACAGATTCTCAATAGAAACAAAAGTCAAGTCAGTCAGTTCTTCTATACGGATCAGAAACTTGGTAGGCGGGTCACAAAGAATATTTCCAACAGCCTGTTGCACACGTCACCTTCATCAACACCTGTCTTCGCTGGCTCTATACTGAAGATCAGATAGCCTGGTCGGGCCGGAAAGAATCGCCAACAAGAAACTATGGGAACAAACGAACACAACAGGAACCAATCGCCACCCAACAAATATGCAGGAGAAAGTGGGGATGACACATTGGACACTCACTGAGGAGGCCACTGGGTGATATCGCGCGCGCGTCAGGCCATCGCTCGAGTGGAACCAGGCCGAAAGGGAAGCGGGGAGTGGGACGTTCAAGGGAGAGTGACATGGAGGAGATCGTGTGAATAGAAGTTGAAAGAGTATGGACTAACATGGATGCAAGTGGAAAGTACAGAAGCAGGTGGAGACGTGCAATTTAAGCCCAATGTTCCACTAGGAACCCAAGGAAACAATAAAAAAACTGAATCAATAAAATCGAATATGCCCCAGACAACTTTTCCTCCACGCATTCTTAATAACCACAGTTGGTCATTCATACAATACAAAATACAATATACTGTTGACCAACTGTTGGGAGGGAAAACGTCAAAACATCCACATCTATCCGTGTTCACCCGTCCTAAATCAAAGTAACTAGACTGTAAGTCATATGCAGCGTAAACAACCTCATGTCAAGTGATGTCTAAGTTTGTTTACATTCGAAATTACCATGTGTGATATGTATATCACGGAAGTGTAGAAACTGTTTATGACACATATAACTTATCTCTGGGTGTATTTTATTCATACGAAGTTAAGACAAGTATATGCACTCCAGCTGTGGGTTTCTTCATGAAGCATTGCCATTTAGGGAGCTGCTGAAAACACGAAAGTACTGAATATCTCTTTGGTTCTAATTCTGGATTCTTCATCAGTAAGCACCCACAACCACGAGGCCAACCTCATTGACCATTTAACCGCTGTGGACCGGAATCCAGTCGCCTTGACACTTTTGGGTTCGATCCCTGGTGCACTGATGAAGAGCCCCAAAATAGGACGGAACCGTGGTCCAGTGATCTCTGGATCTCATTGGTTCTTTGATTGATATCAGTTGCAAGATCAAACCTGAAACAAATCAAGCCCCCCCAAAATAATTTTTGAAAGTGTTAGTCTTATGATGTGAACGTCTCGCCTTCCGGTCAGTGAATCCATATCTTTGGATAGTGTTATTAGAAGACGGAGATTATCTGAAAAATAATGTGATGTATTCACACAACATATATTTCGAACAACAATCTGATCCCACACACGTTTACCTGTCAAGTCAAACTATATGAATAACAAAGGCCAGTTAAAATACACAAAGTGACAAAAAGGATTTAAGAATAATTTACGCTACCATTGTTTACGAAATCAAATATGAGTTATCAAGACAGGTTTGTAGAAACAATACAATGTTTCTGTCTAAAAAATCCTACTATTTACTTCCTTATTTATTGTGTGGTAATTTAATGGAAACATCTTTCTTAGGGACAGAACAGATTGTAGGTTTTAAAACTAACTGCCTTCTACACCAGTTTAAAAATTTTAAAGGATATTCGTTTTCAACAAGATTATCCATCAGTATTTTATTTTCATCGTCTGTAACGTTGACTGTACAAAGAAGCTGAATTCTCTTGAATAAACACTTCACCAAGCCTCTCTTATCCTGTAGTGGACAGAAGCTGTAAGAATCTAAATAATGCCCTGTCCAAGTAGGCTTTCTTTAAGTTGATCGCTTTATGGAACCACCGTTTCTCCGACTTAGAAGTATGCCTAAAAATGCAAACTGGTTGAAACTTTAGTCCCCTTAAGTTATACTTATATGATTCTGTAGAGAGTTAAGTCTATCCAATAGACGGCTGGCATCTTCATGATCATTGTATGTCAAAGCAATGTCATCTCCACATCTCCTATAGAAAGGCAATTACATCAAGGGACAAGTTTTCAATATAAGGCATATAAACATCCACTAACAAAGGTCCTAATGGACTCTTGGTAGCAGTGCCATCCACTTGTCGAAATGTTCACCTACAAGTGTGAAATGAAGGTCTTCAGTACATAATAGTAATAAATCTTTGAAATAAGTTAAAGGAAAAGGGAATGAAAAACAACTAGAAGATGCGTAGTCACAAAGAATATCAACAGTCTTAATCAATGGTACATTGGTAAACAGGGAATTAACATCAAAAGAATACATTTCCATATCTTGTATATTCATGTCTACAAGACAGTTAACAAGTTGTGTTTTTACTAGCCTCTATGAAGTCAGCGATAATTTCTGTCCAAAAACTGATATCACTCGTGAGTAATATTAACGCACTTGACTAATTCTGAGAAATCCATACTAATGCTGATCCATAATCCCTAGTGGAGTGTGATTCATCTAAGAGGATTTAGAAGGAATTGGTTAGTCCCACAAATGTTTTTGATATGAATTAATGTGAATGTCGATAATATGAAATTCAGTGTTTAGAGACTTCAAGGATTCCTCTGAATAATTAGTTGAAGCATGAATTTCGTCGAATTTATTCTCACAGAACTGTTGAAATGAGGTTTATTAGGCAGGTTGAGTTTATTGCAATTTGTCAAGCTGTATGTTTTCAGTATGTAAGGTTGTTGAAGCTCGGATTACTTCAGCTGAGTCGCCTTCATCCTCGACAGACAACATTATCTATAAAAAGAGTATCACGTTGCAATTCAGTTAGCGGTTGTCAAACATAAAAGAATATACAAAGTGACGAATTCTTTGAACATTACTATGAAAAACGTGAGGTGAAGCAGAATGCTTAGTTATGCTCCTGAAGTAAATAACTAAGGTGAAATATCTTCTGTTAGAGGTTATTTATTCTCCTCTGTCATTATCCAGATCTTGGACATTAGATGGTTGGAGGCAATAGGCAGGAAGCCTTGCTGGAATCTAGGTTTCGTCCTTGCTGGATTGCACTCAGCAGTCAGTCAGCAAGGCGTATCTGCAACCTTCAAGGAACTGATGTCCCTTTCTGAGATTCGAACCAGTGTCATTCAGTGAGTGCTGCAGTCAGAGACGTTACCACTGAGGTATCCAGGCTGGCAATTGACCTCCTGTAGGACTGTATGGGATATTTTTGTTTGGACACTGGTCAGTAACTAGTGTAGTGTATGTCTAGTCCTATCTTTTGTGCAGACGGCATTCTATCAAACAAGTCTGCAGTGTGGCCATCATGCTAGGTGGCCAGTTAGTCTGTACACTATACCAACTGATCACTTGAAAATACGCTCGCCTCCTCACAAACTGAGATAGACAGGAAAGCCAGGTTCATCCACGACATATATATATATATATATGATTTACAAAACCTCATAAATTCAAGCCATAAATAAACCCTGGCACGAACCCAGGTCCAAGGCTTCTTAGCGATTGCCTTCAACCGTCTAAAACGAATCAAAAACTATGCAGTCAGGTTGTCATGTCAATGCATGCATAGATCGTAACCTCATGGTTAACACCGATAGGTTTTCCTTTTCCTAACTCTTTACCATTTTTGAAAGTCTTCAGTTAAGGATCCGTTTGAAGATATTTCCCAGGTCTGCGTAACGTCCGCAGTCTTTGAAGCAAAGCCAACTGTAATTCACTTGGGTTTCTTTCACACTTGTTTCTCTGCATAGGATCTTAAGTGATAAAATTTCCTGAAACCTGTCGCTGGTATCATTAAAACCTTCTTTTTTCCTGATGTGGTTCATATGTCTTGACCACCCACCTGAAGTAGTCCACTGACCTTAAAATTTGTATTTCATTGTACCAGTTTCCCTTTCAATTCCTCCTCTTGTACATTTGGGTAAAGAAGTTCGGAAATCATGAACCGATAGAAAGTTACCAACGGAAAAATATCTGAGTTTCTCCTAATGACGTCATGAAAAAGTGGATAAATTGGTTGGAATAAAGAAAAATAAAGACGATCCACTTGTAATAATTAAAAGAAATGTGATTTGGAATACACCCACAAGTTAATAAACAACATCTTTGAAGACTGGTTGAAGGATTTCATCATGAGCTGATATCGGTTAGAGAACCATTGTAAAACCAGCCAGGGAGTACCCGACAGGTGTTTTGTTCTAGTTTACGGCTATTCAGTAGTACGCAACCAACACAGATGTTCAAACCCAGGACCTTCTGGTTACAAGGCGAGCCAGCTTGTCAAATATTACGCCAGTCGGACTCGATCCAATGGCCTGCCTAACTTCTGCCAATTCACGACACAGCGCGACCACTTCACAATGTCTTCGATGAGTTCTCTAACCGATGTCAGCTCATAATGAAAGCCTCGAACCAATCAAATAGTTGATAGTTGATAGTTGACGGATTCTGTATTGATCAATAATTTAAAATGAACATTCAAATTACAACAAGTCAACGCGATTTTCCAAAAAAAATACTCTAGCGCGCAACACAATTTAAATAATGTCTTTTATATGAAAAAACTCTGAAATCGTATGTTACATACCTTTTGCTACCTTTTATTACAACCGGAAATAGCATGAATGGAAGTGGATGTGTTCGTTCAGGGGAAAAAATCAAGAAAAAAAAACATCGAAGAATGTTAAATGAAATGTTCATTTCAAATTTACTTCACTGAGAATTCCTTCCGCCCCACTTCCCCCAAACTATTCCAGAAAACACAATTTATTACCCATTAAATGTTATAGTGGAGTGAAATAACTTATACAATCTGTTATTAAGAGATAAAAGCCAACACGCTAACATACTCTTTTATGTACAATAATCATTTTGAGATTTTTTTAAATAGAGTTTTAGACTAAAACATAATTTGAATAAGTACAAAAAGAATATTTTGATCTAACTGATGAACCCTCCTAGTCGATTAATATATGTGTAAAACTTGGGCACTGTCGTAGTAGGTAATTCCATATCAGTCTGTTTATTAGATGTATCACACAGTGAGTGAAACAGTATTATTTACTGCCTGAACAACAAGGTTTCGAACACAATTTATTTATCGTTCATAATCATATCAATCATAATCACACGACGTCGAAACTTGACTTTTATAGTCTTCTACGTTCTCTCCTATTTTTCGTCGTCGTAGGGGTAGTCGAATTTTCCAGATATCTGAGACAGGTGTTGAATCATTCTTATTACACGTGCTGGTTTGCAGTTGATTCGACAAACAGAGCTTCTGTTATCAATCTCTCCCTCCACTCTATTATATCAGTTAGATGTTAAAACTGTCTGTCGTCTTATCCCATCATCCTACTGTATTTTTGTTGGTTGTGTGTAAATGCATGTAGTGAGTGCTATAGCTGAACTATTCTCTAGATTTCATATCTTATTCGGGTCCACCAATCTAGATTTCTAACAATTAGGAATCTTAGTCATCAGTAGTAACTCCATACAAGGAAGGAACCGTCAGAAACCTTACGCAGAATTCTTAATAAGGCAAGGATAAAAGTGGTTGGCATTCAAACAACCCACAGGATCCTGTGGAGCCTTTAAAACAAAACAATTCACTTTATCTAATACCCTGCTGGAATGATTGTCAGATCAAATGCATAGGTAAAAGTAGTAGGACAGGTGCAGTCAGACTAGCCAAGCATAGAAACCTAGCAGCAAAATCTAGATTGGTGGACCCGAATAAGATATGAAATCTAGAGAATAGTTCAGCTATAGCACTCACTTCATGCATTTACACACAACCAACAAAAATACAGTAGGATGATGGGATAAGACGACAGACAGTTTTAACATCTAACTGATATAACAGAGTGGAGGGAGAGATTGATAACAGAAGCTCTGTTTATCGAATCAACTGTAAACCAACAAGTGTAATAAGAATGATTCAACACCTGTCTCAGATATCTGGAAAATTCGACTGCCCCTACGACGACGAAAAATAGGAGAGAACGTAGAAGACTATAAAAGTCAAGTTTCGACGTCGTGTGATTATAATTGATATGATTATGAACTATAAATCAATTGTGTTCGAAACCTTGTCGTTCAGGCAGTAAATAATACTGTTTCACTCACTGTGTGATACATCTAATAAACAAACTAATATGGAATTACTCCTAGTGGATGGAAGTGACGTCTATCTACTCACTTGCATAAAATTATATCCTACTGACTAATTGGGATGAGTACTTGTATATTATTCATAAGAATCAGTAATGCTTGTTAACCATCTAGATCGAGATGATCTCAACACTAGATAGCTGTTTCGCTCATTTAAGGCTGAGCTCATCACCAGTGTACCAATCAGTTCAAACCACTTCGAAGAACTGGTAACACTATAAATCAAAATCTAAATTTGAAAATTGATTAGGAGTTAGCAATCTGCTTATTGGAAAAGCAATTAATGACGCATTAAATCTCTGAACCATATAGAAAAGCTGACTAATTTGACATCGGTGTTAAGGAATCTTATTCTGTATGCTGACTGCAGCAAATTTCCTCACTCACCTGAGAATTATGAAGGTCTGCCTAGCGTTTCCCACCCTCTTTTAACGTCCTTATCTATGCCGTTCACCTGAAGTTGAAACAAAGTAAATCATCTGAGACGTTCAGATCTTCAAGAGTTATCCGATAAGTCACATGTATTCCTATATCAGGACTTTTCATGCACAATCTGACTCATGAATCAGTCCACCACATTCAGGAATATCATCACTGACATTGGATAGCATTGTATTACTCCTATCTTTGCTACAAGTGATTGGCTCAGTTTTCCGTTTTAGATCACTCGAGATGTGGTATTATCATAAAGCTGTAGAATAAGATTTATAAAGATTTGGGTGACTCCATTGCATTGATTTTGTAGGGAATTTAGTTTCATTGGTTGGAGGATTTCATACTGAAAACCGATACTTGAAAATTAATCTGATGCTCACTAGAGACTGACGCTATTCAGGCAGTTAACCTGGGGTTCTAGTGAGGAGCCGTGACCAGTAGGGTGTAGCAGGTTGAAGATGAAGCAGTAACTCATAGAAGAAGACATTGCGAAGTGGTCACTCTGCGTCATGAATTGTCAGAAGTTACAACTCATGGAAAAGAGCTAGCGGCGGTCAAACCAAAACATGGCACCAGTCAATGAAATCCACAAGAAATAGTTTAAGCCACGTAGGAAGGTGTTGACTTTCTGGTTCGGGTCATCGGGACGGTAAAAACCAATGGCTGGAAACAATAGGCTGATATGGCTCAAAATCGTTCTCAGCGGCGCAGATGCATTCACTCTTTGTGACTTATAATTTCGAATGAAACTATATCCTTCTTCGTTATTACTATTCCTTTGTCTAACACCTCTGTTTACTGTATCTTTTACGCATTTCTTCTACTTTCTTCTTTTACTTTGTGTGCTACATGGATTGTGGCAACCTGAACTGACGCACATCTGTGCGAAGTTTTATGTCAAAAACAGACAAACAGAATTCATTGATTGGCCACTGGACTGGGTCCCAGTGGCTTAATGGTCTACGAGCTGGCCTTGTAACCAGAAGCTCGTGAGTTGGAACCCCTGTGAGTGCATAATGCTGAGAAGTCCCAGACTAAAGTGAAACAGCTGTTGAGTACTCCCAGTTGGTTTTCCAATGGTTCTCTAACCGATGTCGGCTCATGTGATGAAATCCTCCAACCAATTACATTCCTTAGTGTCCAAACTATTTCCAAATCACCTGGCTGTCAACGCCGTTAAAGTTGGAGTAGAGATATGAATGTCATTCTATGGTCTATTTGATGATGCTGCGTAGAGTTTCAATTTGATCCTCATATGACTTGCTTTACCTGAATCCGTTATGTTCCGCTAAATCAAAGAAGATTGGACAGCTGCTTCGTTGTGGTTTGAAAATCTTCATTCTTGCACAATCAAAACCCAAACAGTGGTCAAATCAGTGACCTTTAGCTTATCTGATCAAACCTGTTGACCATTCAGCTATTGGAAACTGTCTCAACGGTCAAGGGATCCTAATTTTGACCAGTTCGTGACTATTTTAGCCCAACCACCAACCAATTTCAACGGCGAATATTTTCCCCCACTCCCAACCTAGTGGACCACACTGATGACTACCTTTCACTAGAATTCAGGTCAACCTCCTCCCTTAACCAGCCACTGGCTAGCATCAGATTAATTTTCATAAGTTAGCTTGTGAGGATTTCATCGGTTACACGTTTGACTACGGATTGATATCAGTTAGAGAACCATTGAGAACCAGCAAGGAGTACTGGACAGCAATAAATGCCTTCAATGAACAAATTAATAGGAAATAACTTATCAACACAAAATTCCAGAATTTATACTACTTACTAATTTGAACAAGGTCAGCGACTGAAATTTTAAGCCTGAACATTAGAGGTAGTTGGACAAGAACCTCAACTCATCATTGTATAGATGCCTTTCTTTACCTTGACCTTGTAAATGTTCATTTGTTAGATAATTTCATTCCACTCCACCCTCTCTCTCTCTGCCTTTTATGTTATTATTACATTACTATTTATTATTAAAAATTTTAGCATTTTTGACAGTCAAATTGACCCAATTTACGCCTATTCTCATCATTTTCCACGCTGATTTCATCTACTTCAGTTCAACCCTAATTGCCCTTATCAATCGTGTTAATAAATTTTTATATTTCATACATTTGGTTCCCTTGATAAATTTTGATAGAGAAAGAAAGACCAGATTTGCAGTATAAAATGATGCCAACATCATTCTATTTCACAGGTTCTCCTCATCAGCTGCACACCACTGCCTGAAATTACAATGGTTTTAAAGATGATAATAACATACTTTAATGTTTGAAAGGCAATAGAGAAAACATTATAAGGTGAACGCATCTGGAATATAAGTATGGCCCTATTCAGGCAATTAACCTGGGGTTCTAGTGGGAAGCCGTGACCAGTAGGGTACAGCAGGTCGAAGATGAGGCAGTAACTCATCGAAGGAGACATTGCGAAGTGGTCGCGCTATGTCGTGAATTGGCAGAAGTTAGAATTCAAGAACCATTGGGTTGGGTCCCAGTGGCTCAATGGTCTATGAGCTCGCCTTGTAACCAGAAGGTCCTGGGTTCGAACCACGGTGGGTGCGTACTGCTGAGGAGTCCCAAACTAGGACGAAACAGCTGTCCAGTACTCCCAGGTTTGCCAGTGGTTCTCTAACTGATGTCAGCTCATGATGAAATCCTGTAACCAGTCAACCAAATCCCTACAAACCAATACTTGAAAAGAGGTTCATTTGATTTCGTCGAGTCTTTTCATCAACTGCCTTCAACCTTCTATACTATTTAATAAAATCAATTATAATACACCTATAACATAGACTTTATCAACATGAATCAGTCTTCCAGTGAGTAAGGACTGTTGCTGTCAGAAAGTGATAATGAAATTAAGCATAAGGATGACAAGGTCATCTCAAATTATTAGCATACTTGTGTATATTTTACAAGAGTGAAGTTCCTCGTAAAAATGAACGATTTATGATGCTAAGGTGGTGATAAGTTGGCAACTGTTTAGTGGTGTAAGAGATAATGAAACAAGCTCCGGATGAAAAACTTCGACCGGAACAAGCTGGATTCAGGAGAAACAAGTCATGTATTGATTAAATCGCCAAACTACAGATCATCATTGAACAAAGCTTGGAATGGCAGTCATCTCTCTATCTCAACTCCATCGACTTTGAAAAGGCCTTCGACAGCGTCGATCGAGAGGTGATTTGGCAACTACTTCGCCACTACCAAGGAGTCCCATCGACAATTATACATCTCATCCAACAGCTATACGACAATGCTGCATGCCAAGTAATCCACAACGGAAAACTTACGGAAGCCTTCGAAGTGAGAATAGGAGTGAGGCAAGCTGGCTGTCTACCATCGCCAATGGTTTTCCTGATTGCAGTAGATTGGATAATGCGACAGACAGCGGCGAGCAATGAGGAAACAGGCATTAAATGGACTCATACAAAGAACTTGCAGCATCTGGACTTCGACCACGATGATATATGTCTGATTTCCCACAAACTGGAAGATATGCAAGTGAAAAGCAACAAGCTGACAGAAGAAGCATCCAGAGAAGATAGAACTTCAGGTGAACATAGAGAAAACAGAGGTGATGATGAAGATTCCTGGCCAACACCAACAGCAACAACAACAACAACAGACAGCAATCAGCCTGCATAAATGGAAGGAACCTTAAAGAAACAACCTCCTTTACCAACCTGGGAAGCATCGTTTCAACTACAGGCGGGCGAAACTGACGAGGGTATCAAAGCCAGAGTCGGAAAAGCAAGACAAGCTTTCATTACTCTTAAGTCTGTGTGGAAGTCAACAGAACTGCTCACCATCAAAAATAAGATCCGGATTTTCAACTCCAATGTGAAGTCAGTCAGTGCTACTCACCATACGGATAAGAGACTTGCACTACGCGTCATAAAAAGCATCTCAAACAAACTTCAGACCTTCATTAACAGTTGTCTTCGCCTAATACTGCTCAAGATCAGATGGCCGGCCAGAAAAGATCAGCAACAGAGTCCTCTGAGAACGAACCAACCAGGAACGAATTGTGCGAAAAATATGCAGGAAGAAATGAAGGTGGATTGACCATACAAACCATCAAGTGACATCACTAGACAAGCCGTCGCTCGAATGGAACCCGGGAGAGAAGAGGCGAAATGGTCGTTCCACGGTGGGGTGACTTGGAGGAGGTCACGTGAAGAGGAGATGAAAGCATATGGGCAGACTTGGAGCAGAGGTGAAAACGTTGGCAGAAAACAGAAGGCAATGGAGACGCGCAGCTTAAGCCCTATGTTCCTCTAGGAATCAAAGGATATAATAATAATAATAAGAGAGGCAGTCGAAATTCGGTGCTTGAAGGAAGTCGAATGAAACTATGACGATGACAAATCGAATGTATATGAGAAAGATTTTTGAGAGTATTTATATCAACAGAAGGGAGAACAATACTTTGCTTACCACAATCTGTAATTTCATTGAGAGAGCTTCCGTATGATTGTGTGAGTTTTACCTGAAAAGTATTTTTGGTTGTAAATAGTGCTCAGCCGTTTGATTTCTGATTTAATCAGACTGTTTGTCTTCTTTAGACCATGTTTGGTTTTAGAATTGTGCAGTCGCTGCTTTTCTCAACAAAGATATTTGAGATGAGGACAAGGGAAAGGATCAGACCTTTCGAATAGTGTCTGTTGATGGCAGCGTACATTGAGACAGAATTTACGCTAATCCGTAATGTTAGTGATTGCATCATTCGGTATGTGCTCAGTAAATGGTTCTTAGCGTCATTCAGCATGTCTCGAGCTTATGCATATCATCCTGTGTGTAGCATCTGGGTCGACTTCTCTTGAGAAGTTGCGCTAAGAGATTTGAGTGTGACTCGCCAAATATTTTGGGCAACACTTGGATAATAATACAATGATCTGAGTTCATTGCACAAGGCGGTTTGCGTGCTTCATACATTCCAGCATCGTTAGTGAACACCAAATCCAGTATTTTGTCAAGTCGAGCGGCGAAGTTGACAATACTTACATGGTCAAGTGATTCAAGTAAGGAAGAGTCACAGGAATTTCAGTCACCAGAGACTACTCTCAAGATGAGTAGCGGCAAATGGAGTGAAATCATCGGTGAAATCAGAGTGACCCGAGACAGCACGCTCAGGCGTAACGCAAATGCACGAGATGAAGATGTATTTACACTTTGATATGTGTTTGAGACGCACGTGACTGTATTACAAGCGATAAAGTCCCACAAAATCGGAAGAAATACATTGTTTGAAAATGAGCACTGGGAATAAGTAAAAGCTGCATCTCCATTGCCAGGTTCCCTTATGCAAAGAAGTCGATCCTGTCTGAACAATGTGAAATCATTTAATGAGACGAGGTTATCAGCACAGAACTTCGTGAAGCCGTGTTTCTTGTATTGTGAATCGAATATGAAAGTCAGCATTTCAGTCGCTTTCTTGTAATAGCTTTAGAAAAATCGAAGAAGACATGGGCTGTCTCGTGTGTTTATTAATTTGAGTGCTTCCAATGAGTCTAGTCGGTGTGCTGTGTCTATCATGTGCTTGGTAGCTGATGAATTCATACTAGTCAGTCGTTTTAATTGAAGATTCTTTCACTGTTCAGATTTATAGAGGGGGAGTTTTGGTTTGAGTTATGTAGGGAAAAATACCGACTAATTACAAAGTAATTAACAGACAAATTAGTACCTCAAGTCTTCTCAGGTTTGTTGAAGCTATAACAATAAAACGATTGAAGCTTGACTTATGTGTCCAAAAAGAATCCGTTGTTGGACTTCAGTTACCCTGGTGACTCACTTCTTACTAACACTCTTTGCTTTCTAATTTTGTTAGCTTATCTTTTCACTCCAACCCCCCCCCCTTTATTTTTCGCTTGACTCTCTTAATTAATTAATTAATTAATTTTATTTATTTATGTGATTACAGCTTGATTCCACACCGTATATTTGGTACAAGTATGGAATTTTCAGCATTTGATATCGGTAGCCCAAATTTTTTACAGGCCGTCCATAGATATCAGGTGTGCGTTGGCAGGGGATCGAACCTTGGACCATGTGGATGGTCGGTGAGAGTCCTAACCAGTGTGCCACCGACGCAGATTTTATTATTTTTATTTATTATTTTTCTTGATCTCCTGAGGTCTGCACACTGTATTACATCATCAACTTCTTATCCGACCCCATGTGCACCGACATTTTGATCTTCTCTTATCTATTTATGTAACTATTACTAATTGTCTTTTGTGACCACCCCAACAACACAACTGTCAATCAATTTTTTTTTTCAAGAAACTTCTCTCTAACAAGATATACATATGTCGTAAGAATTTAGACACCCGGTAAATCGTAACGCCTTATTTTACTATGACGCTTTGACAATATGCTTGCAAATGGACAAACGTTTCTTAAAAATGTACACTTTTTTATTTCAATAAAGAATTCAGGTTGTACGTAACTGATGAGAACCGACGTAATAAAATGGATCCAGATTATTCTGTGCGCCAATGTTTCTTCTTTCTTTGTGCAGAATTTATAAAAGGGAGTCATTGTATGAAAGTAATTTTCAATTGGTGGATGGTGGCTAGCAGTGGAATCCAGGATGCGCATTTCGTCCTATTTGGGAATCGTCAGCTGGATGTACCTGCATTTCTCAGTGACTGATGATGTTCCCACCGAGGCTCGAACCCAGTTCCCATAGTTTCAAACGCCAAAGCGTTATCCACTAGACCACTTGGGCCACGAGAGCCACATCTTGTGCAACGGGTCATATTAATTACTGAATTGAATTTTTGATTTTCCCGTCGATTGATTGGAGGGAAGTTCTTGGGCTCAGCTTGACATGTCGGCTTCTTGTGTAGATGCTTCGACGATGTCTGGGCATTTAATTAGTATAAAATTGGTGGATGGTCTAGTGGATAACGCTTTGCCGTTTGAAACTATGGGAACTGGGTTCGAGCCTCAGTGGGAACATCATCACTCACTGAGAAATGCAGGTACATCCAGCTGACGAGTCCCAAATAGGACGAAGTGCGCATCCTGGATTCCACTGCTAGCCACCATCCACCAATTCTATACTAATTAAATACCCAGACATCGTCGAAGCATCTGCACAAGAAGCCGACATGTCAACCTGAGACCGAGCACTTCGGTCCAATCAATCGACGGGAAAATCAAAAATTCATTTCGAAAGTAATTTTCACTGAAAACTAACGTTAACTGAAAAGAAACATAATTAGGCAGCTGTTTTGCCAGACTGTCCTTCGCTCCCACAAAACGTGCCTGCTGCACGCATGTGCTTAAGATTAGAGCTGAGTTTCGTCATCACGAAATTTGAGCATTCTGGAATCTTTTTGTCGAATCGATTTCATAAGCTGCACATTTTTAACTCCTTTGGCTTCCTGTCGACGCCAAATAAAATTCTGAGTTGTAACATCCTGAAGAGAATAAAGGACGCACTGGATACAGAACTCCGCCACCAACCGGAACAAGCTGGATTCAGGAAAGGCAAATCACGTACTGACCAAATTGCAACTCTACGCATCATCATCACAGAACAAAGCATGGAATAGCAATCAAAACTCTCTGTACTTCAACTTTATAGACTTCGAGAAGGCCTTCGACAGCGATGACCGCGAAGTAATTTGGGAACTACTCGAGTACCACGGCGTACCCCAAACATTCGTCAACCTCATTCAACAGCTCTACGACAACATCACATGTCAAGTCATCCACAACGGAAAACTCAGCTAGGCAGGCGTTTGGAGTAAACACAGGAGTCAGAGAAGGGCGCTGGCTTATTATCACCAATGATATTCCTAATTGTGGTGGACTGACTGGATTATGCGTCAGACAGTGGGAAACGAGCAGACAGGGATATCATGAACAACTGACGTGAAGAACCTAGAAGACCTGGATTTCGCGTGTCGATGATTTATGTTTCATGTCGGTGGCACAGTGGTTAGGACTCTCGCCGACCATGCACATGGTCCGGGGTTCGAGCCCTCACCGACGCACACCTGATATCTATGGTTGGCCTGCGAATTTTGGGCTACCGATATCCATGCTGAAAATTCCACACTTGTACCAAAAATACGGTGTGGAATCAAGCTGTAACCATAAAAAATAAAAATGTCACTGTCACAAAATCGAGGACTTGCAAGAAAAAATCGACCGACAAACTGGTCGAAGAAGCAGTCGGCGAAGACAGGACTCCAGGTGAACATAGACAAGACGGAGGTTATGAAAATAACCAACCGACCAACCAACAACAGCAACACCAACATCCAACGCCAATCACCATCAACGGGAGGGATTTGAAAGAGGTTACTTCATTCACTCACTGATCTAGGGAGCACTGTCTCAAATACACGCAGTCGGAACGGACGAGGATGTCAAATCGAGCGAGAAACGGGAAGGCGAGCGACAAACACATTCATCAACCTGAAACAACCAATCTGGAAATCTTCGTCACTCAACTCTTCGTCAACAACAAAATTCGGAAGGATTCTCAATACAAACAAAAGTCAGGTCAGTCAGTTCTTCTATGCAGATCAGAAACTTGGAGGGCGGGTCACAAAGAATATTTCCAACAGGCTGACTCAGACCTTTATCAACAACTGTTGTCGCTGGCTCTATACTGAAGATCAGATGGCCTGGTCGGGCCGGAAAGAATCACTAACAAAAAACTATGGGAGCAAACAAACAAAACAAGAACCAAACGCCAACCAACAGATGTGCAGGAGAAAGTGGAGGTGGATCGGACACTCGCTCGCTGAGGAGGCCGCTGGGTGACATCGCACGCGCATCAAGCCATTGCTAGAGTGGAACCAGGCCGAAAGGGAGACGGCGAGTGGGTCGTCGGTACAAGGGTGACATGGAGGAGATCGCGTGAAGAGGAGTTGAAACAGTATGGACTAACACGGATGCAGGTGAAAAGTACAGCAGAAGAGAGAAGTGGAAATTGGTGACGTGCAGTTGAAGCCATATGTTCCACTAGGAACCCAAGGGTACAATAACAATAATAAATAATGGATTTGTTGTCCATTATATAACAATTAATCACTGAGAAGGATGTGTTTCAGGTTCGAGTTTGATTGGAGACTCCACCAGTCACTGATAGATAGATTCATTTAAGGAAACTAAAATTGAGCAAAATTAACATCGTAGATTCTACTAGCTATAGAGAAAGTTAGTGTAGGATAGTTTGCGTATAAATGACCTAATGACGCTGAATTTATAACGCAAAAGTGCCTGTACCAGTGGAGTTATATTTCGTACTCGTGCACTTTTTAACTAAGTGTCTACCTATCTATAGGAAATTTACAAAGCAGAGACAGGAGGAGGGACATTGTAAAGTAGAACTGAAATGTGCTTCAAATGGAATAATATTACTTCAAATCATACATTATCGATTATTGTATTATTCGAAGACTCTACACAACGGGTGGAAACCTTCCCATATAAGTTTGTTTATTAGATGTATCACACAGTCAGTGAAACACTATTAGTATTTACTTGATGACAAGGTTTCGAACACAATTCATTATTGCTGTTCGTAATCATATCACCAATTATAATCACACAACTTTGAAACTTGCGATCTATAGTTTTCTTTGTCCTCTCCTATTTGTCGTAGGGGTAGTAGAATTTTTCAGATATCTCAGTAGACAGGCGTCGAATCATTCCTATTACACGTGTTGGTTTGCAGTTGATTCGATAAACAAAGCTTCTGTTATCAATCTCTCCCTCCGCCCTGTTATATCAGTCATCTTATCCCATCCTATTGTATGGTTGTGGGTAACTGCATGTAGTGGTATGGCTGAACTATTCTCCAGATTTCTTATTTTATTTGTGTCAACCAATCTAGATTTTGCTAAGTTTTTATGTTCAGCTGGTCTGACTCACGGACCCTATTCTACTAGTTTGACCTATGTATTTGACCTCACAATCCTTGCAGGGAATTAGATAAGCTAAATTGTTTTGTTTTAAGGGCTCCACAGGATTGATCCTTTAACCGACAAAGTTTGTTTCCATTTGAGTTTGTGGGTTTTAATGCCACTTTTATTCCTGCCTGGACTGTTTAGAATTCTTCTTAAGGTTTCCAAGGTTCCTTCCTTGCATGGAATTACTACTGATGATTTAGATTCCTTATTGTCACTGTTGCCTTGCGCACATTTGACATGCATGTCGTCATTAATATTATTATTATCACTATCACTACTCTCATTGTTTATTTTATTTTTACATTTCGTTACTAATTTATCCGGGTAATTATTAGGTTTCAAGGCTTCTTTTATGTGTATCACTTCCTGTCTTAGATTTTCTTTGGTACTACTTAGTTTTTGTACTCTATCACATAAACATTTAACCAATCTTATTTTCACCGACATAAGATGGGATGACTGGAAGTCCAAATAACTGTTTGAATGTGTAGGTTTTCTGTAAACACACTAGTGTGTTTAACTTACCATCTTCTTTCCTTTTTACATTGCATTCTAAAACTGAAAGCTCCCCTTCCTGACTTTCAAATTCATAAGTGAATTGAATTGCCTCTACCTTCGAGTTGATGTTTCCGATAAATCTATCTATATCCTGTGTTCTAAGTACAGTGAATGTGTCATCTACATACCTCCACCATACTTTTGAGTTGGGGTTGAACATTTCAGTCGCCACATTTTCCCACCTATCCATGAATATGTCTGGTACAACCAGAGATATTGGTGATCCCATGGCAACTCCCTCAGCTTGTAGATATCTTGTAATGAAATTTGCTGAAATTCTGTACTATGTAAGAGCGCATTTATCAGAATGAAGCTAATATCATTATTCAGCATCGGGCCAGCAAACAAATCTGTGGATGAAAGTCTGGGATAGCCTGTTGGAAATATTTTCCATGCGGCATCAACTTTCTGACTCATATAGAAGAACTGACTTTGCAGTGGTGTTGAATAGACGGGACGAAAAGAATCACAGATAAACTGTATAATGTAACAGGTACAAACGCTGTTCTGTCTTGTCCTATCCATCTCTACGCATCAGTAGGTTTCTCTTCCAAAGCATGTTCTTCTATTTGGTATTGATCGATGTCTTGCTTTGAGTTTAAAGAAATAAATCGATAATCTATTGATCAGCAGATATTTTAACCTTAACTTCAATTAAAAGTTTCACTACTACTACTACTGTGCTATCACAATCTACTTCTGACTACCCACAGAGTGGATATTATTTTGTATATTTGACTTATTATTAATCGATTGTTCTTTACATGATGGCGGCCTGCTTAAAACTCAAGCCACCAACAAATATCTCTATCATTATATTGTACATCATTTCTCTAATTCACTTCGTTTTAACGATCTTCTGTAGTCTTGGGAGTACTTCAAACGTTTCTACAACCTGCTGATTCACAAGTCTCCGTTAAACTTGCAAAAAAGCGTAATCGTAGGTGGAAATGTATCTCGATACACTAGGAAGCTGTTGATGAGATATTTTTGTCTAAATTGCCACTCTCTGAGAAATATAACTAAGTATCTTCAGTCATTAATTATTCATTTACCTCCTTGAGTATTGAATTCTACTTGTGAGCCATTTTAATAGAATCGGCTTTCAACTAGACGTCGTGTTGTGGTGAGAGCTGGCTGCTAACCAAATTAGTAGACATTAATTTACGTCAATGTCTACGTGCCCAATATTGGTCGTGAGAAAAATAAGAACAAAGACTGCTTCAACAAGTAACGACAGCAGACTTTGCGTCGGTGGATACAATTAGCATATAGATGATCTGACATTCAAGAAACAGTCACAAAGAGATGAAAGATTAACTTTCCGTGAGAAGCAACCAATCAGAAGACTATGTTTTTCTGCTAGCAATAATCTATAATAATATACATGATTGATTTCCTTAATAAAGGGTCTGTTGCCTGACCCTTGTCTTTTGTTGTTATAGTGCACTTATGGGGAAATGAGAACAAGGAACTGGAATAAATCATGAGGGATTGGTTTATGCTTCGGGTTACACAGCATTGTGTCAGACGATCTGCTGTCAATTACTGTTTCACCTGAAGATACTGGACGAAAAGAAACTATTATGCAAAATAAATTCGACTGAAAATTGTGTAAAATGTGTAGTTACTGTCCATTATTATTATTCCCTTGGGTTCCGAGTGGAATATAAGGCTTCAGCAAGACATCTTCAGTCTCTTCTATTTTCTGCCATCCTCTTCAGCTAGGTCCACGATTGATATAAGAATAAAACTTGGGAAGTGTGGTAGAGTATAACTCTGTTATGGATAAGATTTCATTTTGATAAATCACGCAATGTTATACAGTAATATTAACGATTGCCCATAATCTTTCATCTCCTCTCTACACGATCTTCTATCTCGCACTGACGACCCGCTCGTCGCTTGCCATCGGGACTCCACTCCAGCGGTGCCCTGGCTGGTGTGCTATGCCATTTGACGGCCTCCTCCTCCTACATCCATCTCCATTTTTAAAACAAGCAATAAAGGTTAATAAAGCAGGATGATTTAATGAATTCATAAAATTTCGGTAGAACTCGTCAGCTGAATACTCTACATACACGGATATATATACTTTTGAAATTACATTGGGAGATATAAGACTGATAAGTAAACAACTACATAGAATTAGTCATGCAGAAAGACACGTGCGAATGTTTTCCATGTCATGTTCAAATAGATAAGGGGAGAGAGAGAATATGAGAGATCAAAATTAAGATGAATTGCATTACGCTTCAATTACATCGCTTAGATAAACAATTAGTCATTAGGGAAGATTACAAGAATTGCAAACAGAGTAATATCAATAGTAATAGTTATAATAACATTAATAATAATAATAGTAATAATAATAGTGCTGAAGTGAGTTAAGATAATCTTACTGATAAAGCATAGTTTTAAATGAATCAAGAATGATAATAATAATAACAATAATAGTAAGAAGAAGAGGTAGAATAATAGTAATAACAAGTAGAGAATATTAAGTAAAACGTATTACCATGGTAGATTCAGAGTGACGACCATCTCTTTTTGTATACAGAGAGCTGGTTTAAAAATTAGAATTGCACAACCCTCTGCAATTGCAAGCATCTTCTTGTTTCTTTGTTTGCTGACAATGGTGAATGACTTGACATCGTCGATATTATGTCCATAGTCCACAAGATGTTTTGTTATTGAGGATTTTGGGACTTTGCATCCATCTGTTTTCAGCCATTTTGGCAAATGCTCCATCATGCGAGTAGACAATCGCCTTTTCGTACGACCTATGTATTTGCTTCCCTCCATAAACACACTCAAATTGATATATGCAGTTTGAAGTGTCGAGGATTGGCGACTGGTCTTTCCCAGATTGTTGAAGCACTCGTTTGGTGGTGTTAAGGATAACAAGTTTTGCAGCATAATAAGTTCACTACTTCCTGTTCGTCATCTCCTTTGAACGGCAAATTAATATAGACAGGTTTCTGTGGAACTGTTTGAATTGTTTTGCATGGGGTAGTTTCTTTAGAGTATTTATTAATGAACTTCTCAGGATATCCATTCTTAGATAAAATATCCTTCAAAGATTTTATTTCAATGTAGTTTGTTTACTTATCAGTCTTATATCTCTCAATGTAATTTCAAAAGTATGTATATCCACCACCTGCAACCCGTCCAGAAATACCAACAACAGCGCACACACAACTGCAAGTTGACACCAATCCTCCAACGAAAGCTGAAGTCTTGAATGCAATCAAGCTTCTGAAAGCTGGAAAAACAGCCGGACCAGATGGAATACCCCCTGAATCACTCACTGAAAGCAGACCCAGAGACGACAGCAGACATTCTGACTCCATTATTGCAAAAGGTCTGGAAGGAGGGAAAGGTGCCTCCTACCGACTGGAGGAAAGGTTACCTCGTGAAACTACCGGAGAAGGGCGACTTACGCCTCACTCTGCAAGAACTGGCGAGGAATCATGCTTCTATTGACGCCAAGTAAAATCCTGAGTCGCATCATCCTGGAGAGATTAAAGGACGCACTGGAGACAGAACTCCGCCACCAACCGGAACAAGCTGGATTCAGGAAAGGCAAATCATGTACTGACCAAATTGCAACTCTACGCATCATCATCACAGAACAAAGCATGGAATGGCGATCAAAACTCTACCTCAACTTTATAGACTTTGAGAAGGCCTTCGACAATTCAGCGTTGACTGTGAAGTAATTTAGAAATTACTCGAGTACTATGGCATACCCCAAATATTCATCAACCTTATTCAACAGCTGCACGGCAACGGCACCTGCCAAGTGATCCACAACGGAAGACTCAGCGAGGCGTTTGGAGTAAACACAGGAGTCAGACAACAGGGAATCACCACCAACAAGGAATTATGGGAACAAACAAAGCAAGAACCAATCGCCAACCAACAACTATGCAGGAGAAAGTGGAGATGGATCGGACACTCGCTGAGGAGACCGCTGGGTGACATCGCGCGTCAGGCCATCGCTCGAGTGGAACCAGGCCGAAAGGCAAGCGGCGTGTGGGACGTCAGTGGAAGGGTGACATGAAGGAGATCGTGTGAAGAGGAGTTGAAACAGTATGGATTAACATGGATGCAGGCGAAAAGTATAGCAGAAGACAGAAGAAAATGGAGACGTGCAGTTGAAGTCTTATGTTCCACTAGGAACCCAAGGGAGCAATAATAATAATAATGTAGAGTATTCAGCTGACGACGAGTTCTACCGAAATTTGATGAATTCATTAAATCATCCTGCTTTATTAACCTTTATTGCTTGTTTTTAAAATTCGTATCGGGAAATAAATGTTTTCAAATCTCCACTTTTGCCTGCATATTTTTGTTGAGTGATCAGCTCTTGATTGGTTTGATTCCGTAGATTCTTGTTATTAATTATCTCTGGCTGGCCATTTGATCTTCGGTATGGAGTCAGTGAAGAGGACAACAGTTGATGAAAGTTTGCAACCTGTTGGAAATGCTTTTCGAGACACGGTGGCCATATTTCTGACCCATATAGAAGAATTAACTGGCTGACTTCACGTTTATTTTAAAAATCACAATCTCCTTCTTTAATAATGAGGTGGAGTGCAGGAGATTTCCAAACTGGTTTCATTTTGATGAAGGTGTGTAACTTACCTTTCCGATTCTGGTAAGCTTTGTCATCCTCATCCGTTCTACCATCTGTAGTTGAAAAGAGATGCTGGCTGCCTAGATAGCAAGTGAAGCAAGTGAACTCTGTCAAATCTATCCCGGTTAATGGTGACTGGTGCTGTTGGTTGTTGCTGCTGGTCGGTTGGTTATCTTCATTATCTCCCACCCCCCCCCTTTCCCTATTTTCACCTGTAGCCCTGTCTTCACCGCCTCTTCAGTCAGTTTGTTGTTTTTCGCCTGCCTGCCTGCCTGCTTGTAAGTCTTCGAGTTTATGGGACATTAGATATATACCATCTGCGAAATCTAGAGTCTTCTCATCGGTTGTCCGGTGCATTCTTGATACCTCACTCCCCACAGTCTGACGCATAATCCAGTCCACTACAATTAAGAATATCATCGGTGATAATAGGTAGCCAATTTGTTTCCTCTTGCGTGTATTTTGGACGCATCGCCGAGTTTTCCGTTGTGGATCACCTGACAGGTGCCACTGTCATTTAGCTGTTGAATGAGGTTGATAAAGAATAAAACTATTATTACACTGCTTAATATATATGTAATATTATTATCGTTCCCTTGGATTCCTAATGGAACATAGGGCTTCAACTACACGTCTTCACTTGCTTCTGTCTTCCTTCTGCTGTACTTTTCACCTGCATCCAGGTTAGTCCATACTCTTTCAACTCCTCTTCACATGATCTCTTCCATGTCACCCCCGCACTGACGTCCCCCTCCCCGCTTCCCTTTCGGCCTGGTTCCACTCTAGCAATGGCTTGATGCGCGTGCGATGTCACCCAGCGGCCTCCTCAGCGAGCGAGTGTCCGATCCACCTCCACTTTCTCCTGCATATTTGTTGGTTGGCGATTGGTTCTTGTTTTGTTTGTTTGCTCCCATAGTTTCTTGTTGGTGATTCTTTCCGGCCCCACCAGGCTATCTGATCTTCAGTATAGAGCCAGCGAAGACAGTTGTTGTTGGTGAAGGTTTGCAACAGGCTGTTGGAAATATTCTTTGTGACCCAACCACTAAGTTTCTGATCTGTATAGAAGAACTGACTGACTTGACTTTTGTTTGTATTGAAAATCCGACCGACTTTTGTGTTGATTCTGGCTGAGTGACGAAGATTTCCAGATTGGTTGTTTCAGGTTGATGAATGTGTTTGTCGCTCGCCTTCCCGATTCTCGCTCGATTTGACATCCTCGTCCGTTCCGACTCCGTGTATTTGAGACAGTGCTCCCTAGATCAGTGAGTGAATGAAGCAACCTCTTTCAAATCCCTCCCGTTGATGGTGATTGGCGTTGGATGTTGGTGTTGCTGTTGTTGGTTGGTCGGTTGGTTATTTTCATAACCTCCGCCTTGTTTATTTTCACTTGGAGTCCTGTGTTCGCCGACTGCTTCTTCGACCAGTTTGTTGGTCGGTTTTCGCTTGTAAGTCTTCGATTTTGTGACAGTGACATGAAACATAAATCATCGACACGCGAAATTCAGGTCTTCTAGGTTCTTCACGTCAGTTTTTTATGATATCCCTGTCTTCTGGTTTCCCACTCACTGTCTGACGCATAATCTAGTCCACCACAATTAGGAATATCATTGGTGATAGATAATAAGCACCCTTTTCTGACTCCTGTGTTCACACCAAACGCTTCGCCGAGCTTCCCGTTGTGGTTCACTTGACATGGGGTGTTGTCGTACAGCAGCTGTTGAATGAGGTTGACAAATATTTGGGGTACTCCAATATATATATATATATATATATATATATATATATATATATATAATACTTATTAATAATATGTTTGTTCACGACAGTATTCATGTAATGTATAGAATATTCTCAGGAGTCTGTTGCATGATATTTCCCTTTCGTATAATATCTTCAAGTAATATATCAACTGACAGTATATCGTGTGACACAGTTATCTTTGAGGTGAAACACAAACCATTCCATTATGATGATAATATCTGCTTTGTCTCCTTCAAGAAATCCATCCACGATATCTAGTTGAAAGCCAATTATAAGATGTTCAGGAGTACGTTTTGAGACTCAAAGACATAAGTGAAGAACAGTTATCTCACATTGTATTGGAACACGTTGCCACGCATAATCAGGTCTTACCTCAAGTTTACTAGGAACTTGCAAATCAGAAGCTTGCAAACATTTTAAATACACACAAAAGTAGATAATACCATTAGAGGTCATATCTTAACCGAATAAAACAAACCGAACTAGGGAAAATCTATGCAATACAGAAATGGTAGTTTTTGGTAGCCCTAAGTTTTGAGCAGGCCGCCACTTATTGATTTTCTACGGCAACTGATTAGTGATTGACTATAAATCCGCCATCATTCTTGGTATGCGTACTGCTAGTACTTACCGAACAAAGTGATGTGACTTACACGCCAGACGGCTGTTTACCTCATTCTGGACGACAATCATCAAACGCTTGTTCTAATAGGCTTAGGGATCCAAGTCGATTCAAACCTGCCATAATCGATGTAACTCTCAAGCATCACTTTTGACAGAAATAGCTTCTTACTACTTAAACCGTGCAGCAGTAGTATATATGCGTGGACTTGTTATATCTCATTTTCTCCGAATTGTAATATATGATATCAACTCAGGTCTGAATGTATTTTAGATTTCAAAAGAAAGTGTTGGGTGCAATCCCACCTAAAACTGTGTAATTTTTATGTATATAATGAATTTCATTCATAGAAAATTCCCACCGAGATATACAGAAAATCATGACAAGTGATTCAACGAAGAGTCACTTCTTCAACAGACGTATTTATGGTTTCGTTTAATTTTAATTGTGGCCAAAAAATAACTGGTTCCTCTCCAAGTTTGATCCTGGACTGATATCAGCTAGAGAACCACTGAAAAACTACTTAGATTATTGGGCAGCTTTCTTTCCATCCTACCATGGTTCCAACTCAGGACTTTCTGGGTACTGGGAAAGTCTGCAACTGGATGAAAATGCTTTTTGTGATGCACGTGACCTACAGGTGAAGAAAATCTGATTTCCTTTATTTGTTCTGAACTCAGCGCACCACCAGAAAGACATCCGAGCTATGAATATCTGTCGTGTGCGTCGGTAGCACAGTGGTTACGACTCTCGCCGACCATGCCCATGGTCCGAGGTTCGATTCCCTGCCGACGAACACCTGATATCTATGGTTGGCCTGCGAAATTTGGGCTAACGATATCCATGCTGAAAATTCCATACTTGTACAAAAAAAATACAGTGTGGAATCAAGCTCCAATCAAAATTTTAAAAAGTATTAAAAAAAAACAAATACTGGCTCTGACATCATTATTCCTTCCATTTTTGGCTGAAATGATGCCGCCTAGATAAGTGAAAGAAATGACCACCTTGAAATTTCTGTCTTGGTTACTGATTGTTGTTGGTATTTTCGGTAAGGTGCCTTCATCGCCTCTGTCTTCTCTATGTTCATCTGAAGTCCTGTTTTCACAACCTGCCACTTCTGCAGACTCTTTAGTTTTCACCTGGAGATATTCGGGATGTTATGACTTTAGACGCGAATCATCCGCAAATTTCAGATCCTGTAGTGTGTTCTTATTGGTACGGCATATTATTGTCTTCCATCTCTGCATGGTCTTCGCAGGATCCAGTTCGACACAACATTGGCCTAACTCCTGCCTTCGCTTCAAAGGCTTCTTCGAATTTTCCGCAGTGAATCGATTGACATGTGTCATCGTCAGATAACTGTTGAATAAGGCTGATAAATGTTTGCGGCAATGCAGTTTACAGTATTCAGATGGTTTTTAAAATACTTCACACTTAACATGATCGATGAAGTTGAGGTAGAGATTTGACTTCCATTCTACGTTGTGTTCGTTGAGGATGAGTAACACTGCAATTTAATCAGCACATGATTTACTTTTCCTGAATGCAGCTTGTTCCGGGTGGAATTTTAACTCATCCACAGCATTTTCTGGTCTCTCCAGGATAAAACGACTTAATATATGTTGCTTGGAGAGGAGAACAGTAAGATTGCACACCAGAAGTGGATCGATAAGAGATGGCCTTGGAATTCAAAGGGGACTTAGTTTCCGATATCATGAAACGAAGGATAACACAGTCCCTGAAAAGAACATTCCTTGCTGCATCTCTGAGAATAGCCTTTACTAGTTTACCATTACTGTTCAATAACCTGAAGGACAAGATGCCGCTGTTGACCAACTCTATGTGCGTTTATCAATCCACCTGCTTGTGTGGAGCTAGGTATATCGGTCGTTCGACTCGAGTTTTGTCCAAGAGGGTGCAAGAACACTATCCTGCATGGCTACGAAAAGGTGGAATTGAAGCAATAAGCAGCACGATCATTAAGCGTCTTGTCGATAATGATCACCCTGTCTCTACAGCCTCCACCTTTAAAGTCATCTACACGACAAACAGTAATTTACCCAAATCCCTACGTACTCGACTCATCTGTATTTCTAAAGCCATCTTTGACTATCGAAACAGAAAAGCCAGAGCCAATTTGTATTCTATTCCTTTATTACGTCAATCGTTGCTATTACTATTCTAACTCTGAACTGTCCCCGGTATTACTTCACTTGTTCCACTTGTCATTCTAAATCAATTTAGTTTCACAGTGTTGAATTCTATGCTATCAAATTTCACACAATATTACGTAACGTTTTTGTTTTATTCGATTTGTCTACTAATCCTGTAATTGCACACCCTTTTTCAAGTTCTATCCATCCTATGAATTATTCTATATATGACATTAATTTGCTTTGCCACTTGACATTTAACAATGAGTATAATCACAAACATTTTAGTTTTTTAATTGCATTTCATACTACTATTATTATTATTATTTTATGCATTCACAGCTATGATTCAATCGCCTCACCGGATATAACTTCTTAAAAACCATATATATGAATATATATATCTATATGAAAACGCCTTCGACAGCGTCGATCGAGAGGTCATTTGGAAACTACTTTGCTACTACCAAGGGGTCCCATCGACAATTATACATCTCATCCAACAGTTATACGACAATGCTGAATGCCAAGTAATCCACAACGGAAAACTTACGGAAGCCTTCGAAGTGAGGACGGGAGTGAGGCAAGCTGGCTGTCTACCATAGCCAATGGTTTTCCTGATTGCAGTAGATTGGATAATGCGACAGACAACGGGCAATGAGGAAACAGGCATTAAATGGACTCACACAAAGAACTTGCAGCATCTGGACTTCGCCCACGATGATATATGTCTGATTTCCCACAAACTGGAAGATATGCAAGTGAAAAGCAACAAGCTGACAGAAGAAGCATCCAGAGAAGATAGGACTTCAGGTGAACATAGAGAAAACAGAGGTGATGATGAAGATTCCTGGCCAACACCAACAGCAACAACAACAACAACAGACAGCAATCAGCCTGCATAAATGGAAGGAACCTTAAAGAAACAACCTCCTTTACCAACCTGGGAAGCATCGTTTCAACTACAGGCGGGCGAAACTGACGAGGGTATCAAAGCCAGAGTCGGAAAAGCAAGACAAGCTTTCATTACTCTTAAGTCTGTGTGGAAGTCAACAGAACTGCTCACCATCAAAAATAAGATCCGGATTTTCAACTCCAATGTGAAGTCAGGGCTACTTACTATACGGATCAGAGACTTGGCCGGTGAGTCATAAAGAGCACCTCAAGCAAACTACAGACCTTCATCAACAACTGCCTTCGCTCAATACTTAAGATCAGAGGGCCGGCCAGAAAAGATCAGAAACAGGAAGGGATCTCTGGGAGCGAACCAACCAGGAATTGATTGTGAAATAAATAGGCAGGAAGAAATGGAGATGGATTGGCCGGCCATACTGTGAAAAATCAAACCATCAAGTGACATCACTAGATAAGCCATCGCTCGAGTGGAACCCGAAAGGGAAGCGGCGAGTTGGTCGTCCCACGGTGGGGTGATATGGAGGAGGTCATGTGAGGAGGAGATGAAAGCATGTGGGCAGACTTGGAGCGGGGGTGAAAAAGTTAGCAGAAAACCGAAGGCAATGAAGACGGGCAGCTGAAGCCCTATGTTCCTCTAGGAATTAAAGGATATAATAATAATAATAAGCTACTTGGAGAGGAGGAAAGAAAGATTATGCACCGAAAGTGGATGGATAAGAGATGGTCAATTACGATCAGAAATTTCATTAAGTGTCTAAAGGAATGCTGTAATCACATTTGATACTTAAACATTTTGACTATTTGTCGAACTCTACATAAACAGCTTACAATCACGTTTTATCCTCAACCCATTGATGTGTTTATGCATACATAATCTCCGTGTGTGTACTTTTATTCAAACATTAAGAAAAACGAATAAAAAAATGTTTCTGCTGTTTATTTGACGAAAAGTACAACTCCTCACCCTCTTCACTTTCTCTCTTCTTTGTTTTTGTTTTTTTTCGTCTAAAATTCGACTTATTTTTTGTAAAGCTCTCAGGACACCAATCAACTCCTCCTTGTCCTTGACCTATATTGACCTTGACCTTATTTGTTGAAATAGTCACTGAGATTAAACAGCAGAATAATCATGAGGACAAAGTTAATATGGCGGTAAAAACAGAAATGTTTATATGTTGTTTTTATTCTCTTTACTTGTAACACATAAACCTTTATTGAAAGCACTTTTTAGTGATCCTAAATAATAAATAGGATCATTTCAAGTTTTGATCGTGGATTAATGTTGGTTTGAAAAAAAAACTATTGAAAACAAACAATAAAGATTACTGCGTAGCTATTTCATCCTTGTTTGTGGTTCTTTAGAAGCACCAACCCAACGAGATTTGAACTCTGAACCTATAACTTATTAAATAGTCAGTAGAACAATTGGATCTCGTCTTTCCAATTCATATCTTTTATAGGTACAACGTTTTCTTTCTTTCTTTTCCTTTTCTCTCTCTCTTTTTTTCTGTTATGTGCAGCTTTGTTTCTTTCTTCTGCTTACGCTAGTAAATATGCTAGAACCTACTTTTCTAGCACCTTCAAATACTCTGTTCAATTTTAGCTTTGATACTGACATGCCAATAAGTTGTTGTCATAATGAACTGAGATTTCCTTAATCTATGTAGAATTTTCATTATTGATAATATACTAAATGGATGCAGTACTGTTGTAAAATTCTGAGAATTCCATTCTGTATCACAAGTACTGTTTTGGAATAAAGCAAATTATTATTATTATAAGTCTGGCTCTAAGGTCATTCAGTCATTGGGATCCGGTCTGACTGCCAATGATTTACAAATTTTAACAAGTTCTTGAGTTTAGCGCGGTCACCAGACAATGTGCGTCGGTGGCATAGAGGTAGGATGCTTGCCAACTACGCCTCATGTGGTCTGGGGTTCGATCCCCGGCTGACATATTCCCTTACCTCACTAAACCAATAACAAAACTGGTAAGGAGGGGAGGTTGAGAATGAGGCTAGCAACCTCATCCCGTAAAAATAAACTCCACTTCTACCGAAATTTCAAGCCTCTAGCTTGAAGCCCTATGTTTCATTGGGAACGTAAATTAATAAAAATATTCTTTTGAAAACTAGTCAGTGTCCTATGTGGGTAAGCGTCTTTATTCTTGACCTGTCGCACTCCACCGGCGTCGATTTCTTAGTAGAACTGCAGTCACTTCTGTCCTGTTTCTAGTAATCAGTCAGTAGCAAGCATCAGATTATGTTTCAACAGTTAGTTCGGAGGAATTTGATGACTGAGTGATGTCAGTTATTACTGTGCATTTAATTAGAATTTAATTGGTGGATGGTGACTAGCAGTGGAATCCAGAATGAGCATTTCGTCCTATTTAGGACTCATCAACTGAATGTTCCTTCATTTCTCAGTGAGTAATGATGTTCGAAATTATGGGCACTTGGTCCGAGCCTTGATGGTAACATCATCACTCACTGAGAAATGTAGGTACATCCAGCTGGGAGACGAGTCCCAAATAGGACGAAATGCGCGTCCTGGATTCCACTGCTAGCCACTATCCACCAATTAAACTCCTCTAATTAAATGCGCAGACATCGTCGATGCATCTGCACAAGTAGACGACATGTCAACCTGAGACCGAGCACGTGGGTCCAATCAATCGACAGGTAAATCTAAAATTCAATTAAAGTTATTACTGTGGTTTGTTTGTTGCATTTCTAGTCTAAACAATCGTACTGTGAATTTGTTTCCTGTACCCTTGTAATTTACACTCATCATGATTATTCTGCTGTTAGGACACTCCTGATAAAAATTATTCCACCTCCAAAGTTAGATGGAGGTATGTAGGAGACACCAGAGATGGATAGATTTCCGAACATACCGACTTCTTTTCTTTCTTCAAGTTTATTGCCTAATGAAGCTGATGTCCAGCAGAATACATTTGCCTCCATTTCTGTTTTATGGCTTCTTGCATGATTCGCCTTGCTCTTCAGGTATCAATTTTTATCGAGTTGGCTGACAATATGATACTTTTGACCAGTTGATTCCCCGCTGTCTTCTTCAAATAATATTTAGACGAAATCATTCTGGAAATATCAGGATGATACTCTTGGTTTTATGGTGTGAACAAGATAGGTATAGAACAATTCAGTTATGTTATTATTCCAGGATCACTTGATATCGCTTATCGCTTATCTTCGCCATATCTCAAAAAGCTACGTAGAAATAAAGAACTGTTGTTCAAAACTAATGATAAGCCTGGTGTAAAAAAGTTAAACATGCTGATAAAACTGGAAATAAAAAGACTAAGTGTTTTATATAATCAAAGATTTTTGTCATGTAAAACCCCTTCTAATTTATGGAAACTTTTCAAAGAAATTACTAACGGTAAGCGATGTATTTCTGTTCCATCTCTTAATGTTGACACTCTTAATAAATCTTTCATACGCTCTTCTGTTGATACCCTTCCAAATGATACAAATCATATTGACAATAACTTTAGTGGTTTTAATACCCTTGATGTGCTTAAATGTCTCCGGTCTCTTAAGCCTTCTCAAAGCCTTGGTCCTGACGGCATACCTGCCATTGTCCTCAGGAATTGTGCTGATATTTTGTGTTATCCTCTTACTAACATTTTTAATGCCTCTTTTTCCGGTAACGTTCTACCTTTTGCATGGAAAAACATTAAAATTATCCCTATACCAAAACCATCTTCTGGTTCTGATATTAAATTTCGGCCTATTGCAATTACTTCCCCCTTTTTAAAATTGATGGAAAAATTACTTTTACTTCGTCTTGAACCCGCTTTGAAACCTTTTAATGATCCTAAACAATTTGCATACAAACATGGTAGAAGTACCTTGGATGCTGCGGTTGTCTTATATCACAATGTTGTCTCTTGTTTAGACAAAGGTGCTAAATATGTTCGTAGTGCTTTCTTAGACTACACATCTGCTTTTGACTCTGTACCTAGGGGCCTTTTATTAAATAAGCTATCGTTGACACAAACAGGATCCTGGGCTAAGAGTTGGTTGCATTCCTATTTTTCTGATAGAATGCAGTATACTGTATATAACGGCAAATCTTCTTCTACCTCGCTTACAAAATCCGGTGTTCCACAAGGTGCTGTCCTCTCTCCTTTTCTTTTTTCTTTCTTCCTACATGACCTACCTCATTCAAACGAAACTAACTTTGTCAAATATGCAGATGATCTGACTGTATCACTGCCTATCACTTCCGAGTCTGACAGCTCCAAACTTAATAGCTTTCTGTTGGACATCAACAACTGGTCCAAGTCAAATGGTCTTATATTAAATCCTTCCAAATGTCAGGCGCTTGACTTTACTTTCAAGCATCGACGTGACTTACTTGAACTAGTTAACTCTCATGATCCCTGTAGCATAGATGGCACGGAAATTGAAACCAAATCAAGTATTAAATACCTTGGACTAGTTTTTTCCTCTGACCTTTCATGGTCATCCCATATCTTATCTATCTCTAAGAAAATGTTTCGTCTTACCTTCTACATTAAAAAGTTAAGACAATCAGGTATCAACCAACCTTTAGTTTTGCAATTTTTAAACTCCTGTATTTTACCTATTGTACTCTACTGCTCTCCATTAATCTTTCCTGGGCTTCTCAAAAAAGATTATATCATATTACGAAGAGTATTAAATGCTGTGAGTAGAGCTTGTGGTCTGCCACTGCATGAGCTCGCTAATACTATAGTCGAGAGGCATATAAATTCCTGTACGAAATGGGCAAAGGCTATAATGTCAGACCCTCTGCACCCCCTTTATTCACACCTGTCCCCTTGTATCTCATCAGGTAGGACGAGAAGTCAATATAAAAAGATATATGCTCGTACTACTAAGTATAGAAATTCTACAATACCCTATTTAGCGCGTACTTTATGTGACGAAGACTCTGTTAGACGTGAAACTTACAAGTTACTATGTAATTAGCACAGTGAATCGACCCTTTTATCGTTCATCTTTCTGTATTTTATGGTGTTACACTTTCTATCGTTTAAATCGTTACTCTGCTATTTTATATTAGTTGGTATTACTATTATTACTACAATTTTGTACTTTATACATATTTTTCTCCGTATGGCACACAGTATTTTGCTACGTAGCTGCTACAACAATCGTTTTATTATTATTATGTAATGTGTATTTTTAATTTTTTGTCGTTTTTGAGTAAATTAGATGCAATATTGTACTGAATGCTGAAAATTCCTTGCTGTATCATGAGTACTGTTTTTGGAATAAAGTTATTATTATTATTATTATATTGTGGGACAAAATATCACCGGTGTCGGTATTAGTTTCTCTCTTCATCTTTGCCAGTCATCATATGTCTCGTCAGCTTGAAAAAAAATACATTTCGTTCGATATTCTGTACGATGAAGCGAAAGTTTTTTAACACAATTCAGCGTCTTATTTTCAAATATATAAATCCAGGTATAGATGGGGATGTCAAATTTAGCCAGGGTAAGGAAGACGTTTATCCCGCTGAAACCAATTTGGATTTTCAATAATAATATTGTTAAGTAAGTTCTTCTATATGGGTCAGAGACTTGGCATGTGCATCATGAAGAGCATTCCCTAACAGGCAACTGAAGACTTCGATGGTTCCATACCGAAGGTTGGATAGTCAGTCAGAAAAGATTAGAAACAGGGAGCTCTGGAAGTGAAAGAATAAAGATTCTGCGTCGGTGGCACAGTGGCTAGGACTCTCGTCGACCATGCACATGGTCCCGGGTTCGAGCCCCTTCCGACGCACACCTGATATCTATGGTCGGCCTGCAAAATTTGGGTTACCGATATCCATGCTGAAAATTCCATACTTGCACCAAAAATACAGTGTGGAATCAAGCTGTAAATCAAAAATATAAAACAATTCTTTTACCCAACAAATCTACCGAAGGATATTGAAATGGATTGGATCCATACGGAGGAGACCTTCGAATGATACTACGCACCAGGCAATTGCTCTAGTTGAACCTAAAATGAAACTACATGTTGTGCTTTGATCCGAGAGTGACACTGAGGTGATCATGGGAGGAGAAGATGAGAGGCTATGGGCTGCTGGTGAAGCCTTTTGTTCCACTTGGGATCCAAGGGAATAATAATAATAATAATAGTAGTAATACACCTATTACCTAATACCAGCCTCCATTCCCAATCACCTTCCTAGACTACGTCTAATACAATACAGAACATTTTATAAAACATGTTTACAGGTATTCAATTGGGTTTTCGTGAATTCTTCTATGAAATATAAATATGAATGTACAGTAACTTTCTAAAATGACTCTTCGTAAAGAAGGCTTTCTTCGTTTTGACGTCTTCTATGCTCTTCTCCGCTGTATCAGTATGCAAGCATCATACTGTGGTGAGAGCAGGCTGCTAGCCGATTGGTAGACACTAATCTACGTTAAGGTCTAGGTCACTAATATGGGCCGTGAGAAAATATGAACAAGGCTGATTCAACAACCAATCACAGCAAAGTTAACGTGGCAAAATATGATTCGCAGATAGAGAACTCTATTTGTCAAGGAATCCCGAAACAACCAATCAGAAGCCTGCGTTTGTCTGCAACCAATCAGATGACTGCGCTTTTTCTACTTGCATAAGCTATAATAATGTATGTGAAATATATATGAATACGTGTTGATTTTCATAATAAAATGATCTGTTGCCTGGCCCTTGTCTTCTGTTGTTACAATACCATTCCTAGGTAGTATTCAATGTATTCTTTGTAGAATACAATTTATCCACAAAAACTGGGTAATTTAGTGAGTAGACTTTGGTTATTTGAAAAATCATTCAGTGTTGAGCTTCATTCCATGGGAAATTGTATCTCCTCCACCTCACCTCACCTTACCTCACCTCAATACACGCCTATCTGTCCAAATTAGAATTTAAAAATCTGATAAAGATGAAACAGGGTGGAAACCATTCGAGCTTCAGTATTAGTCTCGTCTACTATCTTGTAGTCTGTATGTGTGTGCGTTTTATCACTGAAATTACCGAATAATAAACAAATGTTTGATTCCTAGGGCACTTTTACTAAGCAAGTTGACTTCAGGAAGCCCTAATTCCAGGGTCATAAGGTGACTGATTGCCGTCCTATTTTTCAGATAGGAAACGATATACTGTTTTTCAATGGGAAGCGTCCCATTGGTTTGCATACAGCAGTCAGTGTACCTCAAGGTGTTGTACTTTTTTCCATTTCTTTCTTCTTTCTCTTCGTGTGATCTTTCGTTGTCTTCCAGAGCCAGTCGCGTTTAATAGGTTGCTGATCCAACAGTTTCTTTCCCAGGAGTTTCTTCATTCAACTGTTCCTATGTGAATAGACTTTTTTATCCAAAGTGAACAAATGGCCTAAACCAAATGGTGGAATTCAACTGAACGCATCTAAATGTCATTTTTGTGTTTTTCATTTAATTTTATTTTTATTTACAGCTTGATTCCACGCTGTATTTTGGTACATATATGGAATTTTCAGCATGTGATATCGGTAGCCCAAATTTTGCAGGCCGACCATAGATATCAGGTGTGCGTCAGCAGAGGATCGAACCTCGGACCATATATATGGTCGGCGAGAGTCCTAACCACTGTACCACCGACGCACAGTCATAAACAGACATGGAGTGGACAATATCTTCATTTTACCAGTATAAACGTTCCCTACTGAGTGAAAAGTTTGTTCTCAAAGGCCCGAAAAATATGCACGAGTAACACATTAATGGATGAGCTTCGACACACACATATATTCAGTTTTATTAGCTAATGGTTATCCGGAGAACTTTATCACTTGTCACAGTAAAGAAAGACCAAATCTGGAAAAGACACATTCTGTACCAAAGAAAGCTGTCTTTATTAACCTACCATTCAAGGGTGACCAGATTATGCAGTTGACAGCTAGCTCAAAGACTTCAGTCAACAATCAAACACGCATTCTACGCCGCATCTCTTTTTCTCACTTGCCGAACATTTTCGATTCCTGCACCTACGATTAAAGGACGGAATTCTGTGGACTCGACTTCAAACTGTATCTACAAGTACACCGACAGCTGCGGTGACCAACAGAATGTTCCAAAGTGGTCGTCGAAAAGAACATATTCCAAAATGGCTACTAAATCACATCGAAAATCCCAACGCGATTAATCTGAATAGAAATCCAGCATCATCCATTGCAAAACACTTATTAATGTCAGGTCACAAAATCAATATCAGTGACTGTTTAATAATTATTTCATCACACAACTCTAATTTACGGTTGGTTATCAAAGGTTAATGGAAGCACTTTGAGGATTAATCACATACAGCCTAAACTGTGTGTACAAAAACAATAGGCTTCAACCTTCGCTTACCATGGAGTACATGACCTATTTAAATATGATTGGTCATTAGTATGTACTTTTGTTTTTATTTAACTGAGTAATTATGATGATCTTTATTTTATTACTGTTAACCATGTTAGTTGTAAAGCAGTTGTAAAGCGGTTGTAAAGAAACTACGAAATGACGATATCATCTGGCGAAATTTGTCTTCTTAATGCCCTATTCAAATGTCATATTGTTGATTTTAGTTTCAGATGGGAATAAGACTTGCCATGGACTGATTTGGTTCCATGATTTTTGTAGTGCTGACGGCACTGTAATAGAAAGTAAATCGGATATTTTCTATCTTGGCATCCGTTTCTCTTCGAATCTCTGCTGGTCGTCTCACAGGCTGTTGATTCATAAGAGAATTTTTCATTTGACTTATTGCATAAGGAAGTTGAGACATTGTGGTATAACTGAACCTCTTCTCTTACAATTTATCAATTGATTTATTTTGTACATTCTTCTTCATTATTCCCCTGCAATTATTATTTCCTGAATTTCTCAGACATGACTGTTTCATAATACGTAGAACACTGTAGACTGTAAGCAAAGACAAGAGTTTGCCTTCGACTCAACTGATTGTCATCGTTATTGACTGGCATTTTAATCCCTGTAATCAGTCAGCTAAAGTCATCCTGTGGGCTACTGGACATCCTCTACTTATCAGCAACTTTCTCCTTGCATATAATCAGATAAAGCCAGAAAAAATACCCTGAGAATTTATGCCCATACAACAAAATACATAAAAGTTCTTCCATACCATTTCTAGGATGGGTTTTGTGTGAAGAGAGACAATAGCCAGAGAAAGCCATATAAACTTTTTAAACCGGTAAATAGACACCAAATTATAATTAGAATTATTGAGGTATAGATTTATCAGTTCTTCTATACGGGTCAGGAACTTGACCAGCTTGTCACGATTTTCAGGATTTTCAACAGGTTTCTGACTTTTATCAACAACTGCCTTGACTGGCGCCATACTGAAAATAAAATGGCCAGTCAGAAATTATCAGCAACAAGAAACCCTAGTTGCGAACAAACCGATCAATAGCCGATTGCTCAAAAAATTATGCAGGAGAAAATGGAGATGGATAGGGTATACGCTGAGGAAGCTGTCGAATGATGTCGCGCGCCAGGACACTGTTCGAATGGAATCCCAATAGGAAGCGACGAGTGGGTTGTCACATCGAAGGTGACATGGAGGAGATCGTGTAAGTTGGAGGAAGAGATGAAAGATTATGGTCAATCGTGGACCCAGCTGAAGAGAAATTAAACAGAGTGGAGATGTGATGTTGAAGCCCTCCTATCTTTCACTTGGAACCCAAGGGTATAATAATAATAATAATATATTATATAATATTCTTCCATTAACTTCCAGTATTTGTGGTTTTATTATTTTACATATTTTTATATCTGTAAAAGCAGATAAATTGTTGCGATGTAAATAAAATCTAGAAATCCTATTCTACATAATTATTGTTATCATTATTATTATCGTTTGGAATAAAGTGACTATCATTGCAATTAGATTATCACCATAGTTATACTAGGCAGTTAGCTTTTCTTTCCAAATATAACTCAAAACTAAAACTTCACTTTCCCATATGAGTACTAAAAGAAATCAAAATAGCAAATTTTAATGGTACTCATCGCCTTACTGAACCACTCCCTCAGTCATTCTTTCACAAATTTTCGGTGTGCTGTTCCCTTAGCAATCACTGTAATTCACTATTAAGCAGGTGGAAGAAATCTCTCATCTTCAAGTGTTAGTTTGAAAGAATCCTATTGATTTCACATCATAACACAAAATAAACAAAATTTAGAATTCACGGAACATTGGGTTCCATCTCAGTAGCTTAATGAGTAGGAAGCTCACCATATAACTTACAGGGGTCATGAGGATATAATGCAGAAAAGTTTGGAATTAGAAGGAAGCAGCTTTCCAGTATCCCTTGGTTTTTATTGGTTCTGTAAGCGATGTTAGTTCATGATCTAATTTGCAACCTCTAATATTTTTTATGAATTATTTTATAGGGATATGGCGTGTTTGAAGCTTGATCGGGGATTGATGTCAGTTAGAGAACCACTGGAAACTTTTGAGTATTCAATAGCTGTTTACTTCTGGTTTGAAAGCCTTCATAAGCCATTGGATTGAGTATCAATGCCTTAATGGTCTATGGAAGGTTCTAGGTACTACTGAAGGATATCACACCAGGACAAAACATCTGTTTAAAAGGGCTTCCTGGTTTTCAATGGTTCTGTGACTGATGATAATTCCTTACTATGCTTGGAACAAATCTAATCCCCACAAATTAATTCTTGAAAATCAATCTGATACTCGCCAGTTGGTGACTGGCCGCAGGATGAAGTTGGTTAGAGTGAGTTCTGGTGATAATTCGTGACCAATGGGGTTTGTTAGGTGGGCAGTGAGGACAAATACTCACCGATCACATTGGTGGGTGATTGTGCTGATATAGTCACGAATCGGTACAAGTGGTCCACCGAGGGAGAGGGCTCTCGAGTGGTTGCGCCACAGGTTGATCCTGCATGCCGTTCTCGTCTCGCAAGAGGCAAGGATGTGTGTGTTTGGTTCTCCTGAAAACCAATGCCCAGTCAATGGGTGTATCGTGGTGTGAATGTGTGCGTCGGTGGCACAGTGGCTAGGACTCTCGTCGACCATGCACATGGTCCGGGGTTCGAGCCCACGCCGACGCACACCTGATATCTATGGTCGGCTTGCAAAATTTGGGCTACCGATATCCATGCTGAAAATTCCATACTTGTACCAAAAATACAGTGTGGAATCAAGCTGTAAATCAAAAAAAAGTTAGAATTCATGGACCACTGGGTAGCGTCTCAGTCTCTGAATCGTCTATGTGCCTGACTCGTATATATGTAAAACTTATGCACTATACGAATATATAATTCCATATTGATTTGTTTATTAGATAAGTCACTCGATGAAACACTGTGATCTACTGGATCACGTTCCGAACACTGTTTATTGTTCAAACTTCGGTGGGTGAGTACTGATAAAGAATTCCAAAGTAGGACGAAACAGTTGTCCAGTACTCCCAGCTGATTTTCCAATGGTTCTCCAAATGATATCAGCTCATGATGAAATCCTCCAACATAATCATAATAATCCAACTGATATGATAAATCTAACGAACAAATTAATATGGAATTGCTTGACTTGCAACCATAAGGTCTCAAGTGTGTACCGATGAAGGGTCGGAAACTAGGTTGAAACAGCTGTCAGTACTTCAGTCTTTTTTTATACGAAAGTAATCATGTATATTCATTGAAATGTTCTGTAGGTATTTCTTTCAAATTGACTGTGTGCTGAAAAAATCTTTGTCAAATATGTTTGAATTTTCAAGTATTGGTTTTTGTAGGGATTTTGTTTGATTGCATGGAGGAATTTAATCATGAGCTGACATCAGTTAGAGAACCACTGGAAAACCTGCAGGGAGTACTGGACAGCCGTTTCGTCCTAGTTTGGGACTCTTCAGCAGTACGCACCCACACCACGGGATTCGAACCCAGGAGCTTCTGGTTACAAGGCGAGCTCGTAGACCATTGAGCCACTGGGACCCGATCCAATGGTCCTTGAATTCTAACTTCTGCCAGTTCACGACATAGCGCGACCACTTCGCAATGTCTTCTTCGATGAGTTACTGCCTCATCTTCGACCTGCTGTGTCGTGAACTGGCAGAAGTTAGAATTCAAGGACCATTGGATCGGGTCCCAGTGGCTCAATGGTCTACGAGCTCGCCTTGTAACCAGAAGCTCCTGGGTTCGAACCCCGTGGTGTGGGTGCCTACTGCCGAGGAGTCCCAAACTAGGACGGGGGAAACAGCTGTCCAGTACTCCCTGCAGGTTTTCCAGTGGTTCTCTAACTGATGTCAGCTCATGATTAAATTCCTCCATGAAATATGTTTGAGTTTTGAAACTAAAATTGTCTGTTAGTGCTCGATGACTTCTACATTAGATGCATAGAGTGAAATTGTTCCTTGTATTGAGTCATACAGTTAAAGAAGAAAGACCTAACTAAAGATTACAAAAAGATCCAACAGGGATGACTGTAGGACCTAGGAGACTTATAACAATTCATAATATGGACTTCACTTCGTAAAGTAAGAAAAGTGGAAAGTCTACGTCAGAGATGACAGGTATATGACGTGGAGCCTAACATTACAGGATCAGCACTCAATATATATATATATATATATATATATATATATATACACGTACAAAAACGCGTCCTTGATTCCACTACTAGTCATGTGGACTCTTTGAACTTGAACACCTGGAATAAAGTAGTGTCAGTGATTCAGACTGAGTCAATAGAAAGATTCACCCAAACTTAGTGGTCTCACTCGATGTTACTAACGAAGAGAATGTGAAATATTGAGTGATGTGTCATCTTCCTACAGAGATTTTCATTCTAAATAGTTTACCGTTCAGATTGCAATTTCAGCATTCACTTCTGCAGGTTCGAACCTCTGAGATAGTTTTTTTTGTGGTTTCTTTTACAATCTAAAGTTGATGGACACTAATCGACACAAAGCTGAGGAGGGGGAGGGAGTTAGTATAAAATGGATCTGAAAATTCTTTAACACTCTAATCCCAAACAATGTTTGAACTGATCGAAACCCTATCTTATCTTCTACCAGTTCGTCAAGAGAAGCACTCTCGTCACCAAACTCTTCACGTGATGGAGTTCTTTTCCGTGTAGTTGGTAAATTATCAAATCATGAAACCGATGAAAATTCAGATTTTGCTTTTGAACAACTGGTACCCAGAATTAGTGAGATTCTTCGTGATGTTCCTGTGTCCCGTATCCGTGAAGCTTTTGTGTGTACTCATGGTGACGTGGAATCAGCGATTAGTTCACTTTTAGAGAACTCAAATGAATTTGGCTCTCAACGAAATATAAACGGCCTTAGTGGTGAAGCAGGTATTTCATCTCCAAGTAGGCTTAATGTTGCTGCTCCACAATTTCTAGCAAATCCTAATGTGCGTCAGTTAAGCCTAAATTAACTTGCTAAGCCCTGAACTCTGCATACAGAAGAAGTTCGCTCAATCACTACACTTACAATGGACTTAATCTATCATATTACCTGACAAGTAAATTCTACCTAATCTGTTTCTTCTCTGTCTCTTCATTGGTATTATTTTGTCTTCTTAATTGTAATATTTTGCATTTTCAACTTTCTTGTTCTCTACCCCCACCCGATTTAATTTCTACACCTCACTACCATTTTAATTGACCTGACCAACGCTCAATTTCTAGTCATTTATGTTACGTCATCCAACTTAATTGCTCAATTTCAGTTCTAATTTAAATGGCATTATTATCTACCCCACTTCTATTTAGTCTCTACCTGTAATTCCCTCTGTTGCTACCCTGACCTAAGTTGAAACATTTTAGTCAATTATATTACGTCATCTAACTTACTAACTCAATCTTAATTTAGTTGCTGTCCAATTAACCTCGTTTCTATATTAGATCATTCTTTTATTACCTGATCAATTATCTAATTTTGACAAACCTCATGTACACACACACACACACACAAATAATTATATATAAATGCGATTGTACAGCTATGTGAATGAATTCGCCGTCGAAAAGAGTTTCTCTTCGCTGAACGTCTTCTCTTCTTCATATGACTAAATGGGGATTTTCAAGCTCCTCTTATGTAATTCTATATTAATCGGTCTAATTAATTTAATTTTATTATAGCTTGACTGCACACAGTATTTGATACAAGTATGGAATTTTCATCATGTGATATCGGTAGTCCAAATTTAGCAGGCCGACGATTGATTTTAGGTGTGTGTTGACCGGGGATCAAACCCCGGATCACATGCATGTTGGGCGACAGTCCTGACCACCGTGCCACCGACGCATGTACAAAGTAAAACAGTATTACTTAATGGATGACGACGTTTTGAACAATATTTATTGTATATCATCACATGAATTGTAACTACAGGACTTCGAAGATTGCGTTTTATAGTTTCCTTTATTTTTTCCCATTCGTCATCCGCGATAGGTGTTAAATCATTTCTGCTGCACATATTTTTCAGTATCATACAACAGGATACGATAACTGACAATCTTGAAATCTAAGATAACAAGGTAGAAGGAGAGACTGTTCAGGGAAACTATATTCATTAAATCAACTCAAAATATGTATAGCAGAAATGATTCAACACTTTTCTCAGATGTCTGGAAGATTCGACTACCCTTACAACAAACAGAAAGAAAGAAAGAAAAGAAACTATAAAACTCAATTTTTTTTGAAATAGTGTAGTTACAATTCATGTGATGATGAACAATAAATGTTGTTCGAAACGTCATCATCGAGTAAATAGTACTGTTTCAATTTGTGTCTGACATTATATCCAATAAACGAAATATTCCCATATAGAGTCATTAGAAAAAGGCGTAAACAGCGAAGAAAATTTTCTTTCCGACGATTCATTTTCATGAGCTGTACAATCCTAATTATATTTAACAAAGGAATCTTTAGTTCTTCACGTTCCCAGTGGAACATGGGGCTTCAAGCTAGAGGCTTGAAGTTTCTGAAGCAGTGGTGATTACTTTTATGGGATGGGGTTGCTAGCCCCATGCCCAACCTTTTCCTTTTACCATTCTTATTGCCGGTTTAGCGAGGTGGATTTGTGCGTCGGTCGGGGATCGAACCCCGGACCATGTGCATGGTCGGCGAGCCTCCTAACCTCTGTGCCACCGACGCACTAACTGTAAACACTGTGCGATTTATCAAAGGAATCTTTAGACCAATCAGATACTGGTAAACTTTGTCCTCGAAAAAATGTATTACACAATGTAAGGTGTAAGCATTAGCGATTCGGGATTTGAAACCGGACCTCTGTATTCAAAAGCGGTACATACATTCACTCACCCTATCGTGGCCAGAGTAAAGTTCTTACTATAATTTTACTTCTTTATAATTATGTATGTTTACTATTCCATATTACTATGTTCATTAGGTATATCACACAGTGAAACAGTATTATTTACTGAATGACATTTCGACCAAAATTTATTACTGTTCATAATCATATCACCAATTATAATCACACGACTTCGAAACATGAGTTTCATAGTTTTCTTTGTTTTCTCCTATTTGTCGTCTTAGGGGTAGTAGAATTTTCCAGATATCCAGGTGGACAGGTGTTGAATCATTCCTATTACACGTGTTGGTTTGCAGTTGATTCGATAAACAAAGCTTCTGTTATCAATCTCCCTCAAACCTTGAGACATTAGATTTTAAGACTGTCTGTCATCTTATCCCACCCTATTGTATGGATGGTTGTGTGTAATCGCATTTAGTGAGTAGCATAGCTGAACTATTCTCTAGATTTCTTATCTTATTTGGGTCAACCAATCTTGATTTCGCTGGGCTTTTATGTTCGGCTAGTTTAACTCACTGACTTTGTTTTACTAGTTTGACCTATGTATTTGACCTCACAATCATTGCGGCAGGGTATTAGATAAACTAAATTGTTTTGTTTTAAAAGCTCGATAGGATTGATCCCTTAACCAACAAAGCTGGTTTCTAATTGAGTTTTCGGTTGGTTTGAATGCCAACCACATATATTCCCCCCTTGTTAAGAATTCTGCGTAAGGTTTCCGAGGTTCCTTCCTTGTACGGAATTACTACTGATGATTTAGGTTCCTTAGTGTTGGTGTTGTCTTACGCACATTTATTTTATTTTTATTTTGGATTACAGCTTGATTCCACACCGTATTTTTGAGACAAGTGTGGAGTTTTCAGTGTGGATATCGGTAGCCTAAAATTCGCAGGCCGACCATAGATATCAGGTGTGCGTCGGCAGGGGATCGAACCTCGGACCATGTGCATGGTCGGCGAGAGTCCTAACCCCTGTGCCACCAACGCACATGGATGTCGTCATTATTATTATTATAATCACTATCACTACTATCATTATTTATTTTACCTTTACATTTCCCTACATATTTCACGACTAATTTATCCGAGTAATTATTAAGTTTCAAGGCTTCTCTTATGTGTATCACTTCCTGTATTAGATTCCCCTTGGTACGTCATCCAGTAAATACTAATACTGTTTCACTGTGTGATACATCTAATAAACAAACTAATATGGAATTACTTACTACTACAGTGCTACAGTTTTATACATATAAGTTCACTATTATTGTTATTGTTATTACTACTATTATTTTATTATCACTATTGGTCCCATCATCCATATTTTATTGCCACTCTATTGCTGTTTACGAATAACATTTCGTTTTTCATACAGATTTTATATAAAAACACTTTATCTCCTTTCCACTAGTTGTTGTCCATTCTACACCAGCTTGCTGATTAGTCATTATCTAACTTTTATTACGTCATGTCAACTTCTGCCTCTTTTCTAACTTACAATTACTTATCCCTTCTAGATTACACCTTACATTATGTAATACAGTTTTTCAAGGACAAAGTTTATCAGTATCTGATTGGTTAAATAATTTCTGTGTTAATTATAATAATAATAATAATAATAATAGTAATAATAATAGCTTTATTCCAAAAACAGTACTCATGATACAGCAAGGAATTTTCAGCATTCACTACAATATTGCATCTAATTTACTCAAAAACGACAACAAATTATAAATACACATTACATAATAATAATAAAACGATTCTTACAGCAGCTACATAGCAAAATACTGTATGCAATACGGAGAAAAATATGCATAAAGTACAAAATTGTAGTAATAATAGTAATACCAACTAATATAAAACAGCAGAGTAACGATTTAAACGATAGAAAGTGTAACACCATAAAATACAGAAAGATGAAACGATAAAAGGGTCGATTCACTGTGCTAATTACATAGTAACTTGTAAGTTTCACGTCTAACAGAGTCTTCGTCACATAAAGTACGCGCTAAATAGGGTATTGTAGAATTTCTATACTTAGTAGTACGAGCATATATCTTTTTATATTGACTTCTCGTCCTACCTGATGAGATACAAGGGGACAGGTGTGAATAAAGGGGGTGCAGAGGGTCTGACATTATAGCCTTTGCCCATTTCGTACAGGAATTTATATGCCTCTCGACTATAGTATTAGCGAGCTCATGCAGTGGCAGACCACAAGCTCTACTCACAGCATTTAATACTCTTCGTAATATGATATAATCTTTTTTGAGAAGCCCAGGAAAGATTAATGGAGAGCAGTAGAGTACAATAGGTAAAATACAGGAGTTTAAAAATTGCAAAACTAAAGGTTGGTTGATACCTGATTGTCTTAACTTTTTAATGTAGAAGGTAAGACGAAACATTTTCTTAGAGATAGATAAGATGTGGGATGACCATGAAAGGTCAGAGGAAAGAACTAATCCAAGGTATTTAATGCTTGACTTGGTTTCAATTTCCGTGCCATCTATGCTACAGGAATCATGCGAGTTAACTAGTTCAAGTAAGTCACGTCGATGCTTGAAAGTAAAGTCAAGCGCCTGACATTTGGAAGGATTTAACATAAGACCATTTGACTTGGACCACTTGTTGATGTCCAACAGAAAGCTATTAAGTTTGGAGCTGTCAGACTCGGAAGTGATAGGCAGTGATACAGTCAGATCATCTGATTATTAATCTGCATATTTGACAAAGTTAGTTTCGTTTGAATGAGGCAGGTCATGTAGGAAGAAAGAAAAAAGAAAAGGAGAGAGGACAGCACCTTGTGGAACACCGGATTTTGTAAGCGAGGTAGAAGAAGATTTGCCATTATATACAGTATACTGCATTCTATCAGAAAAATAGGAATGCAACCAACTCTTTGCCCAGGATCCTGTTTGCGTCAAGGATTGCTTATTTAATAAAAGGCCCCTAGGTACAGAGTCAAAAGCAGATGTGTAGTCTAAGAAAGCACTGTGAACATATTTAGCACCTTTGTCTAAACAAGAGACAACATTGTGATATAAGACAACCGCAGCATCCAAGGTACTTCTACCATGTTTGTATGCAAATTATAATTATAATAATTACGATTGTACAGCTCATGAAAATGAATCGTCGGAAAGAAAATTTTCTTCGCTGTTTACGCGTCTTTTTCCTATATATCCAATAAACTGATTAATGTGGAATTACACACTGTCCTGAGTGCCAAAGTTTTACACATGAAGTGAATTTATGTAACCTGGATATAAACAAGGAATCTTACTCACACGATGCTTCCTACTGTTAATGGCTGACTTATCATTTACAAACTGGTGTCAACACTAATTTATTTATTGTGAGTGGAACTGTTCCCAGACAGTTTGTTCACGTTTCCCAAGTAACTAATTTGAGTGTCGGTGATTCAGCAATGGAATGCTCGCCAATCACGCCTCATGTGATCAAGCATTCAAATTCCGACCAGTTCACTTCTAAATCTCCCTCAACTGACAGTAGGCCTGATGATGGCGGAAGTTTGAATGTGAGGTTAACAACCGCCATCACGTAAAAATAAAATCACTGCTATTGAAACTCCATAGCTAAAGGTTGGAGGCCTGTGCTCCACTTAGAGCTCAAAGGAATTAAATTAAAAATAATAAGTCACTCATTGTTTACACCAAAGTTAAACTTCACTGTACAAAACATGTCAGGACATGAATTCAACAAATGTTGTATCTGTCTTGAACAGGTTTACACAAACACTCCAAAAATATTCACATATCATATTCATTCAGTATAACTACCTATTTAGAATACCTGAGAACAGTTTAATTAAAAAAATTTGTGGTGAGTTTGAAAAATGTGACTAACTGAAATTAAATTAATCAATGATTATCAGTCCGTTAAATGTTAACTAAAATAGACTCAGTTTTAATTTCATTGAACACAAATTATCATTGAAACCGGTTAATAATTATTCTTATTTAGATTAAAACAAATTTAAGCGGGTAATTCAAGTTTTTGGGAAATGATATCAGTTAGACTAGGAAAGCATTGAAAACCACGGAATACTGAAGAGCTATTTCCTGGCTGCATGCACCCATGATTTCATCGAGAAGTGAACTCTGAACCTTCAGGTTTGCAAAATTATCACTCTGTTGACCATTTAGCCACTGGAATAGAATCCAATTTGTTGGACCTTGGACCTGGGTTTCGTGTTAGTTGGCACTCATCAGCAAGGCGTATCTGCAACCCACCACAGTCCTACGGGAGGTCAGTCACGAGCCCGAATAGCTCATTGGTAACGTCTCTGACTGCAGTACTGGGTTACGCGAGTTCGAATGACAGAAGAGATATGAGTTGTTCCTTCAAGGCTTCAGATAGGCCTTGCTGATGAGTCCCAACTAGCACGAAACCTAGGTCCCGGCAAGGCTTCCTGTGACTGGTTACCTCCAACTATCCAGTGTCATAAATCAATATGCACCGTGATAGCAAGCTACCTAGAACGGTGACCACATTGCAAAACCTGACTAATAGAATTCAGTCTGCACCAAAGAAAAGACTAGACACGTCGCAGTAGTTACTAGTGTGCAATCAAAAAGAACACTTGAATGTCTAGCAAATTGTTGTACACAGAGAATATTTATGCACTAAAATCTTATTCCTTAAATATATATTTATTGGATTTGAGATTAATCCCTTTAGGGTCAGTTAAGGTCAGTTATATGCACAACCCTATTTCCTAAAGCGGAGGCAAATAGACTGGAATTTTCAATCAATCTTTACACGTGATTTCTTGGTATCATTGAATATTGAATTCGATATTGTTTAACAAGTATTTTATAAAGTTAAATCTGCAACTCTGTTAACTATGAATGCATAGCAGTTTGATTTTAAAAAGTATGTGTGAAGGTGACTTTATAAAGGATTACAGAATTTCGTCAAGTCAATCTAAACTTCAGTGTGAATAAAGCAAGAACAACAGTGTGGTTTGAGCGGAATAATATAGTACCATCATAGTTTATTTCGTTAACTTCTCATCAGCTGCTGCTCACAGACTAAATAAATTATTATTAAGTTCATGTACAAAAAGTTTTAGCATACTTGCAAACTTTACATGACGTCAGTTGACAGGAGGTTCCCCAATTAGTGAACACTGCTCAGAAAATTGCGCTTATACAGTTTTTACACACACAGTTGAAGTATAAACAAAATAAATGTATGCATACAATGAATGGTAAAGGAGTTATGTAATAAAGACGAGAGATGCGTAATACGCTGAGTGACTAATAAATTAGGTGACAATGTACTGAGTTCAACTCGAATCATAGAAACAAGAGATAAGCAAAATTACACTATATCGAAGTGGGGTGAGGTTAAAGCCAAAGCTTATGTAATCAAATGAAAAAGAGAATAAAGACATCCAGTTACCAGGTGGGCAATGAAAGACTAATAACTGCTGTTTTCCGAATACACGCACAAATCTGGTTTCAAGCGTTTGATACAAATTGACCCGGCATATTTGAGGGGAATCGAGCTCCTTTGTCCATTGATAATTTGAAAGGATTTCGCGATTTCCACCTCATGATCCGTATCGAAGAGATGTCTGGTAATAGCGCTATTATAAGAGTTTGCTCCCTTTAGACGTAAGCTTTTCAGCACATGTTCAGAAAATCGGAGGTATGCCCTTCTTTCTGTTCTCCCAATGTAACTGCTCCCACAGATACACGTAAATTTGTATATACAGTTGAAGTTAACATGAGAAGGGTATCTATCGACTTTTGACTGCACCAAAAAGCATGTTGTTCGATGATCGGGAACCAACTTAGCTGCAGGATAAGCTATGGCTAGTGACGTTCTCAGTCTTCTGTTGATCATTTCTGCAATGTTTTCACCTTTAAACTCGAGTTCCTTTTTATTACAGCTTGATTCCACACCGTAATTTTGGTACAAGTAGTGAATTTTCAGCATGGATATCGGTAGCCCAAATTTTGCAGGTCGACCATAGCATATCAGGTGTGAGTTGGCAGGGGATCGAATCTCAGACGATGTGCATGGTCGGCGAGAGTTCTACCCACTGTGCCACCGACGCTAATGAATGAAGATAGGCTTTTTTCTCATTGTGATTTGTTTGATATTTGAGCCTTCATATCTTTCATATTTGTTAATGAATCCTTGAGGATAACCGTTGTTTTTTCAGCACCTTTTCGAGATCCGTAAATTCTTCCTCTAGTTTCTCTGCAGAGCATGTTCTCCTCGCTCTATAGTACACAGAATCCTGACTAGTGCTCGTTTATAGCTATTTGGACAAAAACTATTTAAAATGTAAGTATTGTCCATTCCACGTCCGCTTTCGATAAATTGAGCTCTGGAGACTACCATCTTCTAGGCGTTGTTGCATGGCGAAATGGCAAGGAAATGGAACTTTCCATCATTTTCATGTTCCATAGTAAATACAATATTTGTATGTGCGTTGTTGAATGGTCTGAGTAGGTAGGAGGGCATGACTTTCGTTGTTGCATACTACAAATGTGTCATCCATGACATATCGACAATAGGAAGTTGTTTGATCAATTGCATGCTTCAGCTTTGTTTTCTCAAGGTTTGACATAAAGATATCTGCTAGTTCATTATGTTTCACCAACCTTCAGGCTTTTGTGGCTTTTTTTTCACTATTTTTTCTAATTTTATCTATGTACACTGCTGCAGAGTGAATCGCCTATATGAAGATGATATCTTAGTTGCAATACACAGCATAGCCAGCTGGAAATGTCAATGTAGTGCTTGAAATTAAGACAGAAATCTGAGTCTCAGCAGAACTCGAACAGTCAGCCTCCTGATTACTAGCATGGTGTCGTGGCAGATAATATACGAGACCAGATTTTTGCTTTATGCTCAGTTACTCGAAATAGATATTTCATTTACCAGACTTTGAGACGTACTCAGTGTTATGTGAGAGCTGATGATACTAATCATTTGCCTAGTAGCTAAAGTAGATGGGGTAGGTTTACATATAGCCACAGATCCACTGGTTTAATGTTGAGGGACTAAGACAATGATACCCCTTTCCACTATCCAATCATCATCTGTCATGGGAAGGAATAAATGATACGCAGCATTTGTAAATGAACGTGAACAGTGAACGTTGATTCGTTGGCCTTGGCGGGTAACTCGAAGGCGCGAATGATTCAGTCGTGTACAAGTAGGAAGAAGACGAAAGAATACAAATAAAAACTCTGTATGATAGGTCGAATTTAACTGCTGAAGAATATATTTTCTTATTATAATTCCCTGTGTTTTGGAGTTAAAGTCGATAGTTACACTTAGTAGTTGTCGATTCAGAGCGTCTTCGAAAATAATAGGACCTTAGGGTTAAGTTACTTGGCAGTATTAGTTGCCTGACTAACTTTTCAGCAGCGTTATACTCATTTATATCATGTGCAAGGAAATTCGTGTTCTCCTGATACCTATTCCTCTTAGGGATTTCATGAGTAATTTGATTACTTTATTAGAAAGTGACTCTTTTAAATTTAGACATCATTTTTTTAAACTTTCATGTACGTACTACTGATTCACGTGAGTAGTAGTAGTAGTAGTCTGATGGAGGTGTGCCAAACAGTGGACGACTGTTTTGCTCGTTTAGAACCGAGTTCATCAGCAGTATAAGCGGTTTGACTTAGTTCAGATAGCCGAATCAGTTTGATGCCCATGAATGCTGACTGTCTGGTTGAGCGAGCTGCTAAGGAACACTTTGCAGATCATTCCGAACGAGGTGGTCTTCAAATACTACTCATGTCAATCATTCAGTACTATATATCATCTTTTATCTATGCGTACCCTCTTGACTGCCATTCACTTCCTCACAAAAATCATAAACCACCATCTGAATAACGTCAGTTTCCTAAAAAAAACTGTGATGAGTTCTCACATCGTACTGTGTAATTTGTAAGTTGCGGATTCGAACTACCGTCGATGAGTATCCTCTTAAGATGTTGAGTTTTGTAAGAGTACTAACCTCCAGATTTTAAGTGGCTAGAGGGTAGATGAACTGAAGTTATAATGATAACTCCTGGTTGTTGGTGGTGTACAACATGTCAAGGTCAAACGTACGCTTATCCATAGAATTCGTTGAAGATAGCACTCCATCGCAAATTGACAGAAGATATAACTCCCAGATTATCTGAAAACACAACGTAGCCCTATGACCTGAATATCTTGTTTTCTACCCCTAGTATACGCAATAATTAAAACTCCCAGACTAGTATGTAACAACTCTCCAGGTTGCCTTACTTTGCAAAGGAAAAATACCTCATTGTACATCGCAAATACACCTCATGCATGAGGGCCAGCAGTTATGAAACCCAGATTTACACAATTCTATCATTTTCTTCAAACATACAATATATCGAAATGCATATTTTATAAAAAGCGTTGATTGTAACCAACCATTTTATTCACGTCAACGATGTTAACTAAAATCTGCTTAAAATCCATGACTGTGAACATCAGAATAGATTATTAACTAACTAACTAACTAACTAACTAACTAACTAACTAACTAACTAACTAACTAACTAACTAACTAACTAACTAACTAACTAACTAACTAACTAACTAACTAACTAACTAACTAACTAACTAACTAACTAACTAACTAACTAACTAACTAACTAACTAACTAACTAACTAACTAACTAACTAACTAACTAACTAACTAACTAACTAACTAACTAACTAACTAACTAACTAACTAACTAACTAACTAACTAACTAACTAACTAACTAACTAACTAACTAACTAACTAACTAACTAACTAACTAACTAACTAACTAACTAACTAACTAACTAACTAACTAACTAACTAACTAACTAACTAACTAACTAACTAACTAACTAACTAACTAACTAACTAACTAACTAACTAACTAACTAACTAACTAACTAACTAACTAACTAACTAACTAACTAACTAACTAACTAACTAACTAACTAACTAACTAACTAACTAACTAACTAACTAACTAACTAACTAACTAACTAACTAACTAACTAACTAACTAACTAACTAACTAACTAACTAACTAACTAACTAACTAACTAACTAACTAACTAACTAACTAACTAACTAACTAACTAACTAACTAACTAACTAACTAACTAACTAACTAACTAACGAACCAACTAACTAACGAACGAACTAACTAACTAACTTAATTAATTAACTAATATCGATCGGTTGGAGAATTTCAAAATATCATATGACTGAAGAGGATTAGATAGACCACATGATACTTTAAAACATAATTGTCAGAAAATGTAGAGAATTAGTTCGAAAAATAATAATTTTTCGTTGAGAATAAATAAACTATGAAAGAAGTAGATGACGTTCTCGTGTGTGTGTGTGTGTGTGCGTGTTTGTATGTGTTTGTGGGTTTCAATAAAGAAAAAACTATCATAATGTGAAGGAGGAATTAGTTTATTGCCATGGTTATTTGAAAAACTATTTAATTAAGTTCTCTTAAGTAAACAGTTAGTCCACTTTTGTTAATTATATAGACGTGAATAAAAGTGAATTCATTCAAAGTATCTTTTTTTAAATAAGTTTAAATAATGACACTTTTAGTAATCAGCAAACATACGCGTGTAGCTCATGGAGACTGTCAATCTAAACAAAAAACCCCATGATTCAATCTTCAACATAGAATGGTTTACTGTCGTCGCCTAGTGTTAAATACTTTTTCTTATAAATAATGGCTACTACTTTTAAAAAAAAAGAAAAGACAATAAACAAATCACACTGGAAAATAAGCATTTTAAAATAACAAATTGAAATTATTGAAACATTGAATTATTGAATCATTCAATGTTAATTAAGAGACTAGATTCCCTACTGTTCTTGAATCAGTCGATAAGTAAATAAATGTCAGTAAGTGAATTTAGCGGTGACCTATTTAAAATTTAGACTTTTAAATCTACCTGCATCATTGTTAAATTTTATCTTGTTTCTTCTGTTCAATTTGTTTAAATCTATAAACCTATGACCTTTAATGATATTTTCGACTCTGGCAAGTATTTTAAAAATGTTAACAACATACTGATTCTAAAGTTTTTACTGAACTTAAGAAAAGAGGGCAATGAGGAAACAGGCATAAGGTCAACCCACACAAAAATCTTGGAGGATCTGGACTTCGCGGATGATATATGTCTAATTTCCCACAAACTGGAAGATATACAAGTGAAAAGTAACAAGTTGGCGATAGAAGAAGTATCAAAGATAGGACTTCAGGTGAACATAGAGAAAACAGAGGTGATGATGGAGATCCCTGGCCAACAGGAACAGCCATAAGAACAACAACAGACAACGATCGTCATAAATGGGAGAGATCTGAAAGAAACAACCTTCTTTATCTACCTACCTACCTACCTGGGAAGGATCGTTTCAACTACAGGCCGATGGAGCTGATGAGAATACCAAAACGAGGATCAAGAAAGTAAGATAAGCTTTCATTGCTCTCAAGTCGGTGTGAAGATCAACATCACTACTCAGGGAGAAAAATAAGATCCGGATTTTCAACTCCAGTGTAAAGTCAATGCTCATATACGGCTCAGAGACTTGGCACCGCATCACAAAGAGCACTCTGAACTAAAACTACTACTACAGTAGACTTTCATCAACAGCTGTCTTCTCTCAGTACTACTCAATATCAGACTGCTGACCAGAAAACATCAGAGACAGGGATCTGTGAGAACAACGAACCAAATCAGCAGAAACCACTTGTGCACCAAATATGCAGGAAGAAATGGTGGTGGATTAGTCATACTCTGAGAAAACAAACCATCATGTGAGTGACATAGCACGCCAGACCATTGCTCGATTGGAAGGAGAAGCCGTGAGTTGGTCATCAGTGCGAGAGTGACATGGAGGAGGAGGAGGGAATGCGAAGAGGAGATGAAAGCATGTGGACAGACGTCGAGCCATGTGATGAAGACGTTGGTGGAGAACCGAAGGGAATAAAGACGTGCGGCTGTAGCCCTATTTTACTCTAGGAGCTAAAGGATACAATAATTATAATAATTGAAAAAAAAGCATAATTGTGGTTGGAGACGCATCTTAATACATGAAAGAACTGTTCCTGACAGTTTTAGTACAAACTTGCTATCAACCTAAAGTCTTGAATTCCTCGAAAGGAGATGAGTAATAAATAGCATAAGGGAATCGATTACGCTCCAGATCAGATGGCATAGCGTCACACTATATATTATCAGTTACCACTTTACTTCTAGATGGTGAACGAAGGGAAAACACCACGCAATAGATTTTGCTGTGCATCCTATGCGGTTTATAAACTCCCTCCAGAATAAAGCTGATATTAATAATATTGGTCGGCAATAATAACATCGAAACTCAAATTCACTTCAACACTGCCGTTAGGCAGCTAGATAGCTGGTTAGCTATACAGGCAATATCGATTTCTAAATACAAAACAAGCACTGTAAGACAGAATTAGTTAAAAAAAGTTCAACTTTACAGGAGAATATTCTCAACGAGGTGAGATCAGCAGCTGTATCCCCAAGAATCATCTACGTGGACACACACACACACGAACACTTCTTGTAGACACTTCCCGGTTAGAATGGACCTCATTCACTCAAACTAGCTAGTGCCGTTGGCCCGTCAGTGGCAAAGCGGTAGAATGCTCGCCACCCACGCAGGTGGTTCGGGTTTCGATACCCGGCTGACGAGGCACTCCTTTACCTCGCTAAGCCAGGAATAAGACTGGTGAAGACGGGAAGTCAGATATGAGACGAGCAACACTATTCATAGAAATAAACACCACTGCCATTGAAACCCTAAAGCTCTAGCTTGAAGCTCTATGTTCCATTGGGAGGAAAGTAAAGGAATACAAGAAAGCTCAGGCCATCAAACAGGGCAATGGTCAGTGTACACAAGACCAAAAGGACGAATGGAAATGATAAGGGCGAAGTTCAGTATGTGATATGCGGATTTTAAATTAATGATACACAATCTACGAGAGAGCTGTCTTACAAAGACGTAATCACAAAGTTAGCTGACACATCTGAATAAGTATATTATATGTGAGAAATAGATCGTGTAGGAGCAAATTTCCAAACAATTTGCCTGTTACACAGAGGCATCAGATTTTCTTACAGAACACATTATCATCACTTAATAAATCAACGAATTCAGGTGAATCGGAAATACTCTGATGACTGAGATTATTTGTGATAGGTAGAAGGATATCTGTGAACCATTGTGTATTCATGTCATAGTCGAGAATGATCACAGTGGTACACATTCAGAAGACCATATAACCAGGGGATTACAGAGCCTGACGTTCGTAGTTGCTTAAACTATTCTCATTGAATAACAGTTTTGTTATTATTATTATTGTTCCCTTGAATTCCTAGTGAAACATAGGGCTTCAACTGCACGTCTCCATTTGCTTCTGTCTTCTGCTGTACCTTTCGCCTCCATCCATGTTAGTCCATACTGTTTCAACTCCTCTTCACACCATCTCCTCCACGTCACTGACGTCCTACTCGCCGATTCCCTTTCGGCCTGGTTCCACTCGAGCAATGGCCTGATGCGCGCGCGATGTCATCCAGCGGCCTCCTCATCAGCGAGTGTCCAATATGTCATCTCCACTTTCTCCTACATAGTTGTTGGGTGGCGACTGATTGTTTCTTGTTTTGTTTGTTCCCATAGTTTCTTGTTGGTGGTGATTCTTTCCGGCCATCTGATCTTCAGTATAGAGCCAGCGAAGACAGTTGTTGATGAAGGCCTGCAACAGGCTGTTGGAAGTATTCTTTGTGACCTGCCCGCCCGCCAAGTTTCTGATCCATATAGAAGAACTGATTGACGTTTGTTTGTATTGAAAATCCGACTGAATTTTGTTGTTGGTGCTGGCTGAGTGACGAAGATTTCCAGATTGGTTTCAGTTGGTTTATGAATGTGTCTCTCGCTCGCCTTCCCGATTCTCCCTCGATTTGATATCCTCGTCCGTTCCGACTGCGTGTAGTTGAGACAATCCTCCCTAGATCAGTGAGTGAATGAAGTAACCTCTTTCAAATCGCTCCCGTTGATGGTGATTGGCGTTGGATGTTGGTGTTGTTGTTGTTGTTGGTTGGTTTTTTATTTTCATAACCTCCGTCTTGTTTATGTTCACTTGGAGCCGTGTCTTTGTGATTCGCCAAGTTTCTGATTCGTATCGAAGAGCTGACTGACTCGACGTTTGTATTGAAAATCCGAATAACAATTTTAACCTGATCAAATTTCAATCCCCTTCATTCATTCATTGTGTCATTGACTGTCACTTAATTTCTTTCAATCTTTGATTTGCTAAAATTCCTCTGATCATTTTGTACGCACAAAAGATATTGAGTGTTGGGAGGGCTTCATTTTGAGAATATCTATAGCCGCATCATATTTCATATTATAAACTTTTCTCTACAATAAGAAGTGGCTTCATATTTATGCTTGACCTACATTGGTAATCTTTATCAGATTACATGACCAAAAATAGGCAGCGTGTCAATCATTGGCCTTTTTAATCTTTAATCCTTTGTATTATTTCTGTTTTTATTGATTTATTGATTGGGGCATTCATTGTTTTCTGGTTTATTCTTGACATAAGCTGGAATAATAAGTAAAAAATCGGATTTTGTTGTAAGGTTATCAACGCTCCCAGTCCAATTCTACCTTTTTTAATGAACGCTACCGAAATTCAGTTAACAGAGAAGGAATGACATCCTGCTGTTCCTACTCAAAATGTCCTGTTTACAAGGCGACCTCGTAGCCACTGGGATTCAACCCAGTGGTGCTTGAATTTCAACCTCTGCTGTTCAATATCAAGGCAAGATACGGCTTCATCATTCTGGAACCAGTTTGAAAATCTTCTGCATTCAGACTGCGCAAAGAACAATGTGAAGTCGGTCGTCATATACGAGTCAGAAATTCGTACTGCGTGCCCGTCCGAAAAGGATTTTCAACGGGTTGCAGACATCCATCAACAGCTGCCACCTAAACTGGCTCCATACTGAAGATCAAATGGCTGACGAGGAAGAATTAGTAACAAGAAACTCTTGGCTGGTAACAAACCAACCAAGAGTCGATCGCTCATCAAATATGTAGGAGAAAGTGGAGATGGATAGAGCATACATTGAGGAGACCGTCGAATGACATCCTGCTCCAGACCATCGCTTGAGTGGAATACAAATGAGAAGAGATGAGTGAGTTGTCCTGTTCAAGGGTGACATGTAGGCAATTGTGTAAGGAAGAGATGAGAGATTATGGGCAACCGTGATCCAAGCTGAAGGGGACGGTAGAAGATAGGACAAAGTGGAGATGTGTTGTTGAAGCCGGACGTTCCACTCGGAACTCAAGGGAATTATATATATATATATATATATATATAATGTCATCTACGGGTATTTCTCCTAACACCTAATTTGGTGAAAGCTACTGGTCAACACTTCTCAATTGAATTTCCGGGTATGAAACCCCTCAATAAGTCAATAATGAGCAAGAGATTAGCTTTCAAGGGTTAAATTGAAGGAATTTGATCGATCGCGAATGTGTTCATGGACCGAGATATATTTTTAAAAATAACAGAGGTTAGAATTTTCGGGACATTTCTTGAATGGTAACTTGCCTCTTGGGTAACCTGAAGATCCTCATTTCGACCTCTAGCAGTGGGGTTATGGATTTGTAATGCGGAAGAGGTTTAGACGAGGATGTGACGGATATCAAGTACTTCCTGATATTCAAATGTGTTCCCGTACTGGTTTCAGTTTGGAATCAAAATTTAAATCCCATCTAGTTTCTGAAATATGCTTCTTTCAAAAAATGGAGTGTTTTTTTACTTTGAAAATTGTGATCAAATTGCTTATTTTGAGGTATTTGTAGCGTCTGTCTGAAATCAAGGCATTCACATCGCGGCATTTGACTGCCGTTTAAGCGTGCATCTACACACGGCGATACATTACCGACAAAGCGGTTCAAAACTGTGATGCTGACCATTGACAGGGTTAATTTTTCAAACAGAAATACGGTTTCCTTCCTGGTCGATTGAATCCCTTAGTTTGCACAACAGAATTATTCAGTGATTTAATGCTTTCGTGAGAGAACTTCATTCATAAAACATCTCTGCCATTTTCTGGTAGCTTCTGACCGATATCCTTGACATGGTTCAGTACAAATTCTTTAATAATAATAATAATAATTTAATTTATTCCAAAAACAGTACTTGTGATACAGAAGGGAATTTTCAGCATTAATCACAATATTGAATCTAATTTCCTCAAATTATAAATAAAAATTAATCACACAGAAAATTTTCCACATTTATAATAGAGGTAGTGTCAAAAACATGCAGCATATAAAATGGAAATAGCAATAATAGTGATAACAGCTAACGTAATAATAATAAGAATACAAGTGAAAATTGCAGTTGGCTTGTGTCACACAGTATTGGCAATGTGGTGTAGAAATCCTAACATGTTTAAAAATATTGAGTATAATGTTCTCTTTAGATGATATGGTGAGGGGAAAAACAAAGATTACTGCAGTCATGGAGATAAGTTGGTGTTTGCAATTATGAGAGTAAAACAGAGAAGTAACAGGACCATAAATATAATAGAAGTAATAAAAGTAAAACTTGAAGGTATATAAGGATGGATGGATGTAGGAAATTGTTTATTTACTAGACGAAAAAAGGTTAGTTAATTCTTGCCTGACACTATTTTCACCACATAAAATACGTGCCAAGTATGGTATCATAGAATTTCTATACTTAGACGTGCAGGCATACAGTTTTCTAAAGTTACTCCTTGTTCTACCTGAGGAGATGCAAGGTGAAAGCTGAGGGTAAAGCGGATGCTCCAAGTCAGACAAAATCCCTTTAGCAAATTTATTGCATGAAGTCAAGTGCCTATCGACAACGACGTTAACTATGTGGTCCACTGGGACACCACTCACCCTACTGACAGTCTTCAGTATTCTACAAATTGTGACATAGTCCCTTTTAAGCAAACCAGGAAAGAATAAGAGTGAACAATAAAGAAGAATAGGTAGGATGCAAGAGTTTATGAACTGTAAGAGGTGGGAGGGGTTGAGTTATACCCGAGTGCCTTAACTTCTTAATGTAAAATGTCAGGCGGAATATTTTACTGGAGATTGCTAAGACATGGGAAGACCAGGAGAGATCAGAAGAGAGAATGAGTCCAAGATACTTAATTTCTGATTTGATTCCTATATCATTGTCGTCAATTTTACAACTGTCATGAGAATCGATGACTTCCTTTAACTGTCGTCTACATCTTAAGCTGAAATCAACAGTTTGACACTTAGAAGGATTCAATTTAAGACCGTTAGACTCAGACCATTTGCTGACTTCCGATAGAAAGCTATTTATTTTAGTACAATCTAGCTGGGAGTTAACAGCCATTGAAACCGTTAAATCATCAGCGTACTTCACAAAGTTTATTTCATCAGAGTGAGGTAAGTCATGCAAGAAGAATATTGATGTGATTTGTCACTGGTTGTTTCTTCAAGCTTTCGCACTGTCAGACATCGACATGTGTATATCAGTTCACTTGCTCTTGTGGAGCTGAGTACATCGGCAATACCACGTGGCCGCTTGTAAAGCACTCTCCATAACACTATTTAGCCTGAATGGCTAAGTGACAACGTTGGTGTGTACATTAACAGAGCATCTAGTGAACTCAGGACACTCAGCTGCATTCGAAAAGTCCTTCAAAGTCATACACAAGATTTGATCAAACCTCTAAAAAGGTTGGTACCGTTGACACGTTTCTATAAAGAAAGAATAACCAGATTCCTGCTCACCTTCAAATCACCTAAAATACTTATTGAGTCATAAAGAAAATAAAAGACATTTCGGTGGAGAAAATTTTGTTTATCGACGAAATCATCTTCAGAGACTGTACAATCGTATTTATATTTACCAAAAATGTATAGTAGTCTATTATTGAGTAATATGTGGAGGGGGTGACGTAACTGATGTAATTACTCAGAAGTAACTTAAAAAACAAAATTAGAGGTTGTAAATTACGTAATAATCAACGACACAAAGGAAGAAAGAGTTAGAAATTTGATAAGGTTAAAATTGCTAATGAGTGAAAATAAGGGTACTTTGACGTCAATTTAACAAGTGTGAAGAGGGTTTGAAAATGTACAAAAGGGAAAATGTGAGAGTGATAATAGTGAATTCATTATTTAAGTGAAAGTAAACTAAAAGTAAAATTTAAAAATTAGAAATTTACAGGGAACGACTAATGAAGAGGTTAAGACCTTGGTAGATTAAAAGACTGGACAAACGTTTTCTGCATACAAAGTTTGGGGTTGTATTGATGAATTGCCAGCGCCTCCACCATACACAAAAGCCGGAACCTGACACCCTTTGTACCATTTAGCTTCACTTTGTAGATAATCTTGAAAGATTACTCTGGTTGTGCTGCGTTTCTTGAGTTCACCAAGTGCTTGGAAATTCAACTATAACTGTCTTGTATCGTCCTTTTGCTAACCATACCGGATAGTGTTCAAGGATGCGTTGGGAAATTGTGCCCTTTGTGTGACCACAGGAACAAGTGAATTTATAAACACATACTGAAGTGAGCGAAAGCAACAGTTTATCCCTCACACATCCACTGAGCATTTGTTGGCTGAAGAATTTGATCCGTAGCGCAACTGCAAAGAAGGCTTTTCTCTGTGTGATCTTCATAAGCGGTTCTTAAGGATCTCAGACCAGATTTTCAGTATAAAATGATGCCATCATTCTATTTCACCATTCCATTTCATCAGCTGCAAACTACCTGAAATTACAATAGCTATATGTAAATGACAGTTTTATACCAGATTGCTGAACGAAACGTTAGAATTAATCATTTCAGCTTCGATGAGATTTTACAAATGTTATTTTTACAAATATCTACTTCTCATTCGGTGTCCAATTATTTTGCAACTGTTCGGTCAAATCTTGATCACAGTACATACTTCAAAGTTTGAATAGCAGTATAGAAATGGCATCAAACCAACGGTCCGAAATGTAAGCACTACAATCGGTTTTAGTTTAAGTCACCACCAATTTCCATGCTTTCAAAATATAAAAGGAGGGTGGTGGAGAGAAGAAGATAGAGAACGGAAAAATCTACTAAACAGTCTCATCATGTAGGTCTCATCATCAGTCCGCTCCGTCCTCCTTTATGGCTGTGAGACCTGGCCGTTGAGAGTGGAAGACATGAAAAGACTACCTGTCATTGATCATAGGTGCCTGCGCTCCATCTCCCGTGTGAAGTGGTGTAATAAGGTGAGCAATATTGAGGCTAGGCACCAGTCGAGTGCTAGGTAAGGAGGGAAAATCAATCGACGAGGCTGTGAAGCTACATCGACTGAGATGGTTAGGACATGTGTCACGCATGCTAGCCTAGCCATCGGTTTCCTCGACTGACGGGAAATGTTAGCTGATATAGGGTCAGGCTGGAAAAGAGCTAGAAGCGGTCAAACCAAAACATGGCACAAGTCAATGAAATCTACAACAGTTGGTTTAAGCCAGTCACGTAGGAAGGTGTGGACTTCCTGACTGGTTGGGGTCCTCGGGACGGTAAAAACCAATGGTTGGAAACAATTGGTGCTAATGGCATAAAATCGTTCTCAATGGCGCAGATGCATTCACTCCTTGTGACTTATGATTTCCAATGAAACTATATCGTTCTCTATTATTACTATTCCTTTGTCTCATACCTCTGTTTACTGCCTCTATTATGGATTTCTTCTAATTTCTTCTAATTTCTTCTCTTGGTTTGTGTGCTAGGAGGAGGGAGTGTGGCGACTTGAACTGGTGCACACCGGTGCAAAGTTCTATGTGGAAAACAGACAGACAGACAAACATCATGTAGGTTTACATAGCGACTCAAGAAGGTTATAGTTCATAAAACTGGTAACTTGGTCAGTGATATGGATGACTAATCAATGTAATCAGAGTGAAGTTACCAAGGGAATGGGTAACAGATTGATTACATTCTCTTTCTGTATGTGCATTAGTTTGATTTCAAACGCCTGATTGCAATTGCTTCAGCAAATCGTAGTAAATTTGCTTTCCTTTCTATATTTTAATATTTGAAAGGATTTAGAAATCTCGACAAAATGACCCATATCCACAAAGTATCTGGTAATTGCACTTTTTGCGAATATCTGCTTCTTTTTCGATATAACTTTCTTGGGATATGCTTTGAAAACCGGATAGAAGCCATTCTTTCTGGCCTTCCAGCGTACTTGCTCGCGCAAGTGTACTTAAATTTATAAAGGCAGTTGGAGGTGAGATAAGCTGTGTACGTATCTAGTATGGATTCGCTTATTATAGAGCCTGTGGTACTGCATAGTGTTACGAGCCAGACAGACAGACGAGCTTAGCCACAGGGAACTGCGTTTTTATTGCTCCTTTCATACTCTCGTCATTCTTTCGTGATACTGCTTCTTCTTTGAACGCGAGACAGATGAACACTTTCTTCTTTTTAACTGTTGGATATCTTGCTTTCTCGTCCTTTTCTTTGCTGTACTTTAAAACAAATCCCTTTGGATACCCGTTTTCTTTTAGGCACAGGTTAATTCTTCTTTCACCTTGTTAGGCGAATATATTTTCCTGGCTCTGTCGTACAGTGTCCTTACTAATCCACGCTAATACCTTGTAGGAAATAAGTTGCTGTACTCTTAAAGGGTGTAAAATCAAGATATCTAGGTATCGCTGAAGCATTAGCGACTCAAAACTTCAGACTAACGCAATGAATTCAAAAGAAACACGTCCCAACCGGTTGTCTCCCCGATGGCCATCATAACACAGTCAGTTCTTTCAAAAACAGTCATGTCATTACGTTTCTTATCCAAACTTCCCATTTATTTTTCTTAATAATATGTTTTTAACTCCTAGTCGTTAAGATTTAATCCTCATACATTTATTCCACTTAATGAATTTGAACAAAGCAAGAATTACGGTTTTAGCAGAACAAAGTGGTACCATCTTTTATTTCGTTGCCTTCTCGTCAGTTGCTTACAGGGCAAAGACATTATTAAATATATATCTACAGAAACAATTTTAACATACTTGCACAGAGTTCAGTTTAAACAAAAATCAATCGATCAATATACGCATACACTAAAAATATATACATATATAAATATGCAATATTAACCACTATTCCGAACAATAATAATCATACACAATGGAAACTTTTCAGCATTACTCATTCAGATGAAAGAGAGATGAAAAATATCTAGTTACCAGGGCAAAGAAAGACTGATAGACGGGATTGAGCTTAGCTGCAGGATAGGCTATGGCTAGTGATGTACTCAGCCTTCTGTTGATTATTGCTGCAATGTCTTCACCTTTATAATCAAGCTGAACGTAGACTGGCTTTTTTCCCACTGTGATTTGTTTTACATTTGTGACTTCAGATCTTCCATACTTGTTGATGAACCTTTGAGGGTACCCATTGCTCTTCAATGTCTTTTTAAGGAACTCAAACTCCTCCTCTAGCTTCTCTATAGAGCATATTCTCCTCGCTGTATAGTACAAAGTCTTAACTAGACCGCCTTTAAAGCTATTTGAACAAAAGCTGTTAAAATGTAAGTATTGCCTTTCCACGTAGGCTTTCGATAAATTGACTTTGAAGACTACCGTCTTCTAGGCGTTGTATGGCAATGTCGAGGAAGTGAAACTTTCCGTCACTTTCATGTTCCATAGTGAACTCAATACTGTTGTGCGCATCAATGAATAATCTTAGTAAGTGTGAAGCATGACTTTCATTGTTGCCCACAATAAATGTGTCATCAACATATCGACAGTAGGAAGTTGTTTCGTCGATTGCATGCATCAACTTTGTTCTTTCAAGGTTGGACATGAATATATCTGCTGAAACAGGGCTAAGTGGACTGCCAATAGCTACACTATGTATTTGGCAGTAAAGAGTGTTGTCAAATTGGAATTGCACATCCATGGTACACGTAAGCAGTAGGCGTTTGAATTCCGACTCTAGGAGTGGTAGAAGATCAGACTGCTGAAAAATAATCTCAAAAGTTTCGTTGATTGGAATCATTGTGAACAAGAAGGTTACATCAAATGACACCATGAACTTATTTAAAAAGTTCATGCGGTTCACACTTTTGGAGAAGTGAAATGAGTCTTTCATAGTGTGCACGCCTAGCCGATGACGAATAGGTTCCAACTTCTCCGCAAGCCAACGTACCACCTTATGTTGGGGTGAGTTGATCATCGAAATTATAGGTCTTAGGGGGCCCTGTTTTTTGTTTATCTTCGGAAGGCCATATATGTGTAGCAAACGGAACCCTCGGGGTTTCAAATCATTGCACGTATTGTTGTCAATCAATTTCTTCTTTAGTAAATCTCTCAGTGCGTTTGTGATACGTTTTTCCTCAACCGGAAATAAGTTTTGGACTTTCTCACTCCTTTTTTTACCATAAACATACACGAATGTACAGCCTAGTTGATGATATCGGTGAAAAGAAAATTTTCTTCGGTGCCATTAACCGTCTTCTTAATCCTTATTAAAAATATATTTTTAATCAGTTGCCTGGTTCTCACCCTACACCCATTAATTTCATGTATTTTGAAGAAATATTTGTCTTCAATATTTTCTTGAAATCAACTGTTCAGCTAACAGTCTGGTCTCATTTACTTCACCGTCGTCTTCGGATGAATTTCCTTATAGACATCTGACTGATCATTACTGAGGTTCGCTCTCTAGTCCGTGTGGATTACGTTCCTGCAGACACAAATTCTCATATCCCCATCATCGTTACTGGTGAGCAGACTACTCAGAAATGCAATCTGGTTCAAATGATTCCTGAGAAGTCACTTTTTGTGATAGCGCGAGTATTTTTCCCCTTAATAATTCCAACATCGAAGTATAAGAAGGTCATTTGAAGGTCCTGCCGATATCCTCCATTTAATTAAATCCCCAATCATAATTCACAAAAAAGCAATTTAAAATTTCAAAGAATATATCTGGTTCCCATGTTACACAACGCGTGTTTGATATATACCAAACAGTGTTCGATCAATCGCTTGAGTTCCATACTGACTACTGTATAAACCAATCAAGTTGTTTTCTACCAATAATGTGACCTATTATTGGATCATGAGTGTCCTATACGTCTCACGTGGAACATTCTGACTGAAGAGATTCAAAGGGATGATCTGTCCAAAAGTTAGTCAAAATCAATGAACTAAATATTTTCTGTAGTTTGGTTTGTAAGTGTTAGTTGTGCTTTTACGGGTTGATCAGGGATTAATATCAGTTAGAGAACCATTGAAAACCTGGGAGTGTAGGACAGCTGCTTCATCTTATTTCGGGAGTCATCGGCAGTACGCACCCTCTGGAATTCGAACTCAGGACCTCCCGGTTACAAGGCAAGATATTGGTAGAAGTTGGAATTCATGAACTGGCCACTTAGGAGTCAGATCCCAGTGGCTGAATGGTATACGAGCTTGCCTTTTAATCGGAAGGTCTTAGGTTCGAATCCCAGTGGGTGCGTACTGTCGATGACTCCCAAACTAGGATGAAACAGCTGTCCAGTACTCCCTGACTGGTTTTCAATGGTCCTCTAACTGATATCAATCCCTGATCAACTTGAAATAAAAATTGTTACGTTCTCTTTATAGCATAAAAATACTTGAAATATTTAAGGTTATACCGCCATGATTAAAAAGTGTGAGGCAGGCTTCAGCTATTCTGCTCATCTTAATTCCGGTTGCTTCAGTAATTTACACACACACACACAAGGCTTTATCACAAGTAACTTGTCACTGAGATGCTCTTAGTGTGTGCTATTTGAGAATGACGCCTTGTTTTCAAAAATATGCTGATCACATGGAATGTATGAGAAAGAATTTTACCATCGCAATTACATACAATTATGAAAGATTTTATTTTGAAATACATAGTAACTGGCAGCATAAATGTCAAGTTGTTGAAATTAGACAGTGTCAGTGAGAGTAAATCAAGTGTGTTACTTTGTAGCTATTCGATGTGATACAGGTTTCACCACGAAATGACATCAGTTAGAGAGCCATGGGGAACCACGGAGTACTGGATGGATCTCTCCTCTCAGCCAGAGGCTCTTCAATCATACAAAGCCACTGGGGTTTCAACCCGTGACCTCCTGATCGTAAGATGACCTCGCACACCATCCAGCCACTAGAGTCCAACCCAGTGACCCATGAATCCCAATTTCTACCATTTAATAATATTTAGAACAAACGCCAGACAATCTTATAGGCGAGTAGCCATTCTCATTCCAACACTCGATTATTAATTCGATATTTACTAGCCACTGGCTGTATACAAGAAGCCATGTGTAGTTTTAGTGAGAAGTATTCACCTCTGGGGTTCACCAAGACAGGCGAGGGAGCGGTTACTAGCTTGTGACACTAGTCAGCACTAAATATCGCAAACTGGTAAAAGTTGCAACTCATCGGCTGGCTATTAGAACAGACCCAAGCAGCTGAATGGTCTAAGTGCTTCCCTCGTAAATAAAAGATCGTAATTTCGAAGGCTGGAGGGTGTGTTCAGACCTAGTGTAACATACTATGATATAGAAACTATCACATACTCCCTGATGATTCCCCAGTATGGTTACTTAACTCACGTCAGCCCGTGGTCAAACTTGAAAGAAGTCACAGGATTTCATCAGGAGCTGACATTAGTTAGAGAACCATTGGAAAACCTGGGAGTACTGGACAGCTGTTTCGACCTAGTTTGAGAATCTTCACCAGTACGCACCCATTGGGTCTCGAACTCACAACCTTCTGGTTACCAGGCTAGCGAGCTCGTATACCATTAAGCCACTGGGACGCAATCCAATGGCCCATGAATTCTAACCTCTGCCAATTCACGACATAACGTGACCCTTAGCCAATGTCTTCGGTGAGTATTTGAAAAAAGTCAAATCCCTAAGAAGAAAGTACTGGAGATTTATGTATTGTTCAAAAATTAGAGTAGAACCATACCCCAAGATCCAACTGAAAAGTGAATAATTCTTCGGTCAATCCTCTTGTCTTCTAGGGAAAAGAAAACACGTGATTCAGTGAAGAAATACTTTTTCCGACAATTCTGTTTACCATATATATGTGTGTTTGTACAATCTCAGTTATAAACAATTTTATTTCACAAATCACTCTCATTGTCTGACATCTGATACACACACACCAACTGAGATTAGGGAGTGTCAATCAGAATGCAGCTGAGGCATAATCAAAGTGACTGATTATTGACAAGCATCTGCGTAATAAACTAAAATGATTAAGAAATCAGTAAATACGAAAATAAGCAGAGAAATAGACTGGGGTAGTGATATTACGTAAGAAAACATGGAAGGAATGTTTTCGTTTAATTTATTTTATCAGTAACTCCAACATTTATGGATACAGATCATGCAAAAAGGAGTGATTGAAGGCATGTATTCTATTTCAACAAATACAGATTCAATAGTCAGGATGAGGCGGACAAGTATTGATTTTATTACAGTAATTTCAGTCTGAACTTCGCCGATGATATATGTCTGATTTCCCACAAACTAGTGATGAAAAACAACAAGTTGGCAGAAGAAGCATCCAGAGAAGATAGAACTACAGGTGAACATAGAGAAAACAGAGGTAGGTGATGAAGATTTCTGGCCAACACCAACAACAGACAACAATCAGCCAGCATAAATGGAAGGAACCTGAAAGAAACAACCTCCTTTACCTAGCCACCTACCCGGGAAGCATCGCCTCAACTACAGGCCAACGGAACTGACGAGGATATCAAAGCCAGAATCGGAAAAGCAAGACAAGTTTTCATTACTCTCAAGTCTGAGTGGAGGTCGACAGCACTCAGCATCAGAAATACGATTCGGATTTTTAACTCCAATGTGAAGTCAGTACTACTATACGGATCAGAGACTTGGCACATCATAAAGAGTACTTCGAACAAACTACAGACCTTCATCAACAGCTTTCTTCACTAACTACTCAAAATCAGATGGCCAGAAAAGATCAGCAACTTGGAGGGATCTCTGGAAACGATGAGTCAGCCCAACAGGAACCGATTGTGCAACAAATAGGCAGGAAGAAATGGAGATGGATTGGCTGGCCATACTCTGAGGAAACAATCAAGTGACATCACTAGACAAGCTATCGCGCGAGTGGAACCCAAACGGGAAGTGGCGAGGTGGTTATCCCACGGTGGGGTGACTTGGAGGAGGTCATGTGAAGAGAAGATGAAAGCATGTGGGTAGACTTGGAGCCAGACGAAAACTCTAGCAGAGAACCGAACGCAGGGGAGACGTGCGGCTGAAGCTCTATGTTCCCCTAGGAATTATTATTATTTATTATTATTGCTCCCTTGGGTTCCTAGTGGAACATAGGGCTTCAACTGCACGTCTCCATTTGCTTCTGTCTTCCACTCTACTTTTCACCTCCATCCATGTTAGTCCATATTCTTTCAACTCCTCTTCACACGATCTCCTCCATGTCACCCTTCCATTGACGTCCCTCTCGCCGCTTCCCTTTCGGCCTGGTTCCACTCGAGCAATGGCCTGACGCGCGATGTCACCCAGCGGTCTCCTCAGCGAGTGGCCGATCCATCTCCACTTTCTCCTGCATATTTGTTGGTTGGCAATTGGTTCTTGTTTTGTTTGTTCCCATAGTTTCTTGTTGGTGGTGATTCTTCCCCGCCATCTGATCTTCAGTATAGAGCCAGCGAAGACAGTCAGTTGTTGATGAAGGTCTGCAACCTTTTGGAAATATTCTTTGTGACCCGCCCGCCAAGTTTCTGATCCATAGAGAAGAACTGACTGACTTGACGTTTGTATTGAAAATCCGACCGACTTTTGTCGTTAATGTTGGCTGAGTGACGAAGATTTCCAGATTGGTTTCAGGTTGATGAGTGAATGTGTTTCTCGCCTTCCCGATTCTCGATGTGACATCCCCTACGAATTAAAGGAAATAATAATTTCAGTCTCGTAGAGTTAATTAACCAGTATCAACACCACATTCAATAATTGTGACCCTCGTAGAACCACTTCCACCTCACACTAACAATGATGGAGTATGATGTTCCTGCACTTTTTTGATCAAACTCCCCATCCGACTACCGATATACCTAGCTTCACAGAAATAGGTGGACTGGGAGACACTCAGAATAGGCTAACAGCAGGATGTTATCCTTCTTGATAGTGGAAACTGAAAAACAATCATCTTGATGAAGCTTCTGTTGTAACATCCTACCTTGGAGCATGTCAGCGACTAGGTCAAATATGAATACGGTGTTCATACAGAATTCTTCTCTGACCTGGAGAGTGTACACTATCAGTCAATTATTGTAAGTGCTCTTATTATAAGAGTTGTGAAGTTTAATGTTAGAAATCAAAACACTTAAAATTCTCTGAACAGACGTGAAAGTTATGTGTGGTCATAGTTTATAATTTTTCTAATAATGAAGATTTTATTCCAAAATCCATCACGAATTCATGTCAGTTAGAGAAACTTTCAATACTGCCAGGGAATACTGGACAGTGTTTTCACCCCAGCTGGGGACTCTTCATCCGTACGCGCCCACTGAGGTGCGAACCCGTAGACTTCCGGTTATATTCAGTCCGATAGCCTTCAAGTTCCAACTTCTGCTAGTTCGTAATTTTAGAAAGGGTCCGTGTGGCTGAATAGTCTGATTGGAAGATTCTGAGTTAAAACTCGGCGGGTGCGTACAACTGTAGAGTCGCATACCAGGATGAAACCGCTTTCTAGTAAGCACTGGTTTTCGACTGGTCTTCAATTCACGTCAATCCATGATTAAATATTAGAGAGATTTTATCTCAACAAGGTAACTCATTCTTTTATTTTATTCTATTTTACCAAGTGAATTCATTCTACTTCACTTCACCTTCGCCGTCTTCACTGTTATCACCATCGTACTTATAATTTCTTAGGCGACACTTGACCTACTATTTGCTGTAATAGTTAGTAATTGAAAGTGAAGACCTACAAACATCTACGTCGTTGTAGGATCCGAAGTATTAGTTCCTCCATCTTCCATGCTGAGCTGTGAGACACTGGGTGAGGTTCAAGTTACTATGAACCAACTTCAGTACAACTAATACATGAATACTGAGGTAAATACATTCTGTAAACATACATAGATGAGATGGAATCCATTAGCTATCACCTTCGATTTTCTCCCCTCGGTTTCAATTACGTTGGATCTGAAGCTTAAAGCTCCAGCTTTTATAATGGCAGTCTTTGATGTATGTTTTACATCTCATAAACTGCAAATGCTTATCAATTATGAAGTCTTTATATCTTGTTTCAGCACCATTCGCTTTACACCTCCTCTTACCTCCAAATATTACGACGTGTGGAGACTGCCAGCATTAAAACTGACAGGCAATGGGTATTCTTTAGCACAGAACCCATTAAAATGTTATACATGTTCGATGATACGATAATTTCATCGAACATTCACCTTTGAATGATCATACCACAAGTAGTGCAACGTTTTGTCTAATTATTGATGGGGTGTACGCTGGACTGACTGAAAAAGACGGAGGAGAATCGAATGAAGTGGAGATATGTCTCCAAAATTCTGTGTTCCAATAGAAATTCAAGGGAACTATGTGGAATGACAATGAGAGAGATAATATCAAGTGGCCTGAAAAATGCTGAGTTTTTACCAAATCACCTATCTTCTTGGAGTCAATCATTCTGCACTTAGCTATATTCTTAAGTTTTGATAACCCCTTACTACTGGTTTGATGTATGTGATTGACTTGACTCACTGTCATTGCAAGGTATTTTGTAAATTATATTATTTTGTCTAATTGGGTCAGCCTACAGGGTGCTTTAACCTACAGAGCTTGTCCCTAACGGAGTGGGTTTGTAGGATTAAATGCCACTCTAACTCATGCTTTATTAGCAATCTTACTTAGGGTCTCAGATGTCCCCTCCCTCCTCATATGATAAAACTGTAGATGCTTTATATTCTTTCTTATTTATGTTATCATTATTGGCTTCATTCTGGTTTTTACTTTGATTTTGACCTTCTGTGGTCTTCCTAGTGAATTTTATGGAGTAGGTAGTTATTTAACACAAACCCCAGTGGCTCAGTGGTCTACGAGCTCTCCTTGTAACCGAAAGGTCCTGGGTTCGAACCCCGGTGGGTGCGTACTGCTGAGGAGTCCCAAACTAGGACGAAACAGCTGTCCAGTACTCCCAGCTGGTTTTCCAGTGGTTCTCTAACTGATATCAATCCGTGATCAACTCGTAAAACATAACTAATCCTTACAAACCAAAACTATAGAAAGATATACTATTACCTTTGATATTTGGTTTGAACGATCTTCATTGTTATTTTGACTTTCAATATGTCCTTTTAAGTTGAACTAAGTCTATATTTTTTTCACCCCGTAACTCTTTGTTATATATAATTGCTGAGATTTTGTAAATTCCGGTTTAATAATACTTTGAGAAAGCTATCAGCATTAAATAGCGAAACGTCAGTAAAAACAATATCGTTTTGTTTTTCATTCATTGGGAAATACAAAAACCTCTATTATACTGTATATATCATAACTGATATGATTATGAACAATAAATGTTCGAAACGTCATCAAGTCAATAATACTGTTACACTCACTGTGTGATACATCTAATAAACAAACTAATATGGAATTACTTACTACCACAGTGCCCAAGTTTTACACATATATTAACACAAACCAGCTATTCTTCTAACTGTCCCATTTCATGACTTAGGTCTTCTGATGTACTACTTAGTGTTGTTATTGCTGGGTTTGTAAGACACACTCATCCAAGCCTGCCCTCACAGATTATGGATGATATGAGTTAAGGTCTAAGTGTTTATTAGAATTTGTTGGCCAAATGAGGTTAATTTTGAACCACGTCACTAGCAATCTGAAGCCATTGGATCTTAGAGTTTCGATGACTCTAACCAGGATGTTTACATCTGTCTGACACTTTTATCACTTGTGAAAGCAAATATCACCTAATTAACGTCCTTGGAGTATTTAATAGCTGTCACTCAAGCCACGAAACTTACGGTTGAAGCAGAAACCGGACAGACAATGCCCTTTGTCGACGCTAGACTAACAAAGAAGATTCATAGGGCTTTGAAAGGATAAATTTAAAAAAAAGCATGGTATAGCTATGGGCTCACCACTAGGCCCATTACTTGCAGACTTCTTCATGGCAAAACTCGAAAACACATGCATGAAGAAAATGATCGATACCTTCGGAATCTACAAGAGATACGTCGACGACACTTTCATTATCGTCAACAATGAAGAGAATCTAGACGACATCCTGAAATCGTTTAACAACTGCCACTCCGCAATTCAGTTCACGCTGGAAAAAGAGTCCAACTCTAAAATATCCTTTCTTGACATCCAACTAACAAGACGAGAACAGGACGGAACACTGAAAAGATCTATCTACAGAAAGTCAACATGGAGCGGACAGCTTAATAACTTCCACAGTTGGGTACTCCTATACACCAAACGGAACCTCATCCGTTCACTTAGCTACAGAATTCGCAGAATTTGTACCCCGGACACCGTAGAAGATGAACTGGACAATCTCAAGAGAATCCTCGTCGAGAATTGTTACCCAGAACGATTTATTGCAAAATCTATGAATCCTAGGCCACAAAAGCCGCCCATGCATAGCGTCCCGAAGAAACCGCTTTACATGAACCTTCAATTCAATGGAGATATATCTGCGGAAACACTAAAAAATCGACTATCGCGCTCACTCAAGAAGACCTTCTTCGCAGCTGAACTACGACTAACTTTCTCCACAAAACCTATGATTCATGTGAACGTGAAGGATAAGCTACCACTGTTGGTCTCATCAGTGTGTATTTATCAATTCACCTGCTCGTGTGGAGCCAGGTATGTTGGCCGTACCCAGCGTTCGCTTTCCAAGAGTATCACCGAACACTTACTAGCATGGTTTTACAAAGGAGAAAAACGATGTCCCCGCAGCTCCATCTTAGAACATCTGATAGAATCCGGACACCAAGCTGCACCCCAAACAAACTTCAAAGTCGTCTACAGAGTAAGAAGTAGTCTTCCTAAAAGTGTACGAATCAGACTTCTTCAAACTGCAGAAGCAATGGCGATTCACTTGCTAAATCCTGAACTCTGCACACAGAAGAAGTTCGTTCAATCACTACACTTGCAGAGGACGTCATCTATATTATTACCTGACAAGTAAATTCTACCTAATCTTTTTTCTCTTTCTTCATTAGTATTATTTTGTCTTCTCAATTGTAATATTTTGCATTTTCAACTCTCTTGTTCTCTACCCCCACCCGATTTAATTTCTACACCTCACTACCATTGTTATTGACCTTAACAACGCTCAGTTTCTAGTCATTTATTTTACGTCATCCAACTTAATTGCTCAATTTCAGTTCTAATTTAAATGGAATTATTATCTACCCCACTTCTATTTAGTCTCTCTCTACCTGTAATTACTTCTGTTGCTACCCTGACCTAAGTTAAAACATTTTAGTCAATTATAATACCTCATCTAACTGACTAACTCAATCTTACTTTAGTTTCTGTCCAATTAACCTTGTTTCTATATTAGTCCCAGTGGCTTAACGGTATACAAGCTCGCCTTGTAACCGAAAGGTCCTGGGTTCGAATCCCGTGGTGTGGGTGCGTACTGCTGAAGAGTCCCAAACTAGGACGAAACAGCTGTCCAGTACTCCCAGGTTTTCAAATAGTTCTCTAACTAATGTCAGCTCATGATGAAATCCTGAAACCATTCTTTTATTACCTGATCAATTATCTAATTTTGACAAACCCCATGTACACACACACACACACAAATAATTATATATAAATGCCAGGGAGTACTGGACAGCTGCTGTTTCATCCTAGTTTGGGAATCATCGGCAGTACGCACCCACTGGGTTTCGAACCCAGGACCTTCCGGTTACAAGGCAAGCTCGTATACCATTCAGCCACTGGGACCCGATTCAATGGCTCGTGAATTCTAACTTCTACCAATTCGTGATTTAGCGCGACCCCAACCATTGTCGTTGGTGGGACATCCATCCACACAAGTGACATCTAATTGGACCTCACTGGTCACGACTTCTCACTAGAACTCAGGAAACTCCAACCTGTAGCAAGTCACTAGCGAGCATCAGATTAACTTTCTATAGTTTGGTTTTCGTAAGGATTAGTTATGTTTTACGGGTTGATCACGGATTGATATCATTTAGTTTCCTGAGTTCTAGTGAGAAGTCGTGACCAGTGAGGTCCAATTAGATGTCACGTGTGTGGATGGATGTCCCACCAACGACAATGGTTGGGGTCGCGGTAAATCACGAATTGGTAGAAGTTAGAATTCACGAGCCATTGAATCGGGTCCCAGTGGCTGAATGGTATACGAGCTTGCCTTGTAACCGGAAGGTCCTGGGTTCGAAACCCAGTGGGTGCGTACTGCCGATGATTCCCAAACTAGGATGAAACAGCAGCTGTCCAGTACTCCCTGGTTTTCAATGGTTCTCTAACTGATATCAATCCGTGATCAACCCGTAAAACATAACTAATCCTTACGAAAACCAAACTATAGAAATATATAAATGCGATTGTACAGCTATGTGAATGAATTCGCCGTCGAAAAGAGTTTCTCTTCGCTGAACGTCTTCTCTTTTTCACATGATAAATTATTTACAGAAAGCCTATGATGAACGGCAAGTCGACAAACACTTACAATTCACCATCCATCAATCGTAAGCGGGACCTGACAATATCTCTGGCGACTAGAATCTGGAGAATCTGCAGTAGCAGTAGATATCACTTTTCTGAGGACACTCCTAAGAAATGGCTATCCCTCACGCCTTATACATATAAATACACAAAGCTGAAATCCAACAGAGAATATCACATCTCTGTGCTGAAGAAGATGCTGTACATAAATGTGGCCTTCAAATGCGACTTTCCGTCCGAAATCCTAAAGAAGACAACATGTGAAGCCGTGAACAGGACATTTTCTGCTGTTGCATTACGATTGGTATTCTCATGCCGCCAAATGTTCTTCAGCAACTCTACAGATAAACTACAGCATTTCATCACTTTTTTTTGTGTATCTATCTACCATTTCACTTGCTCATATGCAGCGAGACAAATAAACAGATCGTTCGATGCGTGTTTTATCCAAAAAGTCAAAAAACATTATCTTGATTGGCCATGGGAAGGTAACAATGGGTCAATAAGGAGTGTTATAATGAACATATATTCAATACTGGTCACCCACTGTATAATCAGAATTCATTCAGAATCATCTACAAAGTCAAAAGAAGCCTCCTAAAAATAGTGGCTATGCCTCCGTAGACTTTGCATCACCGAAGCTTTAGAGATTCAAATGCAAAACCTTGATTGAATGCACACAAAAGAGACTTCTCCATCCAAGATCAACTATTTTGTACATTTTGTTTTATTGTATGACATTTTGGTAACATCTTTTCCCCCAACTAACCCTCTATTTTCTTCTTTTTACCGACTACGTAATCTATTTTGGACACTTGTCTCCATGCTGCTTTACATTAACATCCTATTTTCCTGGATATCTTTCATATTATGTAACCCTAGTCAAGACTTAGTAAATCTCACCCCACTCACCTCCTGCCAAATGCCATTTGATTATTGGCCACATGTTTTGGAATATTCTGATGACGTAAACAATAGGCCTAACTAATTTTTATTCTGGTTTGACAAACCTAATGTGCGCATTCACACGCACACACACCTAAATAAAAAATAATTACATATAATTGGTATGGTATAGCTAAACTGAATGAACTCGCCGAAAACAATTAAAGAACCTTCGCTGAACATTGTGTTGTAAACTGATAATGCACACGTATTGACTGAAGCATCGCTTCTCGGCTCTCTGAGCTAAGATCATGTGTGTGCGTCGGTGGCGCAGTGGTAAGGATTCTCGTCGGCCATGCACATGGTCCGGGGTTCGAGCCCTCGCCGACGCACACCTGATATCTATGGTCGGCCTGCGAATTTTCGGCTACCGATATCCACGCTGAAAATTCCACACTTGTACCAAAAATACGGTGTGGAATCAAGCTGTAACCATAAAATAAAATATCACATGCATTTGTTCAAGAAATAAAGGCATTATTATTAGGAAAATTATAAACTATAACCAAACAGAGTACATGCTTGATTTAAATGATTTTATTGCACGTATATGGATGACACTTTCATTCTTTGTGATAATGATTGCGATAGGAGTACAATAATTATTGAACTCAATGAAGTACATTCTCCGCTATGAAATTCCCATCGCGAAGAGGAATCCCAAGAAAGAATTGCCTTCCTGGATGTCCTACTTAAAAAAAAACCAGATATAGTAGCATAAAAAGAAATTTGCATAGAAAAAGTACTTGGACAGGACAATAGACACACATTTTCACAGCTTCGTTCCTATCAAGTACAAAAGAAATTTAGTAAAGACCCTCAGTCACAGGGTTAGTTAGAGCTATATGCTCAGAAGAAGTAAGTGAAGATGAATTAAGCATTGTAAATGATACTTTAATTGAAAATGGCTATCCTGAAAAATTTATCAAGAAACACATGACAAAGAAAGCGGAAAAGGACTACTCACTATCTCTGTAAACAAGAAGCCACTTTATATACGACTACAATTCAAGGGTGATATACCAAGTGAGATAATTACGAGGAAATTAAGAAAATCAGTTCAAAGAACTTTTAATGCTGGCGAACTACACTTTTTATTCTCTACACGACCGATGGTGCTACCTCGACTGAAAGATGAAGTACCTAAACTAGCTAGCCACTTCAAATTGTACCTACCAATTCAACTGCAACTGTGCTTGTGGAGCGAGTTATATTGGCCGTTGCTCTAGGAACCTGATTTTTCGTGTTCGCTAGGGAAAATCTCCCACTATGGCTAACAACAGGTGCAGTGAAAACCATTAACAGTTCGATATTGGACTATCTGGTGCAAACCGGCCACAGAGCCAGCTAGCATTGAAGGATCCTTCTCTATAATCTACCAGGTGCCTAATCAATTTTATTTTTTTATTTTTGATTACAGCTTGATTTCACACCGTATTTTTGGTACAAGTATGGAATTTTCAGCATGGATATCGGTAGCCGAAAATTCGCAGGCCGACCATAGATATCAGGTGTGCGTCGGCGTGGGCTCGAACCCCGGACCAAGTACATGGTCGGCGAGAATCCTAACCACTGTGCCACCGACGCACTGTTGTTATTTCATATAACCGAGTAATAGTCATGCATTTTATTTTATTATTGTTAACCATATTAGTTCTAAAGTGGTTGTAAAAAAAAACTACGAAATGACGATATCATCTCGTGAAATTTATCTTCTAAATGCCTTAAACATAAAAGAAATCAGTTCCTTTTATGAATTTAAACAAAGCAGTAACAAAACTTAATTTTCTATAGTTTGGTTTGTAAGGATTAGTTATGTTTTACGGGTTGATCACGGATTGATATCAGTTAGAGAACCATTGAAAATCAGGGAGTACTGGACAGCTGCTGTTTCATCCTAGTTTGGGAATCATCGGCAGTACGCACCCACTGGGTTTCGAACCCGGGACCTTCCGGTTACAAGGCAAGCTCGTATACCATTCAGCCACTGGGACCCGATTCAATGGCTCGTGAATTCTAACTTCTACCAATTCGTGATTTACCGCGACCCCAACCATTGTCGTTGGTGGGACATCCATCCACACACGTGACATCTAATTGGACCTCACTGGTCACGACTTCTCACTAGAACTCAGGAAACTCCAACCTGTAGCAAGTCACTAGCGAGCATCAGATTAACTTTCTCATCCTTACAAACCAAACTATAGAAAGTTAATCTGATGCTCGCTAGTGACTTGCTACAGGTTGGAGTTTCCTGAGTTCTAGTGAGAAGTCGTGACCAGTGAGGTCCAATTAGATGTCACGTGTGTGGATGGATGTCCCACCAACGACAATGGTTGGGGTCGCGCTAAATCACGAATTAGTAGAAGTTAGAATCCATGCACTGGCCATTGAATTGGGTTCCAGTGGCTGAATGGTATACGAGCTTGCCTTGTAACCGGAAGGTCCCGGGTTCGAATCCCAGTGGGTGCGTACTGCCGATGATTCCCAAACTAGGATGAAACAGCAGCTGTCCAGTACTCCCTGGTTTAAAATGGTTCTCTAACTGATATCAATCCGTGATCAACCCGTAAAACTTAATTTGTCTGAATCGTGTTGTAATGTATTCGCGTACAACACATTGCAAACAATCTGACCCGTCACACAGGGACTTGTTATAGGATTATATACATGCATGAAATTAATAAAGAGTTAAGAGATGAAAAAATAGACTACTTAGGTCAAGTTAAAAAGACATATTGAAGGTCAAAATAATAATGAAGATCACTAAACCAAGTAACAGAGGTAATAGTACATCTGTTATGATGTCAATCAAAACAAAGTTTACTAAGGAAGGTTCAGTGTGATGAGGAATTATTGCTTTGAACGAATAAAGGTAGTTTAAACTTCCTAAATGTGCTTCCACAAACATTAGTATGCTCCCTCCTTCAAATACGTTCTATAGATAGTTTTAAAAGATGTGTAAACATCAATTTTCTATCCTGTCTTCTCTGTAATATGTTTCGGAATAGAGGAGCTAGGTTCACCATTAATGGGTTCTGGGGATTCTATTTGCTTCTGAAGCCATTTAAAAATATGAGTCTTGGTTTTCTGACTACTTTGTATCTCCTGATAAACTTGTCTGAATAATTGTTATCAACCAGAGTTTGTGCCAGTTTCCTTTCTTCCTCATCAAGTTTGTCTTGAGTGCACATTCGTTGGATTCTACTGAAGAGACACCTCGCTCAATAAGGCTTTTTTGTACCGAAAAGAGCAGAAACTATGATCAGATTGTTCGAAATGTGTTCCACAAAAGCACTAGACATGATACAGACAACTTACGTCTTCTTATCTCTTTGTCTAAATTATAATCATAGCTAAGAAATATCAAGTGTCATATGGCAAAACAAATAATGTCATACATAGAATAATTCATAAGATTTATAGATGCTGTAAAGGAGTGTAAAATTATGGGTTTAGTAAGCAAATAAGATAAAAACGTGACATAACATTGTGTGGAATTTGATAACATAGAATTCAACTTTGCGAAACACAACTGATTTAGTATGACAAGCAGGACAAGGTAGTTTCAATTAACATAATAAGGTATGGATATATAAACTAAATAAATAAAATGAAATACTAGTAGGGTCAGGGTGTAAATGGGGATTACCATAGTTTAGCATAGAAGGATTAAGACCATGAGAGTTGGAGGAGTTGAACACACTTTTTCTAAATACGGAGATCTGGCTTTCTTATCTTGATAACCAGAGCTTCACCAATACAACAGAGAAGTCAGATACGTAGTGATATGGGCAGATAATTCTTCACCTTGTAGATGCCTTCAAAGGCTGAGGCTGTAAAGATGTAAGGCTGCCAGTATCCACCATCTGATGCTCAGTGATTGTGGCTACATCCATTTTGTTGCATACTCCTGGACAAAACCAAAGTCGAACGACCGATATACTTAGCTCCAAACCGGCAGGTAAATTGAAAAACAAACTTAGAGTTGGTCAGCTGCAGGATCCTGTGCTTCAAGAGGCTATTGGATAGTAATGGTCGACTAGAAAACGCTATTCTCAACTACACTTCATGGAATATCCTTTCCAGGAACTGTAAGATCGATTAGGTTGAACAGATTTGCACTCACTAATTTCATCAATTCGGTATTTATTCTACCAGTTACTCCGTATCTTTAAATATCACATATTCGTGAAACAGCCCACCATTAGACTTAAGTTTGTCAGAATCATCACATGTTCAATAATATATTAAACCAACTAAGAATTTGGATAATTTAATACAGACGATTTAAAATTATGTTGTTCAATGTATTACATACAATACAGTAACAATTTAAACAATCATAAAAATGATAACAGATGACCTTTAGGTGAGAGAATAAAACATTAATTAAATAAAATGTCAAACAAAGGTGAAAAATGACAAAAATATAGAAATAAATTTCAGCATGTAACATTTACCGATATTTATGATAATAATCACAGAGTATGACATATAAGTCACGTGATAACTTACAGAGGTTTAAAACATTTATGACTACTGATAGAATATATAATACTACTAATCTTATAAATAGAGAGTTAATGATTTATTCTGCCTAATCCAGATTTTATGGAGGATTTCACCATGAGCTGACATCAGTTAGAGAACCACTGGAAAACCTGGGAGTACTGGACAGCTGTTTCGTCATAGTTTGGGACTCTTTATCAGTGCGCACCCACCGGGGTTTGAACCCAGGACCTTCTGGGTACCAGGTGAGTTCGTAGACCATTGAGCCACTGAGACCAGATCCAATGGTTCTTGAATTCTAACTTCTGCCAGTCCACGACATAGCGTGACCACTTCGCAATGCCTCATCTTCGACCTACTGTACCCTACTGGTCACGGCTTCTCACTAGAAACCCAGGTTAACTGCCTAAATAGGGTCAGTCGCTAGTGAGCATCAGATTAATTAATTTTCAAGTATTGGTTTTGTAGGGATTTTGTTTGATTGCATGGAGGATTTCCAGTGGTTCTCTAACTGATGTCAGCTCATGGTGAAGTCCTTCATACAATCAAACAAAATCTCTACATAAACCAATACTTGAAAATTAATCCAGATTTATCTAAGCCTTGTATCATAATATATTTTACTTATCTGAATGACTTCATCAGTGGAACATTTGAATCTCTATGACGACGCATTCATTTAACTTGTCAGTTTATTTAAGAATTGAAAACATTTATGCCCCGAAATACAATAGATATATACCTAAAATATGTTGATGATATGTTAGATGGTTGGAGGTGATCGGCAGGAAGCTCAGTGGTAACGTCTGTGACTTCAGCACTCACTGTGTGATGTGGGTTCGAGTCCCAGAAGGGACATGAGTTCTTTCAAGGTTGGAGATACACCTTACTGACTGGTGAGTGCAAACCAACACAAAACCTAGCTCCCGGCAAGGCTTCCTTCCCATAACCTCCAACCAACCGTAAGATCAACAATTCATAGTACATCGTGACCTAGCAGGATGACCGATAGAATTCAGTCTGCACCAAAACAGAGGACTAGACACATTACACGAGTTAGTAACTAGTGTTCAATCAAAAGTATGTTAAGGATATTTTTATTGTCTGTGGAAGTAGATGAAAAGCTGAAGACATATTAATGAAATTCAACTCATGCCATCCAAATCTCAATTTCACAGTAGAACATGAGGAAAACGATACTATTAAATTCCTAGACGTTTTCCTAGAGAAAATGACTGTTGGCACTATCGAAAGATCTATCTTTGGAAAGTTTTCATGGACAGGAAAAACATACATTTCAAGAGCTTTGTTCCAATCCACTGTGAAAAAACTTAGAAAACTGTTCAATGGAGCACAGAAAATTTCTCCTGACAGTACACGGGAGCATGAAATAAAGACTCTAAAGGATATCTTATCTAAGAATGGATATCCTGAGAAGTTCATTAATAAATACTCTAAAGAAATGAGCTTCTGCAAAACAATCCAAACAATCCCAAAGAAATCTGTCTATATCAGTTTGCCGTTCAAAGGAGATAATATACAGGAAGTAGTCAAACGAAGACTCGATAAAGCTGACAAGAGGACTTATTATGCTGCAAAACCCATCCTCCTTAACACCACAAAGCGGGTGCTTCAACAATCTGGGAAAGACCAGTCGCCAATTCTCAACACTTCAGACAGTGCATAACAGTTTGAATGTGTTTGTGGTAGCAAATACATAGGTCGTAAAGAAAGGCGACTGTCTACTCGCATGATGAAACATTTGCCAAGGTTGTTGAAAACAGCTGAAATCTAAGTACTAAAATGTTCAGTAACAATGCGTCTTGTAGACTAGACTTTCATGATATCGACGCTGTCAGAAGACAAATAAACAGGAAGATGCTTGTAATTGTGGAGGCTTGTGCAGTTGGAGTTTATAAACCAGGTCTGTGCGGAAATGGTGGTCACTCTGAATCGATCATGGCGATATACTTTACTTTTTAACTGTCACTATTGTTGTCAATATTTTATTCTACTCCTTATTATTACCATTTATGATCCCCGTCACTCTTGAAGCCTTAACAGGTAAGCCAATTATTTATTATCGCCTGTTCCTCAGCTGTTGTTAATCCTCACCAGTACGATCCACAGTGTGACTTTCGTCTCACTTAGTTGTACTGTATTATAGAAAATACTTGATATTGATAAATTCGTTGCAATGAGTTTCTTCGCTGAATGTTTTGTTCTTAGCGTTACAATGCGCAAAAAATATATAAGAGGGAATGGAGATGAATTTGGAGCACACTGGGGAGATCGTCGAAGGAAGGCTTCGTGTGCCTTTGAAAGTGTGTGGGCGGTTGTTACGTCCCGGCTGTCCACACCGTGGAAGTTGATTAATTCTTCAGGTACCTGAAACAGAGAGAGGGTTAGTGTTGCGTGACCGTAGAGCCCAGAAGACAACTGTTTGAGGCCGGTCACACGCGGCCTGTATGAACTAGCTTCTGGGATTGGCTTCGTATTAGTAAACTCACCGCCAGTTATGGACAACCGAAGGGTAAGTCGGGATGTACAATTTTTGGGGTCGACTTTTTCTAATCCCCTCTCTCCAGAGTGGAGAGACAGCATAGCTGGCTGGCTGGCGGGCATGCTGTTCATCTGAGGGAAACACCTCAGTGCTGTTACATCCCTGTTCCCCAGCAGTACGACTTCGCCCTCAGACCCTTAGCATAGTGTAAGAAAGATTCTTACAGTATATCGGTAACTGCATTTAGTCTAATAGCTATCCTAACAACCTTCTGGGCATAGTAGGACCTACAGGAACATATGTTCCAGCCAGTATAGTTTGTTGGGTCATCGCGATGTGCAAGCCCGACCACCACGTCAAGGTAGCAGCTATCGGTCGGGGTGGAAGGACAGCACTTGAATGGAACCTGACCAAGAAACAATGAAATGGGCATCACATCTAGAGTGGAATGGAGGAGATCGTGTAAACCGGAAGAGATGACAGATTGTACGAAATCGTGGGACTAGCTATAGAGGCCTGCATAAAATAGAACAAAGTGGATACGTGCTGTTGTAACCCTATTTTTCACTCGGAACTATAATATAATAATAATAATGTTAAAATCAGGATTCATTAAATTAAAATGTCACTCAAGTGACATTTGCTGTTAAGACTTGTAAATTATAGGCACGATATTGTGTGTGTGTGTGTGCGCGCTTGTTGTTTTTTACTCGGAAAACACGTTAAAACATGAAAATATTTTTACCGAGGTCACAAAATAGGATTGAATATTTGTAAAAAAATATACATTTTTAAAATCTCCGCGAGATTGAAATGAGTAATTCCAACATTTCCAGTGTTCGCCAATCTCGTCCCAACTTCTTCAGAGAAATTAATCGAAATTAACATAACATAGGTTTGTGTATAAAAGGAATATCTCTTGTTTTTTAAAAAACTTTGTCCAATCATGAATCATAAAACAAGTATAAACAAGTAGGTGGCACAGTGGTTAGGACTCTCGCCGACCACGCACATGGTCCGGGGTTCGAGCCCACGCCGACGCACACCTGATATGCTATGGTTGGCCTGTGAAATTAGGGCTACCGATATCCACGCTGAAAATTCCATACTTGTACCAAAATACGGTGTGGAATCAAGCTGTAATCAAAAATAAATAAATAAACAAAATTGTACGAGTTGTGATCAAAATTTGACCTCGGACTTACAAATATTGGCCTACCTTTGTTAAACACTTTAAGCACGGCGTGTATATGTGCGTGTGCGAATAAACAGTTGCAAAACAATGTCTTAACGTCTCCATAAGAAGATATAGACAGTCGGGAAACTTTGACCAAGTATTATTAGTTAGTGATACATATCCATTCTTATTTATTAATCAGGATTTCCTATACGCCAGCTAACATCACACTTTCATGTATGTCTGTTCAAACTGTTAGTATCTAGAATTTTATGATTAGACGTATTTTCAAAATTATGGTGTTTAGGATTAGAGTTTATAGTTGAAGCACCCTGTCGAACTTATTACTTTGTCTTCTTTCTGAAAATTGAGCTGATTTATTCGACCTACTGGAGAGTTGTCAGGCAACTCGACAGCTACGGATTTCGGATATGCATTTTGTTGCAGACAGCGGAGAGTGGAAACACGATGATTGTGCCAATTACATAGTTTCTTTGTTAATTTAATTCGATTGCAAAATAATTCAAGTGAACTTTCGTCAAGATTTGACAGAATAGTTCTCAAATATTTGGGAGCCGAGTGAGAAGTAGACATTTTGGTCACAGCTCACACAATTTTGTTTATTATACATGCTGATTCCTATTTTATGACTCATGATTGGACAAAGTTTTTAAAAACAAGAGATGTTCGTTTTATATATCAATCTCTGTTATGTTAATTTCGATTAATTTCCCTGAAGAAGTTCGGACGAGATTGTTGAACACAGGAAACGTTGAAATTACTCATTTCAATCTCTCTGAGATTTTGCAAATATAATTTTTTTTACAAATGTCTACTTCTCACTCGGCGCCAAAATATTTTAGAACTATTCTACAAAATCTTGATGACAGTTCATTTGAATGGGATTAAATATGTTTCTGTATTTTCTTCCATCTGTTTTGTTGCATTACTATTATTATTGCTCCTTCGGGTTCCTAGTGGAACATAGGGCTTCAACTGCACGTCTCCATTTGCTTATGTCTTCTGCAATACTATTCGCCTGCATCCATGTTAGTCCATATTCTTTCAACTCCTCTTCACACGATCTCCTCCATGTCACCCTTCCACTGACGTCCCTCTCGCCGCTTCCCTTTCGGCCTGGTTCCACTCGAGCAATGGCCTGACGCGCGATGTCACCCAGTGGTCTCCTCAGCGAGTGTCCAATGTGTCATCTCCACTTTCTCCTGCATAGTTGTTTGACGTTTGTACTGAAAATCCGACTGAATTTTGTTGGTGATGATGGCTGAGTGACGAAGATTTCCAGATTGATTTCAGGTTGATGAATGTGTTTCTCGCTCGCCTTCCCGATTCTCGCTCGATTTGACATCCTCGTCCGTTCCGACTTCCTGTAGTTGAGACAATGCTCCCTAGATAAGTAGTAGAATGAAGTAACCTCTTTCAAATCCCTCCCGTTGATGGTGATTGGCGTTGGATGTTGCTGTTGTTGTTGTTGTTGGCTGGTTATTTTCATAACCTCCGTCTTGTCTATGTTCACCTGGAGTCCTGTCTTCGCCGGCTGCTTCTTCGACCAGTTTGTCGGTTTTCGCTTGTAAGTCTTCGATTTTGTGATGACATCAAACATAAATCATCCACGCGCTAAATCCAGGTCTTCTAGGTTCTTCACGTCGGTCCAGGATATTCCTGTCTTCTCGTTTCCCACAGTCTGACGCATAATCCAGTCCACCACAATTAGGAATATCATTGGTGATAATAAGCACCCTTGTCTGACTCCTGTGTTTACTCCAAACGCCTCTCTGAGTTTTCCGTTGTGGATCACTTGGCATGTGCCGTTGTCGTACAGCTGTTGAATAAGGTTGATGAATATTTGGGGTACGCCATAGTACTCGAGTAATTTCCAAATTACTTCACGGTCAACGCTGAGTGTCGAAGGCCTTCTCAAAGTCTATAAAGTTGAGGTAGAGGTTTGATTGCCATTCCATGCTTTGTTCTGTGATGATGATGATGCGTAGAGTTGCAATTTGGTCAGTACATGATTTGCCTTTCCTGAATCCAGCTTGTTCTGGTCGGAGTTCTGTCTCCAGTGCGTCCTTTAATCTCTCCAGGATGATGCGACTCAGGATTTTACTTGGCGTCGACAGGAGCATGATTCCTCGCCAGTTCTTGCAGAGTGAGGCGTAAGTCGCCCTTCTTTGGTAGTTTCACGAGGTAACCTTTCCTCCAGTCAGTAGGCACCTTTCCCTCCTTCCAGACCTTTTGCAATAATGGAGTCAGCATGTCTGCTGTAGTCTCTGGGTCCGCTTTCAGTGCTTCAGGGGGTATTCCATCTGGTCCGGCTGCTTTTCCAGCTTTCAGAAGCTTGATTGCGTTCAAGACTTCAGCTCTCGTTGGAGGATTGGTGTCAACTTGCAGTTGTGTGCGCGCTGTTGTTGGTATTTCTGGACGGGTTGCAGGTGATGGTCGGTTCAAGAGTCCTTTGAAGTGATCCGCCCATTGTTTAATCTGTTTTTCTTCCTTGGTAATTGGGTTCCCTTGGCTGTCTTTTATAGGTTTCGCTTGTGTTGATCTCTTCCCGGATAGAGATTTGGTTATCTGATATAGTGTCCTCAGGTCCCTTTTGCCTGCTGCCTTCTCAGCTTCAGTGGCCAGGTTGTCGTAGAATCGTCTTTTGTCCTTCCTAGCACTCTTCTTCACTTCTTTGTCCAGTGCTGTGTAAGTTGAGCTCAGCGTCTCCTTCTCCTGTCCGTCCTTGCATTGAATCATTTTCTCTTTCACCATTCTCCTCTCTTCTATTAATTTCCAAGTGTCCGTTGAGAGCCATTCCTTGTCTTGTCTCTTCTTTCTTCCTAGAACCGTTGAACACGTTTCGTTGAGAATCGCCTTCAGAGACTTCCAATGTTCTTCCACGCATGATTCTTCAGTGATGTCGCGTAGTGTTTCCTGCTTTGCTCTGACAGTTGCAGTGAAGGTGTCTTTTGTGGTTGTGTCCTTCAGTAATTGAGTGTTGAACTTGCATTGTGGCCTATCCCCAGCTATCCTCGAGGCTTTTAGTTTCACCTTGAAAGTCCCTTCTACTAGATAGTGGTCTGAACCCACATCTGCTCCTCTCCTTGACCTTGTGTCCAGTAGGCTCCGTCTCCACTTTCTTGAAATTGAGATGAAGTCTATTTGGTTTTGGTGTTTCCATCTGGTGAAATCCATGTCGTCTTGTGTATATCCTTGTGTTTGAACACACTACCACCAATCACCAAATCATTGAAGGCGCAGAAGTCTGAGAAGAGTTCACCATTGTCGTTCATTTCGCCGAGGGCCTCACGACCCATGGTGAGTTCTCTTCCTGTGTTGTCTCCTCCCAGCTTCGCATTCATGTCGCCCATCAGGATTTTGATATCGCCATTTGGGACGTTGTCCATTATTGCTTGTAGTTGTCTGTAGAACGCCTCCTTCTTCTCTTGTTCTGAGACGTTTGTAGGCGCATAGCATTGAATGACTGTAACTTTCCTTCCTTTTGAGTTGAACCTGGCTGTCATTATCCTGGAGGAGATTGGTTCCCACTGCATGAGAGCTTTGGTTGCTGTTGGTGACATCATGATGGCCACTCCCTCGGTGTGCTCATGGTTGTCCTCTGGGTGGCCGGAAAGATTACTGTCTCTCCAGTAGGTAGTTGGCACCTTCCAGTTCCGTTCCATCTGCTCTCGCAGATTCCCAACACTTCTATTCTGTACCTTCTCATTTCAGCGGCTATCTGGGCAGCCTTTCCAGTTTCGTACATTGTACGAACATTCCAGGTACCCATCCTTACTTTTGCTTTCATCGAAAGAAGGCACATCGGCTGACTGGCTTCCCGAAGGCTTTCACCAGCCTTTCATTAGAGTCTGCCATATAGGTGATAAGTCGATCCCTTCTCTCCTATTTACTGCATTCGATGTGCTTAAAATTTGCAAAGCTTTCGAGGTTGGCCTTTCTATATGTAGTGAATAAAAGCCTCTTCCAAGAATTTCAGCTATGTTTAAATCGTTCTTGTGTCCATTTTCTATAGCATCAATTGCTAAAGCTGGTCTTTTTTCGAGACTTCATTTCTAGGTGAGCGTTTCCTGCATAGTCTTTGCTCATTCACTCCGACCTTCACCTATCTTTGGCTTTCCCTTATATAGCAAGCCTAACTATCTGAACACTTTATCCTATAGACACAGTTACTTTGTGACATTTTGAGAAACATTTCTTTGACATTCATCAAAGCATTCTCTAAATTTTCATACATTTGGTTCCCTTGAAAAATTTCGATAGAGAAAGTAAGACCGGAATTGCAGTATAAAATGATGCCATCATCATTCTGTTTCACAGGTTCCATTACATCAGCTGCACACCACTGCCTGAAATTACGATGGTTATAAATAATAACATTTCATACTTCATTGTTTGAAAGGTAATAGAGAAAACATTATAAGATGAATGCATCTGGAATATAAGTATTATAATCTAAGTCAATCACCATCAATTTATATACTATCAAACTATGAAAAAGAAAAACAGAAAAAAGGGGGGTGAGAGAAGACAGACAACAGAAAAATCTAATAAACAATGTCAACATGGCAACTCAAGAAGGTTAAAGTTTATCAAACTGAAAACTTGCTTAGTGAGTGTAATGAGATTAATACGATTACCATGGGAGTGAGAGATTAACCTAACTCTCTTTCTGTATGTGCATAAGTTTGATCTGAAACGTTTGATTACTGTAATTGCTTGAGCAAATCGTAATAAATTCGCTGTCTTTTATATGTTTAATATTTTGAAGGATTTGGAAATGTCGACAAAATGAGACGTATTCACAAAGTATTTGGTAATTGCATTTTGTAAATATCTGCTTCCTTTTAAGCATAAGTCTCTTGTAATATGCTCTGAAAACGGGATAGAAGCCCTTCTTTCTTTCTCTCCAATGTACTTGCTGCCCTCTAAAGTATCAGAGAGCTTTAAATAGACTTCACAACTATACGAAGCAAGTACTACTCTGAGGCTGTCCAGTCGTATCCTTTAGATATGGAATGACTATCGTTAATGCCCTAGTTTGTGCAGGAATATGAATGAATCGATAACAATCAGCACACACAGTTTAATAGACATGCGTAAAGTAGATTGTAGGAAAATTAAGTGCATTTACAAATGTAAATATGTGAATTTATCATGCTGAAATGCGATGAGATGGGAAAATAAGATTAGTCAACTATCACCAATAAGATAAAATACATAAAATGTTGTTATATTATTATTATTGCTCCCTTGGGCTTCAACTGCACGTCTCCATTTGCTTATGTCTTCTGCAATACTTTTCGCCTGCATCCATGTTAATCCATATTCTTTCAACTCCTCTTCACACGACCTCCTCCATGTCACCCTTCCACTAACGTCCCACACGCCGCTTCCCTTTCGGCCTGGTTCCACTCGAGCAATGGCCTGACGCGCGATGTCACCCAGCGGTCTCCTCAGCGAGTGTCCAATGTGTCATCTCCACTTTCTCCTGCATAGTTGTTGGGTGGCGACTGATTGTTTCTTGTTTTGTCTGTTCCCATAGTTTCTTGTTGGTGGTGATTCTTTCTCGCCATCTGATCTTCAGTATAGAGCCAGCGAAGACAGTCAGTTGTTAATAAAGGTCTGCAACAGGCTGTTGGAAATATTCTTTGTGACCCACCCGCCCGTCAAGTTTTTAATCTGTATAGAAGAACTGACTGACTTGACTTTCGTTTGTATTGAAAATCCGACTGAATTTTGTTGGTGATGATGGCTGAGTGACGAAGATTTCCAGATTGATTTCAGGTTGATGAATGTGTTTCTCGCTCGCCTTCCCGATTCTCGCTCGATTTGACATCCTCGTCCGCTCCTCCTGTAGTTGAGACAATGCTCCCTAGATCAGTGAGTGAATGAAGTAACCTCTTTCAAATCCCTCCCGTTGATGGTGATTGACGTTGGATGTTGTTGCTGTTGTTGGTTGGTTAATTTCATCACCTCCGTCCTGTCTATGTTTACCTGGAGTCCTGTCTTCGCCGGCTGCTTCTTCGACCAGTTTTCGCTAATATAATATAACGAAGCAAATAGAATCCACAAAACACATCAATGGTGAGAACAGACGACCTAGCTCCTCTACTGAGAAACATATTATAGAGGAGACAGGACATAAAAATGATGTTTACACGTCTTCTAAAACTATCCATCCATAAAACGTGTTTAGGGGAGGGAGTATCCTGAAGTTTGTGAAAGCCTTAGCTGACAATTAGGAAGTTTAAATCACCTCTACGCTTTCAGAAACAGTTCATCATCACATTAAACCTTCCTTGGGAAACTTTGTTACCATACAATCCAGGGTAGATGTACTATTATCTCTGTTATTTGGTTTATTGATCTTCACTGTTATTTTGACCTTCAATATGTGCTTTTAACTTGGCCTAAGTAGTCTATTTTCTCATTTCATGTATGTATGTAATCCTATGACAAGTCCCTGTGTGACGGATCAGATTGTTTGCAATGTTGTACGCGAATACATTACAACGCGATTCAGACAGATTAAGTCTTCTTATTGCTTTGTCTAAATATAAAGTGTTACGGAATGAAACAGAGTGGAGCAACTTGGAATAAAGAATAAATGTGACGCATTCGTAATAATTAAAAGAAATGTGATTTGGAATACACCCACAAGTTAATAAACAACATATCTGAAGACTGGTTGGAGGATTTCATGATGAGCTGACATCACTTAGAGAATCATTCGAAAACCGGCTGGGAGTACTGGACAGCTGTTTCGTCAACACAGTTCAGGACTCTTCAGAAGCATGTACCCACCAACTGGGTTCGAACCCACAATCTTCTGGTTACAAGGAGAGCCTGTAGACCATTAAGCCTCTGGGACCCGACTCAGTGGCCAATTCAAAACATAGCCCGACCACTTCGCAATATCTTCTTCGATGAGTAACTGTTCTCTAACTGACGGTAGCTCATGATGAAATTCTCCAACCAGTGGAATAAAATCCCTGAAAAACCAATACTTGAAAATATTTGGTGACATTAAATTCATAAGAGAAGAAGAATTAGACAACAGAATTCCATTGTTAAATGTCTTAACCAAGAGTACTAATATAAGAAATTCCGATACACAAGTATACAGAAAATCAACGTCCACAGATCAAATACTCAACTACAATAATAATAATAAGTAACCCAATTATCCTCAAAAGAAACTGTGTGCAGACATTGTTTAAAAGAGTTCAAATACACTACAGCACTCCGTTGCTGAAGAGACATGGAGAAGAAATACCTACTTACTGTCTTCAAAAAGAATGAATACCCACATAAACAATTTCATCAAAAAGTGTTTAAATTAAAGTCACTACACCAACAAGAAACCATTATAAAAGACCAAAAGAAGCTTCGCTCCACCATATATAAAGATTATCTCTGAAATAAACATATAACACAGGCCGACACAATCAGTTCATAAAATATTTTGTGAACCAAAAGATCCAACACAAAAAGAAAATAAGATTAACATCATTTACGAAATAAATTGCATCAATTACGACAATCATTACAAGGTTAATTTGATTGGACAACTAGTCTCCAGTTGTTTCTTTGGTGCAGATTGAATTCTATCAGTCAGGTTTGCAATGTGACCACCATGCTAGGTGACTCGCCATCACGGTTCACAACACTACACTAGACACTGACTAGTGTTCAATCACTCCTAAAGGAGGTCAGCCAAGAAACCGAATAACTCAGTAGTAACATCTGTGATTGCAGGCGGAACATGCGCCTTCAGCCAAACGTTTCCACTACGTTCGATTCTCCATCAACAGTTTCATCACACGGATCCACTTCTACATACATGCTTTCATCTCCTCTTCGCATCACCCCCTTCTCCCCATGTCAGTCTCAGCCTGACCACCAGCTCACTGCTTCCCCTTCCGGTTACACTTGAGCAATGGTCTGGCGTGTGGTATCACTCAGTTGATTGGGTTTTTTTCTCAGAGTATGGCCAATTCACCTCCATTTCCTCCTGCATATTTGGTGCACAGTCGGTTCCCACTGGACTGGTTCGTCGTTCCCAGAGATCCCTCCCTGTAGCTGATCTTTTCTGGCCAGCCATCTGATCTTGAGTAGTATTGAGCGAAGATAGTTGCTGATGAGGGTATGTAGTATTAGAAGTAGTTCAAAGTGCCCTTCGTGAAGCGGCACCAAGTCTCTGATCCATGTAGTAGCACTGACTTCACATTGGAGTTGAGTATCCGGATCTTATTTTTCATGCTGAGTAGTGCTGTTGATCTCCACATAGACTTGAGAGTAATGAAAGCTCGCGTTGCTCTCCCGATTCTGGCTTTAATATCCTCATCAGTTCCGTCGGCCTGTAGTTGAATCGACGATTCCCAGGTAGATAAAAGAAGTTAGTTAATGTTTATTTGTAAGCCATTTACATAAAACTTCCCAAACCTTCTTTCGGGCGTTATTATCATGTCAATTGGAACTGATGAAGGTCATCACATTTCACCCACTGATGTACCTGAAATAAACATAGAACACAAGCCGACAGAACCATTTCATTCGATAGGACTAGGCACATTACACTAGTTAGTAACTAGTGACCAATCAAAACGTTTACTAGTCTCTTGAGGTGATGAACTTTGCTACATAATTGATTCGTTCTAATCAATATTCACGACGAAAACCATTACGACACGATACCACCAACACGTGAAACAAGGAAGGAAGAAGCCAGACTATTGACAACACAGCTTTCTCTCCTTCGAATCAACAGAAATAAGGCTAGAAAGCAATTATGAGTATAAAGGTTTTAAATCACCTAGAAAAACAGTGGTCATAAGGAAGTCAGTACAAATATTGCGGCAATGTAAATAAAGATAGTATTTTAAGACTTTGGAAAAATTAGGTATTTATAACTCTAATACATCTTGTAATACAGATAAATAATTAATGGCTGGCATGTTTGTTTTATGCTGAGTGTTTTTGCTAAATCCACTGAATGGGGTAGATATCGTCATGCATGACTGAAACAAAACGTCTCGGGGCATTCAACTTCTAGGCTACCAAAGAATTAGGTTTTCAAGTATTGGTTTGTAGGAATTTCGCCTGATTGGTTGGAGGATTTTATAATGAGCTGGCATTGCAAGACCATCTGGGAGTACTGGATAGCTGTTTCGTCAGTCTAGTTTGGGGCTCTTCAGATGTACGCAACCGCTAGGGTTTCAATCCGTGCGTCGGTGGCACAGTGGTTAGGATTCTCGCCGACCATGCACATGGTCCGAGGTTCAATCCCCCGCCGACTCACACCTGATATCTATGATCGGCCTGCGAAATTTGGGCTACCGATATCCATCCTGAAAATTCCATACTTGTACCAAAAATACAGTGTGGAACCAAGCCGTAATTAAAAAATAAAAAATAAATAAATCTTCTGGTTACAAGGCGAGCCCGTAGACCATTAAGCCATTGAGATCCGATCCAATGGCCAGCCCATGAGTTCTAACTTCTGCCGATTCATGACACAGAGTGACCACTTTCTACTGTCTTCTTCGATGATTAACTGTCCTCATCTTCAAACCAAATGCTATAAAAACATCTTTAAGTTGCATAAAAATGCGTAAAACCATTTGAGAAACTCATACGATTCAAAAAACAACTCCGAAATACTTGAAATCTTGTGTATAGAAAAACCTAATAAATTTAAAGTTATTTGTTTATCTAAATAGGTTTCAAGGTCACTTAAAAGAACTTTACTATTTTTAGCTGACATTATTTATGCATATGTGGATAAGCTTTGAATGCAGGTTTTCAAGTGAAAAATCTATCTATCCAGTGGAATGTGATGACCTGAAAAAAATTATCTGGATCCATTTGTCCTTGAAATGATAAAATCATCATTAAATGTATTTCCAGCTGATACATTCTAAATTTCACACACACACGCATCTAAATGATACGACCTTAGGTCTAGTTTAAATCAGTCAATCCGAATGCACTTCTGAAGATACGTCTAACTAATGATTAGTTCTGAAAGAAATGCTGTTCAGCAAAGAGTTATTCTTTATCTCAACAATAATCTATAAAACCATGTGGACAACTGTCCCATGATATGTTTGTATAGCAAACTCTGAGTTCCACCAACATACTCAGCTTTGAAGCAGCAGGTGAATCACTAGTTGCACACAGATGAGGCCAGCAATGGTAGCTTATCCTTCACGTTCATCCGAATCATCGGTGTTTTCTTAGAGAAAGTTAATGGAAGCAGAGAAGGTTTTCTTCAATGAATGGAACAGGTGGTTTCTCTGCCTATGATAAGTCTCTGCTGAATCGTAGATCCAGATAGAATAACCATTGTCCATGTGAATCCTTTTTAGAGTGTTCAGCTTCTCTTTCACAGTGTCAGGGCTGTAAATCACTCGGATCATCCAACTGGAGTAGTTTGTGAGTTGTCTTTTGCATTTCTGGATTTTCTGTGGATGGATCTTTCCGCTTAACTAATTATTCATAAGCTTCTTAGCAGTGCGCACCCACAGGGGTTCAAACCCAGGACCTTCTGTTAACAAGGCGAGCTCGTAGACCATTGAGCCACTGGAACCCGATCCAATGGCCAGCCAGTCCATGAATTCTAACTTGTAACCGGAAGGTCCTGAGTTCAAATCCCAATGAGTGTGTACTTCCGATGATTCCCAAACTAGGATGAAACAGCAGCTGTCCAGTACTCCCTGATTTTCAATGGTTCTCTAACTGATATCAATCCGTGATCAACTCGTAAAAACATAACTAATCCTTACAAACCAAACTATAGAAAATTTCTTATTAAGCTAAGAAGACAAGAGACTTGGTAAGAGAATGTCCATTAGCAATCCGATTTAAACATATAGCGAGATTATTTACATTTTTATATGAAAATCGTCATTTGCACAGATCTCCTGTGTTTCGCTACCTCTGCTCTTCACATCGTGTTTCTTTGTCTTCTTATCGTATCTTCCATGTTTTACTGCAAAACTGGCTTATTTCCTGCCTTCGACCTTCAATTTTTTCTCTCCGCCATTTGATATTTTGTGCTGCTGAACATCTCCTTATACATATATATATATTACTGGTAAAGCTTGTCAGTTACACATGTCACAACACGACAACGAGACTTCGTCCTACTGTAGATGTATCCAAGATGCTTCTACCTTATATCAGAATCAAATCGATACCTAGGTCCTTCTCAAAACGTTCAATATTGCGCACCAACAGATGCAGCACATATATGAATTAGACAGAGGTAATACTTGACCATTTCTTCACATTCTGCCAACAAAACGGCAAGATGTCGGTGTTAAGCGGGATATTTTTCGGAAGAAGTTATAGGATGGCGAATACATTCATTTCAGATCGTTTGGTCTTATCGTATACAAACAAAATCTCGTCAGTACCTTGGTGAATCGTGCTAGAAAAATCTGCACAATCGAAACTTTTGATAAAACCAGGAAGGCAGAAAACTCATTATATGAGAACAGATATCCTGAAAAATGTGCCGATATAGCTATAAAGAGACAACAACAGACAACGATCAGCATAAATGACAGAAATCTGAAGGAAGCAACCCAATTCACCTACCTACATACCTACCTACCTTCCTACCTACATGGGAAGTATCGTTTCAGCTGCAGGCATACGGAACTGATGAGGATAATAGAACGAGTATCGAGAGTGCAAGGCAAGCTTCCATTACTCTCAAGTCTATATGGAGATCAATAGCACTCAAAAGAAGAGATAAGATGTAGATTTTCAACTCCATTTTGAAGTCAGTGCTACTTACTATACCGATGACAGACTTGGCTTCGCGTCACGAAGGGCACTTTGAACTACTACTAGTACTACAGACCTTCATCAACGACTGTCTTCGCTCAATACTACTCAAGATCAGATGGCCAGCCACAAAAGATCAGCAACAGGGATCTCTGGCAATGAACCAACGAACCAATCCACCAGGAACCAATTGCGCAAGAAATATGCAGGAAGAAATGGAGATAGATTGGGGATACTCTGAAAAAACAAACCATCAAGTAAGTGACATCACATGGCAGGAAAATGCTCGAGTGGGAAATGAATAGGAAGCGGTGAGTTGGTGATCAGTGCGAGGTTGACATAGGGCAGGAGGTAGTGTGAAGAGGAGAAGAATTCATGTGGGCGGACGTGGAGCCAGATGAAAACGTTGGTGGATAACCGAACGCAATGGAGACGTGTGGTAGAAGCTCTATGTTCCTCTAGGAAACAATTATAATAATCCATAAAGAGAACAGATAGAGAAAAATGCCCGCAAGTGGCGCAAGAGACATATATATGACTTAGATGTGGTTGTGTTCTCTGAGCTAGCTGGATAGTTAATTTGCGAAGCTTCCACCGCCCTACTAGGCAATATCTTCAGTGCATACTTTAATTTGATGAAGTGAGCTTTTAGATTTCTCCACGAGTTTATTAGTCATCTCTCCTGGTGACCACCTTGGACGTGATTGATTGTTTTTGTGTATTTTCACACTCTCTAGGTTACTTGTATTGGTAGTGTGATGTTGATTGTTTCCTCTACCTGAGGTCTGACCCTTTGTGTGTGAGATTTCCTTGTTACCGATTGGTAAATTTTGTCTATCTCGATGTGTCTATTGATTGACGGACGATTCACTGGAATACCAGGCTTCGAAAAATCCCCTAGCATTCTTGGTGTTTCCTCTGTCTGATATTTGAACGTCCCAGTCGAATCGATGTCCGTGGTTGTCTGTATGCAGTGTGGCGATATGAGGGGGTGGATGTCGTGTCTTTTGACGGCTAGCTTATGTTCGTGGATACGAAGACGAAGAGGACGTCATTCACTTTGGCCAATGTAGTTTTTTTCACAGATGTTACAATTTATTTTGTAGATGATGTTGGTTTTATCTTCTTTCGTTGTTGAGTCTTTTGGTTAATACATAGTCAGATGAGTAAAGTGATTTTGTTGGTTTGTGTGCGATGTCAATTCCTAAAGGTTTGAAGAGTCTTGCAGTGATTTTTGAGATGTCCTTTATATATGGTAGGGCGATTTTCTTTGTGCACTCCTTGGGAGCCTTTGGTTTGATACGTCTTTTGATAAAATTCCGTGGATATTCATTCTTTTGGAAGACGTCCATGACATATTATTCATTATTATTGATAAAGCTATTCACATTAAATAGCGAAACGTCAGTAAAAACAATATCGTTTTGTTTTTCATTCATTGGAAAATACAAAAACCTTTATTATAATGTCCATGAGATATCCTTCTTCAATTTTCCTTAAGGTGGAAGTGCTGCAATGAGTCCTTGCCCTCTTGAATAGTGTTTGTATGCAATTCCGTTTGCGTGTGATTGGATTGTTGCTGTTGTAATTCAGTATTCGGCCTGTGTGAGTTGATTTTCTATAAATCTGAGTTTATATGAGTTTGTGTGAAAACACACAAAAACAATCAATCACGTCCAAGGTCACCAGGAGAGATGATTAATAAACTCGTGAAGAAATCTAAAAGCTCATTTCATGAAATTGAAGTATGCGCTGAAGATGTCACCTAGTAGGGTGATGAAAGCTTCGCAAATTAACTATCCAGCTAGCTCAGAGAACACGACAACATCAAAATCACCCACCTGAGCTACAATTCTTCTCTATCATATCTATATATGACTTAACTGTTTATAGCAAAAGGCAACCACTCAATCACTGGCATCGAAGCTCCGAAAAATAATAGCTAAAAGACTGTTAACCACAATGAAATTTTCAAATTCACCACTCTTTGTATAATTCCATCACAGATGAACGATAATCTACCGACTCTGACCACTTCAATATGCATTTAAAAATTTAACTGTTCATATGGAGACAGTTACACAGGTAGAACCCCTCAGAAAGCCCACTGGAGCACATGACCGATAGAAAATTCAGACGTTATAATTCTAAACCAGTCGCTAACTCAATTCCTCAAGTTTTTACGCCTTCACCTGATAAGTATAGATATCTGAGGTAGTTGCGATAAGGTGAATTTTCAACCTAATCTCTCTTTGATGACATCGAATAACTATAAATATTATCTGTTTATCATGTTGTTCTGTATCGGTACATTTTGATCTGCGTTTCACAATTTATTATTAACATTATTATTAGTATTAGTAGTAGTAGTAGTAGTATATTACCTAATCGCCGTGTGACAATAGTTATTTTCCCCTCTCTACCCGTCCATTACTAGTCAGTATACACACAGATTCTACCTATACAACACTTGCGCCATTAACTAGATGATGATAAACACTTGAATAGATTTATCCTTATTATTAATATTTGTTATGATGACCGCCACCCTCACCACCACGTCGACTGTTATCCATTAATTCATATATGGCTGTAATTTAATTCCATTAACGACATTATGTTTTGCATATCTATGATCTAATTCCATAATAATTTGTTTATTTGCTATATCACACGGTGGAACGGTATCAATTATTTTTAAATATATACATATATATGAAATAAACAGACTGCATATTACCAAAGTGTACAGGATTTACTTCAATCAGTTTAATTTTATACATATAAATATATACATATGTGCGTCGGTGATTTATTATTATTATTTATTATTGTATCCTTTATTTCCTAGAGGAACATAGGGCTTCAGCTGCGCACCTCCATTGCCTTCTGTTTTCTGACAACTATTTCACCCCGCTCCAGATCTGTCCACATGCTTTTCCTTCCTTTGGAGTTGAATCTGGCGGTCATTATACTGGACGAGATCGCTTCCCATTGCATCAGGGCTTTCGTTACCGTTGGTGACATCATGATAGCCACGCCCTCGGTGTGCGTGTGGTTATCTTCTGGGTGACCAGAGTAGATCACTGACTCATCCGTTGACAATTTGGTGAGTCCACTCCCATTCCATCTGCTTTCACATATTCCCAGTACTTGGATTCCGTATCTTTTCATCTCGTTCGCGATCTGGGCAGCTTTGCCGGTCTCGTACATAGTGCGGACGTTCCATGTCCTCACACAGACTTTTTGTTTTGGTGCAAAGAGGTTCATTTTGGTGAAGTTTCTGTAGCAATTTTGTTTACAGGGTGGGGTTGCTAGCCTCACGCCTGAGAAAGGAATGGTTACATTCAGATAAAGTTTAGAGAGAAACGACTTTTTGGGTTGCTCCCCTCAAAATCGGAAAATAACGGTCAAAACAATGCGTCGATGATACAGCGATAGAATTTACGCTGACCAAACATTTCGTGCGTGGTTCAACCCCTGGCCGATGAGGGACTCCTTTACTTCGATATAAGAATAGAAATTGTGCACTCTGGTAGAGTATGATTCCATTATGGGTGAATTTATTTTGATAAAGTCTCACATAGTGTTTTACAGTAATATTTACTGATGACCACATTTCGAGCACAGATTATTACTCTTCATAATCATATCTAGGTAAACACACAACTTTTGAACTTCGTTTATATAATTCCATTAGTTTCCATTGCTTGATTTGATTGATAGTAGTGGCATTTTCCATATTTCGGGTATGAGTGATGAGTCATTCCTATTGCATGTGTTGGGTGTAGACTCGATGAACCAGGCAGGATTCAGTAATCAACCTCTCTCTCCACCTATCTAGATTAATTTTTAGAATTTTAACCCTCTCCCACCCTATTGTGTGTTTGTGCGTTAATGCATGCAGTACTACAATTGCTGAGGTTTTTTTAAGTTACCTATCATCGTGGAGGTCATCATTTTAACCTTGGCCATATTCTTAAATTCTGACAATCTGACTACCTCCTATAATTGCAAGGTATTTTGTAAATTATATTATTTTGTCTATTGGGGTTAGAATTTTAAAAAGTAATCTAGATAGGTGGAGAGAGAGGTTGATTACTGAATCCTGACTGGTTCATCGAGTCTCCCCACACCGAACACATGCAATAGGAATGAATCATCAGTCATACCGGAAATATGGAAAAAACGCCACTACTGCCAATTAAATCAAGCGGTGGAAAATAATGGAATTATATACAGGAATTTAGAAAGTTGTGTGAGTAGTGTCTTGATATGATTATGAGCAGTAATCAATTCTGCTTGAAATGTGGTCACCAGTAAAAATTACTATATAACACTGTTAGACTTTATCAAAATAAATTTACCCATAATGGAATCATTCTCTATCACAGTGCACAAGTTCTATTCTTATATCAAATACCGCTGCTACCGAAACTTAAAGCCCCCAGCTTCAAGCACTATATTACTCTAGGGGGGGCGTAAAGGATACATATATGTATAGGCGTGGAATTCAGATTTCTTCAGCTCTCATCTCATAATACGATGTTTTAATTAGTTTGAGTACACAGACAAATCAATTATGTTTTGAGATCAGACTTGCTTTTCCCTCTGGAAGTCGGATGACATCTAAATTTTCGAAAATATGGAAAGAGAAACAATTTGGGGAAAGAATTTAAAAGTATTAAATTATATTTATCCTTCTGAATAAAATTATAGCTAGTCATGTCTCATACAGTCTGTGACACATATGTACACATTGGATACTTCTTTTTCATTCTCATTGTTTCCGACTTCCTCGTAGAATATTCATAACTGTGCTGTCGGAGGAATAAGTTATGAAATGATTGCATGAGATGCCTAATCTGGTAGTCTTTGTTCGTCTTGACTTTGACACTCACTCCAATTTCGATATTATTTCCTACACACCTGAAATTTAAATATTTTCTCTACTCTGTTCCACGCTGACGACTTTGATGTTTTCACGGTTAAGCAGACACGACGACGACAACAACAACGCTGAGACAACTGATCCATAAAACCAAGTGAAATGTATTCTCTAAATTCTCAGACTAATACTAATACAGACTAATACTGTGCGTCGGTGGCACAGTGGTTAGGACTCTCGTCGACCATGCACATGGTCCGAGGTTCGATCCCCTTCCGACGAACACCAGATATCTATGGTTGGCCTGCAAAATTTGGGCTGCTGATATCCACGCTGAAAATTCCATGCTTGTACCAAAAACACAGTGTGGAATCAAGCTGTTATCAAAAATAAAATAAATTTCTTGTTTAATAATAACATCTTTATCTTGGACAGTATTTATAAAATGTACAGAATTTTCACAGGAGTTCATTGCATCATATTTTCCCTTCGTACAATATCTTCAAGTAAACTATTAATTGACAGTATATTCTTCCTGTGACAAAATGGTCTCTGAGTTGACGCACAAACCATTCTATTATGATAACATATCTGCTTTGTTTCTACTTCAAGATATCCATCCACGATATCTAGTTGAAAGCCAATTGTAAGATGTCCCGAAATAAATTTTGGGACTCAAAGACATAAGTGAAGTACAGTTAGCTCATGTTGTATTGAAACACGTTGCCACCCACAATCAGGTTGTTACCCAAGTTTAGTAAGAAGCTGTGAATCAGGAGCAATAGAGTTCATATTTTAATCGATCAAAATAGACTAAACAAAAGAAAATATATACAAGAGACAGCAAGGAAGTTTTTGGTAGCCCATGTTTTAAACAGGCCGCCCATAATCGTGTCTGAGTCATGAATAATGCTCAAAGACAAAATAAACGAAACCGCATGAATTGTAATCAAGATTTACCTGGATAGCAGAAAATTTGGATTAATTTCAGTGTCTATTTCATCAAGATCAAACCTCTACCTCAACTTTATACACTTTGAGAAGGCCTTCGACAATTCAGCGTTGATCGTGAAGTAATTTGGAAATTACTCGAGTACTATGGCGTACCCCAAATATTCATCAACCACATTCAACAGCTGTACGACAACGGTGGCACATGTCAAGTGATCCAAAACGGAAAACCCAGCAAGGCGTTTGGTGTAAACACAGGAGTCAGACAAGGGTGCTTATTATCTGCCACCAATGATATTCCTAATTGTGGTGGACTGGATTATGCGTCAGACAGTGGGGAACGAGAAGACAGGAATATCCTGGACCGACGTGAAGAACCTAAAAGACCTGGATTTCGCGCGTGGATGATTTATGTTTGATGTCACACACAATCGAAGACTTACAAGCGGAAACCGACCGACAAACTGGTCGAAGAAGCAGCCGGCGAAGACAGGACTCCAAGTGAACATAGACAAGACGGAGGTGAGGAAAATAACCAACAACAACGACAGCAACATCCAACGTCAATCACCATCAACGAGAGGGATTTGAAAGAGGTTACTTCATTCACTCACTGATCTAGGGAGCATTGTCTCAACTACAGGGAGTCGGAACGGACGAGGATGTCAAATCGAGGGAGAATCGGGAAGGCGAGAAACACATTCATCAACCTGAAATCAATCTGGAAATCTTCGTCACTCAGCCATCATCACCAACAAAATTCGGATTTTCAATACAAACGTCAAGTCAGTCAGTTCTTCTGTACGGATCAGAAACTTGGCGGGTCACAAAGTATATTTCCAAAAGGCTGCAGATCTTTATTAACAACTGTCTTCGCTCGATACTGAAGATCAGATGGCCGGGAAGAATCACCACCAACAAGGAATTATGGGAACAAACAAAGCAAGAAACAGTCAGTCGCCACCCAACAACTATGCAGGAGAAAGTGGAGATGACACATTGGACACTCGCTGAGGAGACCGCTGGGTGACATCGCGCGCCAAGCCCTCGAGTGGAACCCGAAAGGGAAGTGGCGTGTGGGACGTCCAAGGCTGACATGGAGGAGATCGTGTGAAGAGGAGTTGAAAGAAGATGGATTAACATGGATGCAGGCGAAAAGTATTGCAGAAGACAGAAGAAAATGGAGACGTGCAGTTGAAGCCCTATGTTCCACTAGGAACCCAAAGGAGCAATAATAATAATAAATAATTTCATCAAGAACATCCGTTAGAAGTCACCGAGAATCAGGAATTGCTAGACAGCTGCTTCATCCTTGTTTGACACTCTTCTGGTTGAAGGTATCACTATGCCGCAAGCTGAAAAAGTTACAGTTTACCGTTCAAATGAGTTCTCATCCAAGTGGCTGAATGATCACTGAGGTGACCTTGCAACCTGAAGAGACTCAAAAACCAAGACGAAACAGTTTTCAGGAACTCTATAACTGTCAGTGATCTCTTTAATTGAGGCTGGTTCGTGATGATATCTAAAATGGTATATCTTCGTCACAACACTACAGTAACAACCAAATTTAGAATGATGCGAGCTTCATAATAGTACCCTAGTGACAAAATAATCTTCTGTCCCGAAAAATTTGACCAAGAATGTTGTAGTAATGTAGCAACTGCAGTTACCTGGAGTTCTAGTGAGAAGTCATAACGATTGGTGTCCACCAAGTCAGGTAAGGGAACAGTTGTTTGCGGCTGCGCCATATACATCGTGAAATGGTAAGAGTTGGACCATTGGATCCGGTCCCTATAGCTGAATGGTCTACTAGCTCACCTTGTAACCTAAAGTTCGTGGGTTCGAACCTTGGTGGATGCGTACTGATGAAGAGTCTCTGACTAGAACGAAACAGCTGTGCTATACTCCCTGATATCATTCCAGAGTGAAACCTTAGATCAATCAAATCCTGGCATAAAGCAACACTTCATGTCTTATTATTATGAAGTGCTGTATTACTGGTTATTTGATCAATAAAAGTGAGGTACACTGATACTAATTGACCTGGCAATCAACTTGTTTTGTAGTGCATATAAGTAATGGCTACTGACGGAAAATTGTTTTCAACTCACATACACGCACATATAGGTGAACACACTGAACTGTATTCAGGATAGAGAAGAATTATTCATGCATATGCAAAATATGTATATGACCTAGATTAGTGAAATATAAACGATTTTCTAGACAGCAACAAAAATAACGTAAAAAGGTCATTACGTAGGTAGTCAATTAAGTAAGTCTATAGGTATTTCTGCTCTCTCTCTCTCTCTTTCTCTACCCACCCACGCACACACCATAGACGTTAGCGATAGATTACCCTTTTTGCTTCTATGCTGTAGAAAGAGAACTGCTGGTCAAGGTTAATACACCTGATAGTTATCTGTGTTGTAAAAGGTGCTTTCTACAGAAAACCACAAGTCACATCTTTGCTTTCAATATATCAGAATGCCGATTGAACCTCAATCTCTGACTCACCCATCCACACACACACACAATTATCCAATCATCGTACAGGTGTATTACACACAAACTTGAATTAAATAACCGTTAAATACTTACATAATCTTGAAATAATAGAGAAGATTTGTAGCTCAGGTGGATAATTTGCAATTAATAGTGTTCTCTGAGGAGCTGGTTGGTTTAGATGAGGAGCTTTCGTCATCCTTCTGGACAACATCCCCTTTCAACGCAGTATTTAGCACAAAGTGAAATGATTTAAATTTTTCATGAGTGGTGATATAATTGCGTCTCCCGGTAACCATCTTTACATATGTATTGATCATTTTCTATTGACTTGGATTTTAAACTTTCTGGTCACCTGATTTACTTTTTATTAGTTGGTATATTTGGTCTATATTAACGTGTTTGTTAATTGCATATTCGCTTGAGTACCAGCCTGCTAGGAATTCCCTGACAGCACTTTTGGTGTTTCCTCTGTCGAAGATTTCGACATTATCCCTGTATGAGCTGTAACAGGCATTACATCGGCCAAAGTGGGTGTCCCCGTCGAATCAGAATCCAAGAAGACAAATCAGCCGTGAAAAGACACTATATATATTCTTTAGTATCAATGCACATAGACAATTACGGACATCAATTTTATCGGGATAATGTCGAAATCTTAGACAGACGAAACACCAAAAGTGCCAGGAAATCCCTAGAAGCCTGGTACTCTAATGAATATGCAATTGAACCACTGGGACCAATTCAATGGCTCATGAATTCTTACTTCTACTAATTCGTGATTTACCGCGACCCCAACCATTGTCGTTGGTGGGACATCCATCCACACACGTGACATCTAATTGGACCTCACTGGTCACGACTTCTCACTAGAACCCAGGAAACTCCAACCTGTAGTAAGTCACTAGCGACCATCAGATTAATTTTCTATAATTTCCTTCAGCCAGGCTGAATGGTATACGAGCTTGCCTTGTAACCTGAAGGTTCTGGTTTCAAATCCCAGTGGGCGCGTACTCCCAATGATTCCCAAACTAGGATGAAACAGCAGCTGTCCAGTACTCCCTGATTTTCAATGGTTCTCTAACTGATATCAATCCGTGATCAACTCGTAAAAACATAACTAACCCTTACAAAGGAAACTATAAAATATGCAATTAACAAACACGTTAATATAGACCAAATATACCAACTAATAAAAAGTAAATCAGGTGGCCAGAAAGTTTAAAATCCAAGTCAGAATAAAATGATCAATACATATGTAAAGATGGTTACCGGGAGACGCAATTATATCACCACTCATGAAAAATTCAAATCAATATCAATGAGATGCTCACTAGTGACGTGCCCTATTCAGGTAGGTAGTTACCTGGGGTTCTAGTGAGATGTCGTGACCAGTAGGGTGCAGCAGGTCGGGTGTGAGGACAAATACTCGCCGAAGACATTGGCTAGAGGTCGCACCATTTAGTGAATCGGCAGAAGTTAGAATTCATGGACTGGCTGGCCATTGGATCTGGTCTCAGTGGCTTAATGGTCTCCAAGCTCGCTTTGTAACTAGAAGGTCCTGGGTTCAAACCCTGGTGGCTTCGTACTGATGAAGAGTCCCAAACTAGGTTGAAACAGCTGTCCAGTGCTCCCAGATCTTCCAATGGTTCTCTAACTATTGTCAACTCGTAATGAAATCCCGTAACCAATCAAATCCCTACAAACCAACACTTGAATATCAAATCATTTCACTTTACGCTAAATATTGCGCTGAAGATGCTGTCCAGCAGGGGGACGACGAAAGCTCCTCAACTAAAACCGACCAGCTCAGAGAACACTATTAATTGCAAATTTACATAATCTACCACTAAATGTAGTAAGGTGATCAGATTCAAAGGAGATTTCAAGTAAATGCGAAAGATAACCACATTTTATGTAACATATTCCCCTCGTAATTGAATTGAATTGAATCAAATAATTAATATAACCCGTCATAAAAGAGGTGGCTGTCGTGGCCCAAGTAGTCTAGTGGATAACACTTTGATGTTTGAAACTATATGGGTACTGGGTTAGAGCCTCAGTGTGCGGGAGGGGGGGTCACCATCACTGACTCACTGAGGAATGCAGGTACATCACGCTGGTGGAGGACGAAATACGCATTATCCTGGATTCCACTGTTAGTCACTATCCAATAATTGACTTCAAATTCTCTTTTTAAGTATTTGAATAAATAAAGTAAATATAACAGTTTGTTCAAAATAAGACGTTACCATCATTTATTTTATCGGTTACTCTTCTGCTTCAGAGGCCTACTTAAATCACAGAGCCACCTAAATTTTCTATCCATTAGAATTTTTTCTTTCCTTCACGTCACCAGTAGAATGTAGGGCTTCAGGCTAGAGGCTTGAAGTTTCTGTAGGTGTGGTAATTATTTCTACAGGATTGGGTTGCTAGCCTCATGCCCAACCTTTCCTCTTTACCAGTCTTCCTACTGGCTTAGCTACGCAAAGGAGTGCGTCATTGGCCAGGAATCAAACCCTAAACCATCTGCGTAGTCGGCCAGCACCCTACCTCTGTACCACCGACGCACTTTTATTAGAATACATCGTATTTATTCCATTTCATAGTGGGTACTTTTAATCCTCTAATTATTACAGTAAGTCACGATCTATCCTCCCGAAAACAATTTTAAAATAAGTTTCTAGCCACTGATATAAGAATAGAACTTGTGCACTGTGGTACAGTATAACTCCATTGTGCAGAAAATTTGTTTTGATAAAGTCTTACAGTACTATACAGTAATATTTACTGATGACCATGTTTCGAGCACAGTTTAATGCCGCTCATAATCATACTAGGTTACTGACATAACTTTCCAACTCTTTTATATGGTACCATTGTTTGTCAACTGTTGTGATTTGACTGGTAGTAATATTTTCCATATTTCTCGTATGAGTGATGAGTTATTCCTATCGCGTGTGTTGTTTTGCGTATAGATTCAATGAACAAAGATTCTGTAATCACACTCTGTTGTATGGTTGTGCGTTAATGCATGCAGTGGTGCAATTACATATCTTCTCGGGATCAATCATTCTACATTTAGCTAAATTCGTAAGTTGTGATAATCCACCTGTCCTCGATCTACTGGCTTGACCTTTGTACTTGACTTGACCCACACTCATTGCAAGGTACTTTATAAACTATATTATTTTGTCTAATTGGGTAAACGTACAGGATCCTTTAAACGACAGAGCTTGTCCCTAAGTGAGTTTGCTGGTTTAGACGTTTCCGTCTAGTGCGATAGATAGGTTTATAACACACAGTGGTGCCGCATCAATAAATGGATAACTTTATGTAGGATTCTAAGTGCGATTGGAATTAAGGTAGCATTTAAATCAACCAAACAACTCTCTGAGAACAAAGAAAGAAGAAACATTGGCGCAGAATATTAGTCTCTCTAACCCGAACAACCTCCTCACTGATGCAATCAAAGATTGACAAGTACCCCCCACTAATAGTGATCCAAGATACGCCCTAGATAGGGCTGCGCTTAATCTTTTATTTACCATTCTCATAGTGTCGTCGCCCTTGTAGTCAAGTTTGATGAAAATAGGCTTCTTACTGACCATGGCTGTATCAAGCTTCTTGAGTTCATTCTTGCCATATTTGTTAATGAGACTTTGCGAGTTACCATTTCCTTTCAAGCATTTTTCAAGAAGCACTACTTCACTGTCTAGTTTGTTTGGTGAACATATTCTCTTCATTCTAGAGAAAAGCGTTTTCACCATCGTTCGTTTGTATCTCACTGGGCAGAAGCTGTTGAAATTCAAGTAAAGACCATTCCATGTATCGTTACGATATACAGATCTTTCGAGTGTCCCATCGTATTTTCTCTCCAACTTTACGTCCAAAACATGGGAGTTTCCATCATCTTCATGTTCCATCGTGAAAATGATGCTATTAAATTCTTTCAACAATTTACACAATAACATGATGAAGCTATTTTGTTAACTTATCTTTTAAATCTCTCCCCTCTTCATTTTTCAATCGACTCTCTTAAGAGATAATTTTTCTTGATATTCTGAGTTCTGCGCACTGTATTACATCATCAACTTCTCATCTGACTTCATGTGCACCGAAAATTTGATCTTCTCTTATCTAATTACGTAACTATTGCTAATTCTCGATGTTATGTGAAACCTGAAGGCCTCGAGTGGGACCCGAAATGGAAGTGGCGAGTTGGTCGTCCCATGGTGGGGTGACTTGGAGGAGATCATGTGAGGAGGAGATGAAAGCATGTGAGCAGACTTGGAGGGGGGTGAAAAAGTTGGCAGAAAACAAAAGGCGATGGAGACGCGCAGCTGAAGCCCTATGTCCCTCTAGGAATTAAAGGATATAATAATAATAATAATTCTCATTTGTTACCTCCCCAACAGCACAATTCTTAATTAGCTTTTTTCAAGAAACTTCTCCCTAACAAGATATATATATATATGTCGTAAGACTTTAGACACCTTGTAAATCGCAACGCCTTATTTCACTATGACGCTCTGACAGTATGCTTGCTAATGAATAAAAGCTTGTTAAAATTGTACAAATTTTATTTTATTAAAGAATTCAGGTTGTACGCAGCTGATGAGAACCGACGAAATAAAATGGATCAAGATTATTCTGAACGCCAATGTTTCTTCTTTCTTTGTTCAAATTTATAAAAGGGAATCATTGTATGAAACTCTCTGATAGATAAACGTTTTTGACTTAAGGACCCAATAGATCCAATTAAGAAAGATAATATAATTTACCAAAATACCATGTAATGACTGTAAGTGAGGTTAATTAAAGCATAGGTCAAACTAGTACTTCGGGGTCAACTAGATTATTGGAACATAAAAGTTTAGCTAGACCTAGAATAATTGACCCTGGTACGTTAAATAACCTGGAAAAACGGAGCTCAGCCATTGCACTACATTCACTTGCATGTAATCACAAAATAGAGTGGGTGGGACAAAGTGAAAGTGTCAAAAACTAATATTGTGGTGAGATCTGGCTGCTAGCCAATTTGGTAGACAGTAATTTACGTCAATGTTTACGTCTTCAATATTGGCCGTGAGAAAATATGAACAAAGACTGATTCAACAACCAACCACAGTAGGTTTTGCGTAGGCGGATACAGTTAACATATAGATGATCTGATATTCAAGAAATAGCCACAAAGAGATGCAAGGTTAACTTTCTGTGAGAAACAACCAATAAAAGGAATGTGTTTTTTCTGTTAACAATAATCTATATCACTGTACATAAAAATTTATAAATATGTGTTGATTTCCTTAATAAACCATCCTCTGCTTGGCCCTTGTCTTCTGTTGTTACAATATAGTTAGGTGGAGAGACAGAGAGGTTAATGCACTGAATCTTTGTTTATCGATTGAACACTGTACATCTTCAGGAGAAATGACGCCACGCCTATGTGGGAGATGCGGGAAATAACAATGAATGTATAACACACGAAGGAGAATCATTATGCAGCCGTATGAATAAATAAATTAATATGAATCTAGGCAATAAATTTATCTCGAAACCTTGTCATCCAGTTGTAATACTGCATCACTGTGTGTTATATTGTTAAATGGTGGCCTGCTTAAATTTTGCCTACCGAAAAATCCCATCGATATTTTCATAGATATTTTCTTCCACTCAATTTGTTTAATTTTGATAAAATATGGCCTTTAATCCCGTTTTATACTTTGGCGAGTATCGAATGTGCTTACAACTTACTGATTCGCAAGTTTCCAGTTATCGTGAAAAAAAAAACATAATCGTGGGTTGGGGCATATTGTAATGCAAGAGATAACTAGCTGTCCTTGGATTGTGTCCCTGCTTCACAGAATGGATTCCTGAAACTTTTCTAATTGCCAAATTTATAACATAACTGATAGTGCCTGTAGAAATGACATTCATTTCTTGTAAACACCAGTTTATATGGAATACAAATTATTATTATTATTATTATTATATCCTTTAATTCCTAAAGGAACATAGGGCTTCAGCCGCGCGTCTCCATTGCGTTCAGTTTTCTGCCAACCTTTTCACTCCGCTCCAAGTCTGCCCACATGCTTTCATCTCCTTTTCACATGACCTCCTCCAAGTCACCTCACAGTGGGACGACCAACTCGCCGCTTCCCTTTGGGGTTCCACTCGAGCGATGGCTTGTCTAGTGATGTCACTTGATGGTTTCCTCAGAGTATGGCCAATCCATCTCCATCTCTTTCTGCCTATTTGTTTCACAATCGGTTCCTGCTGTGTTGGTTCGCTCATTGCCAGAGATCTTTGTTGCTGATCTTTTCTGGCCGGCCATCTGATCTTGAGTATTGAGCGAAGACAACTGTTAATGAAGGCCTGCAGTTTGTCTGAGATGCTCTTTACGACGCGCAGTGCAAGTCTCTGATCCGCATAGTGAGTAGCGCTGACTTCACATTGGAGTTGGAAAAGATCCGGATCTTATTTTGGATGCTGAGTGCTGTTGAGTCCATTCCCGTTCCATCTGCTTTCACATATTCCCAGTACTTGGATTCCGTATCTTTTCATCTCGTTTGCGATCTGGGCAGCTTTGCCAATCTCGTGCATAGTGCAGACGTTCCATGACCCACACAGACTTTTTCTTTTGGTGCAAACAGATTCATCATGCTGAAGTTTCTGTAGCAACTTTGTTTGCAGGTTGGGGTTGCTAGCCTCACGCCTGAGAAAGGAATTGTTACATATAGATAAAGTTTAGAGAGAAGCGACCTTGTGGGTCGCTCCCCTAAAAAACCGGAAAACGAGGAATAAAACAATCAGAACAACACCAGCGAAAGTAAAATAGTTCACAGCAAAAAGGGTAACAAGCGACAACAACAAGACTATACCTTATTACGTAGGATATTAAAGGTTGTCAGCAGGGTAAGCAGTTTGCCACTTAGCCAGCTTGTTAATATTCTGGTCGACAGGCATATGGACTCATGTGAAAAATGGGCGAAATCCATTCTGTCTATCTAAGTCACACCACCCTCTTCATTCACAACTCTCCCCTTGTATCTCATCTAATCAGGTAAAACCAGAAGCCTATATAGGAAACTATATACCCGCACTAGTAAGTACAAAAACTCATCCATACCCTACCTAGCTCGTGTTCTGTGCGATAAAGAAAGCATTATAGGCGTGAAACCTATAACTTATTAAATAGTCAGTAGAACAAATGGATCTCGTCTTTCCAACTCACATCATTTACAGGTACAACGTTTTCTCACTACCTTTTTTTTCTCTTTCTGTATTTATTTTTGTTATGTGCTGTTACGTTTCTCTCTTCCTTACAAACTCTACTTAAAACATTCTTCTTCGTTCTTTCACACTCTGTATATCTCGACCTTTTTGTTACCGCTAACTCCAGTAAATATGCTGGTAGTATCTACTTTTCTAACACCTTCAAACACTCTGTTTAAATTTTGGCTTTGCTACCGACATGCTAATATGTTGTTGTCAAAACTAACTGAGATAATTGTAATCCATGTTGAACTATATTTGTCGTTAATGTACTAACTGGATGCAATATTGTAGTAAAAATGCTGAGAATTCCATTCTGTATCACAAGTACTGATTTGGAATAAAGCTATTATCTTATCTTATGTTAAACAACAAAAATACAATACAGTTAAGCACAGTTAACTAAAGTGATACCAAAACTATAGACTCATTGACTTGGGCCAACTTGAACATATAAATCCAACAATATATACAATTACAGATATGAGTTAGTGTTAAAAGGTCACAAAATGTCTAACACTTTGTTATGGGTATTAGTAGTCGACAATATTATATCCACAAGTTTAGTGTTCAAAAGTAAACGGATTGCAATAAATTCCAGAACTTCGTGCTGAGATACAACAAAGAAATGAGAGTTTTATGTATCTAAGCAAAATGTAGCCCACTAATTGAAAAGTGCGCCCACACGATCATTATTTTTAGTATATATATTCTGTCCAGAAACAATAATTTTGTTGATGTACTGACTAACAGGTTCTGTTACGATAACATTCATATTATAGGTAGGAACAAAAGAGCTTCTATATGACTTTTCGAATGGCGATAAAGAATGTGGATATGTGACCACTTACAATGACAAATGACCTGCAAACATTACTGGTCCCATATCCTAAAAATGTCTCATGAATTACCCATGACCTTCCTACCCGACGCACCCTGGATGACAGTTGTGGAATATTCCTTTTATAGCAATAAAACATCCCGATAACTATCTGTTTGGCGCCAATCAATCCGGTTATCTCAAAAATAATGAATACATGCTGATGGTTTCATTTGAAATATTACTGACTGGCGTGATGAGAATTCCCAGCTCCAACATGCTCCAATTGCCATTTTAATATGGATTAATTCTCCATTATTCTGGTTCCTGGCCACAGATGGACTGAAAATTACTTTTTGTTGTAACAATACTTTTTTTGTATACTTAACTGGACGCTTACTGCTGTGTTTCCCAGGACGTTCTTTTCTCTTCATGAAATAGGTTTTAATAACGTGGCGGTACAGCATTTACCCAAATAGACGCGGTTCACTGGTTGGCCATAACTATCAGCATGAAACGAAACGAAGTTTCGGTTTTCGTTTAACTTTGATGCTGAAGGGTTTATAATTTAACATGCATAAGAATCTGCTCCGATAGCTTGCACCATTATCGAACAATTTAAACTTTTGAAAAAGTATTAATTTATAATAATAATAATAATTTACTTTATTCCAAAAACAGTACTTGTGATACAGAATGGAATTTTCAGCATTAATCACAATATTGCATCTAATTTCCTCAAATTACAAAGAAATAAAATTAATCACACAGAAAATCTTCCACATTTACAATTGGGATAATGTCAAGAACATGCAGAATATAAAATGGAAATAATAATGATAACAGCTAAGGTAATAATAATAATACAAAGGAGAATTGCCGTGGGCTTGTTTCACACAGTATTGGCGATGTGGTATAGAAATCCTAACATGTTTAAAAATATTGAATAAAATGTTCTCTTTACATGATATGGTGAGGGGAAAAACAAAGATTACTGCCGTCATGGAGATAAGTTGGTGTTTGCAATTATGAGAGTAGAACAAACAAAGAAGCAACAGGATCATAAATATAATAGAAATAATAAAAGTAAAACTTAAAGGTATATAAGGATGGATGGATGGAGGAAATTGTTTATTTACTAGACGAAAAAAGGTTAGTTAATTCTTGCCTGACACTATTTTCATTACATAAAATACGTGCTAAGTATGGTATCATAGAATTTCTATACTTAGACGTGCAGGCATACAGTTTTCTGAAGTTACTTCTTGTTCTACCTGGGGAGATGCAAGGTGAGAGCTGAGGGTAAAGCGGATACTCCAAGTCAGACAAAATCCCTCTAGCAAATTTATTGCACGAAGTCAAGTGCCTATCGATAACAACATTAACTATGTGGTCCACTGGGACACCACTGTCCGTCTGGATTCAACATAGAACATGGCACCCAAGTGCAGCAGCAGTTCGAGTTGTCACGTTCCAAATAGCACACAAAAGTAGACAAGAAGATGAGTGAAGAGAATCAATAGAGTTTGACAAGTATACGAATGAAACAGAATGGGTAATGGTAGAAACGAATATGGAAGATTACAGAGACTGAATACATCTGCGCTGTCATTGAAAACGATTTTGAGCCATGTCACCTATTGTCTCCAGCCATTGATTCCTAGAGTCCCGAGGGCCCCAAGCCGGAAGTTTGCATCTCCTTACCTGACTCAATTTAACTGTCAAGGATTTCATGGATTGATGAGGCCATGTTTTTGTTTGGCCACCACTGGCTCTTTTCCAACCTGCACCTATATCAGCTAGCTAGTAATGCCCGTCGGGGGAGGCGATGGTTAGGCATGCACAGCACGTGGCCTAGCCATCTCAATCTATGTAACTTTATAGCCTCGTCGATTGATTTTCCCTCTTTACCCAACACTCTACGCCTAACGTCAGCATTACTTACCTTTTTATACCACCACCTAACGTGAGACAGAGATCGCAGACACCTATGATCGAAAGCAGTCTTTTCATGTCTTCAACTCGTATTGGCCATGTTTCAGAGACATAGAGAAGGATGGAGCGAAATGATGAGCAGTACACACGTGTCCCTTGGTTGACAGCTGGATGTCACGCCTACGCCAGAGATGGTGTAAGTCAGCGAAAGCAGCTCGAGCTTTTTGGATCCGTGGTGAGATTTCATCGCCAATCAGTCCGTTGGTGCTAATACAACTTCCCAAATAGGTGAAGTGGTCAACATGTTCTATCACTTCACTCCCTGTCACTAAGTTAGGAGTTGACGTAGTCCAGTCCTGTAGTAGCATCTTGCATTTTGCAGGGGCGAATCGCATGCCAAACATACGAAGATTGCTGCTCAAGGTGTTCAGAAGACTCTGCATTTTGTCAGCATCCTCCCCTAACAGGACTATGTCATCTGCATATTCTAAGTCCATAAGACTATTCCCTGGTAACAAGTCGGGACACCACTCACCCTACTGACAGTCTTCAGCATTCTACGAATTGTGACAGTCTTTTTTAAGCAAACCAGGAAAGAATAAGTAAGGGTGAACAATAAATAAGAATAGGTAGGGTGCAAGAGTTTATGAACTGTAAGAGGTGGAAGGGGTTGAGTTATATTCGAGTCCCTTAACTTCTTAATGTAAAATGTCTACTTCATGACTGTAATTTATAACATAACTGATCGTGCTTGTAGAAATGGTATTCATTTCTCGTAAACACTCGTTTATACGAAATATAAATTATTAATATTACTGAAAATTACATGCATTTACAAACGAAGAAGATAAATAAAAGACATCATAATTTCTTGGTATGTGCTTCATGTCAGGCAGAAGTGTATTTTTAATTTGACCCTAGTAATTAGTGTGATGTGTCTAGTCCTCTCACTGGTGCAGACTGAATTATATCAGTCAGGTTGTAATGTGGCTGCTACAATCCTACAGGAGGTCAATCGCGAACCCGAATAACTCAGTTGCAACGTCTCTGACTGCAGGTAGCACTGGGTGATGCGGGTTCGAATCTCAGAAGGGACACGAGTTCCTTCAAGGTTGCAGATACGCCTACCTTGCTGACGAGTGGCAACTAGCACGAAACCTAAGTTCAAGGCTTCCTGTGGCCGATTACCTCCAACCATTCCATATCAGGCAGTATTGTTTCTCATAGTCTGCTGTCACATGATATTTTATTTGAAGATTCTGGATGAAGAGAAGATATCGTGCAATAAACAATAAGCGCTGTACAGAATGAAGCTATTATTATTATTATTAGGTGTCGAACAGGCTTATCTAATATGCAGTCGCATTCTATCATAGCGGCCGACGTCTACTTTTACATGTCTATCTACCGCTAGGAAGTTTTAGAAGGAAATAGAGTAGGAAACATTACAGATTAATGTGATGGAACAAGCTTCAGGTGGAGTAATATTACTTCAGATGATATATTATTGATTATTATGTAACAGCAGAAGGCAAGACACGGAAGCCAAGGTATATTTTCAAGTGGTCAAACCGCTATTTACATCTATACAGTTTATATGCTTTAATCAATCTCTCAGGGTGTGATTTGACTTACATTAAACGACATCAAATAGAGTGTTCAAATATACATAGCATTCTGTTGCTAATGCAATACTGAACTGTGGGAATAGTATTCAGACTTTAACACCAACAAATACAATACTTCTTTGGAACCCATTGTCTATATCACACCACTACACTCGTCCCTTCATCAAATACTTCTTGGTGCTGACGTCTTTGTTTGCTTGTCTTACTGTTTCCATTTCCGGAGCTCGCCTACTTTCATTCCCTTCTGATGGTATATACATGACCCCGTCTCGTGGTGACCGTGTATGATCTTTCCTAATTTGGACGTAGTTTTTGCGACCCTGGAGCGTATTCACCGGTGTTTCGCCTAACACTATCATATGCTGCTTTCGCCCGGTCTCTCAGCCTTTTCGCTGACAGATCTTGAATGCCAGTCAACTCCACAACAGCGTCGAAGTCCTGCAACAAGATCCATATGTCTCCTTCTTCAAAAACTGTAGGGCCTAGGCATTTCATTTGTGGGCAGGTGACGACACTAAACTTAACAGCAGACATCAAGACACGGAAGCAAAGGTATATTTTCAAGTGATCAAACCACCATTTATATCTGGCCCAAGTGGTCTAGTGGATAACGCTTTGGCGTTTGAAACTATGGGCACTAGGTTTGAGCCTCGGTAGGAACATCATCACTCACTGCGGAATGCATGTACATCTAGCCGATGAGTCCCTAATGGGATGAAATGCACATCCTGGATTCCACTGCTAATCGCCACCCACCAATTAACTTATAACTAAACAGTTTGTATTCTTCAACCATTCACCATCACCATTATATTTTTTGAAGATTCTGAATAACAGGTGGAAGATACATTGCAATGGAACTGGGAGAAAATTCCGTATTTTGTGTGAATGCATTTTTCAAAATAAAGCTATTACTGTTTGGAAAATACCGGCTGAAAGATCCGTTTACAATATCTATACTTATATAGGTATTTCATTAAATTGCGTGGAGGATTTCATGATGAGTTGACATCAGTTAGAGAACCACTGGAAAACCAGCTGGGAGTACTGGACAGCTGTTTCATCCTAGTTTGGGATTCTCCAACAGTACACACCCACTGGGGTTCCAACCCAGGACCTTCTGCTAACAAGGCGAGCTCGTAGACCATTGAGTCACTGGGACCCGATCGAACGGCCAGCCTATGAATTCTAACTTCTGCAAATTCACGACATGGCGTGACCGTTTCTCAATGTCTTCTTCGATGAGTTACTGCCTCATCTTCAACCTGATGTATCCTACTGGTCATGGATTCCCACTACATCCTCAGGTTAACTGCCTGAATAGGGTCAGTCACTAGGTTTTCCACTGGTTCTCTAACGGATGTCAGCTCATGATGAAATCCTCCATGCAATCAAACAAAATCCCTGCAAAACCAATACTTGAATATTTCTTTTAATTTGGTAATCATTTCCCTCTTTTCGCATAGACTGTATATCTCTGTTCTAATGTTTTCACATCACCTGTTAGCTTAATCCCCATTATTTGTCATTCTTATTGTCTTGTCTACTCTCTGATTTGAATGCTTCTATGTGATGGCGTTGATAATGTGTTGGTTTACGATTGTAATTTTGTTTCAGCTAAGTCTTGGTTTCTTCCATGGATTTTTATTTCTCAGACTGTCTGAGAGAATTGCTTGGTGTATGATTATTATTGTTGTTAAAATTCTAAAAAGTAATCTAGGTAGGTGGAGAGAGAGGTTGATTACTGAATCCTTGTTCATCGAGTCTACACCAAACACATGCAATAGGAATGACTCGTCACTCATACCTGAAATATGGAAAATACTATTACCAATCAAATCAAGTGAAAATCAAGTGAAAAACAATGGAACTATATAAATGAAGTTAAGAAGTCGTGCGATTACCTTGATATGATTATGAGCAACAAATTGTGCTCGAAACGTGGTCATCAGTAAACATTACTGTATAACACTGTGAGACTTTATCAAAACAAAATTTACCCATAATGGAATTACACTCTACCACAGTGCACAAGTTTTATTCTTATATCAAGGATGTCTTCTTGATTTTCAGGTACTTCTTACAGATGATTCTGATTCAACAAATTTGTTGTTTATTTTTGTTTTTTTTATTTTTTTATTTTTGATTACAGCTTGATTCCACACCGTAATTTTGGTACAAGTATGGAATTTTCAGCGTGGATATCGGTAGCCCAAATTTTTCAGGCCGACCACAGATATCAGATGTACGTCGGTGTGTGCTCGAACTCCGGACCATGTGCATGGTCGGCGAGAGTCCTAACCACTGTGCCACGTACTGGATTTGCATCTGAGAAATCACTGTCTCTGCATGGCTGCCTAATGGTATCATTTAGGAAATTTTGAGTTTTTATTCTGTAATATTGTTAAATAGTACTAGTGACCAGTGAGACTCATCCAGTCAAGTGTGACTATGGATTTCCTGCTGATACCATTGGTTAGCGGTCGCGCTAAAATCACGAACTGGTAGAAGTTAGTATTCATAGGCTAGCCATGGAATCATGTCCCAGTGGCTGAATGATATACGAGCCAGCTTGCCTTGTAAGTGGAAGGTTCTTGGTTCGAACCCCAGTGGGTAAGTACTGCCATTGATTTCCAAACTAGGCAGATAAAACAGCTGTCCAGTACTGCAGTGCTGATTTTTAATGGTCCTCTAAATGATATCTGTGCTCAAACTGGAAAAATAGTACCACACCAATTTTATGGCAAATAATTGTCTTTCCGCTGCCGTTGATACACTTTGGGATTGTGCATAGATAACTCAAAGAAGTTTTGGTTGGCTATACAGAGCAGAACCCAAAGACTGACTAACTAATTTCGACATCGAATATTCCACAGATGCGCAACAGTTCCAGTTCTCATTCTCCCTACATCCAGCACACACATAGCAAGAGAAGACAGTAAAACGGGAGGGGGCGATTCAACAAAAGGGACATAATAAACACAAGTGTCATTGAGGGACAAAGAATAAAAGTCATATGAATGAAGGATAGAGTTCTACTGGATATGATGACAAATCACAAAGAGTCAATGCATCTTCGCCAGTTAGCCAGCCAGCCAGCCATATCACCAATTTTTTCCAGCCTTCATTGGTTCTTACCATTCTGAGGACCCCAATCAGCTGCACAGATTATACCTCCCTACGTCGTGGATGGCTGTGTGACTGTTTGGCTGGCTTAAAGTAACTGTTATGGATTCCATTGACTGATGTAGCCATGTTTTCGTTTGGCTACCACCACGACCACCACTAGCTAGCTAGTTACCTTGATCTTTTTCAACCTCACGGACAATCTTATTTCAGCAGATAACATTGCCCGTTGGTCAAGGAAGGCGGACGATGTTCTAACCGCCTTCACTCAATCGATGTAACAACCTCATCGGTTGATTTCCTCTCCTCGTTACCTAGGACTCGACCGATGATGACTCACCAACAACTCAATATGACTCACCCTATCGTACCGCCTAACATGATGGGATGTATGATAGGATCCCACACATTTTGGTATTGACTGCTAATTTTGTATATTATCATTCTCACGCATTTTGGTAGTGACTGCTAATTTTGTATATATGGTAGATTATCATTCCCACACATTTTGTTACTGACTGTCAATGTCGCACATATGGCATATTATCATTTCTCACACACTTTGTTATTGGCTATTAAGGTCAATTATTTCAAATGCTGTTAGCTGTCCATATTGTTGTAAAATGTATAAATACCATGGCTTTCTTTATCGTTGTTGCACCTCAATACACAGTCACAGTCCAGCCTTTGTCTTTTGATATTTGCGTGCTTTACTAAGTCGGAAGGTACGACGAGCAGATAGACAGATTAGTTCAGGCGCAGACAGAATAAGGTGAAAACATCATCATTCAATTCCCTACAGCTATAACAAATTGACGACGGGGTTTTACCTTAATTCAGTGCAGTTATAACAATGTAGATAGAAGGCAAACACCTATGATGAAAGACAGCTAGCTAAACTGGCTTTTCATGGCTTCCACTCTCAATGGCCATGTCTCACTCACAGCCATAAAGCAGGACGGAAGGAACTGCTGGACGCGAAGACTGATCACCACTGTTCAAACCACACCATATCGGTTTCAGTCTTTGCCACACAAACAATCATTCAGTGTCCGTTTTATCTTGTTTGTCTTTAGATATTTCTGCACAAACAGAGATGAATTTGACAGGGAATAAAAATAAAAAGATTTTTGTCTTATATTCATTTTCATTTATCGATTTGTGTAGTATATTTCCAGGTTCCTTTATTTTCTTATTTTGTTCTGCTGTTGTTATTTTGTGTGTCAATGCTGTTTCCACATTCCACCCCACCCCACTCCATCCCACCTCCGTGACAATGTTGCCTAATCTCTTGTCATCTAACTCATATCCTCACTGGGCTTTTCCTCTCTCTCTCTCACTTTTTCAGGTTTTCCTACTTCCTTTCCTCTCGTCTGTCAACCAACTATCCAGGATGTAGGAAACAAGTTAGTAGAAATTGATTTCATGGGATAGCAAAAAAGTAGTTATTTCAATCATTAATTCATTAATTAACTGATCAATACATTGATCGATTAGTTGGTAGTTATTTTAGCCACAAAATATGATAATAATAATTATTATTATTAAATATTGATCGATATAAACTGACAAGTATGTTTTCCCATTTGAAAACGGAAATTGTTTTACATTTTAGATTACAGTAGATGATCTGCTTTACGCCATAAAAACAACAATCAATGACATTATCAGGTGTGCGTTTATGGGGATTTGATTGTTTACAGCTCATCTCGTAACCAAAAGGTCCTATTCTCGTACTGATGAAGAGTCCCGGAATAGGACGAAACAAATGTCCAGTATTCCCAACTGGTTTTCTAATGGTTCTGTAACCAGTGTCAACTCGCGATAAATCCTATAGCCAATCAAGAAAACTATTATAAATGCATTACACAATATATATTACTGAATGTTTGCAACAAGTAATTGGATTTCACTTACCACACCAACCAGTAAGGCTTGCTAACTTCATCAAAGCTATCTAAACATCGGACAGCTGGCTATTTTGTTCATTTTGAGATTAATTTCATAAGCAATGTGACCCGTTTGACTCAGTTCAGAGTGGTGAATCAGTAGCTAACCGAAATTCGAGTAGCTTGGACTGATTTGGTTGTATTAGCTGAGTCGAACGCCACACACCGCTGATGTGCATGACACCAAATCGACCTAAATGAACGTCGGGAATTTAAATCACTTCGATTTGACTTGCTGCCGAGGGAATGTAGATGGTTTATCGGAATGCGAACATTTAGCTGAGTATAGAACGATTGACGCCGCTAAGATGAGTCATTTACGGAAAAAAAAATTAGCTGCTGGACTGCATATATTAAGAGACAACCACACAGTAGGGTAGGACAGAGAGCTACATTTCTAAAAAGTAATATAGGTAGGTGGATAAAGAAAGACAACTTGGTTACTGAATATTTGTTCATCGAATCTATACACCTAACACATGTAATAGGAATGATTTACCACCAATAACACAGATATGGAAAATTGACTGACTGATTTCAACACAGTACTTTCCACAGATGCGCAGCAATCCGAGTCGTCACACTTCACTCAGCACAAAAAGCCAGAGAAGAAGGAGAAAGTAACAAGAAATACAAAATACAGACAGTAAACAGAGACATGAGGCAAAATGAATAGTAATAACAAAGAATAATATAGTTTCATTGGAAATTACAAATCACAAGGAGTGCCTGCATCTTCGCCAGCCACTGAGAACGATTTTGAGCCATATCACCAATTGTCTCCAGCCTTCATTGGTGTTTACCGTCCCAAGGACCCTAACCAGTTAGGAAGTCTACACCTTCCTACGTGGCTGGCTGGCTTGAACTAACTGGTGTGGATTTCATTGACTGATGAAGCCACTACTGGCTAGCTGTTTTCCAACCTGATCCATTCTATGTCAGTTTACATTGCCCGCCGTGGAAGTCAGTGGCTAGACAGGCATGCGTAACACATATCCTAACCATCTCAGTCGATGGAACTTTACAACCTCATCTATTGATTTCCTGTCCCTCTTACCTAGTGCTCGGCTGTTAACCTCAATATTGCTCACTGTATTATGCCACTTCACGCGGGAGATAGAACGCAGGCACCTATGATCAAAGATAGCTAAGCAACCTTTTCATCTCTTACACTTTCAATGGCCAGGTCTCACACGTATAAAGGAGGACGAAGCGGACTGCTGAGCAGTACACATGTTATTCGGTCGACAGCTACTCGGACATCACACCTACGCCAGAGACGATGCAGCGGAAATATTAGTACCAATCAGAGGAAGGGATAAAAGATAATAGAGATAGTATAAACGAAGTTTGAAAGGTACGTGAGTAGATATGATTGTTTATATTTATCATTTCCTTAGATTCTGAGTAGAGCATTGGGTTTCAGTAGCACATCTCCATTTGTCCTGTTCTCTGTAGTCCCCTTTTAAGTGGCTCAGTAACTGCGTATAGGCTTTCATCTTCTACACAAACGATTGCTTCTATATCATCCTGAAACATACACCCAACTGGTCATTCCCCCTTCGGTTTCCACTCGAATAATAGCCTGGCTGGTGTGTGATGTTAATCAACAGCCTACTCAGCATGTGTCTGATTGGTCTCCAATTTCTTCGAAGTATTTGTTGCTCAGTAGGCTCTTGATTGGTTCATTATCTTGCCTAATTTACTAGTTCACTAGTTTTCTATCTAATTTTTGGTTCCAGGAAAAGGGGGAAGGTCTAGCATTGGAGCTAACGTTCTACACTGGATAATCAATGGAATCGCTTCAGAAACTTCAATGCCTTGATATGATTATGAGTAATAATTTGTGCTCGAAACATGGTTATCAGTAAATAATACTGTGTGATTGTGTCAAATACATTTACTCTGCCAGAGTGCGTAAATTCTATTCATATATGGATGATGAGACTATTTCGAATGCTCTTGGATTGGATAATGACATTGTTAGTTGTCAAGAATCGGAGGTTAGCAAAAAATTAGATCCAGGCTGGAAATACAGAGGCTGCTGTTTGAAGTTTTGGCACAACCGAGATTCTCACCTTACCTTGGAAGATGTTTATCAGTGGGTAAGAAAAAGGATCATAGCATATTTGACCAATTTCTGTACCACTGAGCCCTATAGACGTGTCATTACTCAGGTGACTGTCATCAACTTAAGTGTGTCTAGAGATCTTCCAGAAGCTTTACATTTTACAGACTTCTTCATTACACATTTGTTATGTACTCGTCGCCAAATTATTGTTATGTACTGGTCGAGAATATAATAGTCCTGACGCAAGAAAGACGGAAATCAGAAGACCACTAGGTTCGCGATGATACTTCTATTTTCCAAACACAAGGAGAATCAATCAATGTGTCACACAAGAGTGTGAGAGCAAAATATATATATATATATATATATATATATATATATATATATATATATGAATGTCCGAAAGTGTGTGAACACAAGTGTGAGAGCGTATATTCAAAATGAACAAATCAATAGACAGTCTTAACATGATTGGCTAATTATAATGGAATATCGATCCATATATACATAGCAAAATATATCAGACTGTCAAACAAACACACATATTATATATAATATAAGGGGAATATACATTGTTAAAGGAGACAAGTTCATCAAAGTGAAATGGTCACAGACTAAGAGAGCAACAGAAAGAGAGGCCACCATATATATATATGGATACATATCAACATTGTATGTCTAAGTTAATGTTGTGACAGACTGGGGAAACCAAGAAGACAGAATTACTCCAAACCAATAAGAAGACCTTAGAAGATCTGAACTTCACGATGTCTAATATCACATGAACTGGAAGACTTACTGTCGCAAAGCCAACAAGTTGACACAAAAAGCAGACAGTAAAGACAAAACTTCAACTGAACATTAAGAAGATGGAGGTGATGACGACAGCCAACCAGAAACAACAAGTACCAATCAAAAATCAATGGGAGAAATTTGAAAGAGGTCACTTCCATCACTTAGCTATGCAACATCGTGTCAACTACAGGCAGGGTGACTTGTAGGATATCATCTGAGGGGAAGGTGAAGGCTTATGGGCAGTTGTAGAGCTAAGTAGAAAAAATGAGACTGCCGAAAACAGGATAAAATGAAGATTCTATGCTGAAGCCCAATATTCCACTCAGAATCCAAGGGGTTAATAATAGTTATACAATAATAATAATAAGTCGAGAGAAAAAAGAGAGAAATTGTCGGTTTATGTGAATTCGCCTATCTGAGGTGAAAGAATAAGTTCACCGGATATTATTAAGAGTTTTGAAATTTATCCTACTTCGTCAAGTCTTTTATTGAGGCTCTTAGTATTCGAGTAGAAGTTAGTTGAATAAACTCCTGTAGATGAATAAACCCTCAGCCTTGTTGATTTAGCTTTGATAAACCTCAACTTTTTAAAGGACGAAAGGATGTACACCTAATCAGTAGATATCCAAACCTTGAACCATAGTCCGATATTCATTTATTGATTTCATTCCTTTGCGTTCCAAATGGAACAGATCCCTTCAAGCTTCACCTTTCAAGTCTTAGTATCAGATGTGTTTATTTGTACGGAGTGGAGTTCCTAGCCCCACGCTCAACTATCTCTCTTTCATGGGCTTACTACTGACTGCATAAGGTTTAGGAATGAAGGAAATAAAAGACAGCTTAGTAAAGAAAACTTTCTTTATCGATGAATTCATCTACAGGGGCTGAATATTATCCAGCATGGTTAGGAAAATGACAATGCGAGACAGCTACTAGTTCAATTCTCGAGTACTTGGTGAACTCAAGTCACGTAGCTCCACAAGAGCCGTCCTTCACAATTATCTACAAGGTAAGACCAAGTGGTACAAAGGGTGTTTATTATATCATTATTATTTCCTTTAATTCCTAGAGAAACATAGGGCTTCAACCGCACGTCTCCATTGCCTTCGGTTCTCTGCTAGAGTTTTCACCTGGCTCCAAGTCTGCCCACATGCTTTCATCCCCTCTTCACATGACCTCCTCCAAATCACCCTCATTCTGACGACCAACTCGCCGCTTCCCTTTCGGGTTCTACTCAAGGGCTTGTTTAGTGATGTCACTTGATGGTTTGTTTTCTCAGAGTATGGCCAATCTATCTCCGTTTCTTCTTGCCTATTTGTTGCACAATTGGTTCCTGGTTGGTTTCGGCATTTGTGTGTGACAGAGGCGCTGGCAATTCGTCAATACAACGCCTAAATCTGTATACAAAAACAGTCTGTCCAGTCTTTTATTCTACCATGGTCTTAACCTCTTCATTAGTCGTTTCCTGTACACTTTAGATTTTTAAATTTTGCTTTTAGTCTGCTTTCAGTTTAGTAAAGAATTCATTATAATCGCTGTCATATGCTCCCTTTCTACATTTCCCCATTCCCTTCATACTTGTTAAGCTTGACACTCAACTACCTTTCTTCTCAGTTAATAACAATTTTAACCTTAACAAGTTTCTATTTCTTTCCTCCTTTGTGTCGTTGAATATTACGCAATTTTCAACTTTCACTTTAATTTTTAAGACAATTTTAAGTAATTATATCAATTATTTCACCCCCACCCTCCGACAGTACTCACTAATGGAGTACTGTACATTTTTAATCAATATAAATACGACTGTGCAGCCTCTGAAGATGATTTTGTCGATAAAGAAAATTTTCTTCACTGAATTTTCTTTGATTTCCTTCGTATTGTGTTTCTTTGTCATCTTTTCGTGTCTTCCGCATTTTACGGCAACAATGATGCATTTCGAAGTTAATTGGTGGATCGTGACTAGCAGTGGAATCCAGCTAAGATGCGCATTTCGTGCTATTTGGGTACTCGTCTCCCATCTGGATGTACCTGCATTCCCCAGTGAACGATAATGTCCCCCCACTGCGTCTCGAACTTAGTGCACATAGTTTCCAACGCTAAAGCGTTATCCACTAGACCATTTGGACCACGAGAGCCACCACTTGTGCAATTGGTCATATTAATTGAATTGAATTTTTTAAAATTTTGCCGCCGATCGACTGGACCGAAGTGCTCGGTCTCAGGTTGACATGTCGGCTTCTTGTGCAGATGTGTCGACGATGTCTGGGCATTTAATTAGTATACAATTGGCCCAAATGGTCTAGTGAATAGCGCTTTGGCGTTTGAAACTATGGGTACTGGGTTCGAGCCTAAGTGGGAACATCATCACTCACTGAGAAATGCAGGTACATCCGGCTGGAAAATGAGTCTCACATAAGACGAAATGCGCATCTTGGCTGGATTCCACTGCTACTCATTATCCACCAATTAACTTCTAATTACACGCCCAGGCATTTTTGAAGCATCTACATGTCAACCTGAGACCGAGCACTTCGGTCCAATCAATCGACGGGAAAATTTAAAATTCAATTCAATCCACATTTCTAAAACTGTTAAAAACACTTAGAAAATACATACGCCTAATGTATAAACACTGTGTTGAATAACCTTTGTTTTGTCATTTAAAGTCTAAGTGATTGTTTATTTCACAAAATTTCGTATTTGTTATGTCTGGAAATATATAAACAAACCATTTTATAGACTGCTTTTCAATCAATGCTCCTGTCTAGTTCACACTTATCGATCAAATGTGCAATACAGTCTCTAACTTGGGTGATGCAACACACTTTGACGTACTATTGTGGTGAGAGCAGGCTGCTAGCCGATTGGTTGACACTAAGCTACGTTAATATGGGCCGTGAGAAAATATGAACAAGGCTGAGTCAACAACCAATCACAGCAAAGTTAACGTGGCAAAATATGATTCGCAGATAGAGAACTCTATTCGTCAAGGAATCCCGAAACAACCAATCAGAAGCCTGCGTTTGTCTGCCTAACTTCTGATAAACAACCAATCAGATGACTGCGCTTGTCTATAATAATGTATGTGAAATATGTATAAATACGTGTTGATTTTCATAATAAAACGATCTGTTGCCTGGCCCTTGTCTTCTGTTGTTACACTATAATTTGATGCTAAAAGCACGTAGTTGCAATCTGCGAATGGATGGCAAAATTGGAACCGTTTAGAGACATTCAATTTGTCCTTGATTATTTTCATCATCAAGGAGTTTGATGTGTATTACCGATATGTCGATGATACATTTATCTTAGCTGATGAGAATGTTAACATAGACGAATTGTTGCTGAAATTCAACAACATCCACCCTTCGCTTACCTTTACTTGTGAAGAGGAGCAGGAGAATAAACTACATTTCCTGGCTGTCTTGCTAAGTAGGTGAGAAGATGGGTCACTTGGGAGAAGTGTGTACAGAAAAAGCACATTCACAGGGCAATACACACACTTCCTTAGTTATGTGCCCATTAAATATGAAAGGAATCTTGTAAAATGTCTCGCAAGCAGAACAAGAAAGATATGTACGGATGATCACTTACAAAAGAAATTTGAATACATTCACGATTCCTTGACGGAGATGGGCTATCCAAGTAGTTTCATAAAGAAACATATGAAAACACCAGAGAAAAAACCTGAGACTCTGACTGCACGTAAGAAACGTCTGTTTATTAAGTTACAGTTTAATGGTAACTTATCAAGTGAGATTCTATTCCAAAGACTTTAAAGGAGTATACGAAGGACATTTTACGCAGCACACCTATGTTTGTCATTCTCTGGCAGACGAATGATTGGAACGCAAACGAAGGATAAGCTTGATAGTTTTGCCACATCTATGTGTATTTATCACTTCAACTGCACCTGCAGTGACAGTTATGTTGGTCGCACCATTAGACAGCTTAGCCAATGTGTTAGTGAACATCTCCCATCGCGGTTTGGCACAGGACAGACAAAAACAATCCTTAGCTCAATTCTGTCACATCTAATTGATAGTGGTCATGTAGTCGGTAAAACAAAAGCCTTCAAAGTAATTCATCGTATCCCTCCGAATCTTTCAAATAGACTTCGTATTCGTCTACTGCACACAGCTGAGGCAGGCGATAGGCATTCGAACTATTAAACCTAAACTATGCATTCAAAAGAAGCTCGTACAGCCATTATCCCTCCCTTGGCCTAATAAGACATAACCAACTAAAGACTTCTACACCACCAATTGTTTATATTTTCAACCCCTTTCTTATCATCCTTTAGTCTTACTTTCATTATAATCGTGTTTCATTTCCTTCCCCTACAATCTAACATTACGTAATCGGTTCATTTGTTTTTACTAGCCTTTATCGACTACTTCCACCTGAACATTTGTTTGTTTAACCATACTGTTTTTCATTATTCGTGTTATCACAGATTGCCTCACTTTTGTCATCCTTATTATTGATAAGACCATTATTATTATCATTACTACTATTATGACTAATTGTACAATTTATATTCACCATCGTATTATCCTATAGACAAAACACCATGATTGGTTTATATTTGAATTTTTATTTGTAAACTTATATATATTAGAGTTAAGCCTGATGAGATCTAATTGAAACGACAGTATTGTTCGCTTAAATGTGTTATTCTATATTATCATCGAAGCAAGGGGAATACGATTTGCAGTATGCAGTGTCCATATTTCATTTCTAGGCTATTCTTGGGCTACAGAAAGAGTAAAATATGCAACACTTACAGTTCGATGACAAAAATTAATGGAGTGGGAAGTGGCACTCCATTGGGTGCTGTGCTGGAAGATACTTTTTATGGCTAAACTACAGAATACAAACCTCAAATGTGCAGTTGATGAAACAACAGGCTACTGCAAATGCGCGTGTCAGATACTTTTATTTTGTTCAATAACCTAAGCCATTCCACGTATCTGCTTGATTATTCAATAATCTACATGAAACCATCACTTTTATTTGGAAACACGAAGATGATGGAGGTTTCAAATTCCTGGATATCGAGGTTTGGAGAGAAGGAAAGATGTAACACTCAGGAGATCGATTTTTCAGAAGGAAACATGCAGTGACTTCCACCTAAATTTTAATTGCTTCTGTTTAGTCAGAATATAAACGAACTCTGGTGAAGATGCTGTTTCCGCAGGGCAAAACGAGTATGTTCAGTAGATAAGCTAGACAGTGAACTTAATTTAGGTTTTAATATTATTATTATTATTGATTGAATAATGCGACAGACAACGGCAACCAACGAGGGAACAGGCATAAAATGGACTGACACAAAAGACTTGGAGCATCTGGATTTCGCCGATGATATATGTCTGGTTTCCCACAAACTGGAAGATATGCAAGTGAAAAGCAACAAGTTGGCAGAAGAAGCATCAAAGATAGGACTTCAAGTGAACATAGATAAAACAGAGGTGATGAAGATTCCTAGCCAACATCAACAGCAGCAACAACAACAGACAACAATCGGCATAAGTGGGAAGAACCTGAAAGAAACAACCTCCTTCACCTACCTGGGAAGCATCGTCTCAACTACAGGCGGAACTGACGAGGACATCAAAGCCAGAATCGGAAAAGCAAGACAAGCTTTCATTACTCTCAAATCTGTGTGGAGGTCAACAGCACTCAGCATCAAAAATAAGATTCGGATTTTCAACTCCAATGTAAAGTCAGTGCTACTATACGGATCAGAGACTTGGCGAGTCATAAAGAGCATCTCAAACAAACTTCAGACCTTCATAAACAGCTGTCTCCGCTCAATACTCAAGATCAGATGGCCAGAAAAGATTAGCAACAGGGATCTCTGGGAGCGAACCAATCAGGAACCGATTGTGAAACAAATAGGCAGGAAGATATGGAGATGGATTGGCCATACGTTGAGGAAACCATCCAGTGACATCACTAGACAAGCCCTCGAGTGAAACCCGAAAGGGAGGCGGCGAGTTGGTCGTCCAAGGGTGACTTGGAGGAGGTCATGCGAAGAGGAGATGAAAGCATATGGACAGACCTGGAGCTGGGTGAAAAAGTTGTCAGAAAACCGAAGGCAATGGAGGTGCTCAGCTGAAGCCCTATGTTCCTCTAGGAACTAAAGGTTACAATAATATAATAATAATAATTATTATCATTATTATAATATTATTATTCCCTTGTGCTCCAAGTGGAATATAGGGCTTCAACAACACCTTGTTCTGCTTTCTGCCGTCCTCCTCAACTGGGTCCACGACTGACCAAACTCTCTCTCTCCTCTTCCTCACACGATCTCCTCCACGTCACTCTCTTCGCCTTCTATTCGAATTCCACTCGAGAGATGTCCTTCGGTGACCTCCTCAATCTGTGCCCGATTCATCTCCACTCTGTCACTATGATTATTTTACACTTTTTGTGCATTTTGACTTTTCTACCAGAAAGCTGCTATTATCAATCCCGTAATGATATTTCTTTTCGCTTTTGCTGTTATCGAGTCAATTAGATGCAATGCTGTACGAAGTGCTGGGAATTCCACAACGTATCATAAGTACTGTTTCTGAATAAATCGAATTATTGGTATTTTTATTAAGCCACCAGTCGACAACAACTCGAAAAAGGCTCTTCGCTGCACCTCTACGCTTCACCTTCTTTACATATGGTTTGGTTCACCAAAATGTCGGAGACTAGATCCCTCTGTGTATTTGACAGTTGGCTTGCTCTTCTTGAGGCAAGTATATAGGCCGAACTAGTAGAGCATTGTGTAGACACTCTGATAAATATTTAACAGCATGGTTGTTAGGAGAAGAACTGACAGTTGTGTTCTTCATTATAGGATATGAGAATTTTTCCACTCTGTCTAGTCAGATGAATAACACCTGTGAGTGTATATCAGATGCCTAGTTGTAAAAACTCCGGGGATTCGGATGTCATGTTAGCACTTAACTGCTCGTTCACATTCTCCACTTCATGTAAAACCACTAAACGAGAAAGAAGGCGATCAGTCGTCGTTTGTAAATGAAACTGGAAAAACGCCACAAGCATTTCTGTACCATTTTAGCGGCAATGAATTAACGATAGGTGAGCTTCTGAGTAACTTACATACACTAATCTGTATATCTCAGGTCTCTTTACATAATGGCTCTCCGAATTATAATTATTATTACTGTTTCCCTGGGTTCCAATTGGAACGCCTCCACTTTGTCTATAGCTGGACCCAAACAATTTCTTCCATGTCATCCTAGTACACATGCACAGGCTCCACTCAAGCTATAGCCTGCATTCCACGCAACGTCATCCAGTGGTCTCCTCAGTGTAGTGTGCCCAATCCATCTACCTCTTTCTTTGTATATTTGTTCAGCGATAGTTTCTTGGTAGGTTTGTTCCCATGGTTTCTTGTTACTAATTCTTTCTCACCGGCCACTCAAGCTTCAATATGGAGCCAGAGAAGTGGGCAGCGGACAAATGTCTACTTCTCACTAGACGCCCAAATATTTTAGGACTATTCTGTCAAATCTTGATGACAGTTCATTTGAAGCGGGCAGCTGTTGATAAAAGTTTACAGCAGCCTGTTGAAAATGCTTCTTGTGACGGGGGCGCATTACAACAACAAAAACTGACTGACTGGCTTAATATATGTGTAGAAAATCCGAATCTTGTTGTTTACGCTGGCTGAGTTAGTGCGGCAGATTTCCACACTTATTTCAGAGTGATGAAAGATCTCCGTATGCTCCAGCATAACTTCATGCATATGAGGATAGTAACTCAACTGTCGTTACATATCTTCTCGTCACCCTATCTCTCCACATATATATATATATAAATATATACGTAACACTCACTGGGGTACACGAGGATGATGGACGTTTCAACTTCCTGGATACCGGACCCGCTGCACAAGAGGTGGCCCTTGTGGCCCAAGTGGTATGGTGGATAACGCTTTGGCGTTTGAAACTATAGGCACTGGGTTCGAGTCTAGGTGGTGGGAACATCATCACTCACTGAGGAGTGCAGGTACATCCAGTTGGTGGACAAGTCCCAAATAGGAGGGTGAGGTGCACATCCTGGATTCCACTGCTAGTCACCATCCACCAATTAAATTCTAATTGCATGCCCAAACATTGTCGAAGCATCTGCACGAGAAGCCGACATGTCAACCTGAGACCAAGCACTTCGGTCCAATCAATCGATGGGAAAATCTAAAATTCAATTAAACATTTATTGAAAGCCTAATTCCCGTTAAAACCACTTATAACAATCAGACTCAAATCAGGCTGCCTATCAAAGTTGAGAATTTTAATCTAATCGCCTTTTCAATCATCTCCAAAATCTACCAAACCAAAAATGCAAACAAAATTCAAATCTTTTAGGAGTGAAATAAAACCAGGATTCATTAATTTATATCAGTAAAAATTTACATTTATATTAAATGAAATCGATTAAAACTTCCTTATTAAATATAAAATCTATAAGTCAGTTGAACATGTTCAATGGATATTTGTCTTGTTAGCTGTTTTGGTGTTTAAATCATCTCAAGGTCATTCATAGGCAATTTTTAATAACTATCCAAAAATTTAATAATTAATTACTAATACTTTAGACATTTTAAAAATTCTATAAATTAATCGAAATAAATGACAGAAATAGACAGTTATTAGTGAAAAATTCATTTCCGGTTAACAGGCCACATTCGTACAACGAACAAGTTTTATATTCAGTAATTTATGAATATAATTCACGCACACAATATCACTTTATTTTACGCATTGTAAAATGCTTATGGAGCTTTGTAAACATTTCAGTTTATTGGAGAAGATGTGTCTACCTAAAGTAGGTAATCTAGCTGGATCGTTTCATTATCCTACGTGGACAATATGTTTAGCGTTAGCTTCAGTATAAAGTGACACCTCAATGGACGGAAGGTGAGGAGGTGGTGAGATCTCAAAACGATATCCGTGTATTCATCACACGAATCAATAAAATTCTTTATATGGCCTTATTCAACTTTGTTTTTTATCGCATTTTGCTGGCACATCGGTTGTTATTTTGATTTGACACTAGTAACTAGTGTGATGTGTCTAGTCCTCTCACTGGTGCAGGCTGAATTCTATCAGTCAGGTTTGTAATGTTGCCACCATTCTAGGTAGCTCTCCATCACGGTGTACACTGATTTGATGACATTTTGATTATAGCTTGATTTCACGCTGTATTTTTGGTAAAGGTATAGAATTTTCAGCATATGATATCGGTAGCCCAAATTTTGCAGGCCAAGCATAGATATCAGGTGTGCGTCGGCAGGGGATCGAACCCCAGACCATATGCATGATCGGCGAGCGTCATAACCGTTATGCCACCGACGCACAACGAAACCTAGGTCCAACCAAGGCTTCCTGCCCATTGCCTCCGACCATCTAATATCTGTTGTTAATTCAATGAACAATGTTTCCGTGATCAAATCCACTCTCCATTTAACTGTATTACTTGTCAACATTTCTAGCCTATCCCATCGTATTATGTGATTATATGTGGATGAATTCATTGCGGTAGCCTAATTTTTGTCTAGATTACTGAATATAACAGGGTCAATCATTCTGAATCCCCATGGTTCGATTATTTAATTGACCCCAACCTAGTATGTCAACTTCTGATGTAGCCGACCTCACAGTCATTACACATAGTATTTTGAGGAAATTATCTAGCAATTTTTTCTCCTAAATGGATCTGTCGGATCCATAAACTGAAAAACTTTGTTTACAGGATTACATCATGAGCTGAAATTGGTTAGAGAACCATTGGAAAACCAGTTGGGAGTACTGGACAGCTGTTTCGTCTTAGTTTGGGACTCTTCGTCAGTACGCACCCACCAGGATTCGAATCCAGGGTTTTCTGGTTACAAGGATTCTAGTCGCCAGAGATATTTTCGGGTCACACCTGCGATTGATGGGTGCTGAATTGTAAATATTTGCCAACTGGCCGTTCAACGTAGGCTTTCTTCAAATAATTTATCCTTTCAAAGCCATTTGAATGTTCTTGGTTAGTCCAGCGTTGAGAAAGGCGATTGTCTGCGCGGTTTCTACTTCAACCGTCTGTCTGTCTGTCTGGATTCAACATAGAACTTGACACCGAAGTGCACCAGTTCGAGTTGCCACGTTCCAAATAGCACACAGAGGTAGACAAGAAGATGAGTGAAGAGAATCAATACAGTCTGACAAGTATAAGAGTGAAACAGAATGGGTAATGGTAGAAAGGAATATGAAAGATTACAGAAACTGAATACATCTGCGCTGGCCATTGACAACGATCACTTTGAGCCATGTCACCTATTGTCTCCAGCCATTGATTCTTAGTCATTCCCGAGGGCCCCAACCCGGGAGTCTGCATCTCCCTACCTGACTCAGTTTAACTGTCATGGATTTCATGGATTGATGACATGTTTCTGTTTGGCCACCACTTACTCTTTTCCAGCCTGCAGCTAGTAATGACCAGACGGAATTATTCCGGAGGTGTTTAAATAGGGGGGTGACATACTAGTTTGTATAACTTTGGATCGAGTCCCAGTGGCCTAATGGCATACGAGTTCGCCTTGTAACCAGAAAACCCTGGATTCGAATCCTGGTGGGTGCGTACTGATGAAGAGTCCCAAACTAGGACCAAACAGCTGTCCAGTACTCCCAACTGGTTTTCCAATGGTTCTCTAACCAATTTCAGCTCATGATGTAATCCCGTAACCAATCAAATCCCTACAAACCAACATTTGAAAAACTTTGTCTCTGGGTGATTCTGTTGGTTTTTATGTCAGCCTAATTCCAGCTTCATTAAGAATCCTAGGTAGGGCTTCTGGCGGTCTTTCTTTATATGGCAGTACTGTTGTGGCTTTGAATTCCTTATTGTATACACTTCATCTTATTGGAGAGGACTTTTCTACCTGAAGTATGTGCTCTAGCTGGATGGTTCCATCGTTCTACCTAGACAATATGTTCAGCAATAGCTTCAGTATGAAGTGGTCAAATCAAGGAGGGGATGGCCTGGATAAAACTTGGACCACCAGAAACTTCCATCTCTCTCTGCTGTATATATTTTCTCTCGTTCAGTTTGTTTGAATCGATTAAGATATGACCTCTATTGCTCCTAATTTTTCAACGTTCTACTAAACTTGAGTAACGAACTGAGTGTGGGTAGCAACGTGTTCCAATACAACATGAGATAATTGTACTTCGGAACATCTTACGATTGGCTTTCAACTAGATATCGTGGATGGATTTCTTGAAGGAGGCAAAGTAGATATTATCATCATAATGGAATGGTTTATGTTTCAGGTCAGAGATCATTGTGTCACAGGAAGGATGTACTGTCCACTAATATATTTTACTTGAAAATATTGTTCGAAGGAAAAATACGAATCAATAAATCCCGTGGAAATTCTTTACACTTTATGAATACTGTCCAGAATAGGAGTGTTATGATGATATTAGATGGTTGGAGGCATTCGGCCACAGTAAGCCTTGGACTTAGGTTTTGTGCTAGTTGGCACTCATCAGCAAGGCGTATCTGCAGCCTTGAAGGAACTCATGTCCCTTCTTAGATTCGAACCCGCGTCACCCAGTGCTACAGTCAGAGACGTTACAACTGAGTTATTCGGGTTCGCGATTGACCTCCTGTAGGACTGTAGTGGATATTTTGATTTGGCACTAGTAACTAGTGTGATGTGTCTAGTCCTCTCACTGGTGCAGACTGAATTCTACCAGTCAGATGCGGGTTCGAATCTCAGAAGGGACATGAGTTCCTTCAAGGTTGTAGATACGCCTTGCTGATGATTGCCAACTAGCACGAAACCTAGGTCCAAAGCTTTCTGTGGCCGATTGCCTCCAACCATCTAATATCATCAAATCAATTTGCACAGTGACGGCGGGCTACCTAGAATGGTGGCAATATTACAAACCTGACTGATAGGATTCAGTCTGCACCAGTGAGAGGACTAGACACATCACACTAGTTACTGGTGTCAAATCAAAATATAGGAGTGTTATTATGGCTGTTGCCGATATTATTTCCGATTCATGCAAAATACCCAATCGGATATGAAAATAAAACGAATAATTCAGCGAAGATTCTCTTTTTCGGTGAATTCATTCAGTTTAGCTATACCATACCAATTTTATGTAATTATTTTTATTTAGGTGTGTGTGTGTGTGTGGATGCGTACATTAGGTTTGTCAAACCAGAATAAAAATTAGTTAGGCCTATTGTTTACGTCATCAAAATATTCCCAAAACATGTGACCAATAATCAAATGGCAACTAGCAGGAGGTGGGCAAGTTGAAGCTTTTAGTAAGTATTGACTAGGGTTACGTAATCGGATGTTAACGTGAAACAGCATGGAGACAAGTGTAGATTAGGTAGTAGGTAAAAGAAAAAAAGAAAATAGAGGGTTAGTTAAGAAAAAGATGCTACCGAAATGTCACGCAAAAATATACACATAATAGTATCGATGACAAAATAATTGAATTTGGAATTACACTCATGGTAGAAGGAGGGGATTTAGAAGTCTCCTTTGTGTGCATAAATCATGGTTTTACTTCTGAATGGCTAAAGCTTCAGCAATGCAAAGTGTACAGACGCGTAGCCACTGTTTCAGGAGGCTTCTTTTGACTTTGTAGAAGACTTTGAATGAATTCTGTTCGCATAATGAGTGAGGAGTATTGAATATATGTTCAATTATAGCACTCTTAATTGTTCCACTGTTACCTTCCCGTGGCCATTCGGGATAATGTTTTTGGACTCTTTTGGATACAACACGCATGGAACGACATATTCATCTGTCCTTTCAGTGAAATGGTAGATAGATACACACAGAAGTGGTTAAATGCTGTAGTTTATCTGTAGAGTTGCTGAAGAACATTGGTCGGCATGAGAATACCAATCGTAATGCCGTTTTCAGGGCGTCAGATGTTGTCTTCCTTAGGATGTTGGACAGAAAGTCACATTTGAAAGCCACATTCATGTACAGCATTTTCTTCAACACAGAGATGTGGTGTTCTTTGTTGGCTTTTAGCTTTATGTATTTATATATATATATATGGCGTGAGGGATAGCCATTCCCTAGGAGTGTCTTCCTGAAAAGAGTTATCTCTTCTTTTACTACAGATTCTTCGGATTCTAGTCGCCAGAGATATTTTCGGGTCACACCTGCGATTGATGGGTGCTGAATTGTAAATATTTGCCAACTGGCCGTCCAACGTAGGCTTTCTTCAAATAATTTATCCTTTCAAAGCCATATGAATGTTCTTGGTTAGTCTAGCGTTGAGAAAGGCGATTGTCTGTGCGGTTTCTACTTCAACCGTAAGTTTCGCGGCTTGAAGGACAGCTATTAAATACTCCAAGGACATTAATTAGGTGATATTTGCTTTAACAAGTGATAAAAGTGTCAGACAAATGTAAACGTCCTGGTTAGGGTCATCGGAACTCCAAGAACCGATGGCTTTCCATTGCTAGTGATGTGGCTCAAAACCAACCTCATTTGGCCAACGAATGCCAATAGACACCTAGACCTTAACTCATATCATCCGTAATCTGTGAGGGCAGGCTTGGACAGTTGTATCTAACCGACCGAGCAATAACAACATTAAGTAATACATCAAAAAACCTAAATGATGAAATGAAACGGATAGAAGAATAGCTGGTTGGTGTTAAATAACTAACTATCTTATAAAATTCACTGGGAAGATCAAGAAAGGCCAAAAGCAGAATAGAAATTATAGTTTAACTAATAATGATAACATGAATAAGAAGAATATAAGGCATCTACAGTAGTTTTGCCATATAAGTAGAGGACATCTGAGACCCTACATGTAGGATTTTTAATAAAGCAGGAGTTAGAGTGGCATTTAATCCTACAAACCCACTCCGTTAGGGACAAGCTCTTTAGGTTAAAAGACCCTGTAGGCTGACCCAATTAGACAAAATAATATACTTTACAAAATATCCTGCACTGATTGTGAGAGAGGTCATTTACATAGGTCAAACTAGTAGGTCAGGGGTAGTCAGAATGTCATGATATAACAATTCAGCCAAGGTAAGAACGGTTGACCCTGATAAGTAATTTAGAAAAAAGCTCAGCACCGCATTGCAATACATCCATTAACACACAACCACACAATAGGGTGGGATAGGGTTGAAATTCTAAAAAGTAATCTAGGTAGGTGGAGAGAGAGGTTGATTACTGAATACTTGTCCAACAAGTCTACACCCGACACATGCATTAGGAGCGACTCATAGCCAACATCAAAGATATGGAAAATTCTACTACCAATCAAATCAGTTATATAAGCGAAATCTGAGAAATAGGTTTTTTTCCTTCGCGTTCCCCAGTGGAACATAGGGCACCTTCAAGCTAGTGGGTTGAAGTTTTTGTAGCAGTGTCTAATTTTACAGGATGAGGTTGCTAGCCTCATGCCCAACCTTTCCTCTTTACCAGCATTATTTCTAGCTTAGCGAGGTAAAGGAGTGCGTCGGCCGGGGATTGAACCCCGGACCATGTGCACGGTCAGCGAGGGTCCTAACTGCTATACCACCGACGCACTTTGAGAAATACGTAAGTAAATCTATATGATTATGAGCTGGGATAAATTCTGTTTGAAACATCATCAATAAATATTACTGTACAACACTGTCAGAATTTATTAAAATAAATCTTATCCACAATGGAATTATACTCTACCACAGTGCTCAAGTTTGATTCTTATAGCATAAAACTTAGGTTAAGGGTTCCTTACCAATTACTTCAAACCATCTACCATCAACTGAAAGTGTACCGCGATGGTTAGTTAACTAGTTTGCTGAACATCTTGCAAATATAACTGATAGAATTCAGTCTGTACCACCAATGCTAAGAACTAGAAACACGGCATTACTTCCTTCCTAGTGATCAACCAATGTGCGTCACTGGCACAACGATTATGACTCTCGCCGATCATGAACATGGTCCAGGGTCCAATCCACTGCCGACGCACACCCGATATCTATGATAGGCCTGCAAAATTTGGGCTACCGATATCATATGCTGAAAATTTCATACTTGTACCAAAATTAAGGTGTGAAATCAAGCTGTAATCAAAAATAAAAAAAATTAAAAGAAATCAAGTTCTCCATAGGAGGTCAATCGCGAGAACGAATGAAGCACGAATGGTAAGCCTACTAACTACAGCACCGGCTGAAAAAGCGAGTGAATCTCACTAGCGAAACTGTAGATACTCCTTACTGATAAGCGTTAATATGCATGAAACTTAGATGCAGTTCATTCACTTAATCGTCTAACATAAAATGTTGAAAGTGTCGTACAATATTCTATAGATAAACTAATCTCTTAATGGAAGCAGTTTCATTTACAATTCAAAACGTTTAATTCTCGTTTTGATTTTTGTTTAAATTTTATCTGATAAAAATCAGTGAAAATTAAAAAAAAATGATTTGCATTAGATTTTGATTCAATTGTAAAAAGCCATGTAAAAAGATGAGGTGCACATTTTGTTTTATGATTTTCAGACAGAGTTTTGCGGATATGTGCTTGATTTTGATTAGTGATAATGATAATAATAACAACAATAAAAAAATGGCGCCTAGTTTAAACTAATCGATAACACTTTATTTAAAATGATTAAAATAAAAATATTCATGAGAGTTGATTACACCTGAAGAGGTATCTCATCGAATATGGAAAAAATTGGATCAATATAAATAATTTTTGAACATTCATCTAATGCTTGACAGTGATTGGTTCGTAGAAGAAGTTGACTGGACCTCCAGCGAGAAGTCACGACCAAAGACCTTAAACAGCTTGGGCGGCTTTCGCGTTAATACCATGTCAATCTTCATACGTTGTAATTCACGGGCTATCAATTCTTATGCCCATAGATCAGTAGTTTGCGAACATGATGTGTAACCGGAAGGTCGTGGTTTCGTACCCTTGAAGAATGCCAAACTAAAAGGACGGGACTGCTCTCTGGACAGTACTAACTCGCCGCTTTTCAACGCCGCTCTAACTGACGTCATCAATCCGTGAGCAGATTTGGAATAAATCAAATCACGTCAAAGTAATAATGTATGTGTAAAACTTGGGCACTGGTAGTAAGTAATAATAATAATACTAATAATAATAATAACGACGTGCATGTCAAGCATGCGCAAGATAATGACAACACCAACAACAAGGAATCTAAATCATCAGTAGTAATTCCATACAAGGAAGGAACATCGGAAACCTCACGCAGAATTCTTGACAAAGCAGGAATAAAAGTGGCTGGCATTCAAACCCACAAACTCAATCAGAAACAAGCTTTGTCATTTAAAGCTTTGGATCCTGTGGAGCCTTTAAAACAAAACAATTTACTTTATCTAATACCCTATTAGAATGATTGCCAGGTCAAATACATAGGTCAAACTAGTAGAACAGCGGCAGTCAGACAAGCCGAGCATAACAGCTACCAAAATCTAGATTGGTTCACCCGAATAAGATAAGGAATATACAGAATAGTTCAGCCACACCACTCACTACATGGATTTACACACAACCAACCATACAATAGGATGGGGTGAGATAAGATGACAGTTTTTAAATCTGATATAACAGAGTGGAAGGCGAGATTAATAACAGCTTTGTTTATCAAATCAACTGCAAACACGTGCATTGGGAATGATTCAACACCTGTCCAGTCGAACATCCGGCAACTTATACTACCCCTACGACGACGACAAACAGGAGAGAAAAAAAAAACTATGAAGCTCAAGTTTCAACGTCATGTGACTAAAATTGATATGATTATGGACAATAAATTTTGTTCGAAACTTCGTCATTCATTAAATAATCCTGTTTCACTCTGTGTGTGATATATCTAATAAACAAACTAAAATGGAATCATCTCAAAGTGACTCTTCAAAGCTAATTACTTCGGTCAAATTAATACACAGTTTCACGAATTTCACCAAGGAGTGATATCAGTGAGGGAACCATTGAAAATCACCGAGTACAAGAAATCTACTTCATCCTATTGTTCGGAATCATCGGTAGTACACATCCACTAGGGTTAGAACTCAGAACCTTCCAGTTACAAGGAAAGCCTGTATACCTCTCAACCACTGCAATAGGCTCCTATAGCCCATGAATAGTTCCAGCTAAATTAGTGTTTGATATTGTCTAATGTCGCGTGTTAGTCTCTCCATCTGTGCGTGTCTATCTGTCCCTACATCTATCTCTGTGTATGACACACACTTTACACAGACGCGCACACACACACAGTAAGGTAGATGGACAGACAGCCATAGACATACTCTAAATTACCACAATCATTGATTATCAATTAACCAGTTCATGAATCCACCTCGATTTCGTGCTGATTCAAGGTCACTTGATGTTGTTGATGATGATGACGGCCTATCAAAACTGACAGCAATAAGCAGATGCACAGAGAAACTGTGAGTGGAGAGAATATATATACCTATATGAGACAAACGAGGAGACGGTGAAATATTTTCTCTGTTGTGTTGGTTTGTGTTAGTTTCACCATCTGACTTATACAACATTAAATGTCTTCATTCGATGTGTAAAGGTTAGACAGATCACTAACATTTAGAGATTCTCTCGTCAACATTAGAAGGCGATTGTGCTAACTTTCCAACCGACAAACACTCAGTTTGTCCATCCCGTGTATTTGTGGCATTTATATGTGTTACTGAGACGAGACACAGGAAAAAAAATGCATGTCTGTAGAGGTGTTTCTCAAACCCAGTTAGTGGACATGTTAAGAAATTAGACGATAAGATTATAAGTATGTAGATTGTAGATGTAACGAATGTTACCTGGAATAAACTGACCGCCGAGTCAATGAGAATCTTTACTATTCGCTTAGAATAATCCTGGCACGTATTTAATACAGAAACATCCGTGTTCATTCATTCTGACCTTCACCTATCAACACCTTTTCCTTATATTGCTGGTGTCACATTTTAAAGACTTTATTTTATAGACAAAATTGTTTTATATCATTTCTGAAATCATATCTTCGACATTCACCAAGACATTCTCTTAAGTTTTGAGGGCTTTAAATAGACTTCAACATTATAGGAAGCAAGTACTGCTCTGAAGTTATCCAGTCGTATCCTTTACGTATGGAATCATTATCGTCAGTACCCAAGATATTTCAGCTTTTTATCTATCCCCTCTCACCGTCTTTATTCATAACATTATTTAGAAGCTTTCACAGATGACCATTTCCAATGGAAATTTGTCTTATAATATATTGGAAGTCTCATTCTCTGTCATCGTTGTCTGCTGTTATGTTTCTAGCTCAGTGTTAATGACATTTAAAGCCACTGAATCCCCATTCTCATTGGCTGGTCAGATTGGAAATTAAAATATTTGTTAAAATGTGTCAGTTGCCTGTCTATCGTGAACTTCACTTTTGGATGTTTGCTGGCCTGCTTGAATCTCTGGGCTACTCAAATTTCCATCTGAGTCAGTGAATCTTATTTTTCTCAGCTCTTGTCGTTATAATCATTCATTTATATCCGTAGATCTTCAAATATACTCTTGCACATTTTTAATCTGCTTGAAGCCTATCGTTGAGCATTTCTGTAAGACCAAGGAAAAATACTTTAGTGGATTATTTTATTCTTCATATCTAACATCATTGCGTCACATGATGTACTGGAGATGGATGTTTGACTTCAAACTCCTGGATGCAGAGGAAATAGTATGCAATAAACTACACTGAAAATTATGCATATTGTGTAAACTTATTGTGCATAATAAAGCTATTATGATTTCTGTAGTAAACTCCGAAAAATTCCTCTTGCACAGCGAAACGTTCGGAAAACGTTTTGTTCGAAGGACTTCATCATGAGCTAACATCGGTTCGAGAACCATCGAAAAACCTGGGAGTGATGGACACCCGTTTCGTCCTAGTTTGGGAATCTTCAGCAGTACGCACCCGTTGGGGCTCTAACCCATGACCTTCTAGTTACAAGGCTACCACGGATACCATTAAGCAACTGGGACACAATCAAATGGCCCATGAATACTTAATTCTCCCGATTCACGATATACCGCTAACACTTTGTCTTTTTTCCTTCATGAGTTATTACCTCACATTGTTTTGATATCTTTCTCTTAAACAAGTGCCAGAACTATTCAGTAAAGATTCCGTTTGACTCGGCGGTCAGTTTATTCCAGGTAACATTCGTTACATCTACAATCTACATACTTATAATCTTATCATCTAATTTCTTAACATGTCCACTAACTGGGTTTGAGAAACACCTCTACAGACATGCATTTTTTTTCCTGTGTCTCGTCTCAGTAACACATATAAATGCCACAAATACACGGGATGGACAAACTGAGTGTTTGTCGGTTGGAAAGTTAGCACAATCGCCTTCTAATGTTGACGAGAGAATCTCTAAATGTTAGTGATCTGTCTAACCTTTACACATCGAATGAAGACATTTAATGTTGTATAAGTCAGATGGTGAAACTAACACAAACCAACACAACAGAGAAAATATTTCACCGTCTCCTCGTTTGTCTCATATAGGTATATATATTCTCTCCACTCACAGTTTCTCTGTGCATCTGCTTATTGTTGTCAGTTTTGATAGGCCGTCATCATCATCAACAACATCAAGTGACCTTGAATCAGCACGAAATCGAGGTGGATTCATGAACTGGTTAATTGATAATCAATGATTGTGGTAATTTAGAGTATGTCTATGGCTGTCTGTCCATCTACCTTACTGTGTGTGTGTGCGCGTCTGTGTAAAGTGTGTGTCATACACAGAGATAGATGTAGGGACAGATAGACACGCACAGATGGAGAGACTAACACGCGACATTAGACAATATCAAACACTAATTTAGCTGGAACTATTCATGGGCTATAGGAGCCTATTGCACTGGTTGAGAGGTATACAGGCTTTCCTTGTAACTGGAAGGTTCTGAGTTCTAACCCCAGTGGATGTGTACTACCGATGATTCCGAAAAATAGGATGAAGTAGATTTCTTGTACTCCGTGATTTTCAATGGTTCCCTCACTGATATCAATCCTTGGTGAAATTCGTGAAACTGTGTATTAATTTGACTGAAGTAATTAGCTTTGAAGAGTTGGATTGAGGGGATTTGATTTATTGCAAATCTTCTCACGGATTGATGATGTAAGTTAGACAGGCGTTGAAAAGTGGCGAGGAGTAGTGTCTAGCGAGCAGTCTCATCCGTCTAGTTTGGTACTGTTTAATATTCTGAACCACAGGGTTTGTCTTGTAACTGGTTACACGAAGATGCTGACTTGTCTCAGAGGTAGTGACGAACCGAGTTGACGTGTTTATGAATGAGGAAAGATATTCACTGATGATTTTGCCTGATGGTCGCGATAAGCCAGTTTATGAAGCGGTAGAATCACTCGATTTCATTTACTGGCTATCGGTTCAGGTTCCGAATGAAGGCAGCTTTATATTTTCACAAGTAGTATGTTATCACATTATACCGTCTTTGGTAAATTCTTAGTCTTTCAAGTCCTGATTTTCCCTAGCATTTTTGAATTAATCAAGAACATAATACGATAGTACCAAGAGCGTTTATTTCGTCGACTTCTCGTCAACTGCCTGCAGACTAAAGAAATCAATTATTTCTACGTACAGAAAAAATTTTTAATTTGTAAATGTTACATGATATCTTTTAATGACAGGGGACGTAGAAAATTCAAGTTTTATTATAAAAATGGATACAATTTAAATTGAATTGCGTTATAAGGACAAGAGTAACAATTTATTGATTTCAACTCACATCACAGAAGCAAGAGACAATCAAAGTTATACTCTAGACAGTGTGGAATAGACTAAATTCAACGACTATCTAATCAAAAATGAACAAGAGAGAAAGTAAAGAGATGCAGTTAGCAGCAGGATGTCAAGGAACAACTGACAACTGCTTCTTTCTGAACATACATCGATCGGATTTCAGGCGTTTGATAGCAATTGTTTTGGCAAACTTGAAGAGAATTGAACTATTCTGTAAACTGATAAGTTTAAAGGATTTCATTGTGTCTACCTTATGACCAGTATCGATGAGGTGCCTGGCAATGGTATTATAGTAAGTTATTTCTCACCTTGTGAGGTAGGTAGGATCTCTGGTTGTTACATGTGTAGAAAATCGAAGGTGTCCCCTTCTGCTTATTATTATGTACTGTAATTCGAACCAACCACGCTTTTTGCACTGCTGATCTTATTTTGACCTCTAATGCTTAAACTGATCTCAAAATCGTTAAAAAATATGGAAATAATCATAATAATATAAGTGTAAAACTTCATCACCGTGATAGAATGTATTTTCATATTATGTAAGTTTATTATATTGATCACACATTGATGATGCAGCGCTCGTAACTGGATGACAAGGTTTCGAGCATAAATTATTTCCACTCATAATCATATCAGTTTATGAGAAATAATAAGACATGTTTTACGCATACTAGCCTAGCCATCGCCTTCCTCGACTGACGGGTAATGTTAGCTGATATAGAGTCAGGTTGGAAAAGAGCTAGTCAGTGATGGTCAAACCGAAACATGGCTTCATCACTAAATGAAATCCATAACAGTTAGTTTAAGCCAATCACGTAGGAAGATATAGACTACTGTCTGGTTAGGGTCCTAGGGACGGTAAACACCAATGAAGGATGGAGACAATTGGTGATATGGTTGGCTCAAAATCGTTCTCAATGGTTGGTGCAGATGTATCCACTCTTTGTGACTTATAATTTCCAATAAAAGTATATTGTTCTTCGATATCAATATACCCTTTGCCTCATATCTATCTTCACTGTCTGTATTTTGCGTTTCATTTTACTTTCTTCTTTTTCTCTGGCTTTGTGTGCTGAGTGAAGTGTGGCGACTCGGATTGCTGCACATCGGTGCAAAGTTGTTCTATGTTGAAACCAGAGAGAGAGAGAGAGGGACATATCAGTTTAGTCACATGTTTTCATAATTTATCTCATGTATATTTTCTCTCTTTTTGTCTATCCAGCTTCCCTTTGGTGTTTGTTGTAACTTTCCATATCTCTGGTATAGGCTGTTGCGTTGCACCATTCCGATTGTACGTGTGTGCTGTTGAATCGATAAACAAAACTTTAGTGCATTAACCTCTCTGTCTCTCACTCCACCTAATTATATTACTTCTTAATTCTGTCACTCTGTCCCACCCACGCTATTGTGTGAATGCACTGAAATGCCTGAGCTTTTTTCTAGGTCATTTAACTTGGGAGGGTCAATTATTCTGGGTCTAACTAGATTTTTATGGTCTAGTAATCTAGTTGACCTCGATCTACCAGTATGACCTATACTCTAATTAACGTCACAGTAATTGTATGATATTTGGTGAAATACATTACTTTGCTTAATTGGATCTATTGAACAAGTCCTTAGGCCGACAAAGTTTATCTCTAAGACAGTTGGTTGGTTGGTTTATATGCCCCCCCGGACTAATTCCAGCCTCATTGAGAATTCTACAAAAGGTCTCTGACGACTTTCTTTCTTTATACGGCAGTGCTACTACAGACGCCTCGAATTCTATATTATTTCCGTCATTTTTATTGCTAATCTTAGTCTTTCTATGGTTCTTCATATATACTTTTGAATAAATTCTGGTGGGTAGTAATTCACTAATAATACTCAGCCCGATTATACAGACATTCAACTAAACCAATCCTCCTTCACCGTTTCTGGATGGGATGAATTAAAGTCTATATATATTTATCAGAGTGTATGTGTCGGTTTCCTATAAATGTCAGCTAGTATCTTTGAGGTATAATAACTGAAAATGAGGTAAACGTCTGAACTGCAGTAAGATTTTGATCATATGTTCCCAATTATTAGTGCAGTTTGTATACTGTTCGACGACAAATTCGAGCGTACAAAAGACAAAATAACCGTACAATTATAATATGCTAAATCCAGCATAATTAATAAAAAGTTTGGCAGATTCTTTTTCCAATTTTTAGTAAAATTATAAACTTCCAAACCATAGATGCTGGGAATTTCCTGAAATAAACTGAGTGTCGAGTCAGATTTAATCATTATTTCAGACAAAAACTTGGTACTATGTTGACACGAAAAATGTGCCACACAAAAGTGTATAAGGAAAATAGGGAGAGAATGAATGACCGATATCATTCAGAAAGCAACCAAGTATACTTGTCAAGATCATTCAGCATTTGTCACTTCATATTACTTTCAGAAACAGAAAAGAAAGAAGGAAATTGTAGCGTGTTCTGCATTAATTGCAATTCTCAACGGTAACCATTAACGTTTCCAGCCACCGATTTCAGCTATCTCTCAGACCCTGACCAGGGAGTTGTGACGCACCAACTGAAGCAAGCCTAACACAAATATCCTTCATCCCACGACGCCACATCATAGACTGACCACCTCTCCGCTTTATTCATCCATTCCCAGGACTAAAAACAGATGCTGGTATGGAAGCCTCTGGGATGACATTCGTAGCACACGTCCACGCCACTAAAGGCGGTATTTCCAGATAACGGCAATCAATGAATGCTGTCCTCCACTGTATCCAGACACATACTACCGCACCCCATAATTGCTTATACGATGATTACATCGAATGTAAGCAATTCTACGGAGACAGCGACGGTCGAATACGCAGAGCCGCTCTGCATCCTAACCTTGTAGGGGCCAGATTTCACTGGAGTAGAGCGAAAATGAGCACACCGAAGCATTGTAAACTCTGTCTTTGACAGCCAGAATTAGGTCAGAATGAAATACGCCAACTTAGCTTCCACTATGCAGTTATAACATTACTTCAGTCTTCAACCTTGCGCAGATATATATATATATATATATATATATATATAAAACACGACGAAATCAAAAGTACAAATGATAAGTGAGCATAGTTCAGCGGAATCGTCACCCCATCCGGAGATCATCATTACTATAACTAAAGTTTATTTCAAGTATCTCATACAGTGATGCAGTATTAACAACTGGATGACGTTGCGAGCATAGATTATTGCTCATATTCATATCAATTTTAGTCACATGGTTACATAATTTGTCCGATATAGGCGTTGCATCATTCCCTTTACACGTATGCAGTGGTGAGTCGATAAAAAATGATTCAGTCAGTGCATTAACCTCTCTGTCTCTCACCCCACCTTACTACAATTACTTTTTAATTCTCTCACTCTGTTTCACTCACCCTATTGTGTGATTAAATGCAAGTAAATGCAGTGCAATGGCTGAGCTTTTTTCTAAGTTATCTAACTTAACTGGGTCTATCTAAATCTTTATGTTCCAATAATCTAGTTGACCCTGATCTACTAGTTTGACCTATATAAATGACCTCACTTACAGTCATTACACGTTAATTGGTAAATTATATTACTTGTCTTAACTGGATCTACTGGGGGAGGTCCTTAAACCGATAAAGTTTACCTCTGATTGGGTTGGTTGGTTGATTTAAATGCCATCCTAATTCCATTCCACGTAACCTCATTGTGCGTTATATCAAAATAACTGATCTAATAGGATAGACAAAAACTCATATGAAATGGTGCGGGAGGACAGATCTATTGGGTCCCTAAGCCAACAAATGTTGGTTGATATTCAAGTATTGGTTTGTAGAGATTTGATTGGTTACAGGATTTTCATCATGAGCTGACATTAGTTAGAGAACCATTGGGAAACCAGTTGGGAGTACTAGACAGCTGTTTCGTCCTAGTCTGGGACTCTTCATCAGTACGCACCCAGCGGGGCTCAAATCCAGGACGAAACAGCTATCCAGTACTCCCAACTGGTTTTCCAATGGTTCTCTAACTAATGTCAGCTCATGATGAAAATCCTGAAATGTTGATTGGTTTTTATGCCACCCCAACTTATTCCAGCCTCGTTAAGAATCCTACGTAGGGCCTCTGACTTCCCTTCCTTATGCTGCAGCACTACTAAAAAAACTGTGAATTCTATGTTATTCTCGTAATTTTTATTGCTAATCCTAGTTTTTCTATGATTCTTCATATATGTTTTTGAATAAATTCTGATGGATAGTCTGTTATTCACTAGTAATACTTCCTTCATTCGCTTGATTTCGTTATTTAAATCTTCTGGCTTACTAGTTTGACTCTTAGCCTGATTACATAAACATTTAAGTGAACCTGTCTATACCGATTCTGAATGGAATAAATTAAAGTCTAAGTATTTATCAGAGTGTGTATCGGTTTCCTATAAAATGCCGCCTAGTATCTAACCCTCTACCATGTTATTTTCGTTTGATTCAACAATCTAACATGACCAACTCACCCTTGTTCATTTTCTACCTCAGAAGTGAATTCTGTCTACTAGTGAGTTTCTCTATGTGTGAAAACAAATTGTGAGGGATATGTTCAAATTTCAACACAGTGACAAACTAAGACAATGAGAAACAAACAACAGCTGTGTTCAGTAGTATGCGCTCCAGTATGGTGATGAGAATGATGATCAATCATCGCTTCTAACTGATCTGTCAGTATTCAATGATGAAATCGTAACATTTTTAAATTTCTTCACGTTCCCAGTGGAACATATGGTGGCTTCAAGCTAGAGGCTTGAAGTTTCTGTAGTAGTGTTTATTTTATTTTACAGGATGAAGTTGCTAGCCCCTCATGCCCAACCTTTCCTCTTCGCCAGTTCTATTAAAGAGGTAAAGGAGTGCGTCGGTGGCCGGGGATCGAATCCCGGACCATGTATGCATAGTCGGCGAGCGTCCCAATCGTTGTGCCACCGACGTACATGAAATCAAAATAACTGAAGCCAATCAAAATAAAAATCCCCCACAAATCTCATAATCTAATCTCTAATTGTTGCCCCTTCTTGATCTTAACATCATCTTCAATGTCTGAACCCACTTACAATTTTACACTGAAAATAATCGATAAAATCACTGACTGATCATTATTTTATTGATTAATTAGATCAAGATCTCAAGAATCTGTACAATATACATTGAGGAATTACACATACACACACAATGAAATCAAAGATACAAGTTGTTATATAAATAAGTGAGCATTAATTAGTGTTCTCAGAGGGATCCTCACCTCACCCCACCTCAACCCAACCCACCCTACAATAAAAGACAAATCACCACGAGAAAAACAAACAAAGAGAGAAAGATTGATAAAATTCAAAAAACAACAGTGAGATCATGATTTCAAAGAAAAAAGAAAAATTGGATTAAGATGTGACGGGGGGGGGTTGGAGGGCCATGGGGCAAGAGACACCACTCTATAAGAAGAAAAGAAAAAAAGGAGAGTAAAATTTGTACAAATACCATATTGAGATCATATCCACATACATTGTGCGTGTGTGCACGTGTATGTATGCATGTGTGAATGAGTGAGTGAATATATGTCATGGTGATTTGAGGATGATTGTGATTGAAGTTGAGATGGGGTGGAGTGAGGTGGTGTGGTGTGATGGTTATAAAATGAGTTCATTTGAAGAGAAGACACCTAAATTTTGAGGAAATGAAACATAGAAATGGAAAAGAAATTCCCTTGAGAGGAAATCTCGTTTGTTTGTTTGTTTTAAAGGAAAAGCGGTACCATCGCCGTCCCCTTCCCCCCCCCCAGAAACCCATTCCCTCCCGGAAACAAACGTGAAGCCACAGAGAGAGAGAGAGAGAAGTTAAACGTAATCATAATCATCATTTGTCATGATCAGAAAACGGCGAAGAAGAAGAAGATGGAGATAGTTACCACCACCACCACCACCCCCGCCGTTGTCACTCCTCACCCAACCACCAATGAGGTGTTTGTGCGTTTTTGATGTTTAGGTAGTGTTGTAATTATTATCACACCATCAATTCTCAAATGACTAGGGATGTTAAAAAAAACAAAAACAAAAAACACACAGGGGAACATTGAACACGCACGCACACACACACACATACACACACATAAAACCAAAATTATGCAATGAAAGAAGATGAAATGAATGAATATACACAGCGATAGACAAGGAGCCCGAAGAAAAGGGGTGGAGAACAATGAGAAACGGAGACAATTAAAACCATCAAATGAACCATATATTTATATGTATTCTATTGTTTTGAGCTATTTTATTTATACACAATGATCAATTGGAAATTATTCCTGTTGCATGTGTTGTTGTATTGACACTACACTGTGAATACAATTATAAAATAAGAGTAAAATACAAGTTTTGTTGGTCTAGGTGCCGATCCTCGGTCAGCCCCGGCGTCACCATTCCCAGAAACCTCGGCTAAGCTGGTTATAGTAAGAAGTCCCGAGGTAAAAAAAAGGAGAAAGTTGGGCTAGATAGACGTGAGGCTAGCGAATTTCCCCACCCCATTTTATTGATTGATTGACTAACTTGACATACGAACATAATCGTATCCAGGAATTTTAGACGATGAAGAATGCATAGACGGGGGATTACGACTACTACTAGTCGTAGGAGTTTGAACAGACATTAGTGTCCTTTTATTTTCTGTATGTTTCGGGGATTTTTTACGTGAACCAATTGATATCAACTTGTTCGGTTTCTGATGTTGATGATGATATTGTTGACTTTCAATGGGGAATGTATTTATCCCTAAAGGATTTAACGAAACAGGAGATTGGTACTGGTGACGAGGATTAACAACTCCAAATCCTCCTCCCCCTCCTGTTGTTGGTGTTGTCGTCTTCGTCGGTGATCTAGATCCTGACAGATGTTTAACAGGTGATGCATAAGTTGAATGAGATTTTTGTTGTTCACCATGTGAATGATGATTATTACTTGTTACCCGATTCATCATCATTAAAGGATTTCCTTTTGATTGAATACCATTCGATTCATTAGGTAGACATATCAGAGAGGAGGTTAAAAGGTTACCGACATTATTATTATTATGATTATCATTATTGTATTGATTGTTAACCTTTCGCCTCTCAATCGCTTCACTTAAAGCCGCCGATTGACTATGCGATAAGTGCTGATTAGGTAGCCTATGCGATGTAAACGAAGAAGCCGAAGGAGAGGAATGATTCCCTTGCTTTGCCAATGCATCAATCTCATTGACTTTGGAGCGTAGAAATGTAAACTTCCAATCTTTTGAAAGTTTCCCGTTGCCAGTAGCGGCAGCATCATTGTCAAGAAGTTGAGATTCTTGATCAAAGTGATAGGCTTGTTCATCGCTAAGGGAATCCAAATCATCATTATTATTATTCTTGATGTTGTTGTTGGTGGTGGTGTCATCATACTCGTCATTTTCCACCTCTGTATTACAATCATTCTCGTCGTTATGGTGATACGGATGATATTGACGTTGACTTGTAGGATAATTTGATGACTTCAGCTTAGTTTTTAATTTTTTCCCAATATTTAGATTATAAGGACGACAATTATGAGGATGATCGTGTCCAGTTGTCGAAAATACACTGTTATTCATACTGTCTTTATCATCAACAGCAGGAATACGACCACGATCACCACCGCCAATACCACCACGAGAGTAGTCATCCTTATGAGGCTGACGATGGCGATGATGGTGGTCATTCAGTTCACTTCTGTCATCATCATCACCAAACGCCGCTTCATCATCAGCGTAATAATCCTCAGGAAGACAACTGATGATTGTAGTACTAGTACCAGTCTGCTGATGAGGTTCTTGTTCACTTTGTGACAACATTTCAGAGGTTGTAGTATTACTTCTTTCATCGCCTAGAAGAGATTCACCTCGTCTGCTATTCATCATCACACCGGCCACTCCAGGATTATCGCTAACGATAGACGTATTAATTGGAATATGATTAGGAGCGGTTGGCGGTGACTGTGGTATTGGATGACTTGATTTCATATTCGAGAATCGATGATGATCACGCTGATTGGATAATAAATAGTTATTCTTGATATAAGCATAATCGGATATTGAATAGCGCTTATCATCAATATTATTATTATTATGTTTTAGTGCTGTTCCTCGACGTTGACTCCCGCTACAACTACTACTTGTCGTTGTACTACTTGGATGATGATTTGCATAGTAGGCAGTTAATATACGTCCAGGTGAGAGAATTGTTCCATTCACCTGCGTCTTACACGACTTGACACCATTAACAATTGAATTATGTAACGGTTGTTGTTCCCCACCATGATAATTCATCATAATGACACCGGCAGTTTCCTTCTGATGATGATGATGGTGACCATCGCCTAAATCATCATCATCATCAGCATTATTCCCTTCAATATTGCCCAACTTCTCACCATTCAATGACAGCATCGATTTATTAAAATATTCCACATCGAAATCATCATAAGCTGGATGAAAAGCTGTCCGAAGTTCAATACACGATCCACCAATTCCATAATCTCCATAATGATCAATCATTCCACAATCATTGACCGTGACAGTGTTATCACCAATCCCTGGAGGAGCAATACTACGTGAAGTATTATTCTGTAAGTAATCAGCTTTCAGCAGTCCACCACCATTCAATCCACCAGCGGCGGCAGCAGCGGCCGCGGCCGCGCCACCAACACCACCTACACTGATCATACTAGCCAACAGGGAACGATGTTGATGATGATAACCACGATGTCGATTACACACTTCACGATTGACAATCAATATAATCCCGATAAGGATAACTAGAAAAGCGATAATCACACCGATAATGTATGGCAGACTACTTCTTTCATTGGTGTTATTCACACTTGTCTGATTAATAATCGATTGATTTGGATAACTGGTGGCATTATCGCCTGTGAGCAGTTCATGTTTAGCAATTACAGTTAACATTGGATTATCTAATAACAGGCTATGGCTATTAGCCGTTGTTCCGTAAGTATACTTAATATCTTGACACAGCTGAAGACATTTATCTAAATTGTTTAGAAATAAATTCCTCATTGCACATAAATGATCACATCGACACTGAGAGTAAGCTCGTGGGCATAGACCATATTTATTCAAATAATTCGGTTTTAATGCATGCTGTCTACCGCCTAATTCATATCGCCAATAGCTTGACCAATAACCATTATCTTCTTGTAGAAAATTATGATACAAGTTGGTTAATGATTGTGGGGATAAATCGACGAGTTGATAGGCTGACAAAGTGTCATATTCCAATTGCCAATTATTATTATTATTATTATGATCATTTGTTGGTGAGAGTTGATTTTCTAAATTGTAATAGTATTGTGCATAACCGAGTAATTTCATTGTTGACCTCTGATAACGGTATAATCGAATTCGAGGATTGAAATCGCCCAGACCGTGCAAAATCATTGGGGAAACCGAGGGCATTAGAAATAAGGAAGCCACTGAGATATCTATAAAAGGCAAAGAAGGGACAAAAAGTCGAATTATAGATAGGATGAATAGGCCTTAAATTTATAACCCCAAAATAGCGCCTATGACACTAGAAAAACGACATCTTTAACAACTGTTGCGGGACCATGGGTCCCATACGGATTTGTTTCAAGTCTGATCATGAACTGACATCAGTTAGAGAACCAGGAAGTACTGGACGGCTGTTTCGCCTTGGTCGGAGACTATTCAGCAACGCCGAAAACTCCCACCCTGGGATTCGAACCCTGGACCTTCTGGTGTTTGTCTGCCTATTTTCGACAAAGAACTTTGCACATATGTGCAGCAGTTCGAGTCGCCACACTCCATGTACCAAGAGAAGAAAGTAGAAGAAATGCATAAAAGAGACAGTAAACAGAGGTGTGAGACAAAGGAATACTAATAACGAAGAACAATATACTTTCATTGGAAATCATAAGTCACAAGGAGTAGCTACATCTGCACCAGACATTGAGAACCATTTTGAGCCATATCACCAATTGTTTCCAACCATTCGTCTTCACCGTCCCGAGGACCTCAACCAGTCACGAAGTCTGCACCTTCCTACTTGACTGGCTTAAACTAATTGTTGTAGATTTCATTGACTGGTGCCATGTTTTAGTTTGGCCACCACTGGCTACCTCTTTTCCAGCCTGACCCTATGTCAGCTAACATTGCTTGTCTAGGAAGGCGATGACTAGGCTAGCATGCTCAACACATGTCCTAATCATCTCAGTCTATGTAAATTCACAGCCTCGTCGATTGATTTCCCCTCCTTACCTAGCACTCGACGCCTAACCTCAATATTGCTCACCTTGTTATACCACTTCACACGGGAGATAGAACGCAGGCACTTATGATCAAAGACAACTAGTCAGTCTTTTCATGGCCAGGTCTCACAGCTAGCCATAAAGAAAGACGGAGCGGACTGATGAGCAGTACACCCGCCCTTTGGTCGATAGCCAGTCGGATATCACGTCTACGCCAGAAACGGCGTAGATGATACTTCCCAAATAAGTGAAGCGGTCAACGTGCTCTACCACTTCACTTCCTATTTCTAATCTAGGAGTCGGTGTAGCCCAGTCCTGTAACATCATCTTGCATTTGGCGGGAGCGAATCACATGACCTCCGGTGACTAGGAAACCTTATAGATCATTCTCAACCAATGGCCAGTCCATGAATTCCAACTATTCTACCTATTTGTGACTCCAGCACAACCACGAAACAGTGTCATAGGAGAGTATTTCTCCACACACCCAACTTGATGAACCCTACAGTTAACGACTTCTCACCAGAACTCTAAGCAACTTCGTTCAGTAGGCGGTAGTCTCCAGCGACCATCAGATTAATTTCCAATAGTTCGTATATCGGAATTTAATTTGATGCAATTAGTTCCCTTTATGAATTAGGACAACACAATAAGAAGACGTAGCTTATCTGAAACGTGTAGTGTATTGGCGCAACACATTTCGGACATTCTGAACACACACACACACACACACTAGTACTCGTCATACACAGTTTCATAGAAGGCTAGAAGGCATGAGTAATTACAATACAGGTCAGATTGTGTACAGGTCAAGGTCACAAATGATGGGAAGGGAGATGACGCAAAGGTGTGGGTGAGAAAGAGAAAAAGAGAAAACAAAAAAGCCGAGAAGGGATTGAAAATGATTGTGAAGTAAATCGATACTTGATTCTAAACTGGATTACCAAGGGAGGTTTAAAGTAATAACAAATAACTTTTGGACACATAAGACAGACAGGTTTAAGTGTTTTTATGGCCAAGGCTTCACTGAATTTAAGTATGTGACCCCACATTGTTTTATCTATGGGCTGAAAGGCATTGTTGAAATCAACCTTATAACCCATCTCTATAATGTGCTTCGCCTTAGATGATGTTGGACATCCTTTTCCGGGATCACTTGTGTCTGGCGATTTCATTTGTTGTTAGATAACAATTAACCGCTGAGATTTATTAGGCGTTAAGGAAGTGTAAACCATAGAGCTTTACCAATCCAATCAGATCACAAAAAGGATGTTTACATATCCTTGCTGTTCAAAGGTGATCAACAAAGTCTAGTCACTAGACAAAGACTCAAAGCCGAAATTAATAGAACTTATTATGCACCTAAACTTATCTTCGTAGAGAAAACGAGAACCATGCTGTCCTGTAAACGCTTACACTATCCGAACGATGATGTCAAATCTCACTGTGTTTATCAGTTTACATGTATGTGTGGAGACACGTACATAAAGAGGACCCATCGGTCTCTGCGGGTTAGGGCTACAGAACATATTCCAATGTGGCTCCAACAACAAATCGACCCCGGAAATAGATGTCCAACATCATCTATGCCGAAGCACATTATAGAGACAGGTCATAAGGTTGATTTCAACATGGTTGGGTCATATACTTAAATTCATTGAAGCCTTGGCCATAGAAACACTTAAACCTGTCTGTCTTATGTGTCCAAAAGTTATTTGTTATCACTTTAAACCTCCCTTGGTAATCCAGTTTAGAACCAAGGATCAATTTACTTCATAATCATTTCCAACCCCTTCTTTGCTTTGTGTGACCTTGACCTTTACACAATCTGACCTGTATTGTAATTGTAATGATTGATGCCTTCTAGAAAACTGTGGATATTTGATTTACTTCAAGTCTGGTCACAGATTGATGCAACAGTTAGAGACCAATAAGAAAGCCAGCATGGAGTAGTGGTAAGCAGTTTCTGCCTAGTTTGGTACTCTTCACAGGACAACGCACACACCAAGGTCCGAAACAGAGGACCACCACCTTCCACTTACAAGGCAGTCGTCTCGTAGACCAGTCAATGCCACTGGGATCCCATTAAATGACCAGTTAATCCATGAATTCTAACTATCCTACCAATTCGTGATATTAGCGCGACGACTACCAGCCACCACCACGCCAGTGTCATTGGCAAATTTATACAAAACAGAAGTTCAAACACCAATCACCACAGAGTATGTAAAAGAACCAGTCATATCCAAGTTTTATTGGATTAAAAGGCACTGATAGATATGCTAATGAAGAAAGTGATATATAATCGGAATCAAAACTCAGAGATTATAAACCATTATTTTTAAATGAACTCTCTCACGATCAAACAGTCGGTATTGGCTAATAAACATACATGCTTGTGGTATAAATCACAATTCCTGTAGAGTGACAATATCACAGTATAAGGAGCAGTATCCTCTGAACCTATAATCAGTAACCTAGTTAGTTCAAACCATAGATGTATTGATCATTTGTTCACGTTTCGTCAATTGGTGGAACACCGCCAAACGTACTGCAGGCCAACAATCGTTGCGTTTCCTGATATCAACGCTGCTCTCGATTCGTTAGACAGAACTGTTTCCTGCATCTTTTACATTAGAAACGGGTTTACCTGACCAGTATGTTAACAACCTGAAAGCCTTATACAGAAAGACCTCAGGTAGAGAGTGAGGGCGTACAACCAACTATCATCACTGTCCCCAATTAACCATGAGGTTAAAAGGACTTGTTCAGTCTCTCTGTTTTTCTTTAACTTTACCGTCAGTGACATTCTGGAGTCAGCTCTGAAAGACGTGTGTGATTGTGATATTGATCTGCTTCCTGGGAGAAGACTTTTCAACCTCATGTATGTAGAAAATATCGCCTAACTGTAGGATAAGATACAGACTGCTCGAATTCCACTTCATCTCTAAGTATGGCATATGCTCTACGCCGCCTAAGTACAAAGTGTCTTTACAAGATTGGCAGGAGCCTGTACTCACCTGCACTTCCGATTACAGGTGAACCTCTTGGGGCTTAATGGTCTACGAGCTCGCTAGCCTTGTAACCAACAAGTCCAGGGTTCAAACCCATGTGGTGGGGTGAGTACTGGTGAGGAGTCCCAAACTAGGCTGGCGAAACAGCTGTCCAGTACTCCCAACTGATTTTCCAATGGCTCTCTAACTGATGTCAGCTCACATGATGAAATCCACCAACCAATCAAACGAGAAAACTCCCTCCCTACAAAACCAATCCTTGAAAATCTTCCTTATTAACTTGAACAGAGATAGAACAAAGAAACATTGATGCAGAAATTTTACTGAATTGAGTCAATGCATCCTGGCTGTATTTCACTCCTACTAAATTTGGATTTTGTTTGTAATTTTTTTTTACTTGGCGGAGTTTGGCGTTGAATGACAACGTGATTCGATCAAAGTTCTCAACAAATTTAACTTTAGCAGGATTGTTGTAAAGGGTTTCGATGGGAATTTGACTTTTGGCAAACGAGTGTCATATATGTGTCTCCGTAGATGTCGGAAGAGAGGGTGACGACATCCACGGAGACACATATATAACACTCGTTTGCCAAAAGTCAAATTCCCATCGAAACCCTATACAACAATTCTGCGAGAGGATGACGAGAAGGTATGTAACGACAGTTGACGTGCCATCCTCATATGTATCAATTTATGTTACAGCATATGGAGAGCTTTCATCACTCTGAACTCAGTGGAGAAATCTGCCGCACTAATTCAGCCAGCATAAACAACAAGATTCAGAATTTCAACACAAATATTAAGACAAACAGTCAGTCAGTCCTTCTACATAGGTCATAAACTTGCAGTGAGCCCACATCACGGAAAGCGTTTCCAACAGGATGGTGTGGACTTTCATCCAACAGCTGCCCACTTCACTCCCTCTATATATTGAAGATCGAATGGCTAGTCGGCGAGAAAGAATTAACAAACTGAAACACTGGGAACAAATCAAACAAGAAACGATTGCTGAACAAATATATAGAAGAAAATGGAAAGAGATTGAGCATACGCCACTGAGGAGACTGTCGAATGACATCGAGTGCAATATGCAGGTCTTAGCTTGAATGGAATTTGAATAGGAAACGACGCATGGGACGTGTGTCTGAGGGTGACATCGAGGAAATTGTGTAAGGAGGAGATATGAGATTATGGGCAATCGTGTGCGAAGCTAATGAGGACAGCAGAGGATAGGAGAAAGTGGATACATGCCACTGAAGCCCTATGTCTTACTCGGAACTCAAGGGAACAATGAAAATAATAATGGCTTTCTTACAAAAACAATCCTTACTCACTGAAGGACTGATGATTGATCGCCGATGCAAAAATGTTTGCTGAAATTGTATTATTATAACTGATTTTATCAAATACTATATAGTTCAATGAGGTTAAAATTGCTATTGAGTGAAAAGAAAGGTATTATACTACGGTTGTAGGCCCCGACCGATAGCTGCTACACCTTGAGGCGGTTGATGGTCGGGCTTGCACATCGCGATGACCCAACCAGCTACACTGGCTGGAACCAATGTTCCTGCAGGTCCTATCATGCCAGGAAGGCTGTTAGGAATGACCTAGGCTACCTGTTTGAACATTTTGGGCTACCATATTCCTTGTACATTTTGCATCTATTTACTCGTATTTTATTGGTATTTACATATCACATTATGCATTCTAATCGTATTATCCACTCCCGGGATTTTATAAAACGTTTTAAACCCAAAAACTTTCATATTTGCAATAAACTCAAGAAAAAGCACCATGGAGGTTGGCAGCGTGCCTTAAAATCTACACCCATACATCACACCACTGTTCCAGTTATCATTAGTACCAACTGCCGGTCCCTGCCTAACAAAATTCTGGATTTTCAGTCCCTGTTGTCTTCTAGAACTTACCACAATACTGGTATTGTCACTCTACAAGAAACCTGGCTCCATGACTCATACGATGACAATATTGTGTCTCTAAACAATTTCAATGTTTTTCGACAAGACCGTGTTTGTTCCAAGAAAAAATGTGGTGGAGGTGTTGCAACTTTTATTCACTCAAAATGGTCCATTTCAAACAAAGTTTGTTTCAAATTCTCGAATGACTTCATTGATTGCATCACTGTGAGATGTCGCCCGAAACACCTGTCAAAATACAAATTCATTTAATATTTCTAATGTTTATGTCTCTCCTGGCTGTACCATATTGGATTTATCTATGTTCGCCGATGAATTCACCGCTTTTGCTGCAGCTTGTTTCGAGAACTCTTTATCAATAGTAACTGGCGACTTCAATGCATGCGATCACTCCTTCCTTATATCACTTGGTCATGACAATATTGTTAACTTTGCCACCCGTCTTGGTAAAAAACTGGATCTAGTATTTATCAATGATGTTGGTATATATGAAGCTCGCAAACGTGCTCCTTTACTTAACTCTGACCACTGCATCATACGTGTACTGCCTAAAATATATTCCAAATCACACAAAGGTGTCCTCTCTCACCTCTACAGTAAAGTTCAACGGAGATGCTACTCAAAAGACAACCTAGACAAGCTCAGATGCATGTTGAAAGACACTAACTGGGACTTATTTACAGAACAAACATTAGATGAAACAATCACAAACACTACCGATTATCTTAAATTCTGTTTCGAAATATGTTGTCCTAAAGAAACATTATTCATTCGATTTGATCGCTTATCTTCGCCATATCTCAAAAAGCTACGTAGAAATAAAGAACTGTTGTTCAAAACTAATGATAAGCCTGGTGTAAAAAAGTTAAACATTCTGATAAAACTGGAAATGAAAAGACTAAGTGTTTTATATAATCAAAGATTTTTGTCATGTAAAACCCCTTCTAATTTTTCAAAGAAATTACTAACGGTAAGCGATGTATTTCTGTTCCATCTCTTAATGTTGACACTCTTAATAAATCTTTCATACGCTCTTCTGTTGATACCCTTCCAAATGATACAAATCATATTGACAATAACTTTAGTGGTTTTAATACCCTTGATGTGCTTAAATGTCTCCGGTCTCTTAAGCCTTCTCAAAGCCTTGGTCCTGACGGCATACCTGCCATTGTCCTCAGGAATTGTGCTGATATTTTGTGTTATCCTCTTACTAACATTCTTTTTCCGGTAACGTTCTACCTTTTGCATGGAAAAACATTAAAATTATCCCTATACCAAAACCATCTTCTGGTTCTGATATTAAATTTCGGCCTATTGCAATTACTTCCCCCTTTTTAAAATTGATGGAAAAATTACTTTTACTTCGTCTTGAACCCGCTTTGAAACCTTTTAATGATCCTAAACAATTTGCATACAAACATGGTAGAAGTACCTTGGATGCTGCGGTTGTCTTATATCACAATGTTGTCTCTTGTTTAGACAAAGGTGCTAAATATGTTCGTAGTGCTTTCTTAGACTACACATCTGCTTTTGACTCTGTACCTAGGGGCCTTTTATTAAATAAGCTATCGTTGACACAAACAGGATCCTGGGCTAAGAGTTGGTTGCATTCCTATTTTTCTGATAGAATGCAGTATACTGTATATAACGGCAAATCTTCTTCTACCTCGCTTACAAAATCCGGTGTTCCACAAGGTGCTGTCCTCTCTCCTTTTCTTTTTTCTTTCTTCCTACATGACCTGCCTCATTCAAACGAAACTAACTTTGTCAAATATGCAGATGATCTGACTGTATCACTGCCTATCACTTCCGAGTCTGACAGCTCCAAACTTAATAGCTTTCTGTTGGACATCAACAACTGGTCCAAGTCAAATGGTCTTATATTAAATCCTTCCAAATGTCAGGCACTTGACTTTACTTTCAAGCATCGACGTGACTTACTTGAACTAGTTAGTTCGCATGATCCCTGTAGCATAGATGGCACGGAAATTGAAACCAAATCAAGCATTAAATACCTTGGATTAGTTCTTTCCTCTGACCTTTCATGGTCATCCCATATCTTATCTATCTCTAAGAAAATGTTTCGTCTTACCTTCTACATTAAAAAGTTAAGACAATCAGGTATCAACCAACCTTTAGTTTTGCAATTTTTAAACTCCTGTATTTTACCTATTGTACTCTATTGCTCTCCATTAATCTTTCCTGGGCTTCTCAAAAAAGATTATATCATATTACGAAGAGTATTAAATGCTGTGAGTAGGGCTTGTGGTCTGCCACTGCATGAGCTCGCTAATACTATAGTCGAGAGGCATATAAATTCCTGTACGAAATGGGCAAAGGCTATACTGTCAGACCCTCTGCACCCCCTTTATTCACACCTGTCCCCTTGTATCTCATCAGGTAGGACGAGAAGTCAATATAAAAAGTTATATGCTCGTACCACTAAGTATAGAAATTCTACAATACCCTATTTAGCCCGTACTTTATGTGACGAAGACTCTGTTAGACGTGAAACACATAAGTTACTATGTAATTAGCACAGTGAATCGACCCTTTCATTGTTCATCTTTCTGTATTTTATGGTGTCACACTTTCTGTATATATCCAAACCAAGTTCGCTTTTAACGGTTTGAAAAAATTTGGGCATTGGGTATATGATATTCATTATAATAGAGGCTTTTTGTATTTCCCAATGAATGATAAAACAAAACGAGATTGTTTTTACTGACGTTTCGCTATTTAATGCTAATAGCTTTCGCAAAGTATTATTAAACCGGAATTATATGCTGAGATTTTGTAAATTCCGGTTTAATAATACTTTGAGAAAGCTATTAGCATTAAATAGCGAAACGTCAGTAAAAACAATCTCGTTTTGTTTTTTCATTCATTGGGAAATACAAAAAGCCTCTATTATAATGAATGTCACACTTTCTGTCGTTTAATCATTACTCTGCTATTTTATTTTAGTTGGTATTACTATTATTACTACAATTTTATACTTTATGCATATTTTTCTCCGTACTGCATACAGTATTTTGCCATGTAGCTGCTGTAACAATCGTTTTATTATTATTATGTAATGTGTATTTTCAATTTTTTTTCGTCGTTTTTGAGTAAATTAGATGCAATATTGTACTGAATGCTGAAAATTCCTTGCTGTATCATTAGTACTGTTTTCGGAATAAAGCTGTTATTATTATTATTATTATTAGACTAAAAGCAGTTACCAGCATTGAGTAAGAATCTTTCTTACACTATGCTCGGGGTCTGAGAGTAAAGTCGTACTGCTAGGGAACAGGGGTTAACATCAGTGAGGTGTTCCCCTCAGATGACCAGCATACCAGCCAGATATGCTGTCTCTCGACTTCGGAGAGAGGGGGTTAGAAAAGACTGACCCCAAAAATTGTACATTTCGACCTACCCTACGGTGGTCCGGCGGTAAGTTTACTAATACGGAACCAAACCAAGAAACCAGTTCATACAGGCCGTGTGTGATCGGCCTCAAGCAGTTGTCACCTGGGCCCTGCGGTCACGCAAAACTCTTTCTGTTTCAGGTACCCGAAGAATCAATCAATTTCCACGGTGTGGGCAGCCGGGAAGTATTGACCGCCCACACACTTCCAAAAGCACACGAAACCTTCCTGAGCATCATTCTCCTCTACTCACATCAAGACAGTTTATAAGCAGCTGACTCGAGAACCAAAGAAATAAAAATGAACCCGTATATCATTCTGAACCAATTTTTGTTCGATCTCTGTTCAAATGTTACAGTTCGTTCGAATTCCTTTCTCTCATCTCTTCTATCCAGTTTGGTGTGTCATATGGATTGTAGCAAGTTGAACTGCCGCCCTTCTGTGCAAGGTTCTGTATAGAAATTCAAACAGTCACTCAACCAGTCATTAAGAGAGAAAATGGAATTTATGAACAGGCCATTAAATCGGTTTCCAGTGGCTGCGAATGGTCTACGAATTCGCCTTATAAGCAGAAAGCCATAGGTTTGAACTTCGGTGGGTACAAACTGCTATGAAGAGTCCCAGATTGGGACGAAACACCTGTCCAGTATACTCCATGATGGTTTTTCAATGGTTCTCTAACTGATCAAATCCCTGCACAACCCCCCCCCACAACACTTATTATTCAAAATATTTTAAAAATACTCCAAAAGAAAAAAGGAGATTGACAAACTAACTTGATTTTGACACCAGCAATCGAAAACTGTCCACATGTTCATGTGCAAATAATCCAGCCATTAATAGGTCAGCATTATATATTAGAATATTAACAAATCGATCATTAATCTCTGGTCGAAGAAATCGATAACCAGCTGGTGCATTTTCTGATGCTCCAGGCGGAAAATGACTGACGAGTAAAACCTTGAAAAATAAACAAATAAAAATTAAATAATTATTGAGTTGTTATTTTTTTCAATTTTTATTTTCGAACTCAATTCCCAGAAAGGGTATTTCATATTCCAAATCAAAAGTCGAACTTTTTATTGTGTGTGTGGGGGGGGGGAGCAGAGGAGCAGCAGGGTCCGAACACGGGACCCCTTGAACTGAAAGATAAGTGCTGAAGCCAGTGGGCCACATCATTCTACCCAATTCAATTAGTTAGGCCTCCCCATTCTTTCTCAACATTATTACTTATAAAAACTCAAAGCTTATAAGAATGACACGACGGTATACACAGACTGATATGAGGAGCTGAAGACCACTCACACTCTTCAATCAGTAGTCTTCGTAAACCAGATTGAAGTAATCTGAACAGTGGGTGGCAGTCTCGCTTATTTGCAGGTTAAGGTTATCAGAAATGTAATCGGTTTAAATCAGTTCAGAAGAGAGCTCAAAAAGTTCAGACCACCTAGACCGCTTCGCCGGAGTACTTGTGTCGGTGGTTCAGTGGTAGAATGCTCGCCAACCACACCCCATCCGATCAGGAGTTCAACACCCAGTCGACGCATTCCTAAACCTCGCTAAACCGATAGTAAAGCCGGTAAAAAGGGAAGGTTGGGTGTGAGGTTAGCAACCCCACCCCGTAAAAAAAAACTCACTACCACCGAAACCTCAAAGATCCAGTTTGAGACTCTCTGTGTTCGATTAGGAACGTAAGGGAATAAAGTGAAATAAAATACCTGAGTGAAACAATAATACATTGCATGAAATTCGAAAAGTCATGTAACTGCGTCGGGGGGGGGCGTGAATTATTTCCAAAAGCTTATACCAAATACCGATGATACACATGAAACAATACTCTTTTTTTCAAACGCCATCAATAATTTCCTTGAATTTCACGTGAACTATAGAGAATCAACAGTCCATCTCCATTTTACTCCGTTCTCTACAGTCCCCTTCAGTTGCCCCCACGATTGGCATAGACTGTTTCCTCCTCACACGATCTCCTTCATATCACTATCGAATATCTCCCTTATCGTTTCCTATTCGAGTTCCAATCAAGCGCCGACTTGCATTGCGCACGATGCCATTCAACGATTTCTTCAGTGTGTCTCTGATTCACCTCCATTTTCTCCTACATATTTGTTGAGCGATCGGTTGCTTGGTTGGTTTCTTCCCACAGTTTCCTGTCACTTATCCTTTCTGGCCATTTTTGATCTTCAGTAAGGAACCAGCTATTGAAGGAGGCAGTTGTTGATGAAAGTCTGCAACCTGCTGAAAATTCTTTCCGTGACACCTTGGCCAAGTTTCTGAACCGTATAGAAGGACCAACTTCACATTGGTGTTGAAAATCCAAATCTTTTTCTTTGTGCTGAGATAGAGCGCAGAAGATTCCCAAAGTGGTTTCAGGTTGATGAAGGCTTATCTTTCCAATTCTGAATTTGACTTCTTTATTCCTTCCCCCTGTGGTTGAAATGATGCTTCCTATCCAGGTAGGCGAAGGAGGTAACCTCTGTTAAATCTCTCCCGTTGATAGTGATTGATGCTGGTTGTTGTTGCTGTTGCTGTTGGTTGATTATCTTCAGCATCCCCTCCTTCTTCTTCTCTATGTTCACCTGGAGTCTTGTCTTCGCTGCCTGCTTCTTCTGCCAGTTCCTTGGTTTTTTGCCTGAAAGTCTTCCAGTTCGTGTGATATGAGGCATAAATCAACCACGAAATCCAGATCTTTCAGAGTCTACTTATCAGTCTAACATATTCCTATCGTCTCGCGCTTCCCACACACTATCTGACGACGCATAATCCGATCCCCCATAATTAGGAATATCTTTGGCGATAATAGGCAACCATGTAAGCCAGAGTATGTTGTGACAGCGTATCGCTCGACTAACATCTGCTTGCGTTAGACAGTCAACCAAAAAGTTGACAGAATACGTTGAATTTCGTCAGGAAGCGATAAGATTTAGAAGGTGATTAAAAGTCAGGGAACACTAGGTAGCCGTTTCGTCCTAGATTAAAAATCCAAAAAGAATTGACTCCGCTGGGAAGTTTCTGAACCATGGATTCCTTGACGTTAAGCAGAAGTAAAACATATACTCACTGGCCAACAATATTGAAAGACGCTATGTCACAAACTGACAGAATTTCAAGTTCATAGGACAGTGTAGTGACTGATAAATAGTTAACATGTCCCACTAATAACTTCAAAGTCCTAAGAGAGGTTAGACACCTAATGGAGTCTTCAATGCTCACGTCTGAAACTGTCCAAAACGAAGAATAAAGACAATAAAGTGGACTAATTTCCTTTTAAGCGTTAGTTTGTAGGAATTTAATTTGTTCCAAGTTTGAACAAGCCAGTCTGCTTAAATCACAGGGCTACCAAAATATCCAACCAGCAAAAATGCTGATTAAATTCTACTGCAATTCACAGTTTTATGTCAGATGACGACTACATGAACTCGCAAGCGTATTTAATTAACTCCCAAGTAAACACTGTACAATTCTTGAAGTAAATGAAGAAAAAAATCAACAGAATTGAGTCTCTATTTATATATGCAATTAAGCCACGTCATATTTTTTTTATTCAAGTATTGGTTTGTAGGGATTTGAATGATTGGTTACAGGATTTCATCATCAGCTGACATTGGTTAGAGAACCATTGGAAAACCTGGGAGTACTGGACAGCCAACTGTTTCGTCCTAGTTTGGGACTCTTCACAGTACGCACCCACACCACGGGATTCGAACCCAGGCCCTTCTGGTTACAAGGCGAGCTCGTAGACCATTAAGTCACTAGGACCCGATCCAATGGCCAGTTCATGAATTCTAACTTCTGCCAATTCACGACATAGCGCAACTGCTAGCCAATGTCTTCGGCGAGTATTTGTCCTCACACCCGACCTGCTGCACCTTACTTGTCACGACTTCCCACTGGAACCCCAGGTAACTACCTACCTGAATAGGGCCAGTTGCCAGTGAGCATCTCATTGGTATTTAATTTTATTATAGCTTCATTCCACACAGTATTTTTGATACAAGTATGGAATTTTCAGCATGTGATATCTCGGCGGCCCAAATTTAGCCGGCTGACCGTTGATATCAGGTGTGTGTGTGTGTGTGTGTGTGTCGGCCAGGGATAGAACCCCGGACCATACGCATGGTGGGCGAGCGTCCTAACTGCTGTGCCATCGACGCAGATGTTTACTTTACATGTAAGTCCTATATGAAGAGGAATTATATTCTGGAACTAAATAGGCTGAAAAATTTCTGTACTACGTGTTCACGTACTGTCTGAAATAATGATCTATTATTATTATTATTATTATTATTATTATTATTATTATTATTATTATTATTATTATTATTATTATTATTATTAAGTGAATATCCCATCATTTCAAGATTTCTTGTAATTTTCGCATATTATGGTTTCAGAAGCTGCTGGATGACTAACGATTATATTAATATCTTTCCATTATATATACATTTGGTGAAAATTTTCACAAATATTCTGTTACAAGTTGACATTATTATTTCTCTTATTATAATCTTAAATATTGTTTGACCTTTTCTACATGACATTTTCTACAATGTTTCCTAGCGCCAATTTTACCAAGTCAGGTTATTTGGTTGACCTTTAGTTGAGGGAAATTATTATTGTTGTCTCTTTTAGTTCCTAGAGGAACACAGGTCTTCAGACGCATGTCTCTATTGCGTTCGGTTCTCTGCCAATGTTTTCATCATCTGGCTTCACGTCTGCCCACATGCTTTCTTCATCTCCTCTTCACATCACCTCCTGCATGTCACCTTCACACTGGAGACCAAACTCATCGCTTCTACTTCCGGTTCCACTCGAGCAATGGACCTGGAGTGTGATGTCACTCACTTGATGGTTTGTTTTCTCACAGTATAGCCAATCCGCCTACATTTCTTCATGCATATTTCACACACAATTGGTTCCTGCTCGGTTGGTTCGTTAGTTCATTGCCAGGGATTCCTGTTACTGATCTTCTCTGGCTGGCCATTTCACCTTGAGTAGTAATGAGCGAAGACAGTTGCTGATGAAAGTATGTATGTATTAGTAGTTCGAAGTGGCCTTCGTGACACGGCGCCAATTCTCTGAACCGTTAACGACAACAAAAGAACAAAGAAGGGTAAGGTGAACACAAAAATCTACACATGTATGCATAAATAATAAAAATAGTACTGAAAAACTTACCTTCGCTTTATGTCTTCTTGCCCAACGAAATGTTTTCTGTAGCCATTCCAATTGACCTAATGGATCATTGTCTGTATTCCCAGCAAGACGATTCCCTTGATACCAAATGAGACCGTTCAAACTGATTAAGATTAAATTTGTACGACGATTACTATCCGCATGATGATAATCATAATGATTATATGGACCAATATTTACAAGATGATGTGAAAAGAAACAAGCTGGAATGTAAACGAAAAAGAACAATGATAACAAGGTTAAGATGGACATTTATAAAAATTATCATTGTAAAATCTCAGAGAAATTGAAATGATTAATTCCAACGTTTCCTGTGTTCAGCAATCTCGTCCGAACTTCTTCAGGGAAATTAGTCGGATATAACATAACATAGGTTTGTATATAAAAGGAACATCTCTTGTTTTTAAAAAAAACTTTGTCCAATCATGAGTCAGTCATAAAACAAGTATAAACAAGTAGGTATTATAAACAAAACTGTATGAGCTGCGATCAAAATTTGACCTCAGACTTACAAATATTGGTCTAACTTTGTTAAACACTTTAAACACGACGTGTATGTGTGTGTGTGCGGATAAACAGTTGTAAAACATTGTCTTAACGTCTCTATAAGTAGATATAGACAGTCAGGAACTTTGACCAAGTATTATTGGTTAGTGATTCATATCCATTCTTATTTATTAATCAGGATTTCCTATGCATCAGCTAACATCACACTTCCATGTATGTCTGTTCAAACTGTTAGTATCTAGAATTTTATGATTAGACGTATTTTCAAAATTATGGTGTTTAGGATTAGAGTTTATAGTTGAAGCACCCTGTCGAACTTATCGCTTTGTCTTCTTTCTGAAAATTGAGCTGCTTTATTCGACCTTCTGGAGAACTGTCAGGTGACTGGACAGCTACGAATTTCGGATATGCATTCTGTTGCAGACAACGGAGATTGAAAACACGATGATTGTACCAATTACATAGTTTCTTTGTTAATTTAACTCGATTGAAAAATAATTCAAGTGAACTTTCGTCAAGATTTGACAGAATAGTTCTAAAATATTTGGGCGCCGAGTGAGAAGTAAACATTTGTAAAAAATTATATTTTTAAAATCTCAGAGAAATTGAAATGATTAATTCCAACGTTTCCAGTGTTCGCCAATCTCGTCCCAACTTCTTCAGGGAAATTATTCGAAATTAACATAACAGAGCTTGATATATAAAAGGAACATCTCTTGTTTTTATAAACTTTGTCCAATCATGAGTCAGTCATAAAACAAGTATAAACAAGTAGGATAATAAACAAAATTGTACGAGTTGTGATCAAAATTTGACTTCAGACTTTCAAAATTAGTCTAGTGTGGGTGAACAGTCATAAAACATTTGCTATTCTCTCCATAAGAAGACGTAGACAATCGGGAATTTGACCAAGTGTGACTAGTTGTTAATACATATCCAATTTTATATATTAGAGTCAGGATTTGCCATGCATCAGCTAACATCACACCTTCACCCATATATGTAGGGCTTCTGAAGTTAGTCTTTCTTTATATGAACCAAAACCTTTCTGTAAAACCTTAGTCTTATCAAAGTCGACTTTGTGTCCCGTTTCTATTGAATCTAGTGCGATCGCTGAGTTGTTTTCTAGCTTCTTCACGTCTATAGAGGTTAAAATGGTTTGTTGGTTTTGCTTTAAAGATTCATATTTATATATGTGTAAAACTTGTACATTGTGATAGTATTTAATTCCATATCAACTTGTTGATTAGATATATCACACACAGGGTTAAAACGTGTTATTTACTACCTGAATGACAAACTTTCAAACACAATTTATTTATTATTCATAATCATTTCATCAATTACAAACACACGACTTTGAAACTTTCGTTTCACAGTTTTCTTTATTCTTTCCTATTCGTCGTCGTAGGCGTAGTAGAATTTTCTAGATGTCCAAATGGACATTACACGTGTTCGCAGTTGATTCGATAAACAAAGCTTCCGTTATCAATCTCTCCCGCGCCACCCTATTATATCAGTAAGATGTTAAAACTGTCTGTCGTCTTATCCCATCATCCTATTGTATGGTTGGTTGTGTGTAATTGCATGTAGTGAGTGCTATAGCTGAACTATTCTCAAAATTTCTTATCTTACTCGGATCAACTAATCTAGATTTTGCTGCTAGGTTTTTATGCTCGGCTAGTCTGACTGCACCTGTTCTACTACTTTGACCTGACAATCATTGGGGGCAGGGTATTAGACAAACTAAATTGTTTTGTTTTAAAGGCTACACAGAATTGACCCCTTAACCGACAAAGCTTGTTTCTAATTGAGTTTGTGGATTTGAATGCCAGCCACTTTTATTCCTGCCTGCATTGTTAAGAATTCCGCGTAAGGTTTCCAAGGTTCCTTCTTTGTATGGAAGTACTACTGATGATTTAGATTCCTTATTGCTAGTGTTGTCATTATCTTGCACATATCTGACATGCATATCGTCATTAATACTAATATTATTATCACTATCACTACTATCATTATTTATTCTATTTTTACATTTCTCTACATACTTTATCAGGGTAATTATTAAGTTTCAAGGCTTCTCTTATATGTATCAATTCCTGTCTTAGATTTTCTTAGGTTATTATTATTATTGCTCCCTTGGGTTCCTAGTGAAACATAGGGCTTCAACTGCACGTCTCCATTTGCTTCTGTCTTCTGCTATACTTTTCGCCTGCATCCATGTTAGTCCATATTCTTTCAACTCCTCTTCACACGATCTCCATGTCACCCTTGGATGTCCCACACGCCGCCTCCCTTTCGGGTTCCGTTCGAGGGCTTAACGCGCGATGTCACCCAGCGGTCTCCTCAGCGAGTGTCCGATCCATCTCCACCTGGCTGTCATTATCCTGGAGGAGATTGGTTCCCACTGCATGAGAGCTTTGGTTGCTGTTGGTGACATCATGATGGCCACTCCCTCGGTGTGCTCATGGTTGTCCTCTGGGTGGCCGGAAAAGATTACTGTCTCTCCAGTAGGTAGTTGGCACCTTCCAGTTCCGTTCCATCTGCTCTCACAGATTCCCAACACTTCTATTCTGTACCTTCTCATTTCAGCGGCTATCTGGGCAGCCTTTCCAGTTTTGTACATTGTACGAACATTCCAGGTACCCATCCTTACTTTTGCTTTCATCGAAGGAAGGCACATCGGCTGACTGGCTTCCCGAAGGCTTTCACCAGCCTGCGTCATTTCACTTTCCCGATTCCAGCGAAAAGTAAGGCTATTGCTTATGCTTTTAGAATTTTTAATATATTTATTCGTTGAAGTTTCTGTAGCGATTTGGTTGTTTTACAGGGGTGGAGTTGCTAGCACCACGCCCAACCCTCCCCCCATCTTTACCCGGGCTTGAGACCGGCGAGAAAACTAGTAAGCTAGTGGCCTAGCAAGCTAGTATCTGGCGATTAAACATTTCACCCACATAGGATGGAATGATTGGAAGTTCAAATATCTATTTGAATGTGTTACTGGGTTTTCTGTAAACACACTAGTGTGTTTAACTTCCCATCTTCTTTCCATTTTTACTCTACAATCTAACACTGGTAGCTCCCCTTCCTGTGATAGGAATGATTCAACACCTGTCTAGCTGGATACCTGGAAAATTCTACTACCCCTACGACGACGTCAATAGCAGAGGACAAAGAAAACTATCAAACACAAGTTTCGAAGTCGTGTGATTATAACTGATTGGTATGATTATGAACAATAAATAAATTGTGTTCGAAACGTCACCCAGTTAATAATACTGTTTCACTCACCGTGTAATATATCTAATAAACAAACTAATATAAAATTATTATAAAGCGAAAAATATTGTTGCGATAATTAAAGATTCTTTTTTAGAATGACCTATTAGTTATGATACGAGAAGATTTGTAACTGAGGTGGATTGATTTTGGATGCATAGTGTTGTGTTCTCTGAGCTAGCTGGATGATTTATTTGCGCAGCTTTCATTATTGCCCTACTATCATTGTATACAGTACAACCACAGACATCAATTCAACTGGGACAACATTCAAATGCTAGACAGAGAGAGAGAGAGAAAACACTAAGAATGTTAGAGAATCCTTTTTAGAAGCCTGACTGGTATTCCAGGTTGTAAATTGTCAAACATTTCCATGCGCCTCCTGTTCACATTTATAATTCGTTTAAAATAACAATTTTACAATTATATTCTAATCCTGTGTAAGTTTTTGTTTCTATGCCTCTTGTAATCTATATTCACACCTCCTAACTTACATTTCAAGTTGAAAATTTTGATTTCAATTTGTTTCCATGCTCATTTGGTCCACACCTGTAATTCGTTCTATCCCTGCGTTTCTAAGCCTCTTGTAATTCATATCAAGTTGAAAACATTCATCGCCTTCTATTTGACTTAAAATTATTTCTCCAGTTATCAAATATTAATTTTTGCATACGTTGTAACTGTTTTCTAATCCTATGCAATCTTGTCTCTAAGCCACTTGTAATCTATATTCGTACCTTCAAACTTTGATATGAAGTTGAAAATTATTATCACCTACGTTACTATGTGGAATTAAATAAAAAAACTGTTGTATCCATGTAAACTAATGTATATACTGCGTTGGTGGCATAGCGGTTAGGACGCTCGCCAACCATGCATATGGTCCAGGGTTCGATCTCCGTCCACAGACGCACTCTTTTGCCTCGCTGAGCCAGAAATAATACTGGTAAAGAGGAAAGGTTGGTCATGAGGCTAGCAACCCCATCCTGTAAAATAAACACTACTACAGAAACTTCAAGCCACTAGCTTGAAGCCATATGTTCCACTACGGAACGTGAAGGAGAAAAAAACCTTATAATGACTGTGAGTGAGGTCAACTGCATAGGTAAAACTAGTAGGTCGGGATTAGTCAGATTTTCGGAACAAAACAATTTGGCTAAAGTAAGAATTCTTGACCTCGAGAAGATAAGTAATTTAGAAAAAAGCTCAGCAATTGCACTGCATGCGTTAACACACGACCACACAATAAGGTGGGTGGGAGAGAGTTAAAATTCTAAAAAGTAATATAAGTAGGTGGACAGCGAGAGAGGTTGATTACTGAATCCTGGTTCATTGACTCTACACCCGACACATGCAATAGGAATGATTCATCACTCATACCGGAAATATGGAAAATACTACTAGTAATCAAGTCGAGCGATGGGAAATAATGGAATTATACAAACGAAGTTAGAAAGTTGTGTGAGTACCTTGATGTGATTATGAGCAGGCATAAATTGTGCTTGAAACGACATCATCAGTAAATATTACGGTATAATACTGTGAGACTTTATCAAAATAAATTTTGCGCATAATGGGATTTTTGGTATTAACATTGACTGTATAGTCAAAAGTGTATAAAAAGCTTAAAATGATGATAGCGATGTTAATAGCTAAAATTATAAGTGAAGTAGGCTCACCGTAGATTATAAATAGGAGAGAACAAAAGAGTCGACTGTTTTTTTAATCACATAGTAAATCGTATTTTACGCCTAACATTATCTCTGTCAGACAGAACTCTGGCCAAATATGGTATTAATGAGTCATAATGACTTCTGGGCCTACCTGATAAGATACAAGGTGGAGAGATTTGTGAATAGAGATGGTGTTGAGGGTCCGGCAATGTGAATTTTGACCATTTCTTATACGATTTTGGATGTACCTAACCTGTCATATGCTCTGATCCGCCAAAGGCGATGGGATAATACGCGACCTAATGGTTGTATGCAAGGTTTGAAGAACACTGTGTGCTGTAGGCATGCGCCCCGCTCTCATAATGTTCCACTGGGGAACGTGAAGGAAAAAAAAACTAATGCATATAAATGCGATTGTACAGCTTTTTAGAATGAAATCGCCGAAAAGACAGATATCAGTTTGCTGAACTTCGTGTTCTCTTCTTTCTAATTGTCAATCAATCGACACATTGATATAGACAAAATTTACCAATCGATAAGAAGGAAATCTGAAACAAACACACACACACACACAAAGGGTGAAACTTCGGGTCAGGTACCTATATAATAAGTAGCCTAGAGAGTGTGAAAACCCACACAAAAAACAATCCATCACATTCAAGATCAGGTCACTAGGAGAGATGATTAATAAACCAGTGGAGAAAACCTCTAAAAAGCTCACCTCACTTCACATTGAAGTATGTATGAGTTGAAGAGGTTGCTTAGTAGGGGAATGATGAAAGCTTCGCAAATAAACCATCCAGCTAGCTTAGAGAACACAACTACATCAAAATAACCTATTAGTGTTGTCCAGGATGCTGTCTAAACTAACTGCCTTCAACTGAAACAAAAATTCTTCACGTATGTCAGACGAAACGATGAGTCAGTCAAACTTGACTTACTAATTGACCTGGCTAACTGAGTTTCAACACAGTGTACCACTTCAACACTTGCCAGACTTCATGTGAACCACACAAAAACAGAAATAGGAGGGAGAGCGAGAGAAACAGAGAGGAAATTTAAAGCAATTACTTCCCATTATGAATTTCAACAATACAATAAGACGACCTAGTGTACCTAAAACATTTGTCTGTCTGTCTGTCTATCTGTCTGGATTCAACATAGAACTTGGCATCCAAGTGCAGCAGCAGTTCGAGTCACCACGTTCCACAAATAGCACACAAAGGTAGATAAGAAGGTGAGTGGAGAGAATTAATAGAGTTTGACAAGTATAAGAGTGAAACAGAATGGGTAATGGTAGAAACGAATATGAAAGATTACAGAGACTGAATACATCTGCGCTGTCATTGACAAGGATTTTGAGCCATGTCACCTATCGTCTTCAGCCATTGATTCTTAGAGTCAGTCCCGAGGGCCCCAAGCCGGAAGTCTGCACCTCCCTCCCTACCTGACTCAGTTTAACTGTCAAGGATTTCATGGATTGATGCCATGTTTTTGTTTGGCCACCACTGGCTCTTTTCCAATCTGCACCTATATAAGCTAGCTAGTAATGCCCATCGGGGGAGGCGATGGTTAGACACGCACAGCACGTGACTTAGCCATCTCAATCTATGTAACTTTATAGCCTCGTCGATTGATTTTCCCTGTTTGCCCAACACTCTACGCCTAACGCCAACATTACTTACTTTATTAAACCACTTAACGTGAGAAGGAGATCGCAGACATCTATGATCGAAACCATATCTAAAACGTGTAATGTATTGGCGCAACACATTTCGGACATTCTGATCACACACACACACACACACTATCTAGTACTGGTCATATATAGGGCAAGAAGGCATGAGTAATTACGATACAGGTCAGATTGTGTACAGATCAAGGTCACAAATAATGGGTAGGGAGATGACGCAAAGGTGGGAGTAATGAAGGAAAAAAGAGAAAAACCAAAGCAAAGAAGGGGTTGAAAGTGATTATGAAGTGAATTGATCCTTGGTTCTAAACTGGATTACCAAAGGAGGTTTAAAGTAATAACAAATAATTTTTGGACACATAACACTCACAGGTTTAAGTCTTTTTATGGCTAAGGCTTCAATGAATTTAAGTATATGACCCAACCATGTTGAAATCAACCTTATGACCCATCTCTATAATGTGCTTCGGCATAGATGATGTTGGACATCTATTTCCGGGGTTAATTGTGTCTGATGATTTTATTTGTTGTTGGAGCCACTTTGGAATATGTTCTGTAGCCCTAACCTACAAAGATCGATGGGTCCTCCCTATGCACGTATCTCCACACATACATGTAAACTGATAAACACAGTGAGATTTGACATCATCGTTCGGATAATGTAAGGGTTTACAGGACAGCATGGTTCTCGTTTTCTCTACGAAGATAAGTTTAGGTGAATAATAAGTTCTATTAATTGCCATCTTGAGTCTTTGTTTAGTGACCAGACTTTGTTGATCACCTTTGAACGTCAAGGATATGTAAACATCCTTTTTGGGAGCTGATTGCAGTGGTAAAGCTCTATGGTTGACAGTACCATAAATCTCAAGGGGTAATTGTTATCTAACAATATTTCAGTGAAGTGTTGTCTTTCTTCTTCAATTGTATCGGCAGTATATATACGGTGAATGAGCCTGAACAAATACTTAAACAACGCCTTATTATTATCATTATTGCAGTGGACCAAAACTATGATAATTTAGATACCAAGGAGCAATTTACTTCATAATATTATTGTGATGTCGAGAGAGGTATGACCGGGCGTCTTACATAGCCTCTCCTGAGGAAGTCCTACTCACTGCCTTCACGTGGCGGAGGTGTTTTTTTTCACCGAAGTGAGAGGGCAAAAGCGGATGCCCGGCGCTCTTCACCGGGTTGACTGTCCATTGGATGACAGTCTAGGGGAGATGGCTAAACCCTGATTCCAAACCCCCAACAACTGGCGTATGAAGCTCACCGGAGCTCACCGGCGGACGTATGGACAAAGGGCTTATTGGATGCCCTGGATGACTGGCCCCATTCAAAAAGGCGTATGAACCGGACTCTGGTCACCGGCTGCCAATGGAGAGTGGACTCCCTACTCCGCTCCTACTGCCTTGTAGGTCACACTTGGTTGTGTAAAGGCTAGAGCTGCACTCTCAAACAAAAGGCCGAGCGATGTTGGGGACATCACTCGTACCCAATTCCCATGAAACTTCATGGTTCATGAAGCCGGCTCATCCTCTCGTAGGAGATAGCCGAAGTAAAGTAAGTAAGTAAGAGGTAGAGAGACAGAGGAAAATTAAAATTCAAAGGAATTACAAAAAGAGCAGAAATGTGAAGTATTATGACTGCAAATATTCTTCAGTCATCAGTTCTTAGAATTTCAAGAACTCCAACTAGACAGTAAGTAGTCTACACTTTCCTACATGGTTATTGGCTCAAAATAACTGTCAAAAATTTCATGAACTGATGGCAGGTATGATTTGACCATCACTAACTCCACTGATTCCAAACTAACATTGTACGTTGCAGAAAATGATGGCTAAGCATGCATCACACATATCCTAGACATCTCAATCGATTCACCCTGCAAAACCTCATCGATTGACCTACTTACCCTCCCTACCTACCTACCACTCGACGCCGTACTTCAATATCAGCCACCCTATTATACTAATTGATAATGGTGCGCTATGTCATTTGATGGCCTCCTCTATGGCGGCGTATTCCCACCCAATCCATTCCCATTTTCTTCAGCACATTTGTTCATCAATCGTTCCTTCTCCAGTTTCTTCTACTGCAGAGTTTTTTGTTGGTAATTCTTTCTCGCTGGCCATTTCATCTTCAATATGGAGAAGAAGAGAAGGAGGCAGTTGTTGGTAAAAGTCTATAGCGACCTGTTCAAAATGATTTTTGTGACGAGCCAAGTCTCTGACCTATGTAGAAGAACTAACCCAATATTCATGTTCTTTCAGATACTTGAAGGTCTATCTGTCTTGCCTTTCCGATTCTGACTGACTTTGACACCTTCATACGCTCCCACCCCACCTCATGGTTGAAACGATACTTCCTAGCCAGATAAGTGAAGGAAGTGACCTCTCTCAAGTCTCTCCCATTGGCCAGTGATAGTGATTGATGCTGATTGTTCTTGATGTCGCTGTTCATTGGTTATCTTCATCACTTCTTCCCTCGTCTCCATGTTCACCTGGAGTCCTGCCTTGGCTGTCTGCTTCCTCTCCCAGCCCTTTGGTTTTCACCTGTAAGTCTTCGCGTTTGTGTGACATGGGGCACAAATCAATCGCGAAATACAGATCTTCCAGAGTCACCTTACCAGTCCAATGTATCCCCGTCGTCTCGCACCTCCCACACACCATTTGATGACGCATAATCCGATCCATCACAATTAGGAATATCATCTTGGAGACAACACCTTCATCATTCATGTCTTACTCCATTCTGTCTTCACTCCAATTGCTTCGCGGAGTTTTATTTTGTGGATCACTTGACCTGAAATATTGTCGTATAGCTGTTCAATGGAGTTGATGAAGATTTGTAGTACTTCACTCTTTAGCGTTGAATTTGTTTCCAAAATTTCATCGTGATGGTCAATGCTACACTGCCAAAAGCCTTTTCAAAGTTGATGAACTTGTTAGAAGGTAGAGATTTCACTGGTATTTGGTATTTTCTTTTTCTTGTGTCAATAATTATAAATAATAATAATAATAATACTATGAGTCATATTGCGTAACACACTTCATAGAGTGTATACATATACCCACAGAATACACATGATGTAATGATGATGGAGTTTGTGTATGTCAGTGTGATTGTGTGTATGTGTGTAGGTGTGTCAATAAATAATTAAATCTCATTTTTTTTTAAATGTTTAAGTATTTGTTTATTTCAACTTTGTTTTTTTTCAATTAATTTGGTTTTTTTTTGTGATAATAGTCGTCAGGTATGTGATAGATGCCACACTCACACACACACACATAGACGGACAGAGTCCTCTCATTCACCTACACAAAATACGCGGGTGAGTCATGTCATATTGATAAAATTGCTTGTATGATTTTATGAATTTTATTGAGCTAAAATGTTGTTTAACAATAATAATATGGTGATGACGAGAAAAACAAGAGACTACAGTTTGGATCACGAGTTGGCATCAAGTTAGAGAAGAAAAAAAATTTGGGAAATAAGCACAGAACACAAGACAGCTGTTTCGTCCTTATAGGGGACTCTTCATCAGTTTCAGTGCAGTACGGGGCAATGTAGTGCAGTGGGATTCAAACCTAGTACCTCGGAACTACAAAGCAAGCTCTTAGACAATTCAACCAATGGGACTCGATTCAATGACCACTAGTAGTTCATGAATTCCAACAATTCTACTAATTCGTAATTTTAATGTGACCACCAGCTGACAATGTCACCGGTGTATATTTGTCCTCGCTCCCGATCACGTGGACCCTATTGGTCACGACTTCTGACTAGGCCAACTTTGTCTTATAACCGGTCACTATTTATTTTTATTTTTTTTTTCCATTTTTGATTACAGCTTGATTCCACACTGTATTTTCGGTACAAGTATGGAATTTTCAGTATGGATATCGGTAGCCCAAATTTTGCAGGCCGACCATAGATATCAGGTTTGCATCGGCTGGGGATCGAACCTCGGACCATGTGCATGGTCGGCGAGAGTCCTAACCACTGTGCCACCGATGCACTAGAGGAGCATCAGGGTAATTTCAAAGATTTATTTTGGTCAGAGACTGATATCAGTTAGAGAACGATTGGAGACTAGCAGTAGAGAGAACTGGACAGCTGTTTAGTCCTAATGTAAGACTCTTCAGCATGACGCACCTCCACAGGGTCTTTCAGTGGTTCTTCAGTTGATATCAATCCGTGATCAAATTTGATTTAAAAAAAAGGAAATTATTTAGTTACAGGATTTCATCATGAGCTGATATCGGTTAGAGAACCACTGGAAAATTTGGGACTACTGGACAGCTGTTTCGTCCTAGTCTGGGGCTCTTCACAGTACGCACCAACCGGATTTGTGTAAAAGTCAGTGTTAAATCGTTTTTTTAGACGAATTCATTGAACTGGTAAGAAGTAATCAATTAACATTATTAGCAAACTAATTACTATTCATCATAAGTTTCAGAAGTATAGCACACACTAAGTACTTATATACTCAAACACACATACACACATCAAAGTGAAAAGACGAATTAATTATACTTATTGATTACGATTAATGTAACTAATTGATCTTGTTTAAAGTAGAATTTATGAGAATTTTAAATGACGCCATTATTAGAAAACGTTTGGAAGGAAGGAAGAAGTAATTACTTATTGGAAAAGCTAGGCTACCTTGCCAAAACTGTCAAAGAAGGGTGACTTACGCCTCTGAAACAACTGGCGAGGAATCATGATCTTGTCTACCTACAGCAAAGTGAAAAACTAACCTGCGCCATCCTGGAGAGAATAAAAGATGCACTGGATTCAAGACTTCGCCGACCGGAACAAGATAGATTCAGAAAAGGTAAATCATGTACCGGTCACATTGCACAACTCTAAGCAACATCACTGAACAGAGCATAGAACGGTAGTCAAATATCTACCTCAACAAGTTCATCAACTTTAAAAAAGTCTTCAACAGTGTAGCATTAACCATCACGATGAAATTTTGGAAACAAATTCAACGCCAAAGAGTGAAGTACTACAAATCTTCATCAACTCCATTGAACAGCTATACGACAATATTTCAGGTCAAGTGATCCACAAAAGAAAACTCCGCGAAGCATTTGGAGTGAAGACAGAATGGAGTAAGACATGAATGATGAAGGTGTTGTTCCCAAGATGATATTCTTAATTGTGATGGATCGGATTATGCGTCATGAAATAGTGTGTGGGAGGTGCTAGACGACGGGGATACATTTGAGTGGTAAGGTGACTCTAGAAGATCTGTATTTCGCGATTGATTTGTGCCCCATGTCACACAAACGCGAAGACTTACAGGCGAGAACCAACAAACTGGGAGAGGAAGCAGACAGCCAAGACAGGACTCCAGGTGAACATGGAGACGAGGGAGGAAGTGATGAAGATAACCAATGAACAGCGACATCAAGAACAATCAGCATCAATCACTATCACTGGCCAATGGGAGAGATTGAACAGAGGTTACTTCCTTCACTTATCTACGAAGCATCGCCTTTTCTACATAGGTCAGAGACTTGGCTCGTCACAAAAATCATTTCGAACATGTCGCTACAGACGTTAATCAACAACTGCCTCCTTCTCTTGCTCCATATTGAAGATGAAATGGCCAAACAGAAAGAAGTACCAACACGAAGCAGTGGGCAGAAACGACACAAGGAACGATTGCTGAACAAATATGCCGAAGAAAATAGACAGGGATTAGGCACACGCCACTGAGGAGACCTTAGAATGACATGGCGCTCTAGGCCAGAGCTCGAGTAGAACGCGACTAGGTCTTCACATTGAGGGTAACATGGAAGTGATTATTTGGAGAGGAGGAGATCAGACATTATGTGGTCAATCGTGGACCTAGCTAAAGAGGATCGTAGAGATTAGGATAAAGTGGAGAAGTGCTCTCACTGATTCCCTATGTTCCACTCACAACCCAACAGAACAGTAATAATAATAATAATAATAATAATAATAATAGGTTATGAAGCACATTTGGTGTGAGACGGTTGACGATATTATCCTACTGATTTGCTCAATGTGATTAACTCTGTAAGAGCAGTTAAACTACTAAGTACACTTGAAGGAGGTGGAGAAAGGCAGTTTGTGTTTGTTTATTTAACTGGGTATTGGTTGGTTGGCTAGTGAATAAACAACGTAACTAAGCTGCGTTAAAAGACCCTTTATAGTGCCTTCTCAGGCACTGTTAACGTCTCTTTTGAATAACAATCTGAGGTATTCTAATATTTGCCGAACTGTGCGTCAACCTGGACCGTTTATTTGATAAATCCATGTGCATCTATTCGAAAACTTTCGTTGGATATCCGTTTCTATTTGGCAGAGATTACGACTATTAATAAGTTCTTCGGTGAGTGTTACTTTGACACAGCGGACTACATGATATGTAGTAAGTTTTACGAGCGATCTTCCCACCCCCACCCTTTGCTTTCTAACTACCTTATCCTGGGACTTTGTTATTTTATTATGATTACACTTCTAGCTGTATCCAGTAAACTTGTTTGTATCTTGAATTTCTCACGTAATTCTACTTAGTCATTATTACTTAATAAATTGCTTCACTATACTATACAATAACTTGTTGCTAACCCCTACGAATTAACCGATCTTGAATTTTGTAGTCATTTTTACCCCTACCCACCCATAAAACTTTGATATTTTGTTACTAATATATACTTATTAATGATTCTGAGGATTCATGATCTCAACTGTTACACATTCGTCAAGACCACTGATCATTATCAGGGAGCACAATTCACAGTTGTTTCATCGTATTTTGGCATATTGCAAAAATCCCCACCCCACTAAACATTCAACCCGGAATATTCAGCTTACGTGAACAAGCTCACCGACTATTCAGCAACTTGGGATGGAATTCAATGACCCTTCAAATTCTAACTCTGTCAATTCATGTGCGTTGTAGCACTACATTAACTAATGCCTTCGATGAGTACTTCATTCACACGCTGATATATGGCAGACCCCACTGGTCTCAACTTCCCACTGCAGTTTCAGGCAATCCTTGAATGTCTGTCATGCGATTCCCTCCTGTCAAATGTAAGATGATGCTACAGGAATCGACTATACCGACTCCTACCTAACTTAAAGATAAGGAGTGAAGCAGTGGAGCTTGTTGACTACTTCACTTAATTCGGAAGTTACTTCAGCCGGGCCCAGTGGGTTCATCAGTGGAGAAATCTCACCACGGATAGAAAAGCCTCATTTGGCATTTCCTGAATTACGTTATCTCTGGTGCGCACTTTGTTTTCTTTTATCATTGTGACTGAAGCACCACCATTGAAAGTGGAAGACATGAAAATGCTGGCTAGCTAGCCGTCTTTCATCATAGGTGTCTGCGTTCTATCTACGTTCCATCATGTTAGACGGTACGACATGGTGATTAATATTGAGTTGTTGGTGAGGCATCATCGGTCAAATGCTAGATAAGGAGGAAATATCACTCCATGAGATTGTGAGGTTGTTACATCGATTGAGTGAGATGGTTAGGACGTGTGTTGTGCATACCTCCTAGCAATTAATTGCCTTCCTTGACCGACAGGTAATGTTAGCTGCTGATACACGATCGTCGGTGGTGGTGGTGGTGGTCAAACCAAAATTGGGCTTCATCAGTCAATCAAGTCCACAACAGTTCAGTTTAAGCCAGCCTCCAAGTAGGGAGGTGTAGGCTTCATCGTTGGGATCGTTGACATACTAAGAAGCATTGTCTGGCGACAATTAGTGATGTGACTCAAACTCATCGTTGTCAATGACCCCGGCTCTTTGTCAATTGTCCTCATATCCAGTAGAACTCTATTCTTCTTTCATATGACTACTACTATTTTTCCCTCATTCACACTTATGTTTATTATCTCTCCTTTGTTGAATCTTCCTTTTCTTTCTTCTCTTGCGTTGCGTGTGGTAGATGAAAGCAAAGTGGGAACTGGAATTATTACACATCACTGGAAAGTTCTATGTTGAAAACTAGTAAGTCAGGACAGTCAGCCAGTTATATCTTGCGCAGATTTTTATTTCTATTCGGTATAGAAATAATGAAGAATATGTACATCTCTGACTGACTATTCTGGCGTTGTTGTTGTTGTTGTTGTCATCCCACAGCTTTTTTATCATCCTACGGAATAAACTTCAACTATGACGTCATCAGTATGTGTTGTCTAGGCAGGCATTGAACATATGTTGCCATACAAGTATCGGTTTGTAGGGATTTGGTTAATTCGTCATAGGATTTCATCATGAGCTGACATCAGTTAGAGAACCATTGGAAAACCAGTTAGGAGTACTGGACAGCTGTTTCGTCCTAGCTGAAGAGCCCCAAACTGGAGTCAAGTCCCAAATAGGACGAAATGTACATCATCATCATCATCATCATCCTGGCTGGATTCCACTGCTAGTTACCATTCACCAATTAAATACTTCTGCTTACTTTTCTTTCGTTAACTTGCTGTTTTGTCTTTTGTCTTTTCTTGCTTGTTTGTTTGTTATATTGAATTGAATATTGTCTGTTTGAATTCACGTATTGTTTGTTATCGGCGCACTTTTTGTTTCTCTCTCTCTCTCTCTCTCTCTGAGTGCGTGTGTGTGTGTGAATGACTTCTTCCATTAATACATATTGGTTCTTTATTGTTATTATTTATGCCTTTTTCGTTTCTTCTTGCTATTTCTCTCTCTCTCTCTCTCTCTGTTGCTTTATTTCCTTAACCCGTATTTCATTTTCTATTATTTATTATTATTATTATTATTATTATTTATGAGGAAACTTTTTATTTCATTTTTTTATTGTTCTATCACATGCCATGTGGTTTGTGTATAATGTCAGTGTTTGTGTGCGTGAGTGTGAGTGTGTGTGGGTGTATGCTATCAATCTATAAAGCATTTATATATATGCACTTATATACATACAGTCACGTCCGGAAAATTTCTTCAATTACGCAAAGAATGTTGTATGAAGAATAAAAAGTGTGTATATCTACTTATCATTATAGAAGGCGTGAGAAGGTGACGACGTGTGAGTGGATGGATGATGATGGTGGGGGTGGTGTGTTGGAAAGGACAAAAATTAACTATTTAAGAAGTTTAACCACAGATAAGTTAAAGAACCATTGAAAACCACAACTGGGAGTAGTGGACAGCTGTTTCACCTGCCTACAGTGGAAATCATCGGCAGTACACACACCAACACTACAAGAGATCGAATCCAGGACTTTCCGGCTACAAGGTAGGCTCGTAGACCATTCATCAGCCACTGGGCTTCGATTCAGTGGCCAGGTTATAAATTCTAACTTCTATCAATTCGTGATTTTAGCGTGATTACCAACCCATGTCATCGGTGGGATGAACCTAACTGGTCACGACTTATCACTAGAACCCCAAGGAAACTCTGTCCTGTAGCGCACGTCACTAGAGAGCGTCAGATTAATTTTCAAGAGTTGATTTCTAAGAACTAGGTTTGTTTTCGAATGTGACAACGAAGTGATACAAAACGAAGGTTCCATCCAGTCCGCAGTGAGGTTGGATTTCCCGCCTATGACATTGCTTAGTGTTCGCGCTAATATCACAAATTGGTAGAAGCGCTGCTCTCTCACCAATAGGCTGTTCCGTAGCATACTCAGCCTTCATTCGATATGTATGACTCAGTTTTGTACTTTTATAACGTGAGGTATAGCGCTACTATAAACCAATGCCTCACTGACTAACTAGTTTCAACATATAACTCTCCACAGATACACAGCACTTTGAGTTCCCAATCTCCCTTCATCTACCACACTCAACGCAAGAGAAGACAGTAAAGGCAAATTCAACAAAATAGAGATAATAAACACAAGTGTGACTCAGGGAAAAAGAATAGTAGTCATATGGAAGAAAGATAGAGTTCTACTGGATATGATGACAAATCACAAAAAGTGAATGCATCTTCACCAGTTAGCCATCCATCCATATCACCAATTTTCGCCAGCCTTCATTGGTACTTACCATCATGAGGACTCCAATCAATCACATAGACTATACCTCCTTACGTCACGGTTGGCTGACTTAAAGTAACTTCCGAGAGATGGATAAACCCTGATTCCAAACCTCCAACGACTGGCGTATGAAGCTCACCGGAGCTCACCGGCAGACGTATGGACAAAGGGCTTATTGGATGCCCTGGATGTCTGGCCCCATTCAAAAAGGCGTAGTGAAGTAGCTCCACCGTAATCCAATTTCAGCCATCACGAAACCAACCAACCAAATCCTCACAAGCCAAACACTTAAACGAGCGGAATTTACTGATGTATGAATCGGACTCCGGTCACCGGCTGCCAATGGATAGTGGACTCCCTACTCCACTCCTACTGCCTTGTAGGTCACACTTGGTTGTGTAAAGGCTAGAGCTGCACTCTCAAACAAAAGGCCGAGCGATGCTGGGAACATCACTCGTACCTAATTCCCATGAAACTTCATGAACTCTCTTACAAACAACTCTCAAAGTGCGTCGTCGTCGTTGCTACACCATCAACCAAATTCCAATACTGGTCCAACAACGTCGCCTTCGGTGGTTTGGCCATGTTCTGCGCCGACTAGATGACGATCTGGTCAAATCAGTTTTAAATCCCCCGCCATTTCCATCTTGGCGATGTCGCAGGGGTGGACAGCTGAAAACATGGCTTGGTACAGTCAAGGCTGATATGGAGTGCCCGGGCTGGGGCTACAAACCGTCTACGGACTCCGTCTGTGGAACAAGAATTGGATAACCCTGTCGCAAAACCTTGCATCAGATCGCCGCGCCTGAGTAGCGATGATTCGAGATATTCATGAAGCCGGCTCATCCTCCCGTAGGAGATAGCCGAAGTAAAGTAAAGTAAGTAACTTCCGAAATAAGTGAAGTGGTTAACAAGCTCCACTACTTTGCCCCTTATTTTTAAGTTAGGCAAGAGTCAGTGTAGTCGAGTCCTGCAGCATCATCTTACATTTGACAGGAGGGAATCGTACAACCAAACATTCGAAGATTTTCGCTCAGGGTATTCTGAAGACTGTAGATTTTATCACCGCCCCCCCCATGAAAGTATTATACCATCGTCACACTCTAAGTCAATAAGACACTTGCCTTATAACAAGTCAATCGTCTTGTTCTTTTCAATCTAATATTCCAATGGGTATTTTCCACGACCTGAAAAAATGCAAGGAACCTATGACAGTGAAGGAACTCAATGGGTTTCTGCATTACTCTGTCAAACTTGCCGAAATGAATGCAAAATTGGACTTCTACGAAGACTGCATTAAGAATCATCGATATCCGAAGTGGTTCTGGAAGGCACTCCGAAGACATCACATTTATCCCAATTCTAAAACTCTCCAACGTCACACAAAAAACCTCATTGTTTCTGTTAGCTCGTGTTTATTCGAGTTACAGAGAAATACATCACAGAAGTATTCTGCTCTTTCCGAACTATCATCAAGTGAAAGAGAATCGTTTAATGAATACGTGATTTTGGTGCAAAACAAACGAGCTGAGGATGTTAAATCTGAATTTAACAGGAGCCTCAAATAGGTCGAAATGAAGAGGAAGTCGACCCCAATAAATTTGTTTTCAATCACTCCTCGATCAGCTTGTTTACCTTACAACTAGAAGCCCTATCTTTAGAGTTGAAATTTTGTGACGTAAATCTATGCAGTAAGCCTAAGTCACTGATGTTAATTAAGGTTAGTTTCATCACTATATCTATGATGAAATTAGACAGAAATGAGGACAGTAGATATCGCTGACGGACATCACTGGTTGTCAACACTTCATATGACAACTCTGCATAATCTTTTACACGGTTGAGTAAGTTTGAGCATTAGAAGTGTCTTGATCAGTGCTCGCCTCATGGCCTTCGACGTCCAATGAACAACACTTTGACACCAGGAGCTATGGGTAGTTTCAGTGGGAACATCATCACTCTCACCACGGAATAGACACATCAACAGTTGACGAGTTCCAAATGGTATGATAAAGGGTAGTTATTCAAAAATGAACAAAACAATAAGGGGGAGAGGAGAAAACAACCAACCAATCAATAAGCACCAATTACTTACTCTGTGAGAAATTAGCTGTAGGATATTTCGATGAATTTTGCTGTGATACTGACGACATCAAATGTTTCTGACGATGATTAATCCATTCACCCCATAGATCTTTCTGCTCACCAAGTTGATGACACCAAGCAGTACGTGAAGGACTATTCACAGTGACTTCCATATCATTCGCTGGAATAACATCATGATTGCCCAAAACAGGTAGAAGATAAACTTCATCCACGGGAAAGGCTTGTTTCAATGCCTTAGTTAGCAGTCGAATACCGTCTAGTAATTGATCAGATGTTAAACTGCCATCGTGTGGTCCATTATCGCTGGTTACAATGAAACGGAAGCAGAAGGGTGAGGGGACGAGGAGCATAAACAAGAAATAAAGCAAAAAGGTTCAATTACTAATGGCAAATGCAAAATGAAACTTTAATAATAAACATAATAATAATATTAGTAATAATAATAATAATAATTTGCTTTACTCCAAAACAGTGTACTTGTGATACACAGAATGGAATTCTCAGCATTTCACTACACTATTGCATCCAGTTAGTACATTATCAATAAAGAAAATTCTACATAGATTAAGGAAATCTCAGTTCATTATGACGACAACATATTGGCATGTCGGTAGCAAAGCCAAAAGTGAACAGAATGTTTGAAGGTGTTAGAAAAGTAGATACTACTAGCATATTTACTGTCGTAAGTGGTAACAAAAAGGTCGAGATATACAGAGTGTGAAAGAACGAAGAAGAATGTTTTAAGTAGATTTTGTAAGGAAGAGAGAAACAAAGGACCACATAACAACAAAAAACAGATAAAAGGAAAAGAAAGAAAGAAAAGGTTGTACCCATAAATGATATGAGTTGGAAAGACGAGATCCAGTTGTTCTAATGACTATTTAATAAGTTATACCTATCACACCTAATGCTTTCTTTATCGCACAGAACACGAGCTAAGTAGGATATGGTTGAGTTTGCGTACTTGCTAGTGCGAGCATATATAGTTTTCTATATAGGCTTCTGGTCCTACCTGATGAGATACAACAAGGGGATAGTTGTGAATGAAGAGTGTGAGTAGTGTGAGTTAGATAGATAGAATGCATTTAGCCCATTTTTCACATGAGTCCAAGTGCCTGTCAACCAGAATATTAACAAGCTGGTTAAGTGGCACCCTGTGGCTTACCCTGCTGACAACCTTTAACATCCTGTGTAATAAGACATAGTCTTTCTTCAGTAGCTCTGGAAAAACTAAGGGGGAACAATAGAGAATAATAGGCAGAATGCGAGAGCTAACAAATTGTAGGAGTAAGGGTTGGGTTATTCCAGAATGTCTTAACTTCTTGATGTAGAAGGTAAGAAGGAATATTTTCTTAGAAATCATCAAGATATGAGACGACCAGGAAAGATCAGTAGATAGAATGACGCCTAGGTATTTAATTTCTGACTTGGTTTCTATTTCAGTGCCATCTATGTTGCACATCTCGTGAGTGCTAACCAGTTTATTTAGGTCAAACTTATGCCTAAAGGTGAAATTGACCGTTTGGCATTTGGAGGGGTTTAACGTAAGACACTTGTAAAAAACTAAGAATTAGACGCGCCTTCCCACACGATCATGACTCATTATACCTGAGTTGTGATTTTCCAAACATTTCACCAGCACAGGGTGACAATCAATGGCCATTGGGTGTTCTATATCATTTATAAGGCTCCTTCCTTCGTGAGTTCCATGTAAATTTCATCATTTACTGATGAAATGAGTGTCGGAATTCTACCGGTATGACAGGAGAAGATAAGAGACTTGGTAACGTACCTTTATTAGTATATTTATGCATCCTTAGCCATAATAAAGGTTGTCTAGGTTAGAGGACAATAAATTGTTCGAATTGTGGTTGGCGATTGGCTCAAGGCTAAACAATTTGTCCAATGATGTCATTTCATGCCCATAACGTAAACTAAATACAGATCTGAGGAATTAACCAGACAGTACACTGGAATGCTGTTTCGTCCTATTTTAGGACACCAGGGATCGAATTCGGGACCTTCAGACAGAAAACGAGTCCAAGCTCGCTGACGATTCATTCAATCCAAATCCTTAAGAATCTTATAATCGGCACATCTGTCTGTTTAGCTCAGTGATGGCTACCTGGCGGATGTTATTGAGGATGTGGTGAGAAGTCATGAGCAGTGGGCTCCACCATTTCACGGTGAAATTGATGCACTCACTAAAAGTGTTACCGAATGTTGCGCTATTCCACCACCAGTTGACAACATTAGAATGCAGGAGTCATTGAATCCGAGCACAAGTAACGGAATGGTCAAGGAGCTTGGTTTCACAAAATAAAGGTCATCGGCTCCATCCAAGGAGAGATATGGAGTTCACAGTAGTGGGCAGTCCTATAATAGGACGAGACAGCTGTTACGTAACGCTTCTGATCCCCCTAAATGATGTTGGCTCTGATAATTGAAATTCCAGTTACATTTCGCTAAGCAATGACATTGGTTAAAAAACTACTGAAAACCCATAGAGCACTGGATGCAGCTGCCTCATCCTGGTATGAGACTTTTCAATAGTATGCACTCATGATCTCACCAAGAATAGAACTGAGGACCTGAATGTCATCAGGACAGATTACTGACCATTCAGATACTCAGTTGGAATACAATAATAATAGATCTATTCTGGATAGTGGTTATATAATGTACAGAATTTTCAACAGAATCTATTGCATAATAGTTCTTTCTTCGTCCAGGATCTTCAAGGAAAATATTAATTGACAGTAGGTCGCTTGAGACAATGCCGTCTAGTCTGAAGCAAAAAACCACCAATCTCTAATGATATTTCTTCGTTTCCTTCAAAGAAATGTCATGAGACCCAAGGACATAACTCAAGAACAGTGTTATCTCATGCATTGGAATACGTTTTTGCTGTCCACAATTATGCTTTTAACCAAGTTTAGTAAAAACTAACAAAACCACCAGGTCATAAACATTTCAAATACTCGCGAGAGTAAATGACACCATTAGAAATCATACTTTAATAGATTAAAACAATATAAACATGAGAAATAAGATGCAATGTAATGATGAACGTATCTGGTAACCTAAGTAACCTAAGATAACCGCCAAAGTGACTTACGAATTCTAACTTCTACTAATTTGTGATATATATATATATATATACTGTGTCACTACTAGTCAGTTTCATCATCTTCGAGTATTTGTATATCCCATTCCCCAACGAGTGCGTCGGTGGGTCAACGGTAGGATGCTGTTCGACCATGTACGTGGTTCAGCGGCGTGAGGTTAGTAACTCTACCCCGTAAAAAGAAAAAAAACACCACTGCTACGGAAACTTCAAAGCTCGTACATGAAGCCCTATGTTGCACTCGGAACGCCTGGGAATACTGGACAACTGTTTCATCCTGTTTTGAGACTGTTCAGCAGTACTCACATCAGCCCCAACGGGCTGATCTCTGACGAAATCTCAGCACGAATACAAGGGGCTCGTTTCGCATTTGTTAGTTTACGCCGACTCTGGCGTAGACAAGATGTTCGACTATCAACCAAAGGGCGTGTGTACTGCTCATCAGTCCGCTCCGTCCTCCTTTATGGCCAGCTGTGAGACCTGGCCACTGAGAGTGGAAGACATGAAAACACTAGCTGCCTTTGATCATAGGTGCCTGCGTTCTATTTCCCGTGTAAAGTGGCATAATAAGGTGAGCAACATGGAGGTTAGGCGTAGAGTTCTAGGTAAACAGGGGAAATCAATCGACGAAGTCGTGAAGCTACAAAGACTGAGATGGTTAGGACATGTGTTACGTATGCCAAGTCATCGCCTCCCTCGACGAGCTATGTTAGCGGATATAGGGTCAGGCTGGAAAAAAGCTAGCAGCGGTCAAACAAAAACTTGGCATCAGTCAATGAAATCCACAACAGTTGGTCTTAGCTACGTAGGAAGGTGTAGACTTCCAGGCTGGGGTCCTCGGGACGGTAAAAATCTATGGTTGGAAACAATTGGTGACATGGCTCAAAATCGTTCTCAGTGGCTAGTGCAGATGCATCCACTCCCTGTGACTTATGATCTTCAATGAAACTGTTTTGTTCTTCGTTATTACTCTTCCTTTGTCTCACACCTCTGCTCACTGTTTCTATTATGCTTTTCTTGTATTTTCTTCTCTTGCTTCGCGTGCTACACGGAGTGTGGCGACTTGAACTTCCGCACATTTGTGCAAAGTTCTATGTCGAAAACAGACAGACTCACCCACTACGGTTAGAATCCAGGAGCTTTGATTACATGGTGAGCTCGTAGACCATTAAGCTACTCACTGGGACCCATTCCAATGGCCAGTCCATGAATTCTAACTTCTGTCAATTTATGCACAACATAGCGTGACCACTTCTCAATGTCTTCTTCGATGGGTAACTATCCTCACCTTCAACCTGCTGTATCCTACTGGTCACGGCTTTCCACTAGAACCCCAGGTAACTATCCACCTGAATAGGGCCAGTTTCTAGTGTGCATCATCAGAGAGATTTTCAAGTATTGATTTTTGTAGGAATTTTGTTCAATTAGTTGGAGGATTTCATCATGAGCTGACATCAGTTAGAGAACCACTGATGTCAATACGCCATAGAATATCCACCTCACTAGCATGACAATATTACTCAACAACACAGTGATAGACTGCACACACTGAGGCAGCTGTCGAATGACATCGTACATGAGGTTGTCACTCGAGTTGAACCCGAATGGGAAACGACGAGCAGGTTGTCACATCAAAGGTGACATGGACGAGATCGTGTGGGCCGGAGAGGATGAGAGACTGTACACAATCGTGTGACCAGCCAAAGTGAACCGTAAAAAATAGAACAAAGTATAATATGTGTAGTTGAAGCCTTATATGTTCCACTCAGAACCGAAGGGGACAACAGTAATAGCAATATCATCCTAATGCTTAGTTCCTTTGACTTTCTGATAACAACAATCCTGGCTTACTCGAGGATCGAATCGTGATGAAAAAGTCTATGTTAAGGTTGTATTATAATGTATGTTGTATTATAATTAATTTTATGGAGTATTAAAAAAAACTGTAGACAGCTGATAAGAAGAACCAACGAAATAAAATGGACCCATGTGTTTATTCTGTACCAATGTTTGTTTGTCCTAACTTTGTTTAAATAACGGATTAAGACAGAATAACACTGTCCACTTACATTTATCTGGCTAAAATGGCAATGGTTGTATTGTAGAGCTGTTCAGTCAATACACACACATATATATGTGTGCGTCGATCGAGAGGTGATTTGGAAACGACTTCGCTACTACCAAGGGGGGGGGCATCGATAATTATACATCTCATCCAACAGTTGTACGACAATGCTGAATGCCAAGTAATCCACGACGGGAAACTTACGGAAGCCTTCGAAGTGAGGACGGGAGTAAAGCAAGGCTGTCTACTATCGCCAACGATCTTCCTGATTGCAGTAGATTGGATAATGAGGCAGATAAACAGCGGGCAATGAGGAAACTGGCATGAAATGGACTCACACAAAACACTTGGAGGATCTGGAATTCGCTGATGATATATGTCTGGTTTCCTACAAACTGGAAGATATGCAAGTGAAAAGCAACAAGTTGGCGATGGAAGAAACATCAAAGATAGGACTTCAGGTGAACATACAGGAAACAGAGGTGATGAAGATTCCTAACCAACAGCAGCAGCAGCAACAACAACAGACAACAATCAGCCAGCATAAATGGGAGGAACCTGAAAGAAACAACCTCCTTCACCTACCTACCTGGGAAGCATCGTTTCAACTACAGGCCAGCGGAACTGACGAGGATATCAAAGCGGGGGTCAAGAAAGCAAGACAAGCTTTCATTACTCTTAAGTCTGTGTGGAATTCAACAGCACCCAGCATCAAATATAAGATCCGGATTTTCAACTCCAATGTGAAGCTAGTCAGTGCTACTATAAGGATCAGAGACTTGCACTGCGCGTCATAAAGAGCATCTCAAACAAACTACAGACCTTCATTAACAGTTGTCTTCGCCTAACACTACTCAAGATCAGATGGCCGGCCAGAAAAGATAAGCAACAGGGACCTCTGGGAGCGGACCAACCACGAACCGATGGTGAAACAAATAGGCAGGAAGAAATGGAGATGGATTGGCTGACCATACTCTGAGGAAACCATCAAGTGACATCACTAGGCAAGCCATCGCTCGAGTGGAACCCGAAAGGGAAGCGGCGAGTTGGTCGTCAATGCAAGGGTGACTTGGAGGAGGTCATATGAAGAGAAGATGAAAGCGTGTGGGCAGACTAGGAGCGGGGTGAAAACTCTAGCAGAGAACCGAACGCAGTGGAGATACGCGGCTGAAGCCCTACGTTCCTCTAGGAATTAAAGGAAATAATAATAAATAATACTATAAAATTAATTAACACGATTGATAAGGTCAATTGCAGTTTGAGTGAAGTGAATAAGATACACAGGAAAAAGGATTAATTAAGACAGGATTTAATCCAAATACGCGTAAATTCTAATCAAATCAACTGTCAAATCGATATGATGATGTAATACAATTAAAACAATTAATCCCTTTTGATAAATTTGAATAAGACATTCAGAAGACAAATTTCTCGAGATGATACCTTCATTTCGTAGACTCTCTACAATCAATCGCTTTACAACTAGCACAGTTGGTTCACAATAATCAAATAAAATAAGATAAAATGCATGACAATTACTCAGTTATAGAAACAAAAGTACATACTAATTACTCATATCTTCTTTTAACCAGTTTTGTTCCTAACCACTATAAACGTTCATTACTGAAATATTGATTTTCGAGGGCCCACAAACTATGTACGAGTGACACGTCGACAGATGAGCTTTGACGAATACATACAGTTTTATTAGCTAATGGTTATCCAGAAAACTTTATCAATTGTCACACTAAGGATAGACCACATCTTGAAAAGACAGCTTCTGTACCAAAGAAAGCTACCTTTATTAACCTACCATTTAAGGGTGACCAGAATATGCAGTTGACAGCTAAAAGACTTCAGTCAGCCATCAAATGCACATTCTATGTCGCATCTCTTTTTCTCATTTGCCGAACATTTTCAATCCTTGTATCTACGATTAAAGGACGACATTCTGTGGACTGTACTTCAAACTGTATCTACAAGTTCACCTGCAGTTGTTGCGGTGACACCTATATAAGTAGAACCAATAGAATGTTCCAATGTGGTCATCGAAAAGAACATGTTATAGAATGGTTATTAAAACACATAGAAAATCCATCATCATCCATTGCAAAACACTTATTAATGTCAGGTCACAAAATCAATATCAATTAATCACGTATCACAATTATTTCACCACATAACTCTAATTCAATATTGGTTATCAAAGGTGATGGAAGCACTTTGGGGATTAATCATCACATACATCCTAAACTTTGAGTACAAAAAAACGATTGACTTCAATTAATGTTGCCTAGCATGGACTGACTACTTGACCTATTTAAATATGATTGGTCATTAGTATGTACTTTTGTTCAATATAACTGAGTAATTGTCATGCATTTTATTTTATTTCAATAATGTGAGCTAACCATGCGCTAATTGTAAAGCGATTGTTTGTAGAGAAACTACAAAGTGACGACATCATCTCGAGAAATTTGTCTTCTGAATGTCTTATTCAAATAAAATAGAAGGCAGAGAGACAGTGAAGCTAGAAAATGGACATTTATAAGGCCAAGCTAAAATAAGGCATTTCCGCATTAGTGAGTTGAGGTTCTTTTCCAATTACATCTAATGTTCAGGTTATACATAAATTGTGCAAATGTCAACTATTGACAAAGTGGAGACGTGTTGTTGAAATCATATGTTCCACTCGGAACCGGAGGAAACGATAATAATGTGCGTCGGTGGCACAGTGTTTAGGACTCTCGCCGACCATGCACATGGTCCGGGGTTCGAGTCCACGCCGGCGCACACCTGATATCTATGGTCGGCCTGCAAAATTTGGGCTACCGATATCCATGCTGAAAATTCCATACTTGTACCAAAAATACGGTGTGGAATCAAGCTGTAAATCAAAAAAAATAAAAAAAATAACGTCTTCGCGCAACACATTTCGAACAATCTGATCTCACACACACACACACACACACTTCTCATAGGAATACATATATGAAATTAATAAAGAGTTAAGAGGTGAGGAGATAGACTACTTAGGTCAAGTTAAAAGCACATATTGAAGGTCAAAATAACAATGAACATCACTAAACCAAATAGCAGAGGTAATAGGACATCTAACCTGGCTGGTATCAAAACAAAGTTTATCAAGAAAGGAAGGAAGGCTTAATGTGATGACGAATTGTTGCTTTGAACGCATATAAAGGTTGTTTAAACTTCCTAATTGCCAGCTAGGGCTTCCACAAACTTTAGGATAGCTTGATGTACACACCTAAATGGGTGATCATAGCAGCCTGACAACTAGACAAAGATTGAAAGCTGTTGTGGTTAAAATGACTTTTTACGCAGATAAGATCATAATAAGTGAGAATGGGAAGCCGATATATCTATCCATCTAAACCCTTTGAACATGCGAAAAATGATGTCACGTCCCACTATATTTACCAATTTGAATGTATGTGTGGACACACATACATAGGGGAGACTCATCAATCTCTGTAAGTAAGGGCTTGTTTCAGAAGCAAATAGCATCGCCAGAACGAATAAGTGGCGAGAACATACAACCTAGCTCTTCTATTGCAAAATATATCATAAAGACAAGACATGTTTACACGTCTTTTAAACCCATCCATCCATAAAACGTGTTTGGGTTGTATCCTAAAGTTAGAATCACCTTTATGCGTTCAGAGTAACAATTCGTCATCACATAAAATCTTCCTTGGTAAACACTGTTTTGATACCAGCCAGGATAGATGTACCATTATCTCTGTTATTTGGTTTAGTGATCTTCATTGTTATTTTGACCTTCAATATGTCCTTTTAACTTGACGTATATTTACTTCCTTCCCTCTTAATTCTATATTAATTTCATATATGTATTCCTATGAGAAGTCCGTGCGTGTGTGATCATATTGTTCGAAATGTATTGTGCGCAAATACATTACAACACGATTCAGACAAATTACGCCATCTTGTTGCTTTGTCTAAATTCATTAAGAGAACTAATTGTTTTAAATAATAATTTTTAATAGTTGGTTTGTAAGGATTAGTTATGTTTTTACGAGTTGATCACGGATGTGCTACCATTTAGAGAACCATTGAAAACCAGTATTGGAGTACTGGACAGCGCTGTTTCATCTGCCTAGTTTGGGAATCATTGACAGTATGCACCCACTGGGGTTCGATAACATTGGTAGGTGGTCGCGATAGTTAAAATTCACCGGCTGACCATTGAGGAGTCAGGTCCCAGTGGCTGAATGGTATACGAGCTAACTTGCCTTGTAACAGGAAAGTCCTGGGTTCGAACCCCTGTAGTGTGGGTGTGTACTGCTGATGATTCCCAAACTAGGCAGATAAAACAGCGCTGTCCAGTACTCCCTGGCGGGTTTTCAACGGTTCTCTAACTGATATCAATCCGTGATCAACTCGTTAAACAATTATCATTATAATGTCAATAATTCACCTCTAATCAACCTGTAATAATATATCAAGGACAAATAGAAAGGTCATTTTTTGACATCACTAATCAATCAATTGACAAAAAGGCAGCAGTGATATGAAAGAAAGAAAAATGCCAAATGATTTTCTAACTGTACTAAATGACAAGTTACCAATACTTTTTTAGTAATAATGTTAGTATTAATAATAATAAGCATAATATCACATGTCATTTATAATACATGGATTAAATAGTTTCATCTCTCGTATTTTTTCAAGGATATCAAAATAGAATTCACCTACAAATACCAGAAACTAATGCCAAACAGACGCACAGAAAGCGAAGACACAAAAAAACAACGCTTAAAGCTACTACTCTATACAGAAGAGAATAAATCGCAGGGAAGTCCATCTCATTATTTCTAATTAGTATATTTTTGCAGACGCTTCGAATTAAGTCGGGACTCTTCAACGACGCGCACCCACTACGGTTCGAACCCAGAATTTTCTGTTTACAGTTAGGACTACCAGATCGGTTGAGTGTGAGGATAAATACTCGCCGACGGCATTGGTGGCTGGTGATGGCGCTAAAATCACGAATTGGTAGAAGTTGAAATCCTTGGGTTGGGCATTGGATCGGGTTTAAGTGGTTGAATGGTTTAGAAGCTTGACTTGAAATCAGAAGTTCTTGACTTCGAGACCCAGTGAGCGCGTGCAGTGCTCAAGAGTCCCAAACCAGATGGGATGAAATAGTTGGCTACTACACTTTGTTGGTTTTCCAATGATTCCCCTAACTGATATCAATCTATGCTCAAACTTTAAAAATCAATATTAAATGTATAAACCAATCAATGAGATTTGCCAACAAAGTGGTAAGATTGTATTTATAAACTATCTCGTTGGTTATACTACTAGACAATTTAATCAACGTGCCACAGAACACCTTCCATCGTGACTCAATAAAGAATACACACCCACAATCCGCAGCTTGGTACGAACATCAAACGAAGGCATTTAAAGTGAATCATTGCACTCTATCGAATCTTTGCATGGGTCTACGGCATAATACTGCTGCAGTGATTGCCACTCAAACAGTTAAGCCTAAACTATGCACTCATAAAAACTTTGTACAACCGTTTTCATTTCCTTGGTCAATGAGAACCTTACCACCAGTTGATTACACAAAACCATTCCCCTCTTGCATTTTCTTCTCAAACACCTGAGGGTTTAATTGTTAACAGAAATCACAAAGAGTGAATCCATCTGAGCTAATGAGAACGATTGTGAGGCATAATCTCTAAACCGATAACTGAGATATCACGACGAGGTGGTCAGGCTTGCATATCTCAATCACCTAACGAATTAAACTGGCTGGAACTAAAGATTTAGGAGTCCTACCACGCTAGAAAGCCTGTTATAGAATAGCGACTACACTAAAAGCAGTTAACATCAAAGTGTTTACACTATGTCGGGGGTCTGTGGTCAACGCCAAACTGTTGGGGAACAGACATGCGGCAGCAGTATGGTGTTTCCTACAGATGACCAGTAGAATGCCAGCTATACTGCCTTTCCACTCTAGAGAGGGGGAGGTTAGAAAAAGTCAACCCCAAAAATTGTACATCCTGACTTACCTTACACGGCAGGGGCAGTAAGATTCTAATACAGAAACAACTCTAATTATCAATTCAATTTGCATAATTAATTTTCACTAGTAAAGTAATGTATATTAATTAGAGTGTGAAGATTGACGAGATCCTAGTGACTTAATGGTCTACAAGCTCACCTTGTAATCAGAAGCTCCTGGATTCAAACCCCTGTGGGTGCGTACCGCTGAAGTCCCAAACTAGGACGAAACAGCTGTCCAGTACTCTCAGCTGGTTTTTCAATAGTTCTCTAAGTGATGTCAGCTCAAGATGAAACCTTCCAACCAATCAGACAGAAAAAATTCCTACAAAAACCAATACTTGAAAATGAACTAAATGATGAACGGCATACTTTAATTGGTGAGTTGGATAAATACCAGCTAATGAAACAGAATCATCCAATGGCCATAGCATGAATTCTAATTTCTGTCAATTAGCAATATAAAAAGCAGGGCAAGTAGTTCAGCAAAGAAGGTCTTCAGGATTTCATCATGAGCTGACATTAGTTAGAGAACCATTGGAAAACCAGTTGGGAGTACTGGACAGCCAACTGTTTCGTCCTAGTTTGGGACTCTTCACAGTACGCACCCACACCACGGGATTCGAACCCAGGACCTTCAGGTTACAAGGCGAGCTCGTATACCATTAAGCCACTGGGACCCAATCCAATGGTCCTTGGATTCTAACTTCTGCCAATTCACGACATAGCGCGACCGCTAACCAATATCTTCGGCGAGTATTTGTCCTCACAACCGACCAGCTGCACCCTACTGGTCACGACTTCCCACTGGAACCCAGGTAACTACCTACCTGAATAGGGCCAGTCGCCAGTGAGCATCTCATTGGTATTCAGGTGTTGGTTTGTAGGGATTTGATTGGTTTCAGGTTCGAATCCCGGTGGGTGCGTACTGCTGAAGAGTCCCAAACTAGGACGAAACAGCTGTCCACTAGTCCCAAGTTTTCCAGTGATTCTCTAACCGATATCAGCTCATGATGAAATCCTGAAACCAATCAAATCCCTACAAACCAACACTTGAAAGAAGGTCTTTTCGGTTAATTCATCTTCCCCTTTAAAGCGGTACAATCGCATTTATATACAAAATCTGTTTTTTCATAAAAGAGGGTAGTGAACAAAAGTGATGAGTAATCTTACAAGCATGGTTGTCGGTATTAGTCCATGCATCAAAGGAGTTGAATAAGTATATTCGAGTTACATAATAATAAGACGAATAATCTAGTGAATGAGTTGTAATCAGGAAGCGCAGCACATAGAAACGAAGGAAAATACGGAACTATATAAGAGTTCCGATGAAGTACATGAGTTGTGGTGAGAGCTGTCTGTTATCCAAAATTGACAGACAGCAATTTACGTCAATGTTTAAGTCAGAAATCTTGGTCATGAGAAAAAACAAAGATAAAGCCTAACTCAACAACCAATCACAGCAGACCTAGCGTGGGCGGATACGAATCTCAGGTATTTATCAACGGACTGTCTAAGAAACGGACGGCAACAAAGAGATGAGAGAATAACCTTCAGAAAGAAAACAACCAATCAGAAGACGTTACCTCCATGCTAACAATAATGTACATAAAAAGCTATAAATATCCGTTGATTTACTCAATAAACGATCTGTTGCCTGACCCTTGTTATTTGTCGTTACAAAGTTAGAATAAATTTTCTTTTTTTTGATGAATGCATACCTCCAGTATGTCAATATGAATGGTTAGAGTTCCAACAATGCAAAGAAGACGAAAGTTCATTGACTCTGGTGATTAATTCTACGCATCTCACCAATTTTGTCACTTCTACCCTATTTCATGAAAAACAGATTGTATGTAAATGTGATTGTACACCTGCTGAGGATGAAAATGAATCCACCGAAAAGAGTCTCTTCCGCTGAACTACTTGTCTTGTTTTTTTACTAATCTTCAGATGGGAATTTCTCATGAATTTTCGGTATGTAAAGACTGCGCAACTGCTAATCAGTTTCATCATCGAGGGAACTATTTTCTTCCCCACACTTAAACTTCATATAATCTCATCCTTATAGACAAGTCACTAATGAGCCTTAACTCTAAGTTTAATCAAGAAACAACTTCAGTTATAGAACTATTGAAAACCAGGGGGCTTGAATAAGATAATATTCCAGTAGTATTATTTCTCACTGGGTACCAGCTGACGGTGAAAGTTTCCAAACTCCTGGGGTATGCGTACTGATGGAGAGTTCCAATCTGGGTAGAAGCAGCCACCCAGTAGTCCCTAGGTTTCTTCTCGTGCGTCAGCGGCTAAGTGGTGGAACACTAGCCGCCCCCCCCACACACACACGCTACGGTGGGGTTCGATCTCTAGTCAACACACCACAAAACCCCGCCACATAGCCGAATAATAAACCCATAGTAGAGAGGGAAGATTCGGCGTGAGATTATAACACTAATCCCGTGACAAGATAAATACCATTACTGTAAATGTAGAACCATAAAAGAACTAAGATTAGCAATAAAAATGACACAGGAAATGATAAAGAATTCAAAGCCACCGTAGTACAATGGCCGTATATACACAACGAACGTCAGACGCTTTACTTGGTATTCTCAAAGGGGTTGGAATTAGTTAGGGTGGCATTTAAATCAATCAACCAACCAACCAACTGTCTCAGAGATAAACTTTGTCAGCTTAAGGACCCAATAGATCCAATTAAGAAAAATAATATAGTTTATCAAATATCACGTAATGACTGTAAGTGAGGTCAGTTGCATAGGTCAAACTAGTAGGTCAGGGTCAATTAGATTATTGGAACATAAAAATTAGCTAGACCTAGAATAATTGCCCCTGTTGAATTAAATAACCTAGAAAAAATCTCAGCCATTTCATTGCATTCATATGCATGTAATCTCACAGCAGGGTGACTGAGACAGAGTGAGAGTATTAAAAATTAATGTAGTTACATGAAGACAAAATCCCTACAAAACCAATACTTGAAAATCGCTCTGATGCTCACTAGAGATTGGTCCTATTCACGTAGGTAGTTACCTGGTGTTCTAGTGGAAAGCCGTGACCAGTAGGGTACAGAAAGTTGAAAGTGAGGACAGTTACTCATCGAAGAAGATATTGCGAAGTGGTCGCGCTATGTTGTGCATGCATTGGCAGAAGTTAGAATTCATGGACTGGCCACTGGATCGCATTTGCCAGTTAACGCCGTCTCTGGCTTAGTAGACGTGATATCCAACTATCGGCCAAAGGGCGGGTGTACTGCTCATCAGTTCGCTCCGTCCTCCTTTATGGCCAGCTGTGAGACCTGGCCACTGAGAGTGGAAGACATGAAAAGATTAGCTGTCTTCGATCATAGGTGCCTGCATTCTATCTTCCGTGTGAAGTAGTATAATAAGGTGAGCAATATTGAGGTTAGGCGTCGGTCGAGTGCTAGGTAAGGAGGGGAAATCAATCGACGAGGTTGTGAAATTACACCGATTGAGATGGTTAGGATATGTGTTACGTATGCCTAATCATCGCCTTCCTCGACTGACAGGCAATGTCAGCTGATATAGGGTCAGGCTGGAAAAGAAGTAGCGGAGGTCAAACAAAAACATGACATTAGTCAATGAAATCCACAACAGTTAGTTTAAGCCACATAGGAAGGTGTAGACTGCCTGGCTGGTTCGGGTCCTCGGGACAGTAAAAACCAATGGTTGGAAATAATTTGTGACATGGCTCAAAATCGTTCTCAATGGCTATCGCAGATGCATCCACTCCTTGTGACTTATGATTTCCAAGGAAACTGTTTTGTTCTTCGTTATTACTCTTCCTTTGTCTCACACCTCTGTTTGCTGTCTCTATTATGCATTTCTGGTACTTTCTTCTGTTGCTTTGTGTGCTACAAGGAGGGTGTGTGGCGACTTGAACTGGTGCACATCGGTGCAAAGTTCTATGTCGAAAACAGACAGACAGACAGACAGACACTGGATCGGGTCCCAGTGGCTTAATGATCTACGAGCTCACCTTGTAACCAGAATCTTCTGGATTCGAACCTCAGTGCAGTGGGTGCGTATTGTGGAAGAGTCCCAAACTAGGCTGATGAAACATCTGTCCAGTATTCCCTAGTGGTTTTCCAATGGTTCTCTACCTGATGTCAGCTCATGATGAAATCCTCCAACTAATCAAACAAACAAAAAATCTCTACAAAACCAATACTTTAAAAGACAGGTTAGTGCACTGAAGCTTCGTTTTATCGATTCAACACAGTACACGTGCAATAGGAATGATGCAGCGCTTATACCGGAGATATGGAAAGTGGCAACGAACACCAATGGGAAGTTGGATAGACAGAAAAAGAAAAAAAAATAAACATGTAAGACAAATTGTGAAACCGCGTGACTAAAACTAATATGATGTGAGATGGTTGGAGGCAATCGGTCACAGGAAGCTTTGCCGGGACCTCGATTTTATGCTACGTGGATTGCACTCAGCAGTCAGTCAGCAAGGCGTATCTACAACCTCGACGGAACTTATTTCCCTTCTGAGATTCGAATCCGTGTCAACCAACGAGTGCTACAGTCAGCGACGTTTCACATCCCACTGATATGATTATGAGGAATAATTTATGGTCGAAATGTCACTGTGTGATATTTAAAATAAAATTTATCTAAAATGGAACAAGCTGATGTGAATAGGAATTTGGTGATGTAAAATAAACACGCACATACACACATACACACACAGACACTCACCCACGCATGCATATAAACACAATAAATCTAGGGGGGAGTGAGAAATTCATGACCTTACAACACACACACATACACATTCTAACTACACATTCTTGTATTCCGGCAACAACAATTTATTTAATGGAATTGAATCAATGTGTTAATATTTATTCTGATTACAGTTATTGATATTTTTTATTCATTGGAATCATATGACAAACACACACACGCACACAAACATAAAGGCAGGCATACATATATAGACACACAACAACGATCTGTACATTATTTATAATTATAATAATTATAATCAAGTTCACATTATTACGCATCAACGAACATATATCAACGAACGAGTTACCTCAACTAAAAAAAGAGAGTTAATCATGGTAGGACAAAAAACTGAAATAGGGGAAAAAAGATGAAAGCAAGTGTGTGTGTGTGTCATTAAAAGCGGTAAAAAAACAAAAAAAGAAAAGATAAAGTTGATCAGATCAACTAGGAGGGTAAGGAAATTTGAAATTAGATAATCATTGACTACAAAACTGTTTTATGCTCCGAGGTGGATCAACTAACTGATTCAGAGGCACAGGGTTTGAAGCAAAATAAAGGGGAAACATCTAGACGGACTACGGAACAGATAAGAAGGTGCATTTATCCTTCGACAGATTCTGGTGTTAACAATTCCTATATCTTCATGAGATGACATTGATATATATATCCATATAAATTGTGTGTTTGTTTGACAGTCTGATATATTTTGCTATGTATATATGGATCGATATTCCATTATAATTAGCCAATCATGTTAAGACTGTCTATTGATTTGTTCATTTGGAATATTCGCTCTCACACTTGTGTTCACACACTTGTTCGGACATTCATATATTTTTGCTCTCACACTCTTGTGTGACACATTGATTGATTCTCCTTGTGTTTGGAAAATAGAAGTATCATCGCAAACCTAGTGGTCTTCTGATTTCCGTCCTTCTTGCGTCAGGACTATTAAATTCTAGACCAGTACATAACAATAATTTGGCGACGAGTACATAACAGACATCGGTTAGAGAACCATTGGAAAACCACCTGGGGGTACTAGACAGTTGTTTCTTCCTAGTTTGTGACTCTTCAGCAGTACGCACCCGCTGGGGTTCGAATCCAGGACCTCCTGGTTACAAGGCGAGCTCGTATACCATTAAGCCATTGAGACGCCATCCAATGGCCAGCCAGTCCATGAATTCTAACTTCTGTCAATTCAGGACATAGCGCGACCGCTAGCCAATGTCTTAGGCGAGTATTTGTCCTCACCCCCGACCTGCTGCACCCTACTGATCACGACTTCTCACTAGTACCCTGAGTAACTACCTACCTGAATAGGGCAAGCCACTAGTGAACATCTCATCGATATTCAAGTGTGGGTTTGTAGGGATTTGATTGGTTACAGGATTTCATCATGAGCTGATATTGGTTAGAGAACCACTGGAAAACCTGGAGGTACTGGACAATTGTTTCGTCCAAGTTTAGGACTCTTCATCAGCAGTAAGCTCGCCTTGTAACGAGAAGTCCCAGGGTTTGAACCCCGGTGGGTGTGTACTGATGAAGAGTCCCAAACTAGGCTGGCGAAACAGCTGTCCAGTACTTCCAGCTGGTTTTCTAGTAGTTCTCTAACCAATGTCAACTCATGATGAAATCCTGTAACCAATCAATCAAAACCCTAGAAACCAACATTTGAATTACTATATCCCTTGATTTGATGAATTTGGCCTTTGATTCTGTGAGCTGACAGGTACCAACTATGGCAATGTTTGAACATGAAGTGTATCGCACTGATAAAGGAACTCTACTCAACCTCACACAGCTAGGTAAGGGTTAATGGAGAGTTGTCATCTGAAGTGATGACAGTCAGTAGTGTCTATCAGGGATGCCCACAATCCCCATTTCTATTTGATTTCATCACAGACACACTGACAGAATTGACCCTAACTGATTTCAGTGACTCAAAGAATGACTTGTTACCAAAGAGTAGTCTGGTGGCTATAGTCCTTCTAGGTGAGGACGATGATAAAATGCAGAGTCTTCTGAACACATTGGGCAGCAACCTTCGAATGTTTGGCATGTGAGATAATACTCCAGGACTGGACTACACCAACTCCTGGCTTAAGGATAAGGAATGAAGCGGTTGTAGGGCGTGCTGATAACTTCAGTCACAATGGACTGACTGACTGCTGACGGAATCTCAGTAGGCATAAAATGGGTCGTGTGGTATTTTTTGACCTGTATCATCTCTGGTATACACATCATATTACGTTGGTTTTCGATGAAAGGACGTATATACTGCCCACCAGCTTTCTTTATCCTCCTTTATGGCTGTGAAGTAAAGCCATTGAAAGTGGAAGACATGTGAAAAGGCTAACTGTTTTTGATTACACGCGTTTGCGCTCTATCTAAATCCCGTGTTAGGTGGTCCAATAGGGTGAGTAATATTGAGTTGATGAGGCGTCGGGTCGGGTTCTAAGTAAGCAGGATTGTGACGCTACACCGATTGAGATGGTTAGGACATGTGTTGCTCATGAATAGTTATCACGTTCCTCAACGGTGAATGTTAGTTGTCATAGGATCAGTAAGGTTGGAAAAGAGTTACAGGTGGTGAAAACAAAACTCAGAACCCGGACGAAAAATCGATGACAATATTGTTTGAGCCAACCACGTAAGGAGTTGTAGGTTGCCTGGTCCCCGGGACTCCAAGAACTAATCACTGGAGACTATTGGAGATGTGACTCAAACTCGTTCTCAATGACGTGGATGTAGCATTCACTCTATAAAAATTCTCCAGGTCCATTAAACCCCAATGTTTGCCCATAAAAAAGAATTATAATGTAAGCAGAAATGTGAGTGGAGAAAAGAATAGTAACATGGGAAAACACAAGAGAATGCACTGAACCTCGGAAATTATATAGAGACTGAATGTATCTAGCGCTACAAACAACGATTTCGAATCATATCTCTAGCATTCTCCAACCAGACAGCTTAAATCTTCCTTCCTATGTGACTGACTCAAACTAACAGTTAAACAATTTCATGGACTCACTGACCGAGTGACTCCAAGTTTTGATTCGACCACCACTAAATCTCTTCTAACCTTATCATATATCAGCAAAACCCAACTCGTCGACAAAAGGCGATGGCACAGTGTAAGCAACATATATCCTAACCATCTATCTCACTCAATCGATGTATATTTTCACAACTCTACGCCTAATCTCAATATTACCACTTGACTGAATGCATATTTTCGACAATGAGCTAAGCACTTGATTTCATACCCTTATGAATATATACAAGTCGGATTTGAAATCTAAACCCATTAATATATTAGTGTATCTCTATTGTGTAAGAGGGGTTGATGATACTTTACATTTGTCAAATACGAATTAAAGTGGTGAGTGATTAGAATCCAAGACCTATTCAAGTTCAAGTATTGGTTTGTAGGGATTTGATTGATTACAAGATTTTATTATGAGCTGACATTGGTTAGAGAACCACTGCAAAACCAGCTGAGATTACTGAAGAGATGTTTCATCCTACTTTGGGACTCTTCACCAGCACCCTAACCGGAACTCGATTCAAATGGCCAGTTCATGAATTCCCATTTCTACAGATTCACGATGACACATGATATAGCCATTAGATAGAGTCCCAGTGGACTATTAAGTCTACAAACTCGCCTTGTAAACTAAAGGTGCTACGTTCGAACCCTGGCGGTGGGTACGTATTGATAAAGTGTCAAAGTGGGATGAAAACAGCTGTCCAGTACTTCCAGCTGGTTTTCCAATGGTCCTCTAACAGACGTCAGCTGCTCATGATGAAATGCTATAATCCAAGACCTATTTGGATCAAAACCGAGTGCCTAAGCCAATGAACTACAACTCCACTGAGCTTTAAACACTTTATGAAACCACTATACGCCTGAGTAGAGTCAATGAGGTGAACGTTTAAAAAAATACCAAAATAATAGCCATATGAGGACATCCTGATACTGACTAGATACAGTCTTATCTCTGAAATGAATACAGAAGAGACCAAAAACCAGAAAGGACAGATAGGATAGGATCTACTGGAATTGACAACAAAATAAAATAGGCGCACACACCCCTCTCTGAGTCAGAATTTCGAAACTACTCGACTGATTTCAATTCCATACCTGGCCACGGTACCCTGGAGGAATGAAGATCGAATGGCTGGAAAGAAACAATGAAGCAACGAGGAATTCTGGGAACCAACCAACCAAGAACGAATTCCTCAACAAATGAAGACAGATTGGATACATGCTGAGAAAACCGCTGAGCAACATCACTTTCTAGACTATCGGTCGAGCTGAAGCGGAATAGGAAAAGAGGCCTGATAGGCTTAAGTACAAGAGTGATACGGTGGAGATGACAGCCAATGCGGCAATGGTAAACTGCAGAGGAGAATAGGATAAAACGAAGATGTACTATTGCAGCGCCTTAGAGTTCCAATCGGAACCCAAGGGAATTATATACAACATATATACAGAGGAATGAATGCCTTCACATTATGGCGTGTGCTTGCGTGTAACTTTCTCAATTTTTCCCTAATATTTTTTACAAAACATCATTAACTGAAAGAAAAAAACACACTTGGCAAGCATCAAATTTATCAAGAAAGAACGTAAACACTTAAGATGGTTATAAAAATTTGTTTGTTTGTTTATTTATTTACAGGTTTTAAGTCATCAGCTGATCGATAAGGTAAAAGTGCACAAAGCCATCATCATTCATTAATCAGCTTATCTTAACTTTATGTATTTCATGTGTTCCCTATAATAATAATCCTATCAGCTGTCCTTATTATATACACACATATAATATAGCAGATTTATGTAACTACCTTTAAGCCTAATTCTTTTTTCGATGGCGGACGTTTCACCATCAATCTAGGAAGTATTTTAGAGCTGTCTTCTAAAGGCATGAGGTAAGCCCAAAAGTAATCAAGAAGATAAACAAGTGAAGTAATTATTGATTTGTCACAAAACAAAAAAAGAGACTCTATATGAGTGTAACTGTTGTCAAAAGGTCACCTTTCCATCCTTATTATATTGCAGCTTATTTCTCATGCTCACACTGTCTTAATCAATACAAAATATGACCTCTATTAGTATTTTTTAAAAGCTTTTTACAGCCTTCTGAAGTATAGTCATGGGTGGTAACGTATTCACAAAATCATGAGATTAAAGTTCGTGAGAATTTTCGGTACAAATGACCACAGCCTGAGAGAAACAAAATTAACCACCTGTAGAGTCTTCAATTATTCACTTATGTCTTTGGATCTCAAAACGTATTCGTGCAGTTTTTTACTTATTTTAAAGTTGGCTTCCAACTCAATGTCGTGGATTTCATGAAGGAGAGACACAGGAGAAATATCATAAGAGATTGGTGGTTCGACGCTTCAGGTTAGATAGCATTGTGTCATACGATCTACTGTGTCAACTGTTATTTCTCTTGAAGATCCTGAACAAAGAGAAACTGCTATTCCCTTTGATTGTTTATAATCATACCACAACATGAACATTACTGTCTCCCTGTGTTGTTATTATTATTGCTCTCTTGGGTTCCGAGTGGAATACAGGCCTTCAACAAGGCATATCCACTCTGTTCTATTTTGTACCATCCTCTTCAACTGAGTTCATGATTCCCTATGAATCTCTCATTTCCTCCTCCTACTCGCACGATCTGCTCTCTATGACACCCTCCCACCAACAAGCCACTCTCGTCGCTTCCCATTGAGATTCCACTCAAGCAGTGTGGGCTGCATTGCGCGCGATATCATTCTACGGGCTTTCATCTCCATTTTCTGCTACACATATTTTCTGAGCGATCGGCTTTCGCTTGTTGTTGGTTTATTCCACTGCAGAGTTTCTTGTTACTAATTCTTTTTCGCCCGCCATTTGATCTTCACTATGGAGGCAGTGAAGGCAGTTGTTCACGAAAGTCTTCAGTGACCTGTTGAAAATCCTTTTCGTGACATGTGCAGCACAGTGCAAGTTTCTGACCTGTATGAAAGAACTAACTGACTTAATATTTGTGTTGAAATTCCGAATCTTCTTCCTTGTACTGAGGTGGAGTACTGTGTCTGTCTGTCTGTCTGTCTGTTTTCGACATAGAACTTTGCACAAATGTGCGGAAGTTCAAGTCGCCACATTCCGTGTAGCACGCGAAGCAAGAGAAGAAAGTACAAGAAAAGCATAATAGAAACAGTGAGCAGAGGTGTGAGACAAAGGAAGAGTTATAACGAAGAACAAAACAGTTTCATTGAAGATCATAAGTCACAGGGAGTGGATGCATCTGCGTCATTGAGAACGATTTTGAGCCATGTCACCAATTGTTTCCAACCATAGATTTTTACCGTACCGAGGACCCCAACCAGTCAGGAAGTCTACACCTTCCTACGTGGCTTAGACCAACTGTTGTGGATTTCATTGACTGATGCCAAGTTTTTGTTTGACCGCCGCTGGCTAGCTTTTTTCCAGCCTGACCCTATATCCGCTAACATTGCTCGTCGAGGGAGGCGATGGCTTGGAATACGTAACACATGTCCTAACCATCTCAGTCTTTGTAGCTTCACAACTTCGTCGATTGATTTCCTCTGTTTACCTAGCACTCGACGCCTAAACTCAATGTTGCTCACCTTATTATGCCACTTTACACGGGAAATAGAACGCAGGCACCTATGATCAAAGACAGCTAGTCTTTTCATGTCTTCCACTCTCAGTGGCCAGGTCTCACAGCTGGCCATAAAGGAGGACGGAGCGAACTGATGAGCAGTACACCCGCCCTTTGGTCGATAGTCGAACATCTCGTCTACGCCAGAGTCGGCGTAAACTGACAAATGCGAAACGAGCCCTCTATATCCGTGCTGAAATTTCGTCAGAGATCAACCTGTTGGCACTGGCTGATGGTACTTCCCAAATAAGTGAAGCGGTCAACGTGCTCTACCACTTCACTTCCTATTTTTAAACTAGGCGTCGATGTAGTCCAGTCCTGTAACATCATCTTGCATTTGGCGGGAGCGAATCGCATGCCAAACATTCGTAGATTTCTGCTCAAGGTGTTTAGAAGACTCTGCATTTTGTCAGCGTCTTCGCCTAGAAGGAAAATATCGTCTGCATATTCTAAGTCAACGAGATTATTACCCGGTAGCAGGTCAATCCCTGAGTCGCTGAAGTCACTTAAAGTTAAGTCCATTAACACATCTATGATGAAGTTGAATAGAAAAGGAGATAATGGGCATCCTTGACGGACACCACTGGTCGTCATCAGTTCAGATGACAGCTCGCCGTAAGCCCTCACCTGGCTGTATGAGTACGAGTAGAGTGCCTTAATCAGTGCAATATATTTTCACAGAAGATTTCCAAACTGGTTTCAGGTGGATGAGGGCATATATACTGCGCCTTTCCGGTTCTGACTTTGACATCTTCATCCATTCCAACTGCCTGTGGTTGAAACGATGCTTCCAAGATAAGTGAACGAAGAAAAAAAACTGTGGGATTTCAGCTTGGTCCATTCTACTTCCTGACTGTTTCATCATAGCGTATACACCTAGAATCGAATACTTTACAACCAGTTATAAAGCAATTAGTTCCCTTTTTTTTTATGAATTTCGACAAAACAATAAGACGTAGTTTTCAAGTGTTAATTTGCAGAGGATTTGATTTGATTTGACTGATTACAGGATTTCATCATGAGCTGCTGACATTGGTTAGAGAACTATTGGAAAACCAGCTGGAAGCACTGGATAGCTGTTTTCATCCCAGTATGTCATTCTGCATCAGAGTACACACTTGCCACCAGGGTTCGGACCCCACACCTCTCGGTTAAAAGGCGAGCTTGTAGACCATTAAACCACTGGGACTCCATCTAATGGACATCAATCTGATGCTCATTAGTGACTGGCCCTTTGCATCAGGTAGGTAATTACTTGGGGTCTATTAGTAGGAAGTTGTGACCATTAGCGTACACAGCAGGTCGAGTGTGGGGACAAATATGTCTAGTGATTGCACTATATCGTGAATTGGCGGAAGTTGGAATTTATACGCCATTCTATCGGGTCCTTGTGCGACGGTCGGTCGTCCAGCGGTAGAACACTGGACAACAACAAACAAGTGTTCCGAGGTTCGACCGACAGATGACGAGGCACTCCTTTACCTCGATAAGCCAGTGGTAATCCCGGTAAAATGGGAAAGTTGGACATGAGGCTAGCAACCCCATCTCGTAAAAGACATCACTGCTCCCGGTTGAATCCGTATGTTCCACTGGGGATGCAAACGAATAAAAGTTTTTAAAAAGGATAATATTAATCGATCGATTCGTAGTGGCTTAATAGTTTGACAACCTGAAATAATACTGCACTTTTTGAGAATTCACTACATTTTAACAATCAACTACTCTGAGAGAGAATGTCACTATGAAGCTCACCTGCCTGCCTACCTACCTGATTCAAGGGTGTTTGTGCACATTTTTTCGGTATCATATCACAATCTGTGATAGTATACTGACATACCTGTACACATAGACGCACGCACGCACACACACACACACACAAATACAGGTGTACACATAAACACCAAGATCACATTATTCACCATCAGAACCAAAATCTAGTAAAAATTCAACCGATATTTGATTGACAACAAAAGAATAAGCCAAATGACATAATGAAGGAATCTAGTATCAAAATGGTGTATGCGTGATAACATATTTTGAAGGATATATATATATGCGGCTATTACTGACAATATCTACCTATCTATCTCTACCTATATGTCTTTCCTTAAACACTTGTAACCATGGTGTAAGAAAGCTTTGCTCAGAAGAAAAGATCGAAGAAGAGCTACCACCGATTGCCTGATTGTGTGATAATAGTTACCCATAGAGAAGTTCATCGACAAATATAGAAAAGTTATTTAATTGAGTTTTAGATTTTCACCTCACCCTCCCCCTACTGATTGGACCGAAGTGCTCGGTCTCAGGTTGATATATATCGGCTGCTCCTTGTGCATATGATTCGACAATGTCTGGGCATATAATTAGAATTTAATTGGTGGATGGTGACTAGAGGCAGTGGAATCCAGGATAACGCGCATTTCGTCCTATTTGAGACTCGTCTTCCAGCTGGATGTACACCTGTATTCCGCAGTGAGTGGTGATTTTCCCACAGAGACTTGAACCCAGTGCCCATAGTTTCAAACACCAAAGTGTTATTCAGTAGACCATTTGGGTCATGAGAGCCACATCCTGTGACGAGTCCTAAATAGGACGAAATGCGCGTTATCCTGGATTCCACTGCTAATCACCATCCACTAATTAAATATAGAAAAGGTATTGTTAGCAAAGTGAATTACAACAGAGTAGAGAAAAAGTTCATCTTTCTACAGCTGACCTTCAAAGGTGACAATAATACTGCTAATAGAATAAAAATGCAGACTGAACACTTGCCCTGAAAAAACAACATATCCAGTTGCATTTTCAACACCAATGTAAAGTCGGTTCTTCTATACGGATCAAAAACTTGCACTGCGTGTCACGAAAAGGATTTCCAACAGGCCAATGCAGACTTTCACCAACAACTGCCTTTGCCGGTTCCATACTCTGCAGTGGAACAAACCAACCAATAGCTGGCCACTCGGTAAATATGTAGGAGAAAGTATAGATTGTACAGGCAGTCTAATGACATCGAGCACTCGACTGGAATCCCAATGGGAAGCGACGAGTGGGTCGTTGGTGCGAGGGTGACATGGAGGAGATCATGTGAGGAAGAAATGAGAGAGTTTGGTCAATCGTGGACCCAGCTGAAGAGGATGGCAGAAAACACAACAAAGTGAAGATGTGTTGTTGAAGCCAGCTCTAGGTTCCACTCGGAACTGAAGGGAATGTATGTGTCGAGTTTTACCAAACAATAACCGGTTGTTTAAGTAAGACAGTCAAAAGTGGACAAACTCCTTCCTACCTCATATTACTTCCAATTGTGTCTACCAGTTTACACGCGTACATACATACCAAAATACATACAACATTGGAAGAACAGCGATAAGGGGGTATAGTCTGCATTTCTGAATACTTAAACCAAAGAATCTGAGACTAATGAACTGGCAGGCATTAAACATGACGATTGCGCGCCATCTATTGAACACTGGTTATAGTATTGTGGACAATCTAAAGGCATACAGAATAATAAACAGGCAAAAGGAACCATCCAGCTTGCAACGACGTTTTGCTGGGGCAATCACCATCAGACGATGAAAATTAAATCTATGTACGCAGCAGAAAAACGACAGTGGTGAATCTCGCACTGCCCCCTTGAGATGATAACAAAGTATACGAAAATTTTTAACTGCACCCAATTTTGTCCTGATGTTCAGAAAATTTTATTTTTTTCGTCTAAACATGACTCACCCTACCCCACACCGCTTTTTCTGGATATTTTATGAAGACATACTTACTGTGGTTACGTAACCTGTTAAGTTGTTATATTCTTACTATTTAGATTTAGTTTCTACCCACAAAAATATCTGTTGAACTCTGCTGTCCTTTAGTTTCCAAGCATTATTACTATTATTTCATTCCTTACGGTTCACCCTCCCCCCCCCAGTGGAACATAGGGCTTCAAGCTAGAGGTCTGAAGTTTCACTAGCAGTGGTTTTCGTATTTTTAAGAGATGGGGTTGCTAGCCTCACATGCCCAACCTTCCCTCTTTATCAGTCGTCTCGTATTACCACTGGCTTAGCGAGGTAAAGGAGTGCCCTGTCAACCGGGAAACGAACCCTAAACCACATGAGGCGTGGTCGGCGAGCATTCTACCGCTGTGCTCCACCAACGCACGTTTCCAAGTATGGTTGTCTAATTTTCCTATGAATAAATGGTCATTCCTTTTCCCTCTTGACTATATAACAACTTGCATCATTTTTGACTAATGTTACTCTAAGTTGCTCTACAAAAGTCCGGCATGGCTATGAGAAATGATCACTAAAAGCTGAAGGCTTCAAAAGCTTATTTGTCTTTGATCACAGGGGTGTTTGCGTTCCGTCTCTCATATTAAATGGTATAATATGGTGAGTAATATTGAGATTAGGCGTAAATTACTAGGTAAAATAGGTTGTAAAGGTATATATCGATTGAGATGGTTAGGATACGTGATATTCATGAGTAGGCACCGCCAACATCGACGGTAAATGTTAGCCGACATAGGATTAGGTAAGAAAAGATTTAGTGGGGGGTAAAGCCAAAACTTGGGGGTCAGTCAGTCCATGAGATTGTTTGACAGTTAGGTTGAGCCAACCACGTAGGAAAGTGTAAGCTACTCGGTCAGGGTCCTAGGATGTTTAGATTCAATGACTGGAGACTACTGTGACGATTTGAAAAACTGCTGTAATGTTTTATATTGTAATTCAGTCAATCAATCTATATCGCCTCATTTAAGATAGCTTGATTTCATGCTAAATATCGAAAGACTCAAGGTATTCGTTAGAACTTCGTTGTATCTGTAACAGATTTTCTATACACTAGATATTGTGAAGCATATTATTTTATTTATTTATTTTTTATTACAGCTTGATTCCACACTGTATTTTCGGTACAAGTATGGAATTTTCAGCATGTGATATCGGTAGCCCAAATTTCGAAGGCCGACCATAGATATCAGGTGTCCATCGGTAGGAGATCGAACCTCGGACCATGTGCATGGTCGGCGAGAGTCCTAACCACTGTGCCGCCGACGCACACAAGTAGGTAAGTTTATTATGTGAGGCCTGTGGGTGAGTACTATCCACTTGTGCTAAAGACGAAAAAGAGTGAAATTACCTACTCTCTCTCACACACATACACACAAATAGAAAGAGAATCTCAGGGGATACAAAAGGTATCTAATACTAGTTGCTCTGGTGCTTAGGTGGAGCACAGAGTTAGAATGCTCGCCAACTAAACCACATGTGATCCAGGGTTTGACCCCCGGCCACCGACGCACTCCTTTACCTCGCTAAGCCACTAAATATGACTGGTAAAGAAGGAAGGTGGGGCATAAGGTTAGCACCCCCATTTCGTAAAAATAAGAAAACCACTGCTCTCGAAACTTCAAGCTTCTAGTTTTTGAAGCCCTATGTTCCACTGGAGGTGGGGGGGAGGGGGAACGTAAAGGAATAAAAAAACCTGGTTACTCTAACAGAAAACAACTTCACCAGCAAAACTTACCCACTCCAAATAACAAAATCAGGTGTTTTAGGGAATAAATGTCTTGTAGCATTGATTGCAGATAAAGCAAGATTGGGTGAAGAATCACAGGAATAATTACCCAATGGTAGATTACATGATTTATTTACATATTGAAGATCACAGTGAATATCACTTAAATGCCAAAAATAACCTAAAATAAAAGAGAGATAAAGAGAGAGAGAGAAAATTAAAGAGGATATTAGACAACAAGATTAGTGAATTAATTCAATTTGATTCATTCAACCGAAGTGCCCGGCCTCACACTGACTTGTCAGTGGCTTCTTGTGCAGATACTTCGACAATGTCTGATTATTTAACATGAAGTAAATCGATGGATGGTGACTATGGATAATGAGGTTTGAGTCTCAGTGGGGACACCAATCTCACTCACCGGGGAATGCAAGTGCATCCAGTTGACGAGTCCCAGATGGGATGAAATGCGTACCCTGGATTCCACTGCTAGTCACCACTCTCCAATTTACTTTAAGAGTAGCTGTTTCATGGCAAAATACATACATATCCTAGACAGATGTTATCATTAGAAGACACAGCAGCTGGTCTAAACTAACTGTTATGGATTTCATTGACTGATGAAGCCATGTTTTCGATTGACCACCACTGACTAGCTCTGTTCCAACCGGATCCATCCTATGTCAGCAGCTAACAATGCCCGTCGGTCGAGGAAGGCGATCAACGGCTAGGCATGCACGCGTAACATTTAACTTCACAGCCTCATCTCTTGATTTCCCCTCTTTACCTAGCACTCGACCGATGCCCAACCTCAATATTGCTCACCCTATTATACCACCTAAAACGAGATGTAGATAGAACACAGACACCTATAATCTTTTCATGTATTCCACTGTCAATGGTCATATCTCACCCACAGTGATACAGGAGAACGGAGCGAACTACTGAGCGGTACACACACGCCCTTTGGTGGATAGCCGGATATCACGTCTACTAAGCCAGAGACGGAGTAAACTGGTATATCCCCCACGAGTCTTCTGTATTAGTACTGAGAATTGCGTCAGTGATTAACTCGCTGGCGTTGACTGATGCAAATTCGTAAATAAGTGAAGTGGTCAACACGCTCAGCAACCACTTCATTCCCTATCTCTAAGCTAGAGAGTCTATATATAGTCCAATCCTCGTATCTACAAAATTAAAGTTGAAAAAATAAATGGTGCAACTACATGGGAATAATATAATTGGGACATTTTTGAGTAATAAAAGCTACAACATCTGAGTCAATACAATCGATACTGAACAACACACCAACAGTCTAGTTGCAAATATTTCTCTACACGCCTGAAAAAAGTCAATAATTTTTTTTTTATTTACAGCTTGATTCCACACTGTATTTTCGGTACAAGTATGGAATTTTCAGCATGGATATCGGTAGCCCAAATTTTGCAGGCCAACCATAGATATCAGCTGTGCGCCGGCGTGGGCTCGAACCCCGGACCATGTACATGGTCGGCGACAGTCCTAACCACTGTGCCACCGACGCACATTCTATTCATTTGACCAAGAAACTCTTCGCCTTACTTAATTCACTAACATACAGTACACTGAAAAAGACAGACAGACAGGTAGACCTAAAATATGCAGCAGTCAGTCATTCTATGCGGCGATAAAGATGTCAAGTGATCCACAACGGAAAACTCAGCGTAGACTTTGAAGTGAACACAGGAGAAAGACAAGGCTGTCTAATATCACCAACGATACTTTTGATTGTGATGGACCGGATCATCCGTCAGGTTGTGTCGAATGAGAAAACGACGCCGAAAAACTAGAATATATGGAGTTCTCAAATGATTTTTGTCTAATGTCATACAAACTCGAAGACTTACAGGTAAAAAACCAACCAGTTGGCAGAAAACATTGGCAGCAAAGACAGGACTTCAAGTGAAAATAGAGAAGACAGGTGATTAAGGTGATCAACGAACCAGCTACCTGTCTGCTTTCGACATAGAACTTTGCACCGATGTGCACCAGTTCAAGTCACCACACAAAGCAAGAGAAGAAAGTAGAACCAATGCATAACAGAGACAGCAGACAGGGATCTGAGATAAAGGAATAGTAATAACGAAGAACAATATAGTTTTATTGGAAATTACAAGTCACAAGGAGTGAATGCATCTTCTCCAGCCATTGAGAATAATTTTGAGCCATACTACCGATTGTCTCCAGTCTTCATTGGTTTTTACCATCCCAAGGACCCCAGCTAGTCAGGAAGTGTACACCTTCCTACGTGGCTTAAACTAACTGTTGTGGATTTCATTGGCTGGTACCGTGTTTTGGTTTGACCGCCGCTAGTTCTTTTCCAGCCTGACCGTATGTCAGCTAACATCGCCTGTCAGTCGAGGAAGGCGATGGGTAGGCATGCGTAACACATGTCCTAAGCAGAATAAAAATTAATCGCTATCAACAGAAGAAACTTGAAAGAGGTCACTTCCTTCGCTTATTTCTAGGCAGGATCGTTTCAACTACCGGTGATGGTGGTGGTGGAAAAGTCATGGCTTTATCAGTCAATGAAATCTACGTAGGAAGATATAGGCTGCTGTTTGGTTGGGGTCCTCGGGACGGTAAACACACCAATGGCTAGAGAGAATTTGTGAAATCACTCAAAATCGTTCTCAATGGCTAGTGCACATACATCCACTCCGTGTGACTTACAATACCCAATGAAACAATACTGTTCTTTGATATTACTATTCTTTTTGCCTCTGTTTTGCGTTTCTTTTTACTTTCTTCCTCTTCTCTGGCCTTGTGTCCTAAGTGAAGTGTGGCGACTCGAACTGCGGCAGATCGGCGCAAAGTTCTTTGTTGAAACTCGTCAGTCAGTCACTTCACACTGTATACTGAAGATTACATGGCTGACTAGAAAGAATTAACAACGAAGAGCTCTGATGGAAAACGAACCAACTAAGAACCACCACCCATCACTCAACAAATATATACTGAGGGAAATGAAGATGCATGGGACGACATATTCTGAGGAGACCGTTGAATGTTATTATTCGCCCGGGGAGGCCATAGGCTAACGGGAAACACCTAGTTGAGCATGAGTCTGAAGATGACATGTAGGAGATAGTGTGAGGAGAAGATGGGATTTCAGAAGGCAGGATGAAAGGGAGATGTGCTGCTAAAACCTTATTTTCCATTCAGAATCCAAGGGAATAATAATATAACATTTGGTCACATCTCAATTTGTCAAGATGTCAGAGTTAGAAATACTCCAAGTTAATTTTTACAAAATGTGCTTAAGAAGGTACACTAATATATCTTTATATATAAAGACTCAAGCTAGTTCAAAATGTTCGGACACGTAAAAAAAGGGTTACGTAAAGAAAAATAAATGATACGTATTTATAATGAATGACACTTATTTAATAGGCATCGCAACAACAGGCAAATGGAAGAGGCTGACGCGAATGATGATGTAATCAAACGAAAGGGGAAGTTATATGATCCCATCAATAGGATATACAAATCCAGTTTCTAACGTTTGATAACTGTAGCTTCAACATATTTAAGATTAATTGAAGTGTATTATTTGCAGATCATCTCAAAAGACTTCAAAATACCTACTACATGACTCGTTTAAACGAGACGAGTGTATTGACCACTTCACTTATTTGAGAAGTTACATATGCCCAAAAGCGTCGGTGGCACAGTGGTAGAATGCTCACCAACTACGCCACATGTGATCCGGGTTTCGGTCCCCGGACGACAAGGGACTCCTTTACCTCGCTAAGGCAGTAATGAGACTTGTAAAGAGGGAAGGTTGGACATGAGGTCAGAACCCCCATCTGGTGAAAAAAATAAGAAAACCTCTACCAGTGAAACTCCAAGCCACTAGCTTGAAGCCCTATGTTTCACTGAGGTGCGGGGGGGGGACGTAAAGGAATAAAAAACAGTTTTAAAAAGTAAGCCCAAATGAACTGATTGGTGATTATGGAATCAGAGCATGAATATAAAAAACTCATGGTCATTATTATTGAGATTAGGCGTAGTAATAGGTAAAGACAGCAAACCAATCGATGAGGTTGTGGAGCTACATCGATTACAGTATTTACAACACGTATTACGTATACCCAGTCATTGATATAACAACGTTAGTTGACATCAGGAAAGAGTTGACAAAGAGTTAAGCATGATTAAATGGCTAGAGACTTTTTGTGATATGGCTCAAAATTGTTATCAATAAGGCAGATACCTTCACTCTTCGTGACATCACAGATCTATGAACTTGGTTATTCTTTCTGTTCAGTGCACAGTACCTTCTTAATTTTTTCTCTACCTTAGTGTGATATATGGACCATGACAATTTGAAGTGGTACATCTCTGTGTAGAGTTCGATATTGAAATTAGGTCATTTAATCAGTCGGTCATCAACACTCAGCATCAAGAACAAACTCCGGATGTTCAACATCAATTTCAAGTCAGTCAGTTCTTCTTTATAGGTTAAAGATTTGGCGTATCATGAAAATCATTTCCAATAGGCTGCAAACTTTTATCAACTGCTCCCTTCGCTTCATACTGAAGATACGATGGAAGGATTAGCAATAGGGAATTCTGGGAATCAATCAACAACCTTTTGCCCAAAAAATATACCAAAGATAATAGAGATGGATGGGATACACACTGAGGACTGACCGACTGGAATCAATGTAGAACTCCTTTGCACAGATGTACAGCAGTTCGAGTTGCCACACTCTCTCCGTGTAGTACACAAAGCAAGAGAAGAGAGTAAAAACAGATTCAAAACAGAGATAATAAACAGAAATATGAAGCAAAAAGAATATTAATATGGAAGAATAATAGAATTTTATTGGATATTATAAGTCACAAAGAGTGAATGCATCTTCGCCAGCCATTGACAACGCTGATTTTCAACCAGTGATATCACCACTTGTCTTCAAGCTTGATTGATTCTTACCGTCCCGAGGACCACAACCAGTCAGGAAGTCTACACCTCCCTACGTGGGTAGGGCGAACTAACTGCTACGAATTTCATTGAATGATGAAGCCATATTTTTTCGTTTGACCACCACTGGCTGTTTCCCGATCTCACCAATCCTATGTTAGCTAACATTGCCCGCTGGTGGAGGAAGGCGATGCCTGGGCACACGCAACACATGTCCTAACCATCCCAGTCGGTGTAACTTCACAACCTTGTCGATTGATTTGCCCACACACACACACACTGAAGTGACCGTTGAATGACATTACACACCAGTCAGACCATCGCTCGAGTAGAACCCGAATGCGAAACGGTGAGATGGATGCGGACCCAACGGTAGCGTATAGAAGATTGTCTGAAGAGGAGGGCGAAAGCTCATGGGAAATCACAGAGCCAAACAAAGAGAACCCCAAAGAACATGGAAAAATAAAGATATGCTATCGAAACTGTATGCCGTACTCTGAACCCAATGGAATAACAACCTAATTTATTTCTCGCATTCATTTTAGGTATTGTGAATAAGAAACTGACAACAATGGAATTTAATTATGTGATGCATGTTCGCTCTAAAATATACACGAGACTACAGTCTATCCTCACTTACTGAAAAAGTTTACAAGGTTGAAACTTAAGTGTATGGGAAAATAGATCACAGTTTTAACGCTGCATTTAAAAAACAACGAACTTTGAAAACAACCTGACAACAATTTAAGATAATATTCTATGGAAATTCAGTCGATATGAGATGTAGAGTATTACTCAACGAAACTACCACTGTCCAGTTCTCCCAGCTGATTTTCAACGGTTCCCTGACTAACTGACTTCTCATGAAAAGTTGTAACTAGTGCATGTGTACTGCTTAGTAGTCCTCTCTATCCACCTTTATCAGTGTGAGTGACACGTGGCCATTGAAAGTGGAAGACAAGAAAATGCTGGCTAGCTAGCTACCATTTCATCACAGGTGTCTGCGTTCCGTCTCCCGTGTGAAATAGTCTAATAGGGTGAGTAATATTGAGTTGTTGGTGAGGCGTCAATCGAGTGCTAGGTAAGGAGAGAAAGTCAATCGACGAGGTTGTGAGGTTATTACATCGATTGAGTGAGATGCTTAGAACATGTTTTGAGCATGCCTCCTAGTCATCGATCGCCTTCCTTGACCGACAGGTAATGTTAGTTGCTGACATAGGATCGTCGGTGAGGTTGGAAAAGAGCTAGGTAACTAGCTAGCTGTTAGTGATGGTCAAACGAAAACATGGCTTCATCAGTCAATGAAATCCATAACAGTTAGTTTAAGCCAGTCAGCTAATCAATGCTGCAGACAATTGGTGATATGACTGACTCAAAATCATTGTCAGTGGCTGGTGACACATTCATTCCTTGGGACTTATAATATCCAATAAGATTCTACTGTCCTTTCAAATTAATATTCTTGTTACCTCATATTTCTGTTTATTATCTCTGTTTCGAATCTGTTTTTACTCTCTTCTCTTGGTTTGTGCACTACAATGAGAGAGTGTGGCAACTCGAACTGCTGTACATCTGTGCAAAGCAGTTCTACATTGAAACCAGTCAGTCAATCGTAACTAGTGGGGCCTAGTGTGTTGGTCGTGAGAACAAGCACTCACTGACAACAGTGATTGGTGGTTACGCTAAATTCACGAATTGTTAGAATGGTTTGAATTAATGGGCTAGTGGATCGCGTCGCAGTGGCTAAATGGTCTGCAAGCTTGACGTGACACCTGACGGTCGAAAACTTTGAACCCTGGTGGGTGTGCGGCGCAGAAGAGTTCCAAGGCAGGACGAAACAGTTGTCCAGTACTCCAGTGCTGCTTTTCAATGGTTCTCTCTCCCTAACTGATATCAATCGCAGTGATCAAATTTGAAACAAATCAAATCCCCATAGCGAACTAACTCTTGAGTAGAAATTTTGTAATTTCTAAGGTAACTTTTAGTCCTCTTTGTCTTGTTACATACAAATAGGTTATACAAAATAATTTTCAACTTATCTCAAATGTTTTAGGCTTCAATCACGCACTATTTGTAAACATAAATAGCATTTAAACATAATTTTATTCATGACTAAACTATCTGACTTCCATGCATCTAGAAATTAGTCATATCTACTGTGTGTTAGGACTAAAATGAAACTGCTTTGGCTGACGAAATTGTGTTGGTAGATGTAGAAGGGTTTGAACCCATCACCCAGCCGGTTAGCAGTTAGGCACCTCCTAAACTAAGCAGCTACAGTTTGATAAGTAATTTTATGAGTGAAGATCAAATAAATGTTAAAAATTCAAGTGTTGGTTTGTAGGGATTGGATTGGTCACAGGATTTTCATCATGAGCTGACATTGGTTAGAGAACCGCTGGAAAACCTGACAACACTGGACAGCTGTTTCCTCCGTCCTAGTTTAGGCGCGTTCATCAGTACGCATCCACTGGGATTCAAATCCAGGACCTTCTGGTCACAAGGCGAGCTCGTATACCATTAACCCACTAGGACCCGATCCAATGGCCAGTTCACGAATTCTAACTTCTGCCAATTCACCACAAATATTAAAAATACCAATCCATTACCAGGTTCTAAACAAAACATTTATTTAGCTCGAAGTTTATTCTTAAATTGTGAAATATGAACGATTACTAAGCTAGGTTGAAAAAACAACTGTTGTACATTATGGTGTTATGGACTGGAAGCCATAGTGTAACTCGTTCAAATTAAGTTTGAGGCCTGTGGAACAACTTGTACTCTGCTGGGGGACAGGAATGTAACAGTAGTAAGCTCTTTCCTTCAAATGATCAGTTATACTCCCCCCTCTCCGCTCTGGAACCTGGAGATGGGTTAGACTGAGAAGATCGACCCCATCAAAATGCACACATCCCGACTTACTCTAGAGCGCTTCCCATAGCCAGTGGTAAGAAGCCTTAATACGAACACAACTCGAATAATCAATTCAAACAGGTCGTGTCTGACCGGCCTCAAGCAGATGACCCCTGTTGCTATTGGGTCACTCAATACTTATTTTATTTCTATCTCACATACCCCAAGGGAAAAAATCAACTTCCAAGGTGTGGGGCAGCCAGCCGGGAAGTAACAATCGCCCATATACTTCCAAAAGCGTACAGAGCTCTTGGCGTTAACGACCTCAAAGATAACACCAATCATTGCTGATTAGCAATTCTTTCTTTAAAAAATTGTGAATTCTTAAGGACGTTCAATAATCATTATTTATTTCCACTTACAGAGAACAGCTGCAGAAAAATTACGACATCTCAACGTTCAAAAAAGTAAACTGAAGAATTTGGACAACACAATAAGAAGACGCTGTTTATCTGAACAATTACCTACTGGGATTTATTAGGCGTTACGGAATTGTCAACCAGAGAGCTTTACAAATCCAATCAGTTCCCCAAAAAGATGTTTACATATCCTTGACGTTCAAAGGTGATCAACAAAGTCTAGTCACTAGACAAAGACTCAAAGCCGAAATTAATAGAACCTATTATGCAGCTAAACTTATCTTTATAGAGAAAACGAGAACCATGCTGTCCTGTAAACCCTCACATCCCACTGTGTTTATCAAATTACATGTATGTGTGGAGACACGTACATAGGGAGGACCCATCAGTCTCTGCAGGTTAAGGCTACAGAACATATTCCAAAGTGGCTGGAACAACAAACGAAATCGCCAGATACAATTGACCTCGGTAATAGGTGTCCAACATCATCTATAGAGAAGTATATTACAGAGACAGGTCACAAGGTTAATTTCAACAATGCCTTTAAGCCGATACATAAAACAAGGTTGGGTCACATACTTAAACTCATTGAAGCCTTGGCCATAGAAAGACTTAAACCTGTCTGTCTTATGTGTCTAAAAGTTACTTGTTATTACTTTAAACCCCCTTTGGTAATCCAATTTAGAACCAAGGGTCAATTTACTTCATAATCATTCCTCAACCCCTTCTTTCCTTTGTTTTCCCCTCCCTTTATCTTTCTTACCCACACCTTTGCGTCATCTTCCTATCCATTATTTGTGACCTTGGCCTGTACACGATCTGACCTGTATTGTAATGATTCATGCTTTCTTGCCTTCTATAAAAACTATGTATGACAAGTACTAGTGTGTGTGATTAGAATGTCCGAAATGTGTTGCGCACATTACACGTTTCAGATAAACTACGTCTTCTTATCGTGTTGTCGAAATTCATAAAGGGAACTACTAATTGCTTTAAACTGAAGAATGTTTCATTCAGTAAAAGTGTGCTCATTCTAAGATCACATTTACAAATAATTATGCATATTTCTTTGTGTGAGACGGTGGTTCATCGGCAGAGTGCTGGCCAACCATGCATACGGTCCGGGATTCGAGTCCCGACCGGTACACGCCTTTACCTCCCTTACCCGGTTATAATCCCGACAAAGAGGGGAGGTTGGGTGTGAGGCTAGTAACCCCCACCCCGTAAAACAACATCAGTGCTACTGAAACTTCAAAGCCAAAGCTTAAAGCCCTCTAGCCCACTGTCAACGCATGGGAATAAAAAAAACGAATATTTCTTTACTACAAAATGCTTAGCCAATAAATCAATGAGTCCATTTTGACGAAATAATAATAACAAAAGCACGACTGGCCCTATTCAGGTAGGCAGTTACCTGGGTTCCAGTGAGAAGTCGTGACTAGTAGGGTGCAGCAGGTCGTGTGTGAGGACAAATACTCGCCGAAGATATTGGGGCTAGCGGTTGCCTTATATCGTGAATTGGCAGAAGTTAGAATTCGTGAACTGGCCATTGGATCGGGTTCCTAGTGGCTTAATGGTATACGAGCTCGCCTGGGTTTGAATCCCAGTGGATGCGTACTGATGAACGCTCCTAAACTAGGACGGAGGAAACAGCTGTCCAGTGTTCTCAGGTCTTCCAATGGTTCTCTAACCAATGTCAGCTCATGATGAAACCCCCTAACCAATCAACAAAATCCTTACTAACCAATACTTGAAAAGCATGTTTACTGATATAAAACTTGGGCACTGTGGTAGAGTATAACTCGATTACAGATAAGATTTTATTTTGATAAATCACAGTTATACAGTTTCATATATATATATATATATATATATATATATATATATAGTGTGTGTGCGTATATTGATCGATTGATTTTTCTTTAAAATGAACTCTGTGCACGTATGTCAAAACCGTTTTTGTAGATATATTTAATAATGTCTTTGCCATGTGAGCAGCTGACGAGAAGGCAACGAAATAAAAGATGGTAACATTTCATTCTGCTAAAACTGTAGTTCTTACTTTGTTTAAATTCATTAATGGGAATAAATGTATGAAATTCCATATTAGTTTGTTTATTAGATATATCACACATACTGTGAAACAGTATTATTTACTGCCTGAATCACAAAGTTTCGAACACAATTTATTTAATACTCATAATCATCAATTACAACTACACAATTGGTGGATGGTGACTAGCGGTGGAATCCAGGATGCGCATTTCGTCCTACTTGGGACTCGTCATCTGGATGAATGGGGACAGTGGGCATCCCTGACTGACACTACTGGTTGTCACCACTTCAAATAACAACTCTTCGTAGGCTCTCACCTGACCGAATGATCAGTGCAATGTATTTTCTTGGCATTTCCTTCACCGCCAAGCATCTTCAAAGTACCTCTCGGTAGACGGAATAGAATGTCACTTTCAGGTCAAGAAATATGACGATTGTTGGACGTACGCCGGTAGGAATACCTGTTCTAGAATCTGTCGGAGGGTGAAGATATGATCAATACACCCTCTTCCTGGTCTAAAGCCTGCCTGGCTCTCTCGTGTTTGTGCCTCCCGAGCACCACTTAGTCTATGCAATATTATTGAGCCTAGGACTTTAGATACTATATTAGTCAAGCTAATCTCCCTGTGATTATCACAAGAAGCCTTGTTTCCCCTCTTGTATATCGGGATAATAAGTGACTTACACCAACCCGACGCGACTTCCTTTGATTCTCAGAGGCTGCCTAGTACCTCAGTTAACGAAGACAGTAAACTGTCCCCACCATCCTTAAACACCTCTGGAGTCGCACCATCAGGTCCCGCAGCTTTGCCTGCTTTCAGACTAGTGACAGCCTTAGTAACCTCAGTAACCTCGCGTTCTATTTCCCGTGTAAAGTGGCATAATAAGGTGAGCAACATTGAGGTTAGGCGTAGAGTTCTAGGTAAACAGGGGAAATCAATCGACGAAGTCGTGAAGCTACAAAGACTGAGATGGTTAGGACATGTGTTACGTATGCCAAGCCATCGCCTCCCTCGACGAGCAATGTTAGCGGATATAGGGTCAGGCTGGAAAAGAGCTAACGGAGGTCAAACAAAAACATGGCTTCACCAGTCAATGAAATCCACAACAGTTGGTCTAAGCCACGTAGGAAGGTGTAGACTTCCAGGCTGGGGTCCTCGGGACGGTAAAAATCTATGGTTGGAAACAATTGGTGACATGGCTCAAAACCGTTCTCAGTGGCTAGCGCAGATGCATCCACTCCCTGTGACTTATGATCTTCAATGAAACTGTTTTGTTCTTCGTTATTACTCTTCCTTTGTCTCACAACTCTGCTCACTGTTTCTATTATGCTTTTCTTGTACTTTCTTCTCTTGCTTCGCGTGCTACACGGAATGTGGCGACTTGAACTTCCGCACATTTGTGCAAAGTTCTATGTCGAAAACAGACAGACAGACAGACAGAAAGAAGGAGGACCTGTGTTTATATCCCATTCAGGGAGTTGTTGGGTGTTCGGCAGGTTGAGCGTGGCTGTGGGCCTATTAAACTACTCCTCAAATTGTTCTTTCCAACGTCCTATTCGTCTATTCTAGGAGCTAATTATGGTGCCATTTTCCTCAGAGATGGTTTCACTTATCATTTGCTTTTTCCCACCTTTTTCCCTGATAAAGTTTAATAGTTGTTTAGTGTCACCTAACGCCTATGCCTTTTCCATCTCTTTCGCTTTTGCCACCTACCACTGTCCATGGTCGTTGCAAAGACTTCTTGTTATTTTGAGTTTGAGCAGCCTTTGCTCCTCATCACATTCGGAGCTCGCCAAAATCAGTCTCCTTGCCTTAATCGCAGAAAGAAGGACATATCTGCGATTTTCTGAGCATGTACCAAAAAGTTCACGTCTCAAGGCAACAAACTCTTTCAATAGTCCCCCATCACCGGACATCTCCTAGATATGGATCATAAGGAGGACATCGCAAAATCCCTCAAAATTATCAATAGTGAAATAGCTTAATTTTCGACTTTGCTGAAGTAATCTCTATCAGGTGCCTTCAATCCGATTTGTGTGTTCAGAAAGAGGTAGTTATCAGTCTTTCCCTGACTTGGTGTGACTGGATGTCTTTATTCTCTCCTTCATTTGAATACGTAACCTTTAATGCTAAAAATTCCATTCTGTATGATTACTGTTTGCAATAAATTATTATTATTACCATTAAATACATTGATTTTTTTGCTTAAACCTGAGCTTTCTGGGTAAGTATGTTAGAATTGTTCCTGTACATCACCTTAATAATATCTTTAGGCTGTAAGCAACTGGTAAGAAGCCAACGAAATAAATGATGATACCATTTTATTCTCCACACACACACACACACTGTTGTTCTTCTTCTAGAAAAATTCATAAAGGGTAATACAGGGATGAAATAATAACCTGACCTGAGTTTGCAAAAAAAAACCTGATAAAATATGATTTTTATCATTTGAGGACAACGATATGACTCAGTTAATTAATCAGATTGCTTAAGATGGGCTAATGAATAGAAGTGAACTTGTGGCTAACTTTATTTAAGGTAGTTAATAGTTATACTCTTTGTCGGTATCAAATTTCTGTACTATATTCTTAAGTTACTGAAGTACATATTGGTGGTTTCATTATGAAAAAAAAACATGACCTCTAGGAAAGTAGGAAAATACACCTTTCAAAGAAAAATTAGTGGAATTGATAAGCTATCTCTCTCACACACACAAAGGGTTTTGGGTGATAATCTTGTTCATAAGTAATTGGATCCGAGTAACAGAGATCAAATAGATGGGGTTACTATGGTTTTCCTCCTAGGTCCTTTATTAGTTGACATTTTTCTAGCTAAATTATGAAATGATCCTCTAGGAGAGGTGCTAAACAAACTTGAATATGATTGCCGTTATGCAGACGACACATTCGTTTGTGACAATAATGTTTGGATACACAACATCTGATGCAGGTTGTGCACCCAATACTTAAATTCACTTACGAAGAAGAATATGAAGGAAGCATTTCATTTTGCAATGTATTTTCTCAGCATTCCCTTTACAGCCAAGAGAATGCCGAGAAAATACATTGCACTGATCAAGGCACTCTACTCGAACTCATGCAGCCAGGTGAGGGATTACGGCGAGTTGTCATCTGAAGTGGTCACGACTAGTGGTGTCCGTCAGGGATGCCCCTTATCCCCATTTCTGTTAGAGGACTGGACTACACTGACTCCTAGATTAGAAATAGGAAGTGAAGTGGTAGAGCACGTTGACCGCTTCAGTTACTTGGGAAGTACCATCAGCCAACACCAGAGGGTTGATCTCTGACGAAATCTCAGAACGGATACAGAGGGTTAGTTTCGCATATGCCAGTTTACGCCGTCTCTGGCTTAGTAGACGTGATATCCGGCTGGCTATCTTCCAAAGGGCGGGTGTGCTGCTCATCAGTCCGCTCCGTCTTCCTTCATGACCGGTTATGAGACCTGAAAATTGAGAATGGAAGACATGAAAAGACAAGCTGTCTTTAATCATAGGTGCCTGCGCTCTATCTCACGTGTGAAGTGGTATAATAGGGTGAGCAATATTGAGGTTAGGCATCGGTCGAGTGCTAGGTAAGGAGGGGAAATCAATCGACGAGGCTGTGAAGCTACATCGACTGAGATCGTTAGGACATGTGTTGCGTATGCCTAGTCATCGCCTTCCTCGACGGGCAATGTTAGCTAACATAGGGTCAGACTGGAAAAGAGCTAACGGAGGTCAAACAAAAACATGGCCTCATCAGTCAATGAAGTTCACAACAGCTAGTTTAAGCCACGTAAGACGGTGTAGACTTCCTGGTTGGGGTCCTTGGGACGATGAAGACAAATGGCTGGAAAGAATTGGTGATATGGCTCAAAATCGTTCTCAATGGCTAGCGCAGATGCATCCACTCCTTGTGACTTATAATTTCCAAGTAAACTGTTTTGTTCTTCGTTATTACTCTTCCTTTGTCTCATATTCCTGTCTACTGTCTCTATTATGCATTTCTTCTGCTTTCTCCTCTTGGTTTGTGTGGTGCATGGAGTGTGGCGACTTGAACTTCCGCACATTTGTGCAAAGTTCCATATCGAAAACAGAATAGAACAGAATTTCTTTTTTGGATATTCTTCTTACCAAAAGACTAGACGACATATTAAAGCGAAACAGCTGCAGAAAAGCGACATGGAAAGGATAATACATCCATCTCCATAGTTTCACACCCACACAATATAAACGGTGTCTGAGATTCGTTGTTTTATTAATAGAATTAGGCGCATATATACTCAAGATTATAGTGAAGACGAAATCGAAAATCTTAAAAATATGTTGCTACAAAATGGTTACCCTACCAATTTTGTAAAGAAGTATATTTCCAAAAGAATTGGTAAAATTGTGATACGGTGAATATGCAGTAATATATTAAGCCATAGATTGATCAAATCAGTTGAAAGAACTTTCAGAGGTGCAGAACTACATATCAGTTTTTTAACCAGACCGTTAGTGACACAAAGCACCAAAGATAAATTACCAAAGGTGGTCACATGAATGTGTGTATACAAGCTCAATTGCTTATGGGGAATTAGTTATATATATAGGTCGAATTCAGGGAAATTTATCTGTAAGCATTCATGAACATGTCCCTGTTTGGTTTGGAAAAAGTGTAGCCTAATAATTAAATAGTTCCATTTTGTCTCGTCTAATAGATAGTGAACACCATATCAAAATAGATGAGTCATTTAAGATTGTAAATCGAGTACCGAACAAGATGTTTGAAGGCACATGATTACCTCTCTTAGCTATAGAGGAATCTACAAAGATTTATAAGAAAAAATCTGACCTATGTGTGCAAACAAAAAGCACATTCATCCTCTTAGTTTACTCTGGTCTACTATAAGGTGGTCAGCAGAGACAATCATCCATATTTTCATTTCATATTATGCCTTTACTATTCCTTTTCACCTAATTCCCTTTACTCCATTATTACTTCTTTATTATGTGTTAACCTTTTGTAATTTACATTATTCTTGTTATGTCTCTAGTATTTTATTACAGTTCCCAATTTAACCTTTTTATATTACCACTGAACTTGATGCCTGTCAACACTTGTCCTTGAACTTACATTCAGTGTTCCCCGTTTTTTGGTATTTGTTTGTAAGTTTTTTGTGGTAATCAATTTCCTTACACGCCACTGAATACAACTCACCGTCCCCACCCCCTCAACCCTACAATGAAGTTGTTGGCTGCAAATACATGAGTATGTCACCTATTTGTTTTTACTCGCAGTTTATCTTATGTTCTGAATGACTGCTTTCGATCATAGATGTCTGCGATCTCTTTCTCACGTTAAGTGGTTTAATAAGGTAAGTAATGTTGACATGAGGCGTAGAGTGTTGGGCAAAGAGGGAAAATCAATCGACGAGGCTATAAAGTTACATAGATTGAGATGGCTAAGTCACGTGGTGCGCATGCTTAACCATCGCCTCCCCCGACGGGCATTGCTAGCTAGCTGATATAGGTGCAGGTTGGAAAAGAGTAAGTGGTGGCCAAACAAAAACATGTCATCAATCCATGAAATCCATGACAGTTAAACTGAGTCAGGTAGGGAGATGCAGACTTCCGGGTTGGGGCCCTCGGGATTGACTCTAAGAATCAATGGCTGGAGACAATAGGTGACATGGCTCAAAATCGTTGTCAATGACAGCGCAGATGTACTCAGTCTCTGTAATCTTTCATATTCCTTCCTACCATTACCCATTCTGTTTCACTTTTATACTTGTGAAACTCTATTGATTCTCTTCACTCATCTTCTTATCTACCTTTGTGTGCATTTGGAAGGTGGCAACTGGAAGTGCTGCACTTCGGTGCCAAGTTTTATGTTGAATCCAGACAGACAGAACCATCTGAATCGGTGTAACTTCACAGCCTCGTCGACTGATTTCCCCTCTTTACCTAGAACTCGACCGATGCCTAACCTCAATATTGCTCACCTTATTATACCACCAACTAACACGGGAAACAGAATGCAGACACCTATTTCGAGCCAGTGTCACAGGAGTAGTGTGTGTGCCAGTCATGAAAGTTCACAGAGGACGCACCCCCTAAAACTCGCCTAATTTACTGCCTGACAATAAGCCTGGAGAAATGAAAGTTGGACAATACACCACCTCTAATAAAGCCTTACAGCTTGAAGCTCTGTATACCATCAAGAACTTAAAGGAAGAAAAAGATTTAGAAAAACACGCATAAAGTAGAAATCTTTGTATCAATATACACACAAATAGACAGCAACAAGGAGAATTTTGACAACGTAATAAGAAGACGTGGTTTATCTGAAATGTTCCAGATAAACTACGTCTTTTTATTGTGTTGTCGAAATTCATAAAGGGAACTAATTGCTTTAAAAGAGAATTTTAATTTTATTCGGTGGAAATGAAACGTCTTAATCTATTTTTATCTCTACGATGATTATAATATAAGAAAATCAAAACAAGTGATTCAGCGAAGAGACTCTTTTCAACGAATTTATCAAGAAGCTGTACAATCGTGTATACATGGTTTTTTAGGAAGTTATATACGAAACCTGGTCCGGTCGCTTGCCACTCGTATTCGGTGCATACGCAGCCCTGATACTATGCAAGATGAGTTATAGCTGTTGAAGAAAATCCTAATAGAAAATGGATTTCCATCACGTTTTATAGATGAGAATATACATTCAAATCCTATAAAACGTAACTTATCATCCATACCCAAAAAAATACTTTACATGAGCTTGGAATTCAAAAGGGACTTAGCCTCCGATATCATGAAAAGAAGGATATCACAGTCCCTGAAAAGAACATTCCCTGCTGCATCTCTGAGAATAGCCTTTACTAGTAGATCATTACTGTTCAATAACCTGAAGGACAAGATCCCGCTGTTGACCAACTCTATGTGTGCTTATCAATTCATCTGCTCGTGTGGAGCTAGGTATATCGGTCGGTCGACTCGAGTTTTGTCCAAGAAGGCGCAAGAACACTATCCTGCATGGCTACGAAGAGAGATGGAAGTGGAGCAATAAGAAGCGCGATTATTGAACATCTGGTCGATAATGATCATCCTACCTATATAGCCTCCGCCTTTAAAGTTATCTACAAAGCAGAGTAATTTACCCAAATCCCTACGTACCCAACTCATCTGTATTGCTGAAGCTTTGGCTATCGAAACAGAAAAAGTTCGTTCAACCCCTCCAACTTTCATGGTCTCAATCCTTCTATGCTTAAGTATGGTAATCACCAATCATATTTTGGCTCTACCAATTTTTTATAATTTTTTTTCATTTTGCCTATTCAATTTGTGTACTCTTCCTTATTACGTCAATTGTTACTATTGCTATTCTCACTTTGAACTGTCTCCGGTATTATTTCACTTGTTCCATTTGTCATTCCAAATCAATTCTTTTTTACAACGTTAAATTCTATATCCTATCAAATTTCACACAATATTACGTAACGTTTTTATTTTGTTGAATTTGTCTACTAATTCTATAATTGCACACCCTTTTTCAAGTTCTATCCCTCCTATGAATTATTCTATATATGACATTAATTTGCTTTGCCTCTTGACATTTAACTATGATTATGATCACAAACATTTTAGTTTTAATTGTATTTCATACTATTATTATTATTTTATGCATTCACACCTATGATTCAATTCCCTCACCGGATATAACTTCCTAAAAACCCATATATATACGACTGTACAGCTTGATGATAAATTCGTTGTTAAAAAGAATCTCTTCGCTGAATCCCCACTTGTTTTGATTTTCTATAATATAAGAGTCTAACAGTAAAATAACTTTGATACAACTACTTTTTGCATAAGCAAATACAAGCTCCCTAAACATTGATTAATTATTTACTACAAATTTACAAAATTTATTGCGAGAAACACAAATTGCATAAACCTAGTTTGAATACGTTTTTCAGTCATTTCACTAAGAAAGAGATACTAGTAAAATACATTGTCAGCGACAGAAATAATGACCTCAATAACTTCGCAGAAAATGCACTAGTTCACTTCAAAACTGAACAAGAAAAAGGACTGTAATAAATTGATGCTACAATAGAAAAACATTCACTAAGAAAATGGAAGAACTGAATGATGAGCAGTGGAATGGTAAAAATTACTACAACAAAAAGGTGAATGCATTTTCTATGTCATGAATGATATTTGACTACATAAAATAATCAACTCTAACGAACATTTTAAGAACCTCGGGTACATAACTGATATTTCAGAAATTGGATCGGATTAAGACAATGACTTCTCAATGAATGAATGAAAAACAAAACGATATTGCTGTTTTTACTGACGTCTCGATATTTAATTTCTGCTAATAGTTTCATCAAAGTAATAATAGTAAACCAGAATTTGCAAAATCTCAGTTTATATATAACAACCTAATCATCGTTCTTCCCCATGAGGTAATTTCAAAGTTGTTGTCAAGCTGGACAACTAGTAAAGATAACAAAACCAGGTGTAGATTGTTGAATTTGATAAGTGTACACATTTACATAACGTAATTGCTTATCATATGTGTCCATCTTGCCACTTCATTTGTTAGATGTTGGAACTAGGTGAAGTTTTGTCTTAGTTCATCATGCCTAATCAGGACATTTGGATCCAACTTAATACGAAATGCTATTGATATTAGACGTTCTTTGTGGATTTTGAAATTTTCCTGGGTTATTGTAAGCGTTAAAATCAGTTTTGTAACCTGATTCTATGGCGTCTCAACTTATTGTTGGTGTCTTTTCAAGCTCTTCTAGTTTAACCGTATTTCTCAGACGTCGAGCAGATTGTTCTGTTAGCATTAAACAGCGGAATATCAGTAAGAAAATTGAGAAATTCAAAAACTTTTATGGTAATGAATATCATACACCTAATGCTCAAAGTTTTTTTAAACAGTGACTTCATGGATCAGCGTTATCTTTCCTAATGCAATCCTATTTTGATCATCAAGAAATAGTATGAGCCCGCCTACTTGAAACATGTTTCAATTACTTCTAACAATGGAAATGAAGTCCCTCGTTTTCATATGTTTTGAAAATTAACACCGCTAATACTATCCTCTAATCTGATGTTATGGGTCTTAACTCAAGATTCTGCAGAAAGTAGAATACAAAACCCCACCAGTAAATTATTATTCGTACTTATGGCATTGAAGAGGTACTAGTTATCACTAAGACTATATGTTATTAGATAAGATTAGGAATTTTAGCAAGCGGATGCATTTAGGTGAGAATTATGCAAACATCTGGTACGAGGCTTCATTAGGCGCAAACAATAACTTGCTAGACGTAAAGTATAGATAACGGGATCGTTACACAGTAATATTATTTCCCACATGTATTATACACGTCTGTCTGTTCGATAAATTCGAACCACAAAAGCTAATGCATTCATCACTGAACCACCTACATCTTTTGAACTACTGCACCAAAAAAAACCCGAATCTGAAATAATGAAATAGGAACTTCAGATATGCTGAAGACTTCATCTTAGAAATATATTAAAGCTTCTTTAACGTACCTATGTCACTATCTTCTTGTGCATTAGTTGAAAGTGCAAATAGAGTAAAAATTATAATTTCCGGACGTAACATAACCGAAGTATGATTGGCTGCTGCGTGAGCAGAAGGTTATTATGTACAAAATCCAGATAGGTTATTAACTCCATAAATTATCCTTTAAATGGGAACGTAACGCCCACACCGAACATGGCGCGCAGTAAAGTGATCACAGATCCAATATCCAATATCCAATATCCTGATTACGAGCTAGTATAAACCAGTGATTTCTTTGAGCTCGCTTCTTGATTGTGAGGTAGAGGTTCCAGATCTTCGGTGAGCTTCTGCGTAGTAAGTCCCGACACTCGACTGCTTTAGCTCTGGTAGACTCCAGGAGGAGTGGTGCGGGGATTGGTCGAGATGTGGTTTGTAGTATGCAGTATGTTAGGACTGTATTGCTGCCGTGAATGGAGTTTGACCTAACTCCCGTTGGTCATTCGGTGTAGTCATAAAAGCAGAATAGTAATAATAATAATAATAATAATAGGTTGTAGTGTAGATAATATAGGTTGAGATAAGTGGAATAATAAAGGTGACCTAAGGAAAAGAAAGAGTGAGAGAAGGCAGAATAGGTCGTGGGGATTTAGTTTGTACGCTTATCCATTGACAGTGTGGTTTCAAATTTTATGAGGATAAGCCATTGAGACACAAACCTTGCATTTCTGCATGATTGTCTAGCTTCCGCTTAAAAATCTCCAGAGATGGCGCTGTAGTCACGGCCGCCGGTAAAGCGTTCCAGAGACGGCAAACACGAAGCGAAAAGAAATGTGATCGCACTCGAGTCTTTGGTCTCTGGTGTGCTATCCTTAGCGGGTTACCTCGTGGAAGCCTATAATCGCTTAATGGCAGGATGCTTTTATTTGGGTGGGCCTGGTCATTTAGGATCTTGTAGACGGTGATGAGGTCTCCCCTGTGCCTACGGTAACTAAGTGTGAAAAGACCTAATTTCTTTAGTCTTTCCTCATATGATTTGTTGCGGAGGCCGATCACCCATTTTGTCGCTCGTCTCTGGACACTTTCTAGAATGTTAGCATCCCTTTTGAGTAGCGGAGGTGCAATGATATTATGCACCTCAAGGTGTGGCCTCACATATGCCTTGTATAGCCTTAAGAACAGTTCGGGAGTGAGAGCTCCCAGCTGCCTGTGCATAAAGTGTAATGTTGCGTAGGCTTTGGCGACGTCCCTCGAGTAATTTCCACTGGTGTCTAGCTTTTCTGTTAGAATAAGACCTAGATCACGCTCTGATGGAACACAACTCAAGTTCTGGCCACCAAGGGTGTAATTTACACTCTGTGACCTGCCGGAATGAAGCTGCACTACTTTGCACTTCTTTAGATTGAAAGGCATTCCGTTAGCCAAAGCCCAATTTCCCAGAGTTTGCAGGTCAGCCTGCAATCTATCTGAGTCTTCCGATGAGTTTATTGCTCTCCAAATCTTTACGTCGTCAGCGTAAAGAAGCGCAGAGCAGTTTAGTTGGGGGGCAGGTCATTGATAAAAATCAAAAACATCAACGGCCCTAGGATAGAACCCTGAGGAACCCCTGATGCCGAGGTGTGCCAGGATGATCGGATGCGGTTGACTTTGGTGCAGAATTCTCTCTCGCCTAAGTAATCTTTCAGCCATGCGAGAAGTGCTCCAGAAACTCCCGCCTTGCCTATTTTGTGAAGGAGCAGACCATGGTGAACTGTGTCGAATGCTTTCGCAAAGTCGAGAAAGATCACGTGGGCTGGTACCTTTTTGTCCCAGGATAGTGTCCAATCGTTCCAGGCTAGTAGAAGATTCGTCACGCAGGATCTTCCCCTCCTGAAACCGTGCTGTGCTTCGTGAAGAAGGTTAGTCCCATCGAAGTATTTTCTCATGTGGTCGTCAATGAGACTTTCCAATATCTTCGATACCACTGGAAGTAGAGCAACTGGTCTGTAACTGGTCACATTCTGCCGGTCACCACCCTTGAAGATAGGGGATAGGATTGCACGTTTCCATTCACATGGAAGTTTCCCTACATCAAGGGAGTGTTGGAACAGATCACTTAGGGGTTGACAGAGACTTTCTGAACACTGCTTCAGGACAGATGGTCTGATGCCATCACAACCTGGAGACTTTCCCGAAGCCAACCTTCCCAATTTTGCAAGTACCATAGCCGGGGTAATTTGAAATGTCCCCAGCAGGTTTTCGTGTGTTGGTTTTGCGATGTAATCTGGATGTTCTGTAGGGGTAATATCCTCGTTACTATTTAGTTGCCTGTGAAAGGCTAGGCTGAATGTCTCTGCCATTTCAAGACTAGTAAGAGATTTCCCATCAGAACCCACTAGATTGCATGCTCCCTGGTTGGTCGGTTTTCTTTCGGCCATAAACCTGTATAGGCTTTTGGGGTTCACGAGAAGCTTATTGGCGAGGTCTCCCTGAAATGTCCTTCTATCGCTCCGGACTCGTATGTTACATCGATTCCTGAGTTCAAGGTACACTTCATATTCGGGTTGACTCTTCGATCGTCGCCACGCGAACCAGGCTTTTCGCTTTGCCTGCAGAAGGCGTTGTGTCCCCCTTTTCAGCCATGATCGTTGCTTCCTAGCTTTTGGTGAGACTAAAGGAACAGTGTCTGAGACCGCCTGGTGAATGATCTCCTTTACCACTCTCCAGTGTTCTTCTACTGTTAGCTCTGTCCATTTTTTAGGCCAATTTGCTTCAGACAGAAGTCTTCGCATTTTGGTGTAGTTGGCTTTGTTATAACACAGATAGGGCTGTGTATTGTCCCACTGTAAGCGCTCGCGGAGGACTATGTCGAATACTATGACCGCGTGGTCACTACTACCTATGGGAGTCGTGATCTGAACGTTTTCCACTAGTAGCTGGTCACTAGTGAGCACGTAATCCAGTCTAGAAGACTTCCCATCAGGGCCCCATCTAGTATCCATCTTGACATTTTCAGTGAATCCAGCCTTCCTGATGGTATGCAGCAGATTTCGATCAAATCTATCATGGGCTTTTCCCGACACCAAGTTAAGAGATGGGGCATTGAAGTCACCAGCTATGACAATTTGATCATAACCCATGTCTTGAGTTGCTGAGATTGTATTTAGCAGTACCTGGTTGTGGTCTGCTCCACATGAAGGTGATCGATAAATGCTGCCCACTAGATATTTGCAGTACCCAACGGTGAAGTGGCACCATATGGAGTCAGGGAGCTCTGTGAGGGGAGGGTCCGTCGCGTGAACACATCTGAGCTGTTTGTCGACGTATATGGCGACTCCACCTCCTTCTTTCAGGTCCCTATCTCGCCTGACTAGGACCATATCATTTATACTGACTTCGCTGTCTGCCACCGTAGGGGTTAGCCAGGTTTCCGTCAGTATTATGATTTTGGAGTTTAGTTGTGATTGTAGGTGTCTAAGTTCAGCTATTTTGCCTCTTAGCCCTCTCACATTACTATACAGGCAACTGGTAGTCAGTCTCACCACTTCCCCGTATTGGGGGGTAGTTGACTTGATATTGGCTATCGGTTGAGGAGTTATCCTACGAACTAGTTGGCCGATTCCCCAGGAACCGGCCTGTTGGCGTTTTTTTCTTCTAGTTCAGTTGGAGCACTCGGATGACACTGGCTATCATCGTCCGTGCTGCACCGCTGTAGTGTGACTAGGGGTTGAGGATTTTTTTTACTACGCTTTGTTCTCTCCTTTGAGTGCGAGGCCGGCTCTCGCAGCAGCGAATGTGTTTGCTGACCTTGTCCTTGGTCTCGTACCATCTATGGAGAGCGGTATTCAACTGGTCTTGGGAGCTGAACTTGACAGCTAACAGACGTGGCGAGTTAATTGACATAAGATGAGTGGGTCGAGGCAGTCTATAAATAGAGACAGCCCCTGAACTTCCCAGGGCCATCTGGGATGCTAACCATCTCCATTGTTGTACATCATGACAATGCTTTTCGCAGGCGTTCCCAGTTACCAGTTCGGGAATGCCATGCACAACCATGGAGGCAGAAGGAATGAGCTCTGGCGACTCCCTCGCCATTTGTCTTTCCTTCCACGGCCTGTCTGGCTTAACACGTATGTTACAGGCCCTCCCTATAGAAAGGACTTGAGAAGCCAGTAACACTTTTTCAACATCCTCGGTAGAGCCCAATGTTACCCTCAGTGGGGATGGTTTGCCTTCAGGTGCAGCAGTGCCCCTATACAATCTGCATAGATTTACTGGTTGGATGTCCAAACCCAGTGTGCTACTCAAGATGGACCACTGTTCCTGATCAAATAGGGCCCTATCTTTCAGCAGACTACTGCTACAGTCTGGTACATTAAAGAGGATTACACAATTTGATCTGCTAACCGTGGGCTTGGGCTCGGTCCTCGCACGTTTGTGATCACCTTTAAGACCGTTTTGGTTTGACTGGTGCGACTGGGTATTTTTATGTGTCTCAGTGCTATAGCCAGCATTACTGATAGACGGTTGGGGTCTTTTTCCAACGACGGAAACCCGTGGTTCTCCAGCCTCTGTGTCTGGAGCGGTTATGGCAAGAGTTACAAGTTTAACCGGTGAGGATTTTGGTATCCCCGGTTTACGCGCGTTTGTACTAACTTCCGGATTGGTGGGGGTCGAGCTTTTCACCTTTTTCCCCGCTACTTCTGTGCCATCTTTAGTTTTCAAAGGACTACGCGAGGCTACATCAGGACGGCAACTCGGGCATATGTACCAGAACCATTGGCATGGGTTTTTACGCATAAAGTCATAATATGCTTTTGGTACCCCACTGTCGCATCTGCAATGCACCCATCGGTTGCAAAAGTTACATTCGAAAGCAGAGTCTGCTTGTTCGACAACAGAAGCACAGACCTTGCAGTCGTCTGTCTTCTTGGGGAGCGTTCTTGTCGTCTTGCGACGTCGTGAACGTTTCTTTTTGGCCTTCCTATTTGTTTCATGGTCTACCATGGGGATGGGTGTTATGAAGTTCTCACTTAGTGCAATTTTCCCACTCGGATCTGTTAACCTAGTCGTGTTAACAGGGGTGGAGCCACATCCACTTGGCTGACTTTGCACAGCTTCACTGTAGGACTGTGGCGACATGGGTAATCTGTACGAGCTGGGAATATTAGCCCTGGTCTTCAGGACCGGTATGCGTGAGTCCATCACCTTCTCCTGTTTGCCTAGTTTGGCTGAAGCCCTGGTAACTACAGAGTATGATGTCCCATTACTTATTTTAGGTTGAGAATCTATTGTCATTTTACTCCTAAATTAATACTGGTGATTAAATAATAAGAGACTGTTATTTTGTCCAATAGACTTACAGCAAAAGACAATAGAGAGCACAGAAAAGAAGGATAAAGTATTTAAGTAAAAGCTTTAGACTTTACCTGTAACTTTCGGGTTATTCGGTTTCACAGCAATCACGTAACAGACCCACAAGTCCTGTATATTTGAAAGAGTGAGGAGGGTGTTGCTACAGAAGTAGCACCTGAAGCTTTGGCAGTAGTTCGAGACAGCGGGAAGTACCACACACAGGCTCGGTGAGGAAGAAATGGTTGAATAAAAATTCGCCGGATAGGAAGATCAGGTTTCCCAAACGAATAATTCACAAAATTGGATATTTCCGGTTAGAGAGGAAAAAGCACGTCTTATTCAAGGAGCGCGCATCAATCAATAATTGGAAATAACACAAGATCAAATCTTGCAATGTACATATTAATGTTTGCACGTTTCTGAATCTTATAGATATTTCTCAAGTGAGTTAATAAAAAATGCATTAACAATATAAGATGATCAATTAAAAATGTTGAGATGCAAATAAATGTATAGGGAATAAGCCTAAAAACTATTATACCTCTTTAACGTCCTGTGTTTTTTGTTCAGACGTAACTAAAGGAACGATCTGAAGTCTCAAATGCTTCATTATGAAATATATATATGCTATGTCGCAGACGCGGGCGACTTTCACTATATTGTCGTGACGTGCTACGTGACCGAGAAAGACGTCGACGAGACGAGCTTCTAGAACGGCTTGGTCGTGTGTGTGCGGTCAGTGCTGCTAACTGACTCAGTAAGGTGTCGACTTTGTGTTCTAGAGTCTGTATCCTGTCGTGAGTGTCTGGTATTCTGCTAGTGGAAGCAACAGATTGAGGTGTTGACCTATCATACATGCGATCCATGATTTCGGCGTGTTTTTCTATGTCAATGTCGTTGCAAGAACTTGCTGAATGTTTGCAGGAAGTCATCGGAGCCAGATTTGGTAAAAGAGACGGTTATTGATTTCCCTTCCTGCTACTAGGCTTTGCATATGCCTTATGAGTTGCGATGGGGTTTTATCACCTAGCTCTACATTGTTTAACAAACGATCGAGTGCTTGCCTATCTGAAAGCGAAGTGCATCAAAGTACCTCTTCCTTCAACTTGTCGTAAGGAGCGTCTGTGCTGGGTTGAACTATGTGTTGTCGTACCTGCTCGGCGATTTCGTCTGGTAGTACTGTACTCAAAATGCCGAATTCAGCCATCTGTGACGCGAGCTTATTGGCAGTGAAATAATGTTCCAGTCGTGCAAACCAAAGATGGGGGTCTCTGGGCTTAAAAACTGGTACAGTAAGAGAGATAGTACTAACAGATCCCAACTCTAAGTTATTAGCGGTATCAGAAGACACGTTACAATTCGTAGAAAAATGGTTTAAGAGTAACAAAATAGAAAAATTATGCACACTAAGAATATGGAAAAACAGAAAAACATGCAATGCAGATGCTTACCACAGATTACTGCAAGTTGTGTGATGAGAAAGCACAAGAATGAGTTCGAAATGTCTATTATATGGATATATATAGATCCGATAAAGTTAGGGTAAGAATAATCCAGCAAGAGTAATAATGTGTCGTGGTGAACAAGTTGTCGTCGAGGTCACCAATTTGTTTACGGGCTCGCCAATTTGTCGTCGGGCTTACCAATTTGTTGCGTGCGTTATTTGACTAAACTTGCGTACACGTATATTCGGGCGTTGATAAGGCATATCCCCTATTTGAAGTGGCGCCTCTCGCTTAACCTTGACGGCAATTGCGCGGTTTCGTTGATTCGAGCTGAAGCTAGTCGTCCGGCAAACGCAGTAGACGTGATTTCGGTGCTTATTTTGCTCTTGTTGGTTGAATTTATATGAAAATTATTGTTTGGTATTGTTCTTGAGCATTTACTTATTGCTTGTGTGACAGGACGATTAAATACATGGTTCATCCAGTGATTTTTGGCATGCCGAGTAAGCTTTGCGTACATTTCAACGACTGTCATTCGATAAATTTCTTTGCAGATTGGCGGAAACTTGTGCTCGGTCTCAAATTTCCCTATCAGCATTTGTGCAGTACCTATTACTGCTGCAGGAACAGTTTGGTTGTTCTTTCTAACATCAAAGTCAGTCGGAACAGTCTGCTATAAAGTTTGTTTGTGTAGCACATAAAGAGATATAGAAATATTGTCTTCGCATTAACAAAAAACCCAGACATCAGATGAATGTAATACAAATATCTGGGAAAAATAAAGCTTGAAGTCAATTCTCCTATATAACTTTGTTGTGAACAGCACCCTTGGCTTAAAGTTTATTGATGTATTATGTTGAGATCAGTGATATATTTATTCCATTTTTTCAGTAGTCTTATCGTAGTTTTATAACAGGAAAGAAATTTGATCGTGGATACGAAAACTAGATAAGGTCATGTTGGGTTGTTTTACTGCATCAAATGGTGCCGAGGTCGATTCCAGAATTCTCCATTTGCTCCATTTGTGTCTGCATGGCGGACTGTATTCGTAAGTTGAGTAAAATGTTGAAAACTGTTTGAAAACCAGTTGCTTCTTCATTTCAGATCATGAATACTCATTTACAGCATGTTCGCCAGCGTCTTCAAATGGTAGAATTGGATCGTTCATGGAATTTGAGTGGTTATGAGATAGACGGTTTGGAATTAATCCTCATTTCAGTTTAGATGCAGGGTTGTTCGACCTCGACCAGAAGATGAATAGGAGCAGCAAAATACCAGAAAGAGAAAGTATGTGAACATGAAAAGGACATTAATATATGATTCATTTATAAATGTTTATCTTAATTATACTTAAGTAAACATTTTTCTATATTGTATTTGGTTTTCACGTATTTATGCGAAGTCTTAGAGTTTATTTAATGTCATAATGTGTATTAATGAGTCTGAGCGTTTTAGTGTTCTAATGACTGATGCGTTTTAGAAATAAGTGATGGGTTCTGGTAGGGATAGTCATTTGGACAAAACAGTTTATATAGCAAGCGTTTGAAGGTTACAATGAGGGATAGGTCCTATTTCTAAGGGTAAACTAATCCTGTATGTTCCGTACTATGTCTTTATGCATCCATGCTGCTAGTTTATTTATAGTTTAAAGATTGCTAAGGGTGTTGAAGTGCGTCTTTTAGGTGCTGTAGTAGATTAGTGCTTGATTCGTTCTAGGAGTAAATAGTTTATTAATATAATCTGTAGAGTGAAACAGTCTGTATAGAGAGCGTTTGAAGCTTGTAACCGAAGAGCAAGTTCTGATATCTAGGGGTAGGCTATTCCATATTTTAGAATACATGACTGTGAAGAAGTTTTCACGGAGTGTTGACTTAAAAGAATGAGTTGTCACTGTGGAAGTTTGGTTACGCAGATCGTAAGAACCTTCCTGTGCGAATTGTATGTCCCTGTTACCTGAGAAAGATATTTTGTGAAGGACCTTAAAGAAGAATATTAGGTTTATAATAAGTCGCCTTGTCCAAAGTGGGTCGAGTTTTAGGATCATGCACCGTGAGATGTAGTCTTTCTTACAATCGTAGCCAAGCAGTTTTGAGGTAAAATATCGTTGGATACTTTCCATCCTTAGCTTGTCACGTGTGCGAGTGCTGCTTATAATAAATGGACAGTATTCTAGTAGTGGTCTGACACATGTTTTGTACAGAATTAGCTTGGCTTCATTGTCGTGAAAGTTCCTGAGTATGCATCCTAAGAGCATCCTCGATTTTCTAGTCTGTGATGCTACTTGCTCTGAGAATGTCAAGTCACTAGAGTACCTCAGGCCTAGGTCAACGACACTTCGGAGTCTTGTTAGGTTAGCAGATTGGAGCGTTAATTTCAGGTCAATTGAGGGTGCACCGAAGCAGATCCAGCCACATTTGTTCAGATTAAATTGGAGATTCCATAGGGACGACCAAGCAGCCATTTTATCTAATTCCTTCTGTACTACATTCTCGAAGTTCCCTAAGTCATCACGTTGGAATGTATAAGCTACTTTTAGGTCATCTGCAAAGATGAATGGTTTCCCGTGCGTGAAGCAAGCGCATATGTCATTGATGTATAGTGTAAATAGGAGGGGTCCAATGACACTACCTTGTACTACACCAGAAGTGATAGGGCTAGGTTTGGAGGTTGCAGACCCGAGTTTAACTATTTGGGACCTATTGTTAAGGAATGATTTAAGCCATCCTAATAATGGGTCACGTATTCCTAAGGAGTTCAGTTTATTTGTTAGCAGTAAATGGTCAACACGGTCAAATGCCTTAGAAATGTCAAAGTAGATGACAAGTACTAGTTGCCGTCTGTCACGACTGCTGGTTACAAAATTGAAGAAGTCTAGGTGACATGTTAAACATGATCTGGATTTCAGGAATCCATGTTGGTTCGGACTTATGATGTTGCAGCTAAGCATATGTTTGATTAAGTTATCTTTGACTAGTCTCTCCATGATTCTAGATGCTATAGGTGTGATATTGATTGGCCGGTAGTTACTGACTTCAGTTTTCGAGCCAGATTTGTGTTTAGGCATAATGAATGTTGTCTTCCATATGTCAGGGTAAGTTTGGGTTTCTAGGGACATTGTGAATATTTTAAGCAGTAGTAGAGGAATGTCAGGGCCACCATATTTATAGAAGTAAGATGATATACCGTCGGTACCGAAACCTTTTGAACTTTTGAGGGTTCTTATAGTTTGGTTAATGTCAGCGTAAGTGAATTGAACAGTGCTAATTTGGTTTGGTGTCAGTGGAGTTGGTGCCATTTTAGTAATAGGGTGTATATCGAGTAGCTGGACTGAGGGCTTAAGGTAGTTACCTGCAAACGTTTTGTTGAATAGTTCACATATGTCTGCAGAGTTAGTGCATAGCCTGCCTTTGTCTATGAGGAGAGAAATGCTGTGATTTTTGCGATTCATTCGCTTCCTTAAGATTTCTGTGAGTGCATACACTCTAGCAGGACTGGCTACTGCGATGCGTTCTTCCTTTCTCATACGGAAATCTTGAGCTTGTGTGATGGAGCTAAGGGTTTTAAGTATTAGACCTAGAGTGCCAAAGTCGTGGTGTTTGAAGTAACTTGTTGAGAGTTTCTTCAGTTTCTTACGATCCTTTGGTTTTATGAATGACTTTCTGTGTGGGGAAACCTTTAGTGTTTGGAGTGGAATGACAGCATCTAAGCATATGTTTGAGTTATGGTAGAAGATGGTTAGGGCTCTCGATAGGTCATCAGTAGTGAAGTATTCATCCCATTTGGAGGATCTTAGCATCGATTCAACTAAGGCCCAGTTTGCCTTACTATAGTTCCTATATATTACTTGTTGTGAAGTGGAGGTATGAGATGCATTGCTACTCAGCGGAATTGGCAGTGCACACATTACTGTTTTGTGGTCGCTCCCTGGGAACTCAGAACCTACTAGCGTTGAAAGGGGGCTTATATTGTGGCAGAAGATTAAGTCTAGTACGTTGTTACCTCTTGTGGGAGTAGTGACAGTTTGTTTCCAGCCAAGTATATCCAGTGTGTCTAAGAACTTATCAAATTTAGTTGGACCTGTGGGTATATCCCAGTTGATTTCAGGTAAGTTAAAGTCCCCACATAGGATCTTATGATCGTATTGTAAGTCGGTTAATTGCTCCAGAGTATTAATGAGTTGGGTCTCGTAATTACTAAAGGTGCCAGGTGCTCTGTAGGTGCATCCAATTAATGCTGTTACGTTATTTAAGTGTACATTAACCCATAGAGTCTCAGGCATGTTAAGTGTACTACTTTCTAGCTGTGATACAGTAAGTTCATTCAAAAAGTACATGAGACAACCCCCTCCCTTACCACCTTCCCTGTCACACCGAAAGTGTGTGTAGTTATCTAAGCTTATTTCTTCATCCAGGATGTCCGAATGACACCAAGATTCAGTGATGACAATTACAGGGGGTTTGTATATTACTGTGAGTGCTCTGAGCATCGGCAATTTATTTAGAACAGATCTAGCATTTATGAGGATTACGTAAAGATGAGAGTTGAAGTAGCATTTGAAGTATTTAAGTTCGTTAGTCAGCCCCGAATATGGTTCAGCACCCAGTAGTTCTGCTGGACATGACGATCCTATGTTAAGAGGAGTTCCAGCATCATGCTCACCTATGTCTATCGAGTTGTTGTGTGCTGTTTTCGGTGGAGAATTAGGAGTTGGAGTACTGGATTTGCTATAGACTAAGGAACTTTTATTTTTAGTTAGGTTACAGAAGTGGGTAGGGTTCTTTATTTGGCCTATACTTGTGCAAGTGTCAAGTGTGTCCAATGGATACGGGTGCACTAGACCGTTCCTGTTTTCATGCAAGGAGGGAGCCAGCACTAGTGGTTTAGGAGTGTTAACATCCCTACCAGCTGTTTTTTCAACGCTGACAGGGACGCGGGGGATAAAAAATGATTGGATCCTTGTGATGACCATGGCTTATTATTCCACCTATTGTTTGATGCTAGTTGTGTCCTTGTGTGGGTTTCGTGTGTACTGCATTTTGGGTTAGTTCCCAGCAGACTTGTACCATATATCCGGTCGAAATTTGTTTGTGTGCCATACTCTGAAGACCCTGAGTTGTTGGTAGCCGAGTTCTGACTATTACCACTTGTACTATTTAGGGTGACATCGTTGTGACATTGGATATTAGTGTGTGCCACGGTGCGATTTAGCACGTTGTGAGTGCTAATACTATTAACCGTGGGGAGTGTGGGCTTATTTAAGCTGCCACTGTTTTTGTTGGTATGATTTAGGGGCATATTTTCCTTATCTTTACCAATGGAATTATAGCTAGGAGAGGACAAAGTCGAATTTCGGGGGGTTTTAACTTTTTTTCTGGGGTTATTTAGTGGCATTTTAGATTCTGCGGTGATGGGTGGTATGGTTTTATTATTTATTTGGTTACAGTCTAGTGGCCTTTCGGCTGGTGTTGCACTCTGATGGGACATTTCTGTGTGTTTTGAGAGGGGTGATGCGGTGGGGTCTACTGTATCTTTCACAGGGTTGGGAATAATGGCTTGCTGCAATGTCCTATTACCTATTTCACAATTAGTCTTAGTGAGATAGTTGTGTGCGCGCCTTTCTATAACTGTTTTGTCCACCCCGACCTTTATATGTTTGTAGTTTCTGGCTTGCGATAGGGTGTGTTGGGAGTGAATGAATTTTCTGGTCTCTGCCGGTGTTTCGAACTGAAAACGAATAGGACAACACTTTTCATGTTGACTCTTCTTCAGCCTGTAGCACTTAGTCTTGGAGTTAGGCATTTTCGCTTCACTAAGTAAGATGCGCTGTACCTTTTTTAGTGCCTCATTGTCCGGAACGTTGTAGACAATAGCACTCAGTTTTGCGTCGAGTCGTTTTGTTACTTCTGTGGTAACAAAGTTAATGAGGTTATCTACCTTAGTTACCGATTCTGTGTCAAGCTTGTTAAGGTTTACCGTTTTCATGAGGATAGTTAGAGGTGTCAGTTCACAGACCTGCGATCTGATATCGCTGATCTGATCTGATAATTTGGATATCTCGGTATTGGTTTCGATGTTTCCAGCATTTACTGACTTGCTGTTTTTTATTTCCCTTAACTCAGCCTTAAGTTCTCCTATAGACAACTTTAGAAGTTCTATTTCTGAAGATAGTACTGAAAAAGAGCTTGATGGCTGGAGTTTCTCCATAAGCACATAAGGTGAAGGGAGGAGTTCTGTATGAGCAGAGGGTACCGAATTTTTAGGAGTAGTGCTAATACTGGCTGTCAGTACAGTTTTATCCTCAGTTTCAGCTCGACGCTTACGGCATACACGTGAGTTATGTGACTCACTATAGCCGTTTGTTGGGGGTGTGTTGCTTGATGTAGCAATCAAGGACGTTAAATTAGACACCAGTTTTACAGGGGATTGGGTTCGCTGCTTTTTACTTTGATTAACCATAACTATTAGAAATAAGAGTTAGTGGTTACAAGTATGGAAGTGGTATAGTACTTGTGCAAGTACTACAACAAGATAAATTTTATGTAACGAATCACGTAAAAATGTAACGCAAACGTTGAACGTACCGCGATACAGAGTGTCATCTTTTACAGAACTTCTCAACAGATCTGATAGGAATTCCCGATCAGCATTCTTATAGTCCCTATATTGATAGCGCACCGGGGAATTTTTAGGTGTGTATTTAGTTGTTAGTCGGAGGGTTAGCGTGCAGTACAATATGTTGTGATCACTGTTATCGAGTTTATTTCCCGCCTCTATTGAGATGGGTTCTATGTTATGACAGAGGATTAAGTCAAGAGTATTTTGGTTCCTTGTAGGGGGGGCGTACGCACTGCTTCCATCCTCCTATGTCTATAGCTTGCAGTAGCTCTTCATGGATTCTTGGTCCTGTACAGGTATCCCAGTTTACTCCAGGTAAGTTGAAATCTCCACATACTACTTTGTAGTCAAAGTCCAGCGTGGCTACATGCTCTAGTATTTCTGCAATAGTTATATCAGTCATTTCAGGGCTATTGGGGGTCTGTATATACATCCCACAAGAATTTTACTTTCGTTTGTGTGGATGCTTATCCACTTAGATTCTGGGAGCTTGTCAGTATTTGGGTTATTTAAAGTGTTGGAGTTAGTGGATTTATAGGCATATATTAAGCAACCGCCTCCTCTTTTGTCAACTCTATCGTTCCTATAGATGTCGTAGTTGTCTATTACTAGCTTTGTGTCAGGTATATCAGTAGTAAGCCAGGTTTCAGTCACCATTATTAGTGTTGGCCGTTCTATGTATGCCAGGCAGCGAAGCGTTGTTATTTTATTAAGGAGAGATCTAGCATCCACGAGCATAATTGTTAGTAAACCAGAGTTATTGGAGGAGAGGTTAACACGGTTACTTGTTACTATCCCTATGTTATGTTTGGAGGGGCTCTGAGGTGAGACAGAGTCAGTGTGTGTACTATTTCCTGGATGGACTGTGCAGCGAGTGGGGCTATTGTTTGCTGCAGCCGAAAATAATCCTGTTGCATATTTTGACTATCAGCATCCATGGGTCGGCATCTGCGTTGATCTACTGGTGATATATGGTCTGCCCTGCAATTTGGGTTGTAGTTTGATGGATCTAGGTACCCTGTGTTAAGATTACCCTGGTAGTTGTACCTCATGGGGCTTTCATAGCCGTATGCATATTGGCTCACGTCACGTGTGTGAGTGAAGTTATTGAGGGGATCAAGTGTCGACCTGTTCTCATTATACTGATGAGGTTTAACATAGATAGTGCGAGAGTCTGAACGAGAATTTTCGTTAATATGGTGCCTATATGAGTCCCGTTTAGTGCCCCATATATCCCGAGGATCCATTCTACGTTGCATTCCCAAGTTATGGGAATCGGTTAAGAGTGGCGTTCCTCAGGGTACAATTCTAGGCCCACTTCTTTTCCTGATTTATGTTAATGAGATTCCATCGGTAGTTAAGTCATCCTGCTTACTGTTTGCTGATGACATCAAGATATGGAGGGCTTTGCACGATGACAGTGATCAACTTGCTTTGCAGGAAGATTTAAACTTGTTAAGTGATTGGTGTAAGCACTGGGCCTTGGAGATTAACTTAAGCAAGAGTGTAGTTATGCATGTATCCCATAGTCACGTGCACAATTACTCAATGAATGGCATTACTCTCCCAGTGGTCACTGAGTACAAGGACTTGGGAGTGATTGTGCAGCATGACTTGAAAACAGCAACAAACTGTAGAACTGCAGCCACTAAGGGTTTTCGAATGTTATGGGCCATACGCAAGGCTTTTGCGAACTTTGACGCTGATATATTTCGTATATTATATCCGACTTATATCAGACCTCATTTGGAATATGGGATCCAGGCAGCGAGCCCGTGTTTCAAATACGAAATAGACTTATTAGAAAGGGTGCAAAGAGTAGGAACTAAGCTAATAAAGGGTTTCTCAACCCTGTCATATGAGGAGAGGTTAAGTCGACTGGGTTTATTTCCACTGTCATACAGACGACTTAGGGGTGACCTAATACTAGCATACCGTATCCTAAGGAATGATTTTGGAGCTAATTTATCTAAATTATTTCTTCCTTCTAGCACCAACCAATTGCGAGGACATCACCTCAAGGTTCAAAAACCACGGTCGAATCGTCTGCGCCTGGAGATCCGTTTTTCGCATCGAATTGTGAACCATTGGAACTCCCTACCGGAACACGTCGTATCAGCGCCATCCGTTGATTTATTCAAGGCGGGATTGGACCTCCTGTGTGCAATAAATCGAAAGGATTAACACAGGCATATAGCCTACTATCCTAAATAAATTGTAAACTGTAAACTATGTGCGTTGTTATGCATGTTACTTCTAGTTCGGGAAGGGGTATTCCTTCTCACGTGCTGCGTGACGTCTTTGGGAGTGTGCTTCGTTACCCATGCTTTGTCATTTTTAGACTGACACGCTGCTTATTAGACTTATTACGAGGGAGGTATGTCGAAGTCTGGGGTGGGACTCTGGGTTTTGTGGTCTTTTTTGCGGTTTCTACTGAGGGACTCTCTGGCTTGGATCCGGATTGAGTGTGGTCTGCCAGTAGTTTCTGGTCAGCCATAGTTTGTGCGTCTATGTCGACCTCATGTAGGTCAGCAGGTTTTCGAGATGTGCTCTCGTGCACTCTAATACTGCATCCAGTGGCACTGCTCTTACTGAGTTTTGGGTCGCTTTTACTTGCCGTTTTTTCTCCTAACACTATACACGTGACTTGCTGTGCTTCAGTGTCCGCCGACACTTTAGCACTGATACCAGATGTATTTCTCAGTGTTGTCAACTTTGTGTCGAAGGAGTTCTTGGTTGCTTGCCTTTGGTTTGGTGTTTTATCCGAGACTACTTTAATAGTCTTGAATTTAGTGGCAGTAGCCAGAAGATCTTCGGCCATCTTAAATCGTTCAGCTGTTATGTAGCTGTCGAACCTAAAGAGTATGGGACAAGGATGCTTTAGGTCTTTTTTGCTTAGGCGAATGCACTGACAAGGTGCATTCAAGAGATTTGCAGCCTTCAGCAATGAGTGCTGGACTGACTTTATGGGCTCGTTATCCGGTACATTATACACTACTGCGTTTTGTTTTGAAGCCAGCCTTTTAACAACTTCGCTGGATAGAAAGTCAATGGCGTTTTCTAACTCCTTCGCATTTTCTGAGTCAGTATGAGTCATTCTAGAGGTCATATTAAAAAGCTTTAGGATTGCAGGATCCTGCAGTTCCTTTTTTATACGTGGGATAGTTTTGGGTATACTTTCTAGTGAACTTAATTTCGTTTTTAATTCATCTATCTGTAGCTGCATTCCTTTAATTACGCACGTTAAGTAAGAGAGCTCTACTTTTTCAGACAGAACATCTTCCACCTGTATTACAGGGGTCAGAGTTATGTTTGAGGCATTTATGTTGGGTGAACTACTAATAATATGGGGTGGTAATGTGTTGTTAGACGAGCCGGTGCTATTTTCTAAATTACTGGTGTTCACACGAACACGCTTTTTAGAATTATGAACCATCGTTATTAAAGATCAGTTATTAGTAACCAATAAATGAATACAAGCGAAAACACGTGCAAAAGCGTCACCTGATTTGAACGTACTGGGCGAAAATTTCGAAACCGGGGAGGCTATTGCAGAGAATGACATGCACACGTAGATAATTGTTAGCCGTGGTCCCACACGCCGGGGAGAAAGTGTTAACGACTGAGGCTCGCATACGTCACCGTTACCAGAACTGAGGCAGATTGACTATTTTACTATACAATGACATGAGCGTGTTGCCGTTCAGATTTGAGGATATGGATGACACAAGGAAGTCAGTAAATGAACTCTGCGACGATTTTCCAACCTAGAGCGACAACCTGAGAAGGGTTGTAGGCGTACTGCTGTAAGTCCTACAATTCTTCAAAGGGTAGCGCATCAATGAGCAGTCCAATGTGCTTGGTGTGTGATCTTGTACATATGTTCACATTGTATATACTGAATTGGTATCATTTATCATCTAGCTGTTGGTAATTCTGTTTGTGTCCGGACGACTTCCACTTGGATCATCAACCTGAGAAGGAATGTAGGCGTACTGCTGTAAGTCCTACATTTCTGCAAGGGTAGTTCCTCAAGGCAGAATCCACCACATTTGATGTATTGATTGTACATATGTTTGTGTTAAATAGTTGTGTGAGTTTCAATTATTGTAATTGTTGGTTAATCTTGTTTGTGTCCGGACATTCCACAACTTACAATGGTCAACCTGTGAAGGTTTGTAGGCGTACTGGTGTTAGCCCTGCGATTCTTCAAAGGAATTCCATCAAGACATGAACTGCGAGTTTGTGTGCGCTGTCTGTATATACGTGTGGTGTGTCATATCACTTGGTGTTTTTGGATTCATTGTGTTTACTCGTTGTTTTCGTACCTTGTTGTTATTGTGTAATTTTGTTAAAATTTTCGTCGTGATTACTTCCAAAGTTGTGTCCACTCTTCTACATTCGTGAATGAATTGATTGATAATAATAATAATAGTATATTCTCATTTTGTACATGAGAGACACCAGTTTACAGGCATCATCAATATGATAAATTACATATACGATTAGCAATCATAATTAATAATAATGTTTTAATAAAGTACACATTTTTTCCTACTTGTGTAGGACACACCAAATATACAGGCATGGATAAGCATTATATAAATTTAATAAATTTGGTTCATGGTTAAGTTACATGGTTGCTGGCGTTTTTGTCTTAGGTCTGTGGGAACAATATGATAACCACTCATTCAATGGAGCACGTCATGAAATATAGGAATAATAACTTTGCATTAACAAAAAAACCCAATTAGGTTTTGGATGGATTAAAAATACTTGGGAAAAAATGAAGCTTGAAGTAACTCCTCAATATAACTTGGGTGTGTACAAATCCGAATCTTATTTTTGATTTGATTTATATCCAAATTGGGTAATAAGGAAGCTATTTTTACAGATACGATCAGTTATGTTATAAGCTACAATCGTGAAGTTGTATTACAAATAGATACCTTTCCATTGGTATAAGAGTATATTCCACAAATGTAATCCAGGTTGCGTCGTGGAGAAAGTTAATTCGTTATTAACCAGGCAACTGAAAGATACTGGACCAATAATGTTTGCAGATTATTATTATTAGATCATTTGTCATTGTAAATGGTCAAATATCCACATTATTCATTCTCATTCAAAAAGTCAAATGGAAGCTGAAATGGTGAGAGAAAAAAGAAGACAAACAACAGCAACGCAAAAGAAAGCAACGGGAGTCCTTAAGGAGTGATTAATAAATATATACATATATATTTTGTTTAGTAACTGTGGTTATTTTGGTGCACAAACTAACTAGTCCCGTTATGCTAACTTTTATATTATGTGTGAACTAATATTACTGTCCTGTGTAGAAATGTTAATCATCTAGTTCCAATAATATTAAAATTTATAATTGTAGTTTGTTGTAACTACACGTTTAAAGAACTTAAAATATCTATGTATGGTGAAAAAGAAGGTGTAAGAGTCAGGCGCAAAAGTGCATTGTCATCTTTGAGTAGTCTGGTGACTGAGGAGATGAACACTGGAAGTGTGTTTGCATCGCGCACATTAGCTGGTAGTCTATTCCAAATGACTGAAAACTTATTTAAGAAGAAGTTGTACCGCACGTAAGTCTGACAGTGCTCCATAGCAGCTAGGTTGTGATGATTTCTAAGATTGTAACTGACGACAGCGGTAGGTTTAGTTATTGGCTCGGAGGAATGCAAGAGAAGATTAGTTAGCTTGTAGTAAAAGATTAGGTTTAGCTTAAGGCGTCTTTTCCAGAGGGGTTCTAATCTTAGTCTTACGCATCGCTCATCGTATTCCAGACTACTTTCTAAACCAAGAGTTCTTGAGGTAAACTACCGTTGCACTCCCTCTAATTTAAGCTTGTCATTTTGTCTTAGTCCGCTAAGAATAAACGTGCAGTATTCTAAGATAGGTCGGACACATACTTTGTATAATAAAACCCTAGTTTCACAACAAAAGAAATTGCGTGTTATGCATCCTATCAGCCTACGCGTTTTACGTCTGGCATAATCAGTCTGTTCAGCGAACGTTAGGTTACTAGAGTATCTAATACCGAGATCTACGACTGAATTGAGCTTAGCTAGTATTCGCCCATTTATTTCAAGAGTTAGATCAAGCTTACTGTTGCCGATACAAATCCAGCCGCATTTGTCAACGTTAAAATTTAGGCAGGATTCAGCACACCACGTTGCAAGGCTACTTAGTTCAAGATGTATTTTATCTACCATATCGCTTAACTCATGAGTGTAGCAGGAGTAGACGACTTTGAGGTCGTCAGCATATAGGAATGGTTTACCTGAGGTGAAGCACTTGCAAATGCTGTTAATGTGAACTGTGAATAAAAGTGGACCTAGAACACTACCTTGCACAACCCTACTTGAGATCTGCCTAGGGTGAGACAATACAGATCCAACTTTGGTTATTTGTACCCTGTTGCTTAGAAATGATTTTAACCAGTTCAGTAATGGGTTGCGAATTCCACAAGAGTACAGCTTCTCAAAGAGAATACTGTGAGATACCATGTCAAATGCCCTAGATATATCGAAGTATAGAACAACGACTAGCTTACGTGCTTCGCGACTACTAGTGATGCAGTTGAAAAAGTCAAATTGGCAAGTAACGCAGGATCTGTTTTTGAGAAATCCGTGTTGAGACCTTGTAACAAGATCTTCCCTAATTAGGTAGTCTGACAATTGATCTTTTACAGCTTTCTCCATGATTCGTGAGATAACTGGATGTGTGAAATTGTGCTGTGGGTATGCTTGTGGTGTGTTGGTTTTCCTGTTTGTTTTCCATTTCAGCTCTGTCCCAGTGACCCAGTGTCAATGTAGTTGAAGATTGAACGATCAATTCACGGTTGTTTGCTCAAACCCGACGTCCCCAATTTTCGCGGAGGCATCAATACGACAGTCATCGTCTCATCGGTCGCTGTTCAGAAAGAAGTCAGTAGAAAACCGTCAGGAGTAATATTGTGATTTATTATTGTAATGTTTGTTCACAGACCTTAGTGGAAACATTTTTTATATGTTGGTGTAACAATAAAGAATCCTCGAGTCAACAATTGGTGTTTTGGTTTTTTTCGTCCACCATTACTAAGCGTTTCTGAGAAACTTCAAGGAACAGCGTGAGCCTGAGAGTAGCAAGAGCTGGGCATTAACGGTTTACGAGATGTGGCTGACAGGGAGCATTCAATCTTTTTAATTCAAGCTTAATCAAAGTGCTCATTCTCTAAACACCAGATTTATTTTTCATTTTGAACAACCTTTTTTTCACAGCGGAGCTTTTTGAGTTGAGAAGAGCAGAAGCCATCGAATTTTAATAGGATTTTCTCTTTTGGACAACAAACATCAAGACTGAAATTAAGATAATATGTTATGTTGGTAATTGTGTTATCAAGAGCTTGTTCAGTAAATAAATCCCAGTTTGTGTCTTTTAACATGGACCTAAATTCAGTATGTTGTCATGGGAGTAACATCTGTGTTGTGTTTTATTTCCAAGGTATGCGAAGACCCTTTTGTTCTGCTTTCCATGTACTTTGGGCAATATTCTTATGATACAGTGATCTGAATTTAGTAGCGGGACTCTTTTTCGAGCTTCAAATATTCCTGCGTTATTTGTAAACACAAGATCAAGGGTTTTATCCATTCTAGTCGCGAAGTTGACAATGTTATCGTGTCCAAGTGAAAGTAGGAAGCTGTGATCACTAGAATTGAAATCCGCAATAAATATAGACAGGGAATTTCCGAAGGAGGTGGCAGCAATACATTTCGGTCAGGAAACAGAATAACTCCTCGCCAATACATACAGGATATAGAATGAAGTATGCAGGAGAAGAACTTTATCACTGAATTAGTCAGTGGGTTTCGAAATGCAACTGTCATCATATTTCCATTGTTTCTTAGATATCCAGGTTTATTGGAGCTGTATTGGCAGCGATTTGGATCTGTCAGCATGATCAACATGTGGATGAATATCCGCATGTGTTCTGTAAATCGTTTGCCTTGCGTATTTAGTTGACTCCTTTTCTTGTGGAGTTTGATTAGTCCGCGATTTTGATATATTCCGCAAAGTATCGCCGTGATCATGGGACATATACTCATGCTTTAAATGCATTACTTTGCTGACTCCAACCACCACTGAGTATAAGCAACCGGAATTGTGGATTTCTATATTTCTCAAAAAATACCCTGTCAATGGAGTAGAAGATTGAACGATCAATTCACGGTTGTTTGCTTAAAATCAACTTCCCCAATTTTCGCGGAGGCATCAATACGACAGTCATCGTCTCATCGGTCGCTGTTCAGAAAGAAGTCAGTAGAAAGCCGTCGGAAGTAATATTGTGATTTATTATTGTAATATTTGTTCACAGACCTTAGTCCTACTTTATTTATATGTTGGTGTAACAATAAAGAATCCTCGAGTCAACAATTGGTGTTTTGGTTTATTCGTCCACCATTACTAAGCGTTACTGAAAAACTTCAAGGAACAGGGTGAGCCCGAGCGTAGAAAGAGCTGGGCATTAACGGTTTACGAGACTTGGCTGACAGTGCCTGACGGTAGAAACAGATTCTGGCAGATTCAAACAGTTGGTGGAAGTTTGGATAGTCACCATTCATCTCTCCTGGTGCCGGCCAAGTCCTCTTTGAACAAGCAATATCTGGAATTTTTCTGGAATTGGGTCAAGTTCAACAATGCCTGGGTCAAAGAAGGGACAGAGTGTCTTGGATGCAAACAGGAAAGTAAGTCATGGTGACTTGTCTGTTAATTGTAACGATGTGTCTGATGTTAAGCATGACATGGTTGATGTTACTGTTTCGCCGTTCAGGGATAATAGGAACATCAAACTCCCTAAATTAGAACCACGGTAATTTCATGGAAACCCAGCTGATTATTTACAATTTGTAAAGGAGTTTGAGATCATGTTGAGTAGTTTTCTATCAAGTGATGAATTGAAGTTAATGTATTTGATGAGATATTGCACTGGAGATGCTGCAAGAGCTATACAGTGTTGTAAGTTTATGAAGCCAAAAGAGGGCTACGATGAGGCTATGAGCATATTACGTCAAAGGTTTGGAAGACCTTCGATGATTGCAGGGAAATTATTCGAGGCTGTTAAGGGTAATGGTGGTCAATTACAGGATGACTCCCAGGCACTCACTGAGTTTTTAGATAATTTGCTAATTTACAAGAATGCAATGATTTCGATGAATCGAATGAGTGACCTCAACTCGAGTTTTATACTAGAAGTAATAGCAAGACGTCTACCTACTCGACTGCAAAGGAAGTGGGTGAAGATGAGCTCCGGTATGGAGGATGAGGGTATCGAGCCAAAATTTGATGATATCCTGAAACTGGTAAACGATAGTGCCAATCAATCTATGAGCAAGTTCGGCAGTATATCTAGGGCATTTGACATGGTATCTCACAGTATTCTCTTTGAGAAGCTGTACTCTTGTGGAATTCGCAACCCATTACTGAACTGGTTAAAATCATTTCTAAGCAACAGGGTACAAATAACCAAAGTTGGATCTGTATTGTCTCACCCTAGGCAGATCTCAAGTAGGGTTGTGCAAGGTAGTGTTCTAGGTCCACTTTTATTCACAGTTCACATTAACAGCATTTGCAAGTGCTTCACCTCAGGTAAACCATTCCTATATGCGTCGGTGGTATAGCGGTTAGGACGCTCGCCGACCATGCACATGGTCCGGGGTTCGATCCCCGGCTGACGCACACCTTTACCTCTCTAAGCCAGAAATAATTCTGGTAAAGAGGAAAGGTTGGGCATGAGGCTAGCAACCCCATCCTGTAAAATAAACTCTGCTACAGAAACTTCAAGCTACTAGCTTGAAGCCCTATGTTCCACTGGGGAACGTGAAGGAAAAATTATTATTATTATTATATGCTGACGACCTCAAAGTCGTCTACTCCTGCTACACTCATGAGTTAAGCGATATGGTAGATAAAATACATCTTGAACTAAGTAGCCTTGCAACGTGGTGTGCTGAATCCTGCCTAAATTTTAACGTTGACAAATGTTGCTGGATTTGTATCGGCAACAGTAAGCTTGATCTAACTCTTGAAATAAATGGGCGAATACTAGCTAAGCTCAATTCAGTCGTAGATCTCGGTATTAGATACTCTAGTAACCTAACGTTCGCTGAACAGACTGATTATGCCAGACGTAAAACGCGTAGGCTGATAGGATGCATAACACGCAATTTCTTTTGTTGTGAAACTAGGGTTTTATTATACAAAGTATGTGTCCGACCTATCTTAGAATACTGCACGTTTATTCTTAGCGGACTAAGACAAAATGACAAGCTTAAATTAGAGGGAGTGCAACGGTAGTTTACCTCAAGAACTCTTGGTTTAGAAAGTAGTCTGGAATACGATGAGCGATGCGTAAGACTAAGATTAGAACCCCTCTGGAAAAGACGCCTTAAGCTAAACCTAATCTTTTACTACAAGCTAACTAATCTTCTCTTGCATTCCTCCGAGCCAATAACTAAACCTACCGCTGTCGTCAGTTACAATCTTAGAAATCATCACAACCTAGCTGCTATGGAGCACTGTCAGACTTACGTGCGGTACAACTTCTTCTTAAATAAGTTTTCAGTCATTTGGAATAGACTACCAGCTAATGTGCGCGATGCAAACACACTTCCAGTGTTCATCTCCTCAGTCACCAGACTACTCAAAGATGACAATGCACTTTTGCGCCTGACTCTTACACCTTCTTTTTCACCATACATAGATATTTTAAGTTCTTTAAACGTGTAGTTACAACAAACTACAATTATAAATTTTAATATTATTGGAACTAGATGATTAACATTTCTACACAGGACAGTAATATTAGTTCACACATAATATAAAAGTTAGCATAACGGGACTAGTTAGTTTGTGCACCAAAATAACCACAGTTACTAAACAAAATATATATGTATATATTTATTAATCACTCCTTAAGGACTCCCGTTGCTTTCTTTTGCGTTGCTGTTGTTTGTCTTCTTTTTTCTCTCACCATTTCAGCTTCCATTTGACTTTTTGAATGAGAATGAATAATGTGGATATTTGACCATTTACAATGACAAATGATCTAATAATAATAATCTGCAAACATTATTGGTCCAGTATCTTTCAGTTGCCTGGTTAATAACGAATTAACTTTCTCCACGACGCAACCTGGATTACATTTGTGGAATATACTCTTATACCAATGGAAAACTTATAACATAACTGATCGTATCTGTAAAATTAGCTTCCTTGTTACCCAATTTGGATATAAATCAAATCAAAAATAAGATTCGGATTTGTACACACCCAGGTTATATTGAGGAATTTCTTCAAGCTTTATTTTTTCCCAAGTATTTTTAATCCATCCAAAACTTACTTGGGTTTTTTTGTTAATGCGAAGTTATTATTCCTATATTTCATGACGTGCTCCATTGAATGACTGGTTATCATATTGTTCCCACAGACCTAAAAAAATGGCATGCATTTTCATGTAAATTTATATGTTTATATGAGAATATACATTATTATAATTATTATTAAAACAAAAACGCCAGCAACCACGTAACTTAACCATAAACCGAATTTATGAAATTTAATTAATGCTTATCCATGCCTGTATATTTGGTGTGTCCTACACAAGTAGGAAAAAATGTGTACTTTATTAAAACATTATTATTAATTATGATTGCTAATCGTATATGTAATTTATCATATTGATGATGCCTGTAAACTGGCGTCTCTCATGTACAAAATGAGAATATACTATTATTATTATTATTATATTGAATCTCACCCCTAGAATAGAGCAGACTGAGGGAAAAACGCAATCATTGATGACGAATAGGCCTCAGAGAGGTGGATATCGAGAAGGCTCCATGATGTCTAGTATTGTATATAAACTTAGTGAGTGCAACAGGTTTCGTAGTACATCCTCAACAGATAAGTTACAAGATGCAAGACAAACACGGTTGTGTTTCACACGTTTGCAAGAGGTGCGTACAAAGGTGAACTGTGAACCTGTGAGCAAGTTCAGTGATAAGCTAAATGTAAACTCCAGGCATGACTCCGAATTTTGTGACGATAACGGTTTGGTCAGGAAGTCTGTAGTTGCAACTGGTAAGCCATTGTTTAATAGAGAGTCACAGAATAGAGTTACTGCTTCAGAGTGCAGTTCTGACCCTACAAGTTTACAAGGTATTACTAGCGAGAGTGAAGTTATAAGACCTTTTAGTGTTTGCGAGGAGGAACCAAAATTGTCTACTTCTGTTATTAAAGAGTCTGAAAATGATAAAGTTGACGGTAAAGTGAATATTCGTGATAATGATAATGATACTTCACATTTGTCTTTGGTTGATCATGATGAGATGAGGGATATGCCTACTACTGCTAAGTTGAACAAAGTTTCTGTACAACTTGAACGTGAAGTAGAAATAAATGCAGTTGCAGAAGGCATGCATACTTGTGAGACCGTTAGTGGGAGTTATCAGCATGTAGCCCACCTATCATCAGATGCTAGTGCTAAACCGGAGCTGATAGTAAAAGACAGCAGTGGTAGTGGTCTTGCAGGTAGACAAATTTCTGAAAGTTGATCAACAACAGCTTTTAATCCACCGATAACTTCATCAACTGATATCAATCAGTCGTCGTTGGTGCTGTCATCCACAATGAAAAAGACGCCCATCAACTCAAGTATCTTGTCCAATGACTATGATAGTATCAGTTCGTTTGAAAGGACGAATATCAATGGTCAGTTTAGTGAGGATAAGCCAAGTGTAAAGGAGAGAGTTATTGTTAAATTGACTTGCACGAATAAAGGCATTTCTAGTTTCAAGTTACTATTTGAATGCTATTATCCTTGGTGTAAATTACTCTGTTTCTATACTTGGTTGATGAGATATGTCGTGTGTTTGTTGGTCATCTATATTCTACGATACAATGACATGGGCGTGTTGCCGTTCAGATTTGAGGATATGGATGACACAAGGAAGTCAGTAAATGAACTCTGCGACGATTTTCCAACCTAGAGCGACAACCTGAGAAGGGTTGTAGGCGTACTGCTGTAAGTCCTACAATTCTTCAAAGGGTAGCGCATCAATGAGCAGTCCAATGTGCTTGGTGTGTGATCTTGTACATATGTTCACATTGTATATACTGAATTGGTATCATTTATCATCTAGCTGTTGGTAATTCTGTTTGTGTCCGGACGACTTCCACTTGGATCATCAACCTGAGAAGGAATGTAGGCGTACTGCTGTAAGTCCTACATTTCTGCAAGGGTAGTTCGTCAAGGCAGAATCCACCACATTTGATGTATTGATTGTACATATGTTTGTGTTAAATAGTTGTGTGAGTTCCAATTGATGTAATTGTTGGTTATTCTGTTTGTGTCCGGACATTCCACAACTTACAATGGTCAACCTGTGAAGGTTTGTAGGCGTACTTGTGTTAGCCCTGCGATTCTTCAAGGGTATTCAATAAAGATGTGATCCGCGAGTTTTTGTGTACAGTTTGTATATACATGTGGTGTGTCATATCAATTGGTGTTTTTTGGATTCATTGTGTTTACTCGTTGTTTTCGTACCTTGTTGTTATTGCATAATTTTGTTAAAATTTTCGTCGTGATTACTTCCAAAGTTGTGTCCACTCTTCTACAACCGTGAATGAATTGGTTGATGTTAAGGACAGCAGATGGGTCGTAAACGCCGGGGAGGCTAGGCTATTGCTGAGAATGAAATGCACACGGAGATAATTGTTAGCTGCGGTCCGACACGCCGGGGAGAAAGAGTGTAAACGACTGAGGCTCGCATGCGTCACCGCTATTAGAACTGAGGCAGAATGAGTGACAAGCGATTGAAGTGGTAATTGGTAGTGAGTAGATACGAGGATGTGCGTAGAGTATCATGAGTTGGTGCTATGGTCACGTTGTATTCTGCAAGAGTCATTCTAGTAAGTGGCGATTGTGTTGCAAGATGTCAAGAGGAGGTCTCTGTCTGGAGGCGCAGGTCGTCAGCGATGTGTGAGATTGTGCTGTGGGTATGCTTGTGGTGTGTTGGCTTTTCTGTTTGTTTTCCATTTCAGCTCTGTCCGTGTGACCCAGGTTCTCGCGATGGCATCCAAGTCAACGTGCATTGATCGTGAAGGAAAAAAGGGGTTGGATCCCTATTTTGCCGGGGAGTGTCAATGTAGTTGAAGATTGAACGATCAATTCTTGGTTGTTTGCTTAAAATCAACTTCCCCAATTTTCGCGGAGGCATCAATACGACAGTCATCGTCTCATCGGTCGCTGTTCAGAAAGAAGTCAGTAGCAAACCATCAGAAGTAATATTGTGATTTATTATTGTAATATTTGTTTTCAGACCTTAGTTCACTTATTCTTTTCATATGTTGGTGTAACAATAAAGAAATATCAAGCGGCAGATCGGTGTTTTGGTTTTTTCGTCCGTTACAACTAAGCGTTTCTGAAATCTTCAAGGAACAGGGTGGGCCCGAGCGTAGCGAGAGCTGGGCATTAACGGTTTATGAGAAGTGATTGACATACCCATTTATTCATAAGTAAAAACACTGTTTTTGTTCCGCGAAGAAATTTCTTCTCAACGCCTTCATTTTCAAGCTGTACAGTTGTATTTATATTGCAGAAAAAGGTTATTAAGTGGCACTAAATAATTGCTCAGTCAATGTACGTATATATGTGATAAAATTTATAAGGAGTAGAGTTGAAGTGGATTCACCACATACAATGAAGGTATCATCAACATATCTTTTATACATAAACAGACTATCGATGGTTTCCTTTAGTGGGCCATTCTCTATGCTAGCCATGAAAACGTCCGCTAAGAGCGGTCCTAAAGGAGACCCCATGGAGACTCCATTCCTTTGGTTGTAGATGACATCATTAGATCTAAATTGCACATTCAGTGTGCATCTCAATAGCAGCTGTTTAAGATAATCAGTTGGTAAGCCAATGTTCATGCTATTTGAATCAATATACTCGCTTAGATAGCAGATAGTGTCTACTAGTGGTACATTTGTGAACAATCAACAAATATCTAACGAAATCATATGCTTACCAGTCACATTAATTTCGTCAACACAACTGACGAAGCCAAAAGTGTCGGAAAGACTATGTTTGCATAGATTTAATCTAACTGGTTCCAGAATTTCCGCAAGCCATTTAGCGGTAGAGTGATACGGTGAATTCAGCATATCCAATACAGGTCGCAGAGGGACACCATCTTTGTGCACCTTTGGGAGACCATATAAACGAGGGATAGTTGAACCAGATGGTTTAAGCTGTTCATACATATATGGAGTAATGATGCATTCTTGCTTCAATTTCGTCAAAGTTTTAGATAATTCCTTCTCAATATTATCTGTCTTGTCCTTTTGATCGGGTGGTTTTAGAAATTTTTCTTCATCACTCAGGATGGTACATAATTTATTGACATAATCATCACGATTAAGAATAGCAATACCTGATCCCTTGTCTGGACGAATCAGTATTATGTTTCTGTTGTTAAGCAATTCATTTAGTTGTCTTTTGTGTTCTTTTGATAACATTTGTCGTTGTCTGCCTTGCATTCTTTGGTACTGGTAATAACAATGAAGTAATGAAGATTTGAATTGTTCGACGTCTTCGCTAGACATTGGACTCAAGTCATGTGTTTGATTCGTGAGATTTTCAAACTGAACTTTTGTGTCTAATTCGTTGACTCTGGACGAAACAGTAGAGAACTTTAGACCCAGAGATAGGATTCGCATTTAAATATCCGACAAAGTTAAATTAGAATAGTTAAAAACGTATTTCTCTGGCGAATCCGGAAACTTAAAGTGAGATTCGATTGTTTTACAACTTTTCAGTATATTTATTTTAACATCTTCAGATCGTTTCTTTATAACGTCAGAAATATAATCCTCAAACAGGCTACATTCTGTCTCTGTCAGTTCAAACAAGAAATGCCTACGTTGAGATACGTTATTCCGGAAAATACCCATTGAGTCATGAAGAAAATAAAAGACGGATTGAGCGAAGAAAATTTTCTTTATCGACGAAATCATCTTCAGAGGCTGTACAGTCGTATTTATACTTAGGAGAATGTATAGTGGTCTATTATTGAATAATAGGGGGTGACATAATTGCTGTAATTAATCATAAGTGGCTTTAGAGGTGAAAATTAAAAGTTGTAAATTACATGGTACTTGACGGAACAAAGATAGAAGTTAGAAAAGGTTAAAATTGCTCTTGAGTGAGAATAAAGTTATTAGAGTGTCAATTTAACAAGCGTGAAGGTGTGAAAATATATGAAATTGATAATAGTGAATTAATTATTAAAGCAAAAGCAAACTACAAGTAAAATTAAAGATTAAGAACAAAATCAAAAATATTTTTTAACAGGGAAGGATAAGTGAAGAGGTTAAGACCAAGGTAGAATAAGAGACTGGACAAACTTTTTCTGTATACAGAGATCAGGGTTGTATTGATGTATTGCCAGCGCCTCCGCCATACACAAAAGCCGGAACCTGACGCCCTTTGTACAATTTGGCTTCACTTTGTAGATGATGTTGAAAGACGACTCTGGTGGAGCTACGTGGCCTGAGTTCACCAAATGCTCGAGAATTGAGCTAGTAATTGTCTTGTATTGTCCTAAGTATAAATACGACTGTACAGCCTCTGAAGATGATTTCGTCGATAAAGAAAATTTTCTTCGCTGAATCCGTCTTTTATTTTCTTCAAGATACGTTATTCTCAAGTTCCGGAAGACGCGTTTGTATGGCATCGATCAGGCTCAACGCATGACGCTTAAGATTTCGACCGTTTGGATTAATATGATTACGGCGTAAAATTTTCCAGTAAAATTTTGGATATTCTCCATTCTTAATGCAGCTTTTGAGAGTATCAGAATCAGCATTCGCTTCCGCAAGCTTGATAGAACATCGTAGAAACTCACTAAGTCCCTTTGCTGTCAATCGGTCCTTGCACGCATTTTAATCTCGGAAAATATCCATTTATTCATAAGTAAAAACACTGTTTTTGTTACGCGAAGAAATTTCTTCTCAACGACTTCATTTTCAAGCTGTACAGTTGTATTTATATTACAGAAAAAGGTTATTAAGTGGCACTAAATAATTGCTCAGTCAATGTACGTATACATGTGATAAAAGTTATAAGGAGTATAATTCTTCGATAATGTAGATAGAGTATCCCCGCATTTTTTCGTAAAGTAGACTATTTGGTGACGAAGATAACCAACCAACAGCAACAACAACAAGCAGCACCAATCACTATTGATAAGAGAAATTTGAAAGAGGTTGCTTCTTTTACTTACCTAGATAGCCAGCATTGCTTCAGCTTCAGGAAGGCAGCACGGATGAGGATGTGAAAACCAGCCAGAGTCGGAGAGGGAGAGTACACCTTCATCATCCTGAAATCAATTTGGAAACTTCCATTCCGCAGTGTAAAGAACAAGATTTGAATTTGCAACACAAATGTTAAGTCAGTCAGTCCCCCTATACGGTTCAGAAACTTGCATTACGCGTCTCTCACGTAAAGCATTTCCAACAGTCAGGTTCAGAATTATATCAAAAAATTCATCCTTTGATGGTACCATATTGAAGATGAAATAGTCGGCCAGAAAGAAACGCCACCAATAAACTATGGAAACAAACCAACCAAAACATACTTCACAACAAACATATGTTGTTGGGAATGGAGACGGATTGGTCATACGCTAAGGAGACCGTCGAATGACTTATTATGCCAGTCCACAGCTTGAGGGAAAGGTGAATGGGAAACGGCTAGTGCGGCTGGGGTCTGAGGGTGACATGCAGATGAACATGTGGGGAAGAAGAAATGAGAGACTGTGGGCAATCGTGAAGCCAACGTAAAGGGACTGCAGAAAATGGTAAAAATGGAGACGTTCTGTTGAGGCTCTACGTTCCACCGTGAACCAAGGGGACCAATAATAATAAATAATAACTGAATTCTCGTTCTAACCAGCGTGCAGCGCTTGCGTGATCACCCTAATTAACGCTATTCTCTCCATCTCAGGTCATTTCTAGTCAGTCAATGCTTCATGGACGTCTATGAACTGTTGCGCTACAGGTGTTCAGTTTCTGCGTGAATAATCCTTCCTTATTATTTTGGAAATTAGCCGCTTTCCTCACATTATCCACATATCCATAGTCAACAAGGATTGTATTTTGTCAACTGGAACTACATATGGCATTCACTCGTGAAATCAACAACCGGAATCTTTGGTTACCCTCTCTAACCACGTGGAACTCAGGATTTTATTCACAGCAAGCTCTGTAAAGGAAAGTCTGACTTTTTTGCAATATATATATATATATATCTGTTTATCGTTGTTGTTTTGACACTTCTATAGCAGCTATCTTTTTTGTGTCCTCAAGACATTTTTCCCGGAAACTGTAAAATTTCTTGTTTCTGTAATGGTTAAGTCTATCAAACGTGTTAATAATAATAATAATTTATTTTCATATAAACATAAATTTACATGAAAATGCATGCCATTTTTACAGGCACGATCAAGGATGATATAATGTCAAATCTTAAATTGTCTACAAGTTAATAATGTTTCAACAGTTAAATATTTGATATATATATAAATACACATTGTCTGAACTAGGCTGTATAGTTATTGAATTGTACAATTGTCCTCCAGGTTGAGCGGGAAAATCGACTTCGTTTCGTTTTCATCCCGTGGTTGTAGGCATACGATAACCAACCAATATTGAGGTAAGTACAACGTTTACAAGGAATTGGAAGCTGTTTTAGAAAAATTAAAGTGCTGTGGTGAAACATTAAAGTGTAATAGATTAAGTGAGTGAAATATATCATTAATAAACACATTTATATAGAAAACAGAATGGGGAAGTAATTAATCCTTAGGCCGACAACGTTCATTTGCAATGTATAATGAAACCAATATATTTTATACTATCATGATGTCCACTTTTGGCTTTAATACAATTATTTTCAAGCCAGTTGTTTTTATTTCATGTCTTTTTTTCTATTTGGTGCACAACCGTACCCTCCAGAGAATAGGAATAGAATAAGTCGAATCAAATTCATAAAGAGCTATAAAATGTTAGGTTTAATGGAATATAATGAGAATCAAGTAAAGACGTTATTAGAAAATAAGTGAGACAAGATATTGTGAAGTGGTATTTAAAGATCTGACAATGGATAGCAAGTTAATTTATAAGATGCCCCATAAATCTGTGCAGATCCCACGTGGTCGCATCTCAACAATAGGCTGAGCGAATGGTATATATTTAAAGGTAGAAGCATTATCTGTCAAGGCGTTCACTATTATCTTTTTCAAGATAAAGATCTAAGCCCTCATAAAAATCAGAAATATCTCGAGCCTTTAATTTGTATATTGCTGTTCCTGCAGAATGGGGCGATTCACCTTAGTGACCACCACCATATCTACTGATCAGCTAACGCCACCCTCCCTCCTTTTTTGATGTTAGGCTCTGAGACTATGATTATTATGGCTACCGCAAATATATTGCTTGGTACCAGACATGTTCGTACCCCATATTCCATCTCCCTAGCTTTCTTAATGAGTGCTTCCAATAGGTCTCCACGTACATCTTTACGAACATATTATATATGTGTGCATGCATCCTGATGAACAGATTACTTTATAAGAAGTTAAAACCTTAAAGAGTAAAACGAATAGGTATTGTGAATAGTGGAGCAAGATTTAGCAGAATACTATAGTTAAGGTTCAATTTAGGTAGTATGGACTGAAGGTAAGGTCGGTTGGCAGGACTTAGTGTACTAAATTTTCATGACAGTCTTATATATAGTAAACATCTGACATTGCAAAGTAACGTGTCTAGACATATTATAAAAAGATATTAACACAGAACCAACGAAATTTTGGCGTTTTTTAACAATACTGCAGTGTGTGTATACTGAAGAATGGTGGTTAGTCTACAGGGAGCCGTAGAGTAAATCAAACCATATATGATAAGAGTATAATCAATAATATAGTTCGTATATCAAATATTACACTAGGTTCAATAATTGAGTGTTATAAGGGAAACAAGCGTGGTAAAGCAAGAGAACATTTGATGCATAAATATTTTAAGTATTTTAATATCCATCTAATTTAAGAGTTGAACATGCATGATTAATAAGTATTATTATATTAGTATATACATATGTAAAACGTTAAAAGGTGTGGATGCTATTACAATTATTTCCAGTGTTACTTTCACCAACACAACTTAGTGAAAATTATAGAGAATAGAAATCAGTAAATTAGTTAACGTTCGCTGCGTGAGTATTAGAGTCGAGATATACGTATGTGACTATACTGAAGACTGGACTGGCCTTCAATTTCCGTTCTACCAACAGTTGTGGTCTTTTAGACGAGCTAGGGTGGACATGTTAAAGTGTCTTTCTAGGCTCCGTTTGAACCCATCAGGGTTTTCACAACATCTTATTTCAGGTGGTAGTTGGTTCCAAAGAGTGCAATATTTTATGGTGAAAAAGTTTGCCCTAATGGATTTTCTGTGGGTAGCCACCTTGACAAGGTAGTCGTGGTTTCGCAGCTGATATGATTTAATATTTTCCCAAGTTATGGATGAGTTACTGTAGCAGTGTTTCCTAATGACTTTGAAGAGTAGAAATAGGTTGCACTTCACTCTCCTTAACCACAGAGGCTCTAATTTCAGACGTACACACCTGTCAACATATTCCACTTGTTGGTCGAACCCTATTATGCGTTTCGTGAGGAATCTCTGGACACTTTCGATTTTTTTTCTGTCTACAGTCCTGAGGTTACTAAATAGGAGAGCACAATATTCAAGTTTGGGACGGATACATGTCCTATATATAGCTAATCTTGCTTCTTGGGTGTAGAAGTTACGCAGTACAAAGCCAGTAAGTCGTTTACAGTCAGATACAACCTTATTTGCGTGATCGGAAAAGGATAAATCTGAGTATGTTATCCCGAGGTCTGTGACTGTGTTCAGTTTTGAGAGGAGCTTACCGTACATATATAGGCACATTATCGGTTTCCAGCGTCCAAGGTGGGTTATACCGCACTTGTCTGGGTTGAAAGTCAGTTGCCACTTTTCGCTCCAATCGCCTAGATCATTTAAGTCTTGTTGGATCTTGCTTTCGACGCTCATATCACCGTACCCATAATCATATACTATCTTGAGATCATCTGCAAAAAGGTATGGCTTGCCATACTTGATTACAGAGACTATGTCATTTATAAATAAGAGGAATAGAATAGGGCCAAGAACACTACCTTGTATTACACCACTGGTTATCGGCTTTGAGGAAGACAACTGGTGGTTGATTTTGACTAATTGCTCTCTTTCTGTGAGAAAAGAACTTATCCATTTGTGAAGATTTCCGGTTATTCCGTAGGATTGGAGTTTTGTTAGGAGTCTGATATGTGGGACTTTATCGAAGGCCTTGCTAACGTCAAGAAACAATGTTGTTACCGAACGCCCATTATCAATGCTTTGTGTGATGTAGTCAAAATAATCTAAGTGGCAAGTAATGCACGACCTTCTACTTAAGAAACCGTATTGGGATGGGGATAGTAGGTCATTTGACAGCAAGTACTGAATGATTTGAGTCTTAACTATCTTTTCCATTACACGTGAAACTACAGACGTGATGTTGATGGGGCGGTAGTTGTTGATATCAGCTATAGGCCCGTATTTATGGATAGGTACAATATAAGACTTCTTCCAGCAGTTAGGGTATGTCCCATCGCTTAATGAAATTGAGTATAACTTGAGTAAGAGTAAACTCATGTCATTACCACCTTTTTTCAGCAGAACGGAAGATATACCGTCTGGGCCAGTAGTGTTACTAAGCTTAAGATTTGCGACAGCTTTATCGATCTCATGTGTGGTGAAAATTATGTCACTTAAACATTCGTCTGTTTTACGTGGGAAATCCACGACTTCATCGTTCTCTAAGGTGTATAATCTGGCGAAGTGCTTGCTAAACAGTTCACATATCGCCTCATTATTTTCGTAAGCAATGCCGTCTAAGTATATTATTTTCGGATAGGGTGTTTTGGAGTTCATCAACCTACTTTTAAAAAGTTTGGCTATTTCTCCTGAGTTATGCGGTGCATGAATGGCCTGCATTTCTTTGTTTCTGAGGCCTATATTTCTCAACTCTTCAATTCTACTGAGAAGGGACGTTATGGCAATTAATGACGATAAGTCATGATATCTGTAGTATTTTATTGAGTGCTTACGTAGACTTCTTCTAAACGATGTCGGAATATAATCACTTTGGGGGAATCTGAAGTTAAGAATCTTCTCGGGTGCAATGACGTCGTGAATTGAGTTAATATTCTGATAGAAGTTGTTAAGAATTGCATCTAAGGACTGGTTCGAAAAGTACGAGTCCCAATTAGAACATCTAATTAGGTGCTGATACAAGTCCCAGTCAGCATGTGTGTACAATCTCATAGGTATCTGGCCAGCTTCATCTCTGCGTTTTGTTTCAGGAAAGATGTCAAAAGAACAAACTACTATTCTATGGTCACTACCTGGAAATTCATGTCCAACATGTACGGTAGATGGCGTTATGTTGTTCGTGAAAATAAGGTCTAGGATATTTGCGGATCTAGTGGGTGAATTTATGTGTTGTGTCCACCCTCCTGTGACGATGGAATTTATGAGATTATCGTACCTTTGGGGTCCTCGGAGTGAAGACCATGATACTTCTGGCAAGTTGAAATCGCCTCCGATAATTTTATAACTGAAAGGAAGATTGGCTGTAACATTAAAGATATTGCTAAGCATATTATCATATTCCCTGCTGGATGAAGGGGGCCGGTACACACAACCCACAAGTATAGGTTTACTTCTGACAACTTTTATTTCGACCCAGATCGAGTCATTGAGTTGTGACAGAATTGGGTTACTAAACTGGGTTGCACACATGGATTGTTCACAGTAAATTAGTGTTCCACCCCCACGACCTGTCCGTCTGTCCCCGCGAAAAAGGTTGTATTTATCAATCCTTAGGCTGTCATTGGAGATTTCACTTGTGCACCAGGCTTCGGTGATCATAATCAATGACGGTCTGCATATAGAAGCTATTGTACTTAGTGCTAAATGTTTGCTTAGAACTGATCTCGTATTTACTAGGATAATAGATAAACACTGGCTATGTGGTTTCAGTGAGCGGACAACATCTTGGTAAAATAATCCGTGAGTATCCTCTATATACATGTTATCAGACTCATTTACCAATATCTTTGGATCGTAGGAAGACTTCAGGTAGATTTTTGAGGTGGTAGTCAGGGATGGGCTTACGTTTGGATATGGTATGCAGTGAGAGACACCTGTGTGATAATCAGATATTAATATTTTAGAGATATTAGTATCCGCGTTTGGTGTCGACACTGTGTCAGCTATCTCCCGGGAAATATGCCTTGCCGTTAGCACCGTTAAGAGACTGATATCCAATACTAGCCAACCAGCTCCGTTGACGATTCTACACTTTTTACACCAGCCACACCCAGAGTTATGGTATCTGATATCATGGAGGAATCGACAGAGAATGCGGCTTGTAGCAAAATGATTTACTGACACTTCAGAAGTCAATAGCAGAACTACAGAGCAAGTTTGACAGCATTATGCCTCTCACGCAACTGTGTGACCCATCACAAAACACCTGTCTTGAATCACTAATCAAATCCGAGCGCATAATTAACTATTTGGCTGAAGAAGCCTTAAGAGGATTATGTCTTCACACAACGTCCTGGTCCATAACATTCCAGACAGAGAGCCGGTCGCCAAACTTAAGACTTCGTGTCTAAAGGCTTGTAATATATCGTTGACAGAATGTCAGGTTTTGCGTCATCCCGAGAAATCTGCAAACCGCTCATGTCCGGTACTTTTCAACTCTAGGTCTACTGAAGAGGCCAGGAATTTTCTGAAATCCGGCAAGACAACAGGATCTTTAACACCCGACACTGACATTAGGGTTGCACCCGATTTAAACCATGTCATGGACGATGCCGCTCAGGAATACTGAATGCCGATTACTCTAATAGGACAACTGTAGATGACGTTCCATGCGTAATTTCGTCTATTGAAATACCTGATGACCACATGCATCAGACATTTTCGTAAGCAAAGGCTGCTGTTAGCTGCTGTTAAGGAGGGAGGGTGGCGCTAGCTGATCAGTAGATATGGTGGTGGTCACTAAGGTGAATCGCCCCATTCTGCAGGAACAGCAATATACAAATTAAAGGCTCGAGATATTCCTGATTTTTATGAGGGCTTAGATCTTTATCTTGAAAAAGATAATAATGAACGCCTTGACAGATAATGCTTCTACCTTTAAATATATACCATTCGCTCAGCCTATTGTTGAGATGCGACCACGTGGGATCTGCACAGATTTATGGGGCATCTTATAAATTAACTTGCTATCCATTGTCAGATCTTTAAATACCACTTCACAGTATCTTGTCTCACTTATTTTCTAATAACGTCTTTACTTGATTCTCATTATATTCCATTAAAGCTAACATTTTACTAGCTCTTTATGAATTTGATTCGACTTATTCTATTCCTATTCTCTGGAGGGTACGGTTGTGCACCAAATAGAAAAAAAGGCATGAAATAAAAACAACTGGCTTGAAAATAATTGTATTAAAGCCAATAGTGGACATCATGATAGTATAAAATATATTGGTTTCATTACACATTGCAAATGAACGTTGTCGGCCTAAGGATTAATAACTTCCCCCTTCTGTTTTCTATATAAATGTGTTTATTAATGATATATTTCACTCACTTAATCTATTACACTTTAATGTTTCACCTCAGCACTTTAATTTTTCTAAAACAGCTTCCAATCCCTTGTAAACGTTGTATTTACCTCAATATTGGTTGGTTATCGTATGCCTACAACCATGGGATGAAAACGAAACGAAATCGATTTTCCCGCTCAACCTGGAGGACAACTGTACAATTCAATAACTATACAGCCTAGTTCAGACAATGTGTATTTATATATATATCAAATATTTAACTGTTGAAACATTATTAACTTGTAGACAATCTACGATTTGACATTATATCATCCTTGATCGTGCCTGTAAAAATGGCATGCATTTTCATGTAAATTTATGTTTATATGAAAATAAATTATTATTATTATTATTAAGCATTATATAACGATACTGATGCTGACACTGAAATGGTGGACATAGATGAAATAAAAGTCAAGAGCCCGAAGTCATCAAAACCCATCCCACTGGTGTTCCAACCATCACCTTACAAGTCAGTTACTCCTCAGTCTGACAATCCACACGTTGTGAAGCACCAGTCGAATGTAGCTACCCAAGTTGGCAAGTTTTCTAGGCGTTATGAAAAACGTCCAATTTCCATTTAGAAAACTAAAGCTCATGAGGTGTCCAAGCCACAGAAACCCTACACAGCACGTGCTGGCTCCCCTGTCAGCCATCATCAACCAGTTGATCATAAGAAAAGGGAAAAGGAAGTAAATAAATTAAATACTGGACCCGAAGCAAGAAAGCCCTTTGAGATGATAGAGACGAAAGCACATCTAAGCCATCTTTCTAAGAGAAAGTCAAATATGGTAGACCAAGCTCCTAGGAGTGGGCCTAATTGGTGTCAAGTGGAAAGCCATTTATATCCAACCACTAATCCTAGACAAACTGCACAGCAAGGTAGCAGGTATTATTCTGCGTATCCACTAAGTAAACCCCCTGTTAGCCAGCCCACTTGTAATGTTCAATCCACTGAACGTTATAGAAAATCCCCCAAACATCGGCCACAGATCACATTTAGCAAGCCAATAGAACCCATTCATACATCTTATGTATCTAGTAGGGAGCATGTGCCGATTTCTGCACAAAACTTGCTATGGCCTGATGAATACCCGAAACATACCAACACTTCATTCTTATACTGACAAAAAATTACCGAATACTCATACTGGTTATACCTTCGGACAGGATTTTCACCAGCGTCAGTTAACAGAAACATCTGGCATCATACATATAGCACACACGATATCAGATCAATTCCTCGCTGGTATAGCGAACAGTGCACGGCTAGGGCGAGGCGTATTTCCCGGGAGATAGCTGATACAGTGTCGACACCAAACGCCGACACTAATATATCCAAAATACCAGTATCTGATTATTACACAGGTGTCCCACTGCATACCCTATCCAAACGACAGATCATCCCTGACTACCACCTTACAAACATGCCTAAATTCTTCCTATAATTCAAAGATAATGGCTTCTGAGTCTAAAAACGTGTGCACAAAGGATATTCACGGAATACTTTATTAAAATGAATCCACTCACTAAAACCACGCAGCTATTGTTTATCTATCATCCTAGCGAATACCAGATCATTTCTAGACAAACGCTTAACACTAAGTGGATTAGCTTCTATATGCAGACCGCCATTGATTGTGACCACCGAAGCCTGGTGCGCAAGCGAAATCTCTAATGACAGCCTAAGAATTGATAAAAAGAACCTTTTTCTCAGGGACAGAGACGTAGGCCATGAGGTGGAGCACTAATTTACTGTGAACAGTCCATGTGTGCAACTCCGTTCAGTAACCCAATTCTGTCACAACTCAATGACTCGATCTGGGTCGAAATAAAAGTTGTCAGAAGTAAACCTAAACTTGCAGGTTGTGTGTAGCGACCCCCTTCATCCAGCAGGGAATGTGATAACATGCTCAGCAACATTTTTAATGCTACAGTCAATCTTCCTTTCAGTTATAACATTGTCGGGGGTGATTTCAACATGCCAGAAGTATCATAGTCTTCACTCTGAGGACCCCAAAGGTATTATAATCTCATGAATTCCATCGTCACAGGAGGGTGGACACAACACACGAATTCACCCACTAGATCCGCAAATATTCTAGGCCTTATTTTCACGAACAACATAACACCATCTACAGTACATGTGGGACATGAATTTCCAGGCAGTGACTATAAAATAGTAGTGTGTTCTTTGAACATCTTTCCTGAAACAAAACGCGGAGATGAAGCCAGACACCTATGAGATTGTACAAACATGCTGACTGCGACTCATATCGGCACCTAATTAGATGCTCTTATTGAGACTCGTACTTTTCTAACGAGTCCTTAGAGGCAATTCTGCAAAACTTTCATGAAAAATGTTAACTCAATTCATGACGTCATTGCACCTGAGAAGATTCTTAGCCCCAAATTCACCAAAAGCGATTATATTCCGATATCGTTAAGGAGAAGTCTACGAAAGCACTCAATGAATACTACAGATATCATGACTTATCATCATTAGTTGCTATTACGTCCCTCCCCAATAGAATTCAAGAGTTAAAAATATTAGCCTTATAAAAAAATAATGCGGGCCATTCAGCCACCACACAACCCAGGAGAAATGGCCAAGCTTTTTAAGAGTAGGTTTTAAATCAACCTATCCAAGCATAATATGCTTAGATGGCATTGCTTACGAAAATAATGAGGTGATATGTGAACTGTTTAGCAAGCACTTCGCCAGATTATACACCTTAGAGAACGATGAGGTCGTGGATTTCCCACGTAAAACAGACGAATGTTTAAGTGACATAATTTTTACCACACATGAGATCGATAAAGCTGTCGCAAATCTTAAGCTTAGTAACACTACTGGCCCAGACGGTATATCTTCCGTTCTGCTGAAAAACTGTGTTAATGACATGAGTTTACTCTTACTCAAGTTATACTCAATTTCATTAAGCGATGGGACATACCCTAACTGCTGGAAGAAGTCTTATTTTGTACCTATCCATAAATACGGGCCCATAGCTGATATCAACAACTACCGCCCCATCAACATCACGTCTGTAGTTTCACGTGTAATGGAAAAGATAGTGAAGACTCAAATCATTCAGCACTTGCTGTCAAATGACCTACTATCCCTATCTCAATATGGTTTCTAAAGTAGAAGTTCGTGCATTGCTTGCCACTCCGATCAATTCTTACAACATTTCACAATGCATTGATAATGGGCGTTCAGTAACAAGATTATTTCTCGACGTTAGTAGGGCCTTCGATAAAGTCTCACATATCAGACTCCTAACAAAACTCCAATCCTACGGAATAACCGGAAAACTTCTCAAATGGATAAACTCTTTTCCCACAGAAGGAGAGCAATTAGTCAAAACCAGCCACCGGCTGTCTTCATCAAAGCCGATAACTAATGGTGAAATACAGGGTAGCGTTCTTGGCCCTATTCTATTCCTCTTATTTATACATGACAGTCTCTCTGATCAAGTATGGCAAGCCATACCTTTTTGCAGATGATCTCGAGATAGTGTATGATTATGGGTACGGTGATATGAGCGTCGAAAGCAAGATCCAGCATGACTCAAACAATCTAGGTGATTGGAGCGAAAAGTGGCAACTGACTTTCAACCCAGATAAGTGAGGTATACCCCACCTTGGACGCTGGAAACAGAGAATGTGCCTATATATGTATGGCAAGCTCCTCTCAAAACTGAACACAGTCACAGACCTCGGGATAACATGCTCAGATTTATCCTTTTCCGATCATGCAAATAAGGTTGTATCTGACTGTAAACGACTTGCTGGCTTCTCACAAAACGCATAATAGGGTTCGACCAACAAGTGGAATATGTTGACAGGTGTATATATCTGAAATAAGAACCTCTGTGGTTAAGCAGAGTGAAGTGCAACTTATTTCTACTCTTCAAAGTCATTAGAAAACATTGCTACTGCAACTCATCTGTCAATCACGTCTCATAAACCGTTAATGCCCAGCTTTTGCTACGCTCGGGCCCACGCTGTTCTTCGAAGATTTCTCAGAAACGCTTAGTTATAACGGACGCAAAAACCAAAGCACTGATCTGCCGCTTTAGATTTGTTTATTGTTACACCAACATATAAAAGGAATAAGCGAACTAAGGTCTGTAAACAAATATTACAATAATAAATCGTTATATTACTTCTGACGATGTTTCACTCTTCTTTCTGAACAGCGACCGATGAGACGATGACTGTCGTATTGATGACTCCGCGAAAATCGGGGAAGTTGATTTTAAGCAAACAACCAAGAATTGATCGTTCAATCTTCAACTACATTGACACTCCCCGGCAAAATAGGGATCCAACCCTTTTTTCCTTCACGATCAATGCACGTTGACTTGGATGCCATCGCGAGAACCTGGGTCACACGGACAGAGCTGAAATGGAAAACAAACAGAAAAGCCAACACACCACAAGCATACCCACAGCACAATCTCACACATCGCTGACGACCTGCGCCTCCAGACAGAGACCTCCTCTTGACATCTTGCAACACAATCGCCACTTACTAGAATGACTCTTGCAGAATACAACGTGACCATAGCACCAACTCATGATACTCTACGCACATCCTCGTATCTACTCACTACCAATTACCACTTCAATCGCTGGTCCCTCATTCTGCCTCAGTTCTAATAGCGGTGACGCATGCGAGCCTCAGTCGTTTACACTCTTTCTCCCCGGCGTGTCGGACCGCAGCTAACAATTATCTCCGTGTGCATTTCATTCTCAGCAATAGCCTAGCCTCCCCGGCGTTTACGACCCATCTGCTGTCCTTAACATCAATCAATTCATTCACGGTTGTAGAAGAGTGGACACAACTTTGGAAGTAATCACGACGAAAATTTTAACAAAATTATGCAATAACAACAAGGTACGAAAACAACGAGTAAACACAATGAATCCAAAAAACACCAATTGATATGACACACCACACGTATATACAGACAGCGCACACAAACTCGCAGTTCATGTCTTGATGGAATACCCTTGAAGAATTGCAGGACTTACAGCAGTACGCCTACAAACCTTCACAGGTTGACCATTGTAAGTTGTGGAATGTCCGGACACAAACAGAATTACCAACAGCTAGATGACAGATGATATCAATTCAGTATATACAATATGAACATATGTACAAAATCACACACCGAGCACATTGGACTGCTCATTGATGCGCTACCCTTTGAAGAATTGTAGGACTTACAGCAGTACGCCTACAACCCTTCTCAGGTTGACGCTCTAGGTTGGAAAATCGTCGCAGAGTTCATTTGCTAACTTCCTTCTATCAGCTATATCCTCAAATCTGAACGGCAACACGCCCATGTCATTGTATCGTAGAATATAGATGACCAACAAACACACGACATATCTCATCAACCAAGTAAAGAAACAGAGTAATTTACACCAAAGATAATAACATTCAAATAGTAACTTGAAACTAGAAATGCCTTTATTCGTGCAAGTCAATTTAACAATAACTCTCTCCTTTACACTTGGCTTATCCACACTAAACTGACCATTGATATTCGTCCTTTCAAACGAACTGATACTATCATAGTCATTGCACAAGATACTTGAGTTGATGGGCGTCTGTTTCATTGTGGATGACAGCACCAACGATGACTGAGTGACACAAGGTGATGAACTTAGCAGTGGATCAGAAGCTGTTCTTTTTCGGCTTTCAGATAGTTGTCCAACTGCAAGATTACCACCACTGCTGTCTTTCACTACTAGTTCGGGTTTAGCACTATCATCTGATGATAGGTGGGCTACACGCTGATCAATTACACTGACTGTCTCACAAGTATGCACACCTTCTGGAACTGCATCTGCGTTCAATTCTACTTCACGTTGTAGTTGTACAGAACCTTTATTTAACTTAGCAGTAGTAGGCATATCCCTCATCTCATAATGATCAACCAAAGACAACTGTGAAGTATCATGATCATTACCACAAATATTCAATTTACCGTCAACTTCATCATTTTCAAACTCTTTAATAACAGAAGTAGACAATTTTGGTTCCTCCTCACAAATCATTAAAGGTTTTATATCTTCACTCTGACTAGTAATACTTTGTAAACTTGTGGAGTCAGAACTGCACTCTGAAGCAGTAACTCTATTCTGTGACACTCTATTCAACAATGGCTTACCAGTTGCAACTACAGACTTCTTGACCAAACCGTTATCGTCACACAATTCGGAGTCAGGCCTGGAGTTTACATTTAGCTTATCACTGAACTTGCTCACCGGTTCACAGTTCACTTCTGTATGCACCTCTTGCACACGTGTAAAACAAAACCGTGTTTGTCTTGCATCTTGTAACTTATCTGTTGAGGATGTACTACGAAACCTGTTACACTCACTAGGTCTATATGCATTACTAGACATCATGGAGCTTTCTCGATATCCACCTCTCTGAGGCCTACTCGTCATCAATGATTGCATTTTGATCTCAGACTGCTCTATTCTAGGGGTGAGATGTAATAGACTGGCGAACTTGCTCATAGATTGATTGACACTAGTGTTTACCAGTTTCAGGATATCATCAAACTTTGGCTCGATACCCTCATCCTCCATACGGGAGCTCATCTTCACCCACTTCCTTTGCAGTCGAGTAGGTAGACGTCTTGCTATTACTTCTAGTATAAAACTCGAGTTGAGGTCACTCATTCGATTCATCGAAATCATTCCATTCTTGTAAATTAGCAAATTATCTAAAAACTCAGTGAGTGCCTGGGAGTCATCCTGTAATTGACCACCATTACCCTTAACAGCCTCGAATAATTTCCCTGCAATCATCGAAGGTCTTCCAAACCTTTGACGTAATATGCTCATAGCCTCATCGTAGCCCTCTTTTGGCTTCATAAACTTACAACACTGTATAGCTCTTGCAGCATCTCCAGTGCAATATCTCATCAAATACATTAACTTCAATTCATCACTTAATAAAAACTACTCAACATGATCTCAAACTCCTTTACAAATTGTAAATAATCAGCCGGGTTTCCATCAAAACACCGTGGTTCAAATTTAGGGAGTTTGATGTTCCTATTATCCCTGAACGGCGAAACAGTAACATCAACCATGTCATGCTTAACATCAGACACATCGTTACAATTAACAGACAAGTCACCATGACTTACTTTCCTGTTTGCATCCAAGACACTCTGTCCCTTCTTTGACCCAGGCATTGTTGAACTTGACCCAATTCCAAAAAATTCCAGATATTGCTTGTTCAAAGAGGACTTGACCGGCACCAGGAAAAATGAACGGCGACTATCCAAACTTTCACCAACTGTTTGAATCCGCCAGATCTGTTTCCATCGTCAGAAACTGTCAATCACGTCTCATAAACCGTTAATGCCCAGCTCTCGCTACGCTCGGGCCCACGCTGTTCTTCGAAGATTTCTCAGAAACGCTTAGTTATAACGGACGCAAAAACCAAAGCACTGATCTGCCGCTTTAGATTTGTTTATTGTTACACCAACATATAAAAGGAATAAGCGAACTAAGGTCTGTAAACAAATATTACAATAATAAATCGTTATATTACTTCTGACGATGTTTCACTCTTCTTTCTGAACAGCGACCGATGAGACGATGACTGTCGTATTGATGACTCCGCGAAAATCGGGGAAGTTGATTTTGAGCAAACAACCAAGAATTGATCGTTCAATCTTCAACTCCATTGACATCATCCATAACGTGGGAAAATATTAAATCATATCGAATTGATGATGCCTGTAAACTGGCTTCCCTCACGTAAAAACATGAGAAAATATTTTATTGTTATTATATCAGCTGCGAAACCACGACTACCTTGTCAAGATGGCTACCCGCAGATAAAACATTAGGGCAAACTTTTTCACCATAAGATATTGCAATCCTTGGGACCAATTACCACCTGAAACTAGATGTTGTGAAAACCCCGATGGGTTCAAACGGAGCCTAGAAAGACACATTAATATGTTCATTCTAGCTCGTCTAAAAGACCACAACTATCGGTAGAACGGAAATTGAAAGCCAGTCCAGTCTTCAGTATAGTCACGTACGTATAACTCGACTCTAACACTTGCGCAGCGAGCGTTTAATAATTTACTGATTTCTATTCTCTATAAACTTCACTGAGTTGTGTTGGTATAATTAAGTCTGGAAATGAATATACTAGCAACCACGTCTTTTAATATTTTCATATATATTTCTTCCTGTTTATGCAGGAACATACCATTTGTACAGGTATGGATAAGTTATTTTATAAATTACACATAATTTGATGTATGATGAATTTACAGTTTGGTTGTCCTTTCTGACATTAGAGTCAGTCGGAACAGTCTGCTATAAAGTTTGTTTGTGTAGCACATAAAGAGACATAGAAATATTGTCTTCGCATTAACAAAAAACCCAGACATCAGGTGAATGTAATACAGATATCTGTATACACAGTTAATAATACAATGCCATTTTTGTGTCGAAATGACTTGACTCAGTCAATAACTACCTTTTCTCATATACTTTTCCAAAACGCAAAATTTCTGTAATAATTTGCTGTATTTTTAACAGTATATAGGTCGAAGTTTTACTTTGCAATGTCTAATGCGTACCGTATGAAAATTTAGCATAACTAGCTATGTTAATCAGCTGTTTTCTTCAGGATCATTCTACATAACTTTATCACTAATTGTTCCACTACCCGTTTCACCCTGCTTAATAGACTATAACTTAGTTATTATATTATAGCTTGATTCCACACCGCAGTTTTGGTACAAGTATGGAATTTTCAGCATGTGATGTCGGTAACCCAAATTTTGCAAGCCAACCAGTGTTCGTCGGCACTGGATCGAACCCCGAACCACGTGCGTGGCTGGCGGGAGTCCTAACCGCCGTACCATTGACGCACAATAATAATATATTCTCATTTTCTGCGCATTAGGGACACCAGTTTACAGGCATCATCAATATGATAAAGGTAAACTTAATTTCCCAGTCGTTTGTAATAACTGTTGATATAAATGTATGCATATATAAAGGTGATACTGCTAAGAATGTCCTCAGGTATCCACGTATCTGGCGACCCAATGGGAAGCGCTTGTCACGAAAGCTATTAATGTACGGCATACTGTAAGATTGGGACGGGCTCAAAGCAACACAATGCTGCAACTACAGTCATCGAAAAAAATCTCAGAGCTTAGCGTCGAAACGGAGGGCGGGTGGAGCATGCTGATCAGCAGATATGGTAGTGGTCACGAACGGGAATCGCTCCTACCTGTAGGACAGCAACATGCATTTTCGATTGCTCAAGATTAAACATTACTCTGGGCCCTCAACAAAAGAATAAAATAATAAGGGTTGTACGGATGTAAACCATAAAAAAGTTTTTTCTCCTGCCACCCACTAGACTGCTCAGTTTCGTGTCAAGATGCCACCCATTGGGCCCCACACAAATTCGCGAAACATCATACAAGTGAGCTTGTCCTACGGGTTCTAATCTTCCAATTCTCGCTGAAATATCGCTTACCTACCTCTCGATAACCTTTTTATCTACACACCATTACACTCCATTTTATCTTAACAACCTAGACCTTTCTTAAGGCGAAAGCTTGCCCTTTGTTTATATTTGTTGCTTCCTTAAAGTCTGGTTGCTTTGATTAAAAACACAACAACATCAATGTTTGAGCGCAGCTATACTTCCACCGAAAACGTCATAGTTTCCATGTTTGGACCATTTTGTTTACCATTGAACATTGCAAATGTATACTATAATTCAAAGGAGTCTCCAGCTCCTTCTTGAATATATACTGTAAATTCACTTCCAATGATGTATTATCCATAGTTGTATTTTACGCCATTTTGCAGTTTCCCACAAGGCCCCCCTCTTCCTGAGATGGCCTTTAATCAAGCGGTGGCATAGGACTTACACAAATATGCGCTGTTCACTGGTTGACCATTACTATCATCAGGAAACGGAACGAAGTTTGTGTTGTCACTCAACTTTGATGGTGACCTTAGTGAAGGGTCTACAACTAAAAAATCATACGAACCTGTGCTGATTGCTTGTACAGTAATTGAACAAATTAAACTTTTGAAAAAGTATCAGTCTATAATATTCCAGGATTGTAATTTATAATATAACTGATCGTGCCTGTAAAAGTAGCGTGCATTTCTTGTAAATTTACCCGGTTACACGAAATATAAACTGTTATTATTAGCAGAATCGGTGGTGCCCCGTGAATGCCATATTTGCGGAAAGAGTGAAACCATCTGCTGTACCACATGGAAAGAAATGCTGGCGTTGGTTAGCTTTGTTAAACACTACAGAGTTCATCACCTTGACAGAGATTTCCCAGCTCCAACGAATTACAATTCCCTCAGCTGGCTTTATGACTCCAGTCAAGCTGACAGTATGATTACTAAGTGAAATGTAGGGCTTTTGCAATAAGGTATACTATGACCACTAATATGCAGCAAGTAATTGAGGAATTCCGAAGGATAAGACGAGCAACCAATTAGGAACTTTATCCTCTTTATGGATTGTGAGGCTCTCTATATCTATTTAATGATGAGTTATTTTAGGGTGTTTGACTGGGTTTTCCCTCACCTAACTCACTCTCTTCCGTGCTTTCGAGAATAAAGGTTTAAATATAATATCAGTCCCCTACAATATTGCTAGTTGTTGGCCGGTAATTATTTCAATGGAAAAGTCGGTTTCTAAAAGGTCATCAGTAACGCATTTCAGCTGAACCGGTATGGCCTATTTGTTCGTGTACAAACAGCAGCGACGTGGCTAGCTATGACTGTAGAGCCACAACCGGGCGAGTATATGAGGGCTCATTTCGCTTGTAAAGGATGTTAACTACGATTGTCAAATGGTGTCACAGGAACCAAGTACATCAAATTTCTCACGCAGGCTTACTTATTTCCTGGGCTGTCGGTCTTTTGCCTTTATTTCGAATAAGTTCACAGAACACGGAAAGTTTCGGGTCAGCTATATGAAATATCTGACCCTTGTCGGAACGAGGAAACTTTTGCCTCGGTGCATGATGGACAATCAAGGTGACACCTAGGAGATTTTCTTTACAGTCCGTCTGAATTTCCATGATTTTTCCAGATCTGAGCTGGGATTCGAAGTCGAACAGATGTAAACGTTCTTGCCTTTAAAGCCCTACAAACACGGACTTGAATGATGCCTATCACAATTAACCGATGCCTGAGGGCGACATACCTAATATTGTCATTAGCACCTTATTTAAAATTTGTGTGGATGCCAATCAGTCTTCGAAATGTTGCACAAGCCTTCCAAATATTTACGGACGACTTGGTGCGTGAACTGCGGTTCGCTAGAGCATACACAGATTGCCCACTCATCGCCAACCCAGATATAAACACACATGGAGACCACGTCAAGCTCAGCACTTTAGAAATCAAAATTTCCATCAAAATAATTACTCAAATTACCGACAGGCGACCAGCAATACTGCAGGAGACTAATAGTATGTAATAATAATAATTTTTATTTTCATATAAACATAAATTTACGTGAAAATGCATGTCATTTTTACAGGCACGATCTAGTATGGTATAATGTCAAATCTTAAGTTGTCTACAAGTTAATAGTGTTTCAACAGTTAAATATTCGATATATATATATAATTACACTCATTGTCTGAACCAGGCCGTATAATTATTGAATTGTACAGTTGTCCTCCAGGTTGGGCGGGAAAACTGACTTCGTTTCGTTTTCATCCCGTGGTTGTAGGCATACGATAACCAACCAATATTGAGGTAAGTACAACGTTTACAAGGGATTGGAAGCTGTTTTAGAAAAGTTAAAGTGCTGATGTGAATCATTAACGTGTAATAAATTAAGCAAGTGCAATATATCATTAATAAACACATTTATATAGAAAACAGAATGGGGAAGTAATTAATCCTTTGGCCGACAACGTTCATTTGCAATGTATAATGATACCAACATTCTTCGTACTACCATGATGTCCACTTTTGGCTTTAACACAATTATTTTCAAGCCAGTTGATTTTATTTCATGTCTTTTTGTCTATTTGGTGCACAGCCGTACCCTCCAGAGAATAGGAATAGAATAAGTCGAATCAAATTCATAAAGAGCTATAAAATGTTAGGTTTAATGGAATATAATGATGATCAAGTAAAGACGTTATTAGAAAATGAATGAGATAAGACATTGCGAAGTGGTATTTAAAGATCTGACAATGGATAGCAAGTTAATTTATAAGATGCCCCATAAATCTGTGCAGATCCCACGTGGTCGCATCTCAACAATAGGCTGAGCGAATGGTATATATTTAAAGGTAGAAGCATTATCTGTCAAGGCGTTCATTATTATCTTTTTCAAGATAAAGATCTAAGCCCTCATAAAAATCGGAAATATCTCGAGCCTTTAATTTGTATATTGCTGTTCCTGCAGAATGGGGTGATTCACCTTAGTGACCACCACCATATCTACTGATCAGCTAGCACCCCCTCCCTCCTTTAAACCTTTATTCTCGAAAGCACGGAAGAGAGCAGGTGAAGTGGGGAAAAACTAGTCGAAAACATGGAACTCGGAAAGCACATAGACTAGTCATCGTCCTCCACTTCAATATATCTACTTCATTAGACATAGTACTTCACAGTGTTCTCTTCGAGAGGCTGAACTCATGTGGAATTCGCAATCCATTACTTAACCAGTTAAATTCACTCCTAAGCTACAGGTCACAAACGACCACAGTTGGATCTGTATTGTCTCATCCTTGGCAAATCAAAAGCGCTTTTGTGCAGGGTAGCCATGGGACTATTTCTATTTTTAGTCTACATTGATGGTATTTATAATCGCTTCGCCTCAGGCTAATCATTCCTATATGCTGATGACCTCAAAGTCGTCTGTCCATGCTACAGTCATGAATTAAACGATATGTTAAGTAAAATACGTCTTGGACTGAACAGTCTCGGATTAGGATGTGCTGAATGTTGCCCAAAGTTTAACGCTGAAAAATAAGGTTATCTTTGCGTGTGCAACAGCAAGCTCGAGCTAAATCTTAAAGTGAATGGGCAAAAGCTGGCCAAACTAGACTAAATTGTAGATCTTCGTATCAGATACTCTGGTAATTTGGCGCTCTATAAATAAGCTGGCCATACTGGACACAAAACACTTAGGATCCTAGGATGCATAAGTCACAATTTCTTTTTCTGTGAAACAATGCTTTTATTATAAAAGGTTTGGGTTCGATCAGTTTTACAATCTGAGCATTTATCTTGAGTGGACTCCAACAGAATGACAAGCTTAAATTAGACGAACTGCAAAGGCAATTTACTCTAAGAACTCTTGGTGTCAGCCACGTCTCGTAAACCGTCAATGCCCAGCTCTTGCTATGCTGGGACTCATCCTGTTCCTCGAGGCTTCTCAGAAACGCTTAGTAATAACGGACGCAAATACCAGAACCGAGTGTGGTTACTCGAGAATTCTTTATTGTTACACCGACACATAAAAAATGTACAACTAAGGTCTATGAACAAATATTACAATAATAAATCACAATATCACTTCTGACAGTTTTCTCCTGAGTTCTTTCTGAAAAGCGACCGATGAGACGATGACTGTCGTATTGATACCCCCTCGAAAATTGGGGAAGTCGGGTTTGAGCAAACAACCATGAATTGATCGTTCAATCTTCAAATACATTGACACTTGGTTTAAATGTAGTCTCAACTACGCTAGGCGTTACAACGGAATGAAAATAGAACCACTCTGGGAAAGACGTTTTGAGCTAACTCCTGTTTTCTGCTCTAAGTTAACTAGTCTCTTTCCTCCTCCAGATCAACAACTAAATCTACCACTGTAGACAGTTAAACACTTAAGAATCACAACCTAGTTTCCATTGAGCACTGTCAGTGGATATCACTCCCTCATATCCCTATATGCAGACAACCGCGGACATCAATTCGACTGGGACAACGTTCAATTATTAGACAGAGGAAACAACAAGATTGCTAGATAACTTTTAGAAGCTTGGCATTCCAGTAAATCATCAATCAACAGACACATAGAGATAGGCAAATTCATCAACCGATAAGAAAGAAACCTCACACACAAAGGGTCAAAGTTCAAGTCAAAGAAACTATCAGTTCCAATACAAGTAACCTAGAAGGTGTGAAAACACATAAAAACAACCAGCCATGTCCAAGATCACCAGAGGAGATGATTAATAAACTCGTGGAGAAATTTTAAAGCTCACTTCAACAGATTGAAGTATGCGCTGGAGATTTTGCCTGGTAGGGCGATGAAAGCTCCGCAAATCAACCATCCAGCTCAGAGAACACAACCACCTCAAAACTTCCAAACTTAATGAGCAGTCTTTTGTGAGGCACTTTATCGAAGGCTTTGCAAAAGTCTATGAAGATGATGTCGATGGATCTTCTGTTATCGCTTGACCTGCCCAGGCCTTCTCTATTAGGGAGAAGATTCGGCAGCCATGAGAGGTTCCCTCGGTATGTTCTGGATAACGAATTGTTGTTTTCCGGATATTCCACGATAGATCTTTTGATGATTCTTTCTAGTGTCTTGATTAAGGTGATGGTGACGTATAAAACAAGAAGACGGCAGGTGTTATTGAACTTGTATCTTGCAAGCATTCTGGTGGGCGATTGAAGTGGGGAAACCTGGTCAGGCCCACGGATGGAAACTAGTTGTTTGCTACCACTCAACTGAGAACGGCAAGCGTAAGAATCACAAGGAAGTTGTGGTTCCTATTTTCTTACTCTTCAAGTTTTCCGTAATCCCTACATTCAAACTCAGTAACCCTGGGTTTTATAGCGCGCCATGTTTTCAGTAGAGATTCCGTAGAATTTCATGAAATCCCCTGCTGAAACTCATGAAAACGATGTCGAGTTTTCCTTTTGTTCCTGGATTTCAAGCATTCTCTACTTTGACAAATTTCCGCAGTTTCAAGTTCTTCCGGAAACAACGCTGCAGGCTAGATAGGAAGTGTGCCACACCATCACATATGATTAGTGATACCATTATCTCCCCCAATATTAAATTTTAAATTTCATTATAGCTTGATTCCACGCCGTATTCTCGTACGACTATGGAATTTTCGGTGTTTTATATCGGCAGCCTAAATTTAGCAGGCCGACTATTGATATCAGGTGTACGTCGGCCGGGGGATCGAACCCCGGACCATGTGCATGGTCGGCGAGCGTCCTAATTCCTATGCTACCGATGCACAGGTAATGTTAAGGCTAATATGTTGGTAGCTTGAATGACAGGGCCTAGACACTAAGTTGTAGATGGGGATTAGTACTGCATTCTTATCAATATGTGGTGGGACGGCTGAAGAAAAGCAATCGATGGGTGAGTTGCAAGGTGTTTCAGAAACCACGGGAGCAGTCCATCAGGTTCAACTGATTTCCTTGTGCCTGCCTTGTTTGGGAATTGGGAATCCAGTGCTTTGGTTGATGTTAAAGCGGTCGATGCCGTCTGCTTATGACACGGTCAGAGCTGATGATATGGTTGATGAAGACTAATGTAAGCTTTCCATTACTTATAATATTGATGATGCCTGTGAAATGGTGTCCCTCATGTATATAAAGAGAGAATATATTATTTTTATCATTATCGTAACCAGCATTTACTATGACAAAATCTGTGCGTTGTCCCTTGTATTTTAGTATGTAGGGTGTTCTTAAGGTAGACTACCACTCCACTTCCTCTGTAATTTAAATGGTATACTCGATTCTCAATGAAGTCTGTAGGTATAATATTTTGTCTTTGATTTCAGATACTAAACACGGGCCTGTAATGACTATAACATTAGGGTTTTCCGAGTCTGTTAAACTACCTTAGTCAACTCATTCGTCATGCAAACTGCAGGTATTACTGCAGCGAACTATTGCTGAGGTTGGATGCCTTCTCAATCCACCTACGGGAGAGTTAAAATGGTCAAACTTCAGACTTTCACCAGAAAACTAATATTAATGTTTCTTTTACAGACTTGGCAATGTTGACTTAATGTTAGTTCAAATGGCAGATTTTGACGCGGTCTGCTCTTCGTAAGTTCAGGAAGACGTTGATGCTTTATCTTTTAAAAGTGTGATCAATGCTTAAATCGTACCTGTCTCAGTTTTTGTGTTTACTTTAATTGTAAAATGGCTCACCATCTCACATGATGGGAAGTCAATCGTTTTGGTGATTGTTTTGTGGATATGGATAGTTATAGCTGACACGGTAGTAGGAATATGTGTATTTCGAGGAACAATAAAGAATGTCTTTAGCCTTCCACTACTTGGTTTGAAGGATGATGTATTCCCTACCAAGATTCCTCACATCGACCAAGGCATCGTGCTCAACTGCTCAGTGAAAGTAGATGCAGGGAAATCAATGGATCCTGATAATCTTCATCCAAGGCTTCTCCAGGAGCGACCAGCCCACATAGCCGGCCCCTTGACCACGATCTTCAAACTATCTCTCCTAAATGGAGTGTTACCGGGTGACTGGAAAGACGCCATAGTAACCCCCATCCACAAAGGAGGATCAAGACAAAGCCCTTCAAACTACAGGCCTATCAGTCTCACCGGTACTTTAATCAAGACACTGGAAAGAATCATTAAGAAAAGCATGATGGCATATCTGGAAAATAGCAGCTTGCTATCTAGAGCACAGCATGGCTTCCGATGAAACGTCTCATGCCTGTCAAATTGCCTCACTGCAAGAGAAACCTGGGTCAAATCAAGGGGCAACAGAAGACCCGTTGACGTCGTCTTCACAGACTTCAGAAAAGCACTTAATGAAGTACCTCACAAAAGACTAGTCATGAAGTTGGAAAGTCGTGGTATCAAAGTCAGATTACTAAACTGGATCAGGAAATTCCTCAAAGATAGGGGGCAGATGGCTAGGATCAACTCGAAACTCTCCTCCCGGACAGGAGTGCGTGGTGGAGTGCCACAGAGCACGGTACTCAGACCGCTCCTGTTTATTTTGTATATCAATGAGTTATCTCTCTTCACCGACTCACCTGTGGTCCTATACGCAGATGACTTGAAAATTTGGAGAGAGCTGAAGGGCAACAGTGACACGTCTACGTTGCAAGAGGACCTCGATAAAATTGTCAAAGTGGTCCATAGAATGGATTCTCCCGATAAATTTGGCAAAATGTGTAACCATGCGCATTGGCCAAGCAAGCACGAGCTCCTGCGAACTAGAGGGAATAACACTTCCATCAGTTCACACTCACTTGGACTTAGGTGTCATAGTTAGCCACGACTTGAAAACTACAGCACACTGTCGCGCGGTGGCTGCACGCAGTTTCAGGTCCTTATGGGCAATTCGCAGAGCCTTCACTAGATTCACCGGAGATATGTTCACCCCCTTATATACGTCTCTGATGACATCAAGACTGAAAAATTGCATCCAGGCCGCCAGTCCTTGTCTAAAAGGGGACTCATACATTTTAGAAAGGGTTCACAGGAAGGCAACACGTATGGTTCACGGCATGACTAACTTATCATACGAGGAAAGACTAGACAGTTTAAATCTCTTCTCACTGTCATACCGCAGGCAGAGAGGAGATTTAATCACAATGTTTAAAATTTTAAATAATGACTACGGACCTGACCTATTCTCTTTTTTCCTTCCCACCGGGTCGGAACACCTTAGAGGACATAGCAGGAGAGTTCAAAAGCCAAGGAGAAATCATATTGCTGTTGAGTACGGGTTCTCACACCGAGTCATAAAGTCTTGGAACTGACTCCCAGAAAAAGTGGTGTCTGCAACCTCAACTGATTCCTTCAAGAAGGGTTGGGACAACCGCAGAAATTTACTAGAAAAGGATTAACATAGGCTCCAAGCCTTCTATCCTCAACCAATAAATCTGAATCTGAAGAGAGTCTCAGTATCATATGTTAAGCTATCTCAAATATGAAGATTAGCTTGGAAAAACATGGTGAAGAGGATGCCTCAGTAACCACTAAAATCACCCTACATTTGACTTAAGTATGCCGCCACAGTCGAATTTTCGCGGCCTTGCGATACTACTAATCTACACCTAAGTCCTTACATTGGACAGTGACACTCGCGGGTTGACAGTTTCGAATATGCTCGTGTTGAGCTATGTTGCCCCCTAGCTTGATATGTACTGTATTTTCTCAAATAGAGTCTTTAGTTTGTTTTCGGAACAAAAAGAACCACAAAACTAACCATTCTGAAATCAGTCAAGTGAGTTCGCTTGTTTTGAGAGCAAGAAATTGTCTTTTACAGATTTAGTTTGTCATTTCAATTCAGTTTTGTGTATATATTTACATAAATACTCACAACTTATGCATGTTTAATACGTTTGTCTGTTATACTAGCCCACATTTCTTATTGCTATTGTGAGTTCCTTAGTCATAGCTTTCTTTAAACGTTTATTCAGTGGAAATTTAAAACTAATTTTATGCTGCAGACTAGCTTTAATAAGTACAGTTTTTGCAAATAAAGTTGCGAACAGTTCTGAGTAGCCAATTTCATTTCCGAATGCAGTGAACCCAGAATTGTCGAATAATATATTATACATGTAAGTGAGCATATGATAGGGCTCCCCATTTAGACATTTAGAAGACAAACCTTTCTACCATTACCCATTCTGTTTCACTCTTATACTTGTCAAACTATTAATTCTCTTCACTCATCTTCTTGTCTACCTCTGTGTGCTATTTGGAAGGTGGCAACTCGAACTGCTGCACTTCGGTGCCAAGTTCTATGTTGAATCCAGACAGACAAACAGTGAGGATCTGATTGAAAAGTAGATATTTATTCGCCTGTTCGTCTCTTATTACAAATGAAGACGTAAACCTATATCTAGTGTTGACTATCAGCAAGATTACCGCTACAGAGTTTGTATTGCAGTGGCTGTACTCTATCACATGGACTGCTTAGTTTTCCGTAATAAGAGTGGTGAGCCAAATAGCCAGTGCTAACACTTTTGGCAGTTGTGTATCGTTATGTTCATCCTTGGACTTACTCGCTGACAAAGTTCTGGTAGTTGTCAGTCGGTTAGCATATCCATTACTTTTTGACTTGTATTATTATAGAAACAGCTTCGATTCCACTTATAAAGTGCTAGGAAAATAGTGTGTGCTGTAGTAAATCCACAAAGTCCTCCAGCGGGAAAAAACTTCTGGTTGGTGACGTGTGTAAGTTGTCACTTTAAGAAGTTATTGAATATGTTATCATCTGCGCAATTCTTAAATGATCATCATAAAAATATAGCTGGGACTAATAAAGTAGTCTGACCCAAAGCAGTTCGGGAATGTACATCGTTGTAAGGCCATCTTAACTTCCAGAAACTCAAAATAACATTTCTATTGCGCTAAATGGAGAGCTGTCAAAGCAAGAGAGAGTTATGGGTAAATAAGAAGGATGACTGGAGCTAAGGAAACTAAGGCACCTTCAAAACTTTATTATCATTGTGAAAGGTGAAACGAAGGTGTGGTACATGGAGGGAGTGTGGCGACTTGAACTGCTGCACATCGGCTCAAAACAGACAGATAGACAACTCAACCCAGAGTTCAACCACTCTGCCTTTTATTTTCACACCTGTACAAACTGTGAAAGCCTTATACTTTCAGTTTATGTTGGATAAACACCTAGTTATATCCTCCGAGGTTTAATTTCTTATAAGATAGAAATCATTACTTAAACTGTCTTCATTATACAGAGCTCTAAAATCATGATCAGTGAACATATTGCAATCCAAATTATAATTAGAAAACTGTGAGCACAAAAGCTAGGCTTCTAGTGTAATGAGTTTACAGCAAAAGTCACCTCATTAGCAAGTGAGCATTAGCAGATCCTCGAATATAAAGTTATCAAAGTTTCTGATGGGCTGTTGAAGTTATAGAATCAGGATTATGTGATGGAAGACAATTTCAACCCATCCGTTTAAGAACATTATGACGAATCATCAAAAGACTCTGAAGAAGAGCTAAAAGGCCATCGCACATCAGGATAGGCCGTCTGAACTGTGAAAATTAAGCACTTGACAGAATTCAGCTTGTTTCCAACATTTCACTCAAGGTTACAAAAGTAACCTATTAAATTATGTTTACCGAGCGTGTTCACCTTCAATAACGTCTGATTCAGTAGGTCTAATCTTCAGATCCTTGACGATCAATAGGTTTTTCTTTGACTGTAAAACTAGTCCAAGGGTGCGTAGACCTCGAAATGCTTTGTGGTCTTGTGAGTGTTTGTACCTATCATGGGTTTATTATAATTATATTATTATATCCTTTAATTCCTAGAGGAACATAGGGCTTCAGCCTCACGTCTCCATTGCCTTCGGTTTTCTGCCAACTTTTTCACCCCACTCCAAGTTTCCCCACATGCTTTCATCTCCTCCTCACATGACCTCCTCCAAGTCACCCTTGCACTGACAACCAACTCGCCTCTTCCCTTTCGGGTTCCACTCGAGGGCTAGTCTAGTGATGTCACTTGATGGTTTCCGCAGCGTATGGCCACGGGGTAATTAGCAAACAACCACGAAACGACAATCAGATGTAGCGCTTTTCTTTTTGCCCATATCGTCCAATGTGTTTAAATAGATATCAATCAATTTGTAGTCTCTGCAGACCAGTTATTTAGATATTCACTCCAACCATTGTATGTATTACGTCGGTGAATTTGACTTTATATGCTGAGTTGAGTAATCGGGTAGGATTTTTCCTCTCAACATTGTGTAGCTTCTCCCTTGATGTATGGTTATATGTTGCATTAGTTTTTGAAATGGTAATCGCCTGCCTCTCTTCGCGAATAGTTTCTCGCTGAAGTGGAACGAAATGTTACTTGTCAACCACTTGCATGTTAATGCACTCGACAATAAGTTACGTTTATTATTTATTGGCTTTATGATATTGTCTGAATGTTTCAACTTCGATAAACAACAGAGGATTCGAACCTATAGGTATAATACTCAGACTAGTGAGACACCGTCCTACATACAAGACTGTAAACTACCCTTCCGTGCAAATAAAATGTAAACTCAAGTCAAGAAGTGTACAGTTAGTTTAAGCCACGTAGGAAGGTGTAGACTTCCTCATTGGTTGGAGTCCTCGGGACGGTAAAAACCAGTGGTTGGAAACAAATGGTGATATGGCTCAAAGTCGTTCTCACTGGCTGACTCAGATGCATCCACTCCTTGTAACTTATGATTTCCAATGAAAATATACTGTTCTTCGTTATTACTATTCCTTTGTCTCACACCTCTGTTTCCTGTCTCTACTAGCATTTCTTCTGTTGCTTTGTGTGCTACGTGGAGTGTGGCGACTCGAAATGTCCCACATCAGTGCAAAGTTCTATGTCGAAAACAGACAGACAGTGTACTCTAGTACCTATCTATATGCTGCTGCATATCTAACGGAATCTTAAAGACTGATGTATGTAGATGCTGCCAAACTGCTACTGAAATGCCATTGGAAGTAATTTGTCTAAATTCTAGTTCACTTACTCATTCTTCATATGCTTGGATGGTTTAGCATCAAGTCTTATATCGTTAGTCAATCATAAGTATCAAATTCAGTGTTGTGGTATCTATAAGAGATGAGTTGATTCCGTATGGATAAACTTCTAATTGAAGGATGTCTTTTTATATATGTTTCATTGATTACCATTCAATGGAGGTCTAAGTGAATCGTACTCAAACAGTATATTTATTCTTCAGTGCCTGGTTTTATCTATGAGTATATGATGTAACGAAAAGTGTTAACTGAAAGTGTGGAAAACAACCATGTGTGAATTGTTCATTTTCTTCAGAAGATCTACAGGTGTTATTCTAGGATTTTAAATCCTGGAACTGTTTAGCCTTGTATTTTGATTTGATACTTGATAGTAACTAGTGTCGTGCATCCGGTCGTGGAAACTAAATTCTACCAGTCAAGTTTGCAATGTGGCCACTATTCTAGATGCTTCGCCATCACGGTACACTGAATTGTTATTATCGGATGGTTGAAGGCAATTTACAGGAAGCCTTACTTGTTGGCACTCACTAATCAGCAAGGCGTATCTGTAGTCTTTAAAGAACTCAGTGATAATGTCTTTGGCTGCAACACAGGGTGACACGTTTGAATTTCAAGAGGGAGGTTGCAGATATGCCTTGCTGATGACTGCCCCCAGCTATCTGATAGCTGTACATTTATTTGTCATTGGTTTTCATGTTTCTGTATGACTTCGAGAAGTATAGAGGAATTGCACTGATTTGTGACTATTTTGGATAACTTCACAAGGCCTAGTTTACAGACACCCACGTATGATAACCGTTCACAAGAGGCTAAATCAACTCATTCTACGTTGACTTTATTTATATTTAGTCGAAAGATGTGCCACTCAAGAACAATGTAACACAACATATTGAAAAGTAGGGGGGATCGTGGAAACAGGCGGGCATATTTATTAAAAACACCAAAAGCAGCGTATACAACTTCATATTCCTTTCGAATGAGAGGGGATGAGAAGGTTGCAGTGTGCCCGGCACTGGTGACGATTCTCAACTGTATCTAATATTGTCTACTGATTTGAGCTATCTGTTTTATCCCACCCAGCTAGTCTTAATGCACTGACAAGTGCTAACCTAGTGCAACTATCGTACATCTCACGGTACCACGTCATGGACTGACTACCCGTTTACTTCCTCCACCCAGGTCGAGGAGGGCTAGCCGCTAGGATGGCATTTGTAGCGCTTGTTGAAGTCGTCGAAACTAGTGTCCCAATGATGGCATTTATTCAGAGACTATCTCAACTGTGCCAAGAAAGACTTGCCATCGGGTCTCAAGATTACTTACAGGATGGTACAAACGTATGCTAACAGATTACAGACGTATAGCCAGACTGTGTGCACGGAAGCATCGTAAACCGGACAACTGATAACCATACTAAAGTTGCGATGACACTAGAAGTTTATTGAGTCATCCTATGCTGTACTGGCTTTCACGATACCATTAAAGATTAGAGTAGTAGCTAAATTTTCCCTTTAACTGATTAAAGTTTGTTTTCAGCATATTTTTAGTTGAATGTCTCATTCCTGAAAAGTCGTCCCAGATTATTTTCAAAAATATTTTAATTTTTCGCCTTAGATTATTCAACTTAACACCGCAGAAGCAGAACGCCATTTTACACGATGTTTATTTTCTTCAATCGATTGTTCTAATGAAACAAAATCTCAAAAAGATTTTTATCAGATCCAGTATTTAAGTCAAGAGTTGAACAAGTTGCTGACAAAATCAAATTTTGTATCAGTTATCTGTTATGCTATAGAAAAACCTCTACCAACGCATAAGGTAAGCTTTATTTTTTATTTTTTTCGGATTATTCTGGTGTCGACAACTTGTCAGTAAAGTTAGCTGTAAATTATGTACGCATATATGTATATAAGGATGACGAGTGAACTCCCTCGAATGCCATAAATCTACAGTTGACGCTGCTATTCAAATGTGTTGGTTTGTAGGAATTTGATTGGTTACAGGATTTCATAATGAGCTGACATCAGTTAGTGAACCATTGGAAGTACATAGTTACCTGAGGTGCTGGTGGGAAGTTGTGACTAGTAGGGTGCAGCAGGTCGAGTGCCAGGACCAATACTCGCCACCGATGACATTGGCTAGTAGTAGCACTACATCGTGAATTAGCACAAGTTGGAATTCATGGACTGGCCATTGGATCAAGTCCCGGTGGCGTGGAATGTTCTACAGCCTCGCCTCGTAACCGGAAAGTGGTGGGTTCGTACTGCTGCAGAGTCTCAAACTAGGCTGACAAAACAGCTGTCTGGCAGTACTCGCAGCTGGTTTTCCAACTATCCTCTAACCGATTTCAGCTCATGTTAAAATTCTGAGACCTGGCTATTATTCATTAATTGCGTCCCGAGTATAATATAGGACTTCTTCGGTGTTGCATCTCCACTGCATTCGATTATATATTTGCTATAATTGCCAGCAAGCTTTAATTTCCTGCTGAAGCGTGTATGTGTTGCGGGGGTGGGGGTGTGAAGACTCGTTTTCTTAAAAACTTAATACATTTTATGTAATTGGCCAAGTCAATGAAAAAGGGTTGCCTAAATTGCTTTGAAACACACAAATATGGCTTGTTCAAATGAATTCTGATAGTAGACAGTTGGAGGCAATTGGCCACAGGAAGCCTTGGACCTAGGTTTCGTGCTAGTTGGCACTCGTCAGCAAGACTTCCTGTGGCTGATTGCCTCCAACCATCTAATACCATCAAATCAATGTGCACCGTGATGGCGAGCTACCTAGAATGGTGGTCACATTACAACCTGACTGATAGAATTCAGTCTACACCAATCAGAGGACTAGACACATCATACTAGTTACTAGTGTCAAATCAAAATAATGTAATTGTGTTCCAATAATCGACAATGCGTAAGATAAGCTTGTTCTCTCTAAAAATGTACTTAGTACGTAAAGCCAATTTTATATGACACTCCCTCCTTTCTCTCTCGCTTTCTCTCTTCGAATATGAGCCTCAGTCTCTGTGTATACAATAGCGAATCTTTAAAGTAAATTTGCAAATGCAAGTTTGTATATATATAAGTTTATATATATACTTAATAAAAATCGATAAATCTCGAAGTAAACCATAAAATAGTTCACCTTAAATTTTCGTTTTATATCAGCTAGGTATCAGCACGCACATATATAATAATATGCTTAAGGTCATGAAGAGGGTTTTGACGTAAACATGCGCGGTACTTATGTCTGATCAGTCACACGCACACTGATTTTTACGTTAAAAAAAAAGAGAAATGAAGATCATCTGTGATGTGATCTTCATATTGTTATGGAGATGTGTGCCTCATTCATTGGCTTCTTAGAGCACTCCACTTCTAGTCATGGAGTCACCATTCACTCTAGCCGTAGTCTCCAATTTGTCCTACTCTCTGTAGTCGTCTTTAGCCTGGTCCCATGGTTGCTCATAGTCTCTAATCTCGTCTATGTCACCGTCAGATCCCAACCCTACTCGTTGTTTCTTATTCACCTTCCTTCCACTCAAGATGTGAACTGGCACGCGATGTCATTTGACGGTCTCCTCAGCGTGTGACCAATCCACCACCATTTCCTACTACATACATTCGTTGAGCAAAAGGTTTCTGGTTGGTTTGTTGCCAATTCCTTGTGGTCGTTCGACCTTCAATATGGGGGGGGGGGTCAGCGAAGAAGACAGCTGTTCATAAAAGTCTACAGGAGCCTGTTGGAAATAGTTCTAGTGACACGGGCATACAGTACAAGTTTTTGATCCATAAAAAAGAACTGACTGACTTGGCATTTGTGCTGAAAATCTGGATCTTGTTTATACTGCGGAGTGGAAAAGATTTCCAAACTGATTTCATGGTGATGAAGGTTGGTCTTTTCGATTCTGACTGGCTTTGACATCTTCATCTGTTCCACCCTTGGTTGAAATAATGCTGATTGCCTAGAAAAGTGAAGAAAGTAACCTCCTTCAAATTTCTCCCGTTGCTGGTGATTGGTGCTAGTTGTTGTTGTTGTTGTTGCTGTGGTTGGAGGGTTATCTCCATCACCTCCGTCTTCTCTCTGTGTTCACTCCAAGTCACACCTTCGCTGTGTATTTCTCCAGCTATTTTGTTGGTTTTCGCTTGCAAGTCTTCTAGTTTGTGTGTGACATTCAACATAAATCATTCGTGAAATCCAGATCCTCTAGAGTTTTCTTATCAGCGTCCAGCGTATTCCTGTCTTCTTGCTACCGACGGTCTGACGCATAATCCAGTCCACCATTATTAGGGATATCATCGATGATAGTAGCGAGCAGTCTCCGAATGCCTCGTTGAGTTTTCCTTTGTGGACCACCTGACACCTGGCAGGCGTTGTCATATAGCTAGCTGTTGAACGAGGTTGATAAAGACTTGGGCACTGCACACCAAAGTGTTAAAGGAGTTTCCAAATTACTTCCAGGTCAACGCTTTTGAAGGCCTTTTCAAAATCGATGAAGTTGTTAAAGTAGAGATTTGACTGCCATTCCAGACTTTGTCCTATGATGATGCGTAGAGTTGCTATTTGATCTGCTCATGATTTGCCTTTTTTAAATCCAGTCTGTTCCCGTAGGCAGAGTTCTGCATCCAGTGCATCTTTTATTCTCTCCAGGATAACGCGACTTAGTATTTTACTTGGCGTGGGTGGACAAGAGCATGATTCCACGCCAGTTCATGAAGCGCGCGCGCGAGAGAGAGAGAGGTATAAGTCACCCTTCTTTGGTAGTTTTCACAACAGAATTTAAACTTCTAGATTCCATAATCTTGTGTGTAGACTAAGAGGTGTTCAGGAGAAACAAAGCCCATAAAAACTAGGCAGCAAAATGGAAACTTCCTGATTAGAGTCATCGATACGATGGAGATTGTTCAGCAAGAATGAAACTGTTAATTATTTATGATGTATGTATATTAGTTTAAACTCTTAAACGGTTTAGCTGTTTCACTTTCTAACAACCCTTTTATTTTATTGGTTTATGTTTTGCATTTCCACTTTACACAATTACAGAATGATGGATCATCTACAAGATTATTTTCACAAATCACTTCAATTTCAACATTTAGTCGTCTACAAGAAGTGATTCTTGGTCTTTCATTAACGTATTCAACTGATGCACAACTCAGTGAACGTGCAAAACACTGGGTTCGTCAAAAACTATCAGAATTGGTGACTGCTCATCTAGCAGTTGATGATGGTAAGTTATTACATTGCAAGTATTATTATTTCTGTAAAAATAAGAATATAGTGTAAGAAAGATGTTTCTGATAGTATATCAAGATAATACCTACGCAATTTTCGTCTGTAATGTGATCTTCTGTATCCGTGCTAGGTGGTGAGTTTTGAGCTTAAGCATCGAGTGTTGTTAGATAAGACAGGTAAGAAGTCATTGAATACGGTTGTGAAGGTAAATCTGTGATGAGAGCTGGCTGCTAACCAAAATTGGTAGATAGCAATTTACGTCAATGTGTACATCCCCAATATTGGTCGCGAGAAAAATAAGAATAAAAACTGACTCAACAACCAATGACAGCAGACTTTGCATAGGTGGATACAACTTGCAGATAGGTAATCTGAACTTCGGGAAACAGCCACAAATAGATAAAAGATTAACGTTCAGCGAGAAACCACCAATCAGAAGACTGTGTTTGTTTGCTTACAATAATCTCTAATTTATTATTATTATTATTGTTCCCTTGGGTTCCTAGTGGAACATAGGGCTTTACAACTGCACGTCTCCACTTGCCACTTCTGTCTTCCTTCTGCTGTACTTTTCACCCACATCCATGTTAGTCCATACTGTCTCAACTCCTCTTCACACGATCTCCTCCATGTCACCCTTGCACTGACGTCCCACTCGCCGCGTGCTTCCCTTTCGGCCTGGTTCCATTCGAGCCATGGCCTGAGGTGCGCGCGGTGTCACCAACCGGCCTCCTCGACGAGTGTCCAGTCCATCTCCACTTTCTCTTGCATATTTGTTGGGCGATTGGTTCTTGTTGTTTTTTTTCCATAGTTTCTTGTTGTTGGTGATCCTTTCCGGCCCGGCCATCTGATCTTCAGTAATAGATCTAGCGAAGACAGATGTTAGTTGATAAAGGTCTGAGTCAGCCTGTTGGAAATATTCCGCCCGCCAAGTTTCTGATCCGTATAGAAGAACTGACTGACTTGACTTTCGTTTGTATTGAAAATCCCACCGAATTTTGTTGTTAATGATGGCTGAGTGACGAAAATTTCCAGATTGGTTTCAGTTGGTTGATGAATGTGTTTGTCTCTCGCCTTCCCGATTCTCGCTCGATTTGACATCCTCGTCCGTTCCGACTGCGTGTAGTTGAGACAATGCTCAATGCTAGATAAGTGAATGAAGTAGCCTCATGACTAGTCATTGCCGTATTTGACGATCAGTGTTAGCTGCTGACATAGGATCAAGTTGGAAAAGAACTATCAGTGGTCAAACCAAAACTTGGTATCAGTCAGTCGACGAAATCTTTGACAAGTCAGTTTAAGTTACGTGGGGGGGGCATGTAGGCCTTCCTGCTGGGGTCGTCGGGATGCACAAGATCATTGTGAGTAGCAGAGGTAGAGGTGTATTCACCCTTTATCGTCTTCCATATTCATTATACCGTCATGTTTTTCCATATTGTTATTTTTTTATCCCTCACATGCGTGCTTATTATCATTATTTTTTTTGAACTGCTACACGTCTGTGGAAAGCTCTATGTTGGTTGAAACTCAATGAGTTAACGATGAGTTATATACCTATAGTGTATGATACTTACACTATCTGGTTGCTCAAACCACAGTAGTTGGAGTGCTGTGTTGGAACCTATGACGCTCCTAGAACTACCATATGCTGATAATTCTTACTATCAGTGTTGCTGTCATCCCAGATCTTTTAAAAATGGTTATTCATCATTTGACTGGTGCCTTGAGCTGCAACCTGCGAATGTTTGGCGTGCGATTCGCTCCCGCCAGATGTGAGATGATGATGCAGGACTGGACTACACCGACTTCTAGATTAGAAATAGCAAGTGAAGTGGTAGAGCACGTTGACCGCTTCACTTATTTGGGAACTACCATCAGCCAGCACCAACGGATTGATCTCTGACGAAATCTCAGCACGGATACCGAGGGCTAGTTTCGCATATGCCAGTTTACGCCGTCTCTGGCGTGACATGAAAAGATTAGCTGTCTTTGATCATAGGTGCCTGCGCTCTATCTCCCGTGTGAAGTGGTATAATAAGGTGAGCAATACTGAGGTTAGGCTTTAGTGGAGTGCTAGGAAAAAGGGGAATTGAATCGACGAGGGTGTGAAATTACATCGACTGAGATGGTTAGGACATGTATTACGCATGCTAGCCTAGTCATCGCCTTCCTCGATAATGGGCAATGTTAGCTGACAGACATAGGGTCAGGCTGGAAAAGAGCTAGCGGCGATCAAACCAAAACATGGCCTCACCAGTCAATGAAATCTACAACAGTTAGTATAAGCCACGTAGGAAGGTGTAAACTGCCTGACTGGTTGGGGTTCTCGGGAAGGTAAACAGCAATGACTGGAGACGATTGGTGATATGGCTCAAAATCCTCGTTCTCAATGGCTGGCTCAGATGCATCCACTCCTTGTGACTTATAATAGCAATGAAACTATATTGTTCTTCGTTATTACTACTCCTTTGTCTGATATCCCTGTCTACTGTCTCTATTATGCCTTTCTTCTCTTGCTTTGTGTGGTACATGAAGTGTGGCGACTTGAACTGCCGCATATATGTGCAAAGTTCTATGTCGAAGACAGACAGACATATCTATGCATAACGTTGACTTTCCCTTGAATTTTATTTTCTTTTTTTAGTTCAAACAGGAAATAACAGTGGCGCTGGTGCTGGCAGTTCATTGAAAACTTCTCAACAGACTATCGATAATTATCAGTCGTCGTCAACCAATGCTGCTAATGTTGGTGTTTCAAAATCATCACTACCAGATGCTGCCGCTGCCACCACCAGCAGTACATCAGGCAGTTTACATGAAATTGGCACCGAGTTGTTACATTTCATTGTTAGTCATTTGTGTAGGGATAGTGAACATTATGGATTGACAGATGGCATGCTGATTAATTTCATCGCTTCTCTACGTAAAGGTAGGAGTGTGTGTAATTTTATTTTAATTATCTTTTTTTCTCTCCATGGGAATTTCTATTATTAGGGCACTTTTAATGTACGATTTATAGGTGTTTGTTTAAACTTAGTCTCATACACACTTATTGGTTGGGGACCGGTGGTATTTGCCCCACCGAGATATTAAGGCTGAAGGTGGTGAAGGGGCAACAGGTGTCGAATGTGGTACCCACTGGTTGAAAAGGGAATGTTCAGACCAGTGTCGCCATATCTACATTTTGGGTCTGTTTTCGGATGAGGAAGTACATCGAATGTTACATAACTTTGGCTTTTCGAATTAGAATACAAATTAATTGTCATCTCCGTACATATTGTGTATCCTTTTATCAGTATTATGGTATGTTGAATCACAGATACCCTCCTCTGGTCCCATCTGAATAAAATGTTCGAAAATATGAATTTTATACGGGGGGGGGGAGTGCGTAGTTGTTATACTGAGGACAGAAAGATGTACAAGGGTGTGGGGGTTACAGTACAGTTTTCTCATCATGTCTTCCGCTTATTTGTGATGGTATACTAAAGCGAAAACCAATTTGACAGAAGAGTCAGACAGCCAGGTGTTATTTGCTTTAGTTCCTAGAGGAACATAGGGCTTCAGCTGCACGTCTCCATTGCGTTCGGTTCTCTGCCAACCTTTTCAACTGGCTCCAAGACTGCCCAAATGCTTTCATTTCCTCTTCACATGACTTCCTCCATGTCACCCTCGTACTGACAACCAACTCGTCGCTTCCCGTTCGGGTTCCACTCGAGGGCTTGTCTAGTGATGTCACTTAATGGTTTCCTCAGCGTATGGCCAATCCAACTCCATTTCTTCCTGCCTATTTGTTTCACAATCGGTTCCTGCTGGATTGGTTCGCTCATTGCCAGAGATCCCTCCTTGTTGCTGATCTTTTCTGGCTGGTCATCCGATCTTGAGTAGTGTTGGGCGAAGACAGCTGTTGATGAAGGTCTGTAGTTTGTTTGAGATGCTCTTTATGACGCGCTGGTCAAGTCTCTGATCCCTATAGTAGCACTGACTGATTTCACATTGGAGTTGAAAATCCTAATCTTATTTTTGATTCTGAGTGCTGTTGACCTCCACACAGACTTGAGAGTAATGAAAGCTTGCCTTGCTTTCCCGATCCTCGCTGCTTTGATATCCTCGTCAGTTCCGTCCGCCTGTAGTTGAAACGATGCTGGCCGCCTAGATAAGGGAAGGAGGTAACCTCTGTTAAATCTTTCCTGTTGATGGTGATTGGTGTTGGTTGTTGTTATTGTTGCTGTGGTTTGTTGTTTATCTTCATCATCCCTGTCTTAGCTATCTCTTCAACCAGTTTTTTGGTTTTTACCTGTAAGTAATCAAGTTTGCGTGATCTGTCGAGTATCTTTTTTTCCTTCACGTTCCCCAGTGGAACATAGGGCTTCAAGCTAGTGGCTTGAAGATTCTGTAGGAGTGTTTAATTTTACAGGATGGGGTTGTTAGCCTCATGCCCAACCTTTCCTCTTTACCAGCATTATTTCTGGCTTAACGAGGTAAAGGAATGCGTCTGTGGCCGGGGATTGAACCCCGGACCATGTGCATGGTCAGCGAGCGTCCTAACTGCTGTGTCACCGACAGTCGAGTATAGCCTTGTTAAAACCACCTAGAAATCTATTCTGATCAGTGTCATTTCACAAAGTGTTTTGTCACTCATAGTCGAGTGAAACACCCATACAAAAGGCATCATTTGGTGTTTCTTACTTTTTTTAATATTTTCGAACAACTGTGTTGCACACTCTGTGATAAAAATCAATAAGATTATTTATCATGGAATATCCTACACGTTTGTAACTCACCTTTTTTTCTCTTTTCAACTTTCTCTCTGTCTCATCTTGCCACTCACATAAATTTGTTTGTGTCGCATATGATAATGGAAGCTTATTACCCTAAAAACTGCGTAATACATTACGTCATACTAGAACAACAGCAACTACTACTACCAAGTATTAATTATGGATAAGTGTGCTCGCGCGTGCGGTGTTTTTCCCCACGCTTATTGTGTGTATCTTCGTGTGTGTGTGTGTGTGTCTACTTGACATTTATGCGACAACTGTTCACTACCTAATTAAATGAACTGATTCGTTTACATTGTCAATGTCTCGTTTACAAGGATTACAAATTTTAAATAAGGGCACAATATGGTTGTGTGTGTGTGTGTGTGTGAATTGTTAGTTCCCATCGTTTATTTATTTGTTTCAAAATCGATCACATATTGATGTTAGTTAGCGAGAAAACCATGGACAACCGGCAAGGAGTATTAGACACAGCTGTTCGGTCTCATTTTGGGACTCTTCAGCGGTAAGCATCCACCGAGGGTTTGGACCCAGGAACTTTAGGTTACAAATTAGGCTTGTAAACCATTCAGCTATTGAGATCTGATCCAATAGCTCATGAATTCCAACTTCTACCAAGGTCGCTTTTTTTGAACCCGCTCAAGGGGTACGTACTTCTGAAAAGTCCCAAACTAGGGTGAAACAGCTGTCCAGTATACTCCGTAGAAATTGTAAGATAACGAAATTGCTACATCCAGTTTATTATACGATCCATCAAGAATATGCAGTTGACATTAAGGCCGTGGTTTTATTTATTGTACGAAGAAAGATGCGCTACACAATAATAATAATAATAATAATAAAACAACATAGATCAAAAGAAAAAAATATAAGCAGAGAACGGATAAAGAACTTCATCTAGAAGGAAAACAGTCATGCTTAACAAGTTCAAACAGTATTCGTTAACTATCATCGGGAAGGGAAGAAAGAAGGAAATTTCAACACGTTCGCCATTGATGATTACGATTCTTGGCCACATCCGATAACGTTTCGAGCCATCGATTCGAGCTATCTCACGGACCCCAACAAGTAGGGAGTCGTGACACACTAACCGATACTAATCTAGCACAAAAGTCCTTCATCCCAGGACGCCACATCATGGACTGACCACCTCTCCGCCTTTTCCATCCCGTCCCAGGGTTGGCTAGCGAACAGAGACCTGTACGGAAAACGAAGCATTGTATACCTGAACTTTGACAGTCAGGCTAACATCACAACGGTGCCATAGGTGGCTCAAGTTGATGTATGCCACCCGTGGTAGTAAGAAAGGTCGGAACACAACGTTCAGGATTTTCTTTATGGCTTGCATGAAAATGATGTTAACGAAATGCTTTTGAACGACTTAATCTTACTCTGTACTTATAACTGTGAGTGAAACTCTCGCTGATGCTGTTGTATGACTAGAAGTGTAATAATGTACTCCAGAATTAAGCTGTTGAGTGTTATGCGTTCTCCTATATGTATAGACAACCGTGCTGGTAGTGTGATGTTCATGAGCGGATGTCAGTTCAGCCTAAGCAAGAGAGCAAGTAGACAGGTAAATACACATTTTGAGAAGATGAGGCATAGAGACGCCTTCAGCCAAGAACATTCTTGGAATTGCTCTTTCGACCGAGATGGCTCTTTTCAATTTCAAACCTACTGGTTTTCTTTTCTTAGCTTCTTTTTCATAATGAATGCAACCAATTCATCTCTGTTCTTCTGTATTACCTTTAATTTCAGATTATCCGCGGAGTCGTACATCAATGGTACTCAATACCCTCTTATATTCAGACATTATTGGACATCCATCAATGAAAATTTATCAATCTGAATTAATATCTTCGAGTAAATTACTTCCATCAGTTTATTCGTCGAAATCGAATCAACCAAGTTATCATCAACATCATACGACGACAACAACGACAAGTGAATCGTTGGTGAATAGTAATCTATCAACTTTTAAAAAATCTTCAATATGCGGCTGTGGATTAACCTCGGATAATCCATATCTGCTTGCAGATCTTCTAGAAGAGCTTGGTTATACCTGTACAAAAACGTACGTGATCATCTCTCTGCCTTTTTTGGTGTGTGTGTATGTGTTTGCTTAAAGGAGGAGCCTTTAAAGTGACCCTGAGTCAACTAATCCGATCATTCATTATGAGTACCATGTGCATATATTGCGTTCATAATTCGCTTTTGATTTAATCTCCTAGTTTTGTTTAGATAGTGAATCATTTAGTGTGCCTAACTGAGAAATTGTATTACCTCACTCACCTTAGAGAAGAATAAGGCTGTCTGTATATGTGGGGGGGGACATACAGTTAATGAACAAATTTACCAGTCTTAATGTCACTTTTCTGTAATGAGTGGTTGTTCAAGGTTAGGTTTGAACAGTCGTTTCGTATCAGTTTTCAAGATTCTCCAGTCGCCCCTTGAAGTTGGCTGAGCTGTGAATAATGAACACTGTTGACACGACGGGGATGCCAAAGTAACGTATGACATTGAAATACTTTTGTTATAAGTGGTGACCCGAGGAGAAGAAAATCAAATTACAGTTAGACTCCATATTCTTTTCGAGGTAGGAAGTTGGAGCCGAAGAAGACACGAAATATTAAATGGTATAACATTGATTAATTGTGTGCTGTATCCTTCACCTGTATCGATTTGACATCCTCGCCCGTTCCGACTGTCTGTAGTTGAGACAATGCTCCCTAGATCAGTGAGTGAATGAAGTAACCTCTTTCAAATCCCTCCCGTTGATGGTAATTGGCGCTAGATGTTGCTGCTGTTGTTGCAAGGCAGTCGGAACGGACAAGGATGTCAAATCGAGGTAGAATCGGGAAGGCGAGAGACAAGCACATTCATCAACCAACTAAAGAAACCAACCTGGAAATCTTCGTCACTCGGCCATCATCAACAACAAAATTCGGTGGGATTTTCAATACAAACGAAAGTCAAGTCAGTCAATTCTTCTATACGGATCAGAAACTTGGCGGGCGGGTCACAAAGAATATTTCCAACAGGCTGACTCAGACCTTTATCAACAACAACTGTCTTCGCTGGCTCTATACTGAAGATCAGATGGCCGGGCCGGGCCGGAAAGAATCACCAACAAGAAACTATGAGAACAAACAAAACAAGAAACAATCTCCAACCAACAAATATGCAGGAGAAAGTGGAGATGGATTGGACACTCGCTCACTGAGGAGTCCACTGGGCGACATCGCGCGCGCGTCAGGCCATCGCTCAAGTGGAACCAGGCCGAAAGGGAAGCACGCGGCGAGTGAGACGTCAGTGCAAGGCTGACATGGAGGAGATCGTGTGAAGAGGAGTTGAAACAGTATGACTAACTAACATGGATGCAGGTGAAAAGTACAGCAGAAGGAAGACAGAAGTGGCAAGTGGAGATGTGCAGTTGAAACCCTATGTTCCACTAGGAACCCAAGGGAACAATAAATATAATAATAATCCTTCACCTGCTTCGTATGAGATTCATTCATTTAGGTTCTCAGCGGGGCATAGGGCTTCGAGCTTGAGCCTTAAAATTTGAGTAGCAGTGGTATTAATTTTTTTTTTAGGTGTGTGTGTGATTGCCAGTCTCATACCCAAGCTTCCATCTTTCCTGGGTTTAGTACTGGCTAGGTTAAGTTTTAGAGGGTGTCAACACTAGGGATGGTGTACCCCGGACCACCACATAAGGTGTGGTTGGCGAGCATTCTACCACTCTAGATGACCGACCGACTCACCATCTTTCCTATTGAACTATCCATTTCAAAATACCTGCGGAAGATGAAATATTCGTTTACTCCCCTGAACTGACCTTCTTTGAAATGTCCACTAATCGATCAGTATCTTTGTGAGGTGTAGATAGATTCCTGTCTGCCCGCCAATTCACCAGAAAGTTTGTACTGATTGTACCATTTGAAGGCCTTCAAATAAAGCTTGGCTTAAAAATCAACAAGTCAGTATTTGTGCTTGTCACCTTTTTTTTACTGCTATGGTCGAATTGAAATATTGAGTCATAAGAAAAGGCACAAACAGCGAAGAAAATTTTCTTTTCGACGATTCATTTTCATGAGCTGTACAATCGTAATTATAATTAAACACATAAGTTTTTGACCAATCAGATACTGGTAAACTTTGTCCTTGCAAATTCTACTACATAGTGTGAGGTGTAAGAAGGGATGATTAATTGTCAGTTAGAAAGGAGACAGAAGTTGGCATGTCTTAACAAAAGTGAGATAATGACTAATCAATAAGCTTGTGGAGAATGGACAGAAACTAGTGGAAAGGCTATAAAGTAGTTTTGTATAAGATCTGTGTGAAAATGCCATGTTATTAATAAACAGTCATAGAGTGGTAATAAAATATGGATGGTGGGAATAGTAATAATAATAAAAGTATTAAGAACAGTAAAATAATAATAATAATAGTGAACTTACATATTAAAAGAGAGGAGAAAAATTATAGTCAGAAATTTACTCTGGCCATGGTAGGGCTAGAGAACCTTTCCACTAGTTCCTGTCCACTCTACACTAGCTTATTGATTAGTCATTATCTCACACTTACTAGGTCATGCCAACTTCTGTCTCCTTTCTAACTGACAATTAGTCATCCCTTCTTACACCTCACACTATGTAGTAGAATTTGCAAGGACAAAGTTTACCAGTATCTGATTGGTAAAAAATTTATGTGTTTAATTATAATTACGATTGTACAGCTCATGAAAATGAATCGTCGAAAAGAAAATTTTCTTCGCTGTTTGTGCCTTTTCTTATGACTCAATATGGGAATATTTCGTTCAGTGAATTGAAATATGTATATATACTTGTGTATTTCATCTTTCTTTCTATTCTTCTTAACTTGTTTGTTTATCCTGTCTAGATTGGAGTCGATACGTTCCGTGTTGAATGATTTTGAACCGGATGAGTTGTCTGCTATTTCAATTGCAAAGTGTTTATGCTTATTCTTGCGTACAGCTGATGGACAGTTGAATACACCTAGTAGAAGTAATTCACTATCATCACAAGCGAATAGCTGGAAAATCGATCCTACAATTTGTGATACAAATAATCGACAATCAGGTAAGCGGGGTTTGTTTGTTTGTCTGTTTTTTTTTTTCGTCTGCTTGTTATTTCTTCAAGTGTGAATGCGAAATATGAATGGTCAAGTTTTAGTTTGCAGCAATCTGATTGGTTACAGGATCTCAACATCATGAGTTGACATCAGTTAGAGAACCACTGGAAAACCCGCCAGGGAGTACTGCCAGACAGCTGTTTCGTCAGCCTAGTTTGGGTCTCTTCGTCGGTACGCACCCACCGGGGTTCGAACCCAGGACCTTGTGGTTACCAGGCGAGCTACTGGGTCTCAATCCAATGGCCAGCCCATGAATTCTAACTTCTGCCAATTTATGACGTAGCGCGACCATTTCGTAATGTCTTCTTCGATGAGTGAGTTACTGCCTCATCTCCAACCTACTGGACTCTGCTGGTCACGGCTTCCCACTACAACCCCAGGTCACTGCTTGAATTGGGGCCAGTTGCTAGTAAGCATCAGGTTAATTTTCAAGTATTGGTTTTCAAGATGAAATCCTCAATCTAATCAAACAAAGTCCCTACAAAACCAATACTTGAAAATTGGAGATGAAACAAGGCAAGACAAAGACAAATAATGAAGATCAAAATCGACGTGTGATATGGCACTTTCAAATTAATGATACACAGTCTGGGTTGGGGGAAAAGCGTGTAATCATTACGACGAAATCACTTGGAACGTCTAAATAAGTAATATCATTTATCACGAATAAATCGTTGAGGAGACAGGGATTTTCAAAACAATTTTTTGATTCCAATTGTTTTTACACTGATATTGTTGTTACATCTCACTGTTCAGACACAGGTTCATTCGCTTGGTATATTGAACATCCTCTCCCAACCGATAGCTGCTACCTTGACGTGGTAGTTGGGCTGGCACATAGCAATGATCCAACAAGCTACACTGACACCAGTCAATGAAATCCACAACAGTTGGTCTAAGCCATGTAGGAAGGTGTAGACTTCCAGGCTGGGGTCCTCGGGACGGTCAAAATCTATGGTTGGAAACAATTGGTGACATGGCTCAAAATCGTTCTCAGTGGCGCAGATGCATCCACTCCTTGTGACTTATGATCTCCAAGGAAACTGTTTTGTTTTTCGTTACTACTATTCCTGTGTCTCACACCTCTGCTCGGTGGAGACAGCTTACTGTCCGGATTAACTGAGGTACTAGGCAGCGTCTGGGAATCAGAAGAAGTCCCATCGGGTTGGTGTAAGTCACTGATTATCCCCATATACAAGAAGGGAGACAAGTCTTCCTGTGATAATCACAGAGGGATTAGCTTGACTAATATAGTATCTAAAGTCTTAGGCTCAATAATCATGCGTAGACTGAGTGGTGCTCGGGAGGCACAAACACGAGAGAGCCAGGCAGGCTTTAGACCAGGAAGAGGGTGTATTGATCATATCTTCACCCTCCGACAGATTCTAGAACATAGGCATTCCTACCGGCGTCCAACAGTCATTATATTTCTTGACCTAAAGGCAGCATTCGACTCTGTCGATCGGGAAGTTCTCTGGAGATGCTTGGCTGTAAAGGGAATTCCAAGAAAATATATTGCACTGATTAAGGCACTCTACTCGTACTCATACAGCCAGGTGAGGGCTTACGGCGAGCTGTCATCTGAACTGATGACGACCAGTGGTGTCCGTCAAGGATGCCCATTATCTCCTTTTCTATTCAACTTCATCATAGATGTGTTAATGGACTTAACCCTAGGTGACTTCAGCGATTCAGGGATTGACTTGCTACCTGGGAATAATCTCGTTGACTTGGAATATGCAGACGATATAGTCCTTCTAGGCGAAGACGCTGACAAAATGCAGAGTCTTCTAAACACCTTGAACAGCAATCTACGAATGTTTGGCATGCGATTCGCTCCCGCCAAATGCAAGATGATGTTACAGGACTGGACTACATCGACGCCTAGTTTAAAAATAGGAAGTGAAGTGGTAGAGCACGTTGACCGCTTCACTTATTTGGGAAGTACCATCAGCCCCAACGGGCTGATCTCTGACGAAATCTCAGCACGAATACAAGGGGCTCGTTTCGCATTTGTTAGTTTACGCCGACTCTGGCGTAGACGAGATGTTCGACTATCGACCAAAGGGCGGGTGTACTGCTCATCAGTCCGCTCCGTCCTCCTTTATGGTTGTGAGACCTGGCCACTGAGAGTGGAAGACATGAAAAGACTAGCTACCTTTGATCATAGGTGCCTGCGTTCTATTTCCCGTGTAAAGTGGCATAATAAGGTGAGCAACATGGAGGTTAGGCGTAGAGTTCTAGGTAAGGAGGGGAAATCAATCGACGAAGTCGTGAAGCTACATCGACTGAGATGGTTAGGACATGTGTTACGTATGCCAAGTCATCGCCTCCCTCGACGAGCTATGTTAGCGGATATAGGGTCAGGCTGGAAAAAAGCTAGCGGCGGTCAAACAAAAACTTGGCACCAGTCAATGAAATCCACAACAGTTGGTCTAAGCCACGTAGGAAGGTGTAGACTTCCAGGCTGGGGTCCTCGGGACGGCAAAAATCTATGGTTGGAAACAATTGGTGACATGGCTCAAAATCGTTCTCAGTGGCGCAGATGCATCCACTCCCTGTGACTTATGATCTTCAATGAAACTGTTTTGTATTTATTTATTACTCCTTTGTCTCACACCTCTGCTCACTGTTTCTATTATGCTTTTCTTGTACTTTCTTCTCTTGCTTCGCGTGCTACACGGAATGTGGCGACTTGAACTTCCGCACATTTGTGCAAAGTTCTATGTCGAAAACAGACAGACAGACCTCTGCTCACTGTCTCTATTATGCCTTTCTTGTACTTTCTTCTCATGCTTCGCGTGCTACACGGAGTGTGGCGACTTGAACTGCCGCACATTTGTGCAAAGTTCTATGTCGAAAACAGACAGACACTTACTGGAACCAATGTTCCTACAGGTCCTACTATGCCAGGAAGGTTGTTAGGATAGTGATTAGATTAAAAGCAGTTACCGGCTTTGTGTAAGATTTTTGTTTTTATACTATACTGGGGGTCTGTGGGTGAAGTCGTACTGCAGGAGAATAGGGATGTAACAGCAGTGAGGTGTTTCCCTCAGATGGCCAGCATGCCAGCCAGCTATGCTATCTCTCCACTCTGCTGGAGAGTGGGGGTTAGAAAAGATCGACCCTAAAAATCGTACATGCCGACTTACCCCACCTATGGTGGCCCGTAACCGGTGGTTAGTTTACCAATACGGAACCAAACCAAGAAACCAGTTCATTCAGGTCGTGTCTGACCGGCCTCAAGCAGTTGTCCCCTGGTCTCTGAGGTCACGCAACACTATCCCTCTATCTGTTTCAGGTACCCGAAGCGCATCAATCAACTTCCATGGTGTGGGCAGCCGGGAAGTAACAACCGCCCACTTACTTCCAAAAGCACACGAAGCCTGAGCATCCTCTTCTTCTCTCTGTCACACACACCCGCCACCTCTGACAAGAAATGTGTGCATTACAGTTCTGTTGTTATATGTATATACAATTTTTCAAATAGCTTATATGCTGCTCCATACACTCAACTTGGTTATTAACAAATTCTGTGTTTCCTCCTTTGTTATTCTTGCTATCTCCCTATTTTCTCTTATCTTACATTATATCACAATAGACCAACAGTAATCAATAATCAGTGTTTTTGATTTACACCACAACAGAGAGAGTAAGTAGGTGTTGATGAAGGAAGTCTCCTTCTTCTACAATAAGATATACATAAATCGATATCATATGATGTAAATTTGTCATAAATCTTATCATTTGAGTAGTAGCAGTAAGTGATACAGTAGTGATAAGAAGAAATAGAAATTGTTTATCATTAATTCTGAATACTTGTAACTTGACGGTGCTTCTCTTTCTTTTCAAACCATAATGACGTCATTGAGTAGAAAAAAATACCGATTGATATTCAACTCTCAATGGCTTAGTTTGTAGAGATATGATTTGCTTCAAGTTGAATTACGGATTAATGTCAGTTAGGAAATCATTGGAAACTAGTTGGAAGTATTGTGGATGGCTGTTTCGTCCTAGTTTGAGTGTCTGTAAGTATGGTATATGTGGTTTGCGCCATCTAATTGCAAAGTACTGTTACAAGATTGGCAGGAGCCAGTGCCTGCACTCAGTCTTGAGGGTGAACCACTTGAAGTTGTTGATAAGTTTGTGTACGTGGGTAGTTGTGTGAGTGCTGGAGGAGGGGTGACGGATGAGATTTCCAACCGTATAATGAGGGCTAGGGTGGCATACATCAACTTGAGCCACCTATGGCACCGTTGTGATGTTAGCCTGACTGTCAAAGTTCAGGTATACAATGCTTCGGTTTCCGTACAGGTCTCTGTTCGCTAGCCAACCCTGGGACGGGATGGAAAAGGCGGAGAGGTGGTCAGTCCATGATGTGGCGTCCTGGGATGAAGGACTTTTGTGCTAGATTAGTATCGGTTAGTGTGTCACGACTCCCTACTTGTTGGGGTCCGTGAGATAGCTCGAATCGATGGCTCGAAACGTTATCGGATGTGGCCAAGAATCGTAATCATCAATGGCGAACGTGTTGAAATTTCCTTCTTTCTTCCCTTCCCGATGATAGTTAACGAATACTGTTTGAACTTGTTAAGCATGACTGTTTTCCTTCTAGATGAAGTTCTTTATCCGTTCTCTGCTTATATATTTTTTCTTTTCCTTCTTTTTTTCTTTTGATCTATGTTGTTTTATTATTATTATTATTGTGTAGCGCATCCTTCTTGGTGCCATATTGTACCAAGTTTTTTCTGCGTTTAAATAAATAAATACTTAGTCGGAGACTCTTCAGTCCTGCACACCAAATGGGTTTCGAAAATGGGGCCTTCTGGCACACCATAACCACCTTCCTCTTGATGATGAATAATGCTAGGTAGGCTACCGAGTAACTGGTTGAATCTGAGCTCAGGTCTTGCATGTTTCTTGCTATGAGACACAGTTTATATGTGGGCTCTGGTGACCGATGGTACAACCCAGTTAGTTAGTTGCTTGGAGAGCAATGTTAGCTGACATAGAATGGATCAGGCTGGAGGAAAAGAGCTAATGGTGATCAAACTAAAACATGGCTTCTTCATCAGTCAACGAAATTCAAAACAGTTAGTTTAAGCCAGGCGTCCCGTAGGAAGGTGTAGACTGCTTGACTTGTTGAGATCTTCAGGATGGTAAGAATCAATGAAGGTTGGAGACATGATTGATGATAAGGGTCAAAACTCTCATTATCAATGGATGGCGAAGATGTATCTACTCTTTGTGAATTATCATTTCCAATGAAATTCTATTGTTTTTCCCTCATTCACACTTGTGTTCAGTGTCCCTCTTTCCTTGAATCCCTGTTTCCTATCTTCTCTTACTTTGGGTGTGATAGATGGAGAGAGAGAGAGAGAGTGGGAACTGGAGCTGCTACAGCTGCATATCTGTGGAATGTTGTATGTTGAAACCAATCAGTCAGTCAGTCAGTCTATCCTCACATTGAGTACTTACTAACTTCGACACTCCTGTTAACTTATGGGTTTTCGATTGTAAAACACTGTATTGATTGGGAATTCGCTCAATGATAATCTCTAGACTTACATGACATTAGTCACTCCTAAGTGTAACAAATCATTGTTCCCACCAGAGTGCTACACGAGGAGGGAGGAGTCTATGGTGGTTTAAGTGAACTGCTAACCAGTCAATGTGTGTACATACATGAGGCTACATAATTGTCTTGGTGGTGAACAGTGAAAATGAGATATTACAGCTCTTTATTCTGTAAAAGTTAGCGATACTACTGTTATAACTGTAGGGAATTAGATGAGGACGTTGTCGCCTTGTTCTGTCTGCGTCTGACTAATATGCCTATCTGCTTGCGGTACCTTCCGATTCAGTGAGGCACGCAAATATCAAAAGACAAAGACTGGACTGTGACTGTGTATTGTAGTACAACAACTACGACAAAGAAAGTCATGGTATTTATACATTTTACAACAATATAGACAGCCAACAGCATTTGAAATAATTGGTCGTAATAGTCAATAACAAAGTGCGTGAGAAATGATAATATACCATGTATGCGAGATTAACAGTCAATAACAAAATGTGTGGGATCCTATCAACTACCTCATTGCTCAAATCTCTGTAGCCGGCGCGGGATTCGGAACCTGTGACCCACTGATTGGAAGTCGATTTGCTAACAGCCAACTAAACGTAACTCCATGGTTTGGGTGGGCACTGAGAGGACCCCCCACACACACACACACTCCAATGTTTAAAATGCAGTCGTGTGCCATATTTTCTACATCTAATAAACTGGTTAGTTATTTTCAGTGTTTTTCCTCTTGATTTAACAATTGCTTTGCTGTTTTTTTCCTTCTTCGACGCTGCCTGCATATACAGATGCAACAAATGAAGCGGATCCGCCAGTGTTGTCTACATGGAATGTGGAAAACTTTCTCACTGTTCTACTTGAATTAAATCCCAATTTACAAATAACCGCCGTATGTATAATATTTTTTCCCTCTTTGTTGTTTTTACGTCTGTATTATTTATATGGTGGGTTTTACTCATAATTAGGCGCTAGTTTTGTGCGTTCCGAGTGGGAGATATAGATATAGGGCGAATTTTCAGTCTTAAAGCTTCAGTGTCGGTAGTGTTGTTTTTACATAGTGGTGTTTCTGACCTTATGTCTTTAACCTTCCCACTTTTCCGGGTTTGGTACCGGCTAGGGGCGGTTTACGAGTGTGTCGGCTAAGAATCGAACTCTAAACCTCATGTGAGGCGTGATTGTAACGGACATTCCGCCTCTGGTTCACCAGCACATTGACGTGTGTGTGTGTGTATGAATTTAGTGTCCGAGTGTTGGCTTCTACCTTCACTTGTTGTTTGGGGTTTACATAACACCACAACAAGCCAGTCACACACACACACACTGGTGGGGACGAACGTTTGTCTAGATGCTGTCATACCAGAAAAGTTACGCGATTAGTGGCTAGACTAAAGGCAGTTACTCTTATAGTGTAAGTCGTTTACCCTATGGTGATGATCTGTGTGGATGAAGTCGCACCACTCGTGAATGAATAGAGGCATGATAGCAGCTAAGTATTTCCTCTATGGTATCTATACACCGCGGAAATGCAGGGTCAGGTAAAGTCGACCTGATAAGTTGTACATCCCAACTTACCCAGTGGGGTTAAGGTCTGTAACAAACAGGTTTGCTGTTCACATGCATGCCGTTTATCTTATTCAGTAAGTTTTTTTCTATAGTTTGGTTTGTAAGGATTAGTTATGTTTTTACGAGTTGATCACGGATTCATATCAGTTAGAGAACCGTTAAAAACTAGGGAGTACTGGACAGCTGTTTTATCCTAGGTTAGAAATCATTGGCAGTACGCAGCCACACCACAGTGGTTCGAAACTAGGACTTTCCGGTTACAAGGCCATCGAGCTCGTATACCATTCAGCCACTGGGACCCGATTCAGTAGCTCATGAATTCTAACTTCTACCGATTCGGGATTTAGCGCGACCCCAACCATTGTCGTTGGTGGGACATCCATCCTCACACATGACATCTGGATGGACCTCACCGGGTGGCAACTTCCAGCAAACTCCATTCTTTAGCAAGTCAGTCACTGGTGAGCATCAGATTAATTTTCTATAGTTTGGTTTTTAGGGGTTAGTTATGTTTTTACGAGTTGGTTACGGATAATGATAATACCTCTTTTTCTTCCTTCTTTTGTCTTCTTGCTTTTCTACCTCAAGATATTAAATCATCTCGATTGTCCAGAGTTTATGATCTCCAGCCGTCAGTCTTTCAGTTTATTTAAACAAATTATTTCTTATGCTGCTAATCATCTATCATATCTACTACCTACGGATTTCTTTTATCACTTATGGAAAAATATTTATGGGCAATTAAGTTTATTACATTATTGTTGTATATATCCTGATATACTTTGTTTAACTGCCACATGTTGGCCATGCCGATATGTTGATCTCACCCTATATCGTATCTCAGTCACTGAAGATCAAAGTCTTTCGCTGCAAATATGGTGAGTTGAAAAATTTCTTTTCATTTTTGTGTGTGTGTGTGTGTACCCTGTGTATGCGTGTGTGAGTCAGTTACATGGTTGCTTTGGTTCACTGCCAACTACACTTGATTTGTATTTATTATTTTTCAAAATACTTCATACTGTATTTAATTAGTGGATGGTGACTAGCAGTGGAATCCAGGATGTGCATTTCCTCCCATTTGGGATTTGTCTTCTTGCTGGATGTACCTCCATTTCTCAGTGAGTGATGATGTTCCCACCGAGTACATCCAGCTGACGAGTCCCAAATAAGACGAAATGCGCATCCTGGCTGGATTCCATTGCTAGTCACCATCCACCAATTAAATACTAATTAAATGCTCAGACATCGTCGAAGCATCTGCACAAGAAGCCGACATGTCAACCTGAGACCGAGCACTTCGGTCCAATCAATCGACGGGAAAATCTCAAATTCAATTATATACTTCATATTGTATTATTATTTAACGCTCTGCATGTTAGCTTTCTCTATTATATCAGTTGCTATATATATATATATAAATGATGTGTTCACACATAAGCACGAGTCTTTCATGACTTAGAAGTTATGGAAGTGAACAAATCTTTAGCGTAAAACTTTTCCCAAAAGGGGAACAGTTCAACTGGCCACGCTTTATTATAAGGGCATCCGTGATGATAGAAAAAATATCCGAAGAAACTACACCATAAACTGAAATTACAGGAATGCATCTGGGACATCAAAAAAGGTGAATAGCTCGATGTCAGTAATAGCAATTTCGGGAACCATATCACCAATAGGTTTCTAGTTATATTGGCTCTTGTCGTTTCGATAACCATAGTGAGCTCCGAACAAAAGTCAAATACTTCATGGGTTGGTCAGTTAACCTTGATCGGCATTTTTCTGGAATACATTCTACTTGAAAGGTCTAAGGGTTTCGCCTTGCGACTTGAATTCATTTACGCGGTTTACATCTGTGAGATGTGTGACTTCTGTGACCTAACGATGTGTTGTTTAATCTGCGCGTTCTATCATCTCTACTACCGGTTGAATTACTTGCATCCACTGACACTGTATAAGAAATTTTGAGGTCCCGTGGTGTGTTTAAACATCGTTGAAGTTCCCTGTTTAGTAAGTAGTGAAATGTGTTTCAGCGCCACAAATTTCATCCTAACAACTCCCATGTTGTTCACAGCTTTTATTGGATAGAAAAAGCAGATAGGTATTCAGCCCATGATGCGGCGGTACCGTAAGGTTTGTTCTTTTTTATTTGGTGTGTCTCAGTAGCATATTTATCACTTCTACCCTGTGACACGGCAGCAGGAAGCGCGGTCGTTGTTAATCCGGGCCCCGACCGATCCGGCATGATATTTTGTGATTTTGTTTGTGTCATAGCATTGAATTGGGTAGCTGCTTTTTGTGTAACCGCTATCCAAACAACCTTTCTGGCATGGTAGGACCTCATACGACATAAGTCTCAGCCAGTATAGCTTGTTGGGTCATTGCGGTGTTCAAGCCCGACCACCACGTCAAGGTAGCAGCTTTCGGTCGGGCGTAGGCGTGACATCCGGCTATCAACCAAGAGACGTGTGTACTGCTCAGCAGTTCGCGCTCCGTCCTTCTGTATGGCTCTCAAAAATGGCTAATACGAGTTGAAGACATGAAAAGGTTGACTGTTTTTGATCATAGATGTCTACGATCTCTTTCTCACGTTAGGTGGTATAATAAGGTGTAAGTAATGTTGACGTTAGGCGTAGAGTGTTGGGCAAACAGGGAAAATCAATCGACGAAGCTCTAAAGTTACATAGATTGAGATGGCTAGGTGACGTGGTGCGCATGCCTAACCATCGCCTCCCCCGACGGGCATTACTAGCTAGCTGATATAGGTGCAGGTTGGAAAAGAGTAAGTGGTGGCCAAACAAAACCATGCCATCAATCCATAAAATCCTTGACAGTTAAACAATTGTTTTCAGTTAATTAACTGTTTTGCGCCGTACAACCTGCTAATTATTTTTATTATTTAATTGTATGAAGTAATCATGTATGCATGTAACGATTTTTTAGCGTTTCTTACACCACGTGACCAATAACGTGTTATATGTATATTCTTTTGTTTTATTGTGGTTTCTTTCTGCTGTCCTCCTTTTTGATCACATTTCTAATCAGCTGCTTGATTGATTGATTGCATGTATGTGTGCGCCTGTGTAGGTGTGTGTGTGCGCTGTATATACGATTATTATCGAATACCATAACATAGAATGTAAGGAAAGAAAAAAGCAAATTGGCTTATTGCTTCATCGATTTATCCGTGTGTGAAACACGTTCGATTCACGCTCGTCATCTAATTTACGACAAATTGTGATTTATTCGACAGTGAGTGAGTGAGTGACTGAGCGAAACTATCTGGTGAAATAGTCTGTAGAGAGTTGGTTGAGTGTTATTCATTGATCGATCTAATGGATGATGGTCATTCAAAGATTGTCAAGATTGGGCTAGTTTCGTACATGCCAGTTTACGCCGTCTCTGGCGTAGACGTGATATCCGGCTGGCTATCGACCAAAGGTTGGGTGTACTGCTCATTAGTCCGCTCCATCCTCCTTTATGGCTGTGAGGCCTGGCCATTGTCTGTCTGGATTCAACATAGAACTTGGCACCGAAGTGCAGAAGTTCGAGTTGCCACGTTCCAAATAGCACACAGAGGTAGACAAGAAGATGAGTGGAGAGAATTAATAGAGTTTGACAAGTATAAGAGTGAAACAGAATGGGTAATGGTAGAAAGGAATATGAAAGATTACAGAGATTGAATACATCTGCGCCATTGACAACGATTTTGAGCCATGTCACCTATTGTCTCCAGCCATTAATTCCTAGAGTCCCGAGGGCCCCAACCCGGGAGTCTGCATCTCCCTACCTGACTCAGTTTAACTGAGAGTGGAAGACATGAAAAGATTAGTCAGCTGTCTTTGATCATAGGTGCCTGGGCCCTATCTCCCGTGTGAAGTGGTATAATAAGATGAGCAATATTGAGGTTGGGTATCGGTCGAGTGTTAGGTAGGTGGGAGGGGAAATCAATCGATGAGGCTGTGAAATTACATCGACTGAGATGGTTAGGACATGTGTTACGAATAAATGCCTAGTCATCGCCTTCCTCGACAATGAGCAATGTTAGCTGACATAATGTCAGGTTAGAAAAGAGCTAGTAGCGGTCAAACGAAAACATTGCACGAGTCAACGAAATCCACAACAGTTAGTTTAAACCACAGAGGGAGGTGTAGGCTTCCTAACTGGTTGGGATCCTCGGGACGTTAAAAACCAATGGCTGGAGACAATTGGTGATATGGTTCAAAGTCGTTCTCAATGGCTGGTGCAGATGCATCCAGTCCTTGTGACTTATAATTTCTAATGAAACTATTTTGTTCTTCGTTACTACTATTCGTTTGTCTCACACCTCTGTTTACTGTCTCTATTATGCATTTCTTCTACTTTCTCTTGATTTGTGTGCTACAAGTAGTGGAGTATGGCGACTCGAACTGCCGCACGTATGTGCAAAGTTCTATGTCGAAAACAGACAGGCAGAAAAATTGTCAAGTGAATGAAGGTCGGTGTCGTGTCAGAACTCAAATCATCGGTAATCAGGCAATCTAAGAGAATCCGTCTGTTAACTAGATCATTAATTATTTCACGCTGTAATCTCGTCGGGTAACGCCCAGTTGTCAGCTGAATAAATGCAGCCTTACTACTTTGTTTATCCATCATCCTAAAATGCCTGGCTAGATTTTATTTCAAAGTAGGTTTCTAAATCATAATGTGACTGGTTTGCACAGAGGTGCACCACTTCAACTTGTCACGCTTTATGCACCACACAAAGAGAGGTAGAAAGCTAGTCAACCGAAGGCTGGAGACAATTGGTGATATGGCTCAAACTCATCATTCTCAATGGCTGGCGCAGATGCATCCACTCCTAGTGACTTATAATATCCAATAAAACTATATTGTTCTTCGATATTATTATTCTTTTTGCCTCATATCTCTGTTTACCGTCTCTATTTTGCATTTCTTTTTACTTTCTTCTCTGGCTTTGTGTGCTGAGTGAAGTGTGGCTACTTGAAGTGCTGCACATCTGTGCGAAGCTGTTCTACGTTGAAACCACTAGTCAGTCAGTCACTCAAAAAGATTATAATGAACAGAAAACTGATCGCGAAAAAACACTAGTAACTCGGGAAACATTAGTATATAATCGATATGTAATAGAGATTACAGGGAGTGAATGCATTTGGGCCATATGACGATTTCCAGCCATAGTGCCACTAATTGTCTTCAGCAATTGGTACTAACTACCTAAAGGACTTCAACCAGGAGGCCTCACATCATCCTACATGAATTGGTCAAACCAACTGTCAAAGATTTTATAGTCACAACTACATGTCGTAACCATCTCACTCGATTCACCTTCACAACCTCATTGATTGATTTTTCCCCCCTCCCGTTGTCTAGCACTCGACACATAACCTCAACTGAAGATAAAGTCAAACTTAAGGGAATGACAAAGCAAAGCTCGAAGGCTAATGAATCCAATCCAACTTGATGCATGCTTATTGGTGACGTTGAACTGGTTTCTTTTGAACACCATATATAGCTTCGGCTTTTCGGTGCTTATATGGCGAAGGCTTCTACAGTACAAAAAAAAGTTGAAAACACGCTACCTTTGATAGAGATTTTTGTTCACTTTGTAAATGACAGTTGAGAGATAGAGATGCCTTGACAGGTGGATGTTGATGACGAGAGGCGTCTCCAATACTGACGCTTCTAATTTAACAAACTGGTGCCGCCTCCTCTTTACAGCCGTGTTAGGTAATGTTCCTAGCTCCACAGGAACAGATGAGTCGATAAGAAATACATCAAAGTATAGTCATATGCGGTATGTTTCCCTAGGAACATAGGGTTTCAACTGCACGTCTCCACTTGCCACTTCTGTCTTCCTTCTGCTGTACTTTTCACCTGCATCCATGTTAGTTAGTCCATACTCTTTCAACTCCTCTCCACACGATCTCCTCCATGTCAGCCTTGCACTGACGTCTCACTCGCCGCGTGCTTCCCTTTCGGCCTGGTTTCACTCGAGCGATGGCCTGACGCGCGCGCGATGTCGCCCAGTGGACTCCTCAGTGAGCGAGTGTCCAATCCATCTCGACTTTCTCCTGCATATTTGTTGGTTGGAGATTGTTTCTTGTTTTGTTTGTTCCCATCCCATAATTTCTTGTTGGTGATTCTTTCCGGCCCGGCCATCTGATCTTCAGTATAGAGCCAGCGAAGACAGTTGTTGTTGATAAAGGTCTGCAACAGGCTGTTGGAAATATTCTTTGTGACCCGCCCGCCAAGTTTCTGATCCGTATAGAAGAACTGACTGACTTAACTTTCGTTTGTATTGCAAATCCGACTGAATTTTGTTGTTGATGATGGCTGAGTGACGAAGATTTCCAGGTTGGTTTCAGTTGGTTGATGAATGTGTTTCTCGCTCGATTTGACATCCTCGTCCGTTCCGACTGCGTGTAGTTGAGACAATGCTCCCTAGGTCAGCGAGTAAATGAAGTAACCTCTTTCAAATCCCTCCCGTTGATGGTGATTGGCGTTGGATTTTGCTGCTGTTGTTGTTGTTGGTTGGTTATTTTCATAGCCTGTGTCTTGTCTATGTTCACTTTGAGTCCTGTCTTCGCCGGCTGCTTCTTCGACCAGTTTGTCGGTTGGTTTTTGCTTGTAAGTCTTCGATTTTGTGACAGTGACATCAAACTTAAATGATCCACGCGCGAAATCCAGGTCTTCTAGGTTCTTCACGGACTGACTGTGAAGTACAGAGATATTTAGTCTAGGTGCACCTTTTCAATTCATCAGTGTTCCATGATATTATTATTATTATTATCATTACTATTATTATTATCTGATATTCACTGCAGTGCTCTTTTAAGCAAAAACAAATACAGTCACGTGGAACTGTGTCTACGACTTTGTTTACGTGCGCGCTTACCCGTGTATCTGTGTGGTGTGTGCTTGTGTGCATGTGTGCAAAACAATAAAAAAATAATGTGTCTCAATTACTCTCTCTCTCGGTGAATAAACCTCATCATGTGACCTGAGCACTATATTTAAATATATTTAAGTATAATACGCTGAACTGGTAATTATCACAAAGAGAGATTGAGTGTGTGTGTTATGTGAGTACTTGCACTGCACCGCACTACACGGCACAGCATAATACACAATTACTATCTTGATCAATAAATACTTCAGCGTTGTTGAATTTCGATTTTAGTCTGTCTGTTCATCTCTCCCTTTTTTGTGTTTGTGAAATTGTGTTTATTATTATTATTATTATTATTATTATTATTATTATGTACTTTAATCATAAATGTGTTAATGGTGTGCCAGACAGACAATAGACACGTTTTCAAATTCAATTTTGATTTGGAGCCTTTGTTTTGAGCCATGTTAGCCTTTTTTCCCCTAGTACGGATAACTTCAACGTTGTTTGAGTAAATCCACTTGAAGTAAATTTGGTAGATGGAGCGCGCCGACATGTCAACAAAGGCCGAAGGTTTGTTCCATGCAATAAATCATTGGGAAGAAAAGAAGGACAAATAATAACTAACACATGGCGGTTAGGATTCTTGGCTTTCACTCAGTCGGTCTGGGGTTCGATTCCCTGCCGATGCACACACCTGATATTAATGGTCGGCCTGCAAAATTTGGGCTACCAATATCACATGCTGAAAATTTTATACTTGTACCAAGAATACGGTGTGGAATCAAGTTATAATAAAAAAAAAGAAATATGTTGCACAATATATGCCTCAAATGATCTAGTGGATAACGCTTTAGCTTTTGAAATGTGATGGGTACCAAACTCGAGCCTTAGTTGAGATACCATCATTTACTTGGGGAGTGCAGGTACACGATCCACCAAATGATAAATTCGTTCTGTTCAAGACACAGAGAGAGAGTAGTATCTAAAGTTGTAGAGGGCGGACAGCGACTTTTTTTAAAATTTTTGTTGTGACCAATGGAATCACAGGAGTAGTAATATCACTAGCCTTCTTGCCGATTAGGTCTGTGGTATACTGATCCAACGACTTCGCAGAAATGCCAGTGGTCGTCGTTGTTGATTTTGTTGGATAGAAAGATGCTTATGGTATGTGTGGTATTCGTGCCTTTTATTGAGATATTCAATCTTATTGATAAACATTGTGATTTATTTAGATTACGTGAAGGATTTCATCATAAGCTCACATCAGGTGGAGAAACATCGGAAAACCTGGGAGTACTGGACAGCTGTTTCGTCCTAGTTTGGGACTGTTCAGCAATCAAACAAAAAACTCCCTACAAAACCAATACCTGAAAATTTACTTAAATGGTTGATAGTTGGAATTCAGCCTAAACTTTGGTCCTGAATGACACAGAGGGGAGCAGGGATTACTGGGTCCCAAAATATAACTGGGTACTGAGTTCAGCATCTTCCATTTCAACTCGAAAGTGTTTATACACTTAGAGGCGAATAAATACCAGACACGAGTGTAAACATCATCTCTCGATTATATCAAATAGGGAAGTCTCAAAGACTCATCTACTTCATTTCTTGAAAGTCTATTGCTACTTCTGTACTAGTTTCCTCAGTCAATGCAGAGAGTAGTGTACGGCGAGTATTTCAACGCGACAGAATATTAAACTGTGTTTCAAAGCTCTGTGAGTGTGTATATTTGCCTTCGTTGACTTCTGCGATCTGTTTGCTTCCTGTGGGAGAGTGCAGGCATCGAAATTCCAATAATCTTAATAGCCGAAGACATTGGCTAGCGGTCGCGCTATGTCGTGAACTGGCAGAAGTTAGAATTCAAGGACCATTGGATCGGGTCCCAGTGGCTTAATGGTATACGAGCTCGCCTTGTAACCGGAAGGTCCTGGGTTCGAATCCCGGTGGGTGCGTACTGATGAAGAGTCCCAAACTAGGACGAAACAGCTGTCCAGTACTCCCAGGTTTTCCAATGGTTCTCTAACTAATGTCAGCTCATGATGAAATCCTGAAATCTTAATATACTTGATGTCCTGCTAATCTCTAAAAAAAGACTTTTTTCTGCTTTGAACTCACTCCAAATACTTCTCTATCTATATACTGATGATTGATACTAGAAATGCTTTCTAACCACCAGACTGAAGTGTTGCCAATGCCAGATAATTTGCTTATTTGGGAACGAATTCAGTGTCCCCTTACTGATGATTCAGTCGAAAGGCAGCTGCTGATCCAGTTTGCTCTATAATACCCATTTTCTATAACTTGTAATCTTTTATGTTCTCATACCGGCAGAACATTCTATTCTATATACATTTGCAGAACCTTTTTTAAGTCTGAATTATCTTTTTCTTCTTTCTAGGAAAAATATCGATTATGTTCAGACACTGCTTAGTCTATCTGAAAGAGGTGCATACTCAGAAGTCTATCAGCTGCTGAAACAAGCATTCATATTATGCCCAGATATACTGACAGCCACATTACTTGAAACGGTAAGTATTTTCAGTTCTACTGAGGTTTTTTTCTTCTGTCTACTTAACTCGTTTATAAGTAGTTCACTATTATCGGCGTAATTTTCGTATGTAATGAGTTCTTGATGGAATTGAAAGCATCAGCTTTTGTGACTCTATGTGTTGCTATCATTAGTACGATTTATCTATGTTATATATAAATAAAAAAAAAACACAATAGTTTGTGCAGAACAGAACACGATGGTACCATCATTTGTTCCGTCAGCTGATGATGAGTACAGTTCAAAGAAATGAATTCAGTTTCATGCACAGAACAATTTTAAACATCCTTGCAAATATTACATAATGTCATTTAATTATCGGCATAAAACTTCAGACTTCATAAAAAGTGTGTAGGAAGTTCAAGGTTAACATTTTAAAAATTCATGGACACAATGGCCGAAGAGTTGCGTAATAGAGACAAGAGGTATGGTGATGCGTAACTAACGAATTGAGCAACAATTTGGTGAGTTCATTTCAAATCACAGAAACGAGCGACGGAAAATCAAAGTTATACTGTGCAGAAACGGGGTAGAGGTTAATGCCAGCGATTACGCAATCTCAAATGGAAGAGAGACTAAAGGCATTCAGTTACCATGTCAAGGAAAGACTGATAGGTGCTTCTTTCTGAACTACAGATAAATCGGCTTTGGTGGTGTATATGACAGCAGTTGCTTCGGAAAACTTGAGGAGAATAGAACTATTGTGTCTGTTGATTATTCTAGAGGGTTTCATAATGTCCACCTCATGGCATATATTGACAAGATGTCCGGCAATGAAGGCAGTATTCTAAACGTTTGTTCCCTTGAGACATGTTCAGAAAATCGGAGATGTGCTCGACTTTCTATTCTCATAATGTTGTAACTAGTAGTACAGATACATGTAAATTTGTATACACAGTTAATGAGTTATATGTCGATTTTTGTTTGGACCACAGAGCATGTTGTCTGATAAACGGAAACAGACTTAGCTTGCAGGATACGTTCTGGCCAGTGATGCATTCAGTCTTTTGTTAACTATTCCTGCAATATTATCACTCTTAAAGTTGACTTGAATGAAAATAGGCATCTTTTTGACTGTGATATGTTTTGGCATTTGAACCTTCTTATTCCCCTGCGTCGGTGGCACAGTGGTTATGACTCTCGCCGACCATGCATATGGTCCAAGGTTCGATCCCCTGCCGACTCACACCTGATACCTATTGTCGGCCTGTAAAATTTGGGCTACCGATATCCACGCTGAAAATTCCATACTCGTACCAAAAATACAGTGTGGAATCAATCTGTAATCAAAAAAATAAATAAATAAAAATAAATCCTCCGTACTTCTTTAGTGGATTTTGTGACGACAACCGTTGTTATTCAACATCGTTTCGAGAATCCGAAATTCCTCCTCCAACTTCCTTTTACAAACCGTGGTTCTTGGTCTGTTCAGATTCATAAAAGGGGAATACATGTGTGAAATTGTAGAGGTCTTTGTTTCAACTAGAAAATTGCGTGATATTGATTGGTCATTATCCAATATATGATGTCTGGCCCTCTGTATGTTGTTGCTGAATTCTGCTAGTCAAATTGACAGTGTGAGGTTACTTAGCCAGAGGAATCGCCATTACGGTATACTTTGAACTAATGTTAGTTGGATGGCTGTAGAGAGCCATTGATATAAGTTTTGTACTCGATGGCACTCATCAGGAATGTGCGTATCTGCAATCTTAATGGAACTGGTATCAATTGGAGAGAGACATACCGATCAGCTAACTCATTGGTAATACTATTCAGAAAAATATTTCCTTACACTGTGAATTGCGACGACGTATGTTTCAGCCAACCTGTGTTTGACTTAATCTATTCTATTGATGATGACTGAGGTTTTGTTTGTACTTAAGGATCAGGTTTTAACTGGAGCTCAACTCATATTTGTGCTGTGTTTCGACTGAAACTTGTTTTATTCATGTAGATGCTTCCAGGATCTCATCATGAACTGACATTAGTTAGAAAACCTTTGGGAAACCTGGGAGTACTGGGAAGCTGTTTCGTCCTAGTATGGGTCTCTTCATCTGTACGTACCCACTGGGATTCGAACCCGGGAGCTATCGGTTACAAGGCGAGCGATCTCGTAGACCATTAAGCCACTGGGACCCGATCCAATGGCCCATGAGTTCCAACTTCTGCCGATTGATGACATAGCGCGACCCCTGGGACCAATCAAATCCCTACAAAACCAGCAACTGAATAATCATGTAGATGCTGTTCTGCCATCTCCTCACTTTTTACAGAGTGGGTATTATTATTATTTATCTCGTTGGGTTCCAGGTGGAAAATAGGGCTTCAACAGCACATCTCCATTTTTATCCTGTCCTGAGCAGTCCTCTTCAACTGGATCCACCATTGTCTGTAGGCTTTCATCTCTTCTCTTTCACTGTAAGACGTACAACTCACCGCCTTACATTCCTGCTCTAATTGAGTATTACCTTTACGAGTATTTCCTTCAGTAGATTTCATCTTTGTTTCTTTTTTTGTTGTTTTATCTTCGTGACAGAGTTTTTCAACCCTACGTAATGTAATGCTTGGTCATGCATTCGTGTACTTCATGACAAACCGTATGAATTCACAAATTATACTTCAAACAGCATGGAATGGTGGAAAGGTAAGCATATAATAGTAATAATAATGTAAAATTGTTTACACTATCTTTATATCGTCCAGACAGTAACTGTTTTTGTGTTGGATAAAAGTGCATTGGTCGTGGGTTCAGTGGTAGAATTCTCACCGACGACACCTGCAGTAGTCCAGATCACTCCTTTAACCTCTCTAAGCTTGTAGTTAGTCGTGTAAACCGGGGTGAGGTAGGTGGGTGGGAAAGTTGGACATTTGAGGCTAAGAACCTCATCCCGTAAAACAGAAATAGCATTCACTGCCACTGGAACTTCATTATCCATGCTTATAGCCCCCGGAGCAAACTTCTCCCGCGCAGTACACGCGTCCTCTGGTCGATAATCAGCTTCATAGCACACCTGTGTCAAAGATAACATAATAATAATCATAATAATCTACTTTATTCCAAAACAGCACTTGTGATACACAGAATGGAATTCTCAGCATTTCACTACACTATTGCATCCAGTTAGTACATTAACAATAAATAAAATTCTACATAAACTATGGGTAATCTCAGTTAGTTTTGATAACAACATACTAGCATGTCGGTAGCAAAGCCAAAATTGAACAGAGTGTGTGAAGGTGTTAGAAAAGTAGATACTACTAGCATATTTACTGGCGTAAGCGGTAAGAAAAAGGTCTAGATATACAGAGTGTGAAAGAACGAAGAAAAATTTTTTAAGTAGAGTTTTGTAAGGAAGAGAGAAACGTAACAGCACATAACAAAAAAATGATAAATCATATGAGTTGGGAAGGCGTGACCCAGTTGTTCTAATGACTATTTAATAAGTTATAGGTTTCACGCAGAACACGAGCTAAGTAGGGTATGGTTGAGTTTTTGTACTTGCTAGTGCAGGCATATAGTTTTCTGTATAGACTTCTGGTTTTTCCTGAAGAGATACAAGGGGAGAGTTGTGAATGAAGAGTGTGAGTGGTGTGAGTTAGATAGATAGGATAGATTTAGCCCATTTTTCACATGAGTCCATGTGCCTGTCAACCAGAATATTAACAAGCTGGTTAAGTGGCATGTAGCTTACCCTGCTGACAACCTTTAACATCCTACGTAATAAGGTATAGTCTTTCTTCAATAGCCCAGGAAAAACTAAGGTGGCACAATAGAGAATAATAGGCAGAATACGGAAGCTAACGAATCGTAAGAGTAAGGGTTGGGTTGGGTTATTCCAGAATGTCTTAACTTCTCCATGTAGAAGGCTAGACAGAATATTTTCTTAGAAATCATTAAGATATGAGACGACCAGGAAAGATCAGGAGATAAAATGACGCCAAGATATTTAATTTCCGACTTGGTCTCTATTTCAGTGCCAGCTATGTTGGCAGGTGTCACACAAGACTTTTGTATCTGCGGAGAGATTTCATTCTGTCTTTAAGAACTAGACGTCAGTGTATTCAATTCCTGCTGTACCCTCTCATCTCTCTAACTGATAACAATCCGTCTTGGTCAAACTCGAAACACATCAAATCCCCACAAACCAAGAGCTATTTACGAATTTTAGTGTATAGTGTGGAAAAGGGTGAACACCACAAATACACAATCCCGCGAAAACACATATCATCACAATGGATGTAAAGAAATAAAGACTTCAAGTGTGATTTGGTGAGTGGTGAATCTCCAGGATAATGCGCATTTCACCGCACCATTTGGGACTCGTCCGCCAGTGGCATGTAACTGAATTTACCTCAGTCAGTAAGTGATGGTGTTCTCCTCCCCACTGAGGCTCAAACCCAGTACCCATATAGCTTCAAACGCCAAAGTGGTATCCCCTAGATCACTTGTGGGCCACAAGAGAGTCACATCTTTCAGTAATTATCGAATTCAATTTGAACTTTTCCGTTAATTGATTGACTGGATCTTGTAGTGCTCGGCCTTTATCCGCATCACCAGTTACCAGTCTACTCCAAGGTTAAATAATCAGACATCGTCCATCAAAGAATCTGCACAAGGAGCCGACATGTTGTCAACCTGAGACCGGGTACTTCGATCCAAACTACCAGTCAGCGGAAAAGTCTAAATTAAATTGACATAGAATCTTTATTCACCTATGTTCCCCTTCATGAAACTGTTGATTTCATTTGCGATTATATCACAAGCAACGGCATAAACTTACCTATTCCTGTAACTTACATCAAATACATCATCCTAATGTGTACAGAAAATGTTAGATTCACATTCCAAGATAAAAGGCATACAAACAAATCGATGGTGTTGCGATGGGGAGCCCTCTGGGGCCCCTGTTAGCAGATATATTTATGTGGAAATTAGAGAAACAAATGCAAGGTATGCTTGGAGAATTTATGCTGTATAAACGTTACGTAGATGATACTCTCATTATTGGTTATAATAGTAAATCTATTGAAAACTTTATTACCCTATTTAATCATATTCTTCTGAATAAAGACTTTGTTTTTACGAGTTGATCACGGGTTGATATCATTTAGAGAACCGCTGAAAAAACCAGTTGGGAGTACTGGACAGCTGTTTCCTCAGTCTAGTTTGGGAATCTTCATCAGTACGCACCCACGGAGTGGGGTTCGAACGCGGGACCTTCTGGTTACAAGGCAAGCTCGCATATACTATTCAGCCACTGGGACCCAATTCAATGGACAGCCCATGAATTCTAACTTCTACCAATTCGTGATTTAGAATTCATGAGCCATTGAATCGGGTCCCAGTGGCTGAATGGTATACGAGCCAGCTTGCCTTGTAAAAGGTCCTGGATTCGAACCCCTGTGGTGTATGGTATGGGTGCGTACTGCCGATGATTACCAAAAACTGGGATGAAACAACTGTACAGTACTCCGTGGCGGGTTTTTCAATGATTCTCTAACTGATATCAATCCGTGATGAGCTCGTAAAAGAATATAACTAACCCTTACAAACCCAACTATAGAAAAAAATAATAATAGAGAGACTGGTTAATTAAATTACATTCAATCAGACTGTAGGAATAAATTATATGTCTCTCACCTCTTAGGAATAATCCACTTACTTAAGTTCATACACACACCGATACATACATACATACATACATACATACATACATACATGCATATGAAAATGCAACATTCACCATCATCCGGAGCCTCTCTCTCTCTCTGCTCTGTCTCTATCCTTCCCATGCACCACCTCACCTCCATTTTCTTTTTACACCAATACAACATAGGTGAATAGGACTCTCAACTAGACAATATGTCACACAAAATGATAAAATAACCTTGATGAATAGCAGTAGTGAATCAGACATGCGCCTTATCATTTTTAATAATAATAATGACCTTGCCATCTTACCTTTCAAGTGAGTGTGTGTGTGGTGTGTGTGTCACGATATAATTAGGCAAGGAGAAAAAACATAAGTGTGTGTTTATTACAAAGCGCACAAAAGAAAAATACCAACCAGTTGGAATTGTGGCAACATTCTTAACTGTGGAGATCATGTGTGCCATTGTTTTGCCTATAATTAATTAGGTTAGTCAAGATGAGAGAATATTGATGCACAACATTTTTAAACTATCTCATAGCCAAATTATATATATATATACAAACCAAGTTGACTTTTAACAGCTTGAAAAAATTTGGGCACTGGCTATATGATATTCATTATGATAAAGGCTATTTTTGTATTTTCCAATGAATGAATGAATGAATGAATGAAAAGCAAAACGATATTGTTTCATTTTACTGACGTTTGGCTATTTAATAATCCTGCTGCTAATAGCTTTATCAATAGCTTTATTATTAAACCGGAATTTACAAAATCTCAGTTTGTATATATAACAAAGTTAAGGGGTGAGAAAATAGACTATTTAGGTCAAGTTAAAAGGACATATTGAAAGTCAAAATAGCAATGAAGATCGCTCAAACCAAATATCAAAGGTAATCGTAGATCTGTTATGATATCAAAATAAAGTTTACTAACTTGATCATCGTTCGTCTGTCTGGGGTCATTTTTCTTTGTCAAGTTGGTCGGCTGGTAGAGATAACAAAATCAAGTGCAGATTGTTGGATTTGATCAGTGTGTAAAATTATAAAAGTAGTGAACTTGCTTATCACATTCGTGTTGATTTTGTCACTTCATGGGGGAGTGGAGTGTTGTAACCAGGTCAGATTCTCTTTTAGTCCATCATTCCTACTGAGGCAATTTTCATTCCACTTGATGTGAAGTGCTTCTGATATTAGACGTTCTTTGTGATTTCTGAAGTTTTCTGGATGATGATTTCAATATTGTCAAAATCAATTTTGTGGCCTGATTCTATAGCGTGTAAACGACCACCTATGGCTGATGATTTTTCAAGTTTTTCTAGTTTAACTGGATTCCTCGGTGGTAGAAGAGATGCTCTACGGTGTTCATTCCTTCTGATTTTGATTTCTCTCTGGTGATGTTTGTCCGATGTAGATCGTATCACATTCCAAGCAAGCATTTTATTTTATAGACACAATTAGATAGAGAATCTTTATTTTGATATCATAACAGATCTACGATTACCTTTGATATTTGGTTTGAGCGATCTTCATTGCTATTTTGACTTTCAATATGTCCTTTTAACTTGACCTAAATAGTCTATTTTCTCACCCCTTAACTTTGTTATATATACAAACTGAGATTTTGTAAATTCCGGTTTAATAATAAAGCTATTGATAAAGCTATTAGCAGCAGGATTATTAAATAGCCAAACGTCAGTAAAATGAAACAATATCGTTTTGCTTTTCATTCATTCATTCATTCATTGGAAAATACGAAAACCTCTAGTATAATGAATATCATAGCCAAAGATCGCCACGGTGACCTTGAGCAACCAATCAAATTTCAGATGGTAAAAAAAGTCGCATAATGGTTGAAGGAAAAAATATTGCAAACGTGATATTACATACAACAGTGTATATTTGTAGCTTATGTGTTGTAAAATTGTCTTCTATTCGTCAATAATACGGATGATCTATAGAGAAATGTTGCTATGTGCGGTATATCCATTCATCCAGGTAGGTAGGTGATTGTAGGTGTCACAGAGTACTTTGGGATTCATTGATATTTCTGACACACTATTCTCTGGCCTACTCCTAACTCTAACCTTAATGTTAAACGTCATAACTCTCTATCGAACAGTATAGATTTGCAGACAAAGGTACCAAGTAAATAAGTAGAATATTGTATCTATGGAATGGCAGTCGGTGACCTCTCTATCTCAACTTCATCGACTTTGAAAAGGCCTTCAGCAGACAGCGTCAATCGAGAGGTGATTTGGCAACTACTTCGCTACTACCAAGGGGTCCCATCGACAATTATACATTGCATCCAACAGTTATACGACAATGCTGCATGCTAAGTAATCCACAACGGAAAACTTACGGAAGCCTTTGAAATGAAGACGGGAGTGAGACAAACTTGCTGATACTATCGCCAGTGATCTTCCTGACTGCAGTAGATTGAATAATGAGACAAACAACGGGAAATGAGGAAGCAGGCATAAAATGGACTCACACAAAACACTTGTGCGTCGGTGGCACAGTGGTTAGGACTCTCGCCGACCATGCACATGGTCCGGGGTTCGAGCCCTCGCCGACGCACACCTGATATCTATGGTCGGCCTGCAAAATTTGGGCTACCGATATCCATGCTGAAAATTCCATACTTGTACCAAAAATACATTGTGGAATCAAGCTGTAATCAAAAATAAAATAAATAAAAAATAAAGAATTCGACGATGATATATGTCTGATTTCCCACAAACTGCAAGTGAAAAGCAACAAGTTGGCAGAAGAAGCATCCAGAGAAGATAGGACTTCAGGTGAACATAGAGAAAACAGAGGTAGGCGATGAAGATTCCTGGCCAACAACAACAACGATCAGCCTGCATAAATGGGAGGAACCTGAAAGAAACAACCTCCTTTACCTAACTACCTACCTGTGAAGCATCGTTTCAACTACAGGCCAACGGAACTGACGAGGATATCAAAGCAGCGAGAATCGGGAAAGCAAGACAAGCTTTTATTACTCTTAAGTCTGTGTGGAGATCAACAGCACTCAACATGAAAAATAAGATCTGGATTTTCAACTCCAATGTGAAGTCAGTCAGTGCTACTCACTATAAGGATCAGAGACTTGCACTGTGCGTCATAAAGAGCATCTCAAACAAACTTCAGACTTTCATTAACAGTTATCTTCGCCTAATACTACTCAAGATCAGATGGCCTTTGAGAAAAGATCAGCAACAGGGATCTCTGGGAGCGAATCAGCCCACCAGGAACCGATCGCGAAACAAATAGGCAGGAAGAAATGGAGATAGATTGGCTGGCCATACTCTGGAGAAACCAACCATCAAGTGACATCACTAGACAAGCCATCGCTCGAGTGGAACCCGAAAAGGAAGCGGCGAGTTGGTCGTCAGTGTGAGGGTGACTTGGAGGAGGTCATGTGAAGAGGAGATGAAAGCATGTGGGGAGACTTGGAGTGGGTTGAAAACGTTGGCAGAGGACCGAACGCAATGGAGACGCTTGGTTGAACCCCTAAGTTCCTGTATGAATTAATTTGTGACAATTGGTATAATAGAGTGGCTTTACATTGCATATCCCCGTTAAACTGTAGCGTCGGAGTTCGTTGTTACGGTGTGTGATTTGATTATAAGATATATGTTTTATGTCCTTCTGAAATGAAATTTTTCTCTGGCGTATATTTCAGCACACCCCCGATAACCACCGGGTAAAGCGGGTGGCACCACCATAAAACAAATGGGATATGTCGTCTAATCGCCCATCAGTATACTTCAACAATAAACATACTTTTCAGTTTAAGGATTTTTCGAAAATTGGCAACAGTCCATGCTGAGTGTCTGTCACATTTCATAAAAGCACACACAGCAGGAAATTATGATAAACAGAAATGTATGGCACACAACACCCTTCACAGTTACACCATACCACATGGGAGTTGTCATTTGCAATAGTAAGAACCAATGGTGTTTGTTATGGGGATGTTCACTTTCCCTATTTCAGTTTAGTTGCATTATAGGCGTACGAATGAAATTGACTCAAATTAACTTAGATGAATTAGAGATTGACTTTTTGTTGACTTAGAATATTCAGGAGATGCCTATACAATGCCAGAGTCTTCTGAACATGAACAGAAATGTTTGGTATGGAATTCACTGACGAAATATCAAAATGAGAATACAAAAGTTTCGTACAGTATTTTCCAGTCGATGTTATCTCTGGCGTAAATATGATATCCGACTGAGTTATCAATCAAAGGACGTGTGTGTAGTGCCCACCAGTTCGCCCCGTCCACCTTTATGGCTGTGAGACATGTCCATTGAAAGTGGAAGAGATGAAAAGGTTATCTATCTGTCTATCTTTGATCATGCATGTGTCTGCGTTTTATCTCCATTATTACATGTTAGTATAGTAAAGTGAGTTTATATTGAGGCTAAGAGGGAGGGGAAGTAAATCGATGAGGTTGTGCAGATGAAATATTGTATTGCATATGTCGTGCCACCGCCTTCCTAGACTGAAAATATCAACTGACCATAAAGCCACTTTGATATCCTATCCAATGGCCAGTCCATGAATTCCACGTTCTGTCAATGCAATGCACGATATAGCGCAACCACTAGCCAAATGCCATCGGTAGCGACCTGTTATATCATACTGTTCATGAATTTTCACTAGAACCCAGAGCCTTTGGGTGGAATCCCACTGGCTTAATCATTTACGAGTTCGCCTTCTAGCTGGAAGGCCCTGGATTTGAACCCAGGTAAGTGGGTGTGTGCTGATGAAGAGTCCCAAACCAGGATGAAACACTTGTCTGGCAGCACTCTCAGGTTTTCTTTCCACTGGCTCTCTATAGCCGATATCAGCTCATGATGAAATCCTGTAACCAGTCCAATCCCTGGAAACCAACACTTAAATTTTATACCTTTTTGTCCGCTGTGTCTTGCGTCAAATAGTGTTGAAATAGCTCTACCCCGTTGCATTATATGAAAGTGTTTGTAGACTGATGAATGAATACCAATCCATTGTTTTAAAAGTTAATGTGAAACTAGTTGTGATTTTATCGATTTTTCCAGTGATCGATTGTTTATGTTTATTGATTATTTTCTGAAACTACTAAGTATATGCTTGAAAAATAATTTCATATGCGTGTTTTCTTTGTTTATATTTTGTGTCTTTAGTCTATTCGTCTAACAAGTACAGAATTACAATATCAACGTCATTTATTGATTGCTTCATGCGTTGAATATACAGCTCAGTCATTTTCTTCTATCGGTGCATCTAGTGAACCGAGTACATTAACGCCTCTGCAATTCCCTCATAGTAGTTTCAGTGGCCAGTCTCATAAAAATACAGCAGTGAATTTTACACGTTTTGTAGAATTACTCGCAAGCATCTCAGATGATCATAATATCAATACCACTACTCCTAGTAATAATAATAATACTGTTCTTCCTGGTGGATGTACTATCCTCCCGCTGTTACTCGGTACAACAGAGAATTCCTCGAATACTATTTCAAATCTCTTACATCAAAGAGTTACACCATCAAGTAGCAGTAATAACGCCGCTTCTGTACAACAACAACAACAGCAACAACACCAACTGCCTGGTTTACCTATTCATTTAATGTTACCGCCTAGTCATGCAATCGATATGACACTGGTTCTAGTTGTGTGTATGGCAAATGCTGTGGCGGCTGTATCATCATCTACACGTACTGCAGCAGGGACTGAAGGGAATGTCTCCTTGGCGTATATTCAGACTGCTATCAAATCAGTTCTTTCACAATGGTTTACTGAACATTTTCGGGATAAGATAACAGCGGTAAGTATATTGAATTTTTTTGTTAAGATTTCTTCAATTACTCGATTTTTTCCACCTTAGCAGTATAGAATTCTGGTTGTAAACAGCTTCCATTCATGTCCTACTTACTATATAACTGTGAGATTATGTCCTTTGAAAGTGGATGACATGATGAGGCTGACTGTGACCCTCTCTGATCCTAGGTGTCAATGTTCCCTCTCTTTCTTATGATAAATATGATAGTATTTATTTGTTATTCCGTTTGGCTCCGAGCTGGGCACTAAGCTTCAGCAGTACATCTACACGATTGGCCAAAGTTCAAGTCACAGAAACAATCAGTTCCAATACAAGTAACCTAGATGGTGTGAAAACATACATAAACAACCAATCACGTCCAAGGTCACCAGGAGGAATGATTAATAAACTCGTGGAGAAACCTAAAAGCTCACTTCAATTTGAAGTATGCGCTGAAGATGTCACCCAGTAAGGTGATGAAAGCTTCGCAAACTAACTATCCAGCTCAGAGAACAAAACCACAACAAAGTAAATATTTCTGGATGATGACTAGCAACACAGGGAATTTAGGTTAACGCACATTTTGTCCCGCCATTTGTGACTTGTCCGTCAGTTGGATATATAACTGCATTTTACTCAGTCAGGAAGTGATCATCGTGTCCTCCTCACTGAGTGAGGCTTGAACCCAGTAGCCGTATAGTTTCAAACGCCAAAGTGGTATCCACCTAGATCACCTGTGGGTGACGAATGAGTCACATCCAACTAGTGAGACGAGATGCACATCCTGAATTGTATCCACTGGTAGTCACAATTCACCAATTTACTCCAAAGATTAAATATATCAGACATCATGCATCCCATGCATCCGCCACATGGAGCTGCTGACATGTCGTCAACCTGAGCCCCTTGCACTTCGGTCCAATCAATCAGTCAGCGAAGCAGTCGTCCAAATTGAATTAAACGAAATGAATATTGTTTGTTAGTTGTGCGTTATTGTATTGATCAGATTAATCCGATAAGCTGAAAATAAAGAAAAAACGGTGTCGCCGTTGTTGTTGTTGTTTTCGTCGTTGTTGCTATTGTTTTCTTTTCTGTGTTCTTCTGGTTATTATTTTTTTCAAACATTTAAAACGTTTCTACTACACCGTAGCCGTAGCTAAGGCCTCATATTGATTAATTCACCCACTCATTCGTTTATTCTCTTAGTCATCTGCATGATTTGACCTAATGTGCCGTGTGTCGCTGTCTAGACATTCGAGTTGTTTGTATGTGTATTTGTGGCCGTTTTTTCATCTGAGTTTAAAAGTTGTATGCCTATACAATTATTTGCTTTAACCCCTTGCCTTGGGTTAGAAGAAAAATTAATGGCTGATCTATTTATTTATCTATCTATCTATCTATCATATTGTCTTTGTTCCTCCCATCCTATTATCATACTTGTTCTCTCATCCACAGGAGTTTGTTTGGAAGGAAACATCACACACACACTGACATACATTAGTTACAGGGTGTAATCACCTTGTTACCTTAAAGTTCCTGAGTGTATGGTGCTTGGTAAATATCTTGGGTGAGTACTGCTGTAGTTTTGGGAGCCCGCTATGATTGTCTAGCACTGTATGATTTTCAGTCAATCGTTCTCTAATTGATTTTGAAGGAGTTTACTGTTTCGTTTTCAGCCTTCCTCGTATCTGACTTTAACTACCGGTTGTTACTGGTTCGGATTACAGAAGGAACGTGTGTTCCTCCAAGATTGCAGATATATACGACCTTGCTGTGACAGGTGCCAACAAACACGAAACGCCTAGTAGTTCCATCATGGTTTTGCTGTCAATCACCTCAAAAACATCTAGGATCAATTTAGAATATGTTATTGATGGTGGGTGGTGGGGGACAGGTATTTCGTCTGTTAGCAACAACGGCTTTACTTATCTAATTAACTCTCAAGTTCTTATTATTATCAGTAATAGTTCTAATATCGTCTAATGATTTTCTTTCTTTCTTTCTGTGGTTCATTCCAGGATCCATTTGTTCATGGTGTTGTTGAATATCTACGTGCACAGTATTCACTTCATATATCTGGCAATTCTACTTATATACCACGGAATAGATTAGCTCTACCAGTTGAACTTCGTAAACCATCACTTAGTTTATTAACGCATATTATTCAATCGGCTCAAGCAGCACTCAGGTATGTGCGTGTGTGTGTGTGTGGGTGTCACTATCGATTAATTAATTAATTCAATAATTATTTCACCTTGCAGGTCTGCAGTTTTTAATATTTATTATTTTCTAATATTATCATATTAAGTAATATAATAGGGAGTTGAGAAATATTGAGTCGATGAGGCATCGATCGAGTGCTAGGCTTAACGAGGGAAAATCAATCGGCGAAGTTGTGAAGCAGCTGCATCGATTAAAATGGTTAGGACATGTGTTATGCATGCTAGCCTGTCTAGTCATCGCCTTTCTCGACCGACGGGTAATCTTAGCTGACAATATGATCGTCGGTGAGGTTTGAAAAATGGCTTCATTGGTCAATGAAATCTACAACAGTTAGTTTAAGCCAGCTAACTGCAACGTAGGAGGCGTACACTGCCTGATTGATTGGGGTCCTCGGAATGGTAAAAACCAATGATGGGTGGAGATATGGGTGGTGATACGGCTCAAGATCCTCATTGTCAATGGCTGTCTGTCTGTTTTCGACATAGGACTTTGCACCGATGTGCACCAGTTCAAGTCGCCACGCTTCATGTAGCACACAAACCAACAGAAGAAAGTAGAAGAAATGCATAATAGAAACAGTAAACAGAGGTGTAAGACAAAGGAGTAGTAATAACGAAGAACAAAATAGTTTCATTGGAAATTATAAGTCACAAGGAGTGGATGAATCTAGATAGCCATTGAGAACGATGAGTTTGAGCCATATCACCGATTGTCTTCAGCCTTCATTGGTTTTTACCGTCGCGAGGACCACAACCAGTCAGGAAGTCTACACCTTCCTGCGTAACTGGCTTAAACTAACTCTTGTAGATTTCATTGACTGGTGAAGCCATGTTTTGGTCTGACCACCACTAGCTAGCTCTTTTCCAACCTAACCCTATGTCAGCTAACATCCCCTGTTGTCGAGGAAGTCGATGACTAGGCTAGCATGCGTAATACATGTCCTAACCATCTCAGTTGATGTAATTTCACAGCCTCATCGATTGATTTCCCCTCCAACCTACCTAGCACTCGACCGACGCCTAACCTCAATATTGCTCACTCCTATTATACCACTTCACACGGGATATAAATGGCTGGCTGGCTGGCGAAGATGCATTCACTCATTGTGATTTGTCATACCCAATAAAACTCTAGTGTTCCTCCATACTACTATTTCTTTTGCTTCACTCAAACTTGTGTTAATTATTTCTTTTTTTTGTTGTTGTTGAATCTCTTTTTACTGTCTTCTCTTTTGCTTTGTATACGGTACATGGAGAGAGAGAGAGAGTGGGAACTGGAACTGCTAGACATTTGTGGAAATTTCTATATTGAAACCATTCAGTCAGTCAATATTATCATTTTATTTGTGTGTAGGCTTTCTTTTATAGTTGTCTAACTTTGTATACTAACTTTTCTCAGGATAAACCCAGCCGCCCCAAAGATGAACTGTGTTCATTATATATATATATATATATATATATATATATATATATATATATAGAGAGAGAGAGAGAGAGAGAGAGAGAGAGTTGATTTTACAAGAAGTAAAATAAGTGGAAAACTACATCCCTCCAGTTTTTGGACTCAAGACACTAGACGATGAATACTGATCATGGTGTTACTTCAAAAAATAAGAATGTCACCTATTTGCTGAGCTGTATTCTTATTGATCTCATCGCCTATTAGGTACATCTAATGTGTTGCCTAATTTTCAAATATCTACCGTTCGATTGCGATCCACACTGTCAGGTTATTCAACTATGCGTGTATGTATGTATTGTAGCTGTATTCATGAAGTGATGGTTCAATGGTAGAATGCTCCCTTGCCACGCGGGTGGGCTGGGTTCGATTCCTGGCCGACGCACTCTGCTTTGTGCGTCGGTGGCATGCCGGTAAGGACGCTCTCACTGACCATGCACATAGTCTGAGGTTCGATTCTCTGCCGATCAGGCACTCCTTTAACTCGCTAAGCCAGAAATAATGCTGGTAAAGAGGAAAGGTTGGGCATGAGGCTAGTAACTCCATCCTGTAAAATAAACACTGATACAGAAACTTCAAGCCACTAGCTTGAAGCCCTATGTTCCACTGGGGAACGTGGAGTAAAAAAATTCCTTAAGTAAGCGCAATCGCCTTCTGTCTCATAAAACTTGTTTAGGTTACTTTATATTTCTTTAGGATTGCTTTTTTATTCGACGGAAACTCTCTCGATCTTTTTTCTCTTGTGTCTGAAGGTTATTTGGTTCCGAGTGAAACATACAGCTTCAACAGCACGTCTCCGTTTCATCCTATTTTCTGCGATTGTCTTTAGCTAGCCCCATGATTAAGTAGTATAACCTCTAGTCTCCTCCCCACACAATCTCCTTCACGTCTTTTCGAGTGCCTAACTCATTCCTTCTCATTCGGAATTCCACTCGACCACCAGGAGCGAGACACCGCCGCTCAACGGCCTCAGCGTGTGTGTTCGATCCATCTTCATTTCTTTCGACATATGTGTTGGTTGGTGATTGATTGTTGGCTGGTTCGCAGGTCGCTGCCTACCACTAGGATTTCTTGTTGCTGATTCTCCTATCTGATGGACAACTCTGTTCTTCAGTAGTGTGGAGTTATGAAAGTCAACTTTTGACGAAGATCTGCAGTAGTATAGCAGCCTGTAGGAAATGCTTTGCCTGACGTGTGCTCCAAGATTCTGATTCATAATAATGAACTGACGAATTCAACATTGGTGTTGAAAATTCAAATTTCACTATTTTTATACTGAGTGCAGCAGCTGCTATTGCTACTGTTATTAATGTAACTTTTGAATAATAACACAGTCATGAGGTGATAAATTACGTAATGCAGAAAGCAATTAATCGGGTAGGAATAATCCTTAACGTAATCAAATAAATAAATAACGGTTGGTCGGATTTATGACGTAACTAACTTGTGAAAACCAATCTGCTGCTCGTTAGTGACTACTGGCTACAGGATGAAGTTGCCTGGTGTTCCAGTGAGAAGTCGTACCACAGCACTGTGGCCCCCTGATGCCCAAATACTCGTTGATGATGTTGACGGCTGATGGTGATTATTATTATTATTGTTCCCTTGGGTTCCTAGTGGAACATAGGGCTTCAACTGCACGTCTCCACTTGCCACCTCTGTCTTCTGCTCTACTTTTCACCTGCATCCATAATAGTTAGTCCATACTGTTTCAACTCCTCTTCACACGATGTCCACCATGTCACCCTTGCACTGACGTCTCACTCGCCGCTTCTCTTTCGGCCGGGTTCTACTCGAACAATGGCCTGACGCTCGCGCGACGTCACCCAGCGGCCTCCTCAGCGAGCGAGTGTCCAATCCATCTCGACTTTCTCCTGCATATTTGTTGGTTGGCGATTGGTTCCTGTTTTGTTTGTTTGTTTGTTCCCATAGTCTCTTGTTGGTGGTGATTCTTTCCGGCCCGGCCATCTGATCTGATCTTCAGTATAGAGCCAGCGAAGACAGTTGTTGATGAAGGTCTGCAACAGGCTGTTGGAAATACCTGTTCTTTTTGACCCGCCCGCCAAGTTTCTGATCCGTATAGAAGAAGTGACTGACTTGACTTTTGTTTGTATTGAAAATCCGACTGAATTTTGTTGTTGATGCTGGCTGAGTGACGAAGATTTCCAGATTGGTTTCAGTTGGTTGATGAATGTGTTTCTCGCTCGATTGACATTCTCGTCCGTTCCGACTTCTTGTATTTGAGACAATGCTCCCTAGATAAGTGAGTCTGTCTGGATTCAACATAGAACTTGGCACCGAAGTGCAGCAGTTCGAGTTACCACGTTCCAATTGGCACACAAGGTAGACAAGAAGATGAGTGAAGAGAATCAATAGAGTTTGACAAATATAAGAGTGAAGCAGAATGGGTAATTGTAGAAAGGAATATGAAAGATTACAGAGACTGAATACATCGGCGCTGTCATTGACAACGATTTTGAGCCATGTCACCTATTGTCTCCAGCCATTGATTCCTAGAGTCCCGAGGGCCCCAACCCGGGAGTCTGCATCTCCCTACCTGACTCAGTTTAACTGTCAAGGATTTCATGGATTGATGCCATGTTTTTGTTTGGCCACCACTGGCTCTTTTCCAACCTGCACCTATATCAGCTAGCTAGCAATGCCCGTCGGGGGAGGCGGTGGTTAGGCATGCGCAGCACGTGACCTAGCCATCTCAATCTATGTAACTTTATAGCCTCGTCGATTGATTTTCCCTGTTTGCCCAACACTCTACGCCTAACGTCAACATTACTTATCTTGTGAAACCACCTAACGTGAGACAGAGATCGCAGACATCTATGATCGAAAGCAGTCAACCTTTTCATGTCTTCAACGCGTATTGGCCATGTTTTAGAGCCATAGATAAGTGAGTGAATGAAGTAATCTCTGCTGATGGTGATGGTCTCACTGAAATTAGGAATTGATAGGATTTGAAATTCCTTGGGTTTGTGGTTATTGGATCGGTTCCCAGTGGCTGATGATGAATGGTCTTTGAGTACTGAGCTAGGGTGAAACAGTTATCCTGTACTCCCTGGTTTGCTATGGTTCTCTAACTTTCATAACAGCTCGTGATTAAGCTAAGTAGGAAACAAAAGTTCGATTACACCACGATGATAGTATAGTTGCTGTTTGTCTATCTAGATAATGGCTTCAGTTGTCCTATAGCCAACTTAGTCCTTAAAATGTCTCTAGATAATAATAGTAATAATAATAAATGAAATAAACAAATTGAGAGGTTGAACGCAGCCCCTCATTCTAACTGTCGGCGAAATCAGGGGATTGTAAACTGCAAATGAGAATAATGACTGCTTTGAACTGATCGTACTTGATATAGATGATTTCAACTTACAGCGTTCATGCTCACGATCAATGATGCAAACATACATGAAGAAATCAGCATTCTTGTCCATGGTTAGCTTGGTCAGACAGTGAATGGGATCCCCAAACAGTTGTTTCATTGTCCTCAACGTTGCGTCGAAAGTGTGGTCATATGGGTTTTGCGTCAGGATCCGATGTTGCAATATATTTGTGGAGTACAGAAGGGACATATTACCTTCGAAAAAGGAGTAGTCATGCTTTCCATGAATTATCTCGATCTGACAGAAAGAATTATCACATCAAAGTTGGTCATGTTGGCATCAAAAGCATAGCGGAATTATATTAGTATGGTTAATAATTGATTGCTTCAACGAAAGGAGTATGTGATGATTCGGAACCCAGAAAATCTTCTGCATCTATACTGCTTTCGAAGCTCTATAGTATCAATATTGGTTAGTGCGGCTGATTAACGCCTTGTCACGTATATTTCATTGGTGAATGTAGTCAATTCACAAATAGGCGTCTAAATAACCATCTTAGTAGGTGATATGCCGCCCGTTTTAGGGAAGGAGGATAGTTGTGACCATAACTGGCAATCACCAACTGCACAACAACATTGTAGAAAAATTGTTCGACAGAAATCCACTCCTCTCGTATGAGTTATCTATCTCCTTGAATTTAAATGCCTAAGAAAAAAAGTAATCTCTTGAGCTTCATGTTATCGATTGGGTGACAGACTTGTTGCAGATTTTCAGAAGACAGTTGTCTTCGATACAGTTCTATGACGAACGGAAAAGATTGACAACAAATAACTCTGGTACGCAGAGAACAAACTAAAAACTTTTCACTCAATAATTATTCCGAAGGAAATAGAGATGGATCGCAACGGGAATTTGCGACAGTAAGTTGGGTGTCCAAGGTTGATGAAAGTTTATGGACAGTATTGGAGCCAACAGTACACAGGGTGAATTGAAGATATGCTGTAGAAACACTAAGGTCCAAAGGAAAAATAATTATATGTATATATATACTGACTGTCTCAATCTCTCTTGTCAAAAAATATCCACTCCTAATCAATAATTTCTCTGCCCTCCTCCCATGAAAATATCATTCTGCATATCATTACTACAACTACGACTACTACTACTAGCCTTATAATGTAATGATTGAAAATTAACCAATCAAAAGCCAGTCTTTGTTGCCGGCATTTTTTTCTCTATACTACGTGGACGTGTGTGAACTAGCGTATTTTCATTGGATGGATGAATACATGCTCCTGAACGACCTTGGTGTGTCTGTTCACGTGATACAATTCAAGTATTTTCTTCTCTCACCCCTTTGAATTCTTATTGGTTAGATTGTTTGCTAAATAATTTGACCCTGGTCAGGCATGCTCGTTGTTGTCATGTTGATTGTTAATATAAACAGTTGTGTGTGTGTGTAAATGTGTTATGCTTCTAGTGTGTGTCTGCAGGCTGACATGAACGTATGCATTAGCTTTGCTTAGTTAGCCTAGCTCATTTGTTTCATTTGTTTAGTTATGTAGTCGTTATGAGGACGTGGACGCGTTGTGTTCTCACCATTAACACTTGTATGGATATTAATTAATTTTGGATTTAAAACTTCCGGATTATCATTATTTACCTATTTTGTTATTTAATTTCAAAACCTATGTGAATTCCAGTTAAATTGAAAGGTAAATCTATTCTGCAAATACTACTGCTTTGTCTGTCGTTTGCCAGTTTTTATTATATACCTCGTTTTGGGTTTCGTCAGAAGATTTTTTGGTAAACTTTGATGTGGTTTTGTTCTCTGAGCTGGATGGTTAGTTTGCGCAAACTAACCATCCAGCTCAGAGAACAAAACCACATCAAAATTATCCACCTGAGCTACAAATCTTCTCTATCATTGGTAAACTTTGACTGTTATTATTACTTTGACGAGAATGTAGTTGTGACTAATTCTCCTGTCTGAGTAACCTCGTTTAATAGAAAGTGATGGAAGGAACATAATTTCTTTCGTGATTACGTATATATGTATGTACATAGCTCCTGCTGACAACTGCCGGCAAGCACAATGCCTAGATCAAGTCTCCCAGCTGTTTGCCTCCAACCATCTAATGACAACAAAGTAATGGTCTGTTGACAATAAATTAACTGATACAATGCAAAGTTGACAAAATTAAGTATGTTGTTTAGTAGTTGGTATAGTTACTCTGGTAAGGATGTTAAGTTGTTTTTTTTGTGCTGTTGAACTACGAGCGATAATCTGCATGCATGGTCTTAGGTTGAAACTTGTGTGTCAATGTTGGAAATAATTTATGAAGCTTTGTATGCAGCAAATTTCCTAGTTTTAGTGCCAAGTACAAGTCAACACAGATAGTTGCACCGTTGCGATACGCAAAGCCAACTTCCCACATCGTTGAAACTTACCCATAAACACCCTCCACCTTGCATATTATTCACCATAGATTCATAACATCTCTCCTTATTATTATCTTGTTGATTGACTGGATTTCAACATAGAACTTGTTTCAAAAGTCAACGAAACTGTTTCTTAGTAGTAGCAAGTCAATCCCCTAGTCACTAAAGTCAGGGTCAATCTCACCAGTGAGTGCAATGATGAAATTTTTTTTAAATGGGGCAGTGGACATTCCTCAGCGGACATTGTTGGTGGCCATCACTTCAGATTATAACTCTATAAGCTCTTAGATTACTGTGTGAGTGCTAACAGAGTGCCTTGATTAGCACTATACGCCTTCTTGCTACTGCTTTTACAACCAGACATAGACGTAGTACCTCTCGGTCGACAGAGTGGAATACCGGCTTCAGGTCAAGAAATATGGCAATTGTTGGACGCCGGTAACCTTGCCTTCGTCCACTATCTGTTGATAGGTATATATATATATATATATATATATGATCAAGTCAGACTCATACATTTTTGAGCATACCTCTGGGTCGATAGCCGAACATTGTGGGCTTAGGCTTCACCTAGTCTACATTATTGCTGTTGGCAAAAAGACGAAACCCAAACCATGGCTAAAACGAAGTAAAAAAAACCTTGAAACATACGACTCTTATAATACGTGTCATGTTGATATTGACATGAAAACTGTTGCATCTGAGACTTTGAAGCACGTTACATACTGCATGGCCTACAGCTACTAATCACAGTGGTCAGAATGCTGTCATCGAAAGACTTATAGTAGACTTCTGTCTCACGTAATTTGCGTAGAGCGCAACTGTTGCATAAACCGGAGATTAGTGTAGTCAGTGAATGACAAAAGCCTATGCGCACGGTCGAAAGAATACACAATAATTACAACTTTCCAACAGTGCCTGATTTACTGACTGAGTTTTAAGACAGAACTTTTTACAGCAGTTCAGAATGCCACACTCCATATAGGGCGGCATATCCTTTTTTTAAGGTGACACCACGCGCTTTATCCGACGGGTATTAGGGCGTTTCAATAAATAGGTCAAAATACACCAGCATGATTTCATGAAAATCCCAAAAAAATACGTTCAACTTTTTCACTTACTTCCTCCTATAATCCAGTACACTGCACAGATATCAGTATCAATCCAGATTTTCGGATAAAAGTGCAGCAAATGTGTAACACAGTTCAAGAATATAATGCCACACCAGGAAAAAGCTTTATAATACAGAATTTCACTTCAAAAGTATGCAAAATATATAACAATTAAATCACTGTAGCAACAGTGACGCTACAATTAGCTGGGATGGGATGTGCCTTAAGGTCACTCCTCGATATAGCTCACATAGGTAGAGAAAAGAAATAAATTAAGCTCAAACCTGTGGGATAATATTAACATAGAAAAACATGACTTTAATGGATCTGGATTAATTAAAAGAAGTGAATGCCTCTGCACTGTTGAGAGAGAGAGAGGGCACCGTGGGACCGTATTCAGCAATAATCTCACACCATTTTCGATCTTATAGATCCTAACGGAAACAGTCTACACCTACCTCCTTAAGCGGTTGGCTCAGACCAGTTTTTAGAGGAGATATCATTGATTGACGGAATGTTTTGGTTTATCCATCTGTTTTCTTCCGCCTTATCTATCTGACGTTGTGTTGAACATACTTTGAAAAAGTGCCACTGGAATCATAAATCAGAACATTTTCAATTTTACACTAGTCGTGCACTTGCTTTTTTTATAAAACATTTTTTCTTAAACATATGTGTGAAGAATCCAAGTACATGCGTGCATACATTGACTGGGTGTATTTGATATTGTTTTTTATAACAAGAACGTTTTTTTAACTGAGTTATTCACGTTGCTTCAGTTTTTCTTTTGTTTTTTAAGTCCTATAATCTCTAAATAATTTATCAACAAAACGTGCTGTTGCAGCAGCAAAAAAGTACCATGACTACTAGTTAGAAAATTGATTTTTTCTTTATGTAGAAGGCGGTTATTCTTTTTCTCTACGCACGCTTATTGATTCACATGTGTAGTGTATAGGAATGTTGTAGTGGGTTTTATTGGATTGAATTATCAATGTGATTCTTTGAAAATGTATGGATGTATGGTAGTGGTAGTAGTTACCTGGTTGGTTGGTTTATTGTCTCCAGTGTTCTGATTATCTGATGAAACTAGCTTCACTCCAGGTTACATTTGAGAATATTTTTTAAATTAATTATTTATTTTTGATTACAGCTTGATTTCACACTGTATTTTTGGTACAAGTATGGAATTTTCAGCATGGATACCAGTAGCCCAAAATTTACAGGCCGACCATAGATATCAGGTGTGCGTCGACAGGGGATCGGACCATGTGCATGGTCGGCGAGAGTCCTAAGCACTGTGCCACCGACGCACAATAACCGAGTCACCTATTATGCTGTTGCTATGACAATATATGGAAATACCATTTGTCCATCATAAGTCATCAAATATGTATGACCTCAGGAGGCACTCTTTAAAAACGGGTTTTTAGAAGCTTTCTAATACCTATAACCTATTAAATAGTCAGTAGAACAACCGGATCTCGTCTTCCCAACTTCATATCATATATAGGTACAACGTTTTTCTTTCTTTTCCTTTTCTTTCTCTCTTTTTTCTGTTATGTGCTGCTTTGTTTCTCTCTTCCTTACTAACTCTATTAAAACATTCTTCGTTCTCTCACACACAGTATATCTCGACCCTTTGTTCACCGCTTACGCCAGTCAATATGCTAGTATCTACTTTTTGAACACCTTCAAACACTCAGTTCAATTTTCGCTTTACTACCGACATGCCAATATGTTGTCATAATGAACTGAGATTTCCTTAATCTATGTGGAATTTTATTTATTGTTAATGTACTAACTGAATGCAATAGTGTAGTGAAATGCTGAGAATTCCATTCTGTATCACAAGTGCTGTTTTGAAATGAAGCGAATTATTATTATTATTAAAACTAACTGAATATATTACTACTAATCTTGGCAATTAAATACAAAATATTTTTAACTGATGACGTTTCGAGGATAAACTATTGCTCATAATCATATCATACCATATGATTATGAGCAATCGTTTGTGCCCGAAACGTCATCAATTAATATTATTGTACGACACTGTGTGACTTATCAAAATAAAATCTTATCTATAATGGAGTTATACTCTACCACCACAGTGCCCAAGCTTTATACTTATATCAAATTATTTTTAAGTTACGCTTTTAGTTGACGTTTCTGTGTGTAGGCTTGTTAGTTTATGCCTGTAGGCAGACAGTGCTGTGAAACAGTGGCAGTAAGATACAAACTTTGAACCAAATTGATATTTTGCAATTCCTAACTACCTCTTCCACACTATGCTGTTGTGAGACGACACACAGTTCCTGTAAACTCTAAATCGGTCGTTTTTCGGAGGGAAATGAAAGTGTCTTGTATGAAATCGAATAAAATATGATAAAGTCATCTCGTAATTTCCTTGCTCAGTATTTTTTTCGTCTAGACATTTAAGTGGGGGCGGGGTTCTTTTTTGTACTGAAATCTCGCGATTGTTCCACCGTCATTGCGTGTTCTTCGTGGATCCCCGTGTCATTTCAATTTCTTTCACACCTTTCTCTTTATTTACAGCGGTCATATAAAGCTGATGGTTTTTATCATTACAAACGTGTCCTTCCTTATTAGGTCCTTATAAAACCTCGAGACTGTGCTTGACCTTATGTGGTTATGTGAAAGAGGATTTTAAGAAAAGAAGTATAGCAGTACCATCATTCATTCCCAAGGTTTCCATGTTTTGTGTTCTTCAGCTTGTGCTTATTACTCAAACATGTACTAGTCAGTATCTGGAAGTTACTTAATTTTGTTCATTGTGTGGTTTTCTTGTGTGAGTTTAAGTATCGTGTGTCTTGAAACCTTACAACCACCAGTACTATGGAGAAATAGTTTGACTTTATATCAATATTCAAATTTTGCTATTTGTATGTTAGTTAGTTGAAAACGACAAACTAGCGTAGGTTGTTGTTGCTTTCTCATCACTCGGAGTAAACTTAGTTTCTTTCATAAATTGTTTTTTTTCTACAATTTTCTACCCCAATTAAAATTAAAAAGAAACTAACCTAGTTTTAACCAGCGACATAAACTCAATGAATTTGAATTGATCTTTATTTTTTTTTTAATTCACGGGTTTTAAGGTTATGGAGGCTTTTGTGGTGCCTATATATATTGAGATTACTACCAAAGTTGGTTTGTTCTAAATTATAATAGATAATCAATAATAGCATTATTGGTGGTTGCCTCCAATGAAAAATGAACTGAATTTCGTATTTCCGAAATCGTGAGCGTTATTTGACTAGTAAAAACTTATATTTGTAAAATCTCAGCGACATTGAAATGACTAATTCCAACGTTTACTACGTTCGTCAACCTGCTCCGAACTTCTTCAGGGAAATTAATCGAAATTAACATAACACAGGTTTATATATAAAAGGAACATCTCTTGTTTTTAAAAACTTTGTCCAATCATGAGTCATAAAATAAGTATAAACAAGTAGGTATAATAAACAAAACTGTATGAGCTGCGATCAAAATTTGACCTCGGACTTACAAATATTGGCCTACCTTTGTTAAACACTTTAAACACGGCGTGTATATGTGTGTGTGCGAATAAACAGTTGCAAAACAATGTCTTAACGTCTCCATAAGAAGATATAGACAGTCAGGAACTTTGACCAAGTATTATTAATTAGTGATACATATGCATTCTTATTTATTAATCAGGATTTCCTATGCGTCAGATAACATCACACTTTCATGTATGTCTGTTCAAACTGTTAGTATCTAGAATTTTATGATTAGACGTATTTTCAAAATTATGGTGTTTAGGATTAGAGTTTATAGTTGAAGCACCCTGTCGAACTTATTACTTTGTCTTCTTTCTGAAGATTGAGCTGCTTTATTCGACCTACTGGAGAGTTGTCAGGTGACTCGAAAGCTACTGATTTAGGATATGCATTCTGTTGCAGACAACGGAGATTGAAAACACGATGATTGTACCAATTATATGGTTTCTTTGTTAATTTAATTCGATTGCAAAATAATTCAAATTAACTGTAGTCAAAATTTGACAGAATAATCTAATCATAAAATTCTATTTACTAACAGTTTGAACAGATGAAGTTGTGATGTTAGCTGAGGCATGGGAAATCCTGATTAATAAATAAGAATGGATATGTATCATACATTTGGTTCCCTTGATAAATTTCGATAAAGAAAGGAAGACGAAATTTGCAGTATAAAATGATATCATTCTATTTCACAGGTTCTCATCAGCTGCAGACTACCTGAAATTACAATGGTTATATGGTTGATAATAACATACTTTAATGTTCGAGTGGTGGTAGAAAAGAGATACTATAAAATTGACGCATCTAAATGAAAGCATTACAATGTTTTTAGTTTAAGTTTTCATCATCAATTTATACGCTTTTAAAGTTGAAAAGAGGGGGAGGGGTAAGAGAGAAAACAGAAAAAATTGATTAACAGAACAGTGTTAGCTTTTAGGTTCACATAGCAACTCAAGAACAAAAAACAAAAATGGTTACAGTTTATGAGATTAAGATTTGTTCAGTGAGTTGAGATCACTGAATTAGATGACTAATCAAAATCAAAATTCTGTTACCAAGGGAGTGAGAGGTTAATCACACTCTCTTTCTGTATGCATAAGTCTGGTTTAAGTCTTTTGATTGCGATTGCTTCGGCAAATCGTAGTAAATTTGCTGTCCTTTGTCTATTTAATATTTTGAAGGACTTAGAAATCTCTACGAGATGTCCGGTATCAATAATGTGTCTGGTAATTGCACTCTGGGAATATCTGCTTCCTTTCAGGCACAGGTTTTTGGGAATATGTTCAGAAAACCGGATAGAAGCCCTTCTTTCTGTCCTTTCAATGTACTTGCTCCCGCAAGTGCACGTGAATTCATAAACGCAGTTGGAGGTGACATCAGCAGGGTATTTATCCAGTTTTGATTGGATTAAAGAGGGAGTGGTGCTGTATACTGTTATGAGTTTTGCTGCTGGGAAGCTTCTATTTATTGCAGCTTTCAGTCTTTTGTCAATCTTTTGTGACACTGCATCTCCTTTGTATGGTAGACATAAAAACTTTTTTCTTTTCTACAGTTGGATGCTTTTCTTTCTCATCTTTTTCTCTGCTGTACTTCTGAATAAATCCCTTAGGGTATCCATTTTCCCTTAGGCATTTCTCGACGAAAACTAATTCTTCTTCGACCCTGTTTGGTGAACATAGCTTTCTGGCTCTGTCATACAAAGTCCTCACTAATCCACGTTTATAGCTTATGGGACAAAAGCTGTTATAGTGAAGATATTGTCCAGTCCAGGTTTCTTTTCTATAGATGGACTTTTCGACCGTGCCTTCGTTTGTTCTTTTTACATTTAGATCCAGGAAATTGAACTCATTATTATGTTCATATTCCATGGTGAATTTGATATTTGGATGTATCTCATTTAGGCGATCATATAGTGCCGATGCGTGATCCATATCGTTGCAAACAACAAATGTGTCATCAACATATCGGCGATAGTAGGTAGTTCCATTGATAGCAGAACTTAGTTGTGTCTGCTCAAGGTAGCCCATGAAGATATCAGCCAGGATAGGTCCCAGAGGCGAACCCATCGCGACCCCATCGGTTTGTCGGTAAAGTTGATTGTTGAATTTGAATCGTATATCTTTTGTGCAGAGCAGTAGAAGTCGCTTCATCTCTGTTTCCGGTAATGGTAGTAGATCCGTTTGTTTACAAATTATATCAGTTGTTTTCATCAGTAGTGGATATGTATCACTAACTAATGATACTTGGTCAAAGTTTCCCGACTGTCTATATCTTCTTATGGAGACACTAAGACATTGTTTTGCAACTGTTTATCCGCACACACACATATACACGCCGTGTTTAAAGTGTTTAACAAAGGTAGGTCAATATTTGTAAGTCCGAGGTCAAATTTTGATCGCAGCTCATACAGTTTTGTTTATTATACCTACTTGTTTATACTTATTTTATGACTCATGATTGGACAAAGTTTTTAAAAACAAGAGATGTTCCTTTTATATATAAACCTGTGTTATGTTAATTTCGATTAATTTCCCTGAAGAAGTTCGGAGCAGGTTGACGAACGTAGTAAACGTTGGAATTAGTCATTTCAATGTCGCTGAGATTTTACAAATATAAGTTTTTACAAATGTCTACTTCTCACTCGGCGCCCAAATATTGTAGAACTATGTCTGTCAAATCTTGACGACGGTTCATTTGAGTTATTTGACTTGATTGTACCAAAAGAATAGTTGTTTCACACTTTTCTAGTGATCTTGTGCTCAACAAAAAAGTCGATACTGAAGACTGTTTTCTGTCAGGAACTCAGATTGAAACAAACTACTGCTTAATCAATAGGCGAGATTATACCAAATACCTTAAACCAAGTATATATATATATAGTTGTCTTATCCCTATTTTTCGTGTTTCATAAATGTGTGTGTAGTTTTGTCATGTGGTAGCAAACTCAGATTTCAAAGTTAGGTTTCAGTTAGATTTAATCGAAACTAGTAAACCGGTGTCTTTTATAGGGATTTAACTGACATAGAATCATGGTTGGAAAAGAGTTGATGATGGTGGTGTTCAGTCGAAAACTTGAAGTCAGTCCACCATGAAATCTTTAACTGCCAGCCAACCCCTTAACGAGGTTTAAGCTTCATGGTTCGGGTCTTCGGGACCTCAAAATTCAATACCTGACGGCGACTATAGGAGATATGAGTCAAAATCATTCCAAATGACCCTTTGTGATCTGTTGTAATGTTTTGCGTGTTACTTATATTCGTTCTCCCTCACTGTTCTGATTACTATAATTTTTTTCAGTCTCTTCGCTTCCTCTTTTGTCTGCGTTTGTATGATACTTGGAGTGTGGCAATATGAACTAGTGAACTTCTGCGCAAAGTTTCATGTCGAAACTCAGTCAACACTTCAATACTATGGAGATATTTATTTAATATGTAAAGGCGCTATGCCATTAGAAATCCCCCCCCCCCATTCAGATATTCAGTTCTCGACTACCTCTGTGTAATGTCATCTCTGGCGTTGACGTGATATCCGACTGGCTGTCAATCAAAGAACTTGTGTGTACTGCTCAGTAGTAGCACTTCGATCTATCGTTCCCTGTCTTTTAGCAAGACATAATCTTTGAAAGTGGAAGATATAGTTGTCTTTGATAATAGTTGTCTGTGTTCTATCTACATTTCGTGTTATGTTGTTGTGTTGGTGAGTCATCGGTCTAGTGCTAGGTAAGGAGAAAAAGTGAATTGATTATGTTGTGAAGTTACATTGATTGAGTGGGATGGATAGGACATATATTAATGACATTAGTTAATTGAGAAACTAAACATATGAACTTGTTTACATGTAGCCATCAAATGACTTAGAGGAGCTTCTCACCACATGCTACACGTGATATCTGCTGGACACCCCAATGGCCATTTAAACAAGCTCGAAAAAGTGTTACGGGAGGGGTAGGGCGAAGTGATTAAAGGTATGGTGCTGTATTCTTCAGTACATTACTTTCAATGACCACTTATATATAATTGCAATTGGATGAATGTCTTAATTAGGTGTTGTGATAACTCCAAAACTACAAATGGCATTATACGATAGACTGTATTCAACATGAAAATTTCCATAGATGTCTACCAGTTCCTGTTCCCACTCACTCTTCTTCCGTGTACAGAAGACATTATACAGGGATTCAACAAAAGAGGGGCAATGAACACAAGTGTGATTGAAGGAAAAACAATAGTAGTATGGAAGAACAATAGAGTTTCATCGGATATGATTAATCACAAAGGGTGAGTGGATCTTCGCCAGCCAGACACTGACAACGATGATTTTTAGTCAACCATATCACCAATTGTTTCCAATCTTTATTGGTTCTTATCATCCTGAAGACCCCAATCAGTCAGGCAGCCTACACCTCCTTACGTTGCGACTAGCTCAGGCCTACTGTTGTAGGTTTCACTGACTGATGAAGCGGTTTTCGTGTGACCACCACTAGCTCTTCGTAAAAATGGTCAACTTGAATTTATGCCTCGCGTTCCCAACAAATTCAGCTGTGATACTCGAACACCTTTATTTATATTTAATGCCTGCACTTCATACCATTCACCAAAACAAAACCTAGTTATTTTCCTAAGTTGGTGTGTTATATGCGCAGTGATTCTTCAGAAAAAATCAATCGTGAATGCATCTTGAGTAATGTTGTCTAGTAGTAGTAATTACTAAGTAAACTTCTTTAGAACTATTCTCTTCACAACGCTATAATAATCTTGGTACTTGTTTTTTTTTCTGTTTTTGTTTTATCATATCTCTCATCCTAGGTCTAGTCCATGTTTTGTTTCCCGTCCACTTCTTGCTGATGTACATGAATCCTTAAATACTCTACTCCAGTTTATTATCAATTCAGGTAAGATTTATTTTGAATTATAATTTTGCGTGTTCATCATATCCTCTTCTAGCTCTGAATCGTTCTAACAATCAGTCTGTCTCATCATCAAGTAGCAGCAGCCATAGCGCCAGTAATAGCGGATCGGCTATGAAAACAGGTGGAGCTGGTTCAACTCAGTCTCATTTACAAACGAATAGAGTGAGTTGTTCACTTACTTACTTACTTACCTCTTTCCTTTCCTTTTAAAAGAAATTTTACTTTTCCTTCCTAAGTAGTTCTGTTTTTACGTTGTCCGAGTAAAAAAAGATGATGACTACACTCGTTAATGAAGAGGTTGTTTTTCTTTACGTGTTATTATTTCTAAGCTGTATTTTAGTGTACTTATGAACAAGTATTCACATCACTTAATTCAATTTCGGACCTGCTACTTGATTGACTGGACTGGAAGTACAAGGCCTCCATCTCCATCCACCAATTTTCTTGAAGCTAAATAATCAGACATCATCCGTCGAAGCATCTGCACAAGTAGTCGACATGACAACCTGAGTGAGGCCGAGCATCTCACCTCGGTCCAATCGACGACGGGAAAATCTAAATGGCACAGAAGATGGCTCTCGTTGGCCCAATCGGTTGAATGGAGATAACCCTTTGACGTTTGAAACAATGGGTACTGAACTCGAGCCTCAGTGGAGGGGGGGGGCGTCTGTTATGTGCAGCTTTGTTTCTTTCTTCTGCTTACACCAGTAAATATGCTAGAACCTACTTTTCTAGCACCTTCAAACACTGTTTAATTTTAGCTTTGATACTGACATGCTAATATGTTGTCGTCAAAACTAACTGAGATTACCCTTAATCTATGTAGAATTTTATTTTATTGTTAATTTACTAACTGGATGTAATACTGTAGTAAAATGCTTAGAATTCCATTCTGTATCACAAGTACTGTTTTGGAATAAAGCTATTATCATTGTCATTATTATCAGGTACATCCAGCTGGTGGATCTGTCTCAAATAGGCAGGGTGATATGTGCATCCTGGATTCCATGTACCAATTTACTTCAAATAGTCATATGGTTAAATCTGAAATCTCAAGGTTTACTGATTGGTGTGGATGGTGACTGGCAATGTAATACGATGCGAATTTCGTCCTATTTGAGACCTATCTACCAGCTGGATGGATGTACCTGCATTCCCCGAAACATTCCCCCCAGACGAACTGTTCAAAGGGTCACTAATTGACTCACTGATGTACACCGACACGGGGGAAAGCTTGGAGAAATAATCAAATCATCCTTTATTTATTTATTTAAACGCATAAAAACTTGGTACAACATGGTACCAAGAAGGATGCACCACACAATAATAATAAAACAACATAGATCAAAAGAAAAAAAGAAGAGGAATATATATATATAAGTAGAGAACGGATAAGGAACTTCGTCTGGAAGGAAAACAGTCATGCTTAACAAGTTCAAACAGTATTCGTTAACTATTATCGGGAAGGGAAGAAAGAAGGAAACTGCAACTTGTGTAATAGCACGCGATAAGTTTCATTGATTGTTTGTTGCTTTATTCAATTCATTGTGTGAGGGCTGAGATACTGTCCGGACGCCCAGACCGAAGCAGGTGGTTTTATTAAGGGACCACCCCCGAACCTTTGACTTTGAGTCTAATCCGCAAGGCAGCGGGGCAGCGTCAGGAGCTGCATTTCCATGGCTTCCGGTGACCCATATGGATTCATATTCCATTTGATCCGATTGGATATTGGAGCCCATGTACTCCGTGGTAACTGCTTTTAGTTTAACCGCTATCCAGAAAACCTTCCTGACATGGTAGGACCAGCAGGGACAGAGTCTTAGTCAGTTTAGCATGTTGGGTCATTACCGTATTCAAGCCCGACCACCGCGACAAGGTAGCAGTTATCCTTTATATGAACATACGCTGCAAATATTCCACATGGTTAGGTACTACACTGTCAGATACTGTATAATTTATAATCCGCATACTACCTGCTGCTTTTCAGGTGGTAGAATGTTGTCTCTCCCCTCGCCCCCCCCCATGTATGCTGCTGTAGCCCTGCTAGTCTTTCCAATTGTGATGCACTTCTTCTAAGCTAGCCAGCAGTCGTAGCAGTAAGCCCAGTGAAGAGGGGGAAGTTTTAGGCGGTGGGATGGTATCAACCAGACAGACAATAGTATCAGAGATCCAGTTTATTATTATTAATAATTCGTGTATTTAGTAGTCTCCTCCCTTATAATATTAATAAAATTTCATCATCAGTGATGTTAGCAATCGTATCATATTGATTTTAATGTTTGTCATTGATATAATTTTGTATTACCCAGTATCTCTCCTTTATTAATAACTTCACACACACAGGTTAGTTCTATTCTTCTTATCATTACTATTTACATTCATTGTGTATTATGTAATCATCTCATCTGGTAATTGTGAGCTCATTCCTTTCTTTACCTTCAGATTTACAAACACACACACACACGCGCGCTCACACAAAGAAATACACAGACACACATATATGTATATGCGCTTATGTGACCATAGATTGATATTTTTAGTATTTGTTGTTTAGATTATGTCTACTACTATTACACTAACTAACACTGCTGTTTCTCACCTTTTGTGTTGTGTTTATGCAAATTATTTCATTATATATAGCTTCCAGCACCCCGACGTAAGGCAGCAGCACCGACCTCTGCTGGTGGTGGCGGCGGCAGTGGTAGTCTAGTCGGTCCATCTGTGATGACAACAGACAACATTCCAACGTTGAACAGTAATAATTTCTTAAACAATTTCTCCCTACCAATGGAACATCCACCTATGGAACTTTCATTTGTCAATGAACCTATTAAAATCCAGTTGAGTAAAGAAGCCGAAGCCGAGGTAAGGCAAAAAGTGTAGTGTGATGATGGTATTTACCTCTTTTTTCTTAAATAGGTGTGTGTGGGGGTTGAGTAGGCTTACGATATATCTCTTTCTACTTGATTTATTTGAATTACATGGATTGGGTGCCGGTGGGTACCTATTGATGTAAAGTTCCAAATTGTTCGGTACTCCCAGCTGGTTTTCCATTGGTTCTTTAATCTCCTATGTCAGTTCATAGTGAAATCTTGTGACCAATCAAATTTCTGTAGACCAACAACACTTCAAAGTGTGGTATTGCTTTAAGCGAGTTTCAAATCACTCATATTTCCGTTTGTGATCCCATCATATTTGCAAGGCGATTACTGACGCACACACAGTCAAATACTTGTGGGGGGGAGGCTTTTGATTTATATGACCTAAGTTACCCACATTCAACCTGTTTGTTGAACCGTTTGCTGAGCGATATCGTACGCGCTTACCGAGTTGTATGACTTCACAATAATAATAAATTTGGCCTGTGTGTGTTTATAACTAATGGGTCTGTGGACTGCCGAATCTGGCTGAAGATGAAACGAACTTATTATTATTATCATCGCTCTCTTAGGTTCCTAGTGGAACGTAGGGCTTCAATAGCAAGTCTCCACTTCCTTCTATTTTCTGCGATCCTCCTTAACTGGGCCCACAATTGCCCAACTCATCTTCATGTTACCCTCGATGTGACATTGCGCGCAATATCACTCGACGGTCTGCTCACCGTGTGCCCAATCCATCTCCATTTCCTACTACATTATTGTTGAGCAATAAGTTCTCCCAGAGTGTCAATTCTTTCTGTTCATTGGGTGTTCAGTATGGAACCAGCGAAGGTGACAGCTGTTGATAAAAGCCTGTAGCTAGCTGGCCTTTGAAAATACTTTTCCTGTTACAGGCACGCAATACAAGTTTGTGACCCATATTGAAGAACTGACTGACTGACTGGATTGACTTGGCATTTGTGTTGAAAATCCGAATCTTGTTCCAAATTGATTTCAGATTGATGAAAGGCGTACCTTGACTTTCGGAATCTCCCCAACCAGCGTGTGGTACAGGTTTAAACCCTACTCCTCCAATCATTGATAGAGGTTTGAGTGAGCAACCAGGTGGTGATAGGAACCCCCATCCACACTCTGTCGGGTGTCAGAGCAAAAATAAACTTTAGAGTCTGTATAATTGATCAACATTGGTTAAAAATTAAAAATGTCTCTCTGTATCAATAATTATTATGTATTGTACCATAATAGTTCTATTAAAATATATATCCAGGGCTGCCGCCCTCCTTTCACTAAAAAATTAAGCAACATTCTTCTACATTTCGTCAATAGAATTTTTCGTTGCCAATACATTTTTCTGCTATTGGCTCATTTTTGTTTCAGTCGTCAGTGAGAGCTCATTATCTCAGTTTTTTTGTTTTGTTTTTAACAATGACCCCAATTTCAATATTATTTGTTCTTGGTTATATTCGTTGTTGTTGTTGTTGTTGCTGTAAATCGGTCAATAAGTGCGCATAACCACTTATCATTAAAGTAGAGTTGACAGAGATATCGATTACAAGACAAAACGAGAATAACAGTCACAGGAACTTCAACTTATATGTAGAGATCATTGTCATCATGACTACTCCCGTGTACATAATGCTGTTGTTGTTTTTTTCAACCGTCTTAAACGTCAGACGGATGGATACATGTTATGAAATCGAAATAACTTGATGCTTTAATTCAGTTTTCATATATTGTCTATGTTGTGTGTGTGTGTTGGGTGCATTTATTACAATTAATTACATAATATTCCGTTGAGTGAGCTCCGAGTGGAATATAAGGCTGCAAAACAACAACAGCACACCTCCATTTCATCCTACTCTCTGCAGTCTTGTTTAGGTGACTCACTGCATGACCAACAGGATCTTGTTTCCTCTTCACACGACCCTCGGACTTCCAACTCGCCGTTCTCCCTCCGCATTTGCATCCCACTGGAACGATGGCCCTGTTACACAATGCCATTTCCCTCGGGGATAACTTTTCCTCTTTGGTTGGTTCCTAGAGTTCTCTGCCGCCAATCCCTTTGTAGCCATCTGGTCTTTAGCTTTTTGACACCCTCGTCCGTGATGTCCACCTGTAGTTAGAACGCCACGGTGCTGCCTAGTGAAACTGGAAGAAGCGGTCTCTTTTCTAAAATTTTCTGCCATTATCACATCGTTTGGAGGACCATCGGGAACCAATAGGGAGTACTGGACAGCTGTTTCCTCCTAGTATGAGACCCCTCATTAGTACGCACCCACCAGCACGGTTTGAATCCGGGACCTTCTGGTTACAAGACGAGCTAGTTCATAGACCATTAAGCCACTGGGACCTGATCCAATGGCCAACCCATGAATTCTAACTTCTGCCAATTCATGATATAGCACGACCACTTCGCAATGTCTTTTTCGATGGGTTACTGCCTCACATTCAACCTGCTGTACTTTACTTGTCACGGGTTTGTTTACGTATGTGTGTTCAGTTTCCTATACGGTGAGACAAAATCTGCGTGCTTAATGTTTGGAAATTATCGATTCGCATTTAACTGTCGTTTATCATTCATCTTTCAATGAAATTTCATATACACAAGCGTATGTGTGTGTGGAATTAGATTATTTTAATACATTCATCAATTCCCAGAAGACGTCTTACTATTATTTCATTTTTTAAATTGATTCCCTACCTTGCTGAAAGAAAATCAACTGAAAGTCAGTTAAAAATTGGCATCTAATCGTAATTGGATATTCTTTGCTGTTAACTATGCCCCAGAGGATTAAATTGATTTTCTTAGGGTTAAGTGTTGATTTCAATGATCGACCTTCTATTTTGCCAGCGTGTCGTCATTGCATATAGCAGTAATAATTCATAATACTTGACTTGGTAACATACTTTTAGGACTTTCGGAGTTTCTCAACCTTTTTCTCCCCGTTCTCTTTCCCGATTACAGGCGAATACATTCTTTCAAAAGCTATTGGAAGGCATTAGTCCACCAGATGAAATGTTCAAAACGCTGTACGATTTCGCTACTCAAGGTACACCGGCTCAACGAAAACTTTTAGATGGAATTCTACGTATGCTAGCCGATGAAGTCTCTCGACATTTACAAGATTATCCTGAAGTTATGCTACCGTTGATCGCTGATTTGTACGGTAGTGTTCTTGCAGCTAGTACTCATCTGTAAGTTGTTTTTGTATTAGATGACGATTGCGCGCGAGAGAGAGAATGTCTTACGTCCGATTTCCTCTCTAATGTGATGACTGATCGTGTATTTCTTCTTTTTGTTTGTTTATTACCTTACAGCTTTTCAATGCGTGCACTTTCAATGCTATGGCGTTCTGTATTAGCTCGATTGTTTATTCTGCCACCTGAGACACACATGGATGCACCATTGTTTCGAGCAATGGTACATATTCTTATGAAAGCCAAAAATACGTAAGTTTATTCCTTTTTCCGTCACGTATATGTACATTTAGAATAGATAGATTGATAAACTGTTGACCTGATTTTATGTTTACCTTTTTAGATTTGTGCATTTTTCAAATCTTCCCAACTGTTTGGCCAGTTGTCCAGTCTTTAAACTGTTTCCACATGACCTTCAAAGTGTAAGCTGTTATTTTTAAAAAAATAATTTGAATTTATGTTAATTTAAAGTAACCTGATGGTTGGTGACTGTAGTAGTAGTGGAATCCAGGGTGGGCGTTCACTGTTGTATGTACCTGTATTCACCTGTATTCCCAGTGAGATTCCAACTCCCAGGCACTCATTGTTTCTTCAATCCCCAAAGCCTCATAACGTGCTGTCCGCCTTCATGGTTTAAATGTTGCATAGGTCAAATGATGATTAGGGGATTGGTTGATATCATGCCGAATAAAGTAACTGAGAGGGGGGGGGTAAATAGAGTCACCTCACCTTCTTATGCTATATCTTCTGAATGTTCCAGGCCTTGGAATGGAACCCGAACGGAAAACGACAAGTTGGGCATGGGTTTCAGGGCAATATGTGGGTAATCGCGGAAACAGGATGAAGCGATGTGGCCGTAGCACTCAGAAACCAATAGAGGAGTAATATATAACATATTACTTAAAAGTATTTATTCTTACCTAATACTGAGTCGGTATACTGGTATTTTTCGCTATAACCTAAGTGGGAATACCTAACTGTGCTCTACAAGTCTGAATTAAGGCCCAGTAGCTGTTCGATGTCTTAGTCTACACCATATATAACTTGTTTACAGGATTTCATCATGAGCTGACATCGGATAGAGAACCTTTGAAAATCACCTGGGAGTAGTACTACTACTGGACAGCCATTTCATCAGCCTAATTTGGGACTGCTCATTAGCACGCCTCCACTCTCAGGGTTCGAGCCAAGGACCTTACGGTTACAAGGTGGCCAGTCCATGAATTCCAACTTCCGCCTACTCGCAGCTGCTGGTTTTTCAATGGTACTCTAACCAGATGACGTTAGCCCATGATGAAATTCCTGCAAATTATTAACGCTTGAATTCAAATTGTTTAATTGTCTCTTATATGTATTAGTGTTACTATTATTATTATTTAACTTTTTTATGGTGTTATTCTTTTCTTGTTGTTTGCAGTACATTCTAAATTCTGAAATAGCCATAAAGAATTATACAATTTCACAACAGAATGCTTCTTTAACTAAGGTTAGTCGGTTAGATGATTCACTTCAGTTTATCTGTTCTTCATGTCTTGTGCTTTAATTGTTGCTTAGTAGTATTGTATAAACGATTTTATTTTAATTTGATCGAATAACTGGCTTTTTCTTATTTCACTCTTTTGACCCTCCCCCCCGCTTCTTTGTATGCAGAATTTAACAACTACTGGAAGTAATCCATCGAATCAACTTGTTGGTGGTAGTAGTAGCGGTGGTGCTGTTGCCGGTGTTGCTGGCGCTGGTAGTGGCAGCGGTGGTGGACATTATCAACAACACGCTGAATCATTGACCCCATCGACTAGTTTAAATTTAACCATGTCAACGTCTACGACTACAAATGACGTCTGTTTAAAAGCGCCTGATGCACCAGAAGAAAGTATTTCTGATCGTATCTACTTTTTATTCAATAATGTATCAAAGGTGAATGCTAAAGAGAAATCAAATGAATTAGCAAGTCTGCTATCTGAGGATCGATTAATCCCATGGTTTGCATTTTATCTTGTGAGTAAACGTATCCCTGTTGAACAAACATTCCATGATCTGTTTGCAATAGTTCTTGATCATATACAAGAACGTGTACCAAATGTGCGACCAAAGGTGATGTTTGAACTTATCCGACATATCAAGGTGAGTGTGTGTGTGTGTGTGTGACATCGTTGTTTTTTGTTTCTTTTTGTCTTTGCCTCACATCCCGATACACGTCAGGTTTTCATAGAGTAATGTTTGGAGATGTTTTTGTTTTACACTGTGTGGGTGGTGTGGGGTTTGATAGTCCCTTGCCAAAACCTTCTTTCTTATAGGGTTTTTAGGATCAATTACTTAACCAAAGTGAGATTAATTCAAATGAACTGTCGTCAAGATTTGACAGAATAGTTCTAAAATATTTGGGCACCGAGTGAGAAGTAGACATTTGTAAAATCGCGAGATTGAAGTGATTAATTCCAACGTTTACTACCTTTGGAAATCTGGTCCGAATTTCTTCAGGGAAATTAATCGGAATTACCAAAACACAGAGGTTTATATATAAAAAGGGGGTCATCTCTTGTTTTTAAAAACTTTGTCCAGTCATGATTCATAAAACAAGTGTAATAAACACAATTGTATGACCCCCGGGATGGGGGTACAGAAAGATGTTTGTCTTTTCGTATCACCAAATACTGTGCTCTAAAGGGTTTTCCCCAAAACTCACGATAGCATCTCAAGGAGTTCAGTCACACGTCATTTATTGAACGATGATCATATGATGACGTGTTTAGCAAAAGGCTTCATAGTTATTATTAATAAGCAAGGTAATGGGAAAGAGCTCTTGTTTTGTTTTTTCTTGTTGTGAAGCTTTCGCAATCAGATTCAGGAAGGCGTGGGATTTATGCATACATAATCTACCTTGATAGAATACTTTTATTTTACCTATATAATTCTCCGTCCCTTCCTTTCCTTCTTCTTCTCCTCCTCGACGGGCAGTTTTAGCTGATATTGGGTGGTCAAGTTGGAAAAGAGCCACTAGTCAATGAAATCCACAACATTTAGTTGAAGTCACGTAGTAAGGTGTAGACTTCCTGACTGGTTGGAGTCCTCGAGACGGTAAACACCAATCAAGGTTGGAGAAAATTGGTGAAATGGCTCAAACTCATCGTTATTAATGGTGCAGATGCATCCACTCCTTGTGACTTATGATACCCAATAAAACTGAATCGATCTTCGAAATTACTATTCTTCTTGCCTCGTATCTCTGTTTACTGTCTCTTTTCTGCCTTTCTTTTTACTTTCTTCTGCTTCTCTGGCTTTGTGTGCTGAGTGAAGTGTGGCGACTCGAAATGTCGCATATCTGTGCAAAGTTCTGTGTTGAAGCCAGTCAGTCAGTCAGTCTTCTCTCATTTCATCATTACAAGATATTTTTTGACATAGATTATGATACCTAACATAATGTTAGTTTCCTTAGGGGATGTTACCTGTGCAAATCGAAAAATCATAGCTGAGTCTGTTCATCATGGTGAAGCGTGTCCATCAAACTATCGTTTATGAGTTTAGATCAAACATGTTACAATCTTGTTATTTAGCCCTAAATGTTAAATTTGTGTTGGTTTGTTCATTAGATGTATCACACAGTCAGTGTGACAGTATTATTTACTGGATGACTTGTCGGAAAAAATTTATTGTTCATAATCATTTCATCAATTGTAATCACACGACTTCGAAACTTGAGTTTTATAGTTTTCTTTGTTCTCTATTTGTCGTCATTGGGGTAGAAGAATTTTCCAGATATCTGGGTGGGGACAGGTGTTGAATCATTCCTATTACATGTATTTGCACTTAATTCGATAAACAAAGCTTCTGTTATCAATCTCTCCTTCCACCCCGGTGACATTAGATTTCAGAACTGTCATCCTATTGTGTTGTTGTGTGTAATTGCATGTCAGTGATGTGGTATAGCTGAACTATTCTCTAGATTTCTTATCTTATTTGAGTCAACCAATCTGGATTTCGTTAGGTTTTTATGTTCGGCTAGCCTGACTTCCCCTATTCTACTAGTTTGACCTATGTATTCGACCTCACCGACAATCATCACAGGTAGGGTATTAGATAAACTAAATTGTTTTGTTTTAAAGGCTCCACAGGATTGATCCTTTAACCGACAAAGCTTGTTTCTTATTGAGTTCGAAACGTCATCCAGTAAATACTAATACTGTTTTACTCTGTGTGTGATACATCTAATAAACAAACCAATATGGAATTACCTACTACCACAGTGCCCAAGTTTTACACGTATATTAAATTTGTGTCTTTTAATGGAGTTTCCTTGCATTTTATTATTATTATTATTATTATTATTATTACTATTATCATTCGCCATCACCTCCCTCGACAAGCAATGTTAGCGGATATAGGGTCAGGTTGGAAAAAACCTAGCGGCGGTCAAACAAAAACTTGGCACCAGTCAATGAAATCCACAACAGTTGGTCTAAGCCACGTAGGAAGGTGTAGACTTCTAGGCTGGGGTCCTCGGGACGGTAAAAATCTATGGTTGGAAACAATTAGTGATATGGCTCAAAATCGTTCTCAGTGGCGCAGATGCATCCACTCCTTGTGACTTATGATCTCCAATGAAACTGTTTTGTTTTTCGTCACTACTATTCCTGTGTCTCACACCTCTGTTTACTGTTTCTATTATGCTTTTCTTGTACTTTCTTCTCTTGCTTCGCGTGCTATACGGAGTGTGGTGACTTGAACTGGTGCACATTTGTGCAAAATCCTATGTCGAAAACAGACAGACAGACGGACAGATTATTATCATTATTATCATTAGTATTAGATCCAGGTGTTTATATTAATATGTACTTTGACCAGTATTATTCACTACTTAATAATGACGTTAACAGATATTGAGATTGACACATTGTTGAGACAGATTTATTCCCCTTCTGTATAATCATGGCTTCTAATGTTTGTTTTCAATTTTTTACATTAATTTTATGCTCACCAGTTTATTTTATTGATTTCTCTTCAAATTTTTCTCTCTCTCTACAGTTTCTGCTACGCAATATGCGTCTCGATAAAGATGATATGCAAGCCCGTAGTACATTGAAAAATTTTGGCAGTTTTCTTGGTCTTATCACTCTGGCGCGTAATAAACCAGTCCTGCATGATGATTTAAACATTAAAGATCTTATCTATGAAGCTTATTATAAAGGTCCTATACCTACACAGTATGTAGTACCATTTGTTGCGCGTGTTGTTCGTGGAGCTACTGAAAGTTTAGTCTTTCGTCCGCCTAATCCATGGACTATGGCAATACTCAAGGTGTTACGTGAACTATACGATATGGATAATGTGAAAGATTGTCTACGATTCGAAGTAAGGATTATGTTAGATACATATGTATGATAATCAATATTTACATTTCTTTGTATCCATTTATCTATTTTATTCCTTTACATTTCGAGTGGAGCCATAGCATTAAGGCTTCAAGCTAGAGACTTGAAATTTCACTAGCAGTGAGGTTGCTAGCCCTCATATGCTGCCCAACCTCTTTCGTCTTTACCGGCCCTACTCGTCGCCCCTCCCCTCTCCGGCCTAGCGAGGTATAGGTAAGTGTGTGTCATCCGGGATCGGATCTTGTACCTTTGGCTTGGTGGTTGTTTGCGAGCGTTCTGTATCTACCGCTGAACCACTGGCGTCTGCATGTCAAGTGACTTCTACTCAAACAAGACGAATTAAGCAAGCAGTTACGTAATCTTGGTAGATCCTCATCAGGGCTTACATTTACTTAGTGAAGTATTAGTAGTCATAGGTATTTTGAATTAATGTGGTTATTAAAATATACAGGATAGGAGTATTCAAGGAGTTGGGGTTGGCACCACTATGTGTGAAACCTCTGATTGACTTTACGATTGCTTTACGTAACCACGTTGAACAACAATGCTCCAGAAGGCGACAATGTGCTTTCCGAGTCGTCCTACCTATGTAACTACTGCCTCCACATGATGAACAGTTAGATTCATGTGAATGCACATTGAAGTGTAACCAGACTAGGCAGAGTTGGAATTATGCAACGAGTAAGACGAATTTTAAACACCGTGATGCTTCAAAGAATGTTTTACCCAGTATTTTGCAAAGTTTCGTGATAAATCAGTGTGTATGAGAGTTACTGTGACTACATTTGCATAAAATGTTTCGCCATTTTATTCAAGCATTTTCAAATATCTTGAATCGCTGGTCTGTCTGTCTGTCTGGATTCAACATAGAACTTGGCACCGAAGTGCACCAGTTCGAGTTGCCACGTTCCAATTGGCACACAAGGTAGACAAGAAGATGAGTGAAGAAAATCAATAGAGTTTGACAAGTATAAGAGCGAATCAGAATGGGTAATGGTAGAAAGAAATATGAAAGATTACAGGGACTGAATACATCTGCGCCATTGACAACGATTTTGAGCCATGTCACCTACTGTCTCCAGCCATTGATTCCTAGAGTCCCGAGGGCCCCGTAACCCGGAAGTCTGCATCTCCCTACCTGACTCAGTTTAACTGTCAAGGATTTCATGGATTGATGCCATGTTTTTGTTTGGCCACCACTGGCTGGTGGGGAGTGGGGTGGAGTTCACTGTTAACGTTTCGGTGGAAAAAATGTGACTTACTGCCTGAAACACACGCACAACTTCTTGAGAGAAAAATATTGTCTCCTATGCTTAAATATCAGTCTTCATATTTTTTTAGTTGAATGGAACAGTTCCCTTATTAAGTCATAAGCAAAAGACGTAAACAGAGAGTAAAATTTCTTTGCTGCGATTCATTTTCATAATCTGTTTAAGGGATTCATAAGACCAATCAGATACTGGTAAAATTTGTCTTGCAAAATATATGTTACATAATATGAAGGCGTTATCTATAAAATTAGAAAAAGGAGGCAGAGGTGCATCGGTGGTTCATCGGTAGTTAGAACGCTCGCCAACCACATGTATGTATGGTCCGGGGTTCGATCCCCTACCGATGCACTCCTAGACCTCACTAAGCCGGTAGTGTAAGACCGGTAAATAGGGAAGGTTGGACGTGTCCCATGAAACTGATAAAACTACTGCTAGTGGAACTTCAAAGCTCCAAAACCCGCTTATGTCCCACTTGGAACGGAAAGGAATAAACGAAAAACAGCTTATAAAAGGGGGGGTGGAAGTTGGGATGACGTAATAAGTGTGTGTGTAAAGTAGTAAATAATTTGTGAATAGATGGTAAAGTGTTTGTATAAAATACAATGCTTTCATTTCAAAAATAATAGAGTGATTATAAGGTAAGGATAATGAGAATAATAGCAATAAGAATGATAAACTTACAATATGAAGCGAAATAATGATAAGAACGTTTTTAGTCTGGCCGCGCCGTATGGTGGGGGGGCGAGTGAATGTGTGCAATGCTTTTGAACACACAGAAGTCCACTTTTAAATGCCGAATAGGTCTTGAATATTTTTAATTGTACAAGGAATTTTCCCAGACACACGGGAATATACAACTTCTGAGATATGATATCAGCGTTTATTAAAGCCGTTGTGAAAGGCTTGTTTAAGCGTGTCAACAGGCTTGCACATGTCTCATATCTCTCTAAACATATGTTACTTAGTGCTTAGCGAATTACACTGAATAAGTGAGAAACATAAATAACTGGCAATGGTTGCTAAAGTTTGTGTGGAAGTCTGACCAAAAAGTTACTTTCCCTTCCTTTTTGCATTGAAAACCAGGGTTGGTATATCAGAGCGTTGCCGTGGTATTATGCTTTTTTCCTAACTGGTTCCGACTTTATTCATTTCTAACTTTTCAATTTACAGATCGAAATCCTCTATCGAGCTTTTGACTTAAATCTGAATGAAATACCCTCAGCACATTTCCTGCGGGATCCAACGCATTCCTCAAATCTAGACATAGAACTTTGCTTTATTGCTACAACGACAACAACAACAGGGACAAGTGTAACTACTACAGGTCAAATTGTTATCACAACGACGACTACCTCTGGAATAACTAGTCTTGATACATCATCAATTTATTCTGGTATTAGTTCTTCGACAGCCGCAGGAGAGTTGTCTGTAGCAGCTATGACTCTACCAACAACAACATTCTCAACTGGACCATCTGTCTCAAGTTTATCGTCCTCATCATCACAACAACACCAGCAACAGCAACAAAAACAACAAGTCTCCAGTCTGTATTCCTTAGTTCAAAAACAACAAGTTTCTACAATGGAGTCTTTATCGTCGGCACAACAACATCAACAACAACAACAATCTGCTTATTCGGTAGGTTCAATGGTAGGTCCTCATGTTGAATTTTTGGCGGCCCACTTAAACTTGAGCTACAGAGGGAACCCCCCATCAATATATTGCATATAATTTCTCCTATTCGTTTTATTTAAACGACCTCTAATAGTATTGTTTACTCAGGGGAATATCTGAAACATTTACAACCTGCTGATTCAGATTTTTCCACTAATCATGAGAAGAAGCCTTCTCCTCGATGACCTGATTATCCTGATAGATGTGATGACCGTTCTTTGGTCCACCAAAATGTACTCTAACTTTTTATAATTGGTGTTACACCAAATGTCGTCGTGTATTTTTCTAAAGAGACAAAGGAGAGGTATCATAATGGTGGATTGGTTTGCTTTTCACGTCAGATAGAATTGTGTCATAGGATCCACTGTCAGTTGTACAGAATAAAGCTATTACTACTTAGGGAAAAAATAATGACTGTTATTAATCCTTGTGTTCAGACTTGAATATTGGGCTTCGGTTGCTATCTGTCATCACTTTCAACCTAGTCTATAACTCTGTTCACAATGATTTCATTTCCATGATGATCTTCTCTATGGCGTCCGCGAATGTTCAACCCGTCACTTTTCACTCGAGTTCTATTCAAAGGCCCGGCGCTTGATGCCATTCACTGACGGCCTTCTCAGTGTATATTTGATCTATTTGGTCACTTGTTTGGTGAAAGATTTTTGGCTTGCGGGCACTCAGAGTTCCGTATAGGGTTTATCCTCCGTGCTCAGCGAAGGCGCATCTATATCGATGGAACTCTTCAGTGGACTATTTAGCGATCAGTGTCTGTAAGTATGGTATTGCGCTTTCCACCGTCTAAGTGCAACATACTGTCACAAGATTGGCAGGATCCTGTACCTGAACGCACTTTTCCAGGTGAACTGCTTGAAGTTGTAGATAAGTCCGTATATCTGGGTATTTGTTAGAGTGTTTGTGGAACTGCTATGGACGAAATTTCCAACCGTATCATAAAGCCGAGGGTCGCATGTGTCAACTTGAGCCATGTCTGGCGCCATCGTGACGTGAGCCTGGGTGTGAAAGGTCGGGTTTACAATGCTACGGTGCACTCAGTCTTACCCTACGCATGTGAACCCTGGTCTCTCTGAGCTGATGATGTGTGGCGACTCTGTGCATTCGACCATCGCTGTCTCCGTAGAGTTGCTTGTGACCGATGGAATCATTGTGTGAGGAATTCTGAGGTCCGGCAGCGTGTTTGGACACGTTGGAGTTTACCAATTATTGAGTGTCGTCATCTGGGAACACTGTCTTTGGTATGTTGCACATACGCTACGAATGTCATCTGAGCGCCTGCCAGTCAGTCTGTTCACAAATTTTTTTGAACTGGATGGAAAAAGCGGAGAGGGTGGTCAGCGAGCACATGACGTGACATCGTAGAATGGAGAGGGTATTTTCAGTTGGGTTTACGTCAAGTGATACACCACGACACACTCATAGGGATCCTGGAGATAGTTTGAGTCGGTTTCTCGAAACGTAATCAGATATGGCCAAGAAACGGAATCATCGATGGCTAATGGGCAGCAAACTCCTTCTTTATTCCATTTTTGACAGTGGGTGATTCGGCGAATGCTGTTGGATTTGGTTAAATATAGCTGCATTCTTTCCTGATGAAGTCTTTTATTCATTCTCTGCCTATTCTTGGTACCTATATTGTATCAGGTTTTCTGTTTTAAATAAAATATCAAGCAATGGACTGTTGTAAGTGTTTTTTAACTGAAACGGCATTTACTCAGATTTCTCGCTTATGTGCTATGACTAATCCTTCTAACCTTTTGTTAGTCTTGTAAAAATGAAATATTATCTTTAAGCAAATCATTTATTGAATTATTATCCTCTGTAATGCATAGAAATTATCTTACATTAAGAGGTTCCCATGGTGTTACTTTTTTTATATTATTTTGAAAGTTATTTATTTTTTTCACCTGTATCTAGGCTGCTGGTTTAGATATTGCCAATTTAGTTCAAAACTCTACCGGTTCCGGTGCAAATCCTAACCGTCAGACAGCAGCAGCATTCGCTGCCGCTGTAGCCGCAATCAAGAAACAACAATTCGGTGGTCCCCCGGGTACCTGTCCATCAACCTCAGTTCTGTCTATGCAACAGCATCAACAACAGTTGAATGCTGCTATGGCTGCATTTCAGCATACACCGGTGGCTGCTGCAGCAGCTGCGGTGGCGGCCGCGGCTGCACAACAACAACAACAGCAGCAAGCTCAACTATCTCATCAACAGTCGTCTGCAACACCGCAAGGTGTCCTGCCTACTCACAATAACTCTCTGCCTCAATCCGTTGTTAACGGGCAGTCGTCGACAGCTACTACTGGCTCATCATTGAGTAAGTGTGTTGTTTTGATGGTGAATGAATGGTTTTTGTATTTTTTTTAATTATTAGCCTATCATTGTAATTTCTCCAATCGGCTGCTGTCTAAGTCGCCTGCTGGGCATGAGGAGAAACCACTTCCTGTTATCCAAGTGCTAACTCATTATTGGGTGCTTGTTTGTTTGTCATCCAACTTGTCTGTCTGACTTTATCTGAGGAGAAAAAATCAGTCTGGAAGGTGTCATTAGTTTATTTTTGGGTTGTGGGTTGTTGTCTCATTATTATTACTCAATTGGCTTCTCTGTTAAAATTTCTTCAAAGGCCTCCCTGAGTATAGTTTTAGAATTCATGTGTGGACTTTATTGTTTTCATGTTTAGTCACTTTATCGTTTTCTCCACCCTCTGCGCCGCCTGTATTCCACGATATTGAGTTGAGTCCTCGAGTTTTATTCAATTCATCCCATAACCGAGTGAATACTGGCGCCGGGTTCAGGGTGAACAAGAATGCTCTGAACCCGGGTGGAGGCTCACCATTGCACCTCGGTGGGTTGAAACTCGCGACGGACCCTAATCGGGTGCGCTCGGGCGTGTAGTTTTTGTCAGTGGGGAGGCCTCACGGTCCTCCCTTTAAAAATTGTGCGTCGGTGGCACAGTGGTTAGGACTCTCGCCGACCATGCACATGGTCCAGGGTTCGAGCCCACGCCGACGCACACCTGATATCTATGGTTGGCCTGCGAATTTTGGGCTACCGATATCCACGCTGAAAATTCCACACTTGTACCAAAAATACGGTGTGGAATCAAGCTGTAACCAAAAATAAAAAAATAAATAAAAATAAATAAGACAAGGCTGTCTTGTCACAGATGATATTTCTGGATGACTGGATTATGCGTCAAACTGTGGGGAGCGAGGAGAAAGAAAAATACGTTGGGCCACCTATAAGAAGGCTTTAGACTCAGCCGACATGTGTCTAATGTGTCACACAAACTTGAAGACTTATAGGCGAAAACCAACAAACTGGCTGAAGAAGCAATCACCGAAGACGGGATTGCAGGTAAACATAGAGAAGACAGAGTTCATGTAGATAACCAACTGCCACCAACACCAATCACCATCAACTGGAGAGACTTGACAGAGGTTGCCTCCTTCAACCAAAGGCAGACTGAACGGACGAAGATGTCAAAGTCAGTCAGCCAGAATCAGAAAGGCAAGATACTCCTTCATCAACCTGAAACCAGTTTGTGGAAGTCTTCTGTACTCAGCGTAAGGAATAAGATTCGAATTCCTTCTCTTCAGTGGAACAAACCAACAGGCGAGAGCCGCCAATTGCGCAACAAATATGTAGGAGAAAATGGAAATGGAAACTATCGAGTGAGATATCGCTCACAATCCTGCAGGCCATAACTCCAGTGAAATCCAAATGGGCAGCAACGAGTAGGTCGTGAGTATGAGGCTGACTTGGAGGAGATTAAGATAACAGGAGGAGAAGATGAAAGACAATGGACAATCATTGGGTTATGTTAAAGAGAACCACAGGAAATAAGAAAAAGTGGAAACTTATGTTTTTGAAGCTTTATGTTCTCGGAACCCGAAGGTAAAATAATGATAATAATAATCACTGGTTGGGAGTTGAACGTCGTCTACACCAGTGAACATCAGTCCCTATGTCATAAACGCATATATTATGGCTCATAGTTTCACACTGAATCACATATCATCACGTCAAAGTCGCATCATATATGCATTATAAGATGTCTACTAAACTTGATGTGTTACGTAATAAATCACTTCTTTTGATAGACTTGCTTCCTTTTAGATTGTTAGTTTTAATTTTGATAAGAATTTTAAAGATTCTGTTATTGTTTGCCGCTTTGCTTTAATATGCTTTACTGAATTTCTCATTTCATAACTATAGGTGGTGATATGGGCGTTGGTAGTGCTGGTGGCGGCGGTACCATGTTCACTGGACATTTATTACGTTATGAAGATGTGAATATCCGTAGTATTCGAGCCTGTTTGAATTTGGATGAACTGCTGACTAACGCAGCACTTGGTAGTCGAAATAGTGGTACTAATCCGAATGCAATTGCTGCTGCATTTGCGCTACTACAAGCAAATCCTCGACTGCGTAGTTTAATTGAACCTGCTGTTATACGAGCCATCAATGAATTGACTACTCCAGTATTTGAACGATGTGCACGTATCACTGTGACTACAGTTGTAGCAAGTGTTCGTAAAGACTTCGCCCTAGATCCAGATCCTGGACGTATGTTATACGCTGCGTGTCAAATGATTCGACATCTTGCTGCTGGAATGTCATTGATTACTGCAAGAGAAGCTTTGGGAATGTCATTAGTGACTAGTTTAAAAAATATTATTCTTGCTGAAGTACAATCGGCTACTGGTCAAGAGAAAGAAGCTGTTCAACAATTGGCCTATCTGGTCGTTGGTCGAAGTATGCATGTTTGCCTAGCATATATGCAAAAGTCAGTTGCAGAGAAAGCTGTGAAAGAAGTTGAGAAAAAGTTAGAAGGTGAAATTAAACTTCGTACTGAACTTGGTCCTATACGCTTTATGGAACAGGCTGTCAATCAATTGTCACCTCAACAATCCTCTATGCCTGATTGTCTACGCCTTTCTGTAAGTACTTTGTATTTGAGAATTTTGCGCGTGTGTGTGTCTCATGATGTTTCACTTGTGCATCATCCCCAAATATTGTTTCTTTATTTTTTCAAATTATAGACTGGTGGTCCAAATGCAGTTGAAATGGCTGTTTATGAAGAATTCGGTCGCATTATCCCAGGATTTGCTTCAAGTCCACCTGGAACTAATACATCCACTTCATCATCACTTTTACCTCCTGCAACTTTAAATTCACTTACACCGAATCAACCACCAATTTCTCCATCTGCTGTAAATTCAGCCGCTACTATGGCTGCATATCTTCAGTTGTCTGCGACACAGAAACAACAGCTTTCTTCTGCTGGCCTACTTCAACGACAGGCGGTTGCTCCGACTGCTGCCGCTGCTGGTGTTGTAGGCAGTGCATCTGGAGCATTTGTGAAACCACCTTATTCATCAACTGTTGGATCTCAACAGCAACAACAATCAGCTCCTTATCAGGTGAGTTGCAGTTTGATGAATGGTTCATATAATGTGTTTAGAAAAGGTGGTATCTGTGTAGGTCTTAGTAGAGATTGTTATGCAGCTGTCCGCCAGAACCCTTTTGCTTCTCGAACTTATTCATTGGTTTAAGTTTACGAATAGCTACCTAATCGGCCTCAGTGTATTTCAATATACACCCTTGACCATTTTTGGAAGTGTAGTCTTAAAGGCTGTTTTGGCATCAGTCTTGTAGTTCATAGATCGAATTTCCAAAGTTCATCTGTTTTTCTAAGCATTCTGGGATATGTTCTGCCATCCTCACTTGCAAAGTGCTGTTACTTCCCCTCCTTGTGAGTCAGTGTCCACACACACACACTTAAATTGGTATATAGTTTGGGAGTGTGACAAACTCACTTGTACACTTTGAGGTGTTGAGTGGAGCAATAACGGGAGGAATTTGAAAAAGGAGTTCCTTCATTCACTCACTTATCTAGGGAGCATTGTCTCAACTACAAGAAGTCGGAACGGACGTGGATGTCAATCGAGCGAGAAACACATTCATCAACCAACTGAAACCAATCTGGAAATCTTCGTCACTCAGCCAGCATCAACAACAAAATTCAGTCGGATTTTCAATACAAACAAAAGTCAAGTCAGTCAGTTCTTCTATACGGATCAGAAACTTGGCGGGCGGGTCACAAAGAATATTTCCAACAGGCTGACTCAGACCTTTATCAACAACAACTGTCTTCGCTGGCTCTATACTGAAGATCAGATGGCCGGGCCGGAAAGAATCACCTCCAACAAGAGACTATGGGAACAAACAAAACAGGAACCAATCGCCAACCAACAAATATGCAGGAGAAAGTGGGGGTGGATTGAACACTCGCTCGCTGAGGAGGCCGCTGGGTGACATCGCGCGCGCGTCAGGCCATCGCTCGAGTGAAACCAGGCCGAAAGGGAAGCGGCGAGTGAGACGTCAGTGCAAGGGTGACATGGTGGACATCGTGTGAAGAGGAGTTGAAAGAGTATGGACTAACTAACATGGATGCAGGTGAAACGTACAGCAGAAGGAAGACAGAAGTGGCAAGTAGAGACGTGCAGTTGTGAAGCCCTATGTTCCACTGGGAACCCAAGGGAACAATAATAATTATAAACCAAACTACATAATAAATTCTGTAGATGATCAAGTGTAGTCTCTGTCTTAAACTCCTTCCCCATTTACTTCCCCATCCTTAGGGACAACTTCATCTCTAACTAAAACACATCGAATCGATATGTGCACCACAAAGATTGATGTTAAAACAGGTTTCACGACTACTTTTAAAAATGATCAAGGGCGTTTATTTAAATTCGCTGGGGTGATTAGCTATTCGTAAACTTAAATCAGCCTCCCTTAACTACCTACCTACTTAGGTGATCCTAATCCTTATCTGATTGGATATCCACAGGTAGTGTTTATTACTCTTATCATTTTTAAATTCTTTTTATCGCCTTGTGTATTTTAATTGGTCTATATTTCGCGCATAAACTGACTTGATAAGTAGTTGCGTCAGGGATTACATTGTTCGATAAGTGTGTTGCACAAATACAATTTATTTGAAAAAGACTTTCATGTATATAAGTGGATTTTTATTAAATGCTTTCCTACAGGCCCCATTGGCAGGTTTATTTGACAAGATTATTGGACAAATTGAGCGTCATTTAGTCGCTATATCTGGAAGATTACGTCCTGCAAACGATCCAATGTGTCAATCGCTACGTTGTCTAATCGATGCTATCCACTTGGCCAAGTCTAGTCGTGATACAAATATCGCCAGCAATGTGATTACTGTGATGGTGCAAAGTTTTCTGGAACATTATCGACCAAGTTATTGGCGTGACCAGCCTCGTGGCTTGGAGACAATGGAACATCTTAAAGAGGCTCATATGCTTACTCTACGGCATTTGTTGTCCTTCGAACAATCTCCATTCGGTTATGCATGGGTTACGCGTCAAGTGAGTGTTATTAAGCTTAACTTTATAATAATAATTTGCTTTATTCCAAAACAGTGTACTTGTGATACACAGAATGGAATTCTCAGCAATTCACTACAGTATTGCATCCAGTTTGCACATTAACGATAAATAAAATTCTACATAAACTATGGGTAATCTCAGTTAGTTTTGATAACAACATATTAGCATGTCGGTAGCAAAGCCAAAATTAAACAGAGTGTTTGAAGGTGTTAGAAAAGTAGATACTACTAGCATATTTACTGGCGTAAGCGGTAAGAAAAAGGTCTAGACATACAGAGTGTGAAAGAACGAAGAAAAATAAGTAGAGTTTGTAAGGAAGAGAGAAACGTAACAGCACATAACAAAAAAATGATATAATATAAATCATATGAGTTGGGAAGGCGTGATCCAGTTGTTCTACTGACTATTCAATAAGTTATAGGTATCACGCCTAATGCTTTCTTTATCACACAGAACACGAGCTAAGTAGGGTATGGTTGAGTTTTTGTACTCTCCAGTGTGAGCATATAGTTTTCTGTATAGACTTCTGGTTTTCCCTGAAGAGATACATGGGGAGAGTTGTGAATGAAGAGTGTGAGTGGTGTGAGTTAGATAGGTAGAATGGATTTGGCCCATTTTTCACATGAGTCCATGTGCCTGTCAACCAGAATATTAACAAGTTGGTTAAGTGGCACGTAGCTTACCCTGCTGACAACCTTTAACATCCTACGTAATAAGGTATAGTCTTTCTTCAATAGCCCAGGAAAAACTAAGGTGGAACAATAGAGAATAATAGGCAGAATACGGAAGCTAACGAATCGTAAGAGTAAGGGTTGGGTTGGGTTATTCCAGAATGTCTTAACTTCTTGATGTAGAAGGTAAGACGGAATATTTTCTTAGAAATCATTAAGATATGAGACGACCAGGAAAGATCAGTAGATAGAATGACGCCTAGGTATCTAATTTCCGACTTGGTTTCTATTTCAGTGCCATCTATGTTTACACACCTCGGGAGTGCTAATTAGTTTGTTTAGGTCAGATTTATGCTTAAAGGTGAAATTGACTGTTTGACATTTAGAGGGATTTAAGGTAAAACTATTTTCCTTTGACCACTGGCTGATTTCTGATAAAAAGCTATTAACTTGATTTGATGATGAGAATACTAGACTTCTTTCGAAGTATTGCATTCTTCGTTTGTTGTAATATAAAGAAAATCTTCATAGGTAGACATTTTCAAAGCAAAATATTGAGTGAATATTCATATACTTTTCAACTAAATCCTCATCCCCTGCTCTACTCTAATATGTGTAGCATTTTCAACAACACATAATACACAGCGTTTTACCTGCCAAGTGGCACTGATAAGTTTTTTGATAATAAATTTTTTGTATCTTTGCGTTCCCTTCAGTGGAAAATAGAGCTTCAAGCTAGAGCTGTGAAGTGTTGCTAGCAGGGGTAGTGGTTTTTACGGGATAGGAAGGTTGCTAGCCTCATGCGCAAGTTCTTCTTTTCTTTACTAGTCTTATTTTTGGCTTAGTAAGGTGGTCGGGTACTGAGCTCCGAACCATACGAGGCGTGGTTGGCGAGCATTCTACCACTGTGCTACTGATGCATATTTGACAATAATTAGGTCAATATCAATATGTCAAACCGCGCTAGGAGTGAAAATTATCGAAGAAAATTAATACACACAATTAAAAGGTAGAAATGGTTATAATGATTGGATTGCATAATGCATAATTTCGGAGGAGTGAAGAGTGATTAGGAAACAAGTCAATGCTCAAGTTGATCACGTAACAGGTAATCGAAAGGAAATTGCAGTAATTTGAATAATGATGACTTGTAATTTGCTGCAGATGAAGTAGTTAGAAAAAAAGTAATTTTTTAAAGACTTCGGTGGGGGATGGGGGGGGGAATTGTCAGTTCCTTACAACGTGCATCTAATTATATCCAATGTAAGGAAAATGAACGTAAGGATTGTTTTTTTTTGGAACACACTAGTTTGGTTTTTCAGGTGGATTTTTATGGCTCCAGCTGTAGTATTAACAGGAGTAAACTTGTAAAGCAAAATTAAGATTAGTAGGAATGCTATAAAATAACATCAACTTTATACTCGTTATCTACAAGATGTGCTAAGCACAGAGCTAACTACGATTAGATCTTGTTTGTCCCTTTCTTAATCATTATGTGCAGGATGATGTTCGAAAATGCGATGTGATTAACGCGTCTAATTGTACGCCAAATATAGCTGAGCTCTACAGCTGCAGTTAAACTGATGGTTTCTCGCTTATCCTTCATTTTTTTAGAATTGTGTATTATACCGCAGTCTACTTGCAACTATATCTACGTTTTAATAGTTTGTATTGATTTCCCGCGTTAATTATCACCCGTACCTGTTTGACTTGTTGATATTGACTAAGTATTGTTAACAAATTTATGAATGATATTTGATTGGTACAGTCCTGTGCTGGGGGCCTAGTTGAAAAATGTATATATATATATATGTATATATATTTGCTTAATGTTTTTACTTTCTTCATTTGCATCGTTTTCTGTCTAACTTAACCTTTCCTATTTTTTCTCTCTCTCAGGTAACATTTACATGGATTCATCTAGATGGTGGAAGCGGTAACCAGACTTCAATACCTTTATCATCATCGTCATCAAATACTGGTGGCGGTGTGCCAACCTCTGATACCCTACAAAATCAGGAGAGTGATTTAAAATCTACCAGTGAAAAGACTCAACTCGATATGACAGATGCAGCTAATTGGGCAAGCTCTGGTTGGAAACAGGTAAATTTGTGTGTGTGTGTGTGTGTGTGTGTGTGTGTGTACGTGTTTGTTTATCGTCTTGATTTGAACGCTTTTCAACAAATTCCTTTCCGATTATTTTTTTTCTTTCACGATTTGACGTGGATTGTCTTCGTCTTGAGACCTGCTAATAGGCCCCAAAAACGAAACTACGTAATAACGACCTTGACGAACCTTTATCGATCAATCATATGCATCCGAAATAAAACCGCATCATTTTAAGAGAATGTTTATAGAATAGTAATGCAATGTTTAATCAAAGTGGTTACATGGCATAACCTTCTGGTATATATGTTCCAGGGTATCCCTCAATTTCTCATCGGATTCTTCACACACCAGTGAAACCAAATTATGTATAAAAATATCCATCGAGATAACTGTAAATCATCGTGTCTCTTGACCAACCCATTCATCGCCCTCATCCTCTTTTTTAGGCTAGGTGACTACATGAACTTTCTATTGATTTTGTGTGAGTCCCATCGAAAGGACTAACAAAATCGCCCGTGTGACTGACTGACCACATTGTGAATGTAGCCCAGGGACCAGAGATGAAAGTCGGTTGTAACTACTCCATAGGTCTGTGTGATGAATGGTTGTACGAGGTGGGATGGACTAAACTTTGAAGAATTTTTTTCCCTCATGTTTCCCAGTGGAACATAGGGCTTCAAGCTAATGGCTTGAAGTTTCTGTAGCAATGTTTAATTTTACAGAACTGGGTTGCTAGCCTTGTGCCCAACCTTTCGTCTTTACCAGCATTATTTCTGGTTTAGCAAGGTAAAGGAGTGCGTCCGTGGCCGGGACCCCGGACGATGGCATGGTCGGCGAGTATCCTAACCGCTGTGCTGCCGACGCATTGAACTTAAGAGAATAATCAGTAGTAGAACATTGACACTGCGATCAGGGATTGTGTGAATATTGTATCCTCTCCTCAGGGTGGTGTTGTGGTGTCATATAATCCGAGTTTCCACTGTTGACTATTACCGCTCAGTTTTACTGTTTTCTCCGTTCTTATGATGAGCCTGTTATCCAAGCATTATTTAAATACTAATTAAATCTGGATGAAATTTTCTACATAATTGGTGTCCAACCATCACATAATAGCTCCCAGATATCCTACGGAATCATCTGATTCCATTTCTCGAATTCATTAAGTCCGTTCACTAAGTAGAATGTTTCGTTTTGGCTGTTATAGTTTTTAAAGGCATCCTCAATTGTTAATTGTGAACTAAAAAGAAATAATTCGATGCTTTAATTATTCTTTTCCTGAATAAATTGCTTCATCAGGCATAAGAGCGAAAGGAGATTTTCTTTTTGACGAAGTCATTCGTCTATGTGTAGAGAGTTGAAATGCCTGATAATGTTCCCGTCAAGAATGCAAAATAGGCATTAAACATAATGTAAGATTAACTAAAATAAACAAGAAATTTGGATAAGAAATGTCATACTAAGGCAGATAATCGTATTATTTAGAGAATGAATTTTGTTTATGATAGCTCCATGGTAAAAATACAAAGTTTGAATGAATTTCGTTTGATGTCGCGTACTGCTTTGTTAGCTTGAACTTTGTAGATCTCTCCCTAGTCCCTTCATCTTTATACCCAGCTGACTTGATCTCTCACTCTCGTTGACAGGTGTTTGATGATTGGATCTTGTTGTTAGGACTTTGAAGGATTTTTCTAAATTGAGCTCTAAATGGCCTTAGTAACTCACTCCAGATGTTGTGTTAACAAGTTACACATATACCTACGTCCTTTTTGATGTAGTTGAGTTCTCTGAGCTGACTGGATTGTTTATTTGCGAAGCTTTCATTCCCCCTTACTAGGCAACATCTTCAGTGCATACTTCAATTTGAAATGAAGTGAGCTTGTAGAAATCTCCTCGTGTTTATTAGTCATCTCTTCTGGGACCATCTTCAACGTGACTCGTTGTTTTGGGTGTTTTCGCACCCTCTAGGCTACTTGTATCAGTATGGTGTTGATTGTTTCCTTGACTTGAACACATCGAGATAGACAAAATTTACCAACGTCCTGCTTGTTCTAGTCAGACTCGATAGTATTCCCGAGCGTGTTATTTGGGATACCCAAATTCCTGGTGTTTGTTATATCCTCTTAAATCAGTTACACTTGTGTAGGGACTGATTATACTAAGTTGCCTATCTAAGTTAAGTAGACATGGAGGGGTTCAAACTTAAGACCTATTGGATAATTATTAGCCATACTGTCTGTCTGTTGTGGACATAGAACTTTGCACCGATATGCACCAGTTCAAGTCACCACACTCCATGTAGCACACATAACAAGAGAAGAAAGTAGAAGAAATGCATAATAGAGACAGTCTACAAAGGTGTGAGACAGAGGAACAGTAATAACGAAAAACAATATAGCTTCATTGGAAATCATAAGTCACAAGGAGTGGATGCATCTGCGCTAGCCATTGGGAACGATTTTGAGCTATATCATATTGTTTCCAACCATTGGTTTTAACCATTCTGAGGACTCCAACCAGTCAGGAAGTCTACACCTTCCTATGTGACTGGCTGGCTTAAACTAACTGTTGTGGATTTCATTGACTGGTGAGGCCATGTTTTGGTTTTGACCGCCGCTAGCTCTTTTCTAGTCTGACCCTATGTCAGCTAACATTGCCCCGTCAGTTGAGGAAGGCGATGGTCAGGCATACGTAACACATGTCATATATATATATATATATATATATATATATATATATATATATATATCGACTGAATGCTTCATGAGAGTGAGCACTGTTTTACTACTCTTTATTCTCATAAAGATGGATTTGTGTGGGTGTGGGTGTTTGTGGATTAAATAACTTTTTCTCTCTTCTTCTTTTCCCTTAGTTCACCGAGAACAATGGTATCAATCCTGGTACCTATGAGAATCGTTTTGGTCCAATTAAATGGAATTGGGAAGCATTTGCTGAACTCTTAAGAGTTCATGTTATCTATTTCTCTCAAGTAAGTTAATTAATTAATTAATTATTCGTTACTTTATATACTGATTGTTTTTGCTTTTGCCTTTGCTTTGCTTTGCTTTCCTTTCTTATATCATATTCACACTTATACTTATTTATAAATTTTATCACATTTTATTCTAGATTGATGCCTATCTCTCTCAAGAAGTATCAAAAGGTCATTCAGCAGCAATTACCTTTGTCATTGATCTATTAGATCATTTTATTCTGCCTAGTCCAACTGGTACATCATTAGGTGCTGCTGCTGCAGCAGCTGCGAGTTATGCTCGTGCTAACACCTCGTCGTCGTCAAATTCTCAATCGAATCCTGTCAGTACTGCTACATCATCATCATCATCATCATCCTCTGGGAATGTGAATGTCCCTCCAAATTCCACTAACACTACTGCTGGTAGTGGAGGTGGTAGTGGTGCTGGTAGCGGTGGCGGTGGTGCCAGTGGTGTCGGTGTCGGTGTCGTCGGGGGGCCAATATCTCCTTCAACCAAACGTGAATTCACTGTCCTCAATGAATATGATTTGTGGTCAACACTCGAGGCACTACGTCATCGTGTTGCTACCTTAATAATGCTACTACTGCTAATAATAATAGTCTGTCATCATCGTTAACAGATCCTCTTGGTTTAAGGCTACGACTGGCGTGTGCACGTTTACGTGGTCTGTTGGACTTGGGACTTATGGAACAATCACCATTATTCAATGTTGGTGGTAGTGGTGCTGGTGGTCCATCGGCGGCGTCGACTATCAGTGCATTGTATGCTGGATGCAGTCAAGCGCATGAATTCGATGATCCACCTAATCTCCAAGTAAGTTATATTTTCTTTTCAATATTTTTCATGTAAATTATAATCCTATTCTAAAGAGAATGGAAACAAATAGGGTTCAGCGAAGTGGCTCTTTTTTGGGTGAATTCATCGATTGCTCAGCGGTAGGAATACTTACTAACCACGACGCCCCACTTGCTACGGGGTTCTTTTCCCTGCCAATATACTCTTATGAGGCCGATACAAAAGGAAGGTTAGTCAACGTGAGGCTATAACAGTCCCATTCACACTGTAAAAAAAGACACCACTGGTAGCGAAACTTCTAAGCTCTAACCTGAAGCCTTCTATATATTCCATTGGGAACCTAAAGGAATAAAATAAGTAATACATCCACTAGGTGGCTGTACAGTCGCATTTATATACATTTAATTTTTCAAGAAAGACTACAGTCACAAAAGGGGGGTTAGTTGTCATAAAGTCATGGTTGCCAACATTACTCAGTACATAAGAGGAGTTGATGTGAGTTTGTGAGGCGTTACGTAATAAGATGAGTAATTTTTACCGAATGGGAAAATGTGAAGTTACGTAAGACTTCGAAAGAAGAAATACACGAGAAGTTGTAAAGAATTAAAAACAAAACTAAGTTGGTGGAATACAATATGGTTGTTCCCATGATAGTAGAAATGGTTGGAAATTTTTCTTGTGCTGTACGCACACCTCCAGGCTCTCTAGTTGAATGACCGCGACTTCAATTCAAGGGAGACGAAAGTGTACTGTCTCTGGCAGGTGGTGGTTATTCTTCACTTTGCAGATCGCTTTGAAGGAGATGATTATGGTGCTCCTTATGTAGCATTGCGGGTTAGTGCTCTTTTGAAGCCTACGGGACAGGATACGCGTCGAATAACTAAATGTACCTGGCTCTACAAGAACAGGTGAACTGATATATGCACATAAAAGTCGTCAAATGTGAGATCTTGTCCTTAAGGCTACTGCAGAATAATGAAAGACCGGTGAACACTACTCTCAGCGTTACTGCGATGAATGTTCTCGATGACGAAATGTTTTCTTCTCTTAAAGAAATCACAGATTAAGTCTTCTTTAAAATCCGGCCTCGTGTAAAGTTTGTTTTCTGGAACAAATAATTCTTCATTCCTATGGACTTTTGGTTTGATATTCTTATCTATGAATCTTGATGGGTGTCAATTTCGTATGATGGTTTCTTTCTGAAACCTAGTTCTGTTTCCAGGGAGTTACAGGACTGCAGATGCATTGGATCCGAGTAGCAAGGGATTTAATTAGATTTCGTTTTCGTTCAACACAGACCACCCAACTGTAGGAACTTGTTAGTTGACCGTTCCTAGTGGGTTTCCTACCGACTGGTCTTGTTAACATTCCATCGGGTCTTCTTATTAGTTCCACATCAAAAAGGAGGAGATTTTAGGCTCCATTTCAGGTGTAAATTTTATTACTGGATGCAGTTGTATAAATACCTGTATCGATTGATTGAGGCCAGGTCATAACTATTCTCCCAAATGATGAAAATGTCTCCTACACGTACCTTATCACCTTGAAGTAGAAGTTTGTTAAGACAGGAATGATCGGTATGTTGACAAGGTGTTCACTTATTAGACTTCTTATAGGACTGTAGACCTACCACTGCCTTTCTGCAAGTATGCGGGATAGCTTTCTTGTGAAGTCATTGAGAGAGAGAGAATACTCGTCGGAAGACAAATACATAAGGTTCCAGGAACAGGTGAGCTCAAAATGGTTCGGATATGATATTACTGTCCTTCCTCCTTCTTCAGACCATTGGCCGACTCAACCACACTACTCTTAACATTGCTGTAAAGGTTCTTCTCTTGAGAAGGTCATCTCAGGTTGATGATGATGAAGTGAACACACATACACATGGTCATAATTCTTTCAGATTGTTTTATCTTCCATATTGATTTTTCTTTTTCAATTAGGAGAAAGTTGAACTGATCATGAGAAATTGGATTGAAATCTACCAGAGTCCTAAACAACGTGATCCAGCTACTATTGAAGCTTTAATAAGCCAACTGACACAAATTGGTGTACTACCCAATATTCATAATTCTACTCGATTTTTACGATTAGCTACTATATTTGTGATTGAAAGAGCCTTGAAACAGTTGAAATTGCAAGAACAACAGCAACAACACCAACATCAACAACACGCTCAAATACCTAACGGTAGTGCTGCTACTGGTAACGGTAGTACTGCCAACGGAGCAGCCAATCCAGCTATTAATCGTGTTGCCGCCTACGTGGAGTTAGATGCTTATGCTCGTCTAGTCACTATCATTGTTAGTCAGTTAGGCGAAACACCTCAAGGGGAATATCCTAATGCTAAGGTAAGATGCTGTGCTTCATTTCATATCTTGTCTGTTTTTAATGGACTTTTTGATATTTAGGGGGAAATTTGCTTGCATGTCCTACCCCCCTCCCCACCCGGAAGTATGCGAGTCAACAACCCCCAGATGGCTCTTCTGCATTTAACCACAGTTTCGATTTGTAATTCAGCACTGTGAACTGAGTTAGGCTGTAGGTGCGTGGGTGGGTACACACTACCTCTTATGAACTCGATCTGAAACGGGTGTAACAGTCATCCGGTGTTTGTACCATTTTTCTTTCGGTCAGCAAACACTACTAGTTTGTAGGACAAGTGGTATACAACTAATCACCTTAATCAGATAGTAGTATGTCGTTTTACACAGGTTAGGTGTGAAGATAAATACTCGCCACCGATGACCAATGGCTAGTAGTGGTGCCGCTATATCGTGATTAAGCAGAAGTTGGAATCGAAAGTTGCTGGGTTCGAACCCTGGTGGTGGCGGGTGCGTGCTGGTGAAAGTCCTGAAGTAGGCCGACGAGACAGCTGTCCAGTACTCCCAGCTCTAACTAATATCAAGTCTTGATGAGAGATCCTGTAACCAATCAAATTCCTGCAAACCAACACATGTATGCACTGACAAGATTGAAACATTCAGAAGAATTTTTTCCTTGAAGCCTAGTTGTGTTGTATAGTCTAAGCTATCGTTCCAGTGACATGCGGAAATCCCTTCATAAATCGATGTTTTAATTGATATTTTTTAAATGTTTTTCCGAATACCTTCAGAATTTTTCTCTTCTATATTCACGCAGGTTGCATTGTTGAACAAAGTGTTGGGGCTAATCGCTGGCACATTACTTCAAGAGCATGAAGTTCGTCGTGATTTATTTCACCCTATGCCGTTTGAACGCCTGTTGGTTATGTTGTTTGTGGAATTACAATCGCCAAGCGCATTCCCAGCAATACTTCCATTCCCAATCGGTATTTCACCAAGATCCGATGGTAATCTGGATGAAGGACGCATAGATACTGGTCCTCCTAGTAGTAGTACTACTACGACTACTACTCAGATGGTGGCAATATTCATCAAAACATTGAGACAGATAAAAGCAAACAAAGCGATATTAGTGGTAGTGATGCTCGAACTGCAGCCTCATCGTTGAAGTCACTGGGTCCACTCACCCTTCAACAACAATTACCTCTTATCTTTTGTCATTTGTTACACTGTTTACGACCGGAGAAAGCGACTGCATTTGTATTCTCATGGCTTGAAATGTTAGCGCATCGTTGGTTTGTTGGACGTATTCTCTGTGCTCCTGGGCCACCGAAACTTCGTGCTGCCTATCAGGCAATGTATGCTCAATTGTTAACTGATTTACTAAAATTTTTGGGTTATTTCCTGCAGAATGCTTTAATGCCAAAACCGATTCAGTGTTTATACAAAGCAACTTTACGGTTGCTGTTGGTGTTAATACATGATTTTCCTGACTTTGTCTCAGATTATTATGCATTGTTCTGTGATGTTGTCCCGTCAAACTCTATTCAAATGCGTAATATTATCTTGTCAGCTCTTCCGAAACGTGGCATTCCGTCGGCTGATCCTTTACAGGTGAGTTCCAACAACACAAATTATTATTATTTCCTTTAATTCCTAGAGGAACATAGGGTTTCAGTCGCACGTCTCCATTGCGTTCGGTTCTCTGCTAGAGTTTTCACCTGCCTCCAAGTCTGTTCACATGCTTTCATCTCCTCTTCACATGACCTCCTCCAAGTCACCCCACCGTGGGATGACCAACTCACCACTTCCCTTTTGGGTTCCACTCGAGCGATGGCTTGTCTAATGATGTCACTTGATAGTTTCCTTAGAGTATGGCCAATCCATCTCCATTTCTTCCTGCCTATTTGTTTCACAATCGGCTCCTGGTTGGTTCGCTCCCAGAGGTCCCTATTGCTGACCATCTGATCGTGAGCGAAGGCAGCTGTTGATGAAGGTTTGTAGTAGTAGTTTGAAATGGCCTTCGTTACGCGCCATGTTTCTGATCCGTATAGTAAGTAGCACTGATCTCAAATTGAAGTTGAAAATCCGGATCTTATTTTTGATGCTGAGTGCTGTTGACATTGACAACTTGTTACCCTGTGTGATGTAATATTGTTACATTTATTGTCTTTCCCTCATACATTTCATTTTTAACAGGCTCCTCCAGTTGATCACTTGGCATCACTTGAAGATCCTACTGGATATTGTATGGAGGCTGGATCTCGACTTCCAGAGCCAATGCGATGTGAATTGGACGCCTATCTTACTACACGAGCTCCTGTAAAATTGTTGAGTGAATTAGTCACTATGCTGAGACGTGCTGATGATATAATGCCACCATTACCACCGCCTCAATTCGCCTATCATCCACAGCAACAGGCTAGACATCAACAAGCTCTTGCAGCGTATGCTGTAGCGCTGGCCGCCAATGATGTTGGCAGCTCAACAAACTCTATGAATAAAGGCGAAGAAGTGAAGTCCAGCGACGATCATTTCACAACGAATCAATCAGGCAACAAAACAGTTGGAAAGACTGGTACATCAGAGTCGTGGGAAGCAAATCCGTCTGACACTAGTGGTAGTAGTAGTAGTGATACACTAACTAGTGGAGGAACTGGATCGACAAGATCTGCTACTGCCGCCTTACCCAGTACTGTAAATGGAAGTTCTAGTGCCGCTTTAGCTGCTCTACTATGGGGTGTACGTGCTACACAACAATTGGCAACATTTGGTCTCGCTGATAGCATGCATTATAATATTGAATTAATGACAAATTTAACGCTGTATGTTTGTATCACAGCGATACGTAGTCTACGTGAGAAAGGAATGCCTTTGAATATGAGCACTATTGCACATACTCCACAAATGGATATCATACAAAGTCTAGTTTTAAATCTTGATAATGAAGGTATGGTGTGTTTTGATTTATTTTTCTCTCACCTTTTTTCATTTTCGTATTTTCGTATGACTTCACACCGACGCCTAGCTTAGTAGATCAAAGTAGATAGGGGGAGTGAAGTGGTGGTGCAGCATGTTGACCGCCACTGACATAATCCCTCTCAGTACGGATACAAAGGGCTGGTGTGCCAGGCATTTGTCAGCCTACATAAACTCTGGCGTAAACGTTGATATCTAGCTGTTGGTGGTTACCGACCGAAGGACCTATGTGCTCCCTGCAGCAGCAATTCTCTCTTTCCTCCTTTATGACTGTGAGGGAAACATGCCTGTTGAAAGTTGAAGATCATACGTGTTTCCGTCCAGTCTCCCTGTTAAGTGGTATAAAATATAAGTGATGTAAGAGTAAGTGAACCGATACAATAACGAAGGAGGTGGTTGCACAATAAAGCCAAGAGGTTGATACGTCGATGAGTAACGAATAAGTTGGGTACCTTTGAGGTGAGTGAGTACAACTCAAGTCATAGAAATAAGGGATAACCAAAAAGTACATTATTGTGAACGGATTAAAGGCAAAAATTACGCAATCTCAGCTGAAGGAGAGAGAGAGAGACTAAAGACGACATCCACCGTTATCACGATGACAAGAAAAGACTTGATAACTGCTTCTTTCTGAACACAGATATCAGTCGGGTTTCAATCGTTTGATAGAGTTTACTTCGGGAACCTAAGGAGAATTTAAAATATTTTATCGGCGTTCATCTCATGACCCCCCCCCCCATATGGACGAGATGACTGTCAGTAGTGCACTATTGTAAGCGTTTGTTCCCTTGAGACGTAGACACATTTTGGTACATGTTCACAAAACCGATGATGTGTGTGCGCCTTCTTTCTTTTTCCCAGTCCGCCAGTGTGACTGCTACCACACAGATGCATGTAACTGCAAACACGGTTACAGTTAACACATGAGGCGGCTATCTGTCTACCTTTGATTGCACCACAGAACATGTTTTCAGATTAGTATACAATTGGTGCATGGTGGCTAGCAGTGGAATCCAGGATGCGCTTCGGTGGGAACGTCATCACTCACTGAGAAATGCAGGTACATCCAGCTGACGAGTCCCAAATAGGACGAAATGCGCACCCTGGATTCCACTGCTAGCCACCATCCACCAATTGTATACTAATTAAATGCCCAGACATCGTCGAAGCATCTGCACAAGAAGCCGACATGTCAACCTGAGACCGAGCACTTCGGTCCAAACGATCGACGGGAAAATCAAAAATTCAATTCAATGTTTTCAGATTATTTAATTTATTTATTTAAACGCAGAAAAAACTTGGTACAATATGGCACCAAGAAAGATGCGCTACACAGTAATAATGATAAAACAACATAGACCAAAAGTAAAAAAACAAATATAAGTAGAGAACGGATAAAAAACTTCATCTAGAAGGAAAACAGTCATGCTTAACAATTTCAAACAGTATTCGTTAACTGTCATCGGGAAGGGAAGAAAGAAGAAAATTCCAGCACGTTCGCCATTGATGATTACGATTCTTGGCCATATCCGATAACGTTTCGAGCTACCGATTTGAGCTATCTCTCGGACTCCAACCAGTAGGGAGTCGTGACACACCAACCGATGCTAATCTAGCACAAAAATCCTTCACCTCACGACGCCACGTCATGGACTGACCACCTCTCCGCCTTTTCCATCCCGTCCCAGAGCTGTCTAACGAACAGAGACCTGTACGGAAGCCTCTGGGATGACATTGGCAGATAAATGATGATAATAATTACTTTTACGCTGTGATTACTCACCTGATGAGAAGCTGACAGGGCGAAATGAAGATACCATCTTCTTCCTCACACACCACCGCTGTTCTTGCTTTATCTATGGGTTTTTTGTGTGTGTGCATATTTCTTCACATTAGTTTTATTTACTAAATGATGTAATCCTTTTTTTATTCGTAACCTTTAGGTCGTTATCTCCTGCTGAATTGTATGGCAAATCAACTTCGTTATCCAAATTCGCACACGTATTACTTCAGTTATACCATATTGTATCTATTCTCTGAACAATCTAAGGAACAAGTAAAGGAACAAATAAGTCGTGTTCTCATGGAAAGATTAATTGTTAACCGGCCACATCCATGGGGATTATTAATGACTAGTGCGGAATTATTGCGTAACCCAGCTTATCGATTTTGGGAACATGAATTCGCTAGATGTAATCCAGAGATTGAAGCGTAAGTTTTAAGTGAAAAAAACTTTACTCTGATATCTTGTTGTGCTGTGTATTGATAATAACTACATTCCTGTAGACAATATCGTCTTACTGTGTACGATAGTGTGTAGACTACCCAGTATCTGTAAGTATGGTACTGTGCTTCGTGCCGTCTGAGTGCAAAGTACTGTTACAAGATTGGAGGGACCCTATACCTGCATTCATTCCTGCAGGTGAAATGCTTGAATTCTGCCGATAAGTTCGTATATCTGGGTAGTTGTGTAAGTGTTGGTGGGACTTCTACGGACAAGAATTCCAACCACATCTTGAAAGCTATGGTGACATACGGTAATTTGAGCTATCTCTTTCTCTGTCGCGATGTCAGTCTGACTTTGAAAGAGTCGGGTGTACAATGCTACGGTGCACGTTGTCTTATTCTTTTCTTGTGAGAAACCTGGCCTCTCCGAGCTGATGATGTGTGGCGACCCTGTGTATTCGATCATCTCTGTCTCTGCATGATTGCTTACGATCGATGGGGTCATAGTGTGAGGAATTCTGATATCCGGCGGCGTGTTTGGACACGAAGTTCACCACTCATTGAGTATCGTCAACTGGAAACACTATCTTTGGTGTGTTGTATGTGTGCTATGAACGTCATTTGAGCACCTGCAGTACCTACCGGTTTGTGTTCACTAACCCTTGGACTGGTTAGAGAAAGCGATGTGTTTCGGTAGCGCTTGTGCTGTTTTTACAGGGTAGTGTGAGGTTGCTAGTCTCACGCCCCAGCATTTCCTCATTCTTGGATTCACTACTGACTAGGCGAGTTACAGGAGTTATTATATGGTTGGCGAAATTCGGCGTCCGACCTTGGTATCTGCAGTCTCGAAGGTAGTCATGTGCCTTTTGAGATTTGAACCCATTTCACCCAGTTCTGCAATTGCAAGTGTTATCACTTACCCGTTCGGGCACACGAATGACCTTCCGTGGTAGCAACTAGTGTCACTCTCTACTTTGTTTGAATTCTCTCGGTCAAGTTTGCAGTCTAACCGTAATGCTAGGGGGCTTGCCATCATGGTGGTGCACTCTGAATTGGTGTTATCAGATGGTTAGAAACAATCTGCGGGGAGCCTTGCCTGGACCTGAATTTTGTGCCCTTGTTGGCATTCGTGTCACAGCGTTGCATGGCGTTACTGCAGTCTTGAGGGAATTCGTGTCCCCTATGAGATTCGAGTCTGTGTCACTAGTTTACTACCTTGTATCGAATCAAAGAATTTTAAGAGTGCAGTGGCTGGGAATTGGATCGTGGACCGTGTTAGTGGCAGGTGGGAATTGTACCACCACGCAACCACATCAGATTATCTAAAGCAAAGAGTAATATCGAATGTTGAAAAGGGCGGGCTGCATAACTAGAAATATATGAGTTGAGTGTCAGTCACACTATATACAGGCATTTACTCTTAATGTTGGTATATTTTGATTTTGAAAGTTACTGAAAAGAAATATTTCATCGCTTAATGAAACATTTTAGTGTGGTGAAAGTGGACAGTGATTTGAACCCGGTAACTGCTGTCTAAAAGTTAGTTGTACGTTGTCAATGATTGAGTAGTAGGTTGTGTTAAATTCATTATACCTAACGAGTTGTGGATTTTGTTAATGCACTGGACACCACCCCCACACCTCCCCCAATTGATGTTAACTTTCTAAGATCGATAAATGTTCATTATTATTTTCGTCTCGAACTAACATTAGGTTAGAGAGATCATTAAAAAGCCAGGGTGCACATTGGACAGGTGTTCGAAAATTCTCAACAGTTCGCACACATAACCTCACCAAGTGCTGAAGTTGAGAATCTAAGGTTACGAGATCAGTCTTGTTGACCATTCAGTCACTTTGAGCTAGAACTATACTCGACGACCTCTGAATTCTAACATTTTGTCAAGTCGTGCGTCGGATAGCGCTACTCTCACACAAATGCCTACGACGGCATACACTTCACCTTGACGTGGTGGACACCCCCACTGATCACAGACTTACCACTGCACAGCTTCGGAGAGTCCGTCTAGTAGCTACCAGATTGAGAGTGAGTTGATAATGTCGAGGTAAAGTGAGGTGGAGTGTGGTGACTTAAACTGGTAAAGTGTGGCGCTCATCGAAGTCATTTATTTGTGTGAGGGTAGTGCTACATGACGTACGAAATTAACAAAGTTTGTAATTCACGAGTTGTATTGCATTCCCCCCGCTAAGTGGCTTGATGTGAATGGTGTCAGCAAGATAGATCTCGTAATCTGTAGGTACTGATTTCCGTCCCGTTGCTTGTGGGTTGGATTGGGGTGTTCGTGGGTGGGTGCGCACTTATGAAAAGTCCCAAAATTGGAAGAAATCCCATAATCCTGAATATTCATTTTCGCTATTCTCAAACTATTCAATGATCTTATGAGCTGAGAAGGCTTATATTTATTTATTTATTCTTTTTGAATATATTTCTTTCTACTATGCAGAATTGTGACAATCGTTGCTCGTAGTTGTATACCAAATTTTCAAATCCCTAATGTTGTTGTAAATTCGTCTCCTGATGTCTGTACCACCTCCGGTGTTGTTTCATCTGGATTACGTTATGCTCTGTCGTCGTCGTCATCAGGTCCTGCTGCTGCTACTGCAACTGCTCAAGGTTCAATGTGATGATGATCATGAATACTGCCAATATGTCCTATACACGTACATACATATACAGATATGCTGTTGTGGTAATGTGTGTAAATTCCACACCGTGCTCCCCTCCCCCTCATCATCTTGTGTACAATGTGTAATTTATTTGTATCTTTGTGTGTGTGACAAACACTCTGTTATTATTATTATTGTTGTGTTGTTATGTGTGTAGTGTATAGAAAGAAAGAATGGAAGAAAGGAAATAAGTTTCGACCAGTTAAGGACATCATCAACTTCTCAATCATATACTGTCCTGTGTGTGTATGTGTGTATATACTATGTATGTATGTATGTGTGTGTATGTATATGTATTTGTATATCAGAAGAAACGAGGAGTGGACGGTCGTTGTCGTCAGTTGGTAAGTGGTCGGTCGGTTGGTTGGTTTTGGTTGTCAATTCATTTTGTTTTCCATTTTTGATTTCTTCTCTCCATCTCCCTCTACTTCAGAACACACACACAACTAATATGTCTTTTTTTGTTTTGTTTTGTAATTCTTTTACACATCACCCCCTCTGAGACATTGATTATTTTGTTGACAATTGTGTGTATGTGTCAGTATCTTTTTTCCCGCCTTCCTTCCTTCCATCACATCTAGTGTCCTTATCACATCAAGTATGCTGTTGTTGTTGTTGTCGTCGATGGTGTTGTTGGTCGTTGTATTGTATTATTGTGTTATTGGTGAGTAGTAAGTGCTGTGTGTGTGATATTTGAATGTAATGATGATGGTGCTGGTGAACATCACAGTAGTATTATGGTATAATACAGACGCTGCATACAGTTTTTGTGTATCCTTCCCCTTCCCTGTGTAAAGTTCTTCACTCTCCTTCCCTGTTCATTTCCCTTTTATCGACCTCCTCCACCCCACCCTACTTCTTTTTATCTTCCCCGATCCTGTAATCATATACATATACATAGTGAAAATAAAAACAGTTGTTTCTTTTTTTACTAGAGAAATTGTTATTCTCTTATTGAGGTTAGCCGTCGAATGAATGTTGTTAGGTGGTGGTAGGTAAGGAGGGGAAATCAATCGACAACGAGGGAGGTTGTGTTGAGAGTGGAAGACATGAAAAGGCCGGCTAGCTGTCTTTGATCATAGGTGCCTGCGTTCTATCTCCCTCCCGTGTTAAGTGGTATAATAAGGTGAGCAATAGTGGGTTTAGGTGTCGGTCGAGTACTAGGCAAACAGGGGAAATCAATCGACGAGGCTGTGAATCTACATCGACTTAGATGGTTAGGACATGTGTTACATATGCCTAGTCATCTCATCGCCTTCCTCGAGCGACGGACAATGTTAGCTGATATAGAGTCAGGCTGGAAAAGAGCTAGCCAGTGGTGGTCAAACTGAAACATGACCTCATCAGTCAATGAAATCCACAACAGTTAGTTTAAGCCTGCCAGTCATATAGCAAGGTGTAGACTTCCTGACTGGTTGGAGTCCTCAGAATGGTTAAAACCAATGGTTGGAAACAATATGATATGGCTCAAAATCGTTCTCAATGGCGTCCGCTCCTTGTGACCTATGATTTCCAATGAAACTATATTGTACTGTCTCTGTTATGGATTTCTTTTTACTTTTCTCTCTTGCTTTCTGTGTTACATGGAGTGTGGCGACTTGAACTGCTGCACATATGTGCAAAGTTCTATGTCGAAAACAGACACAAGCAGCTGCTTCGATTGAGATGGTCAAGACATGGATGTTATGCATGCTAACCTGCCAAGTTTTCATTTCCTTCCTCGACCGACGGGCAATCTTACCTGCTGGCATAGGATCGTCATTGAGATTGGCAGACAGAGCTGGCTAGGGCTTCATTAGTCAATGGAATTCATAACAGTTAGCTTAAACGAGCCAGCCACGACGTAGGGAGGGGTGTAGACTTCCTGACTGGAAATCATCGTTGTCAATGGCTGGCTGACGAAGATGCATTCGCTCTTTGTAGTCTGTCGACATATTTTGATCTGATTTTATTCTTAAACATGCTTGAGCTTTGAAGGATTCCGTGGCAGTGTTGTTTATTTTTTTACAAGTGGGTTTGCTAGGCGCCTTCACACACCCCACCCTTCGCTCTTTATCAGGTTTCTTTAGGCTGTACGCAGCTGATGAGAAACCAATGGGAGAAATGGTCATGCTACTATCTTATTCTGCGCAAACCACTCTTGTTCTTGTTTTATCTAAATTCATAAAGAGTTGTAGAAGTTATTTCTTGGTCCATTTTTTCGTCTGATGAAGAGTATCCAGTTTAGATAGTGTTATTAGAAGACGGAGATTATCTGTAAAATAATGTGATGTATTTGTGCAATATTATATATCGAACAATCTGATCCCTGACACATCTACTTGTCAAGTCAATCTATGCGAAAAATAAAGGCCAATTGAAATACACGAGGTGGTTAAACGGATTTAACAATAATAAGAATAATGAACACCACCTTGCTTTATCTAATCAGATAAGGATTACGATCACCAAAGTAGGTAGGTGGTTAAGAGTAATAATAAATTGTTTTTGTAGACACAGGAAGGGTGGGGGTGGCTGAAACCAACGTATAGCCTCCAAAGCCTCAGGATGGTCGGGGGTGGGTGCCTTGCGCTGCGGGTTGGCCACCCCTCCGCACACCTCTTGAAATGCTCCCATATGACCGGGCGTCTTACATAGCCTCTCCTGAGGAAGTCCTACTCACTGCCTTCACGTGGCGGAGGTGTTTCTCACCAAAGTGAGAGGGCGAAAGCGGATGCCTGGCGCTCTCCACCGGGTCGACTGTCCATTGGATGACAGTCTAGGGGAGATGGCTAAACCCTGATTCCAAACCTCCAACGATTGGCGTATGAAGCTCACTGGAGCTCACCGGCAGACGTATGGACAAAGGGCTTGTTGGATGTCCTGGATGTCTGGCCCCATTCAAAAAGGCGTATGAACCGAACTCCGGTCATCGGCTGCCAATGGATAGTGGACTCCTTACTCCACTCCTACTGCCTTGTAGGTCACACTTGGTTGTGTAAAGGCTAGAGCTGCACTCTCAAACAAAAGGCCGAGCGATTCTGGGGACATCACTCGTACCAAATTCCCATGAAACTTCATGAATTCTCTTACAAATTGCCGCGCCTGGGCAGCGATGATTCGAGACGTTCATGAAGCCGGCTCATCCTCCCGTAGGAGATAGCCGAAGTAAAGTAAAGTATAGCTAATGACGTCAGCGGATTTCAATAAACGCCCTTGGGCGTTTTTTAAAAGTAACCTTAAAAAGGCGTTTTGATATCAGTCTTGTGGTTCACATATCCACTAGGTGCTTTTAGTTATAGACGAAGTTAGTTGTCAGTCTCCTGTATCTGTCGTTTTTCAATTGCTCGGATAAATGACTAACACTTAACTTCACATTCTCGCCTCCTAGTGACGCGTAAATGAGATATTCACGTACGTTCTGCTTATGATGGGATCCAGCACAAAATAGTATATTATCCTCTCTCACGAATTGTGTGATTTATCATGTGATGGAGTTACTATATGAATGTATCATTTCTTAACTCATTGGAAATTCCTATTTGTAACAAATAGAAAATCAAAACAATCTACCAGTTTTTCATTTTGTCTATTCAATTTGTATACTCTTCCTTATTACGGCAATTGTTACTATTACTATTCTCACTTTGAACTGTCCCCGGTATCATTTCACTTGTCATTCTAAATCAATTCTTTCTTTTTTTAAACGTTGAATTCTATCCTATCAAATTTCACACAATATTACGTAACGTTTTTATTTTAGTCGATTTGTCTACTAATCCTATAATTGCACACCCTTTTTCAAGTTCTATCCATCCTATGAAATATTCTATATATGACATTAATTTGCTTTGCCACTTGACATTTAACTATGATAATAATCACAAACATTTTAGTTTTAATTGAACTTCATATAATAATAATTATTATAATAATTATTATTATTTTATGCATTCACACCTATGATTCAATTCTCACACCGGATATAATGTCTTAAAAACCATACATATACGACTGTACAGGTTGATGATAAATTCGTTGTTGAAAAGAGTCTCTTCGCTGAATCCCCAATTGTTTTGATTTTCTAAACGTATCATTTCTCACGCATATTGTGATTTAGTATATGAGATTAAATTCATCATCTTTTGTCTCACCTTGTTCTTTACCGGATCACCGATCAATCAGAATAAACATTTTTAGACAATAGCGACAGTCCATTCCTGCGTGTATAAGTCGATTTATTATGGTTAAGAAAATGTATTGTAATGTACAATAGCACAACAGCCACAACCAAAGAAGTAAGAAGACAAAGAGAGCGTGAGAGATGTGTGCATTTTGTCTAAGCAAAGCTTGAAGTATTTGGGTACAGAGCTAGACGTCATCGTTTATAACAAGCCCAACTATAAACGATCCTCTTCTTTCTCCAGTAGAGTTACGTCAGCATTTCTTTCTGAAAGACAAAAGGAAGGAGAAACTTATTTAGCGACACTATGCTGATTTTTCTCTCATTATGATCACAAGCCAACCTTTGTCTTTCGACATTTGCGTGTCTCAATCAATCAGAAGGTCTCTGTCTGTTTGGCTTCAACATAGAACTTAGCACCCAAGTGCACCAGTTCCAATTGCCACCTTCCACAAAGGTAAACAAGAAGATGAGTGAAGAAAATCAATAGAGTTTCACAAGTATAAGAATGAAACAGAATGAGTAATGGTAAAAAGAAATATGAAAGATTACAGAGACTGAATGCAACATCTGCGCTGTCATTGACAAGGATTTTGAGCCGTGTCACCTATTGTCTCCAGCCATTGATTCTTAGAGTCAGTCCCGAGGGCCCCAACCCAGAAGTCTGCATCTCCCTACCTGACTCAGTTTAACTGTCAAGGATTTTATGGTTTGATGACATGGTTTTGTTTGGCCACCACTTACTCTTTTCCAATCTGCACCTATATCAGATAGTAATGCCCGTCTGGGAGGGGGGCAATGGTTAGGCATGCGCACCACGTGACCTAACCATCTCAATCTATGTAACTTTATAGCCTCGTCGATTGATTTTCCCTCTTTGCCCAACACTCTACGCCTAACGTCAACATTACTTACACCTTATTATACCACCTAACGTGAGAAAGAGATCGTAGACATCTATGATCAAAAACAGTCAACCTTTTCATGTCTTCAACTCGTATTGGTCATGTTTCAGAGCCATAGAGAAGGACGGAGCGCGAACTGCTGAGCAGTACACACGTCCCTTGGTTGATAGCCAGCGGATGTCACGCCTACGCCAGAGATGGTGTAAGTTAGCGAAAGCAGCTCAAGCTTTTTGGATCTGTGCTGAGATTTCGTCGCCAATCAGTCCGTTGGCGCTGGCTGATACAACTTCCCAAATAGGTGAATTGGTCAACATGTTCACTATCACTTCACTCCCTATCACTAATCGGAAGGTACAACGGACAAATAGACATATTAGCGTATCAGTCGAATTCATTACCGTTATAGTAATTAACAAGCGCAGACATAAATAACAAAAGTAGCGCGATGAGGTTTATTCAGTTTCAGTTCAGTTATAACAAATTGGCAATGGAGTTATAAAAGTCTAACTGTTCAAACATGTCAATCATTTTACTCTGGCTTTTTCCCAAGTTCACTCTGCCTTCTTCTCCTGAATCAATCTCTTCTGATTGATTTTAACAGAATAATCATTTTTACTGTCCGCCCAGTGTGTTAGAGAGATAATCTCTCACTTTCATCCAATGTACACCACATGATGTTGATTTTAAAAGGTATGTAGGAATTTCAATATCTCTGTCAGCAGGAGGGATATATATGGGAAATTATTCCCTACACCAAACTGTGTGTTTTGTTGTTGCATATATTAGGACAAGATACAGTTTAATTGACAGCTGTTCCTCCCTCCTCGCGCTTATTCTTCCCCTTCCTCCTTCTCTTAATTACCATTTCAATACTAATAATGTGGAAGTCACGAGGTTGCAGTGTGTGTGTGTGTGTGTGTGTGTGTGTGTGTGTGTGTGTGTGTGTGTAAATATACATTCAAGTTAGGTGTGAAAAACCTTAAAAAAATATTTCAATTATTTTTTGAAAATTCAATCTCAGCTTGTTATCAGGATGCTAAAGGTGTCTTATTATTTTGTAAAAGATTTTTCCTAGTTGAAATTTTAATATATATATCACTTATATTGTGGTGGCAGGCGGCGTATATTGAAATGTAAGATGTGGTTAGGCTTTTCACTGTGTAAATAATCGACAAGTATTAGATAGTTGGAGGCAATCGGCCACAGGAAGCCCCGCCCTGGACCTAGGAGGTTTCGTGCTAGTTGACACTCTCATTAGTCAGCAAGGTGTATTTGCAACCTTGAAGGAACTTATGTCCCGTTTGAAATTCGAACCCACGTCACTCAGTGCCGCCTGCAGTCAGAAACGTTACCACTGAGTTATTCGGGCTCATCGACAAGTACTTTATGGCAAAGACAGTTTCTTGCTAGTGACTTGCACCAGGATAGAGTTTCTGGAGTCATTTCTAGTGAGAAGTCGTGACCAGTGAGGTCCATCCAGTCAAGTGTGTGAGGAGGATGGATGTCCCGCCGATAACATCGGTTGGTGGTCGAGCTAAATCACGAATTACTAGAGGCTAGAATTCATGGACTGGCCTTGTAACCAGAAGGTCCTGGGTTCGAACTCCTGTGGTGTGGGTGCGTACTGCCGATGATTCCTAAAAACTAGACAGATGAAACAGCTGCCCAGTACTCCAGTACTGGTTCTCTAACTGATATCAATCCGTGATCAACTCGTAAAAGACTGTTTCTATTTTAATTTCGATAAAATCTTACAGTGTTATTATACAGTAATTTTTCTACTGATGACAACGTTTCGAGTCCAATTCATCTCTGCTCATAAACATTTCAAGACACTATTCACACAACTTTCTAACTTCGTTTACATAATTCCATTATTTGTCATCGCTCGACTTGATTGTTAGTAGTATTTTACATACTTCCGATATGAGTGATGAGTCATTGCATCCTATTGCACGTGTTGGGTGTAGACTCGATGAACAAAAATTCAGTAATCAACCTCTCTCTCCACCTACCTAGATTACTTTTTAGAATTTCAACCCTATCCCACCTTATTGTGTGGTTGTTTGTTAATACGTGAAGTTCAATTGCTGAGCTTTTTTCTAAATTACTTATCTTCTCGGTGTCAACCATTCTTACCTTAGCTAAATTCTTGTGTTCTGACAGTCTGACTACTCCCGACCTACTAGTTTGACCTATGTAGTCGACTTAACTCGCAGTCATTGCAGGCAGTGTATTTTGTAAATGATAATATTTTGTCTAATTGGGTCAATCTACATGGTTCTTTAACCTACAGAGCTTGTCCTCACTGAGTGCGTTTGTAGGATTAAATGCCACTCTAACTCCTGCTTTATTAAGAATCCTACGTAGATTCTCAGATGTCGCCTCCTTATATGGTAAAACTACTCTAGTCGCCTTATATTCTCTTTCATTTATCTTATAATTATTAGTTTCACCATTATTTTTACTTTGCTTTCGGCCTTGTCTGATCTTCCTAGTGAATTTTATAGGATAGTTAGTTATTTAACACCAACCAGCGCTATTCTTCTATCTATTTCATTTCATTGTTTAGGTTTTTTGATGTACTACTTAATTTTGTTATTGTCCGGTTTGCTAGACAGACACGTAATTATGCCTGCCTTCATTGTGAGAATTTATCACAATAAATTTCCTCTATAATGGAATTTACTCTACCAAAGTCCCTACTGCGTCGGTGGCACAGTGGTTAGGACTCTCGCCGACCATGCACATGGTCCGGGGTTCGAGCCCACGCCGGCGCACACCTGATATCTATGGTCGGCCTGTGAAATTTGGGCTACCGATATCCACGCTGAGAATTCCATACTTGTACCAAAAATACAGTGTGGAGTCAAGCTGTAAATAAAAAAAAGATCTATTCTTATACTATTGATTTCCATTGTTACATTTGGTAACGAACGAACATCAGTTTAGGGAATCATTGAAAGACGGGTCATTGAATTCTAGTCCAAGTGACTGAATGCTAAACAACCTTGGTCTCGTCACCTGAAGGTCCTGGTAGTTTGTCGTCTGGTTAGGTCAATGATGTCCACTGCTAAAGACTCTCAAAACACGATGAAACAACTATATCCGGTGTTCATTATAATAAAGGTGTTTTGTATTTCCAAATGAATGAAAAATAAAACGATATTGTTGTGTTTACTGACGTTCCGCTATTTAATTCCAGTAGCTTTCTCAAAGTATTATTAAACCGGAATTTACAAAATCTCAGTTTGTGTATATATAACAAAGAGTTAAGGGGTGAGAAAATAGACTACTTAGGTCAAGTTAAAAGGACATATTGAAAGTCAAAATAGCAATGAAGATCGCTCAAACCAAATATCAAAGGTAATCGTAGATCTGTTATGATATCAAAATAAAGTTTACTAACTTGATCATCGTTCGTCTATCTGGGGTCATTTTTCCTCGTCAGGTTGGTCAGGTGGTAAAGATAACAGAACCAAGTGTAGATTGTTGGATTTGATGAGTGCGTAAAATTATAAAAGCAGTGTGTGTTTACATAGTGAGTGAACTTGCTTATCACATTCGTGTTGATTTTGTCACTTCATGGTGGACGGGAGGGAGGTGTTGTAACTAGGTCAGATTCTCTTTTAGTCCATCATTCTATTCAGACAATTTGGATTCCACTTGATATGAAGTGCTTCTGATAATAGACGTTCTTTGTGGTTTCTGAAGTTTTTCTGGATGATGATTTCAATATTATCAAAATCAATTTTGTGGCCTGATTCTATAGCGTGTAGACCTATGGCTGATGATTTTTCAAGTTTTTCTAGTTTAACTGGATTCCTCGGTGGTAGAAGAGATGCTCAACCGTGTTCGTTTCTTCTTATCAAGTTAGTAAACTTTATTTTGATATCATAACAGATATACTATTACTTTTGTTATTTGGTTTAGTGATCTTCATCGTTATTTTGACTTTCAATATTTCCTTTTAAGTTGAACTAAGTCTATTTTTCTCACCCCTTAACTCTTTGTTATATATACAAGCTGAGATTTTGTAAATTCCCGTTTAATAATAAAGCTATTGGTAAAGCTATTCGCATTAAATAGCGAAACGTCAGTAAACACAACAATATCGATTTGTTTTTCATTCATTTGGAAATACAGAAAAACCTTTATTATAATGAATATCACACACCCAATATCGAAATTTTTTTCAAACCGTTTAAAGGGAACTTCGTTTGGATATACATAACTATGTCTGGTGTTCTCTGATTTCCAATGATTTCTCTGACTAGTTTACGTTCGTGATGAAATCGAATAGCCGGAATTAAATTAATCCAAATGTCCACGAATCTGACTGGCTGAATATTTTCTATCCGTCAGTGAATTACACTACGATTTCTGATAATTTATGTCTCTCATGCGATGACTGACCACTGTGCAATGGTGGAAAAGAGGTTAGGACACTCGCAGACTATGCACATGCTTCAGGGTTCGCCTCCCGGTCGATGCACACCTGATATCAGTGGTTGGCCTGTTAAATTTGGGCTACCGATATCACATGCCGAAAATTCCATACTTGTACCAAAAACACCATGTGGAATTAAGCTACTATCATTATTGTTTCCTTTAATTCCTGAAGGAACATAGAGCTACAGCCGCAAGTCTCCAGTGTGTTCGGCTCTCCGCCAACGTTTTCCTCACCTGGCTCCGCATCTGCCCACATGCTTTCACCCCCTCTTTGCATCACCTCCATTATGTCACCTTCACACTGACGACCAACTCGTCGCAATGGCCTGGCGTGTGATGTCACTTATTGATGGTTTGTTTTCTAAGAGTATGGCCAATCCACCTACCTCCATTTCTTCCTGCATATTTGTTGCACAATTGGCTCCTGCTGGGTTGGTTCGTCGTTCCCAGAGACGCCTGTTGCTGATTATTTCTGGCCGGCCATTTGATCTTGAGTAGTGTTGAGCGAAGACAGCTGTTGATGAAGGTCTCTAGTAGTAGTATTTCGATGTGGCCTTCGTGATGCACCAATTCTCTGATCCGTAAAGAAGCACTGACTTCACATTGGAGTTGAAAATCCGGATCTTATTTCTGATGCTGAGTGCTGTTGACCCCCGCACGGACTTGAGAGTAATGGAAGCTTGTCTTGTGTTCCCTATCCTCACTTTGATATCCTTATCAGCTGCGTCCGCCTGTAGTTGAAACGATGCTTCCCAGGTACGTAAAGAAGTTTGTTTATTTCAGATTTATCTCATTTATGCTGATTGTTGTCTGTTGTTGTTGTTGGTGTTGGCCAGGAATCTTCATCACCTCTGTTTTATCTATGTTCACTTGAAGTCCTATCTTTGATGCTTCTAGTATTGCCAACTTGTTGCTTTTCACTTGTATATCTTCCAATTTGTGTGCAATCAGACAAATATCATCGGCGAAGTCCAGATCCTCCAAGTTTTTTTGTATGGGTCCATTTTATACCTGTCTCCTCGTTACTCACTGTCTGTCATCGTCGAAGCATCTGCACAAGAAGCCAACATATCAACCTGAGACCGAGCACTTCTGTCCAATCAATCGACGGGAAAATCTCAAATTCAATCAAATTTACTCTAATTTACATAGATTTATATATAAATATTTTTAACCAATGACGGTTATTTTGTGGATCAAATAATAATAATAATGTGGTAAATGTTTTGAATGTAGTTAATAACGATGATTATAATGATAACAAAATATTGATAATAAGGTTTATGCAGATGGCGATAAGAATAACAAAGGTAGTATATTTTTTTACGAGTTCATCACGGATTGATATCAGTTAGAGAGCCATTGAAAACCAGGGAGTACTGGACAGCTGCTGTTTCATCCTAGTTTGGGAATCATCGTCAGTACGCACCCACTGGGATTCGGACCCAGGACCTTCCGGTATATGTAGACAATTCAATAAATAAGTAAATTAGGTCACATCTTAAAAGGTGAAATGGACATATGATCAGAGTTCAACTAAATATCATAAAAGTACGAAGGAGATGGAAGATAAGAAAGGGTGGGAGGGTTTTCAATAGAATTCACCTAGGCCAGGCAAGGGAGAGACAAAGGTAGAACAAATTTCTTTTGTTGTATGCAAGGACAAGGATTGTTCTCTCGAATTGATTCCCATAGCTTCGGCTATGTGTAAAAGACGGGTTCTGATTCCGTTCGAAAGACTCGATGGAATGCGATAGATAACTTTGAAGGCACTACTTTTGTCCACTTGGTAACATGAGCCAAAATAGAACTTCGTATGGATTTTATTTGACCTTTTCCGAACCATGAGGGAAGGAATATTCTCATTAATGCGCTTGTTAAGCTGTCTAGTTGTTCGGCCTATATAGCTTTCTCCACAGGAGCAACTAAATTTATAGATATACATCGAAGTGGCACATCTAGACAGCTTATCTTTCACTTGAGCAATCAAAATTGGTCGGCTGGAAAATGACAAACAGAGGGTGGTGGCAGTATAAGTCCGTTTTATCGCTCTCGATAATCTCAGATGTAAGACTTCTCTAGCCACGTCCCCATTAAATTGCAGTTTCATGAACAGTTGTTTCTTTTTAAGTGTTTTCGGTTTTTCTTTATTGTACCTGGTGTTCATGTATCTCCTGACAAATCTACTAGGATAACCCATTTGGACCAACATATTTTGGATGCATTCTAGCTCATTTTGTTAGGAGTCATCTGTACAGATACGTCTTGCTCTATTCGTGAGGCATCTGACCAAATTGATTTTGTGTCGGATTGGTACAAAACTGAGGAAATGTGTATATTGTCCTACAGATGTAGGTTTTCTATAGACATCTCTCTTGAGTGAACCATCCTCCCTTCTGCTCAATTGGACGTCAAGGAAATGTAGTCCACCATCATATTCTTCTTCACAAGTGAAGATGAACGATGGATGTGCATCATTAAACTTTTTTAACATTTCTTTCTTGTCAGCTTTCACATCAAGAATAATCAACGTATCATCAACATAAGGAAAATAAGAATCGGTTTTCTCTATTACTTGTTTCAATGGACCATTTTCAATCTTGCCAAGAAAGAAATCTGCCAATTAGCAGGTGCAGACATAACAAAGTGGTGATGTGGTTTATCCAGTTCATTCATAGTACCACTCAACAGAATTCTTCCATTTTCACTGTTTGTCAACGTAATTTCTCGCCATAAGGCCTTAACTTCCTATTCTTCACAGGACTTCATGATAAGCTAACATCGGTTAGAGAATCACTGGGCACACTGGACACAGCTGCCCCATTCAAACCCACTTCGACACTGCAACCGAAGCTTTAGGAATCCATGGCGTGAAGAAATCTGAACTTTGTGTTCAGAAACGTTTTTTATCCGGCCTGTTTTACCAACTATGGACTTCGTGTGTTAGTATGATGCCTCCTTAATATGTTGCATAATATTCTCAATGTAGTTGCGTAAATTTTCTACTTGTTCTGAAATCTATTCTCAATCTTTTCAAGTATTGGTTTGTAGGGATTTTGATTGATTGCTTACAGGATTTCATCATGAGCTGACATTGGTTAGAGAACCATTGGAAAACCAGCTGGGAGTACTGGACAGCTGTTTCGTCCTTGTTTGGGACTCTTCAGCAAGTTAGAATTCATGAGCTGGTCACTGCATCGGGTCCCAGTGGCTTAATGGTCTACGAGCTCGCCGTGTAATCAGCAGGTCTTGGGTTCGAACCCCGATGGATGCGTACTACTGAAGGGTCCCAAACTAGGACGAAACAGCTGTCCAGTATTCCCAGGTTTTCAAGTTGTTCTCAACCCCAGTGATTATTCATCACTCAACGAGGGTTATCAATGAGTTAGTTTGTAGGCATTAACCCTTTTTTCAAGTTTGATATCAGTCGGGGAACCATCGAAAACTAGCAGGCAGTGTTGGACACATCTGTGTCTCTTCATCAGTACGCCCCCGACGAGGTTCGAACCGAGGAGCTTATGCTTACTAGTGGTAACTGGCTACACAAGACTAAGTTGACTGGAGTTCTATTGAGGATTTATGATCAGTAATGTCAACCAAGTCGGGTTTGAGGACGGTTACCGGCTGATGTCAATATCTCTGATGGCCTCTCTGATATCACAAATTAGTGGAAGTCAGAATTCACCGACCATAGGATTTCGTCTCATTGGCTGGATGCTTTTACCAGCTTACTTCGTAACCTGAAGATCCTGGATTCCATCTCCGATGAGATCATGGTTGCGTTATAGCTGAAGAGTCTCGAACTAGGATGAAACAACTGCCCATTGCACCCTGGTTTACGATAGTCCTGTAACTGGCATTAATCCATCTACGATCAAACCTGAGACGTAACTAATTAGTTGTGAGTTAAGCACACTTAGTTAAGATGTTGTACGTGTCAAGAGCACAACGTTTTTCTACTAAATGATAAGGTATTTAAGTGCGTCGGAGGCACAGTGGTTAGTACTCTCCCCGACCATGCACATGATCCGAGGTTCGATCCCCTGCCGACTCACACCAGATATCTATGGTCGGCCTGCAAAATTTGGGCTACCGATATCCATGCTGTAAATTCCATACATGTAACAAAAATACAGTGTGGAATCAAGCTGTAAATAAAAAAAAACGTGGAAGGAAATGATCGAAGCCAATTGACTAGAAATCTTACATTTCGATTTCATGTGCGTTTAGCACTGGCTAGTCAGTAAAATGTATATGCAATCTTGAAGGAACTCATATCCATTCTGAGAGTCGAACTACCTGTGTCACACCTCAGTGCTACAGTCAGAGCTGTTAGCAGTGAACTATCCTGCCTAGCGTTTAACCTCCTGTAAGATACCTAGATAGCCCTTAACTTAGTTCTACGTTTGGTCAACTACGAGCCTGAATAGCTCAATGGTACCGTCTCTGACTTCACCACTAGGTGACACGACTTCGAATATCAAAGGGTATATGAGCCCCTTGAAGATTGTAGATAAGGCTTGCTGACTGGTGGATACTAACAAGCTTCCTGTCTATTGCTTCTAATCATTTAACACCAGTTCAGTGTACACAGGAATAGTGAGTCACCTAGCTTGTCTAGTCCAAGAAAAGATGACATAGTCAGTTAAGGTTCATAGCCTGAAATCTACACTGCTTACTACGCCGTCTTTTCGAATACATATATCAAGTTTTCACCGCTACACAGGACTAAAAGTAAACGGCATTTTGCTAAATAATTCAAAAGATGCAGGATTATAAGTGAACTAGTATTTAGATACATTTATTCAAGTGATTACACTGCATATCCTTTTGTTTGAAATGGCGCCACCCGCTTTATCTGATGGGTGTTAGGTCGTTGTTTCAAAAAATAGGCCAAAGTGTATATACCAGCATGATTTCATGAAAATTCAATAATCTACGTTTAACTCTTCAGTCTATTGTCTTCTCTGATCTGTTACATTGTTTATATATCAGTATTAGGCCAAATTTTCTGTTAAAAGTGCAGTAAATATGTAACACAGTTCACAAAAATATTTAATGCCACTGTTAAAACATACACCAGTGAAAAATTTCATTTCAGAAGGACGTAAAACTCATATCTTTATCATCAAATCACACACCATAGCAACGAACTCCGACGCTATAGTTTAGCAAGGATATGCAATATACAGCCACTCTATTATACTAATTGTCACAAATGGGACAGAAAATAAACCTCCATTATTGACAGTTTTATCCTTCTCCCTACCCCCCGCCCCCGCGCCCACCAACATACGTGACTTCGTACACTTGCAACAAGATAATTTTAGGCAAAGTTAAAGTATCATAGACAAAGTCAAGACCTTTCAAAAGTTGATCTTCAAGAGCTGATCAGACACAGAGAATGCTATGAAGTATCATTCCAAATGAATTTATGTCTGCCTTTTGGAACTTGGAGAGGATAGATACAGTAATCTACTTATTTACTTGGTACCTTTGTCTGAAAATCTATACTGTTAAGTAGAGTTGTGGTGATTAAGATTCAGAAATATCAATGGATCTCAAAGTACCCTGTGACACCTACACTCACCTACCTGGATGAATGGGTTTATCGCACATAGTACAATTTCTCTATAGATCATCTGTGTGTTGAATGGGAGATGTTCTTAAAACACATAAGCCACAACTATACAGTGTAATTTATTGTTTGCAAAATTCTTTGTGCACTTTTCAATGATTATACGACTTTTTTTCAATCTGAAATTTGATTGGTTGTTCAAGGTCATTGTGGTGATTTTTTTGGCTATGATAGTTTAAAAATGTCCATGAATATTCTCTTATCCCGACTAACCTAATTATAGGCAAAACAACAGCAGAGAAGAAGAAATATCAAACATTACTGAAACTCTCAAGCAAAACAAGCGCCCAAGGAACTTCATCAACAAAATCAACACAGACATTAAGTATGGCCGAAAACGCATTCCGAAAACATGGACATCAACAGTCGTCATTCCATGTAGAGCAGAGACGTCAGACGATATCAGAAGAGTACTCAATCAGCTCGACATTAGAGTTTTCTTCAAAACATCATCAAAACAACATATAAAAGACAAAATCCCGAAGGATTCTCTGTCTAATTTTGTCTATAAAATAAAATTCTCGGAAAGCCTTTATCATAATGAATATCATATACCCAGTGCCCAAATTTTTTCAAGCTGTTAAAAGTCAACTTGGTTTGTATATATATATATATAATTTGGCTATGAGATAGTTTAAAAATGTTGTGCATCAATATTCTCTCACCCTTGACTAACCTAATTAATTATAGGCAAAACAATAGCACACATGTTCTCCACAGTTAAGAATGTTGCCACAATTCCAACTGGTTGGTATTTTTCTTTTGTGCGCTTTGTAATAAACACACATTTATGTTTTTCCTCCTTGCCTAATTATATCGTGACACACACACACACACACTTGAGAGGCAAGATGGCAAGGTCATTATTATTATTAAAATGATAAGGCGCATGTCTGAATCACTACTACTATTCATCAAGGTTATTTTATGATTTTGTGTGACATATTGTCTAGTTGAGAGTCCTATTCACCTATGTTGTATATGTGTAAAAAGAAAGTGGAGGTGTGGTGGTGCATGGGAAGGGTATGGACAGAGACACACAGAAAGACTTCGGATGATGGTGAATGTTGAGTTTTTATATGCATGTATGTACATGTGTGTATGAACTTAAGCAAGTTGATGAGAATAGTGAGAGACACATAATTTATTCCTACAGTCTGATTGAATGTAATTTAATTAACCAGTCTTTATTATTATTTTTTTCTATAGTTTGGTTTGTAAGGATTAGTTACGTTTCCCAAACTAGACTGACGAAACAGCTGTCCAGTACTCCCAGCTGGTTTTTTCCAAAGGTCCTCTAACTGATATCAATCCGTGATCAACACGTAAAAACAAAGTCTTTATTCAATTCAATTTAGACTTTTCGGTTGACTGGTTGTTTGGACCGAAGTACCCGGTCTCAGGTTGACAACATGTCGGCTCCTTGTGCAGATTCTTCGATGGACGATGTCTGATTATTTAACCTTGGAGTAGACTGGTAACTGGTGATTCGGATAAAGGCCGAGCACTACAAGATCCAGTCAATCAATTAACGGAAAAGTTCAAATTGAATTCAATAATTACTGAAAGATGTGACTCTCTTGTGGCCCACAAGTGATCTAGGGGATACCACTTTGGCGTTTGAAGCTATATGGGTACTGGGTTTGAGACTCAGTGGGGAGGAGAACACCATCACTTACTGACTGAGGAAAATGCAGTCACATCCAGCTGGAGGACGAGTCCTAAATGGTGGGATGAAATGCGCATTATCCTCGAGATTCACCACTCACCAAATCACACTTAAAGTCTTTATTTCTTTGCATTCATTGTGAAGATACTCCTAAGTGGTCTTGTGTAACTGTGACGGTTATTATATGCCATACATTCCCGTTTATCATAATTATCCTCTATTCTCTCTACCTTTGTGTGTACTTTTACGAGATGTTACAGACACCCAGCATGGACTGTTATCAATTTTCATAAAATCCTTACGCTGAAAAGTGTGTTTATTGTTGAAGTATACTGATATGTGATTACATGACATATCCTCTTTGTTTTAAAGTGGCATCACCCGCTTTATCCGGTGGTTATTGGGGCGTTTCAATATATATATATATATATATTGCATGGAGGATTTAATCATGAGCTGACATCAGTTAGAGAACCACTGGAAAACCTGGGAGTACTGGACAGCTGTTTCGTCAAACTAGTTTTGGACTCTTCAGCAGTACGCACCCACCGGGATTCGAACCCAGGACCTTCTGGTTACAAGGCGAGCTCGTAGACCATTGAGCCACTGGGACCCGATCCAATCGTCCTTGAATTCTAACTTCTGCCAATTCACGACATAGCGCGACCACTTCTCAATGTCTTCTTCGATGAGTTACTGCCTCATCTTCAACCTGCTGTACCCTACTGGTCACGGCTTCCCATTAGAACCCCAGGTTAACTGCCTGAATAGGGCCAGTCACTAGTGAGCATCAGATTAATTTTCAAGTATTGGTTTTGTAGGGATTTTGTTTGATTGCATGGAGGATTTAATCTGGGTTCGAATCCCGGTGGGTGCGTACTGATGAAGAGTCCCAAACTAGGACGAAACAGCTGTCCAGTACTCCCAGGTTTTCCAGTGGTTCTCTAACTGATGTCAGCTCATGATTAAATCCTCCATGCAATCAAACAAAATCCCTACAAAACCAATACTTGAAATATGTATATATATAAGTATGTACCAGCATGATTTCAGGAAAATTCAATAATATACGATTAACATTTGAGCCTACTGTCTTCTCTGATTTGTTACACTGTTCAGATATCAGTATTAATCCAGATTTTCTAATAAAACTGCATTAAATGTTATTAACACAGTTCATAAGAATATTTAATACCACCGGTAATATGTACGCCAGAGAAAAATTTCACTTGAAAAGGACATAAAATATATATCTTATCATCAAATCATACACCATAGCAACGGACTACTATGCTACAGTTTAGCGGGGAAATGCTATACAGTCATTCCATTTTGTTTTCATGTATCTGCCGATAGCCTAGTAACATGCTGTTTAATTTCACCTCTACATAGTGTTAAACGCTATGTGTGCCAATAGACTTGAACTTGATTATTTGTTTATCAATTTGAAAGAATTCAGGGTGTGTGTGTGTGTGTCTACACCTTACGTTTCTGTTTCAATCAGTTGTCTCATGACTGAGCTGTTCCACTTCTGTTCGTCTTGAGTATATGTGATAATTTTTACGAGTTTGATCACGGATTGATATCAGTTTGGGAACTATTGGAAACCAGCACTCGAATAGTGGACAGCTGTTTCATTTGCCTACTTTGAGAATCGCTGGCAGTACGCACCCACACCACAGGGGGTTCGAACCCAGGACCTTCGGTTTACAAGGCAAGCTCGTATACCATTCAGCCACTGGCACCCGACTCCTCAATGGCCAGCCCATGAATTCTAACTTCTAACAATTCGTGATTTAGCGCGACCACTAACTAATGTCATTGTAGGGAACTGCATCCTCACTCCTGAATGGATGAACCTCACTGGTCACGAACTCTTGAAAATTATTAATTAAATTAATCTGATGCTCTCTAGTGATTTGCTACAGGACGGAGTCTCCTGGAGTTCTAGTGGGAAATTTTCACCAGTGAGGTCCATCCACTCAGAAAAGAGGATGCAGTTCCCTCCAATGACACTGGTTGGTGGTCGCGCTAAATCACGAATTGCTAGAAGTTACAATTCACAGGCTGGCAATTGAGGAGTCGGCTCCCAGTGGTTGAATGGTATAGGAGCTTGACTTGCAACCGGAAGGTCCTGGTTTCCAACCACTTTGGTGTGGGTGCGTACTGCTGATGATTCCCAAACTAGGATGAAACAGCTGTCCAGTACTACCTGGTGGGTTTTCAATGGTTCTCTAATTGATATCAATCCATGATCAAACTCGTATAAATAAATCTAATATTTACAAACCAAACGCTTGAAAGTGCGTCGGTGGTATAGCGGTTAGGACGCTCGCCGGCCATGCACATGGTTCGGGGTTCGATCCCCGGACGATGTACTCCTTTTTACCTCGTTAAGATAGAAATAATGCTGGTAAAGAGGAAAGGTTGGGCATGAGGCTAGCTAGCAACCCTATCCAGAAGAAATAAACACTTCTACAGAAACTTCAAGCCACTAGTTTGAAGCCCTATGTTCCACTGGGAACGTGAAGGTAAGAAAAAAACTGTTGAAAAGCGAATAGCTTTATCAAAGTAGTAATATTAAACTAGAATTTACAAAATGTCAGCTTATCTATAAATAATTTAATCATCATTCTTCAATCTGAGATAATTCTTATGTTGTTTTCCAGCCGGTCAATTAGTAAAGATAACAAGGTCATGTGTAAATTGTTGGTTTTAATAAGCGTATAAATTGATAAACACTAATTGATATGAATTGAAATAAACTATTAAAATATAATTATACTTTATTTGATCTAATCCACAATGCTCAAACTTTTTACTGATGATATGAATTGCTTCTGATATTAGACAATCTTTGTGATTTCTGAAATTTTTTCTTGATTATTTAAATATTGTCAAAATCAATTTTGTGGCCTGATTCTCATAGCGTGTAGACAACCAATGGCTGATGATTTTACAGGCTTTTCTAGCTCAATTGGATTTCTATGTAGTCGAACAGATGCTTTACGGTGTTCATTTCTTCTGATCAGCTTGATTTCTCTCTGATTAGGTTGTCTCCTATGTATATTGCATCACATTCCAAGCAAGCATTTTATTTTAAAGACACAATTAGATTGAGATTCCTTTGGAATAACTGAAATGCATATCTGCACGTTAACATGACACCGGTCCCACCTAAGCCATCTGGGCAACAATAGCGAATAGATACTAAAGTCGAACGACCTTGAGCCAACCAATCAGACTGCTCAGCATTACAAATGGGCGCTTTTCATAATCTCCTTTGCAAGTTTCATCTTGTGACCTTAAGCATAATCCTATCTTAAACCTACCCTAAATTTTAATCCTGAATCAAGATGAAACATGCAACGAAGACTATGAAAAACATCTACTTGAAATGCTCAGCAATCTGATTGCTTGGCTGAAGGTCATTTGACTGTATGGTGTCTATTCTTTCCTATGGCCGAGATGGCTTAGGTGAACCGGTGGCATGTTAACGGGTTGATATACACATCTGTTATTCACAAAAGAATCGAGTTATTACTCGCGTTGGTAGTTGAGTATGTAGAAGTAGGTGTTTCTGGAGTAGTCATTCGTAGATCATTGGTTCCAATCATCCTGAGAACTAGACATTCATCTTGTTCCTTGAATCACTACTCTTGATTATATCAATTGTATAAGGCATTAAGAAGATAAATTTTGCGAGGTGATATCGTCATTTCGTGGTTTCTTTACAACCGCTTTACAACTAACATGGTTAACAATGATAAAATAAAGTTCATGAAAATTACTCAGTTAAATAAAAAAACAAAAGTACACACTGAATTGGATTTTTTGATTTTCCCATCGATTGATTGGACCGAAGTGCTCGGTCTCAGGTTGACATGTCGGCTTCTTGTGCATATGCTTCGACGATGTCTCAGCATTTAGTTAGGATACAACTGGTGGATGGTGACTAGCAGTGGAATCCAGGATCAAGCGCATTTCTTCCCATTTGGGACTCGTCTCCCATCTGGATGTACCTGCATTTCTCAGTGAGTGATGATGTTCCCACCGAGGCTCGAACCCAGTACCCATAGTTTCGAACGCCAAAGCGTTATCCACTAGACCACTTGGGCCACGAGAGCCACATCCAGCTGACGAGTCCCAAATAGGACGAAATTCGCATCCTGGATTCCACTGCTAGTCACCATCCACCAATTGTATCCTAAAAGTACATACTAATGACCAATCATATTTTAATAGATCATGGCAGGCGAAGATTGAAGTCTATTGATTTTTGTACACACAGTTTAGGCTGTATGTGATTAATCCCCAAAGTGCTTCCATCACCTTCAATAACCAACCTTGAATTAGAGTTATGTGATGAAATAATTGTGAAACAGTCATTAATATTGATTTTGTGACCTGACATCAATAAGTGTTTTGCAATGGATAATGCTGGATTTCTATTCAGATTGATAATTGCATTGGGATTTTCTATATGGATTAATAACCATTTTAGAACATGTTCTTTTCGACAACTACATTGGAACATTCTGTTGGTTCTACCTATATAGGTGTCACCGCAGCTGCAGGTGAACTTGTAGATACAGTTTGGTACAGTAGAGTTCAAAGAATTTCGTCCTTTAATCGTAGGTACAGGGATCGAAAATGTTCGGCAAGTGAGAAAAAGGGATGTGGCGTAGAATGTTCTCTTGACAGCTGATCGAAGTCTTTGAGCTGTCATCTGCATATTCTGGTCACTCTTAAATGGTAGGTTAATAAAGATAGCTTTCTTTGGTAGAGAAGCTGTCTTTTCTAGACGTGGTCTATCCTCACTGTGAAAATTGATAAAGTTTTCTGGATAACCATTAGCGAATAAAACTGAGTGTGTGTGTGTGTGTCGAAGCTCATCCATCACTCGTACATTCTTTGTGGGGTCTTGAAAACAAACATTTCACTAGGGAACGTTTATACTGGATATGAACAAAACTGGTGAAATGAAGATATTGTCTACTCCATGTCTGTTTACGAAAAATAGAGCGCTGAATCGTTCCATCATCTCTCCTAGTCATAGTTATATCCAGGAAACTGAGTTTGCTTTTCGATTCGAGTTTGGAAGTCATTCGAATATTTGGATGAATATGATTAAATAGAGTAATAAAGTTTTCAATAGATTTACTGTTATTACCAGTTATGAGTGTATCATTTACATAACATTTATACAGCATAAATTCTCCAAGCATACCTTGCATTTGTTTCTCTAATTTTTATATGAATATATCTGCTAACAGGGGTCCAAAGAGGGCTCCTCATCGCAACACCATCGATTTGTTTGTATGCCTTTTCTGGGAAGGGGAATCCAATATTTTCTGTACACATTAAGATTATGTCTTTTATGTAAGTGACAGGAATAGGTAAGTTTATCCGATTGTTTGTGATGTAATTGCAAATGAAATCAACTGTAGTCTAGCAATACTTAGACGCTTATCTTAGATAGTCTTATTATTATCATGAGAAACTTACAAAATTTTAGTTAAAAGTGCATGAAGATTGATATCACATCACCTTTGCACTTCTTCTGATTAGGAAAAACATGTACTTTTATTATAATAGAGGTTTTTTTGTATTTCCCAATGAATAAAAAAACAAAACGAGATTGTTTTTACTGACGTTTCGCTATTTAATGCTAATAGCTTTCTCAAAGTATTATTAAACCGGATTTTACAAAATCTCAGCATATATATACCAAAGAGTTAGGGGGTGAGAAAAATATAGATTTAGTTCAACTTAAAAGGACATATTGAAAGTCAAAATAACAATGAAGATCGTTCAAACCAAATATCAAAGGTAATAGTATGTCTGTTATTATATCAAAATAAAGTTTACTAACTTGATCATCGTTCGTCTGTCTGGGGTCATTTTTGGTTGTCAAGTTGGAGAATAGGTAAAGGTAACCAAACTAAGTGTAGAATGTGAAATACTTGATTATCGTTCGTCAGTCTGGGTCGTTTTTTGTTGTCAAGTTAGCGAACTGGTAAAGATAGTAAAACCAAGTGTAGATTGTTGGATTTTGTCAGTGTGTAGAATTATGAAAGTAGTGTGCGTTTACATAGTGAACTTGCTCACCACATTTGCGTTGATTTTGCTACTTCATGGGGGAGGGTGTTGTAGCCAGGTTTGTATATATTAGAAAGATCATAAAATTTATTTGATTTATAATTAAATCGTGTACTTTTCACTGAATCAACATTTATGCAAGAGATTACCCCAGCTCAAAGGTTTATCCGTATACAACAAACTAGGACCTTTTTAACGACTTCATTGCCTATTCGATTTGCGCCACTGAATGATCGGACGTAGGTTGGGTGAATTATTCTATGTGGCTTGCCTTGTAACCGAAAGGTCATGGTTTTCGTCCCGCTTTGTGACTCTTCAGCAAATACACACATAATATCCTTCTAAGAAGGATTGAGACCAGATTATCAGACAAACATGTTGCTATTCATTCACTAAATCGGAATCCACTAATCCATGACTTCTATCGATTCACTGTACAGATATTATCTGAAGTGCCAAATAATAATTAATAATTTAATAATAATTTATTTTGCTTTATTCCAAAAACAATACTTATAATACAGAATGGAATTCTCAGCATTTGTCACAATACTGCATCTGATTTACTTAAAATATGAATAAATGAAAATATGAATATGAATATAAAATATGAATAAAATTAAAAATTAAAATAAAAGTAACCAGAGGAATTTGTCCACGTTTACGATATCAAGTCAAAAATATTCGAAGCACGAATTGAGATCATTAAATATTAACAATAACAATGATAATAATAACAGTGAGTTTGTTTCAAACAGTATTGTCGATTCAGTTTGGAAATTTTAGCATGTTATAGATTATTGAATCTAATGTTCTGTTGATATAGGGGCATGGTGAAGGGATATACAAAATTAACAGTTATAACACAGCTCAAATTATGTTCACACTTAGGAAAAATAAATAAATAAAAACAAAAAATTGAGAGGATTATAAATATAAGAAATACATTAACAGTAAAGTTTAGTGTGGTAAGGGTGGAGGAAATGGCTTATTTAGTAGTGCAAAAAAGGTTAGTTAGTTCACGCCTGACACTGTTTTCATCACATAAAGTACGTGCCGTGAAATATGGTATAGTGGAATTTTTATACTTAGACGTACGTGCGTAAATTCTTCTAAAAAGACTTCTTGTTTTACCTGAGGAGACACAAGGTTGTAGCTGCGAGTAGAGTGGGTGCTCAGAGCCTAACAGGATTCCTTCAACAAATTTGTTGAGTGAAATCAAATGCCTATCAGTGACAATGTCAACGATATGGCTCGAAAGGATGCCACTCGTCCTACTGACAGTCTTCAGAGCTCTACGAAGTATGATATAGTCTTTTTTAAGCAATCCAGGAAAGAATAAGTAAGGGTGAACAGTAAAGGAGAATAGGTAAAATACACGAGTTGATAAACTGTAAGAGGAGGGGTTGGGTTATGCCTAAGTGCCTTAACTTCTTAATGTAAAAAGTCAGACGAAATACTCTTTTAGAAATCGCTAAGACATGGGAAGACCAGGATAGGTCAGAAGAAAGGATTTATTCAAAGATACTTAACTTCAGACTTGATTTCTATATCAGTGTCATCAATTTTTCAAGGGTCATAGGAAACAACAGCTTCATTTAACTTTCCTTTACATCAGAAACTGAGATGAACAGTCTGGTATTTGGAAGGATTCAGTTTAACGTCACACAAACTAGAAGAATTGCAGGCAAAAACCAACAAAGTGGATGGCAGAGAAGGCAGGACTTCAGGTGAACATAACGAAGATGAAGGTGATGAAGATAACTAAGGAACAACAACAGCAACAACAACAACAACCAGCACCGATCACCATCAACGGGAGAGATTTGACAGAGGTGTTAATTCCTTTACTTATCTAAGCAGCCAGCATAGTTTCAGTCACAAGCGGTGACACGGATAAAGATGTCGAAGGCGTTATTGGAAAGACAAGCTTTCATCAACCTGAAACCAATTTGGAAATCTTCTATACTCTACCTCAGCACAAAGAACAAGATTCGGATTTTCAACACCAATGTGAAATAAGTCAGTCAGTGATTCTATACGGGTCAGAAATTTGGCCAATGTGTCACGAAAAGGATTTACAAGAGGCTACAGACTTTTATCAATAGCTACCCACTTCGCTTAACTTTCCACGCTGGGGAGTTTAGGCAGTCTGGTATAAAGGAGTCTTTGCTTTCTCAGTTTTGTTAATTCTTGTATTCTACCCATCCTCCCCCCCTTTACTGCTCCCCATTCATCTCTCCTGGACTACTTAAGAAAGACTTTGCTTTGCTGAGAAGGGCACTAAAAGCCGTTAGTAGAGCAAGTGGGATATCGTTAAACCAACTGGTTAACACTATTGTGGATAGAAATATAATGAATGTTATGTAAGAAACTAGCGAATACTATATTGTCAGACCCCGAGAATCCTCTCTATACGCAGCTCTCTCCTAGTACTTCATCTGGTAGAACTAGAAGCAGCTATAGGAGGCTGGCTACATGCTAGGACTACCAAATACAAAAACTCCACGATACCATATCTGGCACAGCTGTTATGTGCGTGATGAGAAATCCGTTAGGTATGACACGATCAACTACTTACTGTGGCACTCTAACAAATAGTCCCATTAGTTTTTGTTTTCCTTTCCTCGTTACTATTACACTTGTTGTTCTCATCTTCTATCTCACATCAACTTTATATTTCATACCTTGTGGTGCATTGTTTAAAATGTAAACGCAACTCTGTTCTTTTATTTATTTATTTTTTTTATTTATCTTCTTTTTTCGGGTGTTGCCTTTTGATTTTAAAATCTTATAAAATTTATGAGGTAATTAGATGCAATATATACTGTAATGCACGCTGAAAATTCCATACCTGTACCACAAATACTGTTTGGAATAAAGCTGCTATTATTATTATTATTATTATTATTCACAGGCTCCATACTAAAGATCAAATGGCCAGCCAGCAACAAGAAACTCTGTAGTGGAACAAACCAACAGACGAGAGCCGATTTCACAACAAATATGTAGTAGAAAATGTCGATGGATTGATTGGGCATACGTTGAATAATGTTGTGCACTAGGCTATAGCTCGAGTGGGGCGTGCGTCACATCGAGGGTGACATGGAGGAGATCGTGTGAGGACGATGAAATGAGAGATTATGGGAATCGTGGAACCAGCTGAAGAGGACGGAAGAAAGGAGAACAGAATGGAGGTCTGTTGTTGAAGCCCTACATTGAACTTGTCTCCTTTAACAACGTATATTCTCCTTATATTATATATAATATGAGTGTTTGTTGACAGTCCGTTGCTTGGTGACATATATCCATATATGGTGGTTGTTGACATGTCTGCCATATTTCGCTATGTATATATGGATCGATACTTCATTATAATTAGCCATTCATGTTAAGACTGTCTAATGATTGTTCACACCCTTGTCATATATATATATATATATTTCGTTCTCACAATTTGTGTGACTTACACTTGCTGACTTACTTTGGTGTGATACCACTTATTTGCTTCTCCTTGTGTTTGGAAAATAGAAGTATCATCGCAAACCTAGTGGTCTTCTGATTTCCGCCTTCTTGAGTCAGGACTATTAGTTTCTCGACCAGTCCATAACAATAATTTAGCGACGAGTACATAACAGAATCCCTTTCTGAAGTCATTGTAAAGGATAATATCTTTTATATACGCTAAGCCCATATCATAACCGTCCGGTTTTGCCACGCTACTACCACTTTTCTCCCTCACATTTCTGCTTTTGTGTAAAGTTGTTCTATGTTGAAATCAGTCAGTCAAACACTCAGCCAAAACTCACGATTCATATTTAGACACTGTTTCGATTATGGGGTCATAGTTAGGCTGCGAATGATTCCCTCCCCCCCTCACCTCCAAGGATTCTTCTTACTCTTCTCTCTTTTGTCTAAACAAAATTCACAATGTATACGTTTCATTCATTCCAGGATTATTTCAACACTATCCAATTCCCCACAGATAGAATTACTAACAAGATATTCTGATTCGTTACTTTTCTTGTTATTTGAATGATGACTCCATCTCATTTCATTCACGTAGTGATAATTATTTTACAATGAACCTTTTTATTAAGAAGACAGTTGCAGCGATGAAAATTTTCTTTTCAACGAAGACACCATCAACTAGATAACTGTACATTCTGTGTATTTATATCAAATGGATGGGAAATTTCGAGAATAATTTCAGGTTAAGGGTCAAATTAATAAAAATTACAATTAGGTATTAAAATGCCATAATAAACAGGCGGTAGGGCGGATAAAACTCAAACAAAGTAGCATCATAATTACTAAAAAGATTGACATTGTGCAATCGGGTGGTAGAAATGTAGAAATAAAAAAATAAACAGGATGTTTGGATGAAAAAAATCTAGTGGGATGAAAACTAATGTGACGAATGATTGTTTATGCAGTCAGGGATTAAATATGTAGAAATAGTAAAATGACAAAATAAACACGAAATTCGGATATGAAAATATGGTAGTGTAAATAGTGGAGGGATTGAGAAAAACTTAAAAATAACATGAATAAACAGGAAGTTTAGATAAGAAAGGCGATGGGATGGTCACTACTAAAAGAACTACCTGTTTATGATGGCCATGGCAGGCAGGGACAAGGGTTGGACGTATTTCTTTTGGATATAAAGCGTGGGTTTGAGCTTTTGGATAGCTAATGCCTTGGTTATGCCCAGATGTCTTAATTTCACTCCCTTTGATAGGTTTGAACCTATTATTCATATCGCAGTCTTGCTATCTCCTCGTTAATTTATTCTGTCTGTCTATCTTGTGTATTAGCCAGTCAGTCAGCAAACACGTTTTACAACCTTGAAGCAAACATGCGAAATTTTCCTCCCCTCTCCACATTGTATGATGCATATCGATCTATTTATGCCAAGTCGTCTATTTGTGATCACCTGTTAGAGTCTGGTCATTTAGCCCCACGTGATTCAGTCTTCAAAGTTATCTACATGCCAAAATTGAATCGATCTAAAAGTTTACGTTTTCTTCACTTATGCATAACTAGCCGAAGCTTTAGCTATGCATGAACAGAAACCTAAATTATGTGTTCAAATACGTTTCGTAAAATCCCTTTCCTTACCTTGGTCATGGTGATGTTCTTTCTAGTTTTTATTTTATTTTATTTTGCCACTTGAATTCTTTCCACTTCACTTCACATCTTCATTCTTATCGTAATCGTACTTCTAATTTTCAAAATTTTTAGACAACACTTGACATTTTTAAAACATTTTTGACATTGATCCACTTACAAAGCAATCTTTAATATTTTTTCTATAATTTGGTTTGTAAGGGTTTGTTATGTTTTTACGAGTTGATCACGGATTGATATCAGTTAGAGAACCATTGAAAACCAGGGAGTACTGGACAGCTGCTGTTTCATCCCAGTTTGGGAATCATCGGCAGTACGCGCCCACTGGGATTCGAACCCAGGACCTTCCGGTTACAAGGCAAGCTCGTTTAATATTTTTGTAATCCATCCACTTCAACTCTACCCCTTATAACATTTTAATTATCGTTATTCTTGTCACACACATATGTATATTGACTGAGGAATTATTTAGTGCCACTTAATAACCTTTTTCTGTAATATAAATACGACTGTACAGTTGGCTTGAAAATGAAGTCGTTGAAAAGAAATTTCTTCGCTGAACAAAAAAACCGTGTTTTTATTTATGAATAAATAGGTATTTTTCGTGATTTAAAAGTATTATGATAACTAATATTTTATTTTTATGAGTTTGTTTTGATGGGCGATTTCATTTGTTTTAAGTTTGATCATGAATTGGGATATCAGTTAGAAAGACAGAACCACTGAAAACTCACCAGGAAGTACCGGATAGCTACTGCTTCGTCCTAGTTTGGGGTTCATCATCAGTACGAAATCAGTTACATCCTGGTTACAAGGCAAGCTTGCAGAGCATTCAGTCACTGGGACCTGATTCAGTGGCCCATGAATTATAAATTCGATAGAGAAAGAAATACTAGATTTGTATTATAAAATTATATTATCATTCTATTTCACAGGTTCTCATCAGCTGTTGTAGACTACCTGAAATTACAATGGTTATAAAAACTAACATTTCATACTTCAGTGGAACGGTTGAAAAGTACATCTATAGAAAAGAAACCTGGATGGGGAAAACATCTTCTGTCCTATAAGCTATAAGCGTGGATTAGTAAGGACACTTGCGACGGTGGTATAGCGGTTAAGACGCTCGCCGACCATGCATATGGTCCGGGGTTCGATTCCTGGCTACAGACGCACTCCTTTACTTCGCTAATCCAGAAATAATGATGGTAAAGAGGAAAGGTTGGGCATGAGGCTAGCAACCCCATCCTGTAAAATAAACACTGCTACAGAAACTTCAAGCCACTAGCTTGAGGCCCTATGTTCCACTGGGGAACTTGAAGGAAAAAAAAGTAAGGACACTGCACGACATAGCCAGGAAGTTATGTTCGCCTAATAAGGGAGAAAAAGAATTAAGTTTTGTTGAAAAATGCCTAATGGAAAGCGGGTAATCGGGTTTATTCAAAAGTACATCAAGGAAATAGCCGAAGAAACTAAACATTCAACTATTGAAAAGAAGAAAGTGTTCATTTGTCTCTCATTCAAAGAAGGAGTAGTATCACAAAAGATTGACAAGATAATGAAAGAAGCAACAGAAACACGCTTCCCTGTGGCTAAACTTGTAACACTTTACAGCACCACATGCTCTATAATAAGTGAATCCATACTAGATAAGTACCCTGCTGATGTCACCTCCAACTCTGTTTATAAATTTATGTATCACTTAATTGTTAAATTGTTGTGTGTTGCAATAAAAATGCTATACATAATATATTAGAGTAAAGCCAGAGATGAGGATCTAACTGGCAAGTAAATATTTCGTCGTTTAATCCTTCTGCTTTCTACAATAAAAAGGAACCAATTAGAATAGAACTTGTGCTGTGTGGTAGAGTATAATTCCATTATGAATAAAATTTATATTGACAAACTGTCATAGTATTTAATTGGTGGATAGGGAATACCAGTGGAATCCAGCATGCGAATTTCTTCCTATTTGGGACTCGTCTCCCAGCTGGGTGTACCTGCATTTCTCAGTGATTGATGATATTACTACCGAGGCTCGAACCCAGTGCCCATAGTTTCAAACGCCAAAGCATTATCCACTAGACCACGTGGTACACGAGAGCCACCTCTTGTGCAACGGGTCATATTAATTTAATTGAATTTGAACTATGGGCACTGGTTTCGAGCCTCAGTGGGAACATCATCACTCACTGAGAAATGCAGGTACATCCGGCTGGGAGACGAGTCCCAAATAGGAAGAAATTCGCATCCTGGATTCCACTGCTAGTCACCATCCACCAATACTAAACATCGTCGAAGCATCTGCAAAAGAAGCCGACATATCAACCTGAGACCGAGCACTTCTGTCCAATCAATCGAAGGGAAAATCTCAAATTCAATTGAACTCTCACAGCGTTTCACAGTAATATTTACTGATGATGTTTCGAGCATAATTTATTGTTGCTCATAATCATATCAAGACACTATTCATACCATTTCCTAACTTCGTTTACATAATTCCATTATTTTTCATTGCCTGACTTGATTGATAGTAGTATTGTAACAACAGAAGACAAGGGCCAGGCAACAGATCGTTTATTTACGAAATCAACACATATTTATAGATTTTCATGTACATTATTATAGATTATTATTAGCAGAAAAACACAGTCTTCTGATTGGTGGATTCTCGCTGAAAGTTAATCTTTCATCTCTTTGTGGCTGTTTCTTGGATTTCAGATCATCTATATGCTAACTGTATCTGCCTAAGCAAAGTGTGCTGTGATTGATTGTTAAATCAGTCTTTGTTTTTATTCTTCTCACGACCAATATTGTGGACGTAAACATTGACGTAAATTACTGTCTACCAATTTGGTTAACAGCCAGCTCTCGCCACAGTATTTTCAGTATAAAACTACCAACACTGTGAGACTTTATCAAAATAAATTTCACCCACAACGAAATCAACGGGAAGCAACTTAGCTACAGGAGAGGTTCGAATTAATGATGTACTCAGTGTTCTGTTGACTATTCCTGCAATGTTATCCCCTTTAAAATAGAGTTGAATGAAGGTAGGCTTTTTCTCCCCTTTGATTTGTTTGACATTTGAACGATGATATCTTCAAAAAATTTCTCCGGATTACCATTATCTGATGATATTAAATGGTTGGAGGCAATCGGTCACAGGAAGCATTGAACCTAGGTTTCGTGCTAGTTGGCACTCACCAACAGTCAGCAGGGCGTACGTGCAACCTTGAAGGAACTCATGTCCCTTCTGAGATTCGAACCCGCGTCACCCAATGCTGCTGTCAGGGACGTCACCACTGAGCTATTCGAGTGACTGGGTGATGCGGGTTCGAATCTCAGAAGGAGGGACATGAGCTCCTTCAAGGTTGCACGTACGCCCTGCTGACTGTCGGTGAGTGCCAACTAGCACGAAACCTAGGTCCAAGGCTTCCTGTGGCCGATTGCCTCCAACTATCTAATATCATCGAGATGGCGAGCTATCTAGAATGGTGGCCACATTATAAACCTGACTGACTGATAGAATTCAGTCTGCACCAACGAGAGGACTAGACACATCACACTAGTTGCTAGTGTCCAATCAAAATAGCCGTTATCTTTCAATACTTTTTCGAGAATCAGAAATTCCTCCTCTGATTTCTCTGTAGAGCATATTCTTCTAGCTCTGGAAAACAGAATTTTGACCGGTGCTCGTTTATAGCTATTTGGACGAAAACTACTCAAAATTGTCCATTCCATATCGGCTTTAGATATAATTTAATTTTAATTTTTTTAATTTTAATTTTTAATTTTTGATTACAGCTTGATTCCACACTGTATTTTTGGTACAAGTATGGAATTTTCAGCGTGGATATCGGTAGCCCAAATTTGCAGGCCGACCATAGATATCAGGTGTGCGTCGGTAGGGGATCGAACCTCGGACCATGTACATGGTCGGCGAGCGTCCTAACCACTATACCACCGACGCACATTTCAACAGAAAGAATAGCTAGAAAGGATTTGCTTTACTGACCGAATAAATCATATAAAAACATATTACATGGAATCTCCAGGACAATAACTCGTATGAAATATCCCAGACCGATGCAACACAATAATCATCATATGCGATGAAGTGTCTAAAGTAGATTGTACTTGAATGATTGGGCATTAGCACTTTAGCCAAAATCTCGAGGATTCAGAACAATTTGGTGAACTTTAAACGAAATCTTTGTATGTATTAATCATTGTAGGTAACACTTCATACTGTTGTCGAAAATTTTTAAATATAATATTGATGACGTTAGTTGCAGTTAGCTTTACTTGCAAGTAAACAACCGTTGTTTCACTTAAAATCTCTGGAAAAGTAAAAAGTACTCCAAAATATATTATTACACCCAAAAGTGTTCTGGATTGTGTTTACAAAATGGTCTAATGTTCACCCAGATACGGATTAATGTTTGTTAAATTGGCCCAGTATTCTGGGAAATATCAGAATGAGTGTGAATTTTAAGTTGGCTAAAATTAGAAAGACCTATTGGGAGCAGTAGTGTGCGAAACCAATTTCACTAATGACTTGGCAAATATCACATCGCCGTACTTTATTATTAGCAGATCCCAAGAGTTTTGTTATTCCAATCAAATGACTTATTATAAATGATTAGTTTGTTCTTTGCCATCACATTCCACTTTTTATTTCCCACAACCCAGATAACGTTGACTTGGGGCACACGCCTGACACTGGGTAACCTATGACGTGTCAGGCAATGTTTGCAATACATTTTAATCTAGTTTGGCTTTTCAAATAAAGTGTATTAAGTTATCAAATAGACGCTATTGTTACATGGAGAAGTCTAATGAATCCTTACAACCCATTTCGACACCCGATGCAATCGTAAACAATGCGGACACTGACAAATTTGGGTGACTGAGTCCCACACTTACATGGAAATCTAACTTCCCTGCCATGTGCTAAATGCGTCTGCTGTATTAGATAAGCTTATTTGATGTAACACACAGAAAAGATAAGTAAGTGGATGTTGCTAGTACAATTTATTTGCCTAGAATAACATCATTGTTTTCACACAGATTCCTGGTTCGCTTTAAATAAACTCAATCGCCTCTCTTTTTAAGTTCAATTGTTCATCTTTCCAATATGATAACATTTAATCCGGATATACGGAAATTTGCAATAAAAGAACAAGAGGGAGTAAATCCATACCAAGCAAGTTAACAAATCATGTGAATACATTGACGTGATTATGAGCAATACACATCACTCACTTATAAGTACTATCTCACTGTGCTATACCGAACAAACTTAATGAGCGTGTAATATTACGTTACACAGTGCCTAAAATCAGCTCTTACATTAAATTTGGTATAGTAAAATTAAAAGTTAGATGTTCCTGTCTTCGTAAGTCTATGTGTATTTCAATGTGTTTTCAGCCGGAAAGAAACGTCTGCATATTTTTGCAGCAAATTTGCAGAAAGAACAAGAATAATTTCGTTTGTTCTTTTGGCTTTGACTTTAGTCTGTTACATGCATGTTGTGATGAATAAAGTTACTGGAGACAACCATCATCTAAGTGTTGCATGGCAATTCCATCATTCCCGTGTTCCACAGCGAATTCAATATTTCTGTACGCGTGCGTGTGTCGTTGAATAATCCGAGTAGGTAAGAAGCATAACTTTCACTAATGCCCACTACAAATGTATCATTGACATATCGACAATGAGAAATTGTTTCGTCGATTGCATGCTTCAACTTTATTCTCTCGATGTTGGGCATGAAAGTTTTGTGGTTTCTGTTATTGCCTTTGTTCGAATTTCTTCAGCGTGTGAAAAATTCCCATAGCGAAGCAATTAAGAAGAGATGCGAAATTGACTGACCGATCGAATTCAGTCTGTACCAAAAATAGGACTAGACGCACACACACACATACACACGTTACACTAATTACTGACTAGTGTCCAATCAAAAATACCAAATACAGTCAATCTTACAGGAGGTCAATCGCGAGCCTGAATAGTTCAGTGGTAACGTTTCTGATTGCAACACTCACTGGGAACATGGGTTCGAATCTCAGGATTGACGTGAGTCCCTTAGATGTTGCAGATACGCTTTGGCGACTGTTGAGTGCCAAGTAGCACGAAATCTAGGTCCCAGGAATCTTCCTGTGGCCGACTGCTTCCAGCCATCTAATAAGAAGATATAAGTCAGCATCAAAGAGATCTACTTCTCTTTGCATAAGTGTATGTCGAATAACAATATGTGTGAAAAGTTGCGAATAATCTTAGATAATCAAGAAGGTTGACAACTAATCAGTTAAGTTTCAAGTGTTTGTGATTTTGTTGAGTTTTATGAGTTGGTTTATTTCATTATGGAGCTTTCGTTGTCCTTATAGGCAACGGCGGTTAGGGCTCTCACCGACCATACGAACATAGTTCGGGGTTCGATCCCCTGCCAACGCACACCTGATATCTATGGTCGGCCTGCAAAAATTGGGACTAACGATATCACATGATGAAAATTCCATACTTGTACCAAAACACGATGTGGAATCAAGCTAAAAATCGAAAATTAAAAAAAAATCTTGAAAATCATACACCTAAGCTACGAATCATCTTAACTACTAATAGTTTCAGCTGTCATCATGGACTGATGTCAATCAGAGAAGAAATAAGAGCCAACAGGGAGTACTGGAAACCTGTTTCGCTTCAGTTTACAACTATTCAAAAGTACACACCGACCGACTCGCAGGGGTTCGAACATAGGATCTTCATGTTACAAGGAAACTTCGCAGAATCATTCAGCCACGACGATCCAATTCAACGGCCAACTCAATCTGTAACAAAAACTACTCTTTGAATTTTCCACAGGTTTTTTGGCATTCATCATTGAAAACAGGTTGTCATCAGTTGTGTGTGTGTGTGACAGAGAGAGAGCATGTGCATGTGTGTGTCTGTGTGTGCGCGTGTGTGTGTGCGTCTGGATAACTTTGAGCAAAATAAGAAACAACCAACATACGTCACCTACAAGCCAAGTAGATAAACAAAAACAAATTCAAAAACTTCATTCCACACCTCGCTGTCACGTGTTTATTCTATGAGAGAGACAGAGAGAGAGTGAGAGAGAGTAAACAAATACCAACATTGTTTACAAGTGAGCTGAGTCTATCCTCCTCACATCCACACACCCACCCACTCACCCACTGTCTCTCAAAAGAATCCCAACACGCTCAACCACTTGTACACACACACACACACACACACAGCCACACACATACTCGTGGAATTCCAAAATATCAATTCATGGATTCCTTCTCTCAAGTAGAAAACTTATCAAAACATCAATAAAATTTTCTCTAAACAGAAGCTCCACTCATTCAAATCTGGTCAATCCGGTATAGAGAATTAACTGATAGACGTGGTGATGAGTGGATTTGCAAGTGAAGGGAAGTGACTTTTGTGATGTATAATAATAGGCAATTGGTCGGCTGTCGGCTGTCACGATGGGTATAAAACTGTTATACCGTAGAGTAGAGTCTTAACTGGGTTATAAACGAATGTTGGTTCAGTTGACGAATCTTGAAAAGAGCGGAATACGAATTCCATCACAAAATAAATAATTGAAATTTCACAGATACGTTTCCCTAGATTAGTTTGAAGTATGGAAGAAGGAACATATCATATACAGGATAATACGAGGTGTCATTTTATTTCGTCGATTCGTTTCAACTACGAACATCCTAAACAATGTCAAAATATCAATGACAAGATAAGGTCTGACTGGACATACTTATCTCACAGTGACACCGGGTTATAAGCAGAAGAAAGTACAAGCAACACAACTCCGAAAATGATGTAAGTAGACGAATTAATCAGTGTTAAATAGGGACTAACTATTTATCGTAATAATTAGACAATATGGAAGGCGACAGATTTCAAAGTTTCCTTAGTAACAATAATCAATTACAGAGAGAATAGAAGATAGAACAACACAGTAGGGCTCATGCTTATTATGATGGAAAGTTCAAGAGTGTGCTGGTGAGTATTAAAGTGAAATCATCACACGGATATACAATTGAGTAAATTTGGAAACACAAGTGTGATGTGATCAACTCAATGAGTAAAATTCAAAATCGAATTTAAGTGAAATGCTACACAACAGAACAAAACACAAAATCATCTGAACAACACAATTACAGTTACCACAGTAGTGACAGTTTAGTCACTCTATAGAATTCATCGAGGAAGACATTTCAAAGTCGCGATACTTCATGAGCTGGCAGAAGTTAGATTTCATGGACTAGCCATTTAGCCGGCTCCTAGTGGCTAAAGAATCGTCTACGAGCTAGCTCACCTTGTAACCAGAAGGTCCTGGGTTCGACCCCCCTGTGATGGGCGCGTACTCTGGAGAGTCCCAAAATGGGACGAAACATCTGTCCGGTATTCCCTGGTGGGTTTTCAGTGGTTTCCTCTCTATCTGCTGTCAATCCAAGGTCAAACTGAGAAAATATAAATGCTATTGTAAGATGCTGGGAGCGAACCAACCAGGAACCGATTGTGAAACCAATAGGCAGGAAGAAGTGGAGATGGATTGGCCATACTCTAAGGAAACTATCAAGTGACATCACTAGACAAGCCATCGCTCGAGTGGAACCCAAAAGGGAAGTGGTGGGTTGGTCGTCCTTCGGTGGCGTGACTTGGAGGAGGTCATGTGAGGAGGAGATGAAAGCATGTGGGCAGACTTGGAGCGGGGTGAAAAAGTTGGCAGAAAACAGAAGGGAATGGAGACGCTTGGCTGTGAAGCCCTATATTCCTCTAGGAATTAAAGGATATAATAATTATAATATTGTAGGATGACTTCGTCGAGAAATAGAAATATTTCTCCCCTGTGAGTTATGTTTCATCTTCCTTATGACTCAAATGAGTGTCATTTGGTTTTTTCGATAATAGACCCAGATTAAGCAGGGTTAAATTATGCTGAAATGAATTCAAAGTTAGCTCTTCAAAATGACTGCTGTTGATCATTGGTTTATTTAGTTTAAGGCAATTCTTACGGATAAAATTGTTCCCGTCTAAATCTTGAATTATAACAGTCTTTATCAATTGCCTAGCTGAATTCCTCTTTTTTCTTAACTTCAATTTTGCCGCCTTTTATTTTCATGCAATCGGTCGATTCAAAGTCATTGGTAAGGTCTCATAGTTCACCGTCTTGACTATTATTATTTTTATTGTTCCCTTGTGTTCCTAGTGGAACATAGGGCTTCAACTGCACGTCTCCACTTACCACTTCTGTCTTCCTTCTGCTGTACTTTTCACCTGCATCCATGTTCACCATCCATACTGTTTCAACTCCTCTTCACACGATCTCCTCCATGTCACCCTTGCACTGACGTCTCACTCGCCGCGTGCTTCCCTTTCGGCCTGGTTCCATTCAAGGGCCTGACGCGCGGCGTCACCAACCGGCCTCCTCGGTGAGTGTCCAATCCATCTCCACTTTCTCATGCATATTTGTTGTTGTTGGGCGATTGGTTCCTGTTTTGTTTGTTTGTTTGTTCCCATAGTTTCTTGTTGGTGGTGATTCTTTCCGGCCCGGCCATCTGATCTTCAGTATAGAGCCAGCGAAGACAGTTAGTTGTTGATAAAGGTCTGAGTCAGCCTGTTGGAAATATTTTTTGTAAGCCGCCCGCCAAGTTTCTGATCCGTATAGAAGAACTGACTGACTTGACTTTCGTTTGTATTGAAAATTCGACCGAATTTTGTTGTTGATGATGGCTGAGTGACGAAGATTTCCAGATTGGTTTCAGTTGGTTGATGAATGTGTTTGTCTCTCGCCTTCCCGATTCTCGCTCGATTTGACATCCTCGTCCGTTCCGACTGCGTGTAGTTGAGACAATGCTCAATGCTAGATAAGTGAATGAAGTGACCTCTTTCAAATCCATCCCGTTGATGGTGATTGGCGCTTGATGTTGCTGCTGCTGTTGTAGTTGTTGGTTGATTATTTTCATAACCTGTGTCTTGTCTATGTTCACCTGGAGTCCTGTCTTCGCCGGCTGCTTCTTCGACCAGTTTGTCGGTTGGTTTTCGCTTGTGAGTCTTTGATTTTGTGTGACATCAAGCATCATAAATCCTCCACGCGCGAAATCCGGGTCTTCTAGGTTCTTCACGTCGGTCGGTCCAGGATATCCCTGTCTTCTCGTTTACGACTGTCTGACGCATAATCCAGTCCACCACAATTAGGAATACCATTGATGATAATACACAGGCAGCCTTGCCTGACTTCTGTGTTTACTCCATACGTCTCCCTGAGGTTTCCGTTGTGGATCACTTGACATGTTCCGTTGTCGTACAGCTGTTGAATGTGGTTGATGAATATTTGGGGTACCCGTAGTACTCGAGCAGTCCGACCATAGATATCAGGTATGCGTCGGCAGGGGATCGAACCTCAGACCATGTGCATGGTCGGAGGGAATCCTAAATGCTGTGCCACCGACGCATAAAACAAGACATAAGGCGATCAGTTTAAAAGGATATTCCCATTGTCCTACCATCCACATCCTATATTAGTTTACATGACCTCAAAATGACAATATTTGTGGCTTTTGCATCACATGAGGTAAAAAGGGGATCCATTAAAATTGTCCGACGTCAGAATTTACTAAGACGATGATAATACGACTAACATTACATAGTATGTAGGTTGGTAGGCTATTCATGACTTTAACACTCTCGACGTTCTAAAATGTCTTAAAACGTTTAAACCTTCACGTAGCCTTGGTCCTGATGGTGTACTTGCATATGTTCTAAAACAATGTGCAGATGCTTTATGTTCTCCACTAACTAACATCCTAAATGCTTCTTTATCCAAAAACGTTGTACCTGTTCCATGGAAAGACATTAAAATAGTCCCTGTCCCTAAGCTTGGCAATAGCAAGAATGTAAAGTTCAAACCCATTGCCATCACTTCCCTGTTTCTAAAGCTGATGGAAAAACTAGTACTTCTTAAACTCGAACCCTCCCTTAAAAGCTTTGAAGACCCCAAACAATTTGCCTATAGACAGAGTAGGAGCACTTTAGACGCTGCAGCCGTCTTACACAACAGTATCATCTCATCATTAGATAAAGGTGCCAAATACGTCCGCTGCACGTTTCTCGACTTCACTTCTGCTTTCGACTCTGTACCTAAATGTCTCTTGCTAAATAAGCTCTCCATGACACAAACTGAGTCCTGGATTACAAACTGGTTGCATTCCTACTTCCTTAACAGAATGCAGTATACCGTATACAAAGGTAAATCCTCCTCTGATGTGCTCACTGAAGCTGGTGTCCCTCAAAGTGTTGTACTCTCCCCACTTCTCTTTTCTTTCTTTCTACGCGACCTACCATCTTCAAATGACATTAATTTTGTCAAATATGCTGACGACACGACTGTATCTTTGCCTGTCAAATGTCAAAGTGACTGCTGTAAACTAAATGGCTTCTTATCAGAAATTAGCCAATGGTCCAAGGAAAACCGTCTCACCTTAAACCCCTCCAAATGCCAAACAGTTAATTTCACCTTTAGGCACAAATCTGACCTAAACAAACTGGTTACCACTCACGAGGTGTGCAACAGAGATGGCAATAAAATTGAAATTAAATACCTAGGCGTCACTCTATCTACTGATCTTTCCTGGTCGTCTCATATCTTGATGATTTCTAAGAAAATATTCTGTCTAACCTTCTACATCAAGAAGTTAAGACATTCTGGAATAACCCAACCCTTACTCTTACGATTCGTTAGCTCCCGTATTCTGCCTATTATTCTCTATTGTGCCACCTTAGTTTTTCCAGGGCCACTGAAGAAAGACTATACCTTATTACGCAGGATGTTAAAGGTTGTCAGCAGGGTAAGCTACGTGCCACTTAACCAACTTGTTAATATTCTGGTTGGCAGGCATTTGGACTCATGTGAAAAATGTGAAAAAAAATCCATTCTATCTATCTAACTCACACCACCCTCTTCATTCACAACTATCCCCTTGTTGTATCTCATCAGGTAGGACCAGAAGCCTATATTGAAAACTATATGCTCTCACTAGCAAGTACGCAAACTCATCCATACCCTACTTGGCTCGTGTTCTGTGCGATAAAGAAAGCATTAGGCGTGATACCTATAACCTATTAAATAGTCAGTAGAACAACTGGATCTCGTCTTTCCAACTCATATCATCATTTATAGGTACAACGTTTTTCTTTCTTTTCCTTTCCCTCTCTCTTTTTTCTCTGTTAAGTGCAGCTTTGTTTCTTTCTCCTGCTTACGCCAGTAAATATGTTAGAGCCTACTTTGCTAGCACCAAACACTGTTTAATTTTGGCTTAGCTACCGACATGCCAATATGTTATTGTTATAATGAACTGAGATTACCCTTAATCTATGTAGAATTTTATTTTATTGTTAATTTACTAACTGAATGCAATACTGTGGTAAAATGCTGAGAATTCCATTCTGTATCACAAGTACTGTTTTGGAATAAAGCAAATTATTATTATTCATCGAATACAAACATGGGAATAAATGTTTCCAAATTCTAGTACACTCGCATAGATTCTACGACTTCTGAGAATAACAACTTGACAACATTCTATTTACTTACCTACTGGCTGACTCAGTCTGATAAATCCAGTCACCACTCTACTTCTTACCACTGAATGAGTCATCCAACTATGAGAACATAAAACAGAGATTTGAGAAAAAATCAATATTGAATGAAGAACTGACTTTGTGAGACATACACAAACACACACGCGCCTAAGTTAAGCATCGGAAGGCAGAAGATTAACGAAAGTGACCTGACCTTAAGTATTTGGACACATTTATTCTCATGTGATATAATATTCGAATAAATTAGAAATTTTATTGATATAAGAATAAAACTTGTGCACTGTGGTAGAGTGTAATTCCATTATGGGTAAATTTTGTTTTGATAAAGTCTCACAGTGTTATACAGTAATGTTTACTGATGACGTTTCGAGCACAATTTATTGCTCATAATCATATCAAGGTAATCACACGACTTCCTAAATTCGTTTATATAGTTCCATTGTTTTTCTCTTGATTTTCACTTGATTTGATTGGTAATAGTATTTTGCATATTTCAGGTATGAGTGATGAGTCATTCCTATTGCATGTGTTGGGTGTAGACTCGATGGACAAGGATTCAGTAATCAACCTCTCTCTCCACCTACCTAGATTACTTTTTAGAATTTCAACCCTATCCCACCTTATTGTGTGGTTGTTTGTTAATACGTGAAGTTCAATTACTGAGCTTTTTTCTAAATTACTTATCTTCTCGCTGTCAACCATTCTTACCTTAGCTAAATTCTTGTGCTCTGACAGTCTGACTACTCCCGACCTACTAGTTTGACCTATGTAGTCGACTTAACTCGCAGTCATTGCAAAGTATTTTGTAAATTATATTATTTTGTCTAATTGGGTCAACCTACATGGTTCTTTAGCCTACAGAGCTTGTCCTCACTGAGTGCGTTTGTAGGATTAAATGGCAATCTAACTCCTGCTTTATTAAGAATCCTACGTAGATTCTCAGATGTCCCCTCTTTATATGGTATAACTGTGGATGACTTATATTATCTCTTATTTATGTTATTATTACTAGTTTCACAATTATTTTTATTTTGTTTTTGGCCTTTTTTGATCTTCCTAATGAATTTTATGGGATAGTTATTCAGCACCAACGCTTCTTCTATCTGTTTTAATTCATCATTTAGATCTTTTTTTGTGCTACTTAGTGCTACTGCTCGGTTTGTTAAACATTTAAATAAGCCTGCCTTAACAGTTAACGGATGAGACGAATTAAAGTCTAAATATCTATTAGAATGCGTTGGTTTTCTATAAACACTAGTGTGTAGTTTGCCTTCTTCTATTCTTTTTATCTTACAATCTAACATAGCTAATTCTCCTTGTTCATTTTCTGATTCAAATGTGAATTTTATTCCCTCCACTAGTGAGTTTATGTGTGTCAAGAAGCTAGAGATGTGATTACTGAATCCTTGTCCATCGAGTCTACACCCAACACATGCAATAGGAATGACTCGTCACTCATACCTGAAATATGGAAAATACTATTACCAATCAAATCAAGTGAAAATCAAGAGAAAAACAATGGAACTATATAAACGAATTTAGGAAGTCGTGTGATTACCTTGATATGATTATGAGCAATAAATTGTGCTCGAAACGTGGTCATCAGTAAACATTACTGTATAACACTGTGAGACTTTATCAAAACAGAATTTACCCATAATAGAAATTTTATGTCTCTTATACTAATGAGTGTGTAGACTGGTGAATCAAAGAATTTATTCTCAAGGTGTACAATTTTGTTTTTACAATAGTATATAAGTATTGATTTTGTTTTAACAATAATATGAATTGTGACAACAAAAATATAATTGATCATTCTGTACTGTATAAAATACTTTAAAGAAGGATCTGACATTCCTTAAAAAGAACATTTACTGTAGCATCGTTGAGAACAGCGATTTCTAGTCAACCATTACTGTTCAATAACTTCCTGAAGGATATGATCTGACAATGACCAACTCTTTGTACTCATATCAGTCCACCTGCTCGAATGGAGCTAGGTATACCGGTCGTTCGATGCGAATATCGTGATGAAAGGAGTTGAAAGAACACTAGCAGCGGAATCCAGGATAATGCGCATTTCGTCCTATTTGGGGCTCATCAGCTGGATGTACCTGCATTTCTCAGTGAGTGATGATGTTCCCACCGAGGCTCGAATCCGGTGCCCGTAGTTTGAAACGCCAAAGCGTTATCAACTAGACCACTTGGTCCACGAGAGCCACTGCCTCTTGTGCAACGGGTCATATTAATTATTTAATTGAATTTTAGATTTTCTCGTCGATTGATTGGACTGAAGTGCTCCAGCCTCGGATAGAACATCATCACTCACTGGGAAATGCAGGTACGTCCGGATGATGAATCCCAAATAGGACGAAGTTCTCCTCCTGGACACCACTGATCGTAACCATTCACCAATTAACTTCTAATTACAAGTGTAGATAAGATGCCGACATATCAACCTGAGACCGAGCACTTTGGTCCAATCAGTCGACAGGAAAATCTAGAATGGAATTTAACTGTCCTGTATGATTACAAAAAGGTGGAAATGGGGTTATGTAGTGGGGTTATAATGGGGTTATAGTTTGCCGAAGCAATTTCTATCGAACGCTTGAAACCAGATTTATGTGTTCAGAAAGAAGCAGTTATTAGTCTTTCCTTGCCCACCTGGTAACTGGATGTCCTTTCTTCTTCTCTCATCTGATCAAGTAATCTTTGTCTTTAAATTCACCCTCCTTTCATAATCTGTAATTTTGCTTGTCGCTTGTTTCTATGATTTGAGTTCAACTCAGTACGTTGTTTACCTAACTTATTAGTCACTATGCATCTAACTCACATCTCATCTTTATTATGTAACTCCCTTACCATTATACGCATACATTTATTTTGTTTTAACTTGAACTGAATGTGTAAAAACTATATCAGCACAATTTTCTGAGCACTGTTCACTAATTGTGGAACTTTCTGCCAACTGACAACATGTAAAATTTGCAAGTATGTTAAAACTTTTCTGTACTTAAACCTCATAATTTAATTAGGCTGTAAGCAGCTGATGAGAAGCCAACGAAATAAACTATGACGGTACTATATTATTCTGCACAAACCGCCACTTTTGTTCTTGTTTTATTCGAATGGGGTTATAGAGAAGCGCAATATAATTGAGCATCTGGGTTGGCGGGGGGATACCGGTTATCTTATTTGTTACAGCCTCTTCCTTTGAAGTGATCTACATGGAGGGAACATTTTCTTATTCTCCTTTTTATGCGCTCCTGGTAGAACATGGAGCTTCAATCTTTAAGGTTGGACGTTTCATTAACAGTGACGTTATTCACTTTTTTTTCCACGAAGTTACTGAGGTTACTAGCCTCACGCCCAACCTTCCGTCTTTATTCAGTGAGGTTTAGAAGTATTTCAGTTTGAAATCGAAGCCGGGTCCATTCATAGCATTTCAGGCAAGGAATCTATCCTTGTGATCCACTGACAGAGAACAGTGTCATGAGCAGTAGAAAATAATAAATTCCAAGAAGAATTACCCGTGGAATGTCAAAACCGATTAGACCTACTGTATATATGTCCAAAACAAGTTCACTTTTAACGGTTTGAAAAACTTTGGGTATTGGGTATGCGATATTCATTATAATAAAGGTTCTTTTTTGTATTTCCAAATGAATGAAAAACAAATCGATATTGTTGTGATTACTGACGTTTCGCTATTTAATGCTAATAGCTTTACCAATAGCTTTATTATTAAACGGGAATTTACAAAATCTCAGCTTGTATATATAACAAAGAGTTAAGGGGTGAGAAAAATAGACTTAGTTCAACTTAAAAGGAAATACTGAAAGTCAAAATAACGATGAAGATCACTAAACCAAATAACAAAAGTAATAGTATATCTGTTATTATATCAAAACAAAGTTTACTAACTTGATCATCGTTCGTCTGTCTGGGGTCATTTTTCGTTGTCAAGTTGGTCAGGTGGTAAAGATAACAGAACCAAGTGTAGATTGTTGGATTTGATCCGTGCGTAAAATTATAAACCAGTGTGTGTTTACATAGTGAGTGAACTTGCTTATCACATTCGTGTTGATTTTGTCACTTCATGGTGGACGGGAGGGAGGTGTTGTAACCAGGTCAGATTCTCTTTTAGTCCATCATTCCTATTCGGGAGCTTGGGGTTCCACTTGATATGAAGTGCTTCTGATATTAGACGTTCTTTGTGATTTCTGAAATGATTTTCTGGATTATTTCAATATATTCAGACTGTAGGTGTTACGAACTTCCTGGAATAATTTGAGCGCCAAGTCAGATTGTGTCAAAAGCTATTCTGTATTCAATCATTGGTTTTGTAGGGATTTTTTTGTTTTATTGCATGGAGGATTTCGTCACGAGCTGACATCAGTTAGAGAACCACTGGAAAACCTTGGAGTACTGGACAGCTGTTTCGTCCTGGTTTGGGACTCCTCAACGCACCCACCGGGTCGGAACCCAGGACCTTCTGGCTACAAGGTGAGCTCGTATAGCAGTGGTAACTTATCCTTCATGTTTCCTCGAATCAGTGACTTTAGAGAAAGGATATGCTACAAGTACTCACCTCGTCAGTGTATATCATGAAGTGTTTTGTTCTCGTTTGAAACTTTCCGGTAGTGCTCACCCGTGCTACGATTAAGCACCTGACCAGTATTCCCATGTCTTCAGTTTCTTCACTAATTCGTATCTATTAGTGATGAAATTAGATTTGAAGATAATTTTCAAATACTGATTTACAGGAATTTTAATTGATTTCTACTCAAAGATTACGTAATAACATTGGTCAGGGTGCAACAATATATAACGAAATTATGCACACCTTGTCTCCAACGAACCATTTGCACAGACCTTCCCTTTAGTGCTGCTTCTGCCCTTCCCTCATATTGTGTTTCTTTGTGTTCCTCCTCACGTCTCCCATGTATCTTCACAACGCTGTATCATTTGCTTTCTCTAATATCAAATGTATCTCTTTGCTATTTAATGTTTTTATGCAGATGAATGTCTATTTATATACTACTGATAAGTCTTATCAGTAGTACACACTACAAGGGGACCACTAAGCACTATCAAGTACTGGCTACTTGTTTTGGTCCTAGTTTGTTAAACTAGAAACTTTACAAAACTTTACAATCTAATTATGTTTATTGACGATCATGTAAGTCAACATTCCCATCGTAGATAATTATAGACTGAAGTCATCTTTCGAAGTAAATTCTTTCTGCTGTGGAATCTACGATACTGGATTCGCCCTGTTCGACACACGCCATCAGGATGTACCTGCATATTTAGTGAGTGAGGCATTCTAACCCAACTTTTGCCTATCATTTCAAACGCCGGAGAGTTATCCAGTAGACCACTAGGCCGAGGGGGATACCTTTGGTGAAATATATATATATATATGAGTTAGAGTACTTATGGAAGCCCAGAGTGTACTTGACAGCGGTCTTCTCCTAATTTGGGTCTCTTCAACAGTATGAACACAAGATCTTCTTGTTACAAGGCGAACTCGTATACCATTCAACCACCAGGATGTGGTCCAATGGCCAGTTCATGGATTCCAACTTCTGCTAATTCGCGATAAATACATAACTCAATCGTCAGTCACTGTCACAGGCCAGCATGACTTGGTAGACTCCACAGGACAGTCTCTCAATAGCTGAATAATCAAAGCTGTAATTGATCAAAGCTCAACAAAAACCAACCCCTGATAAGTAGATATGATTTGATATGATTCACTGATATTTGTGATTTTCTGCTGCACTGATCAGTCTTATTTCAGTGTATATTAGCTCTTTGAATAGATCCCTCCATTATTATTATGTATGTATTAACTTGAAGTTCATTACTGTTTAGAGTTAACCTAATGGAGTACCGATCACATCTGGCCTATATTGGTGACGTAATCCAGAACCAACCTTTCAATGAAAGTCAACATTAATTTACTAGGAAAAATGAAAAAAAGCAACCGAAAAAATATTTTTCAGTGAGGGAGGTATTACAGATTGTATTAACCTCTTTCCAATTAGATAAATCCAAGGATTTATAAAAGAATACACAGATAGTCAATTCCTGTAATGATATCAAACGGATGATTACGTAACCGGGTAATTATTGCCCGGGATGACTTAAATGAAATGACGATAAAGTTAAAAGTGGAATCTCTTCTAGGTTAGTTGGTAGATGGATAGTTTGAATCCTGTACGAACTAAGGCGGGATGACGAAGTTAATCAATTGGTTAAAGGATTTCATCATGAGGTGACATTGGTTAGAGAAGCATTGGAAAACCACCTAGGAGTGCTGGACAGCTGTTTCGTCCTAATTTGAGACTCTTCACAGTACGCACCCACCACAGGGGGTCGAACCCAGGACCTTATGGTTACAAGGCGAGCTAGCTCGTAGACCATTAAGCCACTCACTGGGACCCGATCCAATGGTCAGTTCATGAATTCTAACTTCTGCCAATTCACGATATAGCGCGATCACTAGCCAATGTCATCGGTGGCGAGTATTTGTCCTCACACTCGACCTGCTGCAACCTACTGGTCACGACTTCTCACTACCAGTACCCTAGGGCAAGTCGCTAGTCAGCATTTCATCGATATTCAAATGGTTGGTTTGTAGGGATTTCATTGATCGGTTACAGGATTTCTTCATGAGCTGACATTGGTTACAGAAATCCTGTAACCAATCAATCAAATCCCTATATGCCAACAGTTGAAGGTAATCAATGTTTTTTCAATGAGTTGTGTTCAGGTGACAAATAGTCTTTCTATTACTGTTAGAACTTCATATTTTAGAAGAAGAAAAGGAAGAATGTTCACTAAATGAATGAGTAATAAAAATCACCACTGTGTTGAAAAAGTTGACGAGTCATCGGTAGTTGAACGACCTTTACTCACTGAAATAGTCAAGATAAACTCATGAGAAGTCGTAATCGGCGAGGTCTACCAAGACACAGGTAGGTGAACAGTTACTTGCCTATGACATTGGCTGGCGGAATTTGGAATTCATGAGCCATCCAATTGGCTCCCAGTGACTGGATGATGTATGAGTTCGCCTTGTAACTGGAAGGTATTACGTTCGAATTTACGTGGTTGTGTGCTCCCTAGTTTTCCAATAATGTCAGTTTGTGATGAAATCCACAATCCAACAAATCCCAGCAAAGTAACACTTGATAAAATAAATAAAACCACCAGATTCGTTGTATTGGTAGTTTTTCAATGAGAACACACTGAAGAACTCACAACAAGACACTTAATAAGTCCAAAAATGAGACAAAATGTATGTTCTGTTTTAGGGGCTCTGAGTCCCAGAAATGGGACAATGACTGTGCACTGTATGACATATCAAAATTTGGGCGTCATTGTTTAGAACAACAGTTTCCATGTCTTTGTCTTGCACTGATCATTTAACTGAAGGATGTGTTGGTATCATCTTAGCAACTCAACTTGTTGGTATCATCAATAACATCCTACTGAGTTTATAAGTAAACTTACGCTACTTACACGCTGAGATGACATGTTGATGATGATGTGTGATACGGAAACATTGTTTGCCTTAGTAAAATATTTTCTTTCTAATTTTGGAAATGTTCATAAACAAAAAGTAACACCTACTCGTGGAAAATTAGAATTATTATTATTAATATTGTTCTCTTGAGATTATGGGTAATCGTGGAGCTAACCAGCTGAAGAGGACAGCAGAAAATCGAAGAAAGTGAAGATGTGTTGTTGAAGCCAGCCGTATGTTCCATTTGGAACTCAAGGGAATAATAATAAACTATTTTGCCAACGAAGAAGCACCAAAGGTAGGACTTCAGGTGAACATAGAGAAAACAGAGGTGATGAAGATTCCTGGCCAACACCAACAGCAACAACAACAACAACAACAACAGACAACAATCAGCCAGCATAAATGGGAGGAACCTGAAAGAAACAACCTCCTTCACCTAACTACCTACCTACCTACCTACCTGGGAAGCATCGTTCCAACTACAGGCCAACGGAACTGACGAGGATATCAAAGCAGCGAGGATCGGAAAAGCAAGACAAGCTTTCATTACTCTTAAGTCTATGTGGAGGTCAACAGCACTCAGCCTGAAAATGAAAACAAGATCCAGTTTTCAACTCCAATGTGAAGTCAGTCAGTGCTACTGACTATTTGGATGAGAGACTTGCACTGAGCGTCATAAAGAGTATCTCAAACAAACTTCAGACCTTCATTAACAGTTGTCTTCGCTTAATACTTCGCTCAAGATCGGATGGCCGGTGAGAAAAGATCAGCAACAGGGATCTTTGGCAATGAGCGAACCAACTAGGAAGAAATGGACATGGATTGGCCATACTCTCAGGAAACCAATCACCAAATGACATCACTAGATAAGCCATCGCTCGAGTGGAACTCAACAGAATGGGAAGCGGGGAGTTGGTAGTCCCACGGTGAGGTGACTTGGAGGAGGTCATGTGAAGAGGAGATGAAAGCATGTGGGCAGACTTGGAGCGGGGTGAAAAAGTTGGCAGAAAACAGAAGGCAATGGAGACGCTTGGCTGTGAAGCCCTATATTCCTCTAGGAATTAAAGGATATAATAATAATATAATAATAATTCTGCCAACATTTTACTTATCTTACTTCTCCATCATATTTATATTCACATATACACATTTCGGAATGTACTTTATTATCCGATCATCTATTTCACACACATCTTGTCTGTTGAACTTAAGCCTGACCTTTATTTATTTATTTACTCATCGTATGTCTAATCTGTTTTAACTCATATTCATATACACCGATATTATTATCGCACTTTAGTATTTCCACCCAATGTCAGCCTTTAACACGAACATGAATTTAGAAAACAAATTTCGCGAGATGATATCACTTCGTAGTGTCTTTACAAGCGCTTTACAACTAGCACAGTTGGTTCACAATAATCAAATAAAGAAAGATAAAATGCATGACAATTACTCAGTTATAGAAAACAATAGTACATACTAATGATCAATCATATTTTTAAATAGGTCAAGTAGTCAGTTGTCCTTGTTAGGCGACATTAATTGAAGTCTATTGTGTTGTTTTTGTACACATAGTTTACGATGTGAATGTGATGATTAATCCAAAGTGCTTCCATTCCATCACCTTCAATAACCAACCTTGAATTAGAGTTATGTGAAATAATTGTGAACATTAAGGAAAGGAAGGTTATATGCTCAATCGACGTAGAATCTTTATTCTTCTTCATGAAACTGTTGATTTCATTTGCGATGAAATCACAAGCAATAGGATAAACTTACCTATTCCTATCAATTACATCAGAGATATCATCTTAATATGTACAGAAAATATCAGATTCACCTTTCAAGAAAAGGTATATGAACAAATCAATGGTGTTGCCGAAACCTGATGCCCTTTGTACCATTTGGCTTCACTTTGTAGATGATCTTGAAAGATGAGTCTGGTGGAGCTACGTGGCCTGAGTTCACCAAATGCGCGAGAATTGAGCTAGTAATTGTCTTACATTGTCCAAAGCGGCAGTTTATCCTTCAAACATCCGTTGATCATTTGTTGGCTGTAGAAATTGACGCATAGCTCAGACATAAAGAAGGCTTTCTTCACCACCTTTATTTTCACTCAATAGCAATTTTAACTTTATCAAACTTCTATCTTTGTGCCGTTGAGTACCACGTAATTTACAACTTTCAATTTTCACTTCTAAAACCACTTATGAATAATTATATCAATTATGTCATCCCCCATTACGCAATAATAGACCACTATATATTTTTGTAAGTATAAATACGACTGTACAGCCAGCCTCTGAAAATGATTTCGTCGATAAAGGAGATGTTCTTCGCTGAATCTGTCTTTTATTTTCTTTATGACTCAATGGGGAATTACATTCACCAGTCACCGAGGCGTATCTGCAACCAGGAAAGAACTTACGTCCCTTCTAAGACTCGAACCAATGTCAGTGACGCTACCACTGAGCTATTCGAACTCACTACTGACCTCCGATACGACTGTATTGGATAATTTGTGTGTGTCTAGTCCCTTGTTTGGTGCAGACTGAATTCTATCTAATTGCATTGTGGCCACCATTCTAGGTAGGTCACCATCACGGTACATTTTGAATTGAATCTCAAAAGGGACATGAGTTCCTTCGAGGTTGTAGATACGCCTTACTGACTGGCGGTGAGTGCCAACTAGCACTACACCTTGGTCCCACAAATGCATCCTGCCGATTACCTCCAACCATCTAACATCAACAATTCAAAGTGCACCGTGATGGTGGCCACATTCGAAATCTGACTAACTGATAGAAGAAACGATTAGACACATCACGCTAGTTACTAATGTCCCATCAAACTTATCACTGTCACTAGATTAGTATATGTTTCTTGTATAATATTGGAAATTGTTGTACAAATATTAGATTAAAGTCATCAATAAGGATCTAACTGAAAAGTTGATTTATCTTTGCTCAGTCCTTTTGTTTCAAAGAAGTCATATAAGTTACTGTAAATCAGTGGCTGGCTTGCTGGTTTGCTAGTTGGATCTACTTCGTTTGTCTTCTAAATGTAACGTGTAACGTATAGAAATAAATTGATATCTTGAAGAACCTTCAGAGGCTGTACAATCGTATTTATTTTGTTCAGCTCAAGTTCAACAACACTCTGTATAAACAAAAATGCGGAATTGCAATGAGGTCGCCATTGGGAGCTTTACTTGCTAACTGTTTCATGAGAAGCTTAGAGTATAATATGTTCCAACCTACTATGGATAGTCTTCAAATGTACCAAAGATACGTGGATGATACCTTTATCATATGTGATAAGAATGCTAACATAGAAATGATAACAATGGAGTTCAACAACTGCCAACAACATTCTATCCAATTCACGTCGGAATCAGAGATGGACTCGGAATTCCACTTTTTGAATGTTTTGCCCAAAAAGAGATCTAACAGTTTTCTTCAGAGATCAAGCTACAAGAAACCAGCATGGAAGGGTCAATACACAAATTCTCTCCTTAGTTAGGTCGCTTTGATAAGGGAGAGAAATCTAATCCATTCCTTCCTTATCTTCAAGAATGAGAAGGATATGCACCATTGATACAATCGATGGTGAACTGGAGAGACTTAGACAAGTCCTCATGCAAAATAGATATCCCTAAAGATATATACAGGAAAACATGAAAGTAAGGCAGAAACAGTGCCGAAGTAACTGCTGTTTATGAGCGTTAAATTTAAAGGTGATACCTTGAGTAGAGGGCCTGAAGAACCACTGCTTATTCAGATTACTGTGGAAAGCTTTCTTTTCGTCTGAGCCATGGATCATTTTCTACAACCGACAAATGATCAATGGATGTGTGGAGGATGAACTGCGGCTTTGAACCACTTCAATGTGTGTTTATATATTCACCTGCTCCTTTGGAAATGATTATACAGGCTGCTCAAAGTACACACTTTCCAAACGCATCTCTGAACATTAACTGGCATGGTTGGTAAGGGGACAGTGTAAAACTATTACTAGCTAAATTATCCAGCACTTGGTGAACTCAGGTCATGCAACTCCACTAGAGTCTTCTTTTAAGATTATCTACAAGAGGAGACAGAATGGTACAGATGGCGTTAATTTTCGGCATTTATGTATGGCTGAGGCGTTGGCGATTTGTCAATAAAATCCCCAACTCTGCATACGGAAAACGTTTGTACAGTTTTTTAATTCTACCACGATCGCAATCTCTTGATAAATCGTTCTCTGTGATTGTTTATTTTTTAATTTTACTTTTATTTTTAATAATTAATTCACTATTATCACTTTTGTATGTTCCTTTGGTACATTTTCTCACCCTCTTCACACTTGTTGAATGAACACCTCAGGTATCTTTCTTCTCATTCAATAACTATTTTAACCTTGTATGGAGGATTTCACAATGAGCTGACATCAGTTAGAGAGCCACTGGAAAACCAGCCGGGAGTACTGGACAACTGTTTTGTCCTAGTTTGGGACTCTTCAGCAGTACGCACCCACCACCAGGATTCGAACCCAGGACCTTCTGGTTACAAGGAGAGCTAGCTTGTAGACCATTGAGCCACTGGGACCTGATCCAATGGCCAGTCCATGAGTTCTAACTTCTGCCAATTCATGAAATAGCGTGACCATTTCGCAATGTCTTCTTCGATGAGTTACTGCCTCATCTTCGACCTTCTGTACCCTACTGGTAACCTTATTAAACTTCTAACTCTTTCTTCTTTTGTGTCGTTGAGTATTAAGCAATTTATAAGTTTTATTTTTACTTTTGAAGGCACTTCTGAGTGATTATATCGATTATGCCATCTCTCCTGTATTACTAAATAATAAACTACTTTACATTTTTGGTAAATATATATACGACTGTACATCCTCTGGAAATGATTTCGTCGAGGAAGAAGAATTTTTTTCTAGAACCAATCAGAAGACAAGTTTCCTACCACACAGTTCGAGATTCAATCGACTTTATCGACTCAGTCGAAAACTTCAACGTATCCAACAAGACCATGATTTCATTACATGTCACGTCATTGTTCACAAACATCCCACTGACTGAAACAATAGGCTATATATGCAAACTTATTCACTCAAAAGGAATAAACACAGGCGCATACCTCCCGAGTGTCTTAAAGAACTCCTACTGAAGTAAACCCTGAATGTTCATTTCTCTTTTAACCACGAAATATATCACCAAAAGGATGATATAGCTATGGGCTCACCACTAGGCCCATTGCTTGCAGATTTCTTCATAACAAAATTCGAAAACACATACCTGAAGAAAATGATCGATTCCTGCGAATTCTACAAGAGATACCTCGACGATACTTTCATTATCGTCAACAATGAAGAAAATCTAGACGACATCTTAAATTCCTTTAACGGTTGTCACTCCGTGATTCAGTTCACGTTAGAGAAAGAGTTTAACCCCAAAATATCCTTTCTTGACGTTCAACTAACAAAACGAGAACAGGATGGAACACTGAAAAGATCTATCTACAGAAAGTCGACCTGGAACGGGCAGCTAATTAACTTCCACAGTTGGGTACCCCTATACACCAAACGAAGCCTGATCCGTTCACTCAGCTACAGAGTTCGCAGAATTTGTACCCCGGACACCGTAGAAGGTGAACTGGACAATCTCAAGAGAATCCTCGTCGAGAATTGTTATCCAGAACGATTCATTGCAAAATCCATGAATCCTTGACCGCAAAGGCCGCCCACACTAGGGTCCCGAAAAAGCTCCTCTACATCAACCTTCATTTCAATGGAGATTCATCTGAGGAAACACTGAAACATCTATTGTCTCATCCACTTAGGAAAACCATCTTCGCAGCTGAACTACGACTAACCTAGTCCACGAAACCTATGATTCGTATGAACGTGAAGGATAAGCTACCATTGCTGGTCTCACCAACGTGTATTTGCCAATTCACATGCTCGTGTGGAGCGAGCGATTGTACAGCTATGTGAATGAATTCCCCGAAATGATTCCCTTCACTGAAGGTCTTCTCTTTTTCAATTTTTTTTCTATAAACTGATGTGTGTGTACAAATGTCACATTCAGTCGAAATGGAAAAGTCCTCATCAAGATATGTTGAAAAAAAGGAGAACAAGTCATCCAGAGAAGAGACGCATTTTCAACGAATTTACTGTCAAGTTGAGCTATTACTATTATTGTCCATTCTTCCGTTTCCGAGTGGGACATAAGGCTTCGTATGCAGATTTCTGTTGTACTCCCCACTCTATTACCATTACTTCCATTTGGGTCAACGAACTCTGACAAGCTTTCATTTCCGTCTCACAGAATCTCCATGTCGGTTGCACAGTGGTTAGGACTCTCGCCGACCATGCACACGGTCCGGCGTTCGATCCCCTTCCGACGCACACCCGATATCTATGGTCGACCTGCAAAATTTGCGCTACCGATATCACATGCTGAAAATTCCAAACCTGTACCAAAAAATACAGTGTGGAATCAAGCTGCAATGAAAAAATATCAGCCTCGAAACTATACCCAACTCATCACTTCTCCTTCCACTCACACTCAACAACCTGGCATATAGTGTCATTTGAATATCTCCACAATACATATTCAATACATTTTCATTTGTTGGGCAACTGGATTTAGGCTACCAGAGCTTCCCTTTGCGGTGATAACCATACGAACAGTGTGTCTAGTTAGAGGATACAGACGGTTCCATTCATTATACATCACATTTACTATGACCTGTAAACTTGTGTGCACTCTGGTTAATTTTCGTAAGAATAATCGGTCGTCTTCATACATCTGGCTAGCTAGCTAACTAACTAACTGACAGTCAGTGCTAATTGTCGTCGTTCGTGTCAGTTTGATGAATTCAAAATAACTTCAATTTGCGACAGAATTGAAGGCAACTCCTCACATAGAAAAGAGCCAACTATGCTGGTACTGCTAAACTTCAGACCTCAGTTCTTCGTTGCGCCATTCACATTTATAAAGAAGAAGGTGGGAAGAGGGTGAACTTCAGCAAGTTTCATTTGTACTTCTGTTGTTTGTAAAAAAGGTGACGATGCTTCTTAGTGATCCGACGAGATTGCAGATAAATAGGTGGAAAAATGATGCATACACAGCCTTTGTAAACAGAGGAAACAAGCATCTCAGGGGAGTGCTCGATGAAAGACTGTTCGACAACAATACCCTATAATAACCGTGATACTAGCAGTTCACACATACGCTTCATATCTGTTCAACCGAACGCCCACAAATCTGATGTTCTATTGAGGCGTATAATGTAAAATGGTGAAATCACTATTCTGTGCATAAACTGGTTAGATGTCTGTGACAAAAGTTGGAACAGATCGGGAAAGCGTTTACAGTTCGTAGTATATTTGAAGGATTCTTCCTAGTTCTCTAAAGATATCCATATATGTCTCCGTAAATGCAAAGTGTTGTGAAGTGCAATTGCCAGACACCTGAGTGACACAGGACATAAAGTGGAAATTAGTCACGCTTGCAAAATAATCAATATGCAGAGAAAATCCTCGTTACTTCGTTCCATAGACAGTTATTGCTATCAGGAGACTTCAACCCAACCTCTGTATAGAGAATAATAGCGTGACTAATCTCTCACTACTTTGGTGATTTTGTGTTTTATTCTGTTGTGTAGCATTTCACTTAAATTCGATTTTGAATTTTACTCATTGAGTTGATCAAATCACACTTGTGTTTCCAAATTTACTTAATTGTATATCCGTGTGATGATTTCACTTTAATACTCACTATCACAATCCTGAACTTTCCATCATAATAAGCATGAACCCTACTGTGTTGTTCTATCTTCTATTCTCTCTGTAATTGATTATTGTTACTAAGGAAACTCTGAAATCTGTCGCCTTCCATATTGTCTAATTATTACGATAAGTAGTTAGCCCCTATTTAACACTGATTAATTCGTCTACTTACATCATTTTCCGAGTTGTGTTGCTTGTACTTTCTTCTGCTTATAACCCGGTGTCACTGTGAGATAAGTATGTCCAGTCAGACCTTATCTTGTCATTGATATTTTGACATTGTTTAGGATGTTCGTAGGTGAAACGAATCGACGAAATAAAATGACACCTCGTATTATCCTGTATATGATATGTTCCTTCTTCCATCCTTCAAACTAATCTAGGGAACCGTATCTGTGAAATTTCAATTATTTATTTTGTGATGGAATTCGTATTCCGCTCTTTTCAAGATTCGTCAACTGAACCAACACTCGTTTATAACCCAGTTAAGACTCTACTCTACTCTACTCTACTCTACGGTATAACAGTTTTATGCCCATCGTGACAGCCGACAGCCGACCAATTGCCTATTATTATACATCACAAAAGTCACTTCCCTTCACTTGTAAGTCCACTCATCACCACGTCTATCAGTTAATTCTCTATACCGGATTGACCAGATTTGAATGAGTGGAGCTTCTGTTTAGAGAAAATTTTATTGATGTTTTGATAAGTTTTCTACTTGAGAGAAGGAATCCATGAATTGACAATTTGGAATTCCACGAGTATGTGTGTGGCTGTGTGTGTGTGTGTGTATATATATATATATATATATATATAAGTGGTTGAGTGTGTTGGGATTCTTTTGAGAGACAGTGGGTGAGTGGGTGGGTGTGTGGATGTGAGGAGGATAGACTCAGCTCACTTGTAAACACTGTTGGTATGTGTTTACTCTCTCTCACTCCCTCTCTCTCTGTCTCTCTCATAGAATAAACACGTGACAGCGAGGTGTGGAATGAAGTTTTTGAATTTGTTTTTGTTTATCTACTTGGCTTGTAGGTGACGTATGTTGGTTGTTTCTTATTTTGCTCAAAGTTATCCAGACACACACAGACATGCACACACGTGCACATGCTCTCTCTCTTACAAACACACACACACACAACTGATGACAACCTGTTTTTAATGATGAATGCCAAAAAACCTGTGGAAAAATCAAAGAGTAGTTTTTATTACGGATTGAGTTGGCCGTTGAATTGGATCGTCGTGGCTGAATGATTCTGCGAACTCGCCTTGTAGTGTGAAGGTCCTGAGTTCGAACCCCTGCGAGTACGTTGGTGTGTACTTCTGAATAGTTACAAACTGGATCGAAACAGGTGTACTCCCAGTACTTCCAGATGGCTTTTCAGTGGTTGTTTAACTGATATCAGCTCATCCTGAAATTATTATAATCAATAAAATAAAATTTCAGGGGACAAAATAACTAGCGAATGTTCAGTCAGATATCAAAGTGAGTAAGAGGGAGGATGTAGGCTTCTCAACTGAACAATAATACCACCACATGCCCCAACCCCAGGAAGAATAAAAGTTCACTCAGTTGGGTGTGAGTTAAACTTATGCATTTACTGCAAAAGTGGTTTTGAAAGAGGTCACTCCATTCACTCACTGATCTAGGGAGCATTGTCTCAACTACACGCAGTCGGAACGGACGAGGATGTCAAATCGAGCGAGAATCGGGAAGGCGAGAAACACATTCATCAACCAACTGAGACCAATCTGGAAATCTTCGTCACTCAGCCAGCATCAACAACAAAATTCGGTAGGATTTTCAATACAAACGAAAGTCAAGTCAGTCAGTTCTTCTCTACGTATCAGAAACTTGGCGGGAGGCTTACAAAAAATATTTCCAACAGGCTATTGCAGACCTTTATCAACAACTAACTGTCTTCGCTGGCTCTATACTGAAGATCAGATCAGATGGCCGGGCCGGAAAGAATCACCACCAACAAGAAACTATGGGAACAAACAAACAAAACAGGAACCAATCGCCAACAACAACAAATATGCAGGAGAAAGTGGAGATGGATGGATTGGACACTCTCTCGCTGAGGAGGCCGCCGGGTGACAGCGCGCGAGCGTCAGGCCATTGTTCGAGTGGAACCAGGCCGAAATGGAAGCGGCGAGTGAGACGTCAGTGCAAGGGTGACATGGTGGACATCGTGTGAAGAGGAGTTGAAAGAGTATGGACTAACTAACATGGATGCAGGTGAAAAGTACAGCAGAAGGAAGACAGAAGTGGCAAGTTGAGACGTGCAGTTGAAGCCCTATGTTCCACTAGGAACACAAGGGAACAATAAAAATAATAATAGTCAAGACGGTGAACTATGAGACCTTACCAATGACTTTGAATCGACCGATTGCATGAAAATAAAAGGCGGCAAAATTGAAGTTAAGAAAAAAGAGGAATTCAGCTAGGCAATTGATAAAGACTGTTATAATTCAAGATTTAGACGGGAACAATTTTATCTGTAAGAATTGCCTTAAACTAAATAAACCAATGATCAACAGCAGTCATTTTGAAGAGCTAACTTTGAATTCATTTCAGCATAATTCAACCCTGCTTAATCTGGGTCTATTATCGAAAAAACCAAATGATACTCATTTGAGTCATAAGGAAAATGAAACATAACTCACAGGGAAGAAACATTTCTATTGCTCGACGAAGTCATCTTACAATATTATTATTATTATATCCTTTAATTCTTAGAGGAATATAGGGCTTCACAGCCAAGCGTCTCCATTGCCTTCTGTTTTCTCCCAACTTTTTCACCCCGCTCCAAGTCTACCCACATGCTTTCATCTCCTCCTCACATGACCTCCTCCAAGTCACGCCACCGTGGGAAGACCAACCCACCA